>JBAIZL010000001.1:13417500-14687500 GCA_036971475.1 Prosapia bicincta | reverse complement strand
GCTAATTTAAATGTGAATCGGTATGAGCTTGTAGAAATTGTAAACTTTCTGTTCTACTCTATACCACGACAAAATCAAAGTTTTTACCAACAGAAAGTTAAAACTAAAAATGGTTTTCACTAAATTAAACTATATAGTCATAATTAGAAGAACTCAAATTTAAATTCTGTAGCCTATATTATACTTTTTTACTGACTAGGGGCTTGTATTGTCTATTGGCAAATCTCCTATTCATACTGAAACAAATTTTAAACTTTTGTATAAAAATTTTATTTTTTAATAGAAATTAATTAAATGCAATTTTCTACTTGCCTTCAAATGCAAATTTAACAAAATTTCTAATAAATTATATTTTTTGTGAATGTGTTTTCAATTTGATTTTTCTGTCAATCGTATTTTCAATACATATGTTTAATCCATCTTGATATTTTACTCGAATTAGTGTAACATAAAGCTGACCACGTGTAAAAACCGCTTTAGTCACAATTGAAGCCCAGCTCTTAAGAATGTTTGACCCTGATCCTTATTTATAGTTATTGAAAATGCAAGTCTTAAAGGAAATTGGTTCCTTTACATTTGAAATGTGTAAGCACAAAAACTATAAAGGCTAATAGGTAAAACCTATATACATAACCTCTAATACTGTTAAAATATTTGCTTACAAATCATAACCACCTGTTTTTCATTGGAATGTTTTTTTATGGAGATTTTTGGTCAGTTTAAGTTTCTCAAAATCCTATAAATGTTGTAAATTGAGTAAAACCTATATTTTTCTCCGTTCCTTCCTGTCAATACATTTTTTTGAGTCATTTCCCAGCTCTGTACGACCATCCAAGCTAACACAATCTTTCTCTTAAAATTCGGCTCCCTAAATTATATATTAAGAATTATTTTTATTTGTAAAAGTATATTTGTCATTGAAATAAAATTTCATTTAGTCATCTTGACTGTGAATCCACTGAATGTATCTTGCAAATACGTGACAGTACTTGCCCCAGAACCTTCTCGTTATCTGTACCAAGTTCATGATAAATTTGGGATCAGAGGTTATATATTCTGGATAAAGAATACTCCCTCCATATTATTTGTGTCATGTAGTTGCCGAGATTCAACTTTTTATCAAGATAAACCTACAATTTTAACTGTTGTTTGTTTTTAGATTAATTTTTTCCAAGTAAGTATGGCTGTCCGCAAAGTAAAACTTTGTTTCTTTCTATTGCTTCCAGTCATAAATTAAGTGTGAACATCGTGTTTACAAGTACCCTTCATTTCATCTGCCAAGTGTCCTCAGCCAAGTGAAACCGGTTTAAGTCGTTACTACTTCGGCTGGTATAATCATGGTACAGTCCTAAGAGGCCGATGTCCTTCCTCTTGGTGGCCATCCAACACTGGCTCTACATTATGGCTTCATGACCAGCCTTAATATTCTCACTTCAATCAGAGACGTAGCCAGTAATGGGATCGCAGGGAATTTGGTGGGAGGTGACATTTTGAGAGCTCATTTTAAATAAAAACCATTTAACTTTTTAGTTTCATTTCAGAATTTCGGGAGGCTCTATTAGTTTCCCTCGGCTGGTTATAACCCTAATTTCAATATTCTTACACTCTGTTGGAATCTAAGAAATTTCTTCTTTGAGAGCTTAGTGTCTTTGTTATACTAAACCCAAAGACGCAACATGCCGGTAACAAGCCCAACGTGTCGGTCGTATTTCTTTCTATTCAAAATGACGTCTTGTTAAAAATTATTAAAAGCAAAAGATCAATACAACTGTTCGACAGTCAGACGAAGAGTGGGGGGGGGGGGATAAAGTAAATGAGTGGGTAAAGCCATGACATCCAGCGTCTGTCCCGCGACACTGGTTGCCAGTAAGATTATAAGCTTTTGCTATTAGCACTGCAATTAAGGAGAGCTAATTTCCACTGTTGAAGGACGTTAATGTGGTAAGGATTTTATTATTAAGAACTGTTTCTATTTATCTTACAGAGGAGTGGAGATTGGCTGGCTGATTACTTTTTATAAATTTACAATTGTACAAAGTACAAAAATGTCACTTGTATGGCATATGTCTTCTATATAAAATTAAAACGCATATGAAATGTGCCTAAAGTACAACACATGTCGTGAATTACGACTAAACTATAACTAACTCCAACAATGTGTTTAAAATTAGGAAGAAATTAGAAAAAGTAATATACAATGTACTTTATATTAGCTAAAAATAATTACATAAAACATCTTACAAAAAAATAGTCTAATCTAGGTATATGTGTTTGATAGAAGATGGAAAAACGATTTAGGGGTATTTGAAAATAAATCTCAGTTGTTTTGATTGAAGGAAGAATTCAAGGTTGTTTGTTAACGTCGGAGTATAGATTCCCCCCCAGACAGGAGCGACGTACGTAAAGAAAAGACGAAGGAGCGTAAATACATAACCACAAAAGAGCTCCAAAATATTGTTCGGACAATGAACTGAATTCCAAGAAATAATAAATGAAGATATGAAAATGATTTTATTTTTACGGAGTCAAACATTTGATCAAAACTAAGAGTTTTCCTTAAAAATGGAAACATTTTATTCGATGTAAATAAACTGTTTTGGTATAGAATACACAAAAAACTATCGGTTACAGCGCCAATGAGTAAATAACTGCATGTGGATGTTAAAATAATTAAATATTTATAAAATAATAAATACATCCTTTAATATACCTACAAGGCGCTTTATTTTTTTAAAATTCAGGTTAATTATAAGAAATTGATAAAATCTACAAACTGGAATTTCAGATGAACACTTCATGGAAAACTCTCCAAATCAAATCTGGAATAGTCTAATTTTAATTCAAACCTTAAAACGTACTTCAAATTCTAAAATATTTAAACACTGATATGGCCTGCAATAAACATTTAGCGATAAAGTTTTGAAAAAAGAAAAAGCTACTAGTGTTTACATTTAGAGCTTGTAAGGTACCCAGTGTAACAAGTAAACAGTATAAAACAGAGCATAAAATAAACAATAACAGAGGGGGGAGAGCAGAAAGAAAGTAGTGGGGGAAGGTTCAACTGTAACCAACGCACGGGCAAGTTCGTACTAAGTGTCTTAGCGTTCCGTGAAATAAGTCAGTTTTGCGAGTGTTCATAAACATTTTGTGGCGGTTTATTGTGCTGTGAGTTGTTAATGTTAACAGTGTGGAGTTTTTTCATAGAAAAATGGATGTAGAATTTGAAGACATCACTTTCACTACCCATTCTAGTTTAATACCTTGGTTTAATCAGGAAGGTAAGTGCGAAAACTAACCTAGCTTTTTATTACAGATTATTATTAGTATCAAAAATATTCATGAGAAACTATCCCAATTTGAAACTTATAAGTATATGTTTTTCGTTTGTATAAAGGTTTATTTTACGATGTGAAATGATTTGGTAGGCGTGCTTATAATAGGCCTAAATAATATTAAAGCTACTATTCACCCTTTTTCTGAATATATTAACTAACTATTAACTAACTTAGTTCGTGTGTTTCCATCTTATATATTATTATATATATTTGATCTAGTAGGCCTATATACTTCTAAAAGTTACCACAAAATAAAATACGTAAATGTATGTTGACTTGTTAAAGTGAAATATATTAACAAACACGCTGAAACTTGAGCGTGAAAAACGTTGCCTTTGTGAATTTAGCGCCAACTGGCCTAAAACTGAAGTTCCTTTGGATTTATGCAAACTAATTCTGAAAAGGTTGAATTGCATAAACAAATAGTTCTGCTGAAATTGAATGGCAAAAGATAAATTGTTAAAAAGTAAAATTTGATAATATATTATTATTACGACTTCTATGGCTAAAATAGCTTTAAAACGTTGATTTCATTTGGATTTTTGTTCGTAACCCTAAAGATATAACAACATAATTGGTTTCCATCTTCATCGTGAGCTACTAGTTTATATTTAACATATGAATATTTAAATACTTGTCTATACTAGATTTTCTATAAATGAAAACTACCGTTTCGGAAAATAAGTACTTTAAGGAATATCGGATGAGATGTTTTAAGGTCAGGTAGTGGTGGGAAACTATATTAGGCGGTATTAAGAGTTTTGAAGATCTGTAATTGTGTGATGGTTGTAGTTTGAAATGGTCGTATACGACAGAACACTACCGATCAGTACGAAATATACAAACAATTAAACTAGCCCCAATATCCTTTTAATCAGACATATTTTTGATTTCACTACATCCAAGGCTATCTTAACACCATGTAATATAATTTCCCCACCCCACCGTAAAATAAAAAAAAAACACCTGAGTTGTCAACGGGATACATTTCCCGGAACGGCAGTCTTTATTTAGACAACAGGTAAATCCTACTGTAGGCCAGTGTTTGCATATTCATATATGTTAAAATGTACAAGTTATAGTCGCAGTTTCATAAGAATATGTGTAACTAACTTATAAGGAAACTCATTATAAAAACATTTGATAACATTCGTCGTTTTGATACATAACTAACCCATTTAGATAATAAAATAAACGCGCCCATTCGGAAAAGTAGCAGAAATGTCTTTTTCTTAACGTTTTATAATCTCATACTAAGTATTTATGATAATTTTTAATTTATCAACGAAAGGTATACTAACCGCATGCGATGTAAGACGAGCTTTGGAGTGTTTTGGGGCCTATACCCGGGCAACAATAATAGTTAATTGTGTTCGAAATCATTAATTTCATAACACAGTTTTTTTTTCATTTATAGCGGTTTTATGAAAAACTTTCTGTTTATATTTAACAAAGAAAAATTATGTGAAAAAATTATTTTTTTTATTGATTTAACTCGGATATAATATTTTTATTAAATTACAAATTTCGGGATTCATGTTTAGTCCTCTTATATTTTATTACGTTCGAGAACATTTTATTATTACTTTTGTTATTGATACTATTATTTACAATACTTTGTATTGTATCTGAAGATAATTTTCTTAATAGGGTGGTTCAATGCGCAGAAGAATATAAATCAATTATTAAAAGCTGAAGAAGGCGTAAGTTATTAATTAGCAAGAAAACGACGTAAATGATTAATTACGTCTAAATGACGAGGAAAATAATGTATTCCGAGTAATTAACATGCCTGCCATTCTAACGTCCTTCACGTTTCTTCATCAAAAGGCAACTCTTGATCATCATACTTTACTTTGAATATTTTAGACATTGGTCTCTGCAATTAATTTCCATATATCTCTGATGCAATCTTATCTTAGGATATATTTTCAGCTAATTTCTGAAATCTATTAAAATAAAATTAGCTACATAATTTAGCTTAGAGTATTTGTAAACCGCACGGCAATTTCAGAAAGAAGGGGCACTAAAAACTAGAAAAACTCTTCGTTTTTTCCGAAAACAAGATTAAATTTTCCTTTAGAACTTATGTATTTCCGAAAATGCTTTGTTACAGAGCTAACACAATATATCGTCATCATTTCTACTCCTGGGGAAATAGAGAAATTCTCGGGTAATGATATAAAAGGTAAATTTGGTGGATTCTTATGGCATTTGATCTGAAAAATTCATATTTGTATTAATAACTATTAATTTTTTTATATAAACTAAAGACAGATCACAGACAATTTTGCTTTTTTAAACACTCAATGTTTTGAATTCCTTTCCGAATTTCCTGTTCAAGAGCTCAGTTTTAATTAAACAATTATACATCATAATTTACATTTATATAGGCTAATGACAGATCACCGACAATTTTGCTTTTTTAAACACTCAACGTTTTGAATGAATCTTTAGTATTGAAATTATAAGTGAAATTTAACATATTTGTCGGTTTATTGGTCACTCGAGGTAATGTATATATTATAATGATTGTGTGGTTTAAAATTTAAAATGTACTTTGTTATTAATAGTAGATGTGTTAGTGTATGTGTCTGTGATTTGTCTGTTTTATTGTGATACAAAAATTGTTTGACTTGTAAATGGATATTTATTAAGAGTTTTTTAATTTGTTTATTTTTATTGTGTTTTATATAATGTTATGTATTTTATAAATTGTAAGTTATGTTGTATAGTTGTTTAATTAAAACTGAGCTCTTGAAAAGGAATTTCAGAAAGAAACTCGAAACGTTGAGTGTTTAAAAAGCAAAATTGTCTGTGATCTGTCATTAGCCTATATAAAAAAACAGAAAAATTCAATAAACACCTTCCAAAATAATAATTTTTAGTAAAATAATAATAATATAATAATATAATTTTTAGCTTTTAAGAAATATGACATGACCAAATATTTAGAGCGGAAAACCACGCTTTTTTTACTCGTACATTTTTTTTAAATTGTAATGTTCATTCTAGTAGTTATTATGAATTTTTATTTCGGTTTCGTCCTTGCAGTGCCCAGTATGGATTGCGAACTTATTTACGTTTGGTTTTAAGTTTTAGATAAACATATCCGTTTAAGGAAAAATTACGCCTCAAATCAAACTTTTTTCCAATTTCGTGCAGTATGTATATTTTTTCTGAATTGAGAACCCAAAAACTGACTGCGAAATTATTAACAAACCCTAATACTGTAGAGAAATATCGGGTAAGTTTTGGTTTAAGTGTTAATTTCTTTTCAAAGCAATGATAACCTACATTGATTTTTCGCAGGGAAAAAATTAAAAAGTTTTTTTTATAAAATTTTCTAAGAAAAAAGTTAAAAAACAAAATTATATAATCTCCTTGTTACTGATTTAAACATCAACTTATTGAATAAACTGTTTTGAATTTAGGAATTGGATGATACCTCTTTTGCTATCATCTCTGATTCTGAATTCTGAGTCTCTTTGATTCTAAATCACTGATTCCAACACCGCATGATTAGGCGAATATAAAAGCATCGTGTAAAAGGGCTTTCCCTTTCTCCGCCGCGTTTAATTCGACCCTCGAAGTGTAAACGTCCTGTATCGGAAAAGTGTTTATATTACACTGATCCTAGAATTGAAACTTACAGATTTTATTGATTTGAAACTTAAAGAAACCCGTGTAGTTCGTAACCCGTGTTACGTCAATTAAGCTAAGCGCGAAGTCGTCGATGACGAGCAAAATTACGACATAAATAAATAAACAAACGTTAATGACGAATCATAAACGCTTATTACAAGGTCAGAATATAAAATGTGAATTTTTGAGGTTATGGGTTCCCTGTTAGGAGGTTCGCATATATTATCCGTTCGGTTTTGTTCATAACCTCTAACAAATACTTTACACAATAGAAAAACGACGCAAACAAAACATATATTTTGTTTTCCCAAGTTAAACATTAACGTAAATTATTTCACAATTTGATTTGTTTATAAATTAATGAATGATGCTATTAATAAATTACAATAAATCAAACATCCAATACTATAGTACAATACAGGTTGTAATCAATAACTAAATTAACAGTTATGTTATATAATTAATGAACAAATAACAAATTTATTCAGAGTTGGTATTCTAAGGTGGGTTTGTACATAAGGGTTTAATCTGGAGAATTTTCTTAATAACTGTTATTTAGTTATTGATTGTATCTATATTGTGGTACTTGGTTTGATTGATAATAATTCTAATATCACTGCAGTGCTTGTTTTTCATTGGAATACACTAACACATGACATAATGAATGCTAATTAAAACCATACAGTGATCTTTCTCCATAGGAGCTTCCCAATGTTTAGAGATTTGATAAGGCTTTATGCTTTTTCAATAAATATTCTCAACTCTTTTGAATGAGAGAAATGAATATAGACTACAAGATAATATGGTTTGAAAGGTATAATAACACATTTAATTATTAATACAGTAAGCTTGTAGCTGCTCTAGACGTTGCGGAGACGCTATTGCCGGGAGTTTGAGGGTATGGAACACTCTTTAATCAAATTCTGTCCGGAGAACCTAATAATTACAACCAAAGTTTTGGAAAATTTTTCGTAAATTCTCACAATCAACGCTTTAAACTAAAAATATCACATGTTCATGTTAATATAAGCCTAAGTTTCTGTTTTAAAGCAATTTCTTTATGAAATATGTAAATTTCAGAAACAAGACTTAGAAACACAGTAAAACAATATGGAAAATAAAAAACCATATGTTAATATACCGTTTACTAGAGAATTACATTCAATATTTTGCATAGACTGTTCAGGTCATGCCAGACTGTGTTGCGCTGCCCGGATGCGATACTATTGGTGAATAGTTAGTTGGAGCTTATAATTTAAAGCCTAAAACTAAATTATACTCTGTTTTATAGAGCATTATTTGATTTTACTTCTGTTTTGGGCCCCCGTGCTCATAACCCTCACATTAGTAACAGATAGAATTTGTCTAAATTTTATATTTCTTAATCGTTTACTTGAATTTCAATGTCATAGAAACAATTTTTAAACAGGTAACAGACAATAAAAATTAACCCAGAATATTTAATGTAACTAATTATATCTGTATTAAACACACCATAATTGCTTGGTGTTTAGTTCTTGACAAGACCCAGCGGGAAACCGTAAACACCGACTCAAAACTCGTCAGTAGGCCGATGGTTTATATGATTATTTAATTTTCAAGCTACCTTGGGTGGTCGCCCCTCTCGCCCTCTCCTGGCACCGCCTCTACTTGTACTATTATCTTTCTATTAACTTGAGAGTAATTTTACTTCTTAGCTTAGTGAGAACATTTATCGTTAATAACTAGTAGCAACTGCTTTGTCATTTTTTTTTTATAAATTAAAACCTCATAGACCTTCAAACACCTTTTATTTCAGTCCTCTACTAAGGCGAACCACTTTTATTATCGATTGTGAAGTATATTCAGTCTAACAGATTGTTACTGTGACATGATTGAGGTACTGACAAAGATCTCCTGGTGTGGGATAGTACAATGGAATCGTATATGAATGGTCGCATAGCTGAAGCTAACCTATAGCCTGTAGGGCGTTGTCTGTTCTACATTCTTGTGAAAGAAGAAATATAAGAAAGAGTTGAAGGCGTGAATATATGGCAATATATGAGTATATAACTTCCCGAGCATTGGAAGTGTGGAAGATTCATGGCTTGAGCAGGCAGTGTCATTTTATGGAAGTAGATCTGTCCTCAAACACAATTTAAAACATTGTCTATACGCTACTCTCGATAAAGGTACATAAACGTATATAAAGTATATAAAAGTTTATATATATATATATATATATATATATATATATATAAACAAAATACAACACAACACCAACAACAAAGATAAGTTACAAGCACCAGGAGTATACAAACTAACTGCGACAAATGCAACAAAATCTATATTGGACAAACAGGTCGCAGCTTTAAAGAAAGAGTCGAGGAGCACAAACAGAACACCAACTCAGCATTTTACAGTCACATAACAGAAACAGGACACACATACCCAGACATTTAACATAACCTAGAAATCCTACATATCAACAAAAAAAAAACACATCTCAACACACTAGAACAATATGATATTTACAGACACACAAAATCACTCTATATGTATTAAACGAACAAACACAATAAAAATCGCACATAATCTTTGATACTATCGAAAACCTGCCTTTAAAACCATCACCGCTTGACCCGACATCTTCAAGCAGAAGACACTGATGAAGATCACCACATAGCGATCGAAAACGTTCTGTCTCAGTAAGTTTTTACAAATTTACAAAATTTAAAGTTCGGATAGTCATAAACTATTGTTAAAGTAATTAATTTATGTATGTATATATATATATATATATATATATATATATATATATATATATATATATATATATATAATTAGTAAATTAAAAATATTTCAAAAACAAATACTTTTAATGAATATTTTCTTGAAATATTTTAAATTTATTAACTATATTACAAGAAAACATATCACCATATTTAATATATAGGCCTATATATATATATACCACTTACTTGAAAGAATTTTACGTGGTATATTTGCGAGTCGACTTTCGAGAGCTTACTGGTTACCATGCTCTCGTTTTCGAGCTTTTTATAAGTAAAAAGCTCGAAATAAGCTCTCGAAAGTCGACTCGCAAATATACCAAGTAAGATTCATGTTTGAGTATATTAAAGTCTAAGTGATAAGTAAACACAAGAAAAAAGTGTTGCTAAGTTAAAAATTATATACGAGTTAAGTCAAAATTACGTAACAATTTATTTCCTGATTATCTCTTATTTAGTAAACATGTTTCTGGTTTCCAGCGTATAAATACAATCTCCTACAATTTATTTATATGAAAAGGTACCATTATATAATGCTACAGGAGCAGTTATTCATTATTTAATATCTTAGATTGTCTAGTATTTGTGGATGAAACAAATTAATACATGTAAAGGCGTACAAAGAAATATGCGAACACCAGACGTCATAGATCCATACAGGATAATGTTTTAACAGATGGTGAGGGTAAACCGTGACAGAACATTGTGACAGGCGAGAAAAATGTACAAATTTTAGAAGTAAGTACAGGAATATTTTAAAATCAATGAACTACATAAATGACTTTACCTCTGAGCTAAACATAGATGTCGCTTAGTTTCTCGATCCTTTAAAACTTTATCTATACCTGATTTCCATCAAACCTTTTCCAGGCTTTTGACTGGCAAAATGATAGAGATTTGTTACGATTGCTCTATGCTTTCGATGTACATAGCCGAGATAATGCACCTTCGGTTTCCCCTTAGTAGTAGAAGTCACCTCCATATTGACTAAACACAAAACACTGAAGTGAAGATTAAATCGAACTTATCTCCACGACGTTTAAGCCAAAGTGACTACTGGCAAGGTTTTAACTTTTTTGACTCATTTTGAAAGAGAAAATCCAAATCCTTCAAAGTTATCAGCAAACCGTTAAGGGGTACTTGTAGTTAAGTGGTGGAGTGACAACTGGAGTCTGGTTTGTATGCTTTTTTCGCTTGTCAAATTTACCACATACCCTCAATTGCTATGGTTTCATCATGTACGCATATTTCGCTGAACGTATTTTTCGCTGTAACCCTTTTTCGCGCAACCAGACTAATAACCTTCTCCTTCTCCATACACTGGGCGTGTCTGATGACCTCCCACCTACAACTCCCCTACGGCCACAATAGAGAAGGCCTATTCCAGGTGCGTGACCATGCAGTCGTGGCTTATAAAGTGGAGTCGACCTATCATCGTATAACTGAAAAAATGAGACACCCACGAACATTTTTATCTTTCATTTTAAAGAAATTGTGTTACAGCGTATAAGATAGAAACTGACCCTGATTACCCAACTCCATATCCAAACATGAGTTGTAGATGTGCTGTTGACAAAACCCTCAACAGCTGGCTGGCGAAAACACTCAAGGTTGTACAGGATTCTTGACCTCTTGTGGCATTCAAAGGCTGCCCACATGTTTTCCATAATGTATTGCTATTTCGAACTCATTTAAAATTCAAAGGAATGTCATTTTTTATGCTCCGTCTTCTCTAATTCCTAAACTTTTATTATTTACCAAATGTGCATAATCATTCATTGACGTTAATAGACAAAAAGTAGCAAAAGTGTTTAATCGGTTAAAAATACTTTCTTTGTCGTGCAATGTATGTAATGTAAATACATAAACAATGGAAAACAATTTTAAACTAAAAACGATAAACAATTGTATCGCATATTTAAAACGTGTAGTCATCGAATAGTAAGATAAGATAATAGAAACATCAAGGATTTATATTGGAAGTGCTTAAACATTTAATTTGATGTATATTCGGTTAAATACAATATGAAACAAAAAAGACAAAAGAAAGAAAGCTAAATCGTGTGAAAGACGAGTTTCTAAAGTTAATCCACGCGAGATATTTTATTCTAATTTCCTTGAGAGTAAAATCATCGTTCCATGTCTACACATTTAATATAACGAACTGAGTCATTATGCTGGAAGTTTTCGAGGGTTACTGTTTCCTTTTAATTTATGTCCAACTTAGAAATTCTGCTTTTATGGTCCGTAGAACGTTTTAAGGTTTATAAATAATAAAAGACAAGTGTTGTAAATAAAGAAAGCAGCACTTACAGAACAGTAGGCACAAAGAATATAGCCCCACCCCAAGTAAGAGGATAAGTGCTTACCAATCACCACGCTAGGGAGAAAGTGTACTTTAAAGAAGCGACTTTTTCTATGCTAGCTATGATCCTCTCCCATTTCCCTATACTAAGAGATTATTGTACCTACTTTAACCCCTTTAGCTTATCCTCCACCTGCCCTAGATATGTCTTTAACAACATACATACATGTCCATACTAATTTAATCTAACCTACTTTCATTATACAACACATCATAAAAAAATATAATCAAACTATATGTCAATAATGTTTATTCTGCTTAGAAACTTTACTAATAAACCTATAAAAGGCTCCTCATCCTCCTGCTTTTGCTCATCCTTGATATCATCCTGTTTATCCACCTCCTACTTCTGTTCTCTTACAGCGGCTCCTCGTACATCTACGTCTCCTGCTCTTCCTGCCCTAGCTCTTATTCCTCCTGCTTGTGCTCTTCCTTGTTCTTCTCTTGAGCATCCACCTACTACTTCACGTACTTCTACTCTATTGCTCCTGTTCTTGCTCCTCCTTCTACATCTTCGTCTTCGGCTCTTCTTCCCGTAGCTCTTGTTCCTTCTGCTTGTGCTCCTCCTTGTCTTGATCATCCATCTCTTACTCCACTTACGTCTACTCTCTTGCTCGTGCTCCTCTTTTTGCACCTATTCTTGAACTTCCTCTTCCAACCCCTAATCCTCCTCTTCCACCTTGTTTGAAATCCAAAAAGAAGTATTCTGGATCTCATTTGACTTTAGTGTAAAATTAAACTTTTCTGTGACAAACTAAATTTCCTGTAAATAATCTGTTGACGCAAGTTACGCAAGTCATCGTAAATTATCTAAAACAAATTTATTTCCTCTTATATATATAGTCAGGTAATAATATAATCCATTGCAGTAGGAATAGATGGACTGTTAGGTTAGGTTAATCATACTGTACCGTGTCACAGTCGTCATAAAAACTGAGGTCATGCATTAAACAGGTCAGTAACTTTAAAGCTCTGTTCAAGGTCGGACAAAAAGTTTACTTTAACGCGTCTGCTTGATCAACCTATAAAAACTGAGGTCACGCATTAAACAGGTCAGTAACTTAAAAAGCTCTGTTCAAGGTCGGACAAAAAGTTTACTTTAACGCGTCTGCTTGATCAACCTACTCAGTATGTACACCAGGACCGAGTGTAATGTGTTGGAAGAGGACGTCCATGTTAAGTAGGCCACCCTGTCTGCGCCACCGGCGAGTATTGCTAAGGAAAACAAAGCTTATATAAATCTTGCAGTTCTAACTTCTTGAACATACCAGTTTCGTTTAAATACCATTATTATTATTGTATACTTCTTTTAGAAAGTACGGCCAGGCCGTATGAAGTATCAGCAGAACCAGGACGTGCCAGGATCATGTTATGGGAAGGAGTACAATCCGAAGAGTCGGGGTGGAAATTGGAAAAATTTCCGAATCAGTATTTCATGCTATTTTTGCACTATTTTGGCTGTTGGTAGGCTGTTTTGCTCAAAGATAGTATGGATTTTGTTAAACACTGGGCCAATTTAGTAATTTAATCACCAACAACCAACAATTTAGTATAAAAAAAATTAAAGCAACTATTATTAACTTCTTATTTCTATGCTCGTTGAAGTAAATTATATATATATCTTTGTAAATAATTGCCTAGTAGACTCACTTCACAAATATAATAGTCGACACTACTCTAATTCGTATTGGTGGAGTTAATTGCTATTATATGTTAATATTTTTGTTATGAAATTCATAGGTTTGGAAAGGGAGCGGGTGTCCTTTGTTTGCTCTGGCTACGTCCTTGAACATAAGTGTTCAAAGAAGAAAATACTGAATGGAAATTGTTTTAATTAATCGTATTCTAGGATACAGCGGGAGCCAGTAGAGAGGTAATTCGTTGGAATTTGGATTTACAGCGACGAGAAGGAAATATGTATTAATAATTACAAGATGGGAATGAAATAATAGTCAATTAAACCTATTCTAGTAACAGTGAGTTCAACAAATAGACTATACGAGCGCCACTATACCTCTAATACGATCTCTTAATTGTAAAGTTTTTAACTACCGAGGTTCATTAACAACTCCATATCCTCTGTTAGGAAACGCTAATATTGTGAATTATTTCTGTTATTGACAATTGTTTTTAATTAAATTTTTATAGTTAAAAAAATATATATGCAAAAAAGGAAAAATAGGCAGTCGTGGGACTGACCGACAGAAATATCTTCTTACAGTTTTTAGTGTACTAGGCAATGACCATCAGTGCCTGTTAGTGCCTTTGGAAACGTTTTGTTTAAGTTTTGAAAATTTTACTTTAAATACACTGTTTTGACGAGACCGGACAGAAGATCCCACGCTCCACTTGCCGTAGTCTATCCCGCCGTAAGGTTCGTGCTTTACGCGACAGTTGGATGCCTCCACCGTCAACAGAATACAAACCACAAACTGCAGTGTCGTCGCTAGCTGCCCAGGTTCACTACTATTGTTGCGGTAGACGTGAGCCGGGATTGCTTTGATTGCAGACGCGATACTACAGTCTGCAGCTACTGGAGCAACCTGTTGACGGTAGAGTGTAGCACGAAAATAGAACAGGTTCAATTTTTGCGCGACACTTCATTCTGCACCGCGCAATAAAATGTCGATGCAAACTGTCGTCAGTAGAGCCACCTACGTTTGTTTACTGCTTTCCCATTCCTCAGACTTATCAACCACACTTTGCAGCGCGATAAATAACGGCAAGTGAAGCCCCAGCGTAATTTAAGGGGTCAAGCTGGGACCCGCTGTCAGTTTACACTTGGGGATTAATATCGTTTCACAAGGATTGACAAGAGGCAGTGTATTTTTAAAATTAACTTATTAATTGACACGCATTATTGGTACGATGTACAATATTACTATTGATGATTTGAGTATTATAATTCTAGTCATCATGTTGGTTTTCGTAATTTATTTATTGTATTGGAAATTGTGGTTGACTTTATTCATTTTTATATTCTGTATGGTTTTGTACAAGATATTGTTCTTTTTTTAAATGTTGTAATCATTATTAATTATATTGGTGTTTTTACAAAATGCGATCTAACTGGTTAGATAATTATTTCTTTTAATTATAATTCTTTTTAATTATTGTTAGTTTTATTATTTTTAACCGTACATTGCAATCTTCTATAGACCATTATCATGACTTACACTTTTTAAATAGGTTTGTAGAGTTTTTCATTTTTCCAAATCTAAATTGTTATTTATGTAAGGTTATTTATATTATACAAGCTATGACCAATCACGGCTTCGCTCGCAATTATAATGGGTAGGTAATAAAATTTATAAGAGATTTTCAAAATTCTAAATTAGAATATTTTTATTTCATTTAAATATTTTTCTATTTACATGAATATACAATTTATGGTTCTCGCCCAAGACATAGATTTTTGCTACTTGACACTCTAGAACAGGCGCTATAGGCCTGTATCTGATCGTGGGTTACTTTCAAATACTACGTAGGCTATACACATACACACACACACATATATATATATATATATATATATATATATATATATATATGTGTGTGTGTGTGTGTGTGTGTGTGTGTGTGTGTGTGTGTGTGTGTGTGTGTGTGTGTGTGTGTGTGTGTGTGTGTGTGTGTGTGTGTGTGTGTGTGTGTGTGTGTGTGTGTGTGTGTGTGTGTGTGTGTGTGTGTGTGTGTGTGTGTGTGTGTGTGTGTGTGTGTGTGTGTGTGTGTATATATATATATATATATATATATATATATATATATATATATATATATAGTCAATATATTAATAATTGGTAAATATAAAAAAGTGTGTTTACTTTATTTCTTATTGAATGTATCACACAAAATTTGTTAAAACAAAAGTAAATACTAAAATTCCCTCAACCATGTATACTATAACTTATGTGCTTAAGCCTAGTCGGAGTACTGTGTTTATGCTTTATTGATGTTATGTGCATGTGTAAAAGATTTTATAACTTAAAATGGGGTAAGTTCAATCTTACTTGACACTTTAGCAGTCAGTTTTTTTATAAAATTAATTTATAAACTTGTAAATTTAAATTATACCAAACTCCACTCTGCGATAACAAAATTGAACTCGTAATGACATTGTGACAGTAAATAGTAGGCCTACTCTTAAAGAAATTTAATTTTGCATGACATTGCCCAATTTTCGAAAATCTGGATTTGAGATGCCTTTACATATTAAAAACTCAATTGCTGCGAAGGCCAAGTTTGCCTTAGGTGCATCAGGGTTCGTTATGTCGATGGGAGCGACTTACATCATTAGGAAGTGCGTATTGTTAGGTATGCGTTGTGCACTGGGTAGTTAGGAAGATGGCTTTAAGCGAACTTGTTTAATAGCATTGACGTTCATCCGTTCCTTGTGTACAGGTTGGCCTTGTAACCTTCCTCTAGTACACTCTGAAACGTGTTTGTCCAGCATTAATATAAGGTTAGGCCCAGAAGATTTAAGCAAAATCGCGTTCCATCAATGCTACAATTACTGAAGTGTTGTAAATGTTTTCACTTTTTAAAGGGAAAGTGCTTGGGTCGTTGATAATAGTGAAATTGACTCATACTTTTAAATAATTAAAGAAATGTATTGTTTCTTTAAGAGTCGAGATTAAAACGTTCAGAAGTCTACGTCGATATAAGCACATTTAAAGATCGATAAAGTATATTTTGAACCATTTTGCATCTGATAATCTCTTCAGAGGTATTTATGAACAAAAACGTAGTTCAACCATTATTGTAGTGTAAGAAAGTGCTTTACACTACAATAAAGAAAAACTGACTACAATATTCACAAACAATCTTGACTACAAACCTTCTTTAGTTTCATAAAGAAAGATTAAATTTATAAATTGTTTTATTAAAGCTTTCGCAAATTTCATAATTTCCATAATTTTCCTTTTTACCTGAGGAATTTCGACATCAGTCTGATTATTTTTCAAATTACACTTTTGCTATTACTTGCGACCAGACATTTGTTAACTAAAAGTTGTTAATTGTTAACTTACACTTGGAGGAAACGTTTTCGTCTTACGACTTCTTCAGCCTCGTATTTTTGTCGCTAGCAATGCTGCTGTTGTGCTTCCTCGGCAACATTTTTTTGAAAGTTAGAAGTGATGTGATCGAAAAGTATGTGTGATCTGTGCCGTGTTTGTTCATTTAAGATGTCATTTTTATGTTTGTTGCTATGTCTATATATTTCAAACTGTTCTAGTGTGTTTAATTTATGGCCTTTGTTGCATGTGTGATTATTTTTCTTTGCAGTGCAGTGATGTTAGCGCCTAGATAACCAATAAATACGGATATTTTAATTTCGTATTAATTAATTTTGAGAAACTCTCTTTTTTGTAAGATTTTGTTTCAATTTTTTTCCTGAGGATTTTCTAGACATTTTTATTTGCAATATCTAGGTACCCAATAAATCAGAAACAAAATCTATTTATTAGTTAAAGACAATTAGAAAAGATATGAAAAGGGAGAGATTCGTCTATTTGTATGCTAAATTAACTGTTGATATTTTTATAACGGCCATACTCAGATGTAATATAATACGTGGGAAACTCAACAGGAATCTGTGATTAGATAAACAATTTATTTTATTGATTAAAGTTTCTCTAGAATGGTTAACTTTGCATCATTTTCCTTATTTTGTGCCCACTTAGAAGCAATCTGATCGTAGATAGGATAAATTTTATTCATAACTAGATGTACCCTGCCACGCTTTTCTGTGGCACATTGTGGTTGAATGGACGAGAAATGAGGAACAAAAGAAAGCATACTTTTAATAGAAGTTTAATTTTGCAATACTTCAGAGGTTAAGGTGATATTTAGTTAAGGCTATCATAAATATGCTTTATGTTCACGCGTTAATTCGGGAATGCTAGATTTGTCATATGATTCGAGATCACCTGTGTTGTAACTCTGTTTGCGGCGTAAATCCACATCAAAGCAGTCGCAGCTCGGCTGGGTGCTGCCATTCGTAAATAACCTGTATAGTGCGGACCAGGTAACAGTGCACTTTGCCTTCAGAGATCGCACGAGATTTCTCGTGCACTGCCACTTCTAAAAGCATGCTACATATTCAGAATGTTCTATTCACCAACAGCTTCTGTATCCAATATGCCTACACATATTTCAAGATCGTTTGTTACTTCATACCTAAGCTAATTTACTATCGAATTTATGTAACATCGACTGTCTCGTGGTCAAAGTTTTGACAGACTTTATCAGGTTTGTAGGAGAATATTTATACTGACCCTCTACCTCCCGTCTCACCTACTGCGATCTCTCAAAGCCAAGTGCACGGTTACGTGGTCCGCCTTAGTTATGATTCGGCGAACAGCACAGCTCGATCACCACATGACCGTATGGAAGTACCTCTATTAAGATGAATATTTATTTCAGATTGTATAAAATCTGAATAGGGTGCAAATGGATACGTTTGTTTTTGGTAATAAACATTGTAATTGGGAACAGGTGATGTTTCATTTCAGACTGTGGTTGCCGTTAGCTGGTATGGTGAGTTATCTCGCTTGTGGGAGATGGTGCGGTTGCTGGTACACGGGTGACCGTTAAAAAAAGCACGGGTATATTACTGACGCAAACAATAGATAAAAACAATCTTTGAAGTGGGTTGTATATCTCAAAATTTGATCCCAATCGCTGCAGAACGTTTCAAGTTTTTGAAGCCTACATAAACCAACATAATTTTTGTATATATAAAGATTTGCAATTAATAAACTTTGAAAAACCTTGCGTTGACATCTTTAGTATAGTTATTACAAAATTAGAAATTATATTTGGGTTAAATTAAAATTATCATTTGGTAGAAAAATGTCAAACACATTCCTGAGGTACTTGTTTTCATGGTCTGGTAACATTCTTACAGAAGGCAAACAACACTGTGTTGATTATAATTAGTTAGCTCCCTAATACGCGATTCAGTTCTCAAAACGACAATAAATTCAGAGGCAGTAAAAAATTGAATTTCGCAATAGTTTGAAGCGACGAAGAATTTTTAAAAATAAGTTCCCACTTCTCCGCTAATAAGGTTTGATAAAAATATACAGTATTAAATTATACTAGCTTTGAATGTTGCGCGACTATTCCGTTGTAAGTTGGTAAACAATTCTCGCGCCGCTGAATACATGCACTACCAGTTTTATAGCGCTGTGACTACAAAATGTCAGGTTAAGGAATGAACATGGTGTTTGCTCCATAAGTGGCACTCTGCGTAAACACAGTAGTTTTATATTGTTGTAAGTTTAATGAGATACTTAACTGAAGTTTGGTGTAATGGCGTGCTAATTTAGCATGATGGCTCTGTCATTTGCAATGTTGTCTTTCTTTATTCTCTCGTTAACACAATCTATAATACTTTTATTGAAAATTTAAATTTTATTTTAGACGTTTGAAAACCTGGCTGCTTTTTATTTATTCTATGGTTCAAGTGCTAGCTTAAATAGCGTACTTCCTATTGTGTGTGTGTGTGTGTGTGTGTGTGTGTGTGTGTGTGTGTGTGTGTGTGTGTGTGTGTGTATGTGTGTGTGTGTGTGTGTGTGTGTGTGTATGTGTGTGTGTGTGTGTATTCGCGCGTGTGTGTTTACGTCTGTAACTTATTGTTAAAAAGTAAAAATATGAAATAAAATTTTCTCATTATTAAAATTTGTAATATTTTACTCCTTTTAAAGCTTAATTCATTTTAAGAAAATATGTGTTTTTATTAAATTAAAACTTATAAAAAAATGAAAAGATGATAACTCACTCGGAATAATTTACTGTGGTTTATTATTAATAAATAATTCACTCAACCTCTAACCACAATAACTTTATTCTAGTATTATGTACATTTCGGTTACAAAGTAACCATTCTCAGAGACATGACATGACCCCGAGTATGTACAGACATAGACCGTTCATTGTCATGTCTCTGAGGATGGTTACTGTGTAACCGAAATGTACATAAGACTAGAATAAAAATATTTGTATTTAGAAGTTTTTTGTGTGTATTATTTAATAAGGAGGTAAATATTTGATAGTTTATAAATGCGAAATAATTAACATCTTAACGTTAATTTTTCAACATGTACATTCTATATCTCATGTAAACAATTACTAAAAAGTATACATTTCCGTAAGTTACAGGCGTTATGGAATTTTAATTGTTTCTCTTTTAGTTCATTTAAAAGACTTTTCCTGCCTTGATAAAATAGAAAAGAAATTCTGTTTTCACCTATATTCCGGAAATATTTAGAAACTATTTTCAATAGTCTATATTTTAAAAATACAAAATTGTCCTTATTTTACATTTATTTTAAAGATGTATGCTATAGTTTTCTGTTCGGAAAAATATTTTTGTCATTAAAAACTGACATTTAATAAACAGTTAGATTTTATGTTTTTTTTCTAATACTTTAAATAGTTAGCCCTTTTACGCATATTTTGAAGAAATCTTAGTGATTCTGTTTTCAAATTGAAGAAGAAAAGTAGCTTATGATTTACAATTAGAATTTTTTAAGTAACCATTTCAATCTCTAACATAGAGTTTTAATATCATCTTATAAGAGACAGATCGAATAATCATTATTTGATTAAATTTGATTTGGTAAGCATTTACTATGTGTTACATTTATCTAGAGAAATACAAAGATTAATATCCTGCTTTTTAGTATATTTATTAAAAATTTTAAACTGTTAAAATAAAACTAATTGATTACGGATTAAAAGGCTTATTACACAAGTAAAATATTTAACTCTAGTTATACACTTAATTTAGTGTATAACGTGTTTTAGTGTGTAGAGTACTGACTATTAATCTAAAGATTCCTGGCCGATCCCCGGTTGTACCAAAGAATTTATATAAGCTTTTTTAACGTCTAAGATGCCAGTCTTTGTAAATAAGTACAAAGAATCAAACTGAGTTTAGTAGCGTATAATACAAGCGTAGTCCTGGTCACTTTGCCTTCATGAAATACCGTATGTCCAAGGCCGTCTCAAACCTGTCCCTCCTAAACTATATCAATGTTATAAAAATAATTCATTATTAAGTAAATTCTATAAATTATAATTTATTTACATTAGAGACGTTGTACCAAGAACGATTTGAAAAAATATCAGACATTAAATATTATATTTAGTAAATATTAAAATTTTAAAAGATAGTTGATAAGTTAGCTTTATGAAATAACACTTTCTTTTGAAACGTTCGAAGATTTTTAGCTGCGTAGAATGATGAATGAGTAAAGTCATGGACGTGAATGAAAGCCTAGTGGACTATAGAGGATATCGGGGACAACAGGTATCTAAAGATTATTCTTTAATCCTAACTCCGGGGGGGGGGGTTGAATCTTCACGATACTTGCATCTTTTCAAGTATTTTTATTTTGTCGGAATGTTATTAATTAATTCCTTATTTAACAACATTTTCTTTTCTTGAAGAATCTTGAATTAATACTACTTTATTGAATAAACTCTAAGTCTATTTTAAAAAAATAATGAATACAATAATTCTAGTGTCTCTTACAGGTTTTTGTAAAAACCTTTAAATAACCAAAAAATTAAATGTTAATAAATAATTTTTCAATTATGTTTTATGAGCAATTATTACATACATGCCCGCGTATGATGTGTGTGTGTGTGTGTGTGTGTATGTGTGTGTGGGTGTGTGTGTGTGTGTGTGTGTGTGTGTGTGTGTGTGTGTGTGTGTGTGTGTGTGTGTGTGTGTGTGTGTGTGTGTCTGTGTGTGTGTGGATCTGCGCGCATGCACACACACACACACACACACACACACAGTCACGCACGCACAGGGTTCGAGGGATCAATAATATCTTTAATCACCTATCACTTTCAAAATGCAATAATTCAGATTCACTAAATGCACTCGAATTTCATCATAAGTGTTATGAAATAACACTTTTCTGTTCAACAACAAATGTTGACAATGTAAGAAGTATGATATTCACGTAAAACTTTTACAAAAGTTCAGCAGATTCCGGCTTGGGAAAAGTTTACTAATTTTCCCACGCTTTAATGAAATCGTAAGCTAATTTCTAGTGTCGAGACTCCCTCATTCTATTTGTCCCATTGTGAACAGCCATTGTAGAGCATCCTTATTACCGTGTATACGTTCTCTTTGCAACGTGCCATTAGAACAGTCAGCGAAGCACATCTGTTTCTGGAAGCTCTAGAAAACTACTCTTACTTGGTGAAAGTACGAATCCAGCTTATTTATCCCCTACAACATTAATTGCTACTTCTCTTAGCGAACGAGTGCAGCCGCCTCCGCTTCATAACAGCAATTCAATATTTACAACAAAAACTGGTTTGTTGAAATCAACTTCTTGACGAGTAATCATTACCCGGCATGGCAATATAGTAACTTTTGATTTTTTTCACATACAAAATAAAAATGTTTCTTTTATTTGATGTTGGCTGACACAATATAAATAATTAATGTTCTATTTCATAAGGTTATTTTCGATTCAGAGGTTTTAAATCTTTATTTGGTAATTCGAAAATAATTTTTTTCTTTTAGCGTACTGGAATAAAACAACGCAACAAGCAAACATAGACAAAATAAAAATTTACAATTCAGAGACAAATTTCTTAGATAAATTCAGAGTTAAAATAAAACTTGAATTGTATTGATAAAATAAAAGCTGTTTTTTTGCTGTACATCTTGAGGTTTTAAAAATTATTTCTATTTATATCACTCGACAAGAACACCACTACTTGAGTTTTCTCCGTGACTCGTAGCATTGAACAATGCACTGATCTAGGGCAAAGTGCGTCTGCTGAAATTTTTGCCAAGTGAAATCTATAGAAATAAAATAGATCTTTTATTACTTACTATAATTGATTCTATTCTATTTTTTAAAGAAACAGAACAGTAGATACCCAGTATACATCCCAACGATCAAAGAATAGATCTTTTTCGTGAAACCGTATTTTCATTTATCGCTTATCTTCCAACAACGATGGGGCAGAAAGAGCCCCCTATTAGAGGAGCTAATAAAAACGAAGTAAAATACGGGTTTTTATTAACTAAGGGTATCATACCCAAATACCGTATGATAACATAGAATATTTAAGTGTTTAAACAATGCACTGCTCAAATGCCGCCTTCCATTGTCTGAGTCGTACGATTCATGTCAGGCAGGACCGATTCTGTTGGTATAATGTAAGTACTGTGCCATGCTTCGCACTTCCTCCAGCCAGAAACAAGTAGAAGTTTAAAAGAACTTTAGAGTGTGTGTTATCACAAGATGACGCTACTGCTTGTCAACCACTCGCACTGGCGAAGGAAATGTTTCTTGGACATATTTCTTTGCGTGGTGATATCGAGTGACCACCGTTTTCGGCAGATTTGCCACTGATTTTTATTCCCTGGAGCTATTTCAAGTCCAAGATGAAGTCACCAAACTTTAGAAGTCCCCAAGGAAATAACCCAAGAAGTTTAAGTATTCTCTGATACGACTCGCAGAGTAGTATTGACTAGCTCCAGAAAACGACCCCACCAGAGATCAACTTTGGAAAGTGCTGTTTGAGTTATGTATTGGTTAAATCAATGAAATGTTCTAGACTATTAAATTATTATGTGTGCTTTTAGTTACTAGAAAGAAAATTTTAATTCTTACTTAATTTCATTTTTATTAGGGGAGCACTTTCTCCCCATTGTATCTAACGCATAATCCCCTTTTTATTCTCAAAATTCTACCTTTATCTCCCACTTTTATTTATTTTTATTTTCCATATTAAAAACACAAACAAAGCCAGTTATGTTCATTAAATGTTCGCTTGTGTTAGTTGGGAAAACGTTAGTAAAGAGCTTTGCTAAAAGGTTTAAAATACAATACAATGAAGCACAAAACTAACACTTTACTCCCACAAAATGTTTTACAATTATTAATTAAAACTATTTCACAGTTTCTTTAAAAACAAACAAAACACGTTTAAAATATATTTCACAATTATTAATAATTTTAATGGATTTTTTATTAATAGTATATTGTTACCATTTACTGTAAAATGTATTTACCTATCATAATACAGTATATCATATTTATTTGTTATATTCAAATTTTACGAGAAAATCAATTTTATACCAAACCGAGAAATAAACACTAAACAAGTAGTCTAATATACGATTTTTTATTAAAGTTGATTCCTTCTTAAATCAACAAAGAAAATTTTCATTTTAGTTTCTTTTTTTAATAATTACAGTTAATATAAATATGTATATCCGTATGTCAGAATACCAATATTAAGTCGCAAAATGAAAGCGAATTTCGTTGCAATTTTTCATTTTTTTCTATGTATAGTGTTGGACTATTGTTTTTGTTTGTTACTATTTAAACCTTTTCTTTTTTTCGTCGCTTACATTGTGTTGTAGTTTCTTTTCGCTTACCTTTCGCTTTGTCCGTATATGAAGCAAGGTTCGATACCGTTAATTCAGTTTGTTTGTTTATTATTTTCTTTTCATTCATTTTTAATCCTATAGCATTATTTATTATATTATGTGGTACAAATGGCTACAATTTATGGTTGTACAATGGAGATTTCGACGACAACCAGATGGAGGCAAAAGAAAAATAATAATACATCTTTGAGACGTAGATTTTTAGCTATGGGAAAGTTGTATCAGTGCCAAACCACTAGACCTCGAACATGAAGATACTCAGTTCGAATCCGACCTAGATCCCCCAAATTTTTATAATTTGTTTATTGAATAAATATTTGAAAAAACTGTATTAACATCAATTGTCATGCACTATAGGTTAAAGGAAATGTATTTGAACTTGATTGGATAGATAAAAAGCTATTTTATTAATGATTGAAAATGTGTGCAATATATATATATATATATATATATATATATATATATATATATATATATATATCGCAATATGTATTCTTGTGTATTAATAAAGAACTAAGTCAAAATACAAATACAAGAATTATAATTGATTATAATTCTTATACAAGAATTATAATTCTTGTATTTGTATTTTGACTTAGTTCTTTATATATATATGAGAGTGTGAGCTAATAAAAGGAATTGAATAAAGTTAGTAGGGCTAAGTGATAAAAGGAATATAAAGTAAAATATCAGTAACATTAATGGTCAGGAGCCAGGCTTGGTCAAGTCTAACAAAAATGTTTAAGTATGGAAAAATTAAGTTAAAATACAATGACAACATAAAAAAATATAAACTAAGCAGATGTATTTTAATAGTGACCTGTATGATATCACATAGATAATTTACTAAATTGCTAATTAAGAAAACCACCATTTTGTAACCGTGTCAAAGCCTAGAGCATCGTTGGTCGTAAAGAATGTAGAAAAGGACGTTTACACAGTATTTGAGTATGTTATTGAATAAAATACCTCTTTTGTTCTACTTTACCAAAGCAATGATTAGTCGACGGTACAGATGTCTTTATTTCGGTTGAGAGCACATATGCTTGTGGTAAACGACTCTCGCAGTGCCTTAATTTCCCTCTATTCTCAGTAAGATAAGTATGACCTTTTCTCATTCGTTATTATTAGATCCACCCCTTAACACACGGGGGGGGGATAAATTCCTCTTTATGACCCTGCTAGAGAAGACCTACTTCGGTTTCACGGGTCTTCACACGCAATTCAACGCCCCTCGTGTATTATTTACTATAAGGTTTTATGTAATATTACCTTAATATTACCTTTATTCATAATAATTGCCTGTTCGTTGTACATGATAACTGTTCATTTTCCGGTCAGTTATACTGGTTGGTCGCTATAAAACTACAAATAAGTACATTTTATGGGTTTATAAAACAATTTTTGTGGCTTCAAGGCTTCATGCAAATGTCTTTGAAGGATAGCAGTCATGAAGAGCTATTTAACCCGTTATCCCATCTGGTGTTGCGGGTAAGGGGTGGGTGGAATAAACAAGAATTAAGAAAGGGCCGTAATGATCGTACAGGGAAGAGTGGGAGATTAAGGCACCAAACCAAAGGTAAGGTATCGTAAAGACAAGAAAAGAGAGTGTCTACCAGCTACCCGTCACTGTTGTGGTAAAGCAGATAAAAAGAGATATTTAATAACTTATATTTCCTCCTTTAAAGTGTATTAGAGAGAAATAGGGTAGTGACTTATCTCCCAGTCTGGAATACGATAGGAGTATAAGATCCTGATTTAGACTTAATCTTTTTTGGGAGGTGACTCGCCGTCACACCATCGGGAAGAAAGCGTACGGAAGGGTAGTATATATTAAGAAGGTATTAGCGAAAACACACCATAACCTTCTGGTGGTGGGAGGGGGGATTTCGTTATCCTTTGCTCAGGGTCCCTTAGATTAATTATTCCTGGTCTCTATCCATGTACCAAAAAAAAACATTATTTTAGTTACTGTTTATTAAAATATTACAATTGATGTAAATAAAGTAATCTATACAATCTATGCGTTAAAACAGCTGTTTTATGAAATCATATGTTATCACGAGCCAAATGGGACGAAATAAGGTATTGCATATCTTACCCCTTTTGTGAAAAGATTTTGTCTCATATAAAGCTAAAATTAATTAATTAAATTTAATTAACGAATTAATATCTGAAAACAACTGTATTAAAAGCAATTTTCATCCACTAGAAGTTTTAAAAAATATATTTGAACTTGAATGGATGAATAAAATATGTTTTATTAACGATTGAAAATTTGTACCAGACGTATAAATATTGGGAGAGTGTCAAGTAATAAAAAAAATCTTAAGAAATGAAAAACATGCAATTGCAGCTTTTCTTTATCTTAATTTTCAAATTTTTACTCAGACGTAGATTTTCTTTCTAGAAATGTCTCATGTAGGTACTGTTTATTTGCTTTGACAGAATCCTTGTTTAGACCTTGCATTAAGAATCACGGATTTGTAGAAGTGGAAGGAGAAATTGAAGGGCTTATTCCAAGAACAGGAACAGGGTA
The DNA here is from genome assembly GCA_036971475.1 of Prosapia bicincta. Lineage (NCBI taxonomy): Eukaryota > Metazoa > Arthropoda > Insecta > Hemiptera > Cercopidae > Prosapia > Prosapia bicincta. The sequence continues at coordinate 14,660,409 of JBAIZL010000001.1, read as the reverse complement.
TTATTACTTATCCTTTTAACAGTGCAAATTGAATTCATCATGTATACGACCACTGTAATCACGACTCTGGTCACTGGACAGGCAAAATCTTTCGGGCTTAATCTATTATTACTTTTCTTGTAGCAGTATTGCAGATGTATTGTTTGCATTGCATTCATTACGTTTACATTTTTTTATGAAGTAATCACGACTCTGGTCACTGGACAGGCAAAATCTTTCGGGCTTAATCTATTATTACTTTTCTTGTAGCAGTATTGCAGATGTATTGTTTGCATTGCATTCATTACGTTTACATTTTTTTATGAAGTAATCACGACTCTGTGGTCACTGGACAGGCAAAATCTTTCGGGCTTAATGTATTATTACTTTTCCTGTAGCAGTATTGCAGATGCATTGTTTGCATTGCATTCATTACGTTTACATTTTTTTATGAAGTAATCACGACTCTGTGGTCACTGGACAGGCAAAATCTTTCGGGCTTAATGTATTATTACTTTTCTTGTAGCAGTATTGCAGATGTATTGTTTGCATTGCATTCATTACGTTTACATTTTTTTATGAAGTAATCACGACTCTGTGGTCACTGGACAGGCAAAATCTTTCGGGCTTAATGTATTATTACTTTTCCTGTAGCAGTATTGCAGATGCATTGTTTGCATTGCATTCATTACGTTTACATTTTTTTATGAAGTAATCACGACTCTGTGGTCACTGGACAGGCAAAATCTTTCGGGCTTAATGTATTATTACTTTTCCTGTAGCAGTATTGCAGATGCATTGTTTGCATTGCATTCATTACGTTTACATTTTTTTATGAAGTAATCACGACTCTGTGGTCACTGGACAGGCAAAATCTTTCGGGCTTAATCTATTATTACTTTTCCTGTAGCAGTATTGCAGATGTATTGTTTGCTTTGCATTCATTACGTTTACATTTTTGTATGAAGTAATCAAGACTCTGTGGTCACTGGACAGGCAAAATCTTTCGGGCTTAATGTATTATTACTTTTCTTGTAGCAGTATTGCAGATGTATTGTTTGCATTGCATTCATTACGTTTACATTTTCTTATGAAGTAATCAAGAGTAAAGGAATTTTATCAAGGCTGCCCTTGACAAAGAAATAACTTGTATTAAACAATTAAGAAAGGTGTGTACATAGTTTATACGACAAAAAATCATTATGAACACTAATCATGTTACAGAATAAAAAAAACTTTTCAATTTATGCTATTTATCTTATATAGACTGTCTGCAAGACCTTAACTCACATTCTCACAGTAATAAACCTTAACCTATATTTTGTATATATACAGTCGCCACCCAAACTAACTTCCTCTGAATACAGTAACAACTTACTTATCCGACTTACACAATCTAAACTAAATACTTTGTCAATGAAGTAAGAAGAAATCGAAAATAAAAATAAATCATATTTTTATATAACTCATTTTCTTATATAACTCAATAATTTTTTTATAATAAAGCAATAAAATTTAATTTGTTTTTAACGTAAACAAACTAAATTAACTCTATCACAGTAAAGTAATCAAATTGAATCTGATTTTTCAATTCCTTCTATTAGTTCACAATCTCCCTATATATATATATATATATATATATATATATATATATATATATATATATATATATATAGTTCAAATACATTTTTTAAAACTTGTAGTGGATGGCAATTGACGTTAATACAGTTTTGTTTTCAAATAATAATTCATTGGTTAAATTTAATGAATTAATTTTAGCTTTATATGGGAGAAAAATTTTTCACAAAATAGGCTAGGTATGTAATATAGTTAATTCGTCCCATTTTGCTTGAAATAAGTGATAACATATGATTTCATAAAACAGATGATTTTATTTTATAAGTTTTGTGATAGAACAGCTGTTTTAACGAATAGGTTATGTTACTTTATTTATATTTTTGTAATTATTTAATAAACACCACTACAATATTTCTTTGTTGAGCTAAGTAGGATTTGCTTTTAAAAATGTTTTGTTTATATTACTTGTTCTATTTAAACTTTCGCCAGCTAAATGAACCTTTTCACAGTAAAGTAATAAAATTTTATCAATATTTTGCTGTATAAACTTACGCTTCCAGATCGTCAACACTTCAACACTAAAGTAATAGTAGATTGTTATTAAACTAAATGATATATTTTACGAATATAAAATTCTTTACAACAAAGAAGTAATAACATTAAAGCTATATTTTTAACACAAAATATACGTCGTTTGAACTAACCTCTTTACAGTCAAGTAAAACGTCGGCCGATTCTGACCAGTTTAACCTATGCTTGGATGTCAGGTTTTAATGGTGACGTCCTGATATAAGTGTTTCAAGTGTAACTACGCCGTTAGTAACCTTGGTCGTTTGCCAAATACAATGAAGTAAAATAAATTAAGTGTAACTATGACTGTTATAAGTGTTATCGCCTTTAATTTATGTTCCTGTTGATGTGTGTTCTACTGTTATGTTGCCAGTGATGTTCTTGACCTGCCTCTTCCTAGATGGAGCGCATTCCATTATCAGTTGGGCAGCCGGCCTGTTCTTCACTCAGTCTATAACTGTCCTATAACTGTTAATATACTTGTAGCATTTCTTCTAACCCTATCTTTATTCCGTTGCACAACCGTTGTAATCTATATGTTAATATAGGACTTGCGTAGAATTTCTACGATCTCTAAACTTGTTTTTTCTCTCATCTTTCAAATTTCTCCACATCATATTGTTTTTTTTACCACACAGGCATTCAGCCTAGCCTGTAATAATACTTTTTATTACCTCGTTTTCCTGTTTGTCGGTTCGAGAAAAACAATTGTAATTCTGAACCATTCACCGTCTTGCGTAACAATGGTTTAACATAGGATTATGTTGATGGAGTATTGAGTATTCCTCTTCGGTATAAATATTTCAAACTGACTTTTTGGTAAGCTATATACTTGAAAATTCAGTCATACCTCAGACTTTGAAGCTATTGTAATAGTGTTGTGTTATTAGCAAGACTTGACTGGCAAGACACGACGAATACGTGGGATTTATGCTCATCCAAAATAGTTTTTTCTGTGATATCTCCCAGAAAAATGATCACACAAGACTAAAAATTACAATTAATCATTTAAATAATTCTTGACTATGTTTTTAAACTAAGAAGTATATAATATTTTTTCCTCCATTCATTCACATAAATTGTTCCATATACATCTACAATCTCAGGAAGACTTTTTAAAATCACCAGGGAATTTTATACACACAGTATGATTAAAAAATAATTAATAAAAAATAAATTAAATAATTATACCATTCAAAACTAAATACATGGAGCACTGTAATAATTAACTGATACATAAATAATCACACAAAAATAATTACACTAAACAAAAAGAAATGTGTAAGTTTTCTCAACAGCCGATGCGTTTTATCAGTACCTCACTCTGCCTGTTACTTTCCCAGTAAAAGTAAAAAGGTAAAACTATTTTTGTTTTAAGTTTTACTTTTTTTATTTAGTACACAACTATATTGTTATTAGGTCACGTCAATATACTACGTATCAGAATACCGAATATTATTTAGTCATTAAATGAATATCTCAGTCCTCCTTTTTGAAAAAAAAAATCATGTAAATCTAATATATTGACAGTAATTTTTGACCTCGCCATGACTCCGACAGTGCGGCAAAACAAACAAAAATGTCCCCTACTGCTACTTCCTTATTGTTACTTTAAATCCTACCTCCCCTCCCTTATCATTCTTTCTTCACGGAGATAGAGGGTTGACACTTCGTTAGCTCTAGGGTTTACTTCCGTACGGGCGTGAACCGCTATGATCCTTCTCTACACCAGGCAAGTTGGGTTTATGACATTAGCCAGTGTGTTTTGTGGAAAAGTGAAGAAAAGATAAAGGTGGTGAAAAGGTGCTAACTTTCTTGTCAAAGAGCACAAAGATAACTTAGGAGAGAATCCCCAGTACAGTATATTGAAACCATTAACCCCACGTATCCGACCTCAAACTCGTGACTCCCGCCCGAATGGCTAGTTTTAGTTGCAACACGAAGGGCTTGGTACCACGACACGTCGTACTAGTATGGTAGTCTTGTGACTTAACTATAAAGCCTGGTCTGGTGACGTAACGCCCTTGGGACGAGACGACCACCATCCAGACACTGCTGTTTCGACAGTTTTTCCAGAACTACTCGGAGTCCGTAGAACCTTCTATACGGCTAGGTTTCCAGGTTTTCCGTACCTCCAATACCCCGTCTGATTAGTTTGGTCCAGGTAGTGCAATCGCACCTTCATCCACTCTTGGTTACTTTTACCTAAGGGCAGAGACCCTCAGACACGGGACTTGGTCCATCCCTTTAAACTTCAGAGCATAATTCTTTTTACAGCCGACAACAGTCAACATAACTGATAACCATTAAACGCATTCATGAAACAATTTCCAAATTGAAATTTGTCTGGATAATTGACCAGCTACAGCCAACGTGCGTCACGAAACATCAACAGATACTCGACAAAGGACCAGGTTCCCAACTTTCTCCAGCCAACAAACCTCTCCATTCGCAACTTCAATTTGCTTTACCGTTAATTTGTACCATAAACGCCGCGGCGTACCGCATTCGTTTGATTTTTTTCATCAAATACAAAAAAAAATATTCAGAAGAAAAAATATCACAATCAGGAAATACAAATATATCCGATTTCGTTGCTCATGATTTTCTGATTGGCTAATTCTCTCCATAACCTCGGCAGAATACAGACTCTCTTCCGGGAAGCCACCCAGTAGGTTTAAAGTAGACACAGCATTTCCCATCGGTTGAGACCTGGTCTACTTCATGTTAGTAACCTTACACACGTGATCTCTCCCCTAACCTCTACTACGTGGTTTCATGTCCCTACTTTAGTACTATCAATGTGCAAAACCCTTCTATTCCTTCGTAGGCAATAACGGTCACATTGGCTGATAGACTTTAAAAACTAATGGATGATGAGAAAAATATCAATTGAATTCCCACTAAATAAAGAGAAGATATGGAAGGAATTGTGAAGCAAATAGTGACAGGAAGTGTTACACTACAAGCGTTTAGAGTTGAGAGTGTAACCGAACCTAATTATGTCTGTATGTTCTGCATCGTACAGTTGGTTCACAGTTATAATTTCAGCCGATTACTTCTATAGTTCGAAGTTTTCCCCTTCCTATAAATACATACTCTCTCTCTCTCTCTCTCTCTCTCTCTCTCTCTCTCTCTCTCTCTCTCTATCACACACACACACACACACACACACACACACACACACACACACACACACACAAACACACGCACGCACGTACAATCACACACACACACACACGCGCACGCACAATCACACACACACACACACACACACATATATATATATATATATATATATATATATATATATATATATATATATATATATTGTTATAACTTATTATGGAACATTATAACTTGGTAAATAATGTTGACTGACTTCTAGCCATGTGAATTACTTACAAAAATGAATACTAAAAACATTTAACTCCGAATTTTAATTAATTACCAGTTTACTAAACAGAATAGTTTCGTCGTCAATGTTGCCATCATCAGGGATAGGTTTACATAAAAAACTAATAAGTTTAGTAAACTGGCAATTATTGAGAATTGAGTATAATGTTTTAGCATCTACTTTTGTAAGAAAAAAATAGTTCTATTCTAAATACAGTATTTCTTTTTATACGTTTTGTAAATCAAGCGCTAAATTGTCAGCGCAGAAAGAACAGCCTTGCAAAACCCAACGCCTTTACAGACAAATCGGCGATCGTTTGCTACATACCTTTTGTCACTGACCCTAATACGAGTGATATTTATGTGCCATTACATCATACCAGCAACCAACCTTTATAAAAACGTAGCCAAATATCCAAAGTGCAAGTGTTATGAGCTCACCGTGAACACAAGCTGGTGGTTCTCGAACTATTATATAAGATACATAGTACGGAATATCGAAGAGATTACGTGAGTCAGGATTAATTTAAACAAAAACAGGTATGAGAGTTACGTATTAGTCTGTATGATCATCTACTTGGTTTGTCCACGGCCCTACAAAGTGCAGTGAAGAACTAAATGATCTATTAGGTGGAATAAATTATAAAAAACTGAGACAAATACCCTTACGTCAAGATTTAACAAAATCTGATAATATATCGAGTTTCACTTTTGGATCCATGGCGACATACAATAAAACAAGTAGCCTATCACAAGTAGTAAATTTTAAAAAAACGCTTACCGAGACACTACGTTTTCGATCGCACTAAATCTTCATTAATTTAGTTTGATTACAAGCTCAGAAAATCGTTATTTTATTATACTTTGATTTATACTGCCAGGGTAGGGATGCGATGTTGTCAGTTCGAACCCGCCACTGCCAGCGACTGAAATTGCAGAACAAGGGAATATACACCACTAGTAAATCATTCCACCACAGTTACGATATCACTGAGCGACGAACGGAAGTTTAACGTCGAATTAGCAACAAGGCTCACCCACGCAGTAAGATGTGAATTTCCTATTAGCTCAAACGGCTGTAATACCCACTCCCTTTGGTCGATTTCACCTTCACAGAATCATATTCTGTTTTAAATCAAACTATAGTCAAAGTTTCGCTGATCATCGTAACAAAACCCACCAGTTAACGATAGGTTGCACGCGAGATAATCTCCTAGTAAACACGGCTTAGTGCAACAAAACTATAAGCCTTGTCTCGGTAAGTTTTTTAAAAGTTGACTTTAGTTGTAGATTCGTTAAGTCATTATTTAACCGATTTCATACATAATTCCAATTTATTTGCACAAAGTATAGTTGGAACGTTCACATATCAATTTCACACTTCAGTTCATTTTCTATAATGTTTTAACTTTCTTATAAATTATTTAACTCTGAAGTAATAAATGAATGCAGTATATAAAAACTTTCTAAGCGACGAAAAAACTTCAAACTTTTGGCACTTCTGACAGAAACAGCGAATTTTAGATGTTAATCGACGACAAGACAAGATGGAAATAGATGCGATGAACATCAGGCGCATTCCGCAGAAGAAATTCTCAAATTAATTGTTTAATCTACGCTTTCAAAATTTAACTACTCTATGACCCCAGCATAATTTATAAGTAATGATTGGAGTCTGTCACGAACAAGAACTTTAATGAGTTTAATGAGTGTTTCTGAAGGAAAGCAACGGCGTGGTTTCTCTGTAACCGGTTATGCACGCAGAATACCACCGTTTCATTTAAAGAAAGTTGAATTTCTGTAAAGTTCTTAAGCAAAAGTAAATTTTTTATTTAGTTACTTAGAGCTTAACTAGTGAGAACTATTCACAAAGGTAAAAGTCAAAATAGTGGACTCAAAATCTCACAAAAAATTAGTTTTTAATAAATACACACACAACAAACTAGTTTCGCCATCCTCAGTGGCTACTACTTGAGTAGTACTTGACTTTGACTACTGACTATTTTGACTTTTACCTTTGTGAAAAGTAAATTTGTTTACATTATTGAAACGTTGCTCTAAATTTTTTTTCAATTTCAAGATATATATATATATATATATATATATATATATATATATATATATATCGTTGACATTTTCAATTGTTAATAAAATATAATTTATTCATCTATTCAAGTTCAAATACATTTTTTTAAAGCTTTAAGTGGATGAAACTTGATGTTAATTCAGTTCTTTCAAATAGTAATTCATTAATTAAATTTAATTAATTAATTTTAGTTTAATATGGGAAAAAACTTTGCACCAAAGGGGCAAGGTGTACAATATAGTTATTTCGTCCCATTTGGCTTCAAATAAGTGATAACACATGATTTCATAAAACAGCTGATTTTATGTTATGGGTTAAATGGTAGAACAGCTGTTTTACGCATAGGTTATATTAATTTAGTTATATTAATTGTAATTATTTAATAAAAAGTAACGAAAATAAAATTGTTGTTTCTTGACTCAAGTTTGAATTGACTTTAAAAATGTTTTATTTATGTTACTTGCTAATAACATGAATTGATGTTTTCTCAATGAAATGTTTTACTCTGTAAAATTTTAAAAGTGTATTTATACAATATTAAAAGTGTTAAACAAAAATGTATTTTTGTAATGATTCAGGAGTGGTTACAAGCGAAGAAAGTAATTTCATGTGATCCTTGTGGAATAAAATTTAACGTTTTGTTTGTTTTTTTTAAGTTTAATATAAATATAACCAACTGTGATGGCGGGTGTGGGAAGGTTTATAGATCAGGAACTGGTCAATAAAATTATAACGGGGAAAATTATGGATCACGGTCACATCCCTAAACAAGTCTTGTATTAGACCCATATGGAGTACTTTTTTCATCTCGTTCCCCACTTTACCCTGTATTTGAACTATTGCAGATGACAGATGAAGAACCCATGAAAACCTTCTTCACAGTTGCCTCCATCTTTAATATATAAATGTTCAAAGGTGTTTTTAAACCTTTACTATCTAATTTTTTGGTCTAATCAAAAAGTATAACTCATGTAAATATTTTTAAAAAGCATTGTCTTTGGCATGTTGTTATACCTGTAAGGGGTGGGATTCCTAGGATTAGGGTAGAGTTAAAAAACTCCCTTGACAATCATGGCTCACGTGTTTATCTGAGGAAAGCTCACTTAGTAGAAGTCCGTTTCTTCTACTGGAAATTAGATATTTGCCAATTAAAAGCAGGCAAGAAAATTAAGCCACTTAAAGAAATTTAGGTGTGTGTTTTTTTTTAAATCTGATGTATGAAGCCTTTAGTCATGTATGTTAATTACTTTAAACTAACAATGGCAGAGAAACTCTGTTTATAAGTCTTCTGTAACTGTGTGTTGTTATTTATAAAATTTTTCCTAATTATAATGATCAAAATAGAAAGGAAATATTTGGAATTTGCATTTTCTTAGAAGTAGTTCGTTGGTGATAAAAACGTCGGACATCAAATGTCATGGAATACCCAATGCCCTATTATTCCTACGATATATTTGTATTGGGATTTTTCCACCTAAAATTATTGGAAGATAGTATGAAAACGGATTTGGTCTTAATTTGTAGTTTCTAAGCATTACCATAATCACATGTTCGTAAATGTTTTCTAATGGAAAACTATAAATAAACTTATAGAGCTTAAATAATGAACTCAACGGGCTATAAACGGACCAAATCATTAACGTTTGGCTCACATTAATAAAAAAAATTTTAACTTTTGTTTCGAAAAGAAATTGTATAATATTAATCATTTAAATTACGACCAATGGAATTCAATGATTCGAGGGTTATAGTGTAATTTAAAGATATTTTTATTCCAGAAACCCCAACTTTTCTTTTCTCAAGTTAAATAAACATTTCAATCAATTTAAATGTTTTTGTTTCAATTCCTTCTATTAGTTCACAATATCTTTATATATATATATATATATATATATATATATATATATATATATATATATATACAATTATTAATAAAATACATTTTTTAATAAAATAACGTTTTTTAATAATCCACTCAAGTTCAAATACTTATTCATTAATTACATTCTTAAAAGTTGAAAGGTCTATGTTGGATTCGAACTGAATGTCTTCATGTTTGAAATTTAGCACTTTGGCACTGAGCCAACTTTCCCATAGCTAGAAATTTATTTCTCTATGATGCAGGCTATATGAATCCCTTTGCCACTTTATTGGCTGTCGTCGAAACCTCCATTGTTGAACCTTATATAGTTGCCATGATTACCACACAATATCGTAAATAATGCTCTAGGATTAAAACTGAGTGAAAACAATAAAATAAACAAACTGGATGGTCGAGAAATGGTACAAAGGAAAATTCGCTTTCTATTTTGCTACTTAATATTGTTATTCTGTCATATGCATATACATATTTATAATTTTAATTATAAAGTAAAAATAAAAGTAAAATAAAATTTTTCTACGTTGACCTCAGTAGGAATTGACTTGATTTTTTTAACGTACCTTAAAAATTTTAAACCGTTTGAAAATGAGTGTAACATTGTGATTTTGTATTACTCCAATGCGAAACTGTAAGCCGTGTCCATTTTTTTATATTTCTGTCTATCAGGATCATTCCCTGTGATAATTCGTATGATCCTGGGGGACGTCCGGGATAGGGGAGTAGCTGAGAGTGGTTTGTAGGCTCTCAAAGTTACCAATAAAAAATAAAAACACTTATCAACACTTAACAAGCAACATTACCCAAATATGTTATTAGAGTCGGTAGCGGGCAGACACGGTAAAGACATATCTTCTCCAGGTAGACCAAAGTTTTTCTCCAATCCCAGTTCGGATCATTATGCCCCTTCCTGACTTATCCAGCCTTGTCTTTCATCCTCATTTTAGTGACACAGGTGGTCACCTAGTTTTCAGGGAAAGGGGTTTTAGGTATCTATCTATATTCACATTTATTCTAGGCGTTGGAAGTCAAATTAACTGATCGACGCGGCGCGTCGTGTATTATAAACACAGTAAATTCCTAAGCTATTAGCACAGGTTAAGGCGATTCTTTCAAGGTTAAACCTTGAGTTAGGCGATAATATGTCTGGACTGCAAGAGCCTTGTCATTTGCAGAGCGTGTGTAATGAGCCTCGTCAAGTGTAGTTATGCAGTAATCATTGTTTTCCCAGAATATATCAACTGATTTGCTTAATCTATCGTCTAAAGCTGTGGTTAAACTCAGGTCCGTCAGAGCTCGTATTGAGCTGTTGGAACAGTATTGAGCTGCTCATAAATCTGTTTTGTAACCGAGCGACCTTGGCATCAATTCTCTCGTGCTAATCTAGCGATTCGTTGGGGTTTATCGAGTGTGCCTGCTATACAACTTGGAGCACATACTATAAAAATCCGTGCTTAAAAGAACCACCAGACAATGTAATATCAAGTTTTTGTAAAATTACTTTACAGATTTTCAGAATCGAAACCAACCATATTGTTGTTAATTACCTAACAATTGGATACAAAATCGTCCAAGAGAGGCATTTATGACTTTAACTTAGTTTGTCACTGCCTAGTTTTCTTGTTTGAAAGCAGTTATTAATATAAGTGGCAACATTTCAGAACTGTTATTGTTTGAGTAACAGGTTTGATAAGAGGCAATCATTGTCTCCCATTACGTCCGAGGACTGTTCATTGAGTCAGTTGATGTCTAGCTGATTTGAACGCTGTTAATAAAAGTCTAAAGCATTAGATTTCAACTGAACTGAACGTTCATTTTCAAACTCAGTCCAAAGCTAATTTTTCCTGCAACTGGTTTACAGGCATTTATATTCAGGTTTATATTTAAAAGTGCGTGTCGTTCGAAGATGAGGAAAAGCATGATTGAAGCATGACCGAGTAACTGATGCAGAGCATTGACTTGCCGACAACTTTCACAACGCTTCGTAACTCGCAGCAGACACGCATACCATGACTTGTTGCATCGCCAACGCTACTTTCTTCCTGCACTGGATTCGTAACAGGCTATAATTAGGTTCAATGACTTGTAACTTTACAGGAAGGTTTTAGATACTTGGTTACATATTATAATACGTATAGCACAATTCAAGTTATTATCCCCTATAGAAGATAGGTCTAAAGGATCTATGCCTAGTTGTTCCAATGTTTCGAGTTGCCTTCTTACCAGTCGTAAGGATCTATGCCCAGTTGCTCCAATGTTATCAAGGTGCCTTTTTACCCATCTAAAGGATCAATGCCCAGTTTTTCCAATGTTTTCAAGGTGTCTTCTTACCGGTCTAAAGGATCTATGCCCAGTTGTTCCAATGTTTTCAAGTGTCCTTCTTACCAATCAAAAGGATCCATCTTCGGTTGTTCCAATGTTTTCAAGTGTCCTTCTTACCAAGCAAAAGGACCTATGCCCAGCAGTTCCAATATTTTCGAGGTGCCTTCTTACCGATCTAAAGGATCTATGCCCAGTTGTTCCAATGTTTTCAAGTTGCCTTGTTACCAGTCGTAAGGATCTATGCCCAGTTGCTCCAATGTTATCAAGATGCCTTCTTACCCATCTAAAGGATCTATGTCCGGTTGTTCCAGTGTTGTCAAGGTGCCTTCTTACCCATCTAAAGGATCTATGCCCGGTTGTTCCAATGTTTTCAAGGTGCCTTCTTACCGGTCTAAAGGATCTATGTCCAGTTGTTCCAATGTTTCAAGTTGCCTTCTTACCAGTCGTAAGGATATAATGCCCAGTTGTTCCAATGTTTTCAGGGTGCTTTCTTAGTCTTAATCTATACTCGGGCCGTAACAATGGATACCTAGGGTAATAATGGGCGTGGAAGAGTAGTGCTGGCCACATTACCTCCCTCCTATATAATATTGCACCCGTTAAGCATTTATACCCTCTTCCTTCAAAATAGTATAATAAAAGCGATTATTATTATAACGCAGGGAAACAAAACTCCATTGATCCAGCTATCTTCTCCGTGTAGGAACAGAAACAGCCAAGATATACTTTGGGTAGGAGATAATCGTAACTCTCATGTATTGGATTTCATTTCTCTGGCAGACTTACTTGCTATAGGATTCATTATAATTGCCTATTATAGGAAGCTAATCGTTTCAATGTAGGGACAGGAAAGGGTAGGAAGTACTCACTGGAGTAGGAGGAATTCATTACTTAGATTTGCAGGGTCGTATTGTTTAGACCATGTTTCTTTGTATTTTCCCCTTCTCATGTAAAGTCCTCTTCTTCGTCGTGCTTTTTTTCCCTCTCCTCATGTAAATCCCTTCTCACGTAAAGTGTTTCTCTTTCTCCTCCTGTTCTTCATATCATGAAGATTTTTTCCTCCGTAATGTTTGTAAGGACAAACAGGGAGAAAAGGAATTCTTCTCTTCTCATTTAAATTTCTTCTTATGTAGAGCCCTTGGCAAACCTCGTGACGTCATTAGCGCCAGGACCTTCGCTTGTGATTGTGCTATCGTTTGCAGTGGCGACAAAACCTAAACACGTTGTTCTAATTTATCCAATAAATTTAAAGTAATATATTAGTCTAAATATGATTCTAGTGGATCAAACTTAGCTCTAGGGCCTAGAAGTAGACAAAATCACGCATCGCGTGTCTATTTACAAATTTCTGAGGACAGATAGAGAAAAATCGCTTGTTCGGAAACTATCTGTAGGCAATAAACGCACGTGTATAGTCTGCCGCTTCGGCTGAAAAACTTGAAAAATATTGCGCCCATGCCGTTAATTGTTCATTTTGAAATACGTATAACTTGCAAGACATATCAGAGACTTGGCCAGCCTATGCGCAGTTGTCTACTTGCCATTTATAGTGGTGGGAGAGTTCGCTGCTGTTCGTATCGGCTTGCCTCAAATACTGTGTCTTGTTCACAATTGTGCCGAGATACGAAAGAGGGGTAGACAGCTGCCTGGTCTTCCACCTCTACTTTTCGGCGAGCCTCCTCTTGCACATCTTAAGTCTCTTGATATATGTCAGGAGTTATACACAGTGCAAAATTTCTAAAACCTGAACTATCTTCTAATTTGCCATAAGTGTCCAGATTTGAGATCATATTGGATTTGTTCTACGGAAAGAATCAGCGATTTTTCTAAGACAGTCCCACGATTTTATCTAAGAGTTTATTAGGCAACTCTACAACTATGAAGTATGAGAGCAACATTTAGAACGTCATGCTGCCCAATTGCTACCTTTATAACGTGTATAAGATTGACCGGCAAAAACGACTGCGAGTTCTGAAACAAAAGAAAATTTTGGATTTTTCATCTAAGGTGAAGGTCTCTTTTAATGCCATACGTGTTGCTGTGGGTAAGCCTGTATTTACAAGAAGTGTAATAAAACGTTAGGTACTTTCGCATTAAACAGAGTAACCATAAATAGTTGTTAAAAGTTTCGTTAAATATTGAAACATAAACATAACCTCACTTGGCAATCATATGCTACTTCTGTATGAACAAATTGTCGACAAATCATTTCACTATGTAATATCACATTACTATAAGATATATTTAAATATTGTTACAAATTTTCTGGTTATGATGAGTTTGATTTTTAACAAAAAATAAATCCTAATCTACAATGTAAATTCATGGCTTGGGTGAAACTCTGCTTTTTTGTTCCGTGCCGCGATACAAAACCGTAACATATACCAAAATTCACTTTAGGCTACAGCTTGTTAATACTTTTTGTTACTAAAGTTTATATATATTTTTTTAAATAAATTCCTTCTATTAGCTCCACACTTTCCTAATACTAGTACAAATTTTCAATCGTTAATAAAATAAGTTTATATTCACCGACTCAGGTTCAAATATATTTTGTTTAACTTAAATTGGATGGCAATTGATATTAATAGTTTTTTTCAAATAATAATTGAATTATAAAAGTTTTGGCTTTAGATCGGATTCGAACTGAGTATATTCATCTTCGAAGTCTAGGCACTGAGCCAACCTTTCATAGCTAGAAATAAACTTCTCAAAGATCTATATCAGGGGGTGCACAACCCGCGGCCTGCGGGGTTATTTGTTTATTTGCGGCCCGCGGGCAATGTTGCTTTTAAATGTAGTGATGCTATTTAGTAGCGGTGTAATGCTATTCCATAGGGAAAGGCATAAGCGAGCACATTCTGATCATATGTACATTGTACAACCAATACTGACGTGGTTATGGAAATACGAAAAGAAGTTGTCAGACTGGGGCGCCCAAATGGGAAATGGAGTTCTGGTTAACTTCTGTTGGCTTATTAAGATGAATTCAACAGATGCTGATAACACCTTGGACTTCACGAAATATAGCAATATAATACAATGTTTGAAGGAACATTTTGAAAACAGCTTTCATGATCTTAATAAATTTGAAAAGTTATTGAAATCTATGCATCGCCGTTCAGTGTTGATTGTATGGATGCACCACACAATATTCAAATAGAACTTATTGATCTGCAGCACATGATTCAGTTAAAGTCAAAATTCTGTGATGTTCCATTATTAGATTTCTTCAAAAATTACTTGCCTGTAGAAATGGTTAATCTGCGAGAAATATTTTTTAAAAATTTCGTGTTTATTCTTTAGTACATTCATTTGTAAGCATGCATTTTCGTTAATGAAATCTATCAAATCTAAACGCGTTTAATTGACATTCACTTGGAATCAACATTGAAAATAGGAACTGCAAACATTATAATAGACAATGAACAACTAACAAAAAAAAACAGTAAAATTTCCCACTAAAATAAACACTTTTCAGAATTCATTTCAAGTTTTTTGATTTTCAAGTTAAAAGTTGTTTTATGTTTTCAATCCTGGTGTAGTATGATTAATAAGTGTAGTAAACTTTAAATACTTGCTGCAAGTATCAACATTGTAACATTAACAAGATAGAGTATCTGATATCTGGATACGTTGCTACAGGTATGTAGGCTATCATAAATTATAAAGTGGCTGTGTATGTATGGGATGTAGGCTTACATTATAATTTAAAATGTTAGCTATATTACTTGAAAGTTAACCACAAATAGATAAGATGTATTCCAATTGTTGAACTCGAGAAGTTTTAATCCTGCGGCTCGAGAAAAATGAACACTTAATTGGCCCACCGTTTCAAAAAGGTTAAGCACCTCTGATCTATATGAAAAACCACCATTGCATAACCTTAAATTGTTGCCATGGTTAACACACAATATCGTAAATAATGTTCTAGATTAACGTTATCGAACATTGCTTCACACACGGACAATCCGAAAGGAAAGCGAAAAGAAACTACAACACAGTGCAACCAATGAGAAAAATAGTAACAAATAAAAATAATATTCTAACTCCATACATAGGCAGGAAAATGCAAGGAAATTCGTTTTCTATTTTCGCACTTATTTATATTAATTGTAATTCTAATATACAAAAAAAAATTGTTTTTGTTTCAATAGGAATTGACTTTGAAAAGAAGTTTGTATACCACTTGTTTATTATTAAATCTAGCAAAACTGAATACTTTGTAGCTATATTTTAACAAACCTTTATAATAATGTGATTTAGCCTAAATATTCGCCTGTGGATGGGTGACTTCCATTTAATGCGAAAGTAACTCAAACATATAGAAATTTTTATATACGGCTATTTCTTGGTTTCATAATGCTTAAAACTGAGGTCCTTAGAATTTTTTTAATATTAAAGTGATCAGAAAATCACTTATTCGAACAGAAGGCCTACCGTCCACCAGTTGTGTCGGATAGTCGGATAATTGATTGCTACTGAATTTTAAAAAAATAATTCAAAAAATGCTTCCAACAAGTGTAAAGAATTTAAATTTGTGGACAGGGTTATCACATTATAGGCTATGTATTTAGAAACATGAATGACGTCGATTCAGTTAAACAAATCTAGACAATGTGTAATATGGTAAACATATGCTAATACATGTTGACAAAGGGACAATTTGCTTGGAAGGTCAAGGTTTATCTATGCACATGTTCAATGACTTCGATACCGAGCCTATAGGCCTATTACAGTCAGTCAGTCAGAGAACGAGGGTTTTGGTGGCCCACGAGGTTATGCAGCGTCTGTCATCGACAATTGCTTTTGGTAGGGGACTGGATGTAGGAAGGCCATCTGCAAGGTAGGGTGTTTTTTGGGTGGGGTGGTAATAAGAATTTTACTCTGGGGGACTAAATTTATTTTAAACATTTGGACTGGCTGACTGACTTTTTTTTCTCTTGTCTTGTGTGTATTAATATATGTATGTAGTAAGGGTGTTTGTGGACATAAGATAGTGTAAAAATGTGTAATAAAACTTAGAGCTAGAATGGAATAACAAAATGGTGATGGATGATCACTAATTTAACTTGTCTAACAGAAATTTCGAAAAAAGCAACAAAGTACACATGAGCTTAAGGCTAGAATGAGTGTTGCAAGTATTGTAAGATGAGCTTAAAACTAAACTTTCTAACTTAACTAACATATTACGTGATAAAACCTAACCTAACAGATACATAATAAGATGAGATTATTAAGAATAAACAAACAGGATTTACGGTAAGAATGCAAATTGTGAAGTTAAACACTATTTACTATTTAAGCATATTAAGACTAAAGCTTAAAAACTAGCAGCCTATTCTAGGAAGCGCGAGGTCGACGGCTGAGAGAGGAAGAGCAAGTTGCAGAGGTATTATGGAGGATCGAGAGGGACTTTGGGACGAGGACGGAAAATAGGAGGGGGTACAACTGAGTTTGCCAGATCCCTAAGGTGTGGGTAATATGAGCTTTCTGCACTACCGAAGAACTCCGCTGAGAGGGATCTGACAAAAACAGCAGCGATGGGGAGCGAAGGGAGTTTTGGATGGTGTCATTTGACAAGAACCAAGAGGCCTGTTACCATTCCCTTCATTCTGCTAAAGCAGATTGACTTCATAGTATAGAAGTATAGCTTATAGGCCTAACTATAAGATGGCTCTAGATCTCTAGATATTCAGAGGTGAATGTGTGTAAAACAATATTTAAAATTGTACTCTTTGCAAAAGTCATGATTATAGTGTACCACGTCAAGTGTATAGTGTATTAGGGTTATTTCCGAAGTGGTCTTCGAAACAAGAATTTAAAGTTTCCCCTTCAAACAAAAGTTTGAATAGTAACTCTCCTCGGGCCGTGGACGGTGTACGTAGCTATAAGGAAATAAGTACTTTGATTAATTAGCAAATAATTGACATAATACAATTACCTAAAGTTGTAAACTTTCCTATTGACTATTTGTCCATGATAGGATAATACGGTGTTTCAGGTGGAAAATATTTTTACAAATTCTGCAGCAACTATTCGTGTAATTATTGATTATTAGGTTACAATGAGGCTTCACGTACCTGGAAACCAAATTGCAATAGCTTATATTTAACTAACATTTAGAACAGAGAAGAGTTGCTTTAACAATGATTTATTCCTTAAATTAATTAAAACTTTTAAAAAAAATTTAAAAGCAAATTTAACAAGTTTCAAATACGTTTTATATTTATAATATGTTTGGGACAAACGTAGGCTTATGTCTTATGAGCTCTGTTTCATCTGGTTTACTAACCTTTTACTTCTTGTTACGATACGATCGCCTTCTAGACAAACATACGTGTGCTTTTCACCTTAAAACATAAAAGAACAAATCCGAAAAAGTTTTTAAATGAAACCATCCTACTCTCTGTCAGTGGGAGAAAAGTGTGTTAAGCAGGCCTACGGTAGTAGAATAGAGTAGTGTTTTATATAGGCCTACAATTTATAATCTAACAATCAGATAATAAGCACTTTATTATAGTGATAATTTTACGTGTCTTCAGGAGGTAATTTGATTGTGTTTATATTCTGTCTTTTTAAATTCCTTCTATTTCCTCACACTCTCCTTAAATATATATATATATATATATATATATATATATATATATATATATATATATATATTTGACACCAACGACACCAGAAAAATAGAGGAAAATAATTCACAATTAACAATAACCGTTTACAATTAACAATAATAACTTTATATATATATATATATATGTGTGTGTGTGTGTGTGTGTGTGTGTGTGTGTGTGTGTGTGTGTGTGTGTGTGTGTGTGTGTGTGTGTGTGTGTGTGTGTGTGTGTGTGTGTGTGTGCGTGTGCGTGTGCGTGTGTATTGTACAAATTTTCAATTGGTAATAAAATACGTTTTTATTCATCTAATCAAGTTCAAAAACATTTTTTTAAACCTAAGTGATGACAAATGATGTTAATATAGTTTTTTCAAATATTTATTTAATAATTAAATTATACAAATTTAAGGGGTTTAGGTCGGATTCGAACTGAGTATCTTCATGTTGTCTAGCGCGCTTTGGTACTGCTCCAACTTTCTCATAACTAGAAACATATTATTCAAAGTTATATATGAAATTTTCTTTTGCCACCATATTTTTGTGGTAGAAACTTCAATCGTACAAACATAAATTGTTGTCATGGTTACCACTGGCGTTATAAATAATGCTCAAACATTAAAAATGAATGAAAATAATAAAATTAACGGTATCGAACCTTGCTTCACTAACGGACAATGCGAAAGAAAAGCGAAAAGAAAATACAACACAAAGCAAGCGACGAAAATAAGAAAGCGTATAAATAGTAACAAGCAAAAATAATAGTCCAACATAGAAATGAAAATTGAAAATTGCAAGGAAATTCGCTTTCTATTTTGCCACTTAAAATTGTTATTCTGACATATGTAGGCCTATATACATATTTGTATTAAAGTAATCATAAAATAAAGAGAAACTAAAATAGAATAAAATTTTTGTTTGTTGTTTTAAGTAGGAATTTATTATTAGAAGTTTTTTTTAAATATTACTTGTTTATAATTAAGCTACCTTAAATTACTATAACATACAAATGTTAATGATAAAACTATTCCACCACACATAATTTCGTGTAATTAACCCAAGGGAAATATTTTTAAAACACTTGTTATTTTCCACTTATTTGAAAATAAAATTAATTAATATTTATACAAGAACAACATTTTTGTAGAAAAATGTATATTTTAACAGGACAGTAAAATTTTACTGATTTTAAAATTTAAAATAAGCAGTTATTTTGACATACAGAAATATTATTTCATTAAATTATTTTGTAAGATAAAAACATTTAACGTTCTTTGACATCATGACCTTGAGGTTACATTGTTTACTTTTTTAATTGTAGCTCATTTTCACACCATCTTAACATTAGAATTTATTCAAACCGGCTACAAACAAATTAATGAAAGGTCAAAGGCCTACTAATATTGGCGGGCACCACAGAGCTCTGAAGTGAGAGTTGTTCCTAGGCGAGGTAAGAAGTGCCGTTTCTAAACCGGATTTTGGAAAGTTCGCTCGGTGAATGGTACCATTGTCACTGGGGAATCGGACATGGGAGTCGCGATAGGGAGTCATTATTGCATGGCATTAGAAGCCAGTGCCATTGACAACACCTGGTCCTATAGTAATCTTGTAGCTTTTATATAACAATATATAATTAATTTACGTAGAAACAGCTTTTGTATAAATTTGTTTCCCAAGGAAGTAATTTAATTTAAAACCAATCAGGTGTTTTTAAAATATAAACTTTTCTAAATGAGGTATTATAGGTATTTCGTTTTTAACTTGTATATTATGAAATACATAACCCTTTTTTAATTCTTTAAAATTAGTAACTCAAGTTAAAGGAGGGCAACAATAATTTAAACAAATAATACCTACTATTAAACTTGGTTCTACAAAACAAAAAATCTTCTATTTAATGCGATATTCATACCATAATTGTTCATTATACAAAATCGTCTTCAAGCGATAATTTTATTGTTCTAATAGTCTATATTAATAAGGAGCAATTAAACCTACATTATAACAAGTAATATAAAAAGTAAGGTAAATAATAAAAGTATAAAGTAGTATAAAAGTAATTTTTTTGTAAAGTAAATTCCTACTTATATCAACAAAGAAATATTTTGAGTTTTTTTAATTTTATAATTACAATTAATATAAATATGTATATACAGATATCAGAATAACAATATCATGTGGCAAAAAGAAAGCAATTTTCCTAGCAATTTTCCATTTCCCTTTCTATGGTGAAACCATGTATGGTGTTGGACTATTATTTTTGTTTGTTACTATTTATACGCTTTCTTTTTTTCATTGCTTTCATTGCCATATAGTTTCTTTTCACTTTCCTCTTGCATTATCTATTTGTGAAGCAAGGTTCAATACCGCCAATTCAGGTTGTGTCTTTATTTTATTCTTTTCATTCATTTTTAATCCTAGAGCATTATTTATGGTATTTGTATAGTAACCATGGCAACAATTTAAAGTTGTGCAATGAAGCTTTGACAACAAACCGATGGTGGAAAAAGAAAAATTCAAACACTTCTTTGAGAAGTAAATTTCTTTGGGGGATGATACAGATCGGCTGCTTGAGTTGCCCCCTGCGTAATCTAAACGATCTGCACAAGGTATCGCCTGTGGAGGCTATGGCCACAGAGCATTATTAATTAAGACAACTACCTTCAAAGCAGCATTTAGAAATTCAATTGCTCCGAGATGGAACGTCAAAAAATCAAATTGGCTCAGGCTCAAGGAACTTACAAACAAATTGTTGAACCCAGCTCTATTTACTGAATCGCCAGAATCAACTGTTGGAAACTTCAACTCTGCTCTCCTGGAATGCGCTCAAAAAAGTCAGGCAATATAAACCATTTTGGAATGCGACTCAGACATACCTTAAAAAGAACCATGATAAACCTAAGTATAAAGCATAAAAGTCTATTTCAACAAAAGATCTTATTTTATTAAAAAAGAGCCAAGAAAAACTATACCAAGAAATAAAAAGTAAGCTGGACTTAAGGAAAGATGGCGCTAAGGCCCATATGTATATCTCCTGCCATAATAATGATTTTTGCCCAAAACCAATTCCAGCCCCTCATCTGTGGTAAAAAAAACTATCAGTGACACGAAAGACTTTGCAAATTCACTTTATAAACACTTTGCCAATACCATTTGCACACTCTGTAATAGAAGAATTGCAAAAACCCTTAAAAAACATCCAAAAAAGGGATGTTCATGATCTTGATGAAGAGTGCCACAGGCTCTTTGCACTCGACTTCGCAATTGCTGAACTGGATTTGGCCCTTTTACAGAGAAATATGGGAAAGCAGCAGGAATGTATGGAATTCTCCCAGAATTCCTAAAAAATCTTGGAAACAATGCAAAACTTGTCTTGCTTGCTGTCATCAATCTCACTTGGAGAATGCATGTTACACAACAATGGAGAAAGGCTGAAATAATTCCTAACCCTAGAGCTGGAAAACAAGTGTAGCAAGTGTAGCTGAGAGCTACAGACCAGTATCTCTCACCAGTTCTTGCAGCAAAGTTGTTGAGAGAATGAAAAATAACCTACTTATAAATACACAGTATTTAGAGTCGTAGAGAACAATTGATGGCTTTAGAAAGTATAGAGGCACTATGGACCATGGTATGAATTTCACTCAACACGTTGAAGACAGCTTCTATAGGAAGATGTCAACATTAGCAGTCCTGGTAGACCTTAAGGCCGCTTATGATACAGTTTGGCGAACAGAACTCATCCACAAACTGATAGAATATGGGATATCTGGCAACCTCTTGAACTGGATCAAGTCCTTCCTGTCTCACAGGAAAATCCGAGTCAAGTTTTCTAACAGTCCAACAAAGTTTCGTATCCAGAGGGAAGGCATACCCCAAGGGGTAGTAATGTTATGTACATTGTTCAACCCTATGACAAATGACGTCATAGACACCATGCATGCCATACCTGGTATCTTATGGGCCAGCAGCCGTAACATCATTGTGCTACAGAAGTATATGAACGATGGTTTGCTGAGACTTGAAAATTGGGCAGATCATAATGCCATGACCCTAAACACCTCGAAAACGACATTCAAACCTTACACACTCTCTAACAAAATTCCAAAGGTAAGCTTAACATACAAGAACTCAATGTTGCCTAGCGGCGATATTTCAAGATACTTATGAGTTGCATTGGATCGACGTATGTCATAGAAACCACACATTGCCCAGTGTGCTGAAAAGGCTATAAAAAGATCAAGATTACACAAGAGACTAACAGCTACTACTTGGGGAGCTAACCAGGATGTTTTAAAGACTGCCTATAAGTCATATATAAGTCCATTTTTAGAATATGGTACCAAGGTGGCAATAACAGCCAGTAAATGCACCACAAATTTACTTGATTTTGCTCAAAACAATACCTTAAGAATGATAACTGGTGCTGCAAAGTACACCCCTATTGCTGCAATGGAGGCTCAAACTGAGATTGAACCACTACAAATACACGGGGAGACGTTAACCCTATGTTTTTGGGAGTGATTTAAACGAACAAACAAATCTTGGGACAAGTACTGCAAACCCACAAATAGAATAAATACCCAGCAACACCACCCCTTGTCTATTACCAAGATTTTTATAAAAAGTATGGAATCACCCCTGGAGAACCAGCTTCACTTACTGCTTTTCAGGACTGCTTCCAGAAGCTGCCTGAAGCAGAGCTCCTCCTGACAAATCACCACTTGCCGAAGCATGCATCTTCGGATCAGGAGCTTAGAAGTGCAGCCCTCCAAACTATCAATGAAAAATACCCTGCACTAGAATAGCTCCAAATTTACACTGAAGGATCATCCATACCTTGATCAGGCGAAACAGGTGCTGCATACTACTGCAAATATTTTGAGGGATTTCCTGCTGTCGGGGCCCACTTTAGCATCTACGACATATGTGGTAGCAATATATGTTGCAGCAATTGAACTTGAAAACCTGACTGCTCCGGCTAAGACCGTTTCCCTTGTTGACTCTAAGACCGTCATCTTGAACCCCTCTGGGAACTCACAGACTGACTATAGTAGAACCATAGACTGTAAAAGAAAACTAAATGCTCTCATAAATGAAAGGTCGGTACTTAATTTCCAGTGGATCCCGAGCCGTGTGAATATCATTGGCAATGAAATGGCTGATGAACTAATCAAGCAGGGAACAAGCCTCCCTCAGCCTGACCATCTGAGTTCACTACAGTCCACCAGGCCCCTAATAAAGATGGCCACCTAAAAATGGAATCATGGTCGATTGAGGGAACTCTCAGCAGGAAAACAGCGTGAAAGTCTTGTGGCAGGGAGACCTAATAACCATAACTTGCTCCAGGCTGTTAGCGTTGCAGCTTTCAGATTAAAGACCAGTCATGATTACTTTGCTGCACACCTCCACCGCATTCATGTGCTACCGACCCTGGAGTGTCTGCTGTGTGGGGGTGAACTTATGAATGCTGAATACCTTAATGATTGTACAGCCATGGACTGGACCCAGGATTACAAGAGTCCCATCTTCAAGGAGACCCATCCCTACTGGTCAGCGCGTCGCCAAATGGCTCAACTGCAAGGGTGGGTGTTGGCTAGTAAGTAAGTAAATTTCTAGCTATGGGAAAGTTGGCTCATTGGCAAAGTGTTAGATTTCAAACATAAAGATACACAGTTTGAATCCGCCCCTGACCCCCAAATTTTTGTATTTAATTACTGAATAAATATTTGAAAAAACTGTATTAACATCAATTGTCATCCAATATAAGTTAAAAGCGTGTCATCCAATATAAGTATATCAGGAGAGTGTGAACTAATAGAAGGAATTGAAAAATGAGCGCTAATTTCAAATAATTTTTTAGTAAACTAATGAATTTGGTCAGTTTATACTATTACCTCCTGAGAAAGAGGGAGAAAGGATTGTAAATATTAATATTTAGGAATAAGATAAGATTTGAAACCCCACCTTAAACCTGCATGGGCAGGTGATAGATGGAACTGGAATTCTGGAAAAGAAGAATTATGGAACAGAAAAGATGTTTCTATATTTCTGCGCTGGGAGTTAATCATTTACTGGAGGTTAAAATATAGTACAGTATCTTCTTGTGTTAGTGTTTTTCAAAGAATAGATGGAGAAATTATTTCTAATAATGCATTATAAAATTGGCAACTTTCTATAAAATCAATTAATTTCACATCTGTTTCTTGCAATGCCTATTCTGCTACAAATAGCCCACAGTTCCAATTTTTTCCTATTCCAACTGCTTCGTCTGCTTTCTGTAGGAATAGTAAATTCAATGTCTTCATTATCACTTGAACTGTACAATTTCATCAAATGTTATGTCCGAAGATAGAATAACTCAAAGTACAGTACTATCTTGTATGCAAACAACAGTCTTGAATTCACAACTTATTGACTAAGAACTGACCACATTCCAGTGCCAGTAAACTACCCTGTATGTGGAGGGCCTAAGTGTTTTCTTTGACTAGTATACCATAAGCGACTCCTAACCTTTCTTAGTATGTTTGCAGTTCTCTTTAAGAAAACACGAAGTTGAAGATGGAAACTGATAATTTAAATAATTTATAACTATAAGTTATCTTGGTTTTCAAACAGAACAAACATGTTTTATTTTCACTCTTGTATTTCAAGCAAATATTTATTACAGAATAATAGGCTGCAAATAATTATTTATAGGAATTATTTATATCTATTAATATTGTACATAATTGAGGGTTGTGATTGAAACAGTTTGTCAATTAATAAATTTAATTTGTAAATTAATAAATTTAAAATGGAGGATTCTAAAAGTGGTGAATATTAGTTTGTGAGAACAATGTAGGATCCAGAAGAAAAACAAGTATGTTTCATGCTGAATAACTGGTGAGAAACAGAGAAACTATATTCCATTTAATTTGTTCATTGCTTGAAAACATAACAACAAAGGCTTTGAATATGTACAAGCTCTACCACTGGATGATTTAAGGATTTTAAAACAGTTCAATGCCCCTTGTAAGAAGCAGAGTCAGGATTAATTTATTACCAAAGTCAAATGAAAGCACCCACAACCACTGACTTGTTAAAGTAGGGATGAATAAAAGAAACAAGGTTTTGTTACAAAATGCACTATTCTGCCATCAATGACTAACAGTTTTTTATGCATCTCACTAACTTTTCATCAAATAGAATAAGGTATATGCTAAAAATATTGAACACTTATGATAACTTTGTTGAGTAAAAAAGAGGGGACCAAATAAGCCACAAGTCAGCTGAAAAAAAAAAAACAGTGAGAGAAATTTTTTAGATACAACTTGAAGAACTAAATGATTATTCCAATTGTCTGGAGGAGGATGTAATCACGTGTAGTGTATAAGGAGAGCTCTTTATGTCAGTCAACTTTAAATTTTGGCTTTTTTTACATCTCCTCAATGTTTTTAACTTTTACTATGATTTAAATATACCTACGCAAGCTACCAGTCTTTGATATGTTTGAGAAAAACTCCACAAATTGAAAAAATCTG
Organism: Prosapia bicincta; assembly: GCA_036971475.1. Lineage (NCBI taxonomy): Eukaryota > Metazoa > Arthropoda > Insecta > Hemiptera > Cercopidae > Prosapia > Prosapia bicincta. Next base: position 14,634,463 of record JBAIZL010000001.1, on the reverse strand, counting down.
GTCAAAATGTCACATGTACAAAACAATATTGAGATTTAAATTAAATTTTAGCTACGCAATTTGAAAACTCTTTAACACTTGATTTAGGTCATTGTGGATGAATACAAAAAAAAATAACTTCAGACCACAGTTCCCTCGTAATATTGAGAATTCAGTTCTGACGGACATGTGGGATTTTGCTTGGAACTTCCTCATTTGAAGTCCTGTTAAAAACTTATACTCAAGATATAAATATCCATTGATCGCTCTTAATTAGGATGTGTTTATTTTTTCTTGTGTTTCTAATCCAAAAATAAAACAAATAAATGTTCAATATTCTAGGCCAATATATGAAATAATGTTTAATAGAACAGTGATGAAATCACTTTGTTCTTTGTTACTTCAGAGATAACTTAGAACAAAAATATTTAGTTTTTAAATTAAAATATTTATTAAAACTTTTGCCAAGTGTTTATTCTAAGGCATTGTGTTTTTATTTTTAAAAAAAATAGTGCTACAACAAAACAGTGCATAGATGTCTTGAGAGTAATGTTTATCAACTTTCTGTCATTTGCCACAGAAAAGTTTTAAATGTAAGCCAAACAAGTAATGTTGTTGAAATATTAGAAGTCCATTCATGATAAGGGAGTGGGGGGGGGGTTATAGAGGTGTTTAATATAGAACTATGATCAGTCCATTCTATATTGTGAGAAGTCTGGACTGACTTCTGATTAGTATTGCACTCTGTGTCTGATATGTGTAACTACATACCACACAATATGATTCTATTGGTTGTTGCAGGGAAGTGTGAATAAATTTGTAGATCTGTTTTTTACAATTTTGAACCAGAAAATTCAGTATAAATAAGATGTACATTCTATCAATTTTAAAAAGAAAAACTTTGACAATTAAAAACTTTTAATTCTTTAAAATATCAGGGTTTGAAGTCTATATTTCACTATTTTCTATTATTTAAACATATCAAAACTACTGACTTTTCCATACAAATGTTTTTCACACTATTTCAGTATATTGCTTAAAGCTATAAGACAAAACAAACTAGTCACAAAACCCAACATTACATATTTTAAACGCAACAACATATTTCTAATTGAACATTGTATTCTAGATGCTTAATGCAAATCAACTCATGCAGCATGTAATCAAGCAAGATTATAGACAATACATTACTTAGTAACTGAGCTAAACTAGTGTAAAACTTATTGAGAAATTTCATGAAGTTACTAGTTTTATAAGATGTAGTTCAATAAAACATTGAATTTTGTATCTTTCCAGGAAGGTAATTATGTCAACTTAAGGATAGTAATAAATTAGTATGATTAATAGTTTTTTTTATTGCACATTAGATGCTTGTATCATTAGATTATTTAAGAAAGTGGTACAGAATTTTGTATTTATTTAAACTGATGTATAACTCGAAAGTCAAATATTGAAAACAAAACCTTGTCATAACCATAGACATAAAAACCATAGACGTTGCAGACATAAATTATTCACACTAAATGTAATTGAAATACAGTACTTTTCACACTTATTATATACAAAAATAAGTTAGTGGGCAACTTTGTTATAAAATCTTATATTTCATTATGGTCAAATTTATTATGGTGTATTTCTACCTTATCTAGTTGTCAGATTACATTCGTTGATGAGTTTCAAATTTTTCTTTTATCAGAGCAAATAATATACTCATAATACTCAATGCTTATATATTATTTCACTTGAAAAAACCACTACTACTGATATTTTCAGCAGATGCGTTTCGCACTTGGTCAGTTCATTATCTGCTGAGAAATATCAGTAAAAAGTGTTTTTGTCAAGTGAATTGATAAATAAGTATTATTCGGCAACCTCGAGATATATAACCCAAAAACTGCACGTTTTAATAGTTGATGCGTTTAGAGATCCCCAATCTATCAAATTTGTATGCTTAAAATATATCATACTCAATTTTTATAGTTAAAAAAAAATTTGTTCTTAGAAAACTTCTGATCCGATATTTTATTATACATCAGGGTTCAAGTAATTTATTGATTTTTAAATAGAATAGGTCTTTTAAATGTACTTGTTTTTAAAAAATACAAAAATTGGAAATTGAACAGTTTCTTCTAACTTTAGGTGTGAATTTTATTATAGTTAATTGAAATTAGTTGCCATTGTAAACTATATTAGAAAAACATTAAATACTCGTGCTATTTTTGAAAAATGTTTTACTGCAAAACACATACAAAAAAGTTAAACTTAAGGAGATCTAGGCATGTATAATTGTGTAAAAGCTTTAACAAAATTGATTTATATTTTACTGTATTTGATTTCTATTAAGCAATGCTCAGAAGGATTGTAATATAAGATAAAGTCATCTATTTTTCATAGGGATTTCATTCTGTTTTAGAATCAAGAAAAGTTATCTTAAAATGTGTCAGTGGGCGCTTCAAAGCTGGAGAACTGTCTGCCATATTAGGACCATCAGGAGCTGGGAAAAGCAGTCTGTTAAATGCAATCTCTGGATTAAGGTGGCATGTTATTTTTTAAAAATAAGTAATTAAATTTCCATTGACATAATGAATAGATTAAATCTTTACTAATATACTCGTATATTAATGTAGCTCAATTAATCACATTGTGTAAACAAAAACTTGACAATTTGTGATATAAGACTATATAACAAGGAAGGTGAACCAGAAGATTAATGAGCCACATACAAAGTGTAGAAGTATATGGTAGGTATTAGTAAGACAATATACAGTAAGTTAGAAATAGGAAAATGTATGACTCAATCAAATATCAAATGACTGTTTTCACACAAAAATAAATTTATGTAATGATTTTAAAAAATTACAGTAACATAATTACATAGTTATTGTAAGGCTAGGTTGGTCACAATGGTGGGGTAGAATTAAAATTGTCTCAATAAGAAAAGGAGCTAAGATATTTATGTACATTTTTCTCCTAACATTACAATCCTTACAAACAACATTCCACTTGGCTTATCAGCTAAGGTTATAAACACAAAAAATATACACAACTCACAATTACAAATTTTTAATCATTCTGTAATTGTGAGCTGTCTATATTTCTTTTTTTTATTACAATCTAGTTTTAAAGTTAGGAAAGACAGGAAAATGTACTCAAATGTAAATACATACTTCTAACAAGTGAAGACGATTGATTATATTAAGAATTTTAAGATATTTATTCTACTTAAAGAAAGTTCAAAGAATTTCAAATAAACCTAATTCTTTTATGTTGGTTTAATTCTTGTGGGAGAAAATTAAAAACATTTGTGAGTATAGACTGTCTTCAAAACAACAGACTTTGGTGATCAAAGAACACAGTTTGGACTACTCTTCTACTTTTTTTATAATTTTTAACATTTTTTATATTGCCATGTTTTGAAATTGTAATAATTTGTGACGATAAAAAATAATGGTAATTATTTTGATCTCAGGACCAAATACGTGAGATAGTGCAAAAAAAATTATCTACCGCATTCTGCCCTAAAAAAATTTATAAACAAACTTAATTTGTGTCAGTAAAAAATATTGTAAATATTTGTTATATTTATAAGTAAAAAAAAAAAACAAAACAAAAAAGACTGTAGAATGGTTGGAACTATATATTTTGAAAGAATTTACAGCTATGGTAAGTTCTCGATAATATATAGTAAGAGGTACTATATCTTCTTATTTATTAATATCTTCTTAATTTTCTTGAAGTTGAAAAAGAGAAACACATTTGAGATAATGTATCGATACTGCCTTTTTTTTCATAATCCATAATAGTAACAGGTTTATTGGTGCCTTGATTAATTTCATAATCTTTGAACAGAAATTCCCATTATTTTGCCATAAATAGATATTCTTGCAATTCAAAAATGCTTGCTCTTTCAACTGGTTATTTTTATTTAGTAGGATATCAGGAGTAGGCTATGTATTTTCTCTTACATTTTTCTGTTTGAACCAAGAAACGTATTAAGACAGACTCTTGAAAAATAAGTTTGTGCATCACACTGTTTGGAAGGTAAATTATTCAACTCAGAGGTGATTAACTATGTACCTAAACATTGACACCAAGGGAGGTCAAATCATTGACATCACTTAACATCTAGCTTAAAATAGAGTTATTAATGATGTCTTAGGGCTCTCATGTTATAGGTCATATTAACATATTAAGATTTGCGGTCCAACCACTGCCCTCAGACACAGTTATGATATCAAAAACCCAACTCAACAACAGTTTTGTATATTTTTTAAAATCAGTATTTAAAATATAATTTTTAGATTGATTTAATTAAAATAATACAAAATTACATCCCTTCTTCTTTGCTGTATCTGGCAAATTGATTGATGATTATCAAAGTTGACGTTAATATTTCAACGAACATTAATAACAGCAAGACCTGTTAAACCATCTTCTCTAATCCTCAATCTTACCCACGTTTTTAGTCTTACCAATATATCAAAACTGTATTTTCTGTAGCAACAGAATTAGGAAGGGTCAGGGCTTAAGCAATTCATTTTACACATGCATTTTTTATCACAATGGTCAGTTGGATATACACTTACTTATTTTCTTGTTCTTATGATAATTAAAACCATTATAATTATTAATATTCCATTTAAAACATTTTATAGTTAACATTTGTTGATTCCACCTTCGCATAATTTTATAGTTATTATAAAAATGATTAAAATATTCTTTACTGTTTATTAGATCTAAAGGAGTTACTGGAAAGCTTCTTGTAAATGGACAACCTAGAGATGAAGGCAAATTTCGTAAAATGTCATGTTACATCACTCAGGAGGATCTTTTGCAACCAATGTTAACATTAAATGAACTTATGATGTTTGCTTCTGATCTTAAAATATCTTCTGCTGGAAGGAAGCAGAAGAAAGCTGTTGTATGTACACTTGTATAAGAAATTATTTAATCTCATTATTATCATGTCATTGCTAATAAATGAAAACATTTTTTCCAATTTTTAAAGATTTTTATATTATTTAAAATTTTTTTATTTGTCTACTTGGTTCAAAAGGAGGATATGAATGGCATTGTTAATATTGGACTGAAATAGAGATTCTTTTATAGAATAACTATTTATTGACTATTATAATAACTCATTTTTTAGTATAGTTCGGAGAAGTAAATGCATAGTAGATTTTTTTTTAAATACATTTTAAACTAAAATCAAACCAACAAACTTTTTTTATATTCTTTCACCAAGCCTGAAGAGACTTGTTAATACTTTCTTTACAGAAATCTTGAGAAGAATACCAACTCAGATTTTATTAGTATGTTACATTTGCCTGTAGTAGCACTTAACTTTTTTGATTATTGAGAATGGCCGTTTTGGAAGATCTATCCCATTGTCAACCAAGACAGTAAGGGACCTCTTAGTTGTTTTAGGTAAGGGGGAATATTTGGGTAGGGATTTAGGCACATTTGTAAAGAGTATAGGGGGTTATAAAGTCAAAACATGTATGAGAGTTATAATGTAGTTGGATGTTGAGTATGTGTGTTGGGTATAATTTGAAATGTTTCTATATTTCATTTCGTTCAGTTGTGTATCAACCTAAAATACGCAACATGACAGACTTATAAATACTTAACAATACCATACAGATCACCCAAAACTAATAAACTAACCAACACCTTTAGTAAATATAATTATATAATAGCCTACTTCGCACACAACACCCTCAACAAACCGTTTAAACCCAACACAATAAACAAAGACATATATTTATATATGTACAATTCCACTGGTGTTTTTCAATCCAACTTGCAGTTCGTGCTCCAGTTTTTACATAGCTTAAATGGAAAGGTCATTTTACAAGAAACATTCAAGAAATAATCAAGAAACTATCAAGAACACATAAAAGCACTGTCAAACAAGAAACCCCAATCAAACTTCGCCAAACATCTCATATTTATATACCATAACTACACAAACATAACATCTAACCTTCAAATTCTTCACAAACAAAATTAAAGGAACTAAGAATACACAGTCGAACAATATGAGATACACAAACATTTCAAACTAGACCCTACACACATATTATATCCCACTCCCACACTAACCTAAAACAACCAAGAGTTTAGTTACGGCCTGAGTTGACAATTTGACACATTCCCCAAAACGATCGTCCTCAATAATCAAAAAAGTAAGTGCTTCTGTAGGTTAGTACATACTAACATATGTACTAGTAAAAAACTAGTAGCTCACGTCAAGATGGGATCAAATAATATCAGATTATGTTTTTTAATCCTACAGGTATTCTCTGATTCCAATAGAGGGTAATGACAGCCATTATTTATTTTATGCCAATCATGGATAAAATCAGTTTATAAACCTCTCTTTCAGTCTTTCTGATAAAGTGGTTTGACCTATTTACAGGTTTTTGCTTTGTTTTTCTTCACTATTCTTTACTATCCATTATTTATATTACGTGAATGTTTATTCTTCTTCTTGTCTAAGTAATAAAAAAAGATAATCAAGCAAATACACAAAATACACACACATTAACACAAATATATGTTATAAGGAATTTAGAACTAAAGATAAAAACAATTTAACCTGTATTTTTTTAAACGAATAATATGTCATTTATTAATAATTTTTAAAATTGAAGTAAAAAATTAAATTGAAATATAAATACTAATATTTTAAAGTTGCTTGTTGTAATCATCTTGAATTCACAGATTAAACTATAATTAAATAATACTTAACTAAGTGAATACTTAAGAGCTTACTTGCTGACGTGTTTTGAAACATTCCTTCCTTTATGAAGCTCAAGCTTCATAATATATATATATATATATATATATATATATATATATATATATATATATATATATATATATATATGTATATATATATATATATATATATATATATATATATATATATGTGTGTGTGTGTGTGTGTGTGTAAGCTTTCAAAAATTTTACTATATATATATATATATATATATATATATGTGTGTGTGTGTGTATGTGTGTGTGTGTGTGTGTGTGTGTGTGTGTGTTTGCTCCTGTGGGTTTTGGAAAAGTGTTTCCCACAGTTATATTATTTTCTCTTTTTCTAATGATACATTTAAGAGATATACATTTAATTAAAACGTTTTATATTTCATTAGCTTTCTAGCATTAATTTTCATTACAATTTTTTAAATTAATTGATAACTTATACGTTACTATTATTATTATGTTATTTATTTCAGTGAAATTACCTGATTAGATAGATGTTTGTAGAATAACTATGCTTTTTTTAAAGCTTTTTTGTTAATTACTTTTTAAAATATATTAAAAAATTCCAGCTTTAACACACTTGTTCAAACTTAACAACTCAAAATCTTTACAAATCTCTAGAAATAGGTACTAATTAAATTACCATTGAGACATTTATTTATTTTATTGTTTGGTTTATTCACATATACACACTCTCTCACACACACACAAACACATACTTGTGAAGTATTTTTAAAATAAAATCTTTGAACAAGTATAAGAGTTGAATAAATAAATAATACATTTTTTTTATTCATATAATAACATTCACCGAACATAATGAACTACAAAATTCAAGAATACATTTTTATCCTTATGCACTGTCAGTGATACTCAAGTTATGATAATTGTTGAATCAATAATTTCACTGAGTATATCCACAAAATCATTTAAGTATGGTAAATTTTGTAACAAGAAATTTACATTTGAAGACTTTTGGCCTATTTGATTTCTGTTCAGAATCTACTTTTATTTGTTTAATTGTATCAAAAAGTTCACACTATTGATTTAAAATGAATTCTTCTTTTCTGATTCAAATGTTAATAGGAAGTTCGTATTTTATATTAAAAAAAAAACATTTTCTTAAATATTAGCTCTCACATAATATGTATCTGTTAAATAAATTTAAAATAATCTATTCCTACAGGTGAATGATATACAGAGCATGTTAGGTCTGTTGGATTGCAAACACACTAGAACAGAATATTTATCTGGAGGTCAGAAGAAGAGGCTCTCTATAGCTCTAGAACTTATTAATAACCCTCCAGTTCTGTTTTTGGATGAACCTACTAGGTAATTTGTCAAAATGCATAAGTAGTTTAATTACAAATAAATTATTGCTTTAAACAAAAAATATATTTGAAATAAATTTAAAACTTGAGAAAGCAAAGGTAAAATGGTAAAAAAATTTGTTTCACCTACATAAAGAACTTAATTTTTTAGAAATTAAGTTACCTAAATTGTATTTCAATTTTAAAAAGATCTATTAATTAAAATTTGTATTTAAAATAAAATGAAAAGATTTACAATGTTTTCAAGGGATTAATATAATTCTGTACTCGTTTATGTCACCTTTTTATAATTTTTACTAATTACTCTGTTGTTTTTTACCTGCTTTAGTTAAATTATTATTTCGTTCTTCTACTTGTTTTTGAAATTTGGGTCCTTTAATAAAGACTGTTTATAAATGTTATTTAACTGAGTACCATTTTTACAACTCCTAAATTTATTTGCTAAATCAACTTATCTCATTTCCAAAAACAAATTTGAATATTTTGTTATAAAAAGTTTTCTGAAAACTAACTCATTAATCTAATTTAATCTATGTACTAAAATTACATAACAGTATAAATACTGTAAGTATTTGTAACAAGTCCTAATAATTATCCTACAAACAAATATACAATCCTAAAATGTATATTACAGTATATTTATTATTGATATTTTAAATTTGGTAATTTTTTTTTTTTTTTGCTCAGAGTTTGTCCAAATTGGCATAAAAAAAAATAATTAAACTGGTAAATTAAACACACTATTTGATGTTAAATTACTTCTAAAACTAAACATATAGAATTAAAAAGTCATTTAAAATTTATTAAAATGTTCCAAGAGTTACTACATTTTTATTTACTAAAGAAATTATATTTTTAAAAAATAGACTTTTTAAATGTATCTGCCTTTTTTATTTTAAATTGAAAAAAAATTTCAATGGTTTATTTTGAAAAAGATGACATTTTGATTATTCCTATTCTATAAATTACTACTCCAGCATTTCATGGTATTACCTTAGAATTCTTTCAGAATACATAGGCTTTGCTAACGATTTTCAAAGAAGCTTATCTAACTCTCTTCCAAATTTATTTTTCTGAAATATGATTTTTTGTTTTTAGGGTGAAGACTATCCCTTCTGATGAAAAAAAAAATACTAAAAACTCTTTATTTAAGAATTTATTTTAATTGGATATTTTTAAGTATGTAAAATAAACATTTGCTCATTTTACAGGCTATATATCTTATGATAATTGTAATTTTTCACTCTTAAAATTCTTTCCTTGTAATGAATATGTATAAGAATGTAGTTTACAATGGCTAAAGTTTTTCAGTGATTCATTTGTAACTAATTAAAATCCTCCTACTGTTTACAATGTTATTTTTCATCATTACAATGTTTTGACCCTTAAGACCACTCCTCCTTTTTCGTATTCTTCTTTTATTTTATGTCATGTATTCCAACTCTTCTTTTTCCTGAGCCATAATAACTTGGTCATCCGCAAATTTTTATGTTAAGATATCTGTGTTGTTTATTTGGAACCCCACCCCCCTGCATTTCTTTTCCCAGTTACGGAGTACTTTGTCCACATATATTTTGAGTCGGAGAGATCCAGGACCAATATTCAGTCTCTTTGACATGGAAAATCCTTGTGACACTTTTCCGCCCAGTTTGATCTTCATATGTGAGTCCTCCTTGCACAGCTTTAACAATGTTTTCACTAGTGGATGTTTCTTGTAGGGCATGTAATTTCACAATGGATACATTATTATATGCCTTTGATAAATCCACGATTAAGTGTGCACTTCTCTGTTTATCGCTAAATAGGTTATCTGTGTACAATCTTCCTGCCTGAAATCCTGATTGTAGTTCTTCTTCTTTCACTTGATAATCCTCTTCTATGTGGCCTCGAAGTATTTTTCTGTATACCTGGCTCATAGTAGATGTTACTGCTATGTCATGATAATTATTGCATTTTTTTCTATCTTCTTTCTGTTTGTATATTGCTGCCACGTATCCCTTTTTCCATCCTTCTGGTGTTCGATTTTCTCGTAGACATCCATTTATAAAGCTTGTAACCATTCTGAGTTTAACTGTGCTATTCTTAATCACTGATTCCTCCCGCTCCACTTGCCTTCCATTCTTCAGTTGTTCAATTGCTCTGACCACTCTCCAAATTTACTTCAATTTGCTCTATTTCTATTTCTGTTAGCATAGTCCTTTTTATGAACTCACCTCCACCTTCCATTAGTAGTTTCTTAAAATGTTCTTCACATGCTTCTTCTGGTATATTTTGGACTCTTTGATTGTTCTCGGTTCTTATCTTGTTGATGAATGTCCAGGCCTCATTACACCTCCTTCCCCTGATGTATGTCTCTATTGCTTTACATAATTTGTTTCAACTATTTTTTTGTTCTTTTACTTCTGCTTTTCTAGATTCCCTTATTTATTATAATATTATTAAATAATAACAAACACTGCTCACATTCCATAGTTTATTTTCTAATATACACTCAATGTCAAAGTCATGAAAATCCTCTGCGAGTATAAAAGATGCACAAATTCTAAACTATAACTAATAGAGATGGTCTAGAATTTATGTAAAGTGGTTATACACAGTGATAATGATAACTATTATTTAGTTAAGAACCTTTGCTCACAATCTAAGCTCAAATTTGAAGTAAAATATTTTTTCATAAATATAATTATGATTATTAGAGTGTTATATATGTTGTGCATAATTAGTTAATAAATAATCAAATTATATAACACTTTAACCGAGTCATATGTTTTATTCTTTGTAGAAATAAAACAACTGGTTTGCGAGTCAGAGACATACGAGATGTGATGAAAAAATAGAGTGAACGAATTTATATAGCGGTAACTGCTGACAATATACACATATGATGTAATTTCCCCAGTAGCGTTATCTGGCAGCGACAAGTTTCAAGACGCTGGAGCTTGTCAGTCAACTACTGGAGCCACTAGAATGAGGTCGTGTTTATCATGTGTGTTGCACGTCATGGATTTCAAACAACGCATTAACAATAAGTTTTTTTAAAAGTTGCAAAAGAATCCAAAATAACCTCACAAAATGTGTATGGCAATAATGTGGTAACTCTGAAGACTGTGTACAAGTGGAAATGAGTCGGTTGAAGAAGAGCAGCACTCGAGACGTCCATTAACCTCAAAAAACAATGGTTCATTCAAACTAATGACTATTTGAGAACTATTGGAAGATCCTAACATCTCGTGCTGTTCCATTCAAAGCATTTTAACTAATAATTTGCAAATGAGACGAGTGAGTGCAAAATTTGTTCCTAGACCAAGTTTTTGGACAAAAAAGTGTTCTTGTCTATCCACATTCGCCATACTTACCCGATTTAGCACCGTACCACTTCTGCTTCTTCCCAAGAATTAAAACTGTACTTAAAGGAAAACATTTCGACACCATTCCTGGCATTGAGAGGGCCACAGCCAAGCAGCTAAACGCCCTTTTGAAAGAAGTCTTTGAGAAATTTTTCCTGTCATGGATTTAACGTTGGGATAAGTGCATTGCCAGCCAAGGGGACAGTCCTTTGAAGGAGATCAAATCAAATTTGTTGTAAGAATAATACTTTTTGAAATAAAAAAATTATTCACCATATTTTTGATCACACCTCATATGTATTATTGTTTATATTAATTTTATCCACAGTATAATATTGAATCTATATTTTTCTATAATACAAAATGTCTATATAATTTTTGTATTCATAGAATAACAATAGCTTTACTTTTCTAATAATCACAAATTTATAAATAAATGTTGCAGTGGTCTTGACAATGTTTCAACAGCAACAACATTAAGGTTACTAAGAACATTAGCTCATCAAGGTCGCACAGTTGTTTGTACAATCCACCAACCAAGTGCATCGTTGTTTGAATTATTTGATAATGTTTACGTTCTAGCAGCTGGATTATGTGTCTATCAAGGAGCAACTGAAGAGCTAGTTCCTTTTTTATCTTCTGCTGGACTTCGGTGCCCTACATATTACAATCCAGCTGATTTTGGTATTTAATTGATTTAATTGTTTCAAGTAGTTTTAGATTTAATTAAAATAAGTCAAAGAATTTAACAAATATAAAAGAAATTATCACTTTATTATTGCTGTAAATATTTTATGTATTTTTAATCCTTTAAAATTTCAACTTGTTTTGTCAATCTTATAATTTTATGTACTGTAAACTAGAAACATGTTTTATTTAACCTGGTATTTATTTAAATAAATAGAATTTAGGTTTATTTTGATAAATAAACCCTAGCCACTCCATTTGATAATTTGTTACACATAGATCTGATAAAGTATACGATCTCTAAAGTGAGAATAACTCCACCTGATTATAAAAATGTATTACGGTATTACTATTATTAGAAAGTAAAAAATTTCATTCATAATAAATAACCAAGTAATACATAAAGGGTATTGAAGTAATTGGAAAAGCATATTGCCAACCAATTATTAATAACACATACCATGTATGTATGTGTTTTGCTTAATGTGATTTCACTGGCGGGCTGACAATTTCTAATTTGTGTTACTATTTCATTTCAAATATGAAACTTGAATAATGAAAATGAATAAATTTTATAGTTAAAAAAATTACATGGTAGCATTTTAATCTAAATAAAGCTTTAAACAAATCAAAAATTTATTTTAATCTACTTACTTCGCTCTAATGGTAAATAGTTTATTTCATATGTATTGCACTAAGGGTTAATTTACAGCTTATAAAGCATAAATTAAAAATATAAATTGATGACTTACAGTACTACCATTTAGATAGAAAAACGTATGTATTATAACAGTGATTGAAAATAATTTCCTCAGTTTAAGAGTTGGCTGAATATTTTTCTGCAAAAAATTACAAAACATTGAATAATAATAGTAATTGTTGGGGATAAATTGTAACTGGAATTTTTTAGTGGAATTGGGTGGATGATTGAATATTATCCTTCTATATTTATATTTGGTCTTTTTTAAAAACTCAAAATAGACTTCACAGTCATAAAATCATACTAATGTAAAAGTTTGTCAAGATATTCAGTATTTATAATGCCAAATTATAAATAAAACATATAGACAATTAATATTTTTTATGTTCAGTAATTGAAGCAACAGACGGGGAAGATGAAAAAGCTTTACTTCTTCTCTCTGAAGCTACTGGTAATGGCAAGTTGACAAGGTTTAAGAAAGGTGTTGCAGAGTTAGAATCTAATAAAACGCTTAACAGGCGTAAGTATAGTAAAATCTGTTAAATGCTAGTTATATAAATCTTATAAAATCTTTAATAATTCATAATTTTATTGTTTTTTAAAAACAAAAGTATCTTTACTGAAAACAAACTTTTACGAGATTAGCTTTCTGCCTCTACATTATTTCAGCATGCAATCTATTTATGCTGAACTTATATAATCCAATTATATATGTATATTACTTAAGATGTAATATCGTTGTTTGCCTTATATATATATATATATATATATATATATATATTATAAGTTAACTTTTGTTATAATTAAATTTATATTTTAATGTTATTTATTTATCTTACCTATTAATGTCACACCTTCAGGTTTATTAAGAATTAACAATCTTATAAATTTTTAAACATCACTTGCATTTATTCTCTTCAATTAACTCTACACATTTTTCCAAATTTATATTAATATTTTCCAGTGACAGGATTGATATCTTAACTAATATTACAATGATAAATGGTGGACTTCTGAGACTTTAGATTTCTAATAAAATAACATAACAAAAAAAACAGTAGTAAAAATTTATTCTTGCTCTCGGCTCGCTATTACGGGAACTTTGCTTTTTAAAATAGTGAAACTAGAATAATTTTTATAAATTTTGATGAAAATAAAATTGTTCTGAACTTTACTAAAATTTAGATGTCTGTTGGCTACACTTATATTCAAATAATACTTATTGTTCTGAAGAGTCCCTAGAATTCTGGCCTTTGTTCACTTCAGCGCTTACACTTGACACAAAAAACTTACTTTCTTAATCTTTTCACAAAAAAACTTTTACGTCGCACTTTTTAAATTTTACTTACAAAAAAAACTCTTTACTTAATTTCAGTTTCTCCCTTTATAACACTTCCATCCTGGTCCCCACCAATCCGGCTGCCTTCCTCTGTGACTCTCCTCAAACTTTCAACTTCTCCCGATCATTTAGTTTTTATGAAATCCCGAATCTCTCCCACTACCAATGTGTTCTTTGTAAGCTCCCATCGTTTCCATCTAACGGTACACGGTTATTTTCCCAGGCTATATCGGTCACTCTATTTTCCCGTCTTAACCACTTTGGACCCTCTCTATTGTCTATTGTTGCCGCACGCAGCTTATAGCTTTCCCGGAAAAGGATAATGGATGGTACCTGCTTTGTCGACACTTTACAAAACTATTTGTGTCTTTCTTTGCTAAATCCTACAGATAATTATTTTAGCATCTAACTGAATTTACTCTAAAGCCTCATACCTTAGGTTATAATATATATATAAGAGAAAATATCTGTACTTGTAAAAGCTATTTCTTCTTTATCTGAAGAGAGAACGTTTTTCCCTTCATTGATTCTTTTAATTACATCACTAAAATTGATCTGGATAACAGCAGGGTTGTTAACAATAGGGATCATAATATCCCTGATCAGATCATCTTTATCATTTGAAGCATGTAAAGAAGAGATAAATTCTATACATTGTAACATTTATAGAATGGGCTATATAATGTTCTTTAAGAATTGGAAAAATAGATTAGAAATAACCCACACAAAATTTAAAAAAGAAATTCATTAAAAGATTGATTAGATTAAATAGAAACTAATTTTAGGTAAAAGCCTAGAAAGGTTATAAAACGGTTGTAAAATGTAAACAAGGTATTTGAACTGTAAATGCATAAGGAAATTTGTTGTATCAAATAAAATTTAAAACAAGATAATCTAATAATAATTATATTCAAACAAAATTGTAAATATTAGTAACATAGGGCATAAGTAATTACTTGAAGGAAAAAGTGAAAAACGATTGTAAACAATGAAAGGTTATGTTCTATGAATTCAGCTCAAAACACACACAATTCGAATTATTACAAAAGTAAAACGCAAAGACACTTCACACACTAATAATAGTAATTAAATAAACACTGGAAGGTTTGTTAAGGATCGGAAAATTGAAACAGTATGTTAACAAAATTAAAACTGGTGAAAACAATCGCGTTATTGCATCAGCTGTAGAAAGCAAGAAGTAGGTCAGTTGCAGTCGACTCTAGTGAGAAGGAATCGAACTAAATTAAAGCCATATGATTTCTTTTTTTTAAGAAGGAGGCCGCCATATTTGTAACATTTAAAAAAAAATTAAAAACGAAGCGTTAGTTTAGTTAGAGATAGCGTGTGTGACGCTACGAGATGGGACCTGGGATGACCAGTCAAAATTTTACATTGGAAGGAATTCGTCAAAATTATACCGTTTTGTGAAGAAACTTGGCAAATTTAAATAAGGATAAGAAAATGTAAAGATAAAGTACAGTGGTAATATAATTTGAAGGAACTAAAACGAATTTAAGTGTGTAAAAAGTGAAATTTGAAGAGAACGAAATTTTACGTAAGCGACCTGCAGAATTTCGGTATTTGATAAGTTAAGTATGTATAGCGCTATAAAAAATAAACTTTAGTGGACTCTTAGGATAATAGGGAAGTTTAATTTTGTACATTAGAATATCTTGTGATTAATAGTAATAAGATCATAATCCAGTTCAAATAGTTTCGCCTTTTTGGCTTATTCCAAATTAAAGTTTTTCCATCAGGAAAATATTTATTAAAACTAATTTCAAAATTTAGTATTGTTTTTCAAAATTTATTTAATTAACCTAAGAATTAAAAAAATATAGCCCATGCTATAAACCCCGAGATAGTAAGAGATCGTAAAATTAGCCTAGGGTATATAAAAATTTGTAACTAAAAATCAAAGAAAGTGAGTTTAGTATATTGTGTTAAAATTTGTTAAGTTTATTTTTGTTCTGTGTATTGTTTAAAGGTTGAAATAAAAATGGTTATAATAAAGAAAAATGAGATGTTCCTGAGTAGTTTTTTTTTGTTATTAAATAGAAATAATATATCTTCATTTAATAGTATAAAACATCGTTGTATTGCGTTTTATAAATACTTTACAACATATAGCATACACTCTGCACTAAGGAGATTTCATACTGATGAACAGAATATTATTTTTTTACTCTTGAATTTTGTAGTCCATTACGTTTGGTGAAACTTAATTAATCACTTTAACATTAGTTTATGACTGTCCGAACTTTAAATTTTGTAAATTTGTAAAAACGTATTGAGACAGGACATTTTCAATCTCTATGTGGCGATCTCACTGTCTCAGTATGTTTTTACAAATTTACAAAATTTAAAATTCGGATGGTCATAAACTAATGTTAAAGTGATTAATATTTTTTAATTCTCAACATAAAATTTTACATTCATTGGAACGAAATTGATTTTAATTCTATCTCTGAAAATATAAAATTTAAAGTCTGTATTTAGGAATGTCAATTGTCAATCTCTCTCAAGATTTATTAAATGAACCTTGGAATTGATGATTCCATAAATTTGTCTATAAAATAGAGGGCTCTGTTTAATTTTTGTAATAACTGTATGTCTTTAATGCAAGGAGATAATATTATATTTTTTTAGGAGTAAACCAAATCTAGGGCTACTTATTTTCTAATCTCTATTAAGTATCTGTCGATGCATCAAGTAGTGTTATTGTATGCATTATCAGTTTGTCCAGAAAATCCTTTAAAAACACAGATAAAATCCTGTAAAACTATTTTAAATAGAGGTGAATGAATCATTTCCTTAGGAAAGTTATTTCTGCATTTTCTGAAAAGCATTGTCAAATTATCTGGTTTTATTTTTCTATCGCTTAGGAAAATAATATGTCTCCTAATAACACTGATTCAAATACTATAGAAAAAAAAGAAAATATGAGGTTGATAGCCTGAAATGGCTTGTAACATTAGGTTATGGATCCCCAATGGGCAATTTGTAGCTACTGGGTCTTGAAATAGAGGCTCCATTATCTGCCAAATCATGTACATGAAAAGGCTGTATCAACATAACTGGTATATCTGAGTTGGATGCTAAACAAAACACAAAAAGTTTTCTTTAGATAAGTAAGTTTTTAGAATGATTTTTCATTTTGCTTGATTTTTTTTGTTTCAGAGATATCTGGAAAATTTGAAGGAGCTTACTTAAATCATTGTCATGGAGATCGAAATGAAGATAAAGGAGGCCTTTGTGTAGATATATCAACTTCGATTTGGATTCAGTTTTTTACATTATTGCGTAGGATGTTATTACAGATAAGAAGAAATACAGTAAGTCAAATTTAGAATTATCTTTGGAATTAACTAACCTATAAAACAATTTATATGTATTCTTGTAAAAATTATTTATAATTTATTTTAGAGTCTAGTGGAATATCTGGTGTTGTTTTTAGTGTGGCGCATTTCAAAGCCTGTAGTTAGTTAAAAACCTTTCATGATTGCTCAGATTTATTATAGTATAGTTCTACCATTAATTATAGAAATGAATTTGATAAGCTCATTATTTTTAGTCAGTATTGCACCTGACTTATTTTTCAATAATAATGTTTAAATCATTTTTCAAAATTGCCCACACTAGTAACTGCAGATTTTATTATAAATTATATTTATATTTCCAATATTAATGTGGTTAATTGAACACAAAACTAAAATAATATAAAACAAATAAAAGACATACACAAGACTCATAAATTAATCATTTAATTTACTCATAAGCGTTTCAGTGACAAATTAATCATCATCAGTAAGTGTTGCTACTACAAACTCTAACTTATAACTAGGGCTAAAGAACAATTTTCTCACGTTAAATTTAACAGACCAGAAAAATCTGCAAGGCAAAACATTGTTTAGAGGAAAAGCATGAATTTAAAGTAAACGATGTAACCTTGTTAAAAAACGTTGAGTGTAGTGAATTGGATGTGTAGGAAAATTTTTAAATTAATAGGAGTAAAAATAGTATTGTAAATGATGAGTCCAGGACCTATTCGAAATTCTATATTAATGTAATTAGTGTGACACAAGAAAATTTTATTGTAACTTTTTGGTTAAAATCTTGTAATAATAATAATACTGAAATATTAATTATCTCTTTTGTTTATATGTAAATACGTTTATGGATAAGAATTTTATTGTAATTGTTCAAAGTAATGTTAATAATTGTTGTTTTGACAGGGGGGCGTGGCAATGCCCACAGTATAAATATAGCAATGTAGCCTTATTTTCACCTTAGTTATAAGTTAGAGTTTGTAGTACTAACACTCACTGTTGATGATGACTTTGTTATTGAAACGCTAATGAGTAAATACAAGATTAATTTGTGAGTCTTGTGTATATCTTTTATATGTCTTAACATAACCTCACACGCTAAGCTCAAAGAACAGTTGTATAAAATAATATATATTTTCAGTCCTGGAAATTACTGGTTATTCAGTTTAGATTGATACTATTCAGTCCAATTGTACAGTTCCAATTACAAGGTGAATTATAATGCTTACTTAATCTATATTAAATATCACAAGGCAGCAAAAACGCATCTAAATCTAACTTCAGTTCTTAGCAATCCATTTTTCATTACTGTGGTAATGCAATGTATACCAACAGTATGAAATATGTACCAACAATATATCAATATATATACCACACATTTTCCCTGCATTACTGTCCAAGTAACACAGTCCAAAATAACTTATTACCTCATAGAATAGTTATAGCTATACAAGTTAGTAAGTTGTATTAATTTTGTAATTAATATATTCTGTTTACAGCTTGGATTAAAAATTCAATTCTACCACCATTTAGTTTGTGGACTGACAATTGGTATAGTGTTTTTTGATAAAGCCAAAGATGGAAACCAGTTTTTTAATCACATGAAGTTCTGCATGGGTATTATATTGTTCCATTCTTATACACATGTTATGGTTCCTGTTTTGACATGTAAGTCCGTATAACATTCTCTTTAACCATTGTTTACATTTTGTATCTTACTGAATTACAATTATTTAATAAAAAATTTTTATAAAAAAATAGAACCGGCTTTAAAAACCCTAATATATAATTTTTTCTGACTTAAAAGTAAAAAATAATTTTCTAATGTAACGTGGTGGATAAATTGATATAATTCTTAATGAATTATGATGGTAAATATTACAGTAATTTGTTACACAATTAGTTATTTGACCTGCAATGTCAAGAATTTAATTTAATTTTAGAGTGGTGCATTCAATAATTAATTTAACCAACAAATATTAATTTAAATAAATCAAGTTTTATTGCACAAAAAAATACATAAAATACAATGCAAAATTACATCTGAAACGTTTACGCTACTTTATGTTTTACATTCAATTGTTTTACATACATAAATTTATAAGAACTATATATTATTAAAAAAATCTATGGCATGGCACATGATATCCACATGAGATTGCTTTTACTTAATTTAAAATACATTTTAATTTATCTATTGGACATTAAAAAAATTGCTATTACATCACACAAATGAATTTACACTTCCTGCATTTCAAAAAATAGAAACTTGTATTATTATGCCATGACAAGTAAAAGTTTGAAAATTAAATTTAGGTTTTTCCATCACTTTATGTCTAAAATTATAACTTATCTGAACTGTAACAAGAGAGGTAGAAACATGGCTCCGGATTCAGATCTCGCCATTCTGCATTTTGGATTGGAGTTGGTTGGGATTTGGAACCTCGCCCGGTGTTGAATCTTAACGTAGCAACATTTCTTCGAACAAAAAATAAAATTATAATAAACTTTTACATAATTAAAATTTTAAAACAAAAGCATCCATTTTGCTCTTTGAATCTTGAGACATCTGTATCGGCCTACATTTCGCCAAGGAGAGAGGGATTTTTACAACAACTACTCGAGCGTTTCAACTTCTGCGCACCGTTACTAAGCATCTTACGATATCAGGTTTATATATGGATATCTGTCTCAGCCAGGACCTTTATTTTATAATTTACAATTTTTTTATTTTACATTTTAAAATTAATATCTCGTTTTGTTTTCTGAATTTGCTTTAATATGTAACATTACCTAAAATAATGTTACAACAAAAACAAAATCATCATAAGCTTTTAACCCACAAAATTTTAAAGTTGGTGTTGAATTTCATACTTGGACTCACATTCCATGTAAATCATTCAAAGAACATTGAATTGTTCTCTATCTGTATATCTGAACAAAATATATGTAATCACATATTGTTTATTGGAAAAATCTGATATTGTATGGTCTTTGCCGAGAACAAAGATCAAATATCGTACTCTGGCATACTCTTATAATATCGAGCACATGAAATTTTTCTTTCGTAAGAAGACTTTATAGTTCGCTATAGTTAATCATGTGAAATTAAGCAATCAAAAAGTTAATTGTTTAGGAAACATTTGGAATAGATTTGATGGATTAGCAAATAGAAGGCATGATTGCGGCACTGACTTTATAATTTTGTGGGTAATAGCTTGAGATAAATTATGTTTTCATTATTGGAAAATTATTTTTTACTTTTAAGTAAGTAAAAATTATATATTTGGGTTCTTTTTTTAAAGCTGGTTCTGTTTTCTAAAAGTGTTTTTGTTTCTTCATTTTTAGAGGTATGACATTTAATTTCTATCTACATTTTAATCAAATTTCATTTCATCTCGTTGATTATGTTGGCAAAATTGCCACTATTTATTCATACAAATTTCCGATGTATATATCGCTTTAATCATATTGCTTGATCGTCGTTCAAGTAATTTACACGCCCTTGAAGAATACTATAAGCATATCAGTTTGTCAGACAAATACATTGAGTAATTGTGTTTGAAATTCTCTTCACGAATTTTTTAAAATCCTATATATTATTTCTTATCTTGCAACCGTTTAAAAACATGTTAATAATCATGTAATGCGAAATCTCAGGCAAATATACAATAATGATGTCTTTAATAACTATTAGGAAAAATATGTTGTACACATAAAATATAAATTACAAATTAAAGTGAAAATTGATAATAAAGTTATATTTATTGAATTTATCTCTTGATATTTAGTGAAGTAATGAAGTTTTCACCTGAGGATTATTTAATATCTTGATTATGTTAAATGAACTCAATTATATTTTCAGTGTATTTATTTTGGCTAATCTCATTCAAGTTATACCAAGTTGTATACCAATATGGCTAGACCATCAAAAAAGGCGATTTCAGGAAGAAAATTCATTCATTAGTATCCAATGGTGGTCATTCTAAACCGCTTTATCAAGCAAGAAATAAAAACAAATCTATTCGTTTTTTACTTCTTTTCCATTATTTTTATATGTGGTAGAATACTACCTAGAATAAATGCTGTGATTGTTTATTTTCCTTATTAATTATCTTATAGTTCATAATCCATCTGAAAAAAATCACTCCAAATTTTTTTTTAATTTAAAATATTGTATTATTGTTTCCAAATCAGACAGATTAGGATGTAACAATAATGGGGCCAACGGGAAGGTTTCCTCTTTCATTTGCTGACAAAATCACTTTTATTGGTTAAATACTTACAAAGTTATCATGGAATAAAGAGAAAAAAGCCTTACGGATTGAATACAGAACCTCCTTTTTTGAAGCGGGTTAAAAATAGTACAGCATAATGTTGACCTAGTATAAGATGACAGATGCACTGTATTTATTTTATTCGGCCATCTGCTAATCATCACTAATTTGTTGTCACAGCAACCAGCAGCCATTCACATAGATTTTTCGCTAACTGTGAAAACTATGTCCTTCAAAGCCTGTTAGACAGTTGCTGTTGGCCTCAATGGATTGTCTCTGTTTCGTTATCTGTTCAGTTTTTAAATTGTTTAGACGCCTTTTTTTTAGTGAAATGTTAATATTATATTTATGTTCATGTTTTTAGTTTGTTGTTTTTATCTGCATATTATGTTTATTAAATTTACATACATTTTAAATATTTTAGACTACAAAAAGTATAAGAACTATTAAAAAAATAGTTGTATTTTTTTCATCCATACATTTAATAAGAATTTAAATATAAATAGAAATTTAAAAATTGAAACTTTATTTTTATACATTAATCCGGCACAAGTGGTAAGTAGTCTATTTTAAATACATCATTAAAAGGGGTAAAAATAGAGTAATAATACTAAGTATTTTATATGAAAGTAAAAATTAAGCTTTTATTTTTTAGTGTAAAAGTTGTTATTCAGTCAGGCATTTTATATAATTATGATACTAGTTATTTGCTTAAGTTTAATGTAGGGTTATGGTTTTTTTTTACTTCATTGCAATAAACACGATTAACAAATAATATTATAAATATAATATTGGTCCGCAGACAAATAATGTAAATCTTTATTTCCAACTACAATGTCACTATTACAAAACAATAATTTTCAATTAAAATGTAATTCAAGTAATTTATATTTAAATCACTAGAATTGTTTAAGAGAAGCATTTTATTATTGTCTATCACCTAATAACATATTAAAATGTACAGTAATAAAAAAAGTAAAACTAAACAAAAAATATAGTAATGTTGATAACTTAAAAGAAGAGTCAAAATGTTCTAGGAATTATCACCAAATTGAGGTTGATATAGGAAACATTTCTTTTTTTGAGGCTGGGATCACCACTAGTGAAAATGCTGAGCCATTCCTGTAATTTTAATTGACAGCAAAAGCTACACACTGTTTCTTACAAAGAGTTTTTTGTCAGGTTTTGAAATACGTATCATCAAAGCAGCATGTCAATATAAATTTCTTAGATAAAGATTAGACACTTCTCTTCATCAGGGTTGATAGTAGGTCTTTCTCAAATATGGAACTCTGCTGTCGTATCTCCTCTACATCCTTTACTAGGGGGTATTATTCCCTACCTTAAGTCTCTGTATGTTCACAATACTTCCTATCCTTCTTGGGTGATAATAGACATATTGGCTGATCACCTTAAAACCACAAAATAATAAATTAAATAACTTTTTTTTTATTATACCAAGTTTTTAAAATGGACTAAAAAATATAACATAATTTTTCAAGGCCGTTATAAAATTTTGAGGGTGAATTGTTAGTGGCTATGGATATATTTGTAATTCCATAGAGAGAAAAACGTAAAGCGCTGGAAATTGATGATGGTTAAGGAGGAGTAAATGAATTAAATTACAGTGAATCCCATTTCCAATTTACTGAAATCAGCTGTTAATTCATCTGGATTGTCTACTTGTATAATTTACTGGCTGCACCCCACGTTTTTCTCTCCAAGTATTACAAATATATCCATAGCCATTAACACTTCTCTCTCAAAGTTGTATAGGGGCCATGAAAATTATTTTAATACTTTTTAGTCTGTTTTAAAAAGTGTTTTATTAAAAAAAAATCATTTATTTATTATTTTCTGTAGTCTTATAGCCGGGTGAAAATTTTCAATTGATTTTGTAAATATTGATGAGACTCTGATAAGGACATATACAGTGCATGTGTTCACAAGCAAATCTAATTTGTTTAAACAAACTTAAAGCGAATGAATGTTGCATTGTAATCTAGTCCTGATCTATAAGTAAGATTTCAAGTATGTAGCTTGTCTTGTGGATAAGGAACAGAAGGACTATTAGGTTATTATCCAGTTCTGACATATATTTGAAAAAATTCCAAGTCTCTAGCTCGTCACAAAAATTCGATTTGTTGGAACAAATATAGAGACAAGAAACGAGTAAATATTGCATTGTCAGTGATATGTCAATGGATTTAAAATAAAAGTTAATATCCAGATTATAAAAAACACTGTATACAGTATACTCTAAACAATGTATAGAAAAAGTGGGGATACAATATCTACTTACAACTGTTTATTGGAACACGAATAAACAACAGTTGAACATGCAAATAAAATTATTTCAATAATAGTAAAATCTCATACTATATTTGCCACTTTATGAGGAGAACAGTATCTGTAAAACTTTACACATACGGATAAAAGCTCTTACACAGTTTTGTACTTAGATGGTACCGAATTTCACTATGGTTTAGACCAGTTTCAGTTAAGCCAGGTTCTGGTTTATCAAAGTTCGGATAGTCGGGACTGTAATAACTTTAAATATAATTGAGAAAGAATATGGTGCTTTAGGATGAAGCATAAATAATTCATCATAAAAATTGAAATGTTTCAGATTTATTATCGTAAACTATCCCTGATAAATACAAATAAATAAACCAATTTTACTTTTGATTATTCATTAGACACCTACAATTAATACATATGAATTTTAAAAAATTATATATTTTTTTTAAAATTTTGTAGTTTATTACCTTTGGCGAATCTTAATTAATCACTTTAATGTTAGTTTATGACTATCCGAACATTACAGTTCGGATGGTCATAAATTAATGTTAAAGTGATTAATTATATATTTTCTTATAAAGACTTTGCCCTGAACCTAATAAACAGCAACGATTTCAACAAAAATACAGATTATCTAAATTTTAATGTAACAAAGATTTATGGATCATTGGATAAACCTATTTTCACTTTTAAAAACAACATAGAATTTATTTTTTTACAGAAACATACAAATTTAAAATTTATTGTGAATATAAAATATGAAGCCTGATAATGTATCAATGAAACCTTATTTTCTGAGGTAATTAGATTTCTACTTTTTCTTTACAGTTCCTTATGAAGTAAAATTGTTAAAAAAGGAGCATTTTAACAGATGGTATAGCCTGAAACCATATTACATGGCTTACACATTTTCAAGAGTTCCTGTATTGGTAAGTAATATCAATGATACAGAAAACATTTGAGATATTTGCTTTTATATGTTTCTTTTTTTGTAGAGCAAAGTAAGATATGAAGATTCTTTCAACAATAATATTAAAAATTATAATGTTCATCTCAAACAAGTTCTTAACATGTTGAAAGTGACAGTTTTTAGTCACACCCAGTCTAAGTGACTGGTTGCCAGTCAACAGTTTTTGTTTTTTTTTGTCATTTTGAAAACAGTTATAAACCGTTTTTTGTCATGACTCAAAACTTCTTTTCTTTACCACTATTACCATTATAGAAATTCCCAGTCAACCTCATTTCTTACAGTTTCATCTCAGATTTCACATCATATCTAAGAATATTTATCTCAATAGCCATGCAACTATAAATCAATGACCTTGGTCTTATATTTTTGATGTATGACTTGACTGTTTAGATTATTATTTCTTTACTCTTTCCTTATAAATTTTTAAAAATTATTTTTTGGTATTCACAAAATTTTACATTGAAGTTTGAAATATCTTCTTGTTCTATACCATTACAAAAACCTACTTTTATCACTTTTTTTACAAATGTGGTTATTGAGAAAAATGTATTATTATGGAGTGAAAAACTAAAATTTTTAATAATATAATTTATTTATAGTCTAAGGAGACTCTAAATTTCAATAGTTATTTTAAAAATTAACTATAAAAGGCAACAAACTGAGGGACTTTTTAATGATTCAGCCAGGCATCAGCAACGCCAATCAGCAAATAAAGCTTTTAACCAGTCACTTATTTCTAAACTCTGAAAATAAATTATAAATGTTTGTCCATTGTTCCTGCTTTCTAAAAATAACCAAACAAAAGTCTACTTGACATAAAAACTGATGATAGGTCTATCATGTCTGATAAAAGGACACCTTTTTAAGCTACAAGATTCGAGAGCCGATAAATATCCCTTAGACAGCAGAGACATCTAGACTTGTACATGACACATCAAAAAATAAACTTTTGAAAGAAACAAACAACAAGAATCATGACGAGTAATTGACATTGATATGATCTATTCCACTAATGTGTCATGACAAGCATATTTCGTTTGTTGAACGTAATGGATCGATGGCTTTAGATTACTTTTGCGTTGAATTATAATTTTCAGATAAATATCTTTTCCTAGAACCAAGTCCTGCAATATAAGTGGTCGGTACGAGGGACAAACCTGTGTTGCCAAGTCATCCCAAATTTTAAGACAGGAGCCTAGTAACTTGGTTCATTAAAAGTCAGGATAGTTCATGCAAGATGACTTAATAGCAGTTAAAATAGCAGCATAGGTTTTTCCGTGAACCTTTGGCTGGGCAGCTTTTAAGATCTTCCTTGCTTCATAGAACAATATCCTGTCCTAAACCCTCATGCTCAGAACAGTCTTCTTCTTCTTTAACTTAGTACAGTTGAAAAAAGTACCAGGTGATCACCACCACAGTTGCCACATTTTGGAACATTAACGCAATCTTTGTCATTATAACCTTCAACAATTCATTGTTCCCATACATCCTGCTTCGAAAAGGAGGAACTAAGGTTCCCGAAACATTGATCCTTGAATTATCACCTTAGGTTAGCCATCTATGGCTTCACTGAGCGCCTTTAATAATCTGCATGTGGAATATCCAAAATGAAGGAGGCTGTTTCACTTTATCACCTTCTTCCATCTTCATAATGGGGACTACATCTATAAATGATTGAGATAAGAGTTCAAATTTAATTTCACCCATAAGTACATACATCAGATCCCTATATATCGGATGACTTAAATCCTAATGCAATCTCTCTTCATCTGTTTTAGTCATGTTGGTCTACCAACATCAGGCTAATGTAAAACCTGTTAGGGCTATATCCCACACCAAGATAAATTTGACTAATTAAATTTTTCTGATGTTTTGATATATTAAGAAAGTTCAACTATTTTGCCTATAAATAAATTAATGAATATTATAATTATAATATTTCTTATTATTAATAATATTTTTATTACTAATAATAAATAGGTAGGAACATAAAACATCCTAGTCTAGGATGTGCGAAAGGTTCATGAGATATGCTGGTTCACTCTTACATCTAAAACACATTAATTCTGTGTCAGGTCTATAGGAAGCTCTGTATCGATTATACCTCCTTGATGAATGAAGCATGAAGAAGAAAAATTATAATTAATATAGAGCTAAAAGAAACATAAAATAATCCCTTGGTACTATTGGTAGGGGACATTTATGCAGAGCTAACCTGAAGTAGACCTACTCTTTGCATGGGTCACAGAGGAGTTTACTCAATACTTGGAATCAAGGATTGTAAGGTTTTACATTTGTTAACTATTTGTGTGTCTGTGTGTGTAATACATAGTTTATGTTTTAAAGAGCAAATTTAATATGTTAACTGCCTCACTTGATTTTTCCAGTTTTTACTTGCATTTTCAACTTGTACATTATTTTGTTGTATCAGTTTATAAGTGTTGATAATAATTGAAAATCGGCCTAAATACAACAATATATGCATCAAATGTAAAGGCGATACTTTTTTAAAGAGAGGTTCTATAAAGGCATTTAAAACTAGTGTGCTATTACATTAGTCAATAAGCAAAAATATTTACCTCAAATTTTCTGTATACTTGTTTAGGAAAATTGTACACTTTCATACATCTATACTTTTATTTAAATAACTAATTTGTGTGTGTAATATCTGAGTATAAAATAATATTTCTTCTTTTGCAGGTATTTAATAGTTTGCTGTTTCTGACCATAGTTTATTTCATGTCTGGATTACCATTAGAGATGTACAGGTTCACTTTATTCTGTATTGTTGGTATTTCCACCAGTTTTGTAGCAGAAGGAATGGGATTAGCAATTGGATCTGTATTTAATGTTACTGTAAGTAATATTGTTGTTTTTATTTTGAGACAATTTTACCATTTGATGTCAATTCTCAGAATCCATTAGACACTTACTATTCCTAGAATTTGCTGCAACTCTTCTTTCCATTCTGTTCAAATTAATACATTTGTTATACTGTTGTTACAATTGTAAAACTTATGCATCTACCCTTACACATAAATTGGCAGACGAAAGCTTCCAAATTTACTCAAAAAACATTTTGAATATTTTTAACCAGTAGCCCTGTATAATAATGGTCTCTCCTGTAATAGATCTCCCCTGCTAAATTGCAGGTGTTCAATCTTCCTGTATGTACAAGGCGTGTTTTTAAAGTAAGGGTCATTTGAAAATTTAAAAAAAACAAAAGGGAATTTGCAAACTAATTTTATTTTCGGAATCTACATACTTTTATCTATTTTTCTACATAGTTTCCAAGTTTTTGTAAACACTTATCATATCGCACAACTAAATTTTGGAAACCTTCTTCATAAAAACTTTGCGCCTGCTGTGATAACCAAGAATTCATAGCCGTTTTCAATTCATCGTCATCGTCATAACAGATGCCGCCCAAGTGATGTTTCAGATGACGGAAGAGATGAAAGTCGCTCGACACAAGGTCAGGGCTGTAGGGTGGGTGGTCCAAAACTTCCCAGCCAAAAGAGTCCAATGCAGCTCGGGTCTGAGCGGCAGTGTGAGGCCTTGCATTATCGTGCAGAAACAAAATTCCTTTTGTGAGCATGCCATGTCTCTTGTTTTGAATTGCTCTGCGCAGCTTCCTCAGGGTTTGGCAGTAGGCTTCTCCATTTATTGTCGTTCCTCGTTCCATAAAGTCGACCAGCAAATCACCATGCCTATCCCAAAACACGGACACCATGATCTTGCGCTGTGACAAAGTCTGTTTGGCTTTGACCTTTACGGGAGATTGCGTGTCTCCATTCCATGCTTTGTTGTTTCGATTCGGGAGTGAAATGTGAAACCCACGTTTCGTCTCCAGTTACGATCCGACTCAGCATGTCGTCATCATTTTCGTCATAACGTTTCAGAAAATTCAAGGAACTCTCGAGTCTTTTGTGTTTGTGCTCCTCCGTCAGGAGTTTAGGGACTCAACGTGAGCACAGTTTCTTAAAGTTTAATTTTTCATGAACAATTTTGTAAATCACAGACCTCGAAATTTATGGAAATTCGTGTGAGAGAGTAGTGATTGTGAAGCGTCTGTTGTCACGAAATTTTTGCTTCAACTGAAGCCAGCAAATTGTCTGACATTAGAGATGGACGACCAGATTGCGTTTCGTCATGGACATTGTTGCGGCCATCTTTGAAGTCTTGAACCCACTTACACACTTTTCCTTCACACATGGCATTAGCACCATGAACTTCAGAAATCTGTCGGTGAATTTCTGCAGCAGACATGTTTCTTGCCGACAAAAACAGTATCACCGAACGAACTTCGCAAGGGGCGGGCGATTCGATAACCTTGAACATTTTGCAAGCACAGAACACAACGCACAGGTTAGCTACACAGCTGTAACTGAGCGTAGTTGTTACCAAGGCATGCCGGGCCGCTTGTTACGGCATGCACGCGAACTATGAGGGAATATAAACAAATGGCCCTTAGTTTAAAAATACACCTCGTATATATTTATAACTTATAAATAAGAAAAAGCTATATAATTTTAAATATATTTATTATGTTTTATGATATAAACATGCAAAGTAAACAGCCTTCATAAATGTTTTTAATTTAAATTAGTCTTAATAAATCCTAACTCATAATATGTTCATTTTGATGTACAGAAATAAGTGCAAAAAATTAGTAGTGCATTTAATTTTTTATCTTTATGTAATTTTCTTAATGTATTATAAATGTAGCTGAAAGCTGGGAAAATTTATTCTGGTTTGTCAATTGAGGGTGAAATTATTAAAATATATCTGTATACCAGTTTTCTGAGGGATGTCCTTAATCCCTCCATGTTTTAAAATATTTAATGGGCAGGTTTTGTTTGAGGTTTGTAAAATCTCATATTTTTTTCAATTTCTCTTTGCAGAATTTTTTAGTTTTGGTACTATTGGTGTGCTAATTTCATACCCTTCTTTTAAAGGCCGCCCTTGTTTGTGTATCACATGATTTTCAGATAATATCTTTGTCTTGTACCACTGTTTAATTCTTATTTCAAGCATTTTATTGGTTTTGCTATTGTATTTTGTGAGGGTACAGTGAAATTTCCTACTGCACTTTCACTGTAATTAGAATTTACTTAAATGATATCCTAACTCGTTATCTGATTGACAAGGGTTTTACACATAATTTAATAGTCTTTAATGTATCTTGTAATTGACATCTTCACTTTATTTACAAACCTCAATGGACTAGACGTCTTAAAGCTGAACCAGCTATAGGTAAGTTAGTACTCCAGAAAAGTTCTAAACTGGAATTTCTAATTGCAGAATTGGATGTTGGTAATTCATTGTACGTTATCCCTAATAGTAGTTTAAAAAAAATTGTTTATTGTTTAACATATTAAAAATGCTTAAAGGTCAGGCATCTAAAGATGTCATAATTATATTTCTTATGTTTAATTACAGTAATTAAATTTGTAATATCTTACAACACACATTCACATAAAGTACTATTAACAATATAGACTAAGCATAATGGTATTAAAATAAATTACTTTTATATTTTCATAATATTTCATGTAATCTTTCAGAATGGCAGTGCAGTTGGACCAATGTCAATAGCTCCATTTCTTGGTTTTGCGATTTATGGTTTTGATTTTGCTAAAAATATACCTATATGGCTCATGCCTCTTCTAAAAACTAGTTTCCTGCGTTCTGGAGTTATCGCTTTAATCATCATTGTGTTTGGGATGGACAGAAAGCATCTTGAATGCCATGAATTTTATTGTCACTTCAAGAACCCTAAAATTATAATACATTATTTAGATTTAGACTATGTTTCTCCATGGGTTGAAATACTGACATTGTTTACAATTCTTTTTATATTTAGATTATTATGTTATGCTGGCCTCAAATGGCGTGTTGCTACGTGAATAGTATATTAAGTTATAATTGCCAATTGTATTATTTTAAAGTTTACAGTTTTGTTTAGTTAAAGCAACTAAAGTAGGTGTTTTTAATGAAACAAAAATTCTTAAGTATATATACATATTTAGTTGTATGTGAGTATATATGTAAATAGTACAACTTCGTTAGTTTGCAGATTGGTAGTGCAGATTTTGGGGAAAGCTGAGAGGCCTTTTAAAATAGCATTTTAAAATTGTCAAAACCTTTGTAAATGTTATATACAATTAGGCGTGTTTATAGTGCTGTTGTACATTTTAGCTTTGTAGTTGATCAAAAGTAATAAATTGTGATCTAATAATAAACAGTAATATGAGTAAAATATGAACAACAGTAAAGTAGATACTGTATGGCCATCAGAACAAAATGTATCATGAAATACAGTAATTAAAGGATTAAAACATTAAACTTTGTGATCAATTAACAATGTATTGGATATGTGTTGATTCTATCTTCACATAAGCTACTAGTTTTTAACTAAAAACACTTGTAAATTGTTACATTTGCCTATAGTAGCACTTAACTTATATTTGTCGAGGACGGCCGTTTCGGGAGATGTGTCCCATTGTTAAATCAGACCGTAACTGATCTCAAGGTATTCGTACGTTAGGGTGGGGGTGGGATATTATGGTGGAGGTGTAAGTGTATTTGGTGGCTATGATGTCAAAAAGTGTATGAGAGCTATAATGTAACTGGGTGTTGAGTATGTGTGTAGGGTGTAGTTTGAAATGTTTGTATATTTCATAACAATACACAACCGAACAATATGAAATATACAGACATTTCAAATTACACTCTACACACATACTCAACACCCAATTATGTTGTAGCTCACATACAATTTTTGACATCATAACTTCTAAAACTCACCCACATCCCCACCCTAATATCCCCCCTAACCTACAAAAACCTTGAGATCAGTTAGAGTCTGAGTTGACAATGAGACACATCTCCCGAAACGGCCGTCCTCAACAATATAAGTAAGTGCTACTACAAGCAAGTGTAACAATTTGCAAGTGTTTTTGGTTAATTCGTTGGAAAGCACATAAATTACATTCTTTTTCCTTTAAGATAGCTAAAGTAAAAATGTAATTGCTACTAAAACTTTTCACATTGACTTGGTTTTAAACATTTTTTATAACAGTAAACAAATTAAATTCTGTACATATACAACATTAGGACAGTGCGTTACACTGATACTGTAATTATAAGTCATGAAACTAACACAAAAAATATACTGTAACTTTCTACTGAATTAATTTTAACTCTTAAATGAAATATTTGAAACTACTGTAATTGCTGGTTTTACTTACAGTACAATATGGAGGGGAGTGGGTGTAGACTAGCAAAGTTGTACTATATGTATGTATATATATATATATATATACACACATACATACTACTATATAGTATGTATATAATTTATTGAATTGAATAGAAAATGGTACGTTGTCATGCAGACTACCTAAGCAATCCAGACATATACTAAAAGACCGGTTGGTACATTTTTAACCAGTCTTGTCCTCCTCAAAGAAAAGTAAATTGCAGCAGATGCCAATTAGAGCACTTTTGAATTACAGTTGAATATATTAGCCTTCTGTTAAACCTCTTGATGTGTTTATTAACTTATTGTTTGACTAGAAGTTTTGTTGTGGCTAGAAACAATTTTTTTGTGTTTGTATCTTTTCAATTGGTATATGAATGTGCAAAATAACTTGAACAACAATGAAAAAAGCTGTGTAAAGTGTGGAACAGATTCTTGTTCTTACTCTTTTAGCTTGTATATTGTTCAAAGTAATTGGTCTTTTTTTTACCAAGGTAAGTCTGTCACTCTCCTATCAAATCCAATAAATATTGAATAAACATTCACTATATCAGAACTAATCTGTATGTATATAAAGTATTTCAGTGTCAGATGGTTATTTTTAAATAAAATTTGTGTGTGTGTGTATATATATATATATATATATATATATGTGTGTGTGTGTGTGAAGTTATTATTATTAATTGTAAATCATTTTTTCCACCACTAAGTGGAGTCACTTAGAGTGATTCGACAATGGTCAAGTGATTGTAAGGTGCGTCATCACATAAGGTAAAATTATTGCACTTAGTGGTAGAAAAAATTATTTGCAATGAATAATAATAATTTCATAAAGTTAGTGCAACGGAAAAATAATGGATTATATATATATGCACCCTGACACAGTATTGTTTTTGTAGAATTTATGTTATATATGATCTATTTATAACTTGTTTTAATAAAAATTTGAAAACAGATATTAGATTTTTTTAAATCTAGATTGGCTTAGAGCAGTGTTTCCCAACAGGTGGTCCGCGAGAGCCTCAGGGGTGGTCCGCGGGAGAGTCCGGTGACTACTTATAGAAAAAGTAATGTTACCCCTGATTAAATCAAAATTACGTTTTCGTTGAACAAGATTAAGTAAATACATTCGTTCTGATGAATATCCGATATTTATTGAATGACAATTCAAATTATGTTAAAGATATTTAACATATTAATTTTGGTAAAATGTAGAAAACGTCTTTTCAACATTATAACCGGGGAACACTTCACGGCTACATCTGCGGGCTTTGGAGCAGAAGTCAATGATCACGTGACTGTGCTGTATACAGACACGTGATGTCTTCTAGCGCTGTAGGCCACGCCTACTTAGTTGCTCACCACTCAGTTTTAGCCCAGTGCAGAGTAGTGTGATCCTGTTTTGTAGTTATGCTTTGTTTAATAACATTTTGTGATATTATTGTCTGTACTTATTTGTTTGTACTTTTACTATTGAAAATGCCTCCAAAACCAAAACGAAAATATGACAGTGATTATATTAAGTTTGGATTTACAGCAATTGAGGTAAATTAAGAGATTAGACCTCAATGCGTGATTTGTGCTGCTGTTTTCAGCAGTGAAGCCTTGAAACCTGCAAAGCTAGAACGCCATTTAAAGACAAAGCATGCTAACATAAGTGACCTGCCACCTGAATTCTTTGTTGGAAAATTAGAAAACTTAAAGAAAATGAAACTAGGAAAAACTGGCGTAGCATATGAATTGTCTGAAAAGGTACTCTCCGCTTCATTTGAAATTTCGCATTTAATCGCCAAGGCGAAGAAATCCCACACAATTGGAGAAACGCTAATAAAGCCATGTTTGATCAAAGCAGCTGAAAAGTTTTAGGACTTGAATCTTCTAAAAAAATGCAAGATATTCCTTTATCCAACAATACAGTGAAGGCACAGATCGATACAATGTCCACTGACATTCAGGACCAGCTGGTTTGTGAAATTAAAAAATCTCCGTATTTTGGTTTGCAGTGTGATGAAAGTACAGACGTATCTCAATGCTGCCAGTTGTTAGTTTTTGCTCGATATTTGGGAGAAGAAATCAAAATAAAAGAAGAACTTATAATATCACAAGAGTTGGAAACCACATCGAAAGGAGAAGACGTCATAAAAATCATTTGTGATTTTTTTGAGAAGCATGGTCTTGAGTGGAAGAAGCTAGCAAGACTTTGTACCGATGAAGCGCCTGCTATTCTGGGATCACGTTCAGGTCTAGCAACATTAGTGAAGAAGAAGAACCCTGATACAGTTACGATGCACTGTTTAATTCACCGTCAAGCATTAGCATCGAATACCATGCCGGAAGACTTATTGAATGTCATGAAATTGGTCATTAAGATGGTGAACTTTGTTAAAGGTAGTACAAAACACTCACGCATTTTCAAAAAGTTATGTGCAGAATTAGACTCCGAGCACGAGACACTACTTTATCATACTGATGTGCGTTGGCTGTCAAAAGGCAATATGATGGCCCTCATATGAGTTGAGAGAGGAGTTGAAAGTATTTTTTATTGAGACTAAAATGCAACCAAGCTTAGAGATGCATCTCGCATATCTAGTGGATGTTTTTGGTCACTTGAACCAAAAAGTGGTAAGATTGATCTCTGAATAGGCAAAGTTGAACAAAAAAACTTTCAATCGTTCGCGACTTTAAAAGCTCTTGCTGACAACGAGGATTATGCTGCTGTTACAGACCAGGTGCAGCATAACATACTCAGCCACTTAGGCAACCTTAAAACTGAATTTGCTCGTTATTTCCCAGAATATGGAAGGTGTGAGACACAATCTTTGAAAAAGCTTATTCGAAATCCTTTCAATGTGAAGCCTACAGATCTTCCTGACAATATTCAAGAGGAGACTATAGAATTTCAAAAAGACAGTAGCTTCAAGGACTAGTTTGAATTTGGTGTAAAGCTAGAAGAGTTGTGGTGTAAGAAAGCCCTGGCCTTCCCCAAGATTCGACAAGTAGCTTTGCGGTTTCTCATGATGTTTTTAACCACTTTTTTGTCTGAGCAGGGGTTCTCTACATTATTGTTAATTAAAAACGAACAACGAAATCGGCTAAGTGCAAGCAGTGATTTGAAAGTAGCTCTTAGCAAGAACCCAAGTCCTAGGATTCCTCAGCTTGTCAAAAAAATTCATGCACAAAAGTCACATTGAAAATATGAGGTAAATTTTATGAGGAGTTATTTTCGACTAAGTAAATTTTGAATTATTTATTTCATTAAAAGACAATTTACAATTAAAATTTTTTTAACTTTTTGTTACATACAATCGTATGTAATGAACAGCTAGTTTTTTAGTCTCAAATTTTTTTATTTTAGAACGTTTCGACTATTTTTTTTAGTCATCTTCTCTTTTTAGAAGGCAATGCTTCTCAAAGAAATCACAAATGATTTTTATGTCGTCTTTTCCTTTCGATGTGGTTTCCATCTTCAGATGACTAAAAAGATAGTAGAAACGTTTCTAAAATAAAAAATTTGCGACTAAAAAACTGGCTGTTAATTACGATATTCCAACATTAGTCTGCAACTACACTAAATCATTAAAAAATATGGAGCCGATGACATACAATGTAACCTTCTGAAAATTGTCATTTATATGTTTGTATTACTGTTAATAATAATAATTTCTTAATTAATAATAATTGTTGTTTTTGAAAAATTGTTGTATTTAATCACCTTTGAATTTAGTTACAACTCATAAGATGTATGCAACAATGTAATGGGTCCGTGGGGTGGGGGTGGTCCGTGGTAATTCACTTTCAGGCTGAGTGGTCCGTGGACATCGGGTTGGGAACCACTGGCTTAGAGTTTCTATATACATTCCTTTCTTTCCTAAAACAGCAATCACCCTTATTCTCTAGAAACTTATGTTCTTAGCTTGTCTAATTTTGTTTGTTGTAATACACCTTTATAATTTGTTCACAAGTTTTAATCTTCATTAAACTCGGGTAGAGCAATGGTTTAAAAAACATTAATTAAGATTATTTGATTCTATCTTCACTTGAGCTACTAGTACATATTTTAGTGTTACACTTGCCTATAATAGCACTTACTTTTTTATTATTGTAGACGGCCGTTTAAGGAGATGTCTTCCAATGTAAACTCAAACCCTAACTGACCTCTTGGTTGTTTTAGGTTAGGGTGGGGTAGGATATTAAGTGTTTTTTTTTTTTTAAGAATATGAGAGGATATAATGGGTGTTGGGAGTAGTTTGAAATGTTTGTATATTGGTTGTGTATCGTTGGTTATTTTTGTTTTATTTGTGAAGAATTTGTAAGTTTGATGTTATGTTTGTGTAGTTATGATTTGTGAATATGAAGTTTTCAGCAAAGTTTGATTGAATGTGTTTTTGTTTGTGAGTGCTTTTAAAATGCATTGTAATGACCTTCCTGTTTGGCCTATGTAAAAACTGGAGCATGAAATGCAAGTTATTTTCTAAACATCAGCGGAGGTATATATGCCTTTGTATAAGATGTTGGGTTAAAATTGTTTGTTGACTGTGTTGTGTGTGGACTAGGTTATTCTGTAATTATATTTGGAAAATGTGTTGGATAGTTTATGAGTTTTTGGTGATCTGTATGGTATTTATTTTACCAAGAAATAAAGACAAAATCTATTTGTTTTATACTAATTTGTTTCTATATAATTTTTATAAGTGGTAGAATACTACATAAAATAAATGCTATCGTTCTTTATTTTACCTATTAATTATGTTATAACTCATAATCTTTATAAACAAAATCACTTAAATTTTTTTTTTGTATTTAAAATAGTGTATTATTGTCTCCAAATTACACGGATTGGAATGTAACTATAATGGGCTCACTGGGAAGGTTTCCTCTTTCATTTAGAAGCAAAATAACTTTGATTGGTTAAATACTTCCAAAGTTATTGTGGAACAAACAGAAAGAAAAGAAACATACAGAACCTCCTCCTTTTATGAAGTCAGTTAAAAAATTCAATACAACCGATTAGAATGTTAAAAATAACAAGATTTTTTTCTAGTCTGCTATAGTAATTTTATCTTTCAGATAATAGTAATTTAATGTGTTTTCGTCCAATACAAAATAATAATAGTACTGTTGCCACTAAAGTTTACACTATTAAAGGATTAAAAAAACATATTCCCACAAATAACAAATTACACCTGCTTATCAAATTAAATAAAAATCAGAAGTTTTGTTCTAAACTTACCATGATTTCGTCACAAAAATTATCATGATGTTAGTATATTTTTTTGTGTATAAATATGAACAAATATG
Organism: Prosapia bicincta; assembly: GCA_036971475.1. Classification (NCBI taxonomy): domain Eukaryota; kingdom Metazoa; phylum Arthropoda; class Insecta; order Hemiptera; family Cercopidae; genus Prosapia; species Prosapia bicincta. Next base: position 14,596,867 of record JBAIZL010000001.1, on the reverse strand, counting down.
TTTTAATTTCCAGAGACCTTGAAACAAAATTTAATCTAAGTCTCTGGCTTATGTTTACCGCATTGAGTTAATTTTCCAATGGAAATTCACTAAAAAACCAAAGTAAAATGAAAGTTTTAAGAGAAATAATTTTTTACTTAGTAGGTATTATAGTTAGCCATTATTACTTGAGATCCATTGTTGGATTGATTTGTTTACTTCAAGAGAGTTTATTTTCTGAAATGTCACACACCAGACTAGATATTTGTGCTTTCTAAGGAATATTTGTTGACTGAGGTATATAGTAAGGTTTGGTGTGTGTGTGTGTATCTTTATATATATCCAAAGGCCAATGGAAATACTGCAAGACAGAAAATTTATTCTGTAATTGAATTATTGCAAGTATTACAATTATTTTTAATATTCTTAAAATAATAAAGTCCACAGATAAATTGCATTTTGATGCAATACTTGAATAATTCGAAATGTATAATAATGACCTTCTATAAAAAGTTAACAAATACTGAATTAAAAATACAATGTTACCCAATACCATCCATATTCTTACCACATAAAATAGAAAATAATTTTGTAAAATATAAACCAGATCATTTTAATATAAAAATGTATTACAATTAAATTAAATAGATTTTTTTTCATTATTATGGAAAGGAATAATAATTACATTCTAATTAAGACAAGCTATTTTTTAATTTCTTCACTTACAAAAACTAAAACTATACATCACTGTGAAGACAAGTATTCATTTACACGACAACAAATTTTTTTGTTAAACTGACAAAGAAATTCAATATTACAAATTTTTTATTCTTGCAGCTTTTGAGATCTTTTTAGTTAAATGTCTGTTCTCAAGAGTACATTAAAGAATTTTAGAACGCTTGCGTGCAATCGCATCTTCGACAGCTTTTAACTGTTTCAATAATTCTTCTCTTCTGGATGGAGCGGTTTTCTTTGGCGTAGATTTTCCACCAATCTGTAAAAATTTTAAATAAACAGATGACTAATCTGCACATGTATAAAAATATATATTAATTATTATATAAATATTAAAACTCAAGTTTTAATAACAGTAATGTATTAATTATTAGAGTATTTTCTTTCATTTCAATATCCGCTGGCATGGCAGAATGCCTTCTCGTAACAAAACAAATACAATTGGGGAAACAGTAAAGTGTGAAAACATTAGAAAACACTAAGACCCAAGAAATTCAGGCTTATCCCACTAGGAAGGTGTTCAATACCTTCTGTCAGGATGCCAAGCATTGTTGCTAAAGAAGAATCTTGTCACCAGAATAACAATTTTTAATTAAATGCCAGGTTTTTCATTCTCTTCAATATTTTGAAATGATGTTGAACAGAATGTGATGTTAATAAGTTGTTTTCTACCTGTTAGAAGTGTGTTGCAAGTGGTTGATATTGTTACCTACAAAATCTTTAAACAAAGATTTTAAAGAATACACCTTGAGAAGAGCCTGAATGTTAAAATGGTATTTACAAATCAAAGACAGCAACTCGGTAAAAAATATGGACTGTTAGATATGGTGATTCACATTTGATGGAAACTTAGAAAAGATTTCTTCGTATTGGTATGCTTATGTACTAAGATAGAAGACTGGACAGAACTATCAGGTATTATGTAGAACTTAGTGAAATGCATTTCAGCAAAAGATACGAGATATAAAATTCATATTCCACTTCCAATTCCTGGCTCAAGCAGCAGCTTACGATGTCTTGTTGGACCACTTGATAGCGGACAAGAATATTTTTTTACACAAAATTATCACGAATAATTTAGATGAATCATCATATTATGCTTACTACCAAAGACAAACCAATGGCCTTCACAGAAAAAGAAAACAAACCCTCATTGCCCAGTAAAATCAGCTAGAAATAGGACAATGCTGATTTTTTTTTTTTTTACATTCATGCCATTGTTTACAGAGTATGTCCCTGAGCATCAAACTGTGAAATATGTCTTCTTCCTCAGTGTTTTAACCCGTAGCAGATTTTGCTTCAACTGGCCATTAATTATTTGCTGTAGACAGTATAATGTCCAAACAATATGTTCCGTCTATAGTTAGTTCAGTTGTTAATGATTAGTCTGCTTGACCCAAACTCTGGCTAATGTGTTACTGTCTTCGTACTTCAAATAAGCACATAAAACACATTTCTCATGAGTTGGTGACGGGTTTTCCTTTCAAAACTGTTACCATAAAGAAAGATATTTATATGCCTCACCAAAATGATATTACAAATGAAATAGGATTTTTATTGTCATCAAATAGTTTCTAATAACCAACTTATCTGCTGCCATTTAGGTTAAGCTTATAGTCTAGTCTTTATTGTTCAATTACATTTTGTTGTGTCGCGATTGTCCGATGTGAATCACATGCTACTTGATAGTGTGCAGTAAAATATTATTTTGGATTGTGTAGCTACCTAAACTCAAAAACGTCTGCAGCAATCTAAGTAACATTTTGAGATGCTATACAATCAGCTTTAGAGATTTGTTTAATGTATTTTCCCCATCAGTAACATACCCGCAAATGCGAGAAAACAGGTTTTGAATGCTCAGCTCTGTACTAGCAACCATTCTCCCTGCACCATAGAGTAGCAACAATTCAATCGTAAGTAGAGGTTATTTGTGAATGCCAGCACCCTCCCCAGCAGCGACTGCTTAATTTGATGAGGATTTGAACCGTGAACAAAATTACAACAAAGATGATCTCCAGCCAAATCAAGCATTCCCAAATTAACTTTTAAAAATAAAAGCATTTATAATCACATAATGCAAATGATAAATGACTCAGTATGGGGAAACTTCTTGGATGCACTAGGAGGAACTGAAGATTGATTCTGTTAAGTTAAATGAAAAAATGACATAACCTTAGCTTTGTATTACCTAAGCCTCTGAAATATTGCAAAATCAAATTTCTATGAAACGTAGGTGTTTAGTTGCTTATTTCTCATCCATACAACCACAATGTGCCACAGCAAAGCGTGACAAGGTACAGCTAATAATACTTATAAAATTATTAAAGTTTATATACAACACAATTCCTTTCCAGTGACCCTCATCTTCAAAATTAGTTTGTACCTGCTGGGTCGCTCAAAATGCGAATCATTTAATGGGTTAAAGCAGTTGCATGAGATTGTTCATTTGAAACTGCCAGATTCATACCAGATTGGGGACTGGTCTTTTCACCATGATGTTACAGGCAATTCTGTGTACAATGTTTTAGAGAAATTCTACATGTCATTGTTTCCCTCCCCACCCTACACCTTCTCACTACTTTAAGTTAAAACAAATACAGAAAAAGTGTTTCAACATGAAAAAATTTCAAGGCAAATGTTAACGGCATTAGCAAAGAAGAGTACAAACACAGTTTGGATCTTTGGAAAAACTGATGGCTTACTATTATTGTAGAGTAATTTGTACACGACTAAGATTATAACAACAGACAAACAAATTTTGTATTGATTAGAAAACACAGTTGTTTAGTTCTTGATATAAAAGAGAACTAAAATAATGAAACTAATTGAAGTAATTAACAGTAACATAAAAGATCAGTACTTATAGATGAGAACAATTCTGTAAAAAGTTTTAAAATTATTAAAAATTATAGGTAGAAATTTTCTAATTATTTGGCAAAAAACTATTATTTTCATTTAAAAGTTTGAAAAGTGAAATATAAGAGATTTAACCCTCTGCCATCAGATGGGTGTTTTAAGGATTGTCCTCTCAGGTCGGATGGGCCACTCAACTGCCCACGGCTGTTTTCATTGCAGCTTGATCGCTATGCTGGCCTAATTGTGCGGTAGGAACGGCAACTTTTGTGATCATGGCGTTTTGTCTGTTTACTTGGCACACAACTACACACTCTGCTTTGTCAGGTAAGAGCCTGTTTTTGCTTACCTAGTACAACTGTGAGTCACTTCGGGTTTTTAATAATTAAAAGGCCAAAAATGAATTGTTTTATTTATTTTATAAGTTAAGATATATATCCGTTTGATTCTTTTGGTTTATTTACAAAACGATAAGATATGAATAATAAGAAAAATCATTGAAAAGTCAACAAAAATTAGAAGTACAAAAATGATATTTTTCGTTTCTCTTTTTTGAGACAAATTCTTTTGAGCGTATTAGAGTACCTCTTACAGAACCACTATGATTAGGGGGACTAACATGTAGATTCCAAAACATTTGCTTAAACCTCTCTTTAGAAAACGTGTTCTTAAAGACAGATTGATTAGTCATAAACGTGACTAGACTCTAAAGTAACATTTTATAAAAACATGTTACGAAAGAATTAAAATAATCAGTGCAGAAATCACTGCTGAAAATATAATCTTCAATAGTCCCACTACATACGTATGTTACCATAGTATATATATATTTATATAAATAAATATATATTTGCAAATATACTAAAGGCCCACCAAAGTGGCCTAACATACCGAGTAGAGAAAGCACTAGTGGTAACAAAAGTAGCCCATTCGACCTCAGAGATCACAAAAGTGGCCTTCCCGACTTTAAAAGACAAAGGTTCTTCAATCAACATAGAGCTGGTACAGAAATAATTTGGGTCACTTAAGTGGTCCATCCGATGGCAAAATGTTAAGTGATTTTTAAAATTAATTTAAAATAAAGACTATTGCATGTAAATCTACATACTTTTGGTGGAGAAGACTCTGGGGGAGATTCTGCTGCCCTCTTTTTTCCAGCTAAAATTGCTGTACTAACTCTTTCACCTGAAATGGCAAAGCATTGTTATATCAAAATTACTTAATTGAATTTTTAAACATGTCATTAAGCCACCATATCCACATTTCTTAGAGTAAAAAATGTTCATTTCATTTTTATTAACTAATTTTTTTAACTAAAGTTCTGACAAATTTTAAACAACAAAAGTGTATTTGAAATAAATAAACTCAATACTTTTATAAATATACTTTTTTTTAATCAAGACAATACAATAATAAATAGTAATGTATCTGAAAAGTAAATATTTTTCATATACAGATATAAATAAATAAATAACATTTTATAAGTGCTACAAAAAATATTTCGAAATTTACCTAGTAATAACATGGGTTATAAGGTTTATAATTTCCTTATAACCAACCAGATTCTCACAACTTCATTTAATGATACATCACATTATTGGCTGCTTATTTTATGAATTGGAGAAGATAGCTGAATGTTAAATTCATTTAGTGAAATTTATTCCTAATATAAATTGATAAGTTATAAATTATAAATTAAAGAAGTTTTCAATTCATTATTACAATTTTAACTTACTGTACAATAAATAAAGTAATATAAGCATTAAAAATAGATGTTATCCAAACTAAACACAAAAATATTTGTGTGACATGAAATAATTATGTTTTTACTTAATATGAGTATCAGCTGTACATCAGAGAAATTAGTAGCACTTATATTAATAATGCTTAGATTTCCATTCAAGTGAATGAATGCTTGGTTAGAATTGTAGTAGAATTTTTTAAAATAAATTCAGTATTCAATTGAATGGAATTTGTTTTCATACATGAGTGCCATTCATCATACGACAGATGTATTATGCCAAAAACCTTCACAGGAAATACTCAACAATCATCCAAAGTTTCATGTTGACTGGATGAACTGTGTAGTAATGCATAAAGGACAAACGGTCATGCATCGTTTTTATATAAATATATGCCATTTTAAAATGGGGTATTCACAAAGAATTTAGGTTTTGATTTCATGAGGGAACTAAATGTATACTTCCAAGTTATAAGATTTTTCTTCTTTTTCTGTTTGTGTTTAATGTGAAGAGGACAGGTAAAGCATCACCTGTGATAGGATGATGAAAAATAGGTTCAGGCATAAAACTCTCTAGGTCATGGATATGGGAGACAAAAATGTTTTCTGCAACTTAAGAAATTTGACATTTCTTCCATTACTTACAATTCATGCCAGAAAATTGTATCACTGGTTCTATTCTAAATACAAAATTTGTCACTTGGCTATTCACAAAAAGTCAACATTCTTGAAAGTTCAGTTGCAAAATGATCTGGAGTTTCTATATTGCAGATAAACCGAAAGTTATATTATCATTATAACTTTTAAAGTAAAGAACAATCAAACTAGTAAAATTCATCTAATTCATTCAGGCTCACTCTCTGATACTATGATAAACTAATTTAAACCCTATTACTAATTCTTCAAGTCATAAAAATGGTTGAAGTTCTAACCACTGCCGTAATCAAATCAGAAATCTGTTAAATAATATCATTGGAACTTTTCAAAATTTGTCATTTTTTGTTATAAGAAAATCAAAGTTGATCTTACCTCAACTATGAAAACAATACTACTAATAGACTTCTATATTACTTAAAACTTCTTTAAAAACCTTTACACATTACCACAATCTTGGCTTGAGAATTTTCTTTAAAAGGAAAAAGTTTTACTTTGACCTCTCTGTTGTTATTGGTCGACATTAAATAAATCTCACAACCATTAGTTAGTTATATGTCATTGGGTTGATGGATATGTAACAATGTATATGTATAACTAGTAACTGAACCTACATCTACATTTGCATACTTATCTATCAAATCTCATTATTTTAGTACAATAGAACTCCAATAATCCAAATCAATTAAAACCGGGCCTAATTTGGATTAAAAAAAACGTTCGGATGATTGTAACTTGTTTTTAATTGACAACTCTAATTAATTATTTTATGTATGTTGCAAATGGGAGAAAATACTATATTTTTTTATACTTTTAAATTTTCTTCTTAACTTTTAAGTTAAGATCTTAGCCTTTTCACAAAAAACAGGAACCAAAATCGGGTTTTGCCTAGAACAATGTTCAAAAAATCACTTCAGGCATCTTTTAATTCTTTGTTTTTCTTGCCTTCATTGATTTTCTTCAAGAATTTACCTCTTCATTTTCAAGCACTGACAAGATTAATAGTGTACGTATTGCTACTTTTAAAATCTGATATCGTTGATTGTCCAACATCATCCATCTCAGGTAATTGTTTACCCGTAATACCCTATCATGTTGATCTATAATTAGTTCATCTGCTAAAAATTAAGACTTGTTTTCTTTTAGAACCCATGGAGAACCAAGAAACACACTAACAAAGAAAAGAATGAACTGATACGAAAGTGTACAAGGGCAGGTCATTCAAGAACGGATGATAGCCAACTATATAGAACTCCATTGAGACGGTGATTAGCATGCAGGTAATTGTTCGGGCTGCACCTGAACACTAGCTTTGTGGAGAAAAGGCCAATAGCCAATGCAGACAGAAGTTATTTTGGAAATGGCAATGATTCCTTCTTTTTTCTGAAAATTTGAAAACTATGCGGATAATCAGCGATTCAGATAGTTGAAGTTCTAACGTATTTCTCCCATGGTGAAAAATCAAATAAATTTATTACTTCCTAACAAAATTAACCAAGACAGGTACAAATATCTTTAGATGATGGAAAAGGGCGATGACATAGTCAAGGTGCTGTAGAATAATCTCTTAACACAACCTTTAAACTTTTTCAATGATCATAACTTTCATAGGAATAAGTAAACACATTACTTTTAGAAATATGTCATTGATGGTAGTCCACAGAACTGATTCAGTTCCAGATTTTTGTACTTCATTAAACATCCTGATAATCATCAATGCAAAGATGAGTAGCCAACAAATGTTGTCAAAGATTCAACCAAATAGAAGACCTTTGTCGGACAAACAAATTCATGATTTCCCTTTGCTCTTTGCCATTCACAAATTGCCATTATTCATTCCATATGCAGAATAATTCATGTTTTGCTCTACATATAATCAGAGCAATGGCATATAGTGTAGGTGCCAGCATGATTGTGGCAAAAGTTACTACTTCGTCTGCTTTTTTGTGTCCAATTATTTCAGCACTGACAAAGTACCAAACAAAATGATACCAAACCAGATCCCCTCAATTGAAGTCTGTGTATGGAATACAAAATGACTCCAACTAAAGGGTAGGTTTACACAACATATATTCTGAAAAAGCACTTCTGGACTTAGAATACTCAAGTCCAAGACTTTTGAATTCTGACAGATAAAATGTGTGCCGAGCAACATTGTTCGATTTTGAACCATCTATGAAAATAATCCTACTATATTGGTGGGTTGCAAAATACTCCTGGCAATAAACAGCATCCCAGCAATAAATATTCTTAGCATCATGATTATTGTGGTATGTTTATATATCTAGATAAAGAGAAATCAAAACTTATCATTTTTACTACCCTAGTATACTGATTGTGTGAACCTAGATGGCGGTTGAAAATTCAAGTTGTTCAGAAGCGAAATGGAGAAGTTTAACATTGATACACAATCTAATGATCTTTGAGGGCATTATGAAATTGTCTTTGAATGTCAGACATTTTCTAAACCAGATGAATTTTTTCATTATAAGTAGCAGTACAAAAAAAATTTTAAATACTTAAGTTTTTAGTACATTAGCAATATCATCACCGATTCATCTAACTGCTTTTTTTGTACATCCATAAACTGGTTTTAATTGTCTATATAGTAGAGTTGTTCTTGAAATTGTATTATGAACTGCCTCCATGAATCTCATCTAAAACGTTTTCGTGCTTAATTATTTCTCAAAGTTTTCATTTTTCAGTTGCTTGTTGAATCTCTTTAAAGCTCTTTGTTTTATATGGAGCAGTTCTGTGAATTCAACATTCCATCATAGAATAAAGTTTACTAAATAGAATTTTTTTTGCGGCTTTTGAAATAGTTTTTACAAAAATATTAACAATTGAATTGTAACCAGGTACTCTATGCCCAGTGATGTAGAGATCTTTAGGAATAAGCTTTATCTAGCTAGGGGTTTTTCAAGATTCACTGGGGATGTTAGAGTGACAAATAACAATAAGATATTTTTCAGAATCTAGTTTTTACCATGCAAATCATGCAGGATATACCATGTTAACCTTGTAGCCAAAATAAACACATTTTGATAAATCAACTGACATCCACCTGTAAATGCTGATAAATATGTTGGAGAACTGTTTGTTATTCAGTAAAGACAAATCTAGTTCTGATTAAAAATTTTCAACAAGATGTTCTTGTGAATTGCAAGCTATTAATCCCAAAGAGAAGTGGAGGTTTTGAAATTGCCTGGCAATAAAAACTGTTTTGGTAACTGCTTTTAAGGTCTACTACATTATTTGATGCAGGTTATCACTCTGTGCAAAGAAGTTGCAACAAATTGTTAAGTTATATGAGCCAAATGCATGAATGAAGTTTTAAATTAACACTGCCTTAGTTGCAAATTGTGTAATCTGTGGATACATATCTCGTAAAAGCAAATGAACAATGTAGAAACTCTCACACAATTACTATCAGATAGTCTATGTTAGTCATGGTGCTATGAACATTCCATTGCAGCACTGTTTTATTAATTATGGACAAAAGCTTTTAATTTAGAAAGGGATTAACTGACACCTCTAACACTAAAGCTAATGGCAGACTTCTCAGGCCCTATAACTACTATTTCAGGGATAGAACCTGACGAGCTTCTTCATTTAGATGGGGAGGTGTTCCCAGCTCTCTTTGAGATATTGTTTATTTGATTACTTTATATGCAGAAGAGAAATAGTTTAAATAACTAGACAGCAATATATCTATATTGGAAAACTACACTGTTATGAAAACAGATAAACTTACCTATTGGAATAACACTACCAACTCCTGCAGCAACACCACTACCTTTCAGGGTTAGCTTGATTTGCTGCTTTTGTCCAGAAAGCTAAAATATAAACCAGGATTTAAAAAAAGGTACAAAATCATTATTGTCATAATTTAATAATATCAATTGTTACATATTATTGACTTTAATAATAAAATTATTCACGTCTAAATGGTATTGAGGTCAATTAAAAAAATCGAAAATATACTGCCATTAAGATCCCCGTGGGAATGGTTTTTTGTATAAAGTTAACTTCAAACCAAATATTAGTACAAAATTCGTCTGCCTTAACTAGTGATGTTATTTCTACAATTGCTGGATTTTAGATGTCAAGGCATAGCAGAAGATTACTCTACTCAACATATTTAATTAGATTCTAGTAAAAACAGAATGTTATAATTGACACTAATCTATCTTTATGTATATTTTACAGAATAACATGATAATTATCAGTGCCTGAAAATTACATTACTGTCTTCCAAATCTAAATTTGTCCAGTCTAGGACTCTTGACAGTTTGGATTTATCAAAACCAGTTGAGAAGTATCTGAAAAAATTATATATAAAATTGATGTTTTACTATAAAATGGCTTTTCATTCTTAATACCAAAACTTAGCCACACTTTTTTTTCAGCTGTAAATATTTAGAATTACAAATAACAAATATGTTCTTGATCAAAATCGTTCACAGTTAGTCTGTCAATTTCATGTCTCTTTCAAGCAGTTAAGTCTGAGGTTACATGATATTATACAATTGGTATATGAAAATGTTCTTCTTAGATGTTAAGTAGCTAGGAACAATATTCCGAAGTAAAGACAAAAATAATATGAAAAGTTAAAGTCTTGGAGAACACTAAGTGATGATGTTATAAATCTGTATGATAATTGAAATGTTAAAAATAAGGGAACATTCCAACTAGTTAGAAGCTATACAAAAGAATAAATATGTGGTTTGAAGTTCAACCTACCCAATTTAATCATTAGTTCAATTTCACTATCCTTTATACTACATACTACCTGCTTATTGTAAATCAGAAAAACTTTAAAGAAATTGTTAGCTGTAGGAATGCATTAACAAAAAAATGTATGTATTTATCAGGTCTGTTGGAAATATTCATAAAGTGAAAATATAAATATGGGGAACATAAGAAGGTTACATTGAAATATTTCAGATACAACATGATACAGTGTAACCTCAGTAATCCAAACTTCAATACTTTGAACGCTCCAGTAATCCGAACAGGCGAAAAAGAAACTAATTGCCTGAGGTTAGTGGAAAGACAATGGGAGATAGGAGTTCTATGAATTAAAAGAGAGAACTCGCTCTTTGGTTACAGAAGTCTCTACCAACGATGAAGAGGACGAAAGACAGATTGAGGAACCAATGAAACATTAAGACGCAGTGTCTCATTTTGATCACTATTTGAAGGGGGCAACAGAAAACCATATACCGTGGCATCTAGATTCCTCTTACAAAGTCTGAGAGATGAAGTGGTAAAAACGTTTCTGAGGAAGTGTTAAAAAAATGAATTTTTTAAAACAGAATAATTTTTTCAAACTACGAGTTCAATTTTGAAAAAATACATTTTAATGTAACTACAAATACCCAAAAATATGTAAACAAAACTAAATAAAAATAGTTATTTGCAATCATACTGTTGACTCTTTCCAAAATTTTTTCTTAATGCATGTGTAGGTATTTTCTGAAATCTGAACAAACCTATGCAGCAATTTGTTCAGATTGCTGAACATTTGTTCTAGTTAAAACTTGAAATTATGTATGTTATTGGTTTTCCTCTTAAAAACTTGAATGAAAACTAAATATATTCATATAATCGCATTATATAAAAGCTTAAATATGAAGTTTTATATTAATTTTTTACTAATTATTCACATTGTAATTATTATTTTTTAGTGATTGATTTAATAAAATTTTTATAATTAGTACTTCAATTTTTTTTAAATTTTATCATTTGTTTATTTATTATTATTATTTATTTATTTTTTTTTTTTGAAGAGAAAAGCACTCAATGGACTACTACAAAGATATATTTCACTCAGCAGGAAATAAGAGCCTAAACCCAGGAATTCTTATTTATTAACCCTTTGATTAGCAACATGTGCCTGCCCTGACAAGACACCTGGGAGCAACATATTTTTGAAAGATTTTTACACTTTTTCTTTTTTCTCTTTATTTAGCTATAATTTCTCAAATTATACTAATATTTGTGATACATATTTGTGTATTTGGTAATTTTTTTTTTTTACTTATTTTCATGTTATCCAAACTTTACCTGTTGTTTTTTGACAATGTCTTTGCTAAAAATTATCTGTTAATCTTTTTTTGTAAAATACCATACAAACTTGAAAACGATCTGTAAACATAGATCGGGGAAAACGATAAACTTTGGACACAAAATAATGGTGACTATGTACTCTGTGTAGCATTTATTGCCCAGATAGTTGCAAATATTTAACTAAAATACAGCACAATACAGAAAAACCAATTGTGTGGCAATACTAATCTGAGAGAAATGGTAGAATGTAAATATACAGGATTGAGAAATGATTGAATGTACATATACGGAAATGTTCCCGCTGCCCGTTGCACGATCTCATATACTGGTACGTGAATGCTAATCAAACAAGCCATAGCCCTTCTACTAACATGTTTATACAAATAGGTGAAAAAAAGACAAAACTTAAGAGATATTCTAATGCAATACTCTAGCACTAAGTATCCATAGCTATAAAACAATATATAAGATGCTTACTTTAAGTGCATCCATAGCTTTAACCTTCATGGCCTGTGCTAGAGCTAATTTTTCATCAATAACAATTCTCTTCTGACGAACTGTAACAAATAAAAAAAAATTGCTAATTATTAAATAATCCAATGTTCACTAAATCACTCAACAAATTTAAAATTTCCACTTAGTGAGTTTTTCTCAATATATTTTCTGCATCTATTACATACAGTATGTATACATATATATGTATGTATACCTACATATATATGCAAGGAGTTATTTTATAAATTATTCATTGAGCATCTAATACAAAGAACAAAACAAATTTTAATAAATCCCAGTGTTCTATCGAGGCTGTTCAATGAAAAAGTCTTGAGTATTTAATCTATATATCATTATAACTAATTATAAAGCCAATGATCAAAGGAAGCCAATTATGTCTAAACCCCGTCCCCCAGAATATGAGGTAGAAATTTTTAACAACGCAACCCTGGGAGATTGATTTTTGGGGCCCATACCTTTGTAAGTTGGACAACTTTGGTATAGATAACTCAGAAATCTGTTTCAACTAACAAAAAAAATGTTTACTTTGTGCCAGGAAAAAAGATTTCATAATTTAATTTTTTTATAAAAAATGTGTGGTATGCTTATCAATTCCGATCATTTCAATCTGGTGGTATTCCATACTTACTAATAAACAAAAACTGCAGTTCTAGTCAATTTTACACCTGCTACAAAAATGTTGCCTTTATCAATTCAATCCAAACTTATAGGTTTTTTGCAAGGTCACTTCAATCAACCTCTGCGGTTAAACTCTGAGGGCAATGAGGTTAAACTACAAGTACTGGGTTACGTTCAAATAAAAACAAGGAAAAAACAGGAGGAAATGCAACACTGTTTCTGCAATAGGACTACTGATTTTGTATTAAGTAAAATTTTGCAATAGTTACAATTTTTACATTAAATAGAATTTTACTTCAATAAAAAAAGTTTTCCTATTATAAAACTGAAATGATATTTTATAAGACAAGCGATAGCAATTTCAAAAACTACATTAGACATACATAGCCTTATTTTCCTGTTCACCCAAAAACAGCAACAAAAAAAAAAATTAAATTTCAAGTAAATAGTCTGATAGAGTTTATAGACAATTTACCTGGTGGGGACTGTGCTCTGCTCGAAGACGATGAAGAAAAACTAGATTCACTGGAGTCACTGGATGATCCACTGGAATCTGATCCTGTACTGGATCTTGAAGATTTAGAATGAGACCGAGTTGATCTCATTGCAGCAGCAACAGCTGCTTTGGAATGTGCCAAAAGCCTTGGAGGTACACCACCCCGAGTTCTGTCAAACATTTGTTACATGACATCAAATAAACAATAAACATATTGTCAATATCAATCAAACAATAACATAAATAGTCAGTCATATCTGCAGTTTAGAGAATAATTAACTCCAAACTAAATCCCAAGTTGATTTTCAACAAATAACATTATTTTTTTAAGTCAATTTTTACTGAAATCAACAAAGAAAAATTTTATTTTAGTTTCTTTTTATTTTTAATTACAATTAATATAAATATGTATATACAGATGTCAGAATAACAATATCAAGTGGAAAAATATAAAGCAAATTTCTGTGCAATTTTCCAATTTCCTTCCTATGTATGGTATTGGACTACTATTTTTGCTTGCTACTATTTATACGCTTCTTTTTTTTGCTTGCATTGTGTTGTAGTTTTTTCACTTTTCTTTCGCATTGTCCGTTTGTGAAGCAAGGTTCAAAACTGTTAATCCAGTTTGTTTATTTTATTCGTTCCATTCATTTTTAACCCTACAGCACTATTTATGATATTTTGTGGTAACCGTGGCAACAGTTTAAGGTTGTACAATGGAAGTTTCGACAACAACCAGATGGGGGGAAAAAATTCATATACGTTTTTGAGAATTTCATTTAGAGATGTTGGAAAGTTGGCGCAGTGCCAAAGCGCACTAGACTTTGAACAAGAATATTCAGAGTTTAAATCCGGCTAGACCCTTCCCAAATCCGTATAATTTATTTATTGAATAAGTAATTTAAAAAACAGTATTATCATCAATTGTCATCCACTATAGGTTAAAAAAAGTTTATTTGAACTCGATTGGATGAATAAAAACGTATTTTCATTAACTAAAGAAAATTTACACAAGTTATATATCAGGAGAGTGTATGCTAATAGAAGGACTATCAAATAGAACAATCTTAAACTAGGAAAAAAAAAAGTATGCTTAAAGGAGGTGGATACAACAAATTTTAACCCTGTAATAGGCTCTGTGCTTCAGTTGTCACTGAAAGCTTTTTATGAGTTTTCAGTAAGTTCAATACGATCTAAGGAGTATCAACACATTAATTCTACAGCTAAGCAGTCAGCCAACAGCAGATTTCTTTGTCAAATTGGTAGGGTCCCTAATTATTTTATAGGCTACTGCTGAAACAAAACAAAAATAATAAGCATGTAATAAATACTTCTTTTGAAATTTTTAATAAAAATTTAGGTAGCAACAAAAAGATTCTCCAGGACTATAAGTTAAAGCAAATTCATCGCTGGTATGGAGATGGCAATTTGATAATGTAACCCTGCTCTATCTATACTAGTGTAAAATCTACTTAAAATCGTTCACATGACTAAATTGCTAGAAAGGCTATTTGAGATATCATTTTTATTGACTATACTATATAACACACCTACCTATCTGTATTAATCTTCAATGAGACAGGACTTGGTGGTGGAGGGTTCATATGCAGAGCTCTTTCTGTGGCGGCTTTCTTCTCCATCATAGCAGGAGATACAGCTTTGCCTATAAGTTAATGCATTATACAAAATTCTGTTATTTATATAAACACATTTCACAGTAGTACTTTTATTTTTATGACAAACATCTAAAGTACAAATGGAAAATATTTTCCTGGTTAAAATAAAATTTATATTACAACTAGCTTATCCATTCCATGTTACTGCAATATTAGAAGAAAGGAATGTCAATCAAACTTATTATGAAAAAAAATTCAATTTTATTTGTGTCATTTTTATTCAAAATAGATTTATTAAAAATCAGGAAACTATTTCATAGTGTTATTTTAGTTCTATTCATTTATTCGAGTGCTTTTGGATAATTAAATCTCCCAATACAACTCTTATCCTCTTTCAAGTTTTACAAAGAACTGAATTCATGAAGTCTACCATGTATAGTGCGGAACATATAACTGTGCACTTGGCCTTGAGAGATAACACAAGATTTCTTGTGTACTACTACTTCTGAAAAAATTATTTATTTCAAAATTGTTTGTTATTTCATACCGAAGCTAATTTATCATAAAATTCAATATCGATATCATCAAATTTACTATCTAATATCGACCACCTCATTCAAGTCAGTGTTTTGACAGTCCTTGTGATGTTTGTAGGGAAGTATTTATACTCACTCAACACAACCCTCCACCTCTCATCTCGCCCATCGCTATCTTAAAGCCAAGTGGACAGTTGAATGTTCCGCACTATACTATAGAGGGTTAGCTTCGTAAAAGGAACAAATGTTTTGAAACGATTCAGCAAGTAAGCAATTACTTATTCACTTAGTTAAGTATTTTTAAAATTAGTTTAATCAATGAATTCAAGATGATTACATCAAGCAACTTTTATACTATAGGTTTCTAAAAATAAAACTATAGCCTCTGCTCAATATATATGAAACCAATCAGTGCCATAGATTATTAAACCAATTTCAATCAGTATTTCTAGTATTTAAGTATATAAATAATAACCTAACACATATCTTCTGCAAAACAAAATATTCCTAATCTAATTCTATATCCATTTCATTCAAATAGTTCAATAAGAGACAAAAATAAAATTAATTTTTAATATGATAATTTTTATTGTCTCACGAGTGATTCGACAATGGTCAAGTTACCGAAAGGTGCCTCATCACTCAAGGTAAAATTATTGCACTTAATGGTGGATAAAATTACTTACAATAGTAATATATTAACTTCATATGTATATGACTCATGATAATATATACAGTAAACTCCCGATTATCCGTGGAATAGGGTGGCCCGGCAACGACGGATAACCGAATTCCCCGGATAATCCGCTATGAACGAAGAATAGGCAAAACGATCGATAATCGATTATTATACCATAAGTTACACAAATAATGACCCCGGTTAATGCAATTCACAAATAATCTTCAGAGGACAAAATAAATAGGCCTTCAGAAAATAATTTAAAATGTTGATGTATTTGACGGAATATAACATGTACATTTATATGTCTAACTATTTACAATACGTACATAAGTATATGTCAAAAGTAAGTATGTATGTACATATGCAATTTCCTTTACACATAATACAAAAAAAAATCTGCCACTTTCGTCTTTTTTTTTGTGAGCATTGATTTAGTTTTAATGTGCAATCTAAGTTTCTTGAGAACCATTTTGACGCACAGTGTCTACTTGTGTCACAAAGCCATAAAGATCGATAATGTATATGACAGACAAGGATAATGTATATATCACGTCTTAGACTATTTATAGCCGAGATTAGCTGACATTTGTGTACAATCTTATGATACTCCTACACATTAGGTTTTCGAGCGTCCAAGCATTTTGTCATTGTCTCTTATATACAGTATAAGCTCGCCCCTTTTATTTCGCTGGCCCGAGTCGGAATGATTCCCATTCAATGTAAAAATTAGTACGTACATATTTACATATCTATTCCCTTCATCTTGATCTCTATTAAGCCCTATATGTATTTACGTCGTAATTCACTGTTTGGAAATTTAAACACATGAATCTGATTGGTATAAAAATTGAATATTTGTAAAACAATGGCAGACCCCGGATAATCCGCAAACCGGTTAATCCGCCCACGGACAACCGGGAATTTACTGTATATATTATATCTCTGTTGTAAATAACATGTGAGCTATTTATACAACTCAACTGTAAATATCTCACCGTTTTAAGTTTGCACTTCCACCTCCGTAATAAAAAAATATATAGAATGTTTGTGAAAAGACCTTTTATACCTTTTATAGGTGAAGTTCCACGCAATAATCTTCGTGCAGGTGATACCGGTTTCTTTGAACGAGATCTTGACCTTGAGGAGTGTGAACGAGATCGAGAATCACGGCTGTATGAACTCCCACTAGTACTGCTAGATCTACTTCTTGAGCTGTTGCATAAAATCAATTTTATATATTTTACAATAAATAATTATATTTAAAATAAACGTTTTTGTTTAATAATTGGGCTTAAAGTCATTTTAGAATCCCATTAAAATTTCAAATCCATAACAATTTTCAAAAACAATTTTTCCATTTTAATCACAAATTGTTTGACTTATTTCATTCATTAAAATCAAATATGTTTTGAATAGGTAGTGAAGATCTTTTCAATATCCTACAGGGAACAAGAAATGTGGTTACACTATTTTTTTAAATACTTTTCTTTTAAGGTACCAATCAGTAAAGCTATTATTGCCTATTAAGGATTATGAAATGTTTAAATTGGGTTAGATTAACAGGCAAGATTAAGTTAGGAATATAACACCATATTATATATATAATGTATGAGTAAATTTAATGAATAAATAGGTAAACTTAGAACAAAACTAAAAGCAAAACAAAATTATTGTTGGTACTACAAAAAGTATAAAACTAAGACATAGATAGGTAAAGGCGGCTCTCCAACTGAGGAAAAGAAGGACACCATCCATGTATTAAGATCTATTGTTCGCTCCCAATCACAAGATGATATGAATAGCGCACCCATCAACAAGTATCAGAAATTGTATACCATCCTTTTACAAACTAAAACTCAGTTCCTTCATAATTTCTGCTGTTATGTTCTCATACAGAACTAAATGTTATGCATGAGTGAAATTATGGAAAACTTAAATAATAGTCTGTTTAATTTTCTCAATTAAAATATAGAATATGGCACAAACACTCTTGAATTGTTTGATAACTACAAAATAATAAAAAATATTTAAATGTAAAGGAAAGCTATCCCAACAAGTATTTATGTGTTACTTTTCAATTTCAAAGCTAAATCATTTGTGGTTTTGTAAGCATTTAAGATAAGACATGTCAATGCATGCTAAGAATAAACTGCTGCTCAGACAAATTTTGTAATTACAGTTAAAGCTCTAATATCTGGTACCACGCTCATACAAACCAAATTTATAAGAAAAAAATTTGAAGAAAGAAAAGGAATTTATGGCTAAAAAGCTTTTTTGTTCATACAAGGTTAAAATAAAAGATGCACCAGTACACTTTACTATACAAAATGATTTTAAAAATAATTAGAGATTCTGACTTCCTAGGCTGAATAACATTTCTCATCTTCAAGAAACGTTAGCAGCAGCTGCAGAATTATCCCATGAAACGTTTACTTTTTCTTGATCTATTTGTTGGTTAATTGAGATCTGTTGGATATCTTTTCTACTGTATTTCCGATGAACCTCATCTTGTAACAACAAAAAAGGTGTTATACTGATTTGTTTTTAAAATGTGCTGGTTAATATAACAATCCAGATAATAGAAGGCCATATTAAAGAGCTTTTATGTATTTTTTAATGTTGCTATAGATTTACTATGATTTGGAGACAGATTATAATAAGCATAGCATACAAAGCCAATTTTTTTCACAAGCAAAGAAATTACATTAAATTTAAATTCCAACATACTAGACAATTATTTTTGCATATTACCAGGTTGATTACTTATGAAAATTACTACTTTACCTCGAAGAAGAATATGATGAGCCAGATGAATATGACTGTTTCCGTGACCTTGCAGCTGCTTTCCTGCCCAAAGGTGATTTTGATCTCATCCATGGGTCAGCCCACTCATCTCCTCTTGCTCCACTCCTCCCTTCAGAATGTCTAGTCTTACTGTGTGGAGGACTGAAATGCAGATAATTTTTAATAATTGTCTAAACTAAAAGGTAATCTTTTTAGCAAATATCACAATAAAAATTTTAAAAAATTAATAGGAAAAACATATAAATCTGTTTTAACCTTCAACGGGGTGCATAGATTTTCAATCGGAAGCGGGCGTTCACAGATGTTTATGCCATACAAAAAGCCATTTAAATCTAAACTATTTTTATTTTTATATTTGGGTGACATTATAATTAAACACTATATAAATACATTGTAAACAATTTCAGAAATCATTATCGTACAATTTTGAATTTCTAAATGTCATATTTCTAAAATTATCTTGAATTATTAAAACGTCTAAGCAATGTATACTAGACCATTGTCTTCATTACGGGAGAGGCGTTTGCGGGTTATTTTTCTGTAATAAAGTAATTAAATGTCTAAACATAAAAATATTTAATCATGATAGTACATATATAAATATGAAATCAATTATAATATTTAGTGAAAATAAGGAATGTTACTTCTAATATATAACCCTACAAATTAGTGGATGAAATAAGTATTCCCTTTATGACACAATAGGTTCTACAGTAAAATAAAACTGAAACTTAGTCTTTGTTGAAAAAACAATTCATAATTGTTCATTTCTGAGTTCACTAGTCACCACTAGTGAAGCGAGAACATGACTCACTCTCATGAGAATTATGTTTCTTCTTGCTAACCTCCATTGCCTTACTGGTTCAGTATACCACAGCATTTTTCGGTTTTTACTACTAAAAGTTTTTTCCTATAGTCAAACTGCACTTTAATCGCTTCCTGCCAGATTTTTAGCAAAATTTTCTCTATAAAGTCAAATTTACAGATTTTCAACAAATTGGCCACTTTTGCCCTTTTCAGATTCACCTATTACCTGTATATCTTCATTGTTTCATTTTCAATTTCATTGGCTTCTTTGTCAGGTTCATTATCTGGCAGACTCGTTTTCATCAGAATTATCTAAAAGCTGTCTAACAAAATTTCCGGTAGGCCGTATTCTTGAACTTACTCTTTTTCGACACTACCTAGCATTCTACGAATTCTCTCCTCTTCAAATGCAACAACAGTAAAATTTGAAACTGAGATACTAAAAAGGCATACAATAAAATCATAACAAAAACATTAATAATTTAACTCCACAAAGTCTTTAGTAATGTAAATAGGTTACATGAAAAAGCGCTTTCGGATAAAACCTTTGCAATCTGACCGCGAGTAACAAAGATTAAAAGGAAAAAAACAAAAATATGTTGGGCCGTTTCCTAAAATGCAAGTTGTGGAGTAACGAGCTACAAATAAACTTCTGACAACTGTAAAGACATTTCTTAACAAATAATGATACATGCGGAGAAAAATTCCGCATGTGCCTTCTGAAAGGTTAGTTATCGCCAAACTAATTCAAGTATAGAAGATCAATAAAGCTCAATTTATTTCACAATTTAATTTATTATAAAGTACAATTGTATTGCCTTATTTAAGTTTCTTAAGCTACAACTAAAATATAAAAACATACACCTTCTAACAATGATTGGCAAGGCACAGTAATAATAAGACACAGGAGTAATAAACTAATAAATCTTTCTAATTCAGACTTTATGTAATCAGATCCTGTCCATATCACAAAAATTTCAGATGGAATTAGCTTCAACCCTTTTAAGACCATCCATATTTGTCCATATGAGGACCTTGACGAGAGGCTGAGGACAAGGAGAGAGTCGAGGTGCTGGCAGATCATTTTCAAACCGTTGACTCACAATTTTGTCACTTATCAATAGTTTTAAATGTAGAGTACAAATAACAACAAATGTAAATAGGGTGTTCACAGAAGCGTGCTAATAGAATTGTCTAAGGGTTAGCCGAGATTTATTGCCCCGATGAGGAATGAGGACAGAGCCTCATGTTTTCTAGAAGTCGAATTCACAATTTTTACCTAAGAGCCCAGTGCCAGCTTATAATATTTGATCTATACTTTCTAGAAAATGGACTGAATGTCAATATAAATAGCCAAACCTTCTATAGTACTAATCTACACATCACCATAAGCAGTAGAAGAAGTCTTCATTTCTATAGAAACTGTGAAAATGAAATACAAATATAATGTGAAGTACACTTTGATTTAAAAATCTATCCAATGTATAGTATAGTCATCACACGTATATCATAGTATCCGACTTTTTTAAAGATACTTTTGTTATTTTGTCTATTTTGTTGTTGGTGTACAATTTAGGTATGTTTTTTTATTTTTTTTTTCCTTCTGGTTGTAATGTTGTGTGGAAGTTACGATATTTTTAAATATAATTGTGTTTTTTATAAGTTGTTTGTTGTATCAATTTTCTATGGCTATTGTTTTAATGCAGTCTAATTCTTCCTTTAGTTTTTGTTTGTTATCCTGTGTGTATTTTATTGCTTTATTTATCATATTACTTTAAGTGTTAATTTTGTGTGTGCAGGGATTTTTCTCACTAGTAAAATATCACATTTATTTCAATCATACAATGATCTCAATCATTGAAAAAATAAAAAGAAAAGACTGAAGTGAACCACAGAAGTCTATAAAAGATTAAATTTCCAATTATCACAGATGCACAGATTTATAGTTTATGGTGTAGTACCATATGTTATTTGTATAAATATTGATTAATTTAAACCAGATATTAACAGTCTGTCAAAAGGAAGGTAAATGGAGTTGTTAAAAATGTTAGGGGGAAAGTAAAGGAGTCATCTGATGTTGAGGTTAGGAGGTTTTCTGGATTTGGTGTACCACTGGTATGACAACTCCCATCTTCTCAATTCTGAAGGGTTGCAATCAGAGAGGAAGGCCTTAATAATTTTGGTGATATAACAATCATTGAAAGATATGATGTTGTGATTAGCAGCGTGTTGGGCGGTTGGCCTGTCTATGTTCATGGTCCCGATGTTATGTCCATCCAAAAATGTAACATACCGGTTACAATGTAAATTTTGCCTTTCATAGTATATAGGCCTAACCACAGATGGTCTGAGCGATAGAATGAATAGCAACAGATGAATGTGTCATTATGTGATGAATGATAAAAATATGTTTCAAGCTCCTAAAGAGGGTATCAACTGGAAATTAAAATGTATAGCAATTTCTTAAAACTCATTGTAAGTGGTTTTGTTTTTTGTCTTCAACTGGTTATAATAAACCAAATTAATCTTAAACTATAAATATTCAGTTATATACAAAATATTTTATTTTAAATTTAAGCCTTTTTGTATTAAAGCATTAAGTATATTGCAGACTATCAGGATGTGTTCTGTTTTATATATTAGTCTAAAAATTATAACTAAATTTTGAAAAAGTTGAAACTTGTTTCAAGTGAAAAACATTTATAATTTTGGCTTTTGATTTGACAATACTAACTAACCTGTCATCTTTCCATGATTTATCTGTTCTTTGAACAATAACTTCTCTTGATGGATAACTCTTTTGTCTTTTCCTCTCATAATATTCCTGTTGAGGTATAGCTCTTGCATGATAACCATGAACTGCATTAGATGGGTATTTGCTCCTAGAATCGGTTCTAATTACTCTGTGGGATGAGCGAACAGCTTCTTCATAATGATGAGATCTAGGTTGCCATTCACCTCCACGACCACTGAAATATACATTCTCTGGTCCACCACCGTAATCTTCAAACCTTTCTGATACAGTTCTGTACCTTTTGGCTTCACCTTCTAACTTTCCACTGTAATAAAAAAATTCTAAGTAATTTAAATATACCTTGCTAAATTTATAATCAATATATATATATAGATTTTTTGGACTAGGAGACTGACAGACTTACCTTGGTAAGAGTAGTCTTGAAATAGAAACACATAAAAGCACTTAAACAATGATATATTTCAACCACACAGTGGTCTTTGTCAATCAAAGAGAAAACACAAAAAGAAATATGAAAGAATGAAATTCCACAGAGTGGACTCTTACCAAGGTAAGTCTGTCAGTCTCCTAGTCCAAAAAATCTAAATATTCTTTAGTAACCAAAACTAACCTATAAATAAATAAGTAAATATATATATATATATATATATATATATATATATATATATATATATATCATGATATTTCACGTTTTCAGAACAATTAACTATCTTGACATTACTTTAAATATAAATATTAATAAAATAGATAATACAGTACACAGGAAACCAACTTCTAACAACACCATAATACACTGCAAGTTTAACCACCAAAGGACATACAAAATTAACACTTACAGTAACATGATAAATAAAGCAATAAAATATACACAGCATAAAAAACAAAAATTAAATGAAGAATTAGATAACATTACAAAAATAGCAATAGAAAATTGATACAACAAACACCTATTAAAAAACATATACATTAAATTTATAAAAAATCCTAACCTCAACACAACACTACAACCTGAACACAAAAATAATAAAAATTAAAAAATCTACCTAAAATATAAATACACCAATAACAAAATAAAAAAATTAACAAATATATACAACAAAGAATACTACACTTCAACATACAAACCAAACAACAAAATAATAAAATATCTTAATAACACAAACAACAAAACAATTACAGAAAAACATAACCTATCAGGAATTAACAAAATTATATGCAACGATTGCAACGCATTTTACATAGGGAAAACTACCATATCATTAAAAATAAGATTTGAAGAAAATTACAGAGCATTCAAAAATAAAAATACAAATGTATCAAATGTTGCAGCATACCTAATATCACATACACATAAAATAACAAATTACGAAAATAACCTAACCATACTTGAAATAAATAACCAGATCAATGAATTAAACTCACTAGAAAAATACCACATTTATAAAAACATACACAACAATTTAATGAGCCTACAGACAACATATACAGAAGACATTCTATTCAAAAACATTATACACGCAACTCAAGAGAAAATGCGTGTAACGTCAACAAATACCAACATCACAAACCAAATATCCACATGAGAAAAATAGAGACAAATTAATTAGTGATTCGACAATGGTCAAGTGACCGAAAGGTGCCTCATCACAACAAGGTAAAATTATTGCACTTAGTGGTGGATAAAAGTATTTATAAGACCACTGTGTGGTTGAAATATATCATTGTTTAAGTGCTTTTATGTGTTTCTATTTCAAGACTATATATCTTTAATCTGTGCATCTGTGACATCTGATTTCTACTCTACACAATCTGTTATTACAATTATTTTATTTCATTCTCTCATATTTCTTTTTGTGTTTTCTCTTCGATTGACAAAGACCACTGTGTGGTTGAAATATATCATTGTTTAAGTGCTTTTATGTGTTTCTATTTCAAGACTATATATCTTTAATCTGTGCATCTGTGACATCTGATTTCTACTCTACACATTCTGTTATTACAATTATTTTATTTCATTCTCTCATATTTCTTTTTGTGTTTTCTCTTCGATTGACAAAGACCACTGTGTGGTTGAAATATATCATTGTTTAAGTGCTTTTATGGGTTTCTATTTCAAGACTATATATCTTTAATCTGTGCATCTGTGACATCTGATTTCTACTCTACACAATCTGTTATTACAATTATTTTATTTCATTCTCTCATATTTCTTTTTGTGTTTTCTCTTCGATTGACAAAGACCACTGTGTGGTTGAAATATATCATTGTTTAAGTGCTTTTATGTGTTTCTATTTCAAGACTATATATCTTTAATCTGTGCATCTGTGACATCTGATTTCTACTCTACACAATCTGTTATTACAATTATTTTATTTCAATCTCTCATATTTCTTTTTGTGTTTTCTCTTCGATTGACAAAGACCACTGTGTGGTTGAAATATATCATTGTTTAAGTGCTTTTATGTGTTTCTATTTCAAGACTATATATCTTTAATCTGTGCATCTGTGACATCTGATTTCTACTCTACACATTCTGTTATTACAATTATTTTATTTCATTCTCTCATATTTCTTTTTGTGTTTTCTCTTCGATTGACAAAGACCACTGTGTGGTTGAAATATATCATTGTTTAAGTGCTTTTATGTGTTTCTATTTCAAGACTATATATCTTTAATCTGTGCATCTGTGACATCTGATTTCTACTCTACACAATCTGTTATTACAATTATCTTATTATTTCATTCTCTCATATTTCTTTTTGTGTTTTCTCTTCGATTGACAAAGACAACTGTGTGGTTGAAATATATCATTGTTTAAGTGCTTTTATGTGTTTCTATTTCAAGACTATATATCTTTAATCTGTGCATCTGTGACATCTGATTTCTACTCTACACAATCTGTTATTACAATTATTATTTTATTTCATTCTCTCATATTTCTTTTTGTGTTTTCTCTTCGATTGACAAAGACCACTGTGTGGTTGAAATATATCATTGTTTAAGTGCTTTTATGTGTTTCTATTTCAAGACTATATATCTTTAATCTGTGCATCTGTGACATCTGATTTTTACTCTACACAATCTGTTATTACAATTATTTTATTTCATTCTCTCATATTTCTTTTTGTGTTTTCTCTTCGATTGACAAAGGCCACTGTGTGGTTGAAATATATCATAGTTTAAGTGCTTTTATGTGTTTCTATTTCAAGACTACAGAGTGGACTCTTACCAAGGTAAGTCTGTCAGTCTCCTAGTCCAAAAAATCTATCTATATATATATATATATATATATTGTAACATTTTGGAATAGCAAGTAAGAAAGGCACTATGTATAATATAATATAAATATGTATGTAAATTCAAACCATAAAATAACCAATTATGAAAAAAGAGAAAAATGTAAACATAACCTAAACAATAACCACTATAAAAAAAACAATATAATAGAAACAATTTAATCTGTAACAGTTTGAAAAGAACACTAAAACAATGTAAATAAAAGTAAAAACCTTTAAGTGTTAAGAAAGTGAAACGTTTTAAGATTGCACAAATAGACCAAACAGGATGGCTAGCACATTGTGAATAGAACAGCTGATAATTTAAACTTAGTTGGAAGAAATAATATTTAAATGCAGTCACCTGCAAAGAAATTAAAATCTAGTTATTAAGAACATGAAATGTACCAAAGGCAGTGAATACAGCATCCGTAAAGCCAGTAACAACGATTAAAAAAAAAGGAAATAGTTGGTTTAGCCATTTTTAATAGCGTCGCTTCAGTCACACACACCTACTCAAGCAAGACAGACGTACTGTCTGTCAAGTATGGTTAGGTTATTTTCGTAGTTTGTTATTTCATGTTTATGTGATATTAGGTGTGCTGCAACATTTGATACTTTTGTATTTTTAATTTTGTATGTTCTGTAATGTTCTTCAAATCTTATTTTAAATGATGTGGTCGTTTTTCCTATGTAAATGGTCAAGTGACCAAAAGGTGCCTCATCACAACAAGGTAAAATTATTGCACTTAGTGGTGGATAAAAGTATTTATAATAGTGCTTTAGCCGAAACCATGTAACATGACTTTTAATGCGTTTCATTCTTGAGATATTAATTTTTAAATGATATTTTTATGCCTTACATTTAAAATGTTAATACATAAAGATGTAAGCCTTATATTTTAATAATATACTAGTTCTACTGAAAGAAAAAAAATTAACTTTAAAACAATACCTCCATCGTTGAACATCATCACTTAGAATAGGACTTGCTGTTCGTGTATAGTAGTCATTTTCTTTGTCCAATTCATCTTGCCCCAAAGTCAAATTCATTTTCTTTTCTTCAAAATCAACTTCTGTCTCTTTTCTTTTTGTTGATTTCCTCAACATCTAAAATATATAAACATTATGCTCATTATTTACTAACATTAAGTGCAAATAAAAATTAATTTAAAAAAATATTTAGCGAAACAAACTTTGTTTTTTTTTAAACTGAAATAGCCAACTAATGTTGTAAGAAATCCATTAAATTATGAACCCCAATGCATATAAAGTTCAAAAGTTTATTAACTGTCTGCACTATAACAAATCAGCACCAAATCTCTGGTTAATCTGAACAGGTTTGACCAAAATATGTTTTACTAGTAAAGTTCCTACATCAACATTACACAATTTTTTAATAGTACTCAGTACATAAAAAAATTATTTAAAAACAACGTAGATATGAATTTATAGTAATTTGTAATTTTCAGTGTACTCTACAAGTCAAATTAACAAAATATGGAGGAACAATAAA
Source organism: Prosapia bicincta (assembly GCA_036971475.1). Lineage (NCBI taxonomy): Eukaryota > Metazoa > Arthropoda > Insecta > Hemiptera > Cercopidae > Prosapia > Prosapia bicincta. The sequence continues at coordinate 14,569,211 of JBAIZL010000001.1, read as the reverse complement.
ACTATTTCAAAAAGATATATGCTATTCACTGAGAGAATACAAACCTCAAACTTGGATATTTATATGGACATATTTATAAAAGATATCCTAACTGAATGATTCATAATCAATGCACAGCCTAAACTATAATACGTAGTAGTCTCACAGACCTTTGCTTTCCATCGCTGCTTTTCCCTCAGACTAGCCTTTTCTCTTACTCTTCACCTATCTTCATTTTACCGCACATTGTCCGTAAGAGAGTAATGGTTCATCCCTTGACTACGAACCTTGGTTCAAGACCTGTATCTCAAGGAATAAACCTCTCAGGAGAACCAACTCCTGAATTTTTTATGAAAACCAATTAGCCTCCCATAAGCCTTTTTAAGCTCCTTTCGGGGTAGTGGAATCTTTGAGACACTTGTGACTTAAAGACTATACATGGATACCTAGTGAACTTATTTTATTTTAAATGAAAACACAGCTAATTGGAAACTATAATTTTTTTATTATCTGTTTGGATTTAGAATTACTTATTATTATTTTGATTTATTTTAATTAACAGGATTTAGCTTTTTTAATTACCATGATTATCTTGTTTCATGGTATTAGTACAGAATATGTCCCCTTTATTATGTTTACATTTTTATTATTATTTATATTAACACATATATTAATCTACACATATTATATCCTTTTCTAATATTATTATCAACATCCAAAATTGCTTAATATGTCTACTATCATCTATTTAAATTCAATTATTATAATTAATTTACACATAATTTTGAGTATTCAAGTTAAATTTTACGTATTTTAGAGTCTTGTTTACTTTCAAACATTTTAAGGTTAATTTCTAGTTACTTTAGGCTATGGCTTTTAACAAAAAATCCTTTCAATTCACTAATAGACTCTGGTTAACATTTACCTATTTATAGGTTAACCTAATTAGTTATAACATGCTAGGCATTTAATAAAAACTTCCTGCTTAAGTCAAAGGATTTCATACATTTTTCAAGAATAAAGCCATATCAGATAAAATTATTTAAACACAATACGTTTATTTCCATTTCATGCAAACTGTTGAATGGAAATCAATTTTGAATATTTGTTAATTAATTTAGGTAACCTAAGAGAGTTTTCAGTCCCTTAGGTTATTCAATTTTTTGTTAATTTTGATTTTAAGTTAATATATTTTGAAATAAAATGTTATCTAAAAGAAAATTAAATTGTTTATATGACCTTTGCAAAACGTTAGGTATCTTCTATAGTTGGGTTGTCTTTGGGTATCTTCCCAGCATCCATGGGGTTTGGATGTAGGCTTCACTGCATTGCATGGCGTCGGTGAGTTTTGTTAAGTTCGGCTTCTTTTTTCATTTTCTTGGTCGAGTTGTTGGTAGAAACATATATGAGCTTCAGCTCACATATTTTTACACTCCCCGGGTCACATCGTAGCACTTTATACGGACTTCTTACCACATTAATAATTTGTTAGTCTTTATTTCTTCTAATTTAATTAAGTTGCTGTTTCTTCTTGTTAACTCCAACTTCGACGGTATCGCTGTCGCTGCAGTGTGGCAAAATCGTATAAACCATCTCCCCACGCGGTATTTTACCGAAACTAATATAACTTCATGTTGGATAACCTCAATTTTTTAGGCTATTGTTTTAAATTAAAATTTGCATATTTACAGAAATACAACTCTCCCTAGCTATGCCTAATTTACTTTCAGCACATTTTTATACTTATATTCACTATCCCTGATTATATTTGGTCAAAATTAATTTAATATTATACATTTTGGCTGGGTCCCATAGGCCTCACTTTTACTGTTTCATTTAAATCGGTCTATTAGCCGTTAGCCTAATTCATGTTGTATTGGTTTCCCAGTTTGTCTATTTAGTTCTAATTACCTTAGTTTACATTGATTTTCTCTAAATTTAACATTTTTATTATAATACTATGAAATAATTGGAATATTAGTTGATTGATATATTTAACTATTCTAGGCTTAGTTACATTTATCTGTACTAATACCAGATTTATTTACATCGATCATTCTGGCCGTTGCAAGAGACATGAAATTTGGAGAGAGCTTCCATTTGACAATGTAAGGTGTGCTAAGAAAAAGTTTTACAAAGTATAAATTTTCAGAGTTATATTAAAAATATTAGTCACAAAACATCTGACTCACGTAAGAGATCAGATTTTTCAAATTGGCAAATATCCATTGGATGGAGCAGCTATAGCCTTCGGATCATGTAAGCACTGAGTTCTTTCAAAATATGTAAATCAATTAAGTTGGATGATTATCTATCTTTATTATAAAAATGGACATTGTTTAATTGAATTTTAATGTTGAACTTATAACTCATGCCATAAACTCTATTATGGGTGATGTGTTTGACTTTCTCAACCTTTGTCTAACATTGTGAATAATACATAAGAAAGTACTCATGTTTGTCATGTCATATTATTACACATCATATAATACTGGGATAGGTTTGTAGCTTGTTGATATGATTTGAACCTGTAAAAAACATGAATTAAATCACATCCTTTGTTATTAGGATAATTTCATCCCAAAATTTAAAGTGTAGTCCAAGATTACCATTTATGTGGTAGTTTGATACAGACAATAAAAAATGTACCATTTTGAATGTAAATTTTGTAGGTGAAGACGAAGAGAAATAAAGTGGAGATGCTACGGGAGAAGCAATAGAGGGGATAGTGTAAATATAAAATTAGGTTTTGATTCTGGAAGAACTTAAAGGTCATTGAAGATTATTTGGACTAGATAGGAGACTGAGATTTGCGTTGGTTTGTAACCATACGAGGTTTGTTAAAAAAATATGCGGACTGTTTGAATTTTGCGGCTCTAGTTAGTTTCAGGAGAATCCGCTTGGTGTCGCTAGGTTCGCATAAATCAGCTGATTCCAACAAGGTATTTCAGTCGCAGATATCTTCATTTGTTGATGAGTTACATGCAGTTTAGTAGTGTTTTTTTTGTTTGTCGGATTGTAAAATGGACAGCCTGATGGAGCAACGAATTGCTGTGAAATTTTGTGTAAAACTAGGGAAATCCCAACAACTTCAAGATCATACGATTGTTACCAACAATTTTAAAACTGGCACTTGAATTATAAAATTTTATTTGTTTAAAAACTAATTTTTATTTAATGGCAATATAATGTTTATGAATTTTTGCAGTTATAAATAAAAAGAAATACATACATGAGCAATTAACCTTAGCTGAGAGTTATTGTTAATCTTTCTCCAGCTGAAATCGGCTCTCGCCAACTAGTTATTTTTTTCTTGATGTTCTCAAATACATGACTGTAAAGGTAATTGTAACTGCTAATGATCATACGATAATAATTAAAAAATCGGTCTGGGTAAATTCATAATTTTGCACAGCAATGTATTGACTTTGTCTCGCATTAATGATGTTATAGAGGTGTAGGCCTGTACCGAATAATCTTTTTTTTGTAACGTTTCTGTAGCTTCTTTCTTAAAATATACACAAGGACACAAGGATCCTTCTTTGACAACTAAACTAGCAACTTTATATGAACAATCTTGTAAACCGACTAGCAACTTTCCTAATAGCAACTCAAGTTTACATTGTGTTCCGATCACCAGTTTCTATCTGTATGTCCTCAGCCTTAACACCTTTTGCAGAGCATGCTAAAGGTGAAGATATAAGTGTGAATATGTAAAAAATAATGTTGTTAATTTATGTGTATGTCTGTGTTATAGAAACGAGTGTTGTCAATGGGGTTATGCTAGACTGAGGTACAGCGACCGATGACAAATCCAATCTTATTAGGTGCAGCTAGGCCACAGGCCTTCATTTGTTAGCAGCAAGAGAAGAAATATTAAAATGTCTCCAGTACATTAGCTAAAAATTATGAGCTAATTTTTTTTTTTTTAGTAATTTAGCTATTCGTTGTGAAATATTGCATAATCTTTGAAACGACCTGTAAACTCGTGGAAAAAACCATGAACTTTGGGCACAAACGAATTTCTTCATTATTCAATCGCCTATTCATTGTAAAATACCACACAAACTTCTAAACAATCTGTACATAGGTGGAAAAACCCACAGATTTTGGAAACAAAAGAAAGGAGACTATGTACCCTGTGTAGTATTTACTGTACAGATTGTTGCAAATAGTTACTTAATACAGCACAATATACAGGAAAACTAATCATAAATCGCAATGCTAATCCCAGAGAAATGGTAGATCGTACACATACGAGAATGTTCCAGCTGGCTGTTGCGTGATTTCACATACTGGTAAGTGAATGCTAATCAAAGGGTTAAATCTCTTTAAGCCTCTTTATCCTGAACATGCTGTTTTTGTGATCATTCATCATTTCAAAATGAAACAAGAGGTTGTCATGTAGATGAACATGTAATTGGTATGGTATTTTCAGTGGCATTTAAAATAATATTGGTATAAATATTTATCATTTTATCAACAGAAGTCAGATAATCTATTTTCAGGGATGTTAGATATTTTGAATGTTTTTAGAATTGGCTTTTTTCAAGATTCAACTTGTAAAACTTGATAAAACTTGTAGTAGAGACACTTCATGTTAATAAAGTTTTTTCAAATATTAATTCATTAACTAATTTTAATTAATAATGAACTCATTTTAGTTTTATATGGAAAAAACCACTAAACAACAGACCGTATATAATATTTTATTTTTAATTTATTCATTATTTTACTTATTTATTATTATTTATCATTTTAGAGCTTTAATTATTTTTTTATATTAATAATTACAAATAATCAATGAAGTTCTTTCCTTTATTTTTTAAAATTATTATTAAATAATTTTTACCCAATTTAATCAAATAATTCAAACTTAATATTAACTTTCAATACTTTATGATATTATTACTTATAAAATTATGAAAGTTGGTATTCAACACAATTCAGTTGTCGTGTCTACTGAAATTGAAATGAATTTATGCCTGCAGGGTCGCTCGAAATGTGAATCATTTAATCTGTAATGGGTTAACATGTGTACCTTGTAATTAAAAGAGCACTTAAAATTGATATATCAACAGCAGACCATTTAGTAGTAGATACTGCTAAACAAATTTGAACACCATTATTTAGCAAACACAATTCCAATTAAAATTTAAAACTCAAAAAGTTGTCTTTGAGAGTTCCAAGTTATCAATCCCTACAAGAAATGGAGAGCATTAAAATCATTTACCAAAAGAAAGACTGTAACTGGTTCATTAGTTCTACATCATTGTGTTGCAGGTTGTCATAGAAGGAAAGTAGACATAACAAATGGTAAACTTTATACATGCATCTGTTTAAATGCCTATTCTTTGTAAAGGGGGCAGGCCATAATGGCCACACCACCTTCTGCCCAAATTTCTGTTACAAAGTTCAATCAAAAAAAACTTAGTACTTTTTGTTAGAAATTTAGCAATTCACAGAGATGTGTCTCTTGAATATTGGAGAAATTTTCAAAGGAAATATGATAATTAGTGAAGGGAGTTGAAAATCTGCCTAATTATTTTTTTGAAATATATGTTATTGTACAAAGCTACATTGGGTTTAAAAAAAAACAAAATTTACAGTTTGAGCCTTTTGTTGGATGTAATAAACACATTTGTCAAGTATATTGTTATTATTTCTAGTAGTCACTATACATTGTTTTTCTTATGCGATGCATTTTATTCTATGACAACATATGATATTTGAGTTTTAATTCCCAAATTTTACAAAGTATTTTCTTTTTGTGCAGATAAATTACGTCAATACTAATCTTTTTTCAACAGGTAAAGATGAAGTATGCTAGTTATAACATGTGCTAGCTTCATTGCTAGATTTTACTTTCGCAAAATGTGTAACTAAATAACTGTCAATATCCAGGTCTCCATGCACAGCAAACAATCAAGACCTGTGTTTTCTACCCCAACAAGTTGACTTGGCCAATATAAGATATGTAAGTATTAATATATACCTGCCTAAAAAATGTTATCTCAAAGGAATTAATGTAATTAGAAACAAATATGAAAATGTAAACATATAAATGAATATTAGAAGTTGTTAGTAAAAAAACACTTCATTTGTCTGATATAACATGAAATATGCTTTGATAAGTAATTTAAGCTATCAATATAATTCTGTAGGGCCAAAAATGTCAATATTTTACTTATTAATTATACCTCTTTAGCTTGTCTGAGACCTCGTTCCCATGCTGACTCAACAACAGGTACTTCTTCTTTTCTTGCAACCACTACTGGAGGTGGCCCCATCTGAAAAAAAGAAGTTTAATAACCTATTATTTTCAGAACAGAACTGTATTAATATATTAATTTTTTTTTCCAGGCGAAAAACCTATCAAGGTTATCATCACCTAACTAAAGTTTTATTTTAGATAATTATTTCAAAATAAAACTAACCAACTAAACAAAATAAAATAAAATAAATGTTTAATACTAATTGTAACTAAACGAAAGAAACTAAAATTATACATAATTTAAATATTATTAAATAGATTCAGGTGGCGTAAGAAAGCGATGACACGGTCGATAGCCGTGACATCGTCCCTTAAAACCACCTTTAAACTACCTCGAAGATCGTAACGTACATACAAATCGCTCAACTCATCACAATCAAGCAGGATATGCTTGATTGTAGTATTGCTTCTACAAAACGGACATAGTGGTGGATCCTCATGTCGCATCAATCATCCATGCGTTAACAAAGAGTGGCCGATGCGAAGTCAGGTTACCACCACTTCCTCCCTACGATTCGAACGAACAGATGTCCTCCATGGTAGGATGGTATTTTTGATGTCCCTCAGCTTGTTTCTATGTACATTTTGCCATTCTTCATTCCACACAGAGAATAGTATAGTTTTAACATTGCATACAAAATCTGATGCCATTACACGTTGTGTCGATGGTACCATACTTGTAGCTAATTTTGCTCCTTCATCTGCTTTAGTGTTTCCAAATATTCCGCAGTGACCAGGCACCCAGAGAAATGACACCTCGATACCCCGTAATTGGAGCCTGTGTATTGAGCACAAGATGTCTCCAACTAATGGGTTCTTAGTGTACATTTCCTGAATAGCCTGGAGAGCACTTTTGGAATCGGAACATACAAGATATTTAGATGTTGCAGATGGAATTGATCTTACAGCTTGGAAAATTGCATAAAGTTCTGCTGTAAAAACGCTACAGGCTGAGGGTAATCCATAAGTGAAGGTTTGTCCTTCCATATAAAATGCACAACCTATCCCATTGTCCAGTTTTGAACCGTCTGTGAATATAGTAACAGTATGTTGGTGAGTTAGTTGGATCTGCAAAAACTCCTGACGGTAAATAACGTCAGGAGTATTGTGTTTTAGGTACCTGGACAATGAGAAGTCAAATTTTGGCATTCGTATTACCCATGGAGGGATGTAGCATGATGATCGTTCGAATATAGGTGGAAGTTCTAAATTTAGATTGCTAAAAATACACAACGTTCTTATTCCAAAGGGAGCAGTTGAACGTTGACGCTCATTGTAACGATCCTCGAGGTGGTTATCAAAAACTGCTTTTAATGCCGGATGTTTAGGTTTGCTTCGAAGACCAGTGTAATATGAAATCTGTAGCTTTTGACGTCACACTGAGAGAGATGGTTCTCCAGTTTCAACTAGAAGGCTGGAGATTGGGCTTGATCTAAAAGCACCAGTAGAAAGTCTAAGACCAGCGTGATGAATTGAATCAAGGAGTTTCAAAACCGTAGGTCGAGCAGATGAACAGGCTATACAGCCGTAATCTATGCGCGATCTTACAACGGCGCGATAGAAGCGGAGCATACAGGTTCTGTCTGCTCCCCAATTTGTACCACTTAGAACTCTCAACATATCCAATATCTTGCTGCACCGGGTTCTCAAATCACGCACATGCGGACTCCATGAAAGTCTTTTATCTAATAAAAGACCCAAAAATCTCACATTATCCGCGGTCTGAAGCCGCGTACCATCAAGATAAAGGATAGGATTTTGGATGTAGTTATGACCAAACGAATTGTCCTCCTCACAAACAGAACATGTGCCCTCATGATAACGCGAACTAAAAGAGTGTACTGTATCCAAATTAATTCCAATTTGAAATCAGAATTTTATGATATCCAGTAAAATTTCCAAAACAGGATTATCAAAATTCCTATGCAAAGTTTTTTTTGCCCAAAGCTAACAATATCCCAGTATAAACCCCAAAATTCTCATTTTTCCCAATTGATGGCCACTTTGACCCTTCCATTTACACCCATAAAAAGATGGTATAATCCCACTTCCTTATTGGTAGGCAATAATAATTTTATTAGTAGTTTTGTCCCATTTATTAGGTCCATATTAAAAACATAGATAGCTTTGTTTATTTTGAAAATCTTTTGCATATTAATTTACAATAAGTTATCAACCTAAAATTAAAAAAATAAACTTTTATTTAGCCAATCTCCCATTAAGAAACACTTTAACATTTTGAGATTATGTCCAGTTATTGCAGGTAAATAAACTATATCCTATTCAAATAGGTCTAGAATCATAAATTAAAAAAAAATGGAGACATAAATAAGAAAAATTTATTAAAACCCATAGCCTATTCAAAACCTGTTGCTCTTGAATATCTTTTATCGCTATTCTCCTGTTCATTAAAAATATGGTGTAGAAATACTGTAGTTGCAAAAAAAAATTCAGATTGAAAAATAAAAATATTCAAAATACAATATTTTAAAAGAACTACAACACAAAATGGTGCAATTTTCTGTAATAATTTCTATTATGTTTCTTAGCTTATGAACAATGACAAGAATAAGGTTGTAGGGGAGGGAGTTGGAGGAAAATTCTTGTCTGGAATAGTGCTAGCAAATAAGCTCAACTCCAAGTACGTTTCAGCCTTCACTGAGTAGGCTGTTTATGTTGGTTTATGAATCCAGTGAGTTTTTCTTGAATATTCTATATTTACTACATCCAGATAACAAATATCAACCCAGATTTAAAACTATAAGTATTATCCAGGTGCAAGTAACATCGGGATATAAGAGATGGAATTATCATTTATAACAACATCTAAACTATTATATAAAAATCTTATGATGTCTGTCTGTGTGTGTGTAAAAACGACTGGATCCATTGAGCTGAAATTTGACATGGACATTCTTAGGGTCCCTGGTTAACAAAGGCCTATTTTTATTTAGAACTCGCATCAGGCCACTGCCCCACTGATCTTGAAAACTCCCTTAACACTCAATTATCTATATTCCATTATATATTTGGCTTAATCAGCTGATAGTAAATGTGTTTGTAATCACCTGTAAATGTCACTTTTAAATACAATTAAACAGGTAATAGTAAATGTTTGTTGTTATTCATCTTTCAAGGTTAGTTAAATTTTTTAAATGTCATGTTATTAACAGAGCTTTTCCTTCTCTTGGTTTTTCAAAACAATAATCGGTAAAGTTTATAAACTTTAGTTTGATATACTTATTGGGATTTAATTTCAGTAAATTAAATTCAACCGAAATACAAATACGTAATAAATCAATACAAATATATGTCTACCCCGTACAGAGGACGGGTTTTCTGCTAGTGTACTATAAATAGCAAGAAGCTAAGAACACTATAATATAAATTACTAAAACAGTTGTTTAACAATAGAGTTATATCATAAGTTTCCAAATTCTGCATGTTTTCTAAGCATATTGACCAACAAAAATGTATAAAGATACATACTCTGTAAAAGTTACAAGATATAGTACGAGACTTGGTCAGCCAATGTGCAGTAGCCTTCTTGACACTTGAGAGAGGTGGGTAATTCGCTGACTCAATATTGGCCAAACTTTGCAGTTATACATATAGGTTTGTCACAACTACTACGACTTGTTCCTCTCTGTGCTGTGATGTATCAGAGGGGTGGAACTGCTTGGCCTTTCCACCTCCACTAGTCGACAAACCCTCCTCATAACAATCTCAAGTCTTTTGCTATATCTTGTTAGTTACAATAAATTTAAAAAGAAAATCTGCTTGTGAAACACTAAATTTTATATTTTTTAAATTTATATGTATCTATGCATACAAATGGATAAATGCAACATATCAATTTTTCAATAACTTACATCAACATATATTTTCCTTTTTATACACAAAAATTACAACTATGTATTCTTGAAATATTCTATCGTTCAAATTATTATAATTCTTGTAATCAAATTCAACAAACATTGTGACTAACAAAAAAACTAATCATACTAACCACAGGTCTTTCAACTGGTCTGTAGTCAACGGGTGGATATATCTGCGGAGGGCCATTCATGGGTACAAGAGGTCTTACCATTTCAAACATAGTATAATTACCTTTATCTGTTACACCTGGATGTACAAACCTGTATAAAATGAAATAATATTTAGTTGAATAACTAATTAATTAGCCAGAAATATCAGATTTCATTATCAATTTTTATGAGGGTTAGCAAAGAACACAATTCTAGGGATCCCTAATACCAGATAGCATATAGAAATGTTGATTTAATCACGTTAATTCATCATGTGTGGTTGCTGTACTTGTAGTCCATTACACACTATTTAAAATTTGGTACTAACGTGATACTAACTGTCCCGTATATGAAACTTTAAAAAAAATGCTGAAAACATTTAGATAAAGTGGTTTTGTGTTTCCCGTAGTGTTTATAAGTTATATGAGTAAGTTTTAAGTGAAAAAATAGCCAAAAAAATTTTGGTCTAGAGGTAACTGTTAATCAACATGATCAGTCTACTAGAGAAGTCCTGTAATATAGACCAGTCATTTAAAAAGCATTGCTGCATCCCATCGGTGGGACGTTGGTAGCCAACGTGTCGAGGCATATTTTGACAACAAAAGTATATTTGCAGCAACTCTATAATTCACAATGGCAGTACTCTACAATTCAGTGACATATGAATGACATTATTATTGAAAATGATTATAGTAAATAAATTTAACTAAACTCTGTACGGATCTAAAACAAATTCTTTTTTCAAGTAAAACACTTATTTTCAACATCAGATCAAAACCATCAGATAATTCAGAAAAAATTGTTAATAATATTGTAAAATTGTAAATTTCATAATATTCATACTACATGATTTATGTAAAATTTAAAGAATTTACATTTAGAAAGAAAAAGATTTATCTTACCTACAATTTGATCCCCATGTGCACTGTCCTCGATTGTAAAATCGACAAATAGGCCTTGGCTCAGTTTCTTCTGGCCTATTCTCTCCTTCATCTGTAAGCTCTCCTTCTTCCAATTCATCTCCTTTAAGTTCTCCTTCATCTTCACTAGCCCCGCCTCCACTACTTATAGGTTTTACTCCTTCACATTCTCCTTCTTCTCGTTCTTCAGCTTCAAAGTCTAACTGCTCAGTTTCCTCTCCTTCTAAGCCTGTCGTATTACTTCGTAAGTCTTTCTTAATGTCCTGAACGTTTACCTTAGTTGTGGTTGTCTCACCATTTTCCATCTAACACAACAGTTTAGTATTACATAAATACTTCATTCTCAAAAATAAATCTAGGTCTCTACTTTTTTATTACTGAACCTTGTGACATAACTGAATGTTTCAAAATTTAAAACGACATTTAACGAGTAATATTGTTTTACTGTCATAAAATGACAATTTAAAAAAAAAGTATTTAAAAATATACTATTTTTTAAAATTTAAAATGTAAATTATATTTTGGCTAGAAAATACAGGGAAGGAGAAGGATGAATAGGGAGGGGAGAGAGAAGGAAGGAGGACAGGATATAAAAAAAACAGAAGTACTAGATAGTCCCTGCTCTATAACTCAAGGAGAAATCTACTTCAGGAAATAGTTTTTCATAACACACTTTAGAATGTAATAACTGTAACTGTGATGCGTAATTAAGGTTTAAGACTTGATTCTCTGCTGGTATTTCAATATAACTTCCCTGAAGTAGCTGTGATCGCCTTAAGATCATCTCCTTGTAAAAATCTATCTATCCATTTTAAGGCAGTATTATAAAATTTCACACTAATAATTTTCAATACTTTTAATAAATCTTGTTTCAAAACTTAGTATGCAAACTATAAACCACAAAAAAACACCTCAATAAAATAAAATATATTATTTTTGCCATGCAAGACTTAAAATATATAGCTCAGGAGCAAATTTTTCAATTCTTAAACACTACTCAATCGAGTAAACATTCCATCCTATGAGGGGAATACTAACAGCACAGCAACAGTAGTTGATATATTTTCCACACAAAATATTTGTTCGGTCCGGTATTAGTGCTATTATAGTATTCTCCTCCTCGGCTGCAATGTTTAGCCAGTCTAGTAGTAGTAGTTCACATATTATCAGTGCTCAATATTTAGTGGGTCTAGCAGTACAACTTTATCAAAACAAAATATAAACTACAAATTTCCAATTTGATACGGAAATAATGTCAACTAATGCAGAATTCTACTTATAGGATCCTGGACAAAAATAGAGTATTACTCATAGACAGCCGCATAGTACATTTATGTATTTACTCATTTAAAACTTCAGTGGCATTAATTTCATTCTCTCTAGCACTATACAAACAAGAAAAAAAATTATTATGAAAATGAGTAGTCATTTTTTTTTTAATAAACTGTAAGCCAATTATATTTTAGAAATTAAAAACATTTTTAGCCTAAAATCTTCAATTTCTCTTTTAAAAAAGTCTCTGATTGTTTCTCAACATTTTTGTTGATATTTTGTTGTCCAGAAGTTTTGTATTTCAATCACTGCATCATAAACTAAATTTAGTACACCTTTTTTGATTCTATAAATCTTTAAACCTAATCAAAGTTAGCAGTAACTCCCTAAGTATTGTATTGTATTCATTTTCATGCTGCAATATGTCATCGCTTTTAGTGTCATATGGCACTATACAACCTAATTTTGATTGGTGCATCAAATTTTACATATAGTTTTAAAATTAGCACTAATCAAAATAAGAATAGATATTTTAATATCAAGGCATTAATGGCATGTGAAAAAGTATAGCACCTCCAGACAAATACTGTAGTACAGACCTACACAACAAAACACGTTAATAACAAATCTACATAGTTATGCTTCCTTTTTTACCTTATCCTTTCAAAACAAATGAATGAGTGTATACACTACACAGTCCTTTGGTAAATGAATCCGATCCTATATTGTCACACAAATCTATCATGTTATATAGTAGGACAATAAATCTTCTTTATTTAAAAAGCTTAAGCTTTAACAACAATAAAATACTGTAACAATGTTATTTCTTAATTTTCCATGGTACAGTACGTTTTTTTAATTAAAATTTGACTTATTATTTGAGTATATATATTTGAATATTAAGCTTCTGAAAAAGTAACAAGGACACAATTTTCAGTTTAACTTGTAGAATTTTAAATTCGAATACAAGAATTATATTTCTATAAATATGGGGAAATTTAAAATGTTCAAGTTAGAAGTTAGAATGTTCAAGTGTTAGAAAAATTTAACTAACAGTAATACAAGTTATGAGAATTCGACTGTATTTTTGAAGATATTAGAATTGAATTATTATGCCTGCATAGTAAAACTACTAATTTAAAATTCACTAAGTCTAGAATATAAACAATTAAAATTTTAAAAAATAATTTTTTGAAAGGATGTTATAAGGTTAAAAACACCTACTATAAAGGATTATTTTAAAGATTTTTTTTTAATTTTCTCAATTTTTCCTACCTTTAAATGTATTTAAACATCTTGAGGAACAAAAATTAAATTTTAAACATAAATTTTTATGATCTATTTTATATATTTTTATATATTTCTAGCCACAATAGTTGACTAAAACATGTTCAAAATACTAAAACGAATATCAATACTAAAATTTACATCCTTCCTTTCCTACCTTCGGTTCCCTAATACAGTATATTTGTTATCAAAGGAACAAAAACAGCTTTTTACTACATATGAAAATATAATAATTTTTACATGAAATTTCAAAATCTTGTTCATGATGAGCTGGTTGTTAATCACTTATTACACTTTGAAATTACTTGCGAGTTTACTATAAGTTTTTAAATTATTAACTTACACTTGGAGGAAACGTTTTTGTCTTACAGAATGTCTGGTAGCAAATAATTTCAAAGTGTAATAAATTTTTACATGATATTAACTTCAATATTAAAGTGATTCCTTACATTTTTTTTAAATTCTCAACAATTGATTTGATGAAATTCCCAGTTTAATGATAAATTTCCAAGTCATTTGCCAGTTTTTCGCACTTGAAACATTCCATGGTTTTTTCTGATTTTTCCCAATTGTAATCTCACTTTTCTTCAGAATGTAAAATATTTTAATGAACTTATTTAGAATATTTAATAATGAAAAGTTTTCTAATAGCATGCAATGTTAATGACTTTGCTAATGGTATTTTATTGTAATACTAACCTTCTTGGCAGGATCCTTCTTATCTTCCGTGTCTGATACAGATCCAAGACTATCTAAATCTGAAACATCTGATAAATCTTCTGCATGGCTTTTTAATTCAGCTAGTGTCTTCACTCGTACTGGAGGAGGAGAACAAGGTTTGGAAATAAACTGAGGACTCCTACGGTTTAATGAACTGAATGATGATGCTGAAGAGATATTGCTTCGTCCGTCATCACTATTTGAATCATGACCATCTGGACTCTGGGGACCATGATCTTCAGTATTTGGAGAGTTAGGGGAGGAAGGAGATTGAACTGAATGATAAGATCTCAGAGGTCGACTCTTATTCTCATTTACTAGCTTTGAAGAACGAACTGACCTTTCCTGCTTTAATGAATGACTTGGACTATGACTGCCCTGGCGAGAGATTCTATTAAAATAAGACGAATGATTAGGACTCTCAATTTCATGGTATGGTGACTGTACTGAAGTTTGAGATTGTTGAGGGCTTTCGCTCCCATTTCTTGGTGATCTTAATGAATTAGATGATCTGGCAGATGTTTCACTTCTTTGTGATGGAGATTGGACAGAATTCGGAGTGTGAGGAGTGCTTTTACCTGTTTGCGTCAGAGAATGAGTTGAAGTTGGAGAATGAATTGAGCCGTCAAATCTCTGTCTTCCTGATCTATCCATTGTAGGAGAATGTTGCAATTCTCTATCATAAGGAGATTGAGAATAAGTAGGTGACTGAATAGGACTGTCACGCCTTATAACAGGGGAACAAATTGAACTCTGAGAAAGATTTGGGCTTTCTCTAGTGGGTAATGGACTTTGTGGGCTCTGAGGAGACCTGATTGATGGACTATCATTACTCTGATCAAGAGACATTTTTCTAGGAGACGAGGCAGGACTTTCACTACCACTATTTTCAGATGGGCTTCTTGGTTTAATTATGGAATCAGGAGAAGCTGGAGCTTCTGGTGAAAGAGGTCTATTAATATAATCTGGAGAAGGTGGTGGACTCTCAAACTGTCCGATCTGAGGTGATTCAGGTGGGCTTTCTATACTTCTTGCAGCTCGAGAGATATTGTCTTCATCAGAAACATCACTGGTATCATTTATATTGCTTCTAGATGGAGGCGGAACATCATGATCTAAACCCACTTCATCTTCCAATGAACTTGTTTCAGAATCCATGCTATATTACCTATTAACCTAAAAAGTCAACAAAAAATATGTATTTATTAAAATTAAAAGTAAAAAAACTATCTACAACTTTATCAAGATTACCTTTAAAATGATAAATTATTTTCTATAATACTGCAAGAAATCTATATACCTGATACATAGTAATAATTTTAAATTATCATTTATTACACATTATAGTTTGGATAAATATTAAGTAGAGTTTAAATCAAACAAATTACACCAATTTAATTTGATTTGACAATCTAATTTCAATTAGATCAATGTTTATTTTTGATTGGATCTTTCACTTAATCTATTAAGGTAGCAGCTACTGCAAGGTTTTTGTTCAAAAAAACATTTATTAGCACTTAATAAATTAATAATATAATTATTAGTATCATTTCTACTCTTGAAGTTCTTATAGTTTTATTCTATAATTTTTAGAGAGAATGCTACTTGGCAGAAGGTATTAGCGACCTTTTCAGCAGCAGTTTAGTCACTATGCCCGTGCAGGCTATGTGGTACGTGTTTCTGTGGTTGGCAGTTTGGGCGTAATTTATCTTCAAAGTACCGTTTTTCATAAACAACGTTTTGTCTAATAGAGTCTGTTGTAACAAAGAACTACCGTACTTACAATGAAACAGTATACAAGGATCAAATAGAATAGAAGATAGTTGTGTGAAAGAAAATATCTCACAAGAAAATATAGATTATATCTAAAATGAAACCTTACTTTCTATATGCAAATTAAAAAATAAACCTTTTTCATCATTACAAAAAGGCAATGGATACTAAGAAACTATCTTGTAATTCCACAATTGTGTTAAAGTGGACTGCAATCAATGAACTGCAAAGGAATATATTTATTAAATAATATTGGAAAAACATGGAGAGGGATTAAAGGAAAACATTTGTAATTATGATTTTTGTTAACAACTAATTAATATACTCTTTGCTCTAAATAAAGATGCAAATTTAGTAAAAGACTGCACTTCTTTCAAATGGGATTAAAACAATTTATTTTACCTCTACCTTACCCCCTAAAGCACCTCCCCCAAATTTCAAAAAGCATAGCCTTAAATAGCCAACAGAAAACCAATTACAGTTGTATCTCATTTATCAACCTTTTTTTTAACAATGAAATAAAATAATTAGCTATGCTAAATCAGGATCATAACTATTAATCTTTGTTTCCAACTCTACCACAGCTCAATACTTTGTATCCTGATTGTACAGTTAAAAGTTTACTCATTACTCTGATTCATGTGAATTTCCTTCATTCCTACCTTACTCAATTCACTTTCACAACTCGACTTAGTGCAGTGCTCATTGTATGTAAATCGGTTTTAGAACTGCTATATGCTTATGTGTCTGTGTGTCATATGATAAAACATTTTGTACTGTTTGAATGACGCAATGTATGCAAATTTATAACGAATTGTATTTGCATATAAATACACTGATGATACCTAGTTCAGCAAAGATATTTTGTTTCAGAAAGGGTATTTAAACTGATCTCACACGTCAGAGAAAAAATTATAACTGGGTGATGTTGAAAGGCCTAAAGTCCTTTGATTTTTTTGCTGTTCAGACATTTTACTTGAAAATACATTATAAACAAAGAAAAGATTATTTGAAACTTTCGGAAACCATAAATAGTCTTTAGGTTTTATTATTTGGAACATAAACTTGACATCACTTTACAAACGTAGACTATTTCTGTAGACTAGAATAAATTGTTTAAAGATTACCGCATTATTTTATATAAGTTATATATAATATAAGGGTATAATGAATTATAGTAACAAATTATGTAATAGGATAGAATTGTTTTTTTTTTATCTAAAATTAACTTAGGTAACAATGATTTTTGGTAATCAGACATCATAGATTTTGAACACGAACTAAATTATCCCTAGCGATTTAGAAATAATTTCATGAACAACAACAAAATACAAACGCCTCATGCTGATGTACAAAAAATATTTTTTTCTAAATACATTTTCCCTCACTTTCAACACATTCAAAGGAATTTAAACATAACTTTTTATTTTTATAAAACAAAGCACTACATTACAGTATAGCTATATCAGAATATAGCTATAAAATATAAAAATGTAATAAAATATGTTAAAGTAATTCTTCAATATCGAATTCATACAGGATAGGTTATAAAAATTATACATTTCAGAATAAGTATCAAGTTGTATTATGTTGTTTCAAACAGCATTTTCCTTTTATAGAGAAACATTTATCATATATAGTTATATGTGTTTTAGAGTGTTTAGTTAGGTTTGAATTTTTCAAGAATGAAATACTATTAATGGTTTTTGAATGTTTAAATAATTTTTCCATTGTTTAGAATATATTTTAAAGTAACGTAATATGTAAAATGTAAATAAAAATGTGACTGATTGATAGTAAGCTATTACCATTATGTTTGTATCAAAAGGCATGGAGTTAAGGATGCATTAAAGGAAAAATAAACATGAAAAACTGTGACTATGAAAAAGTTAGTAAGCTTTGTTTGTCTTAGATAGTTTTAAGGACAAAGTTGACTTGTACACAACTTATTTCCCAGCAAAAAGCATTATATTTTAGTAAACAAGTTAATGAAGTGTTGGTCCATTCAACAAATAGATTAGAAGCACTACCCATCGGAATTTTGTTCTAACATGATTGATATTAAGATCATAATGTGGATAATTATGTACAATATATTGTAATTTAAAATTTAACGAGCCTTTTTGTAACACATTGCTATATTTAGCAGAGTAATGATGAAACTGTTCATGATAAAGAGAGTAGAATCATATTAATTCAATTAAGTGAGATTAAAATTTAGCTCACATAATAAATTGTATATTCAAATGGTATTAGGATATTATTAATCTTTGTGTTAATTTGCTACATGTTATTTACATGTTAAATGTAGCTACTAGTGTAAGATAAAAATGTATTAATTTTATATTTAATCGCCATGTTAATAATTTTATTTTCGATTCTTTAGCCTATTAAAGGAAGAATTAGTGAATCTAAACAAAAACAAAATAGAATAAAAATTTAATTAAAAATGTTCTAATTTTGACCAAAATATTACCAGTTCCTGGTAATTCATGAATATCAGTCAAAATATACAGTTTGTAATACTGTTTCCTTAGCATTAAATGTGATATAAAAGTTTTGTCTCCCTCTGTTAAGACATTTTCAGAGGTCTGATTTGTTAGGTCAACCTAAATAATATAGACTTCATTCACAATAAATACAGAAGCATTACATTATCACAACATAAAAATCACAAACTATTAAAAATTCAGTAGGTGTTTTGTAACTGTAATGTCAGAATACTTAATAAAACATTAAAAAATATGAAATACAAAAAAGAAAACTCAAATCCAACCGAAATACATGATATTTAAAATGTTAAGAAACAATATTTGATTTAATAGTATATATAGTTTATTATATCTTTATATTGGGTTAATTAAATTATAACTTTTCATTAAAAGTTACATAAACTTTTCCTAATGGTTGAAATTAGATGCAAAAAATTAAACAAATTACATAGATTATACATATTTTATAACTTTTTATTCACTGGACTATACATCAATTTCTCACAAATCATTTCAATATTTGTAGCAGAATGCTAACCGAAATCAAAAGTAAAAAAAAAACTCTTGGCAATATAATCATAATTGGAAAAGTTTTAAACCTTAGGGAAGTCACAAACTATTTCTAGTGATTGTAGATGATGAGATTAACATGTACACAAATTAATAAATACTAGTCCTAATCATGTATTTATATAGAACTGTAAAGCAAAATATTGATAAGTAATTTATTTTATATACAATTTTTTAATTACTAGGCTAGCATATATCTCTTACACTTTATTATTTTAAAAAACTTATAGTATTTGCCAATAAAAGTCATGGTTTAGAAAACTGATAGTTCAGAAACGAAAAGTAAACAAAATCAATTTTGACAAATGAGAAAATTCTTTCAACCTAGTTTCAATCAACTTATTAAAGTGTTAGTATTTGGAAGTAACTTTAACAAAAGTGCTAACAGGTAATACAATTTTTTAAAAATAAATTTTCACATTAGAGTAAATTTTGTATAATTTGCATATTTTTTAATTTAAACAGTAGTAGTTCTAAGCAGTTTCTATTTCAAAGGGACTGAGACAAGAAGTTGCATCTCTCCCACTTTGTTCAAAATATATGTGAACAAAGTACTCCATAGTTGGAAAAAGAAATGCAGGGAGAGTTAACAATACAGACGTCTTTACATTACAACTTGTGCACAACCAAATCATTATAGCTCAAGAAAAAAAGACTTGGAATACATGACAAAAATAAAATAAAAATATGAAAAAGGAGGCCTGAAAATCAATATAGATAAGACAACACATGTTGTATTAATTATACAACCGCCTAAAAAATAAACCTAATAACCCAAATACAAACACACAATACGACAATCTCATAAAATACTTATCAATACCATACAGATCATCCAAAACCCACAATCTAACCAACACACTACGAAAATACAACTACAAAATAGCATACTCCACACACAACACTCTCAGTAAACAATTTAAACCCAACAACAAAATCGACGACATTTACAACGCCACTGGAGTTTACAAACAAACTTGCAGTTCGTGCCCCAGTTTTTACATAGGCCAGACAGGGAGGTCCTTCTACACACGTTATCAAGAACATATAAATGCACTAACAAACAATAACTACCAATCAAACTTTGCCGATCATCTTATCTCCACAAATCATGACTACATGGACATAACATCTAACCTACAAATTCTTCATAAACAACACAGAAATAACCAACACTACACAACCGAACAATACAAAATATACAGACACTTTAAAGTACACCCTACACACATACTCAATATACAATTACATTACAACTCACACACACTTTTTGACATCATAACTCCTAATACTCACAAAATACACCAATACCACCATAATATCCCACTCCCACCCTAACCTACGTAAACCTTGAGATCAGTTATGGTCTGAGTTGACAATGGGACACATCTCCCGAAACGGCCGTCCTCAACAAATTTAAGTAAGTGCTACTATAGGAAGTTTGTAAGTATTTACAAGTGTTTAGTGTAAACTAGTAGCTCACGTGAAGATGGAATCAACAAATATTATAAACATATATGTGCGTTTATAACCTCTATAGCCTCTATAGTCCCCATAGAGACTAACTTGGTATTGGAAGGGGGCAGAGAAATCAAAATCTGAGACAAATACAAATACTTGGGAGTGGAAATAACAAAAGATGTTGAAGAAAACAGAGAAATAAAACATAGAGTAGTACAGGAATGAAGAGCAGTAAAAACCCTGAACGGAATATGGTGGAACAAAGAAATGACCAGAGGAAAAAACAAATATAAAACATCATACTAAAAAGTATCTTTATATGCGTAACAGAAATGTGGGTAATGCCTCAAGCAGAAAAGAGCAAGATTAACAGAGTAGAAATGGACTCTCTTGTCAGATCATGTAAAATCTCTAGACGAGAACATAGAACAAATGATAGCATTAAAGACATGATAGAGAAGGAGACAGTCGTAGAGGAGATTCAGATGAGCCAGCTGATATGGTTTGGACACGTAAAAAGGATGTCAAAAGGAAGATTAACGAAAGTTGCTTTGGAATGGACATCACTGGAGAGAAAAAGAAAGGGAAAACCTAAATTAAAATGGGAGAAAACCATCAATAAAACCATAAGTGAAAAGAACTTATGGTTGAAACATATAGCGACTACTATATATATATATATATATATAAATATATATATATATATATATATATATATATATATATAGAGAGAGAGAGAGAGAGAGAGAGAGAGAGAGAGAGAGAGAGAGAAAACACTGCTACTATAGGAAAGCATGGAGGCAAAGTTTAGAAATCGGACAACAGCAGACGCTATAAAATGGACATTATATATACAGTAACATTCGCTTAGTACTATTTTCAAGCGAACATCCAAAAATAGCGTCCTCAACAAGGAAAAAATGGAACAAAAAATACTGTAATACCAACAAAATAATATTGTATCTATTTACCATTATACATGCTCTATTCTCCCACATATTAACTTAAACAATTTTATCATTTTCAAACAAAATATTATGAAATAATGAAGACGAATGTAAGTAACACAGAAATAGTCAATTAATGAGAAACCATCATCTACATAAGGTACTGTACATTATTACATTACTACTGTATAGAGTGGATGATTTTCTAGTGTTTATAATTTTTTTAAAATGATTTTCAATTATTTTTCATTTTAATTTTTTTAAAGAAGAATTTAAAATCAATGTTCACAATTGAATATTCTCTTCGATAGTTTCGTCTGAAATTCCGGACACCCTGATAATGTCTCATACCAGCCAGTGCACTAAGTGCTGCAGCAAGCGTTACTGGCAGCAGAGGCTAGTCTTCTTCTTCATTATCCTCACTCTCTTCATTTGTAATTTTGAAGCTATTGAAGCAACGTTTTTCACAATTTCCTGTACTGTTCATATCTCACGAGTTGCGATATTATCGTCAACAGATACGTAGTCGGGAAAGTTATCAAATATGACTTCCTCAACTTTGTTGTTAGTACAGTCCAATACAAGTTCACGTTGAGACTATTTGGCACCACCTCCTCTTATGAAACAATTTACAATGACCTCAGGAAGAACTTCATTCCATGTCAAGCGACTTAGTATCATACAATATGTTTACAGGCTGTTGCTAATTACCTTGTTCCATGGCAGTATCTCCTTGCACTAGTCGCATATGGTAATGCTGGTTTACAATTTTTATTATCCCCAGGTCCATTGGTTGAAGCTGGCTTGCTTGTGCTGTAGGAGAGTAGAAATAAAATTTTAAGGTTGGTTAATTTGATATTTTTTGAATGTGCTGGACAGTTATCAATAAGTAGAAGAATCTTTCGATTCTTTCTTTGAAAAATCGTATTGAGGTGTTTTATCCATAAAATAAATTGTTCTCCTGTCATCCATGTACGGTGCTGTCCAGCGTTATCACATGAAAACTGTAGAATGTTCTTAAAACATTGCTGTGACTTCGACTTTCCCACAAACGACAATTAAAGTTTTTCTGAACTGTCTGCATTTGCACACACTAGTATTGAAAGTCTCTCTTTACATAGTTTTCTACTGTGACATATGGTCCTTCTTATATAGAAGCGACTTATCTGGCATAAGTTTGAAAAAAGTCAAATTAATCTGCATTAAAAACATCCCACAGGGAGAAATATTTCAGGAACTGTGGTAAAAGCTTTTTTCCTAAGAAAAAACATCTTTCTCATTTACTCTGACTGCTTTCCATTGATCGGACAATATACAAGGTCATAACTTCTTATGAATCAAGTCAATCCATCCACTGGACCCAGTAAAATTATTAATTTGAAGCTCTTTTGCGATTTCTCATGCTTTTAGCAGTGACCTATTCGTAGCCATATGTAAGCTAAGAGATTGATGAATCCATTTTTATAAAACATTTTTTAATTTTTCATATTTCCCAGTATTTAATTTCTTTCCATTTGTTTCAACTTGCACTGCATTTTTTCTAACTCTCTCTTTTTTAAAATTGTTCTTAATCTGGAACTCAGAATGTTCAGGCCGTGATTTGCTTTTGATTTTTCAGATGTGAATTTTCAAAACTTTCAATACTTTTAATACTTCAAATCTTTCATTTAATCATTAACTGATAAAGCATTTCGTTTTACCCCACTCATCTCATAACAATAAAAAACACACCACTCTATACTTGATAACAACTACACACCATAATAATAAATGATCCTACAGCACATACAATTACATACTTCCTGTACAAAATCTTTAATGTGACTAGCTAGAACCTACTAACTTAACATTTTATATGACATCCGTGTTTGGAGGATATAGGAAAAGTAGTGAAGAGTCCAAAAAAAGGAGGAGGAAATGAGTAGGAAATGAGTTCATGATAGAATGTATACTGTACTTGTACACGCACAGTAAACCAAAACAAGGCATTATATTCTAAATAAACAGAAATATGCTGATGTCATCCAATGCCATATAAAATCGGGGCTCTATGCACTTGATGTAAACATCCTGCTAAATCATTTTAGATAGTCTTTATCAAATCTCTATTCTTTTACCAATTTGATTCCATTCTGTAATAAACGTATTTTTGATATATATATATATATATATATATATATATATATATATATATATATATATATATATATATATATATATATATAGATTTTTTGGACTAGGAGACTGACAGACTTACCTTGGTAAGAGTCCTCTTACCAAGGTAAGTCTGTCAGTCTCCTAGTCCAAAAAACCTAAATAATCTTTACCAACCAAAACTAACCTAAAAAAAATTTTTTTTTTAAATATATATATATATTGATATGTTATACAATACCAAAAAAAAGTGCTGCATATAACTACCGTAACGTTTTTTTAGCAGTAATGCATAATGCAAAAATGTAATAGGCTGGAAATCGTCTTAAAAAAGAGCGAATTAAGCGGATTTTACTGTATATATTTTTAGGCATAAGTTAGTTTAATGTAGTTCAATAATTTTATATGCAATGTGTTTTCTTCAAATAATATCAGGGTTAGATGAAAAAAAAATTTATAACTATATTTTAATAACAGAAACCATTAAAGTTGTATTTTTCAGTACAGAATAGATTTTGCTAATGTTACTACGAACCCTCTATAAATGAAGCTTAAGAAATATGCTCATATAGATTCATTATTTATTACAAAATTATTATTAATATTATAACTAGAATAACACCGACACAAATAATTTATAAATTAAAATTTATGTGTTTGTGTAAACACATACATACTTATTAATTACAACAAAAATATAAAATAACACAAAATGTTTTTATAACTGCCTAGTAATAAATCGGTTACCAATTACAACTATTCAAAAACTGAAAACTTCACAACTTTAACATCAACTGAACATGGTAGCAATTGAAGGGTACAAATAATAACAATTTGATTTAATTTCTTTTTAGTTATGGTTAGGTTGTTTTAGGCAGATATCTATTTAATAATAGTATGGTCAAAAACTTTTGAAAATAAACCTTCAAATTACTATTGAAAGTCGATGTTTTATAAAGAAATATTTACTTTTTGCGGCATTGTGTTTAGTACATTTAGACACTGTTAAATGTTTTAAAATTTAAAAACTGTTATAATATTATCAAATTTTATTAAATGAATGTATTCAAGCACTGGAATGTCTATTCTAAACAATAGATGGGATTCAAAGTTTCACAAAATAAGTTTTGTAAAGTTAAATGTTTATTGATGTTCTTATCTCAATGAGTGTATGAGTAATTTTGACTTGTCAACAATAAACAAATACAGTGGACAGTTAAAGTGCAGGAAGTTTATCCTTTAATTTATTTATAACCTAATCTATCCTAACTAGATTCTTTGTATGTGTATATTAATGTAGGTACATGTAATGTTATGTAACTGAGTCTATTACACAGAATTATTTATTATAGCATCATTTTGGTAAATAATACTATAAGTGAAGTTATCTTTATAATGCCAAGATTTATGTCAATTTGTAAGCAATATTTGTTTTGTGGCAACTAAAATCATCTGTTTTTTGTTTATATGAAATTTAATAACGTTCTTGAAAACTTTGGTTGATCACCATTTTGTCAAGTATTACACACTACCCTATTTTTAACAAAAACGCTTATTTTGTACAGTTGTATGTATATTGATCCAATGAGATTATCTTCCATTTTGAAATTTAAACCTCTATGAATATTGATTTTTTTTAAATTTAGCTATGGAGAAAGCTATAGCAACTTCTATTGCTGAAGTTTTTAAAACCATTAATCCATTTACAAAGCCTACCTGCTGCACTATATAAAACTATACAAGTACTTTCACTACTTATGATTAGCGACTCCTAAAATATGGGTAATTGATCCGTTTAGCCACATAAACGATTTTGGCTGAAAAATTTTACTGGCTGGTGCAGAAATTCATAACAATTACGAAAAAATATATAAAAACTTCCACTCACATCCCAAATAATTACAATTATGGAAAAAAATTAGTGCTCCCTTCCACAGTCACCTAAAACCTTACAAAATCAAAGTTTTACCTCAATTTTTAAAGCTAAAACTAGCAAAATACCTCTAAAAGTATTTAAAACTTACTGGTGATGCAACAAAAATTACAATTTTTTGAATTATAATTTTTAACAAAACACCATGCACTATTTACATACATTATGTTTTGATATTTCAGTATTATTCTGACCATAGGGAGTGTAGGACATTATTTTATACATTACTATACAGCTATATTAAAATATACAGTGAAACCCCTCAAATCCGAACTAATTGGAGCTATAGCCTGTTCGGATTTGGTAAAGTTCGGATTTCGGATTGCCGTGTATTTTGCATTTGACAGAAGTGTGTGTTTTTATTAGCGAACAATATTAGAGCATTCATTACATATTTCTGTATCAAAAATTAAAGTTTTCCAGTGCAACAAGTGAAAAGTCTTTGGAACAACTCCATCATTCGAAAGTTTCTGTGAATTAAAAAATTGATGAGACTATATTTTTATGGTTTACACAAGAGAGGCAGAAAGGAGTTCCTATTAATAGCCCATTAATACAAGAAAAGGCATTTCAGTTAAACAAATTAATGAACAGTGATTTGGAATTTACTGCTAGCAATAGATATTTGGATAGATGGAAGAGAAGCCACGGACAGAATTAGACAAACTAAAGATAAGATGGGAGAAGTTAGCTGATAATCTTACTGCAAAAGAATATTTAGACGAATTCGCAATTTTGATTTTGTCTGAAAATTACTCACCCCAACAAGTGTATAATGTGGACGAGACTGGATTGAATTTGAAAGCCCTAATTGAAGAGGAGGAATTTAATGAAAAAAATGGACTGCCACCAAAAGCTCTACTTTTGATAGACAATACTCTTCACATCCTTCAGAAATTCAGTTAGTATGTAGAGACATAAAAGCAATTTTTCCCACCTAACGTTACATCATTGGTTCAGCCTATGGATCAAGGTGCTGCAGAACATAAAATTGAGCCACAGAAAAAAGCTTCTGCAAACATTAATTAAAGAAAATTGTTCTATTTCTATTCCAGAAAAAATTACAACAATTAAAATAAAGGATGTAATTTACTGGGTCTCTGAATCCTGGAATAATATCAGTAACACTTTACTGCAGAAATCTTGAAAAAAGCTCTGGCCTAGCCTCGAATTTGTGGAAACACTTAGAACGAAGAGTGGACAGCACTAGATAACAATGAAGAATATACCAAGCATGGCATGGTGTCTATGGTTCAGGATCAACACGATGACAGTGTAGCAGATAGCAATAGTGAGAAAAAAAGATCCCTCTACGAATGCTGATACTTATGCCGCCGCTCTCTACATTGTGTTGCGTTACGTAGAACAACATGCAGCTGCAACACCCAATGATGTTATGCTAATGTGAAGGTGCACAACATCGCATCCTCGGGAAGGTTTACGTCTCTTTGACAGATGAAGATTACTGATTTTAAGTGAAAAATATAGTCAAGTGTTTGTCTTTTCTTTTTAAGTGAAACATATAATTTAGTGTTTGTTTTGTTTATTTTTATTTTACTGCCAATAAATTCTATGTTAATAAAGTGACTCTGTAGTACACTATAGGCACAAAATTTACAGAATTGTGACTCATAAAAATATCTCAATTATTTTCCAACAGTAAGTCACAAAATTATTTAAAAGGACGAAAAACCACTTACAGAAACATACTCCACACTCATATTTGTTTCTAACTTTGGCCTGAAAGTTAATAAAAGTTAGAAATGCAGAGTCATATTGCGTGAGTATATAATATGTGAATTTAAACTACTTAACTAAGTGAATACGTAATTGCTTACTTGCTGAAACGCGTCAGCAAGTAAGCAATTACGTATTCCCTTAGTTAAGTAGTTTAAATTTAGTTTAATCAGTGAATTCAAGATGATTACATCAAGAAACTTCATATTATACGTGTTGTATGTTGTATGTAAATGGAGTGTAGCGTTTTATTAAAAGGGATATTTTTTCAAAATATTTTTTTTTTATTTTGTCACCAGTAGGTTTAAATACTTTTCGGGCTATTAAGTTAGTTTCAAGATAAAAAGGTCAAGGTAAACATTGATTGTGAAAGGTTTTAGATGATCTTGGAGGGAAGGGTTGAATAGTTTTTCTCTAAAATTGTAATTATTTGAGAAAAGAGCAGAAGTTTTTTAAAATTTGTCTTGGTATTTATTTCCTGTGCCCTTGTGTACAATTTTAGCAAAAAATGATAACGACCGATCATCAGTGATACAAAAACTCTCGCTCAAGAAAATACATACCATTTTATCAAATTAAATTTGGGTAAAAAATTCAGTGCAGAGTAGCCACAAACACTATGTTTGCGTATCAATGGTGTGCTGTACTATGTATACGTATATTTAAATTTACCTAAGTATCAAGTTAGGAAAGATTTGGTTGTAATTTTATACATTACTATATACTCATATTAAAATATACCTACAGTGTCCAGCCAGGATAGATTTGGTTAAAATTTTATGTAACATTACCTAATTAGACGTCTACTTCCGCAGAGTAATACCTTTTGCCAGGTGACTTGCCAAATCTATCCTGACTGGATACTTCATATGTATATAAAATTAACCTTCTGTGGCAATAACAAAAAATAATTATCAATAGAGCTTCAGGACATGTTTTTGATTCATTTTATATGCATTGTATTGGGAGTGGACAATGTGAATTTATACCAGCACTATTAGCACCACATTTAGGGGAATTACAATTTTCCAAAATTGTTAGTTTTGGGGGCGTGAGAGAGAGTTGTAATAATTTTGTTTGTATCGCTGATGACTTTCTGCATCGATTAGTACAATTTTATTCGCTGAAATCGTACACATAGGCACAGGAAATATACCTTATTAATGGTATTCATTATGAATTTCTGCATCGGCAAGTAAAGTTCTTCCGCCAAAATTGCTTACATGGCTAAACAAAACAATTACCAGAATATATAACATATTGGTAATTTTGAAGATCAGCGACTACCTCTCTGATCGGCAAACTTTTTTTTCCTGGTCAATTTGACCATCTTAAACACAAATTTGAAGTTATTTTTAACAGCAAACCTAAATTAACATAAAATAAACTAACCTAACCAGTCCTAAGTGCTTACCATAGAGGTATTTTGGTGGGGACAAAGTTAATATTGCACTGAGAGGCCGAAACCCTCCAACCAAACTTTGGCAATGAAACAACCTTCCTGCATCTAAACTTGAAGTCATCTGTGATCTTCACTATTATCGCATTTCAAACAGTCCGTCTTTGTCAAGTGCACATTGTTCGAACATAAAGCCTCAATAGCCTGCTTTTCATTGAACAAAGAAGCTTCGAACAATAATGTGTGGCATGATCACATCGTCACACACACACATACTCTAAATACGCGCTTTTTCGGTTGAAAAATCAGACGGCATCTGTCGGCCAATTGGAAAACATCTTTCAGGTCCCGTGACTACTACCAAAGAAATGGTTCATTTTGGTTTGCCGCTAAAAATAAGATAAATTTCAGTCTTTTTCAGTTGAAAAGTCACGTGACATCTGTCAGCCAATCGGAAAGCATCTTGCGGGTCACGAGACTTAAGGTTTGCTGCTAAGATTCAGGTCTTTTTGACAAGAATAAAAAATTTCGTAGGATCAGAACTTTAGTAAGCACCTAGGTCAGGTTAGATTAGTTTATATTATGTTTGTCGTTGAAAATAACTTCGGAGATGTGTTCAGCATGGTCAAATTGACCAGGAATAAAAACCTCTTGCTGATCAGAGCGATAATTTAAATAGTTACCAACATATTTTGTTAAAATTGTTGAAACAAAAACAGGAGTTAGAGTATACATACACTTTGAAAAGTATTAACAAATATGCTAACATAGGCTAACTTGAGTGAAGTGGTCTCAATTGTGTTAAAAGTAATTGGGACAAGGAGGCCAGGTTTTATACATGACTTTATAATATTAGTACATTAGTAAACCTCATTATTTTTTTAAACCACCTATTCTAACCATTGCTTTGTAACTATATTGTAATGTTATAATTTTATAACAGTTATCTTTTACTAAAAAAAGTTATAAAATGTGACTAGATGTGATATTTTTCAAAATGTTTAAATTATTAGGCTGTTTTATTATTTTTGTTATATTCCTGGCTATTTTCAATCACATCAACCATGTTTGGATAACTGATAACTATCAATGTTTTTGCAATATCATTTTCAATTAGATACAATGTATTTTTCAAAATTTTAATATACTGGCACCAAATTATATTATGTTTTCTGGTTTCTGGGAGCTTTTTATGTCAAAAGGTATAAATTTTTTGTGTTGTGTTAATGTCTGGGAAAACAATAATTTCTCATTATGTTTACAACTTGAAATGAAATTTTAAAAAAGTATTAACACGGATATTATTTGAAAATTGTTTTAATTAATACACCAAGTGAGAAAAAAAAGTAACATCTATTTAGAAATTACCATTGTCTTCTTTATATGTCATTTATGGAAAATGAAGTTATTATATAACATTTTGTAGCAGAAAATTGAAAACTGTAGTTGAGCATAAAACATAGTCAAAATGCAAAATGTAAACTTAATTTGTTTAGGTATTACAACAAAAACGCAGTCATTGAAAATCATGCAATTGCTAAGATAAACTTTTATTAAATTATGCTATATAAATCTTGGGTTATTTTTTATTAGACCGGCCCCATACGATATTTTTGATTATTGTTCAAAAGTACGAAAAGGTATGATATCCACAAAAAAAAACTTTTTTCTTTGAGGAAAGTTACTTTTTTTGAGTTTAAAGTAGGGGAAATTTTTTTTGGCGGAAGCATTAGTTGTGAATAGGCGCGGAGTGATACAAACGTCCGACGTCACGCGAACTACATTTATACCTATCTTGGGGCTCAGACAAGAAAATATTTTGCACTAATTTTTATGCTTTGACTAATTATTTCGCGTGGATATCGTATTTTTTCGTGGTTTTGAACAGTATTCCAAAATATCGTTGGTGGCAGAAATAGCAAAAGTCAACGTTAACTAACCCTCCACCACACACTAAGATTTATTAAAATCCCGCAAAACTACTTACCAGGAGCAAACAATCACTTACAGACACTATTTCAAGCAAGAAATTCACTTACACACACTATTTCATGTACAAAACAGAAATTATTGCACTTAAATTCTACACACACCTAATTACAGACAACCTGCAGATATAGGAGTTTGCCGCTTAAATAAGAACATGTAGCCAACATAGAAGTAAAGTAATTCAACAAAGAAGTAAAGTTTGGAATATGCATGCAAGTCATATTTTTCGCACTATGGTACTTATAAATGTACATATAACTAAGATAATGTACATATAACTACGCAAATAATTTAAAATAGACCGACTCTTATCTTCAGCTAGTATTACACAACTTCTTTCAAAATTTAAAACATAAACGGCGAGTATTGAAAATATAATACTTCATTTTGTTGTAAAACGTTGTCAAAATGTTGACAAACGATGTTATTAAAGCACAATAGCAGCTGAAGAGATGTTACAAATTACAGACTTATAACTTCAATCAGTATTACACAACTACCATTGAGATTGACATACCAAAATATTGAATATTTACTGTAACAGAGGTAAACTGTAAAAGTTTTAATTTAAATATTACATAATCTCTCTTACATTTATATATTAAATAAGCTATAAAAGTATAATTAATAATTTATACTAATATCAAGAGTTATTATTCTATGTATAGGATTCATAGAGTAGACAAATATTTATAATTGTTGCTGGCAGTGAACGTATGTTATGCAAGCCAATGTTTTTACCATTTTCATTTCCTGGGGATATTGTGCGATAGGGAATGAGAACATTCGTTGGCATATAAAATTTTTTTTTATATTATTATTTTGGTCTTTGAAATTACACAATTACTTTCAAAATTTTTAAACATAAACAGCGAGTATTAAAACTACAATACCTCATATTGTTGAAATAAGGTTTTAAAAGAATAATAATACTTTATATTTTTCAAAAATGTTGACAAATGATGTTATTACAGCACAATAGAAGCTGAATAGAAGTTACAAATATACACACTTATAACTTCTAATAGTATTACACAGCTACCATTGAGATTGGAAACCTTAATACGGAAAACCTCTACCGTAATACAATAAAACACTGTAACCTTTAACCACAGTATAAAATTAATGATTTATAACAAAAGTCATAGGAATAATACTTTATAATGTAAAAAAAGTAGAATTGATACATAAATACTAGCGATATATCAAAAATGAATTACAGTTTACCTCTGTTACCGTAAATATTTAATATTTTGGTATGTCAATCTCAATGGTAGTTGTGTAATACTAATTGAAGTTATAAGTCTGTATATTTGTAACTTCTCTTCAGCTGCTATTGTGCTATAATAACATCGTTTGTCAACATTTTGACGTTTTACAACAAAATGAAGTATTATATTTTCAACACTCGCCATTTATGTTTTAAATTTTGAAGGTAGTTGTGTAATACTAGCTGAAGATAAGAGTCGGTCTATTTGTAATTATTTGCGTAGTTATATGTACATTAGCTTAGTTATGTTAACATTTATAAGTACCATAGTGCAAAAAATATTATTTACCTGCATATTCCAAACTTTACTTCTATGTTGGCTACATGTTCTTATTTTAGCAGCAAAATCCTATATCTGCAGGTTGTCTGTAATTAGGTGTATATAGAATTTAAGTGCAATAATTTGTTTTGAAATAGTGTGTGTAAGTGAATTTCGTGCTTGAAATAGTGTCTGTAAGTGATTGTTTGCTCCTGGTAAGTAGTTTTACGGGATTTTAATAAATCTTAGTGTGTGATGGAGGGTTAGTTAACGTTGATTTTTGATATTTCTGCCACCTACGATATTTTGGAATGTTATTTTGAATACGATATCCACGCGAAATAATTAGTCAAAGCATAAAAATTAGTGCAAAATGTTTTCTTCTCGGAGCCCCAAGATAAGTATAAATGTAGTTCGCGTGACGTCAGAGGTTTGTATCACTCCGCGCCTATTCACAACTTGTGCTTCCGCCAAAAAAAATTTCCCCTACTTTAAACTCAAAAAAAGTAACTTTCCTCAATGAAATAAAGTTTTTTTTTTGTGGATATCATACCTTTTTGTGCTTTTGAACAATAATCCAAAATATCGTATGGGGCCGGTCTAATAAGAAATTACCAAATCTTGTAATCACTAAAGAAATATTTTATAAGTTGTTAAACTTAAACTCAACAACTGCTTAGGCAATGAAAATATTTTTTTTCAAATATCTTATAAATAATACCACACCAAGCTTAGGCCTAGCATAAGGTGTAGGTTCATATGCTTAGAGCTGCCTTTTGACTGGTTACCTTTGTAATTCAATTTTTATCGAACTCTTACCTTGTAATCCAAGAAAAAGATGCATAGTGGATAGACACCATGGTATTCCACATTGGAACTATTAAAACACTTAACTTTTCCCTACTCTCTTCTAAAAGACACATTTCGGATTACAACTCGCGAAACCCGACTATTACGATTTAAAAAATACAATTTGAAACTTTTCACAACACAAATCAAGATAAACTGGAAGTCTTCACGTTCCTGAAAATAAAATAACATAGAAACATGTTGGCCTCATTCAGACAAAGACACTACGGCCTCAGCCGGCGAAAAGAGCACTGATCTTCATAAATTTTTTCGAGGTTTCTTACCTTTTGCGTACAGTACGTAGATTTCTAAATTCTATGGTATATAAAACTGTAGTAAATGCACTTTGCTTCTTCCTTAAGAACTATTTACTTCAAAATTTGATGAACAACCAATACATTCTATTTTGTAAGAAAATGGCTGATTTTAGTTAGTACGAGCTTGTTAGTTAGGCTGAGAGAAGCTAGGGTTTAGGTATACAGTAAAGGAAAAACATAGGTACATTTTCGAATCTGTGTGTTAATCTTTATTGTTAATGACAGGGATAATTTTTGTAAAATTTAGTTCCGATCGTATTTATTATTATTGCATTATTTATTGATAAGTGGAATGTGTTATAATGCAATATTAATTTTAATAAAGATTCATTCTATAAGTTTATATTGGAACACATAATTATATAATTTTAAAATCCGAAAAATAATCTGTTATAGCAATGTTAAACATATTTATCATTTTTATTTAATTCCTATTAAAATATCTTATGACTCTCCAAACTTTAAAATTCGTAATAGACTACAAAGTTCTAAGACATATTTATCATTACTACCCATATGTCTCCACCCAAAATCTTTTCATATTAATTTTGTTTCCCTTTACATTTCAGTTGAAATGTTAAGGTGGTCCCCATACCAAGTCGGGAAGTTTTATGCTAAAAAGAGCAATCATAAATCGAGAATAACAAAAACATCACATACAAAACTATCGAACACAACTTCGTATTCGTGGTTGCCCGCCGATGTTTCAAGATTACTTATTAGGTATTGGTTAAGAACCTTTGGACAAGCTTTGTTTTTTCCGTTCTAACACGATACTCGAAAACTGATTCTAATCAAGAAGAAAATTGTTTAAATATCGTAAGGTTTAAATAGTTTGGGAAATATAAACATAGAGATTATAAAATTGTATAAAGGAACTAAATGTTTCTTTATAAAACGTAGCCCTATTTGTACTAATTACATCCATTTAAATAATGTTAATGGACCACCAGGTTTACTTGTTTAATAATAGTTCAAGTATTCTTATAACTCATTAAAAATGCCACTCCATGTTTAGAATATATTCCAAATTTATTCACACTAAGATATTCAAAAACGTCTTCAAAAGATTCGGTGCGGCTCAGTGCGTATGATGTTAACCCTTTTTTAATGTTTTGTTGAAGAAGTTTTCAAATCATCATAACAAAACAACTTTCACGAATTTAATAATTCAAGTTTGAACATAATATAATAAACAACTTGTTGAACTTATATTTCAAGTTAATTTAACAAAAAAGTAATGCCATTCGCTTCCACTCTATGTTTATTCAGAATTTATGTTGACAAGGCATCTAAGAAATATTTTTAAAATGTTAGGCGTTTTAAAAATAAAGCGTTGGATTAGGTGGTATTTTTAAAAAAAAGATGTTTATAATCTCGCCAAAAAGTATATGTGATTTGTTATGGGTGAGGTCATTGTTTATAAATTTCATATTGTTTTACTATGCTGACTGTTCGTTTTTGTTATGGATAATTTCTAATGGTTGTGGAAGAGGATTGTGTAAGTATGACATGTGTCTACTATGTAGTTAGCAAATATACGCCAGTGTTGTATTTAATGTATGTGTTTTTGTACCCTTGGTAAAGGCTGTGGCCATTAGCGGCTCCAGCGGGTAGCTACCAAACTTTAATATATTTATTTGTTAAAATCCTTCTTAACTTCGAATAATTTTTAAAAAATAAATGTTATATACCTAAAATTTAAAAAAATGCTAATTATATTACAGTTTAATTTAGAATGCATCAAGCAACATTAAAACAGCTAATAATCGCTCTTTTGTTTAGCTAATGATATCTATTTGCACTTAGGGTAAAAAAACGTTCAACACACGATTTAAATTTTAAACAATTCCTGGGAAAAGGCGCTAGCCCTCTTCCCGGCAGTCACAACTCCCCTAAACTGTGCCTACCCAAAGAATAAATCCAGAAGCCGCCTTTGGCTGTAGCTTGTCTATCAATGTAGAAATAAGTTTGTATAATATATCGCAGGGAGATGATAAAAGAGGTGATTATTATCTTTACGGCAAAGAGCTCACAGAATTATATCACAACCTGTAATTTCATAATCTACCCTGTAGATTGATTGAATTTCCATGCAAGATAAACAAATGGGAGTTTATGGTTCTTTTGTTACTACTTTTTAATGTTATCCCTTACATTATTTTTCAAACTCTTGTACTCAACTCAAGTTGCTAGTTTACGCTTCATAATATATTATTATTGTGTGACAATTGCAAAAATACAGTATTGTTGACTTTATTGTGCATAAATTACATTGTATTTAAAAAATTAAATATCGAAATATAATACTACACTGAGGAAACATAAGACAATGCCAACAACTCCAAACACATATAAACAAAATACCCAAAAATATCCAGTTCATGCAGAGTTTGAAAACAACAAAACATTGAGTTTCTTAGACATCACCATAACAAAAAAATCAAAACAAACATGAATTCAACATATACCATAAGCCAACTATGACAGACACACTGATATACAATTCATCTAACCACTCAATACAACATAAACACGAAGCATTCAAACGTTTACTTCACAGACTAAATAAAATACCTATGTCCAAAACTAACTACACAGAGGAACTAAACACAATCAAATATTTAGCTCACAAAAATGGATATGATGATTATTTAATAGACAAACTACACAGAAAAATACTCAACAAGAACAGTAACAACAACAAAAACACGAACACAAACAAATTCGTCACTCTCACATACATAAACAAATTTACAACTTTTAAAAAAAATGTTTTAACTTGCCTATAATAGCACTTACTTTTTTTGTTGAGGACGGCCGTTTCGGGAGATGTGTCCCTTTGTCAACTCAGACCGTAACGCGAGTTACGGTCTGAGTTGACAAAGGGACACATATCCCGAAACGGCCGTCCTCAACAAAAAAAAGTAAGTGCTACTATAGGCAAGTTAAAACATTTTTTTAAAAAGTTGTAAGTGATTACTAGTAGCTCACGCGAAGATGGAATCAACAAATGGTGACATAAACAAACTCACAAATGAAATAGTACAGCAATTCAAAAAAGCAGGATACAATGTAGCTTACAAAACAACAAATAAAAACCCAACATCTATCAGACACTGCATTAATAATAATACCAACACATACAATAACCCATGAGTTACAAACTAAAATGCAACAACTGCAATAAGTTCCATATTGGACAAACAGGCAAATCTTTCGCCGAAAGATATAAGGAACACAAAAGCGTACTGCACACTACTATTGAATCCACCTTCACAAATCACCTCATGGACACTAAATACTCATGCAAAAGTATGGAAAATAACATGAGCATCCTCCACACATGCAACAAAGGCCATAAATTAAACACACTAGAACAGTATGAAATATATAGACATAGCAACACATAAAAATGACATCTTAAATGAACAAACGCGCTACAGATCACACATACTCTTCGATCACATCACTTCTAATATCAAAATAATGGTACCAAGGAAGCACAACTGTAGCATTCCTAACGGCAAAAATAAGAGGCTGACGAAAACGTTTCCTCCAAGTATAAGTTAACAATTTTACAACTTTAGTTAACAAAAAGTCTGGTCGCAAGTAATAGCAAAAGTGTAATAAGTAAAAAATTAACTTATTTTAACAGTATGGAGTATTATTACATTGGGGTAATTGACTTTTTTATAAATCACTTGAACAATAGTTTAAGACTATCCGAACTTTGAATAATTTTAGTAATTTTGTTAAAACTTACTGAGACAGAACGTTTTCGATCGCTATGTGCCGATCTTCATCAGTGTCTTCTGCTTGGAAATGTTGGGTCAAGCGGTGACGGTTTTAAAGGTAGGTTTTCGATAGTATGTGTGATTTGTATTGTGTTAGTTCGTTTAATATGTTTGTACTTTGTGTGTCTGTAAATTTCATATTGTTCTAGTGTGTTGAGATGTGGTCCTTTTTCGTTGATGTGTAGGATTTCTAGGTTATGGTAATTGTGTCCTGTATCTTTTAAGTGGTTGTAAAATGTTGAGTTGGTGTTCTGTTTGTGTTCCTCGATTCTTTGTTTAAAGCTGCAACTTGTTTGTCCAATATAGAATTTGTTACATTTGTCGCAGCTCAGTTTGTATATGCCTGGTGCTTGTAGTTCACCCTTGTTGTTTGTGTTGTGTTGTATTGTAACTTGTTATTAGTTTTGTATGCTATTTTGTATCCTATTTTTTGGAACTAGGGGGCTATTTTGTTTGTTATTTTACAAATCATAACTTGTTTTTTTTTATAAATCATTAAATTGTATTTCATGCTTAAAAATTAGAAGGTTAAACTGTGTTATAAGAAAAGTACTAGAGTCCTTTGTTAGGTAGAAGTTTATTCGTAAAACAAAGTTTATTAGTATGGAACACTCGTAAACATGTCCGATATTGATAGCAAGTTTTCTTCCTTTTTTGTTGGAGGTGCAAATTCATTAAAATTATGGCAAAATGTAATGCTATGCAGTATGTATGGGTAGAGGGGTTATGTGATGTCAGTGTATCACTCCGCGAAGCAGACAGCCGTTGCAAAGCTCCTACTGCATACTAAATTTTTTACCCAACTTAAAATTGTTAAAAATAATGATCGGACCCGAGAAACCAAAAAATATCAAAGAAAATAGCCTTTTAGACATGTTTTGGAATGTCCCATACAAATATGTAGCTGGTTTAGAAATATAAACATTTACCCTCAACTTAAGTTGTTAGTTTACACTTTATAGGCCTAATATATTAGTTTTGTGACAATTGCAGTAATACAGTATTATTGACTTTGTTTTCTTAATGAGGTGAGAAATAAAGAAAGTACTACTATAAGCAAGTGTCACATATTAATATTGTATATGTTTAAGTATTTTAATAATTATTATTCTTGAATTTTGTAGTCCATTACGTTCAATGAATCTTAATTAATTACGTTAACATTACTTTATGACAATCCGAACTTTAAATTTGTGTAAACTTAGTGACAGAACATTTTTGATTGCTATGTAGTCTTGACTAGATATCTCCAAGCAGAAGAAACTGATGAAGAAAACTTTCTGTCTCAGTAAGTTTTCACAAATTTAAACTAATGTTAGTGTTAATAATTAATTATCATGTTTCATATCCTAAGTATTTATTTGTGGATTTTATTGTCCACCTAACCACTGACAAACATAGATATTGATTAAAATTGGTTAGTGCACTCAAAAACGTTTTGTAGGGGTATTTTGAATGTGCAGATATTTTTAGTACAAATGGAACAGGGAATGCCTTTCAATGCCCATTCTTTACAGGTGATAAAACTTCATCTTCATAGTACTATCAGTGGATCGATTATAAGGAATGCAGCAGTCCATTCATAATCCATAGATCTAGATTATACATAACTGCAACACCACTGCTAATGTAAAGTTAATAGTATATTTTTAATCTCCTGAACCCTATTCATCTGTTTATAAAACTAAATCGCAAAATTTGTATGTCTCAAAATCTTTAAGATGAGAACCAAACACAATTGTTAAGATTAAAATGAAACTAAGTAATGACAATATATACACTGTAAAATACACAAAATTCTTTTTCCAACATGTAAACATTTGGTTTTTAGTCAGACTTATTTGGATCTAATGAGAATGCCCATTTTGGGAGTTGGATCAAGTTATCAACTCAGACTGTAAAATGTTAATAGGTAAGCATTGACTAGTAAAGTTGAAGATAGTATTAAATGACACAAAACTAATTAATCGTTATAAAATTCCAGTAATAATTGTCTCATAGGAAAATCATTATTATTAATGGGCCTCACCATGTCACAGACAAAATGACTTCAAAGTTTGTTAAATATTTACAAGTTTTTAGTAAAAACGAGTAAAAGAGCTAATAAAATTGGAAGTAGATAATAAAGCAAAATTACAGTAGCATTAAATAATAAACAAAATAATTGAAAATATAATTAAACGTATTTAGGGGATGTAGCAAGGCATGTCTTGTTCAACACCACCTTTAAATTTTTTGAACATTAAAACAGTAACGTTGACTTATGGAACTGGCGTTTTGGCTGATCCTCATACACCAAACATTCAGGAGTCAAGAGGTGGCCAATACTAAGACAACCAACCACCCCTTTGCTCAATCTATGAAAATTAGTTATAAATCTGAAGAGCCCTGCAAGCTCTGGAGTGTCAAACTCCATTGGTATTGATTTTATATATAGTATGGGCAGAAGAATCAAAATTTGGGAGTTTGATAACCACAAAATTAAAAATCATCAGTAACAGTAGCTTATCTACTTGTAAAAAATCCAGGGGTAAATTTGCTGACCTTGAACTATCTTCCTAGTTACACCTTTCATGGACATGAAAACTGTTGTTAATCAAGTAGCAATGTCAAAACTATTAAATTTTCGCTTATAATACAAGTCTTGCTTAAAGTATTAAGTTATCAAGATTTTGTTTCAAATAACTGCTGTGAAAACCAGACACCAAATAACACGTACTGAAAAGAAAGTGCATTTAGAGAAATTGTAATTTATCCCAAAAAATTGTCCTGCATTAATCTCAAAAATTTCTTTTAGATATTGACAAATACAAAGCAAACCTGTTTTAATTTCATATTTAGGTATATCAACTATAATCAGAAAAAAATTGTACTTAACATTCACGTCCCATAACCAAAATACTATCAACTTTTTTAATAGTGGATCAGAAACCAATGCTTTCTAAATCAACTTGTTTAAAATAAGCCTTGCAGACGTTGACATTTTTCAATGGAAAAAAATGCTAGAGAAAAACAGCAGATCCACTTGTTTAAAAATATATAATATTGTGCAGATGTTTCAATATATATACTTGAAAAAATACCAACATGTAAAATTTAGCAGGAAGATTGGACAGGAACAGGAAACGTGTAGTAAGTACAAAGCGTCAATTCGTAATATAAATATCTACATCGAGGCATGACAGTCACTGGTATCTGATAACATTATAGAATAAATAGTTGAAATGAATAAAATCAATAGAACACAAAATATTATGGTTTTGTCATTATTTAAACAAAAAAAATTGTGTTTGGACAATATTGAAAACGGGCTGGGTGTTATGTGTTGAATTTACAACAGCTGGCAATTAATGAACATACATTCGATCAGTTGCTTCAGTGTTATTTCTAGCAGCACCATCCACTGACTGAGTATTTTCATTATACCTAAATGAATTTGTTTCAAAATTATAACAATGCTCTGTACCCAAGACCTATTCTATTGCAAAAAAATGTTATCATTAACAATTGATGCCCAGCAAAAATTTGGGTATAATGAAAATGAAGTCAGTACTACTGAAGCCAACAATTTATTTTCAGAAGGTACATAAAATTTATTTACAGCATTTCTTTATTTAATTACACACTTTAAGGAATGCATAAAGTCCTGTTATACCACACCACTCGGCTGATGAATATTCTGAAACAGACATTGTAACATTAAAAACTGTTTATATAACTACAAAACAAAAATGCATAGATTAGTAAACATCCATTACTAGATGCTAAGTAACAATAAATCGTGCCATAGCAATCAAAAATACACAATGACTTCGTTCTGTAGAGATTGCTATGTATATAGACTTCACAAATGTAGGCATATAATACCAGAACTAAAAAGATTGAAGAAAACTTCAAGAATGGTTTCAAACTTTACTGTGTACATTAAAGTGCGGACAAGTACGGGCCACTATTATCAAATAATAAGACTACTCTAATTATGCCAGTAGTTACAGTAGCTGTGTTGCAGGTGACCCAGACGTGTTATATGTTCATTAACCCGACATAAAAAGGGAATTAAAATCAGGTTTTCTTGGTAGCTTATACAAGCCAGGACCACCGTAACTAAACCACTGAATTTTTTGTTGAGAGCTTGCACCATCTGACTGTAGACCATGCTCATAGAGTGACTGGGTTGACACATGTCAAGATGTATTAATATAACAAAGTTACAAAACATGCTCACACAATGTTATAAGCAATTAAATTGGTTAATAAATCAACTTGCTCAGATTAAAATTAATAATCACACAAATCATAGCGTATATTAGTACAAACATCATTGCAAGTGTATTAATGCAAACAGTAGCACATTATCTGTAATTACTTGGCTAAGGTTAAATAACAGACAGAAAAACATTGCTCCTACCAGGATCCAAATAATTTTTTGATAGGTGACAAGTTAACAAATATAAATCTGTGAAAATAAAAAAAACCGAAATTATCTGCTATCTGAAACTACTAATTAATTAATTTAGCAATCAATCAACGTATAATTATAAAAAATGTCTTTAACTTTAGAAAAATTAAATTGTATTTCAGTTAAATATGCAGTCTCAGCAATATTACTATTTATGATGCAGAAGTACACTGCTTACATTCGACTAAAAATAACCAGAAAAACAAAATAGAAGCCAGTAAACTCCCAAAAGAACTTTCGAGAATTATGAAATTTGTAAACCACACAAACTGTTCAAACAATATTGAAGATTTGTATTTATAACAAAAAATAAACAAATATTAAATCTGTTGAATCTAAAAGTTGTTTTTGTCCTAAGATGGCAGAAAGGTCGATGCAGGATTGGAAAAACCTTTACCATGGTTCCAAAAATGCATTGAAAACGGATTTTATAAAAATAAATATTTTGTATATTAAGCTACAACAAATCACGTTGTCTTGAAAATTAAAGAAAAATTACATCATCTAATTGCAACACACATACATACTCAAAAAGCATTTTTCAAAAATACTTACTAGGCAATGATGTTTCTTGATGGATGGTGAAAAGTGAAATTGTGTACAAAATACTCTGGGCAAAAACACATATAGAGCCAATTCTTCTTCCAACTGGAAACAGAATTATAGTTAGTAAGTACAGGAATAATATACAGAGATATAAATTGCAAAACCATAAAACCGTGCACTATAGTATATAATCCAGAACGTGAAGACAAACATCAAGCAAATCATTCAAAAAGAGTAAATAAAGAAGTAAAATAGAGCGCTTTATAAAGCCAATACCATTAGTGATAAACCCTGAATTTGGTAGCTTGATCAAACATTTCTTATACGAAAAATTCTGTAGTTACTTTCAAGTCATGGCATTAATCCAGGTCTTTAACAATAATAACAAAATTACCTCTGGGTCGGAACTAAAAGCCTAGGCAAGCCTCTACTTTACATAGTGGATTATCTTGTGTCTATATGTATTTTCAGA
Source organism: Prosapia bicincta (assembly GCA_036971475.1). Lineage (NCBI taxonomy): Eukaryota > Metazoa > Arthropoda > Insecta > Hemiptera > Cercopidae > Prosapia > Prosapia bicincta. The sequence continues at coordinate 14,526,307 of JBAIZL010000001.1, read as the reverse complement.
AAACTATCAAATATAATCTGAATGTGATATAGAATCGGAAACATCCAACAATAAATATCCCACATAACACAGATAAGTAGTCTTGTACATGACATATCTGACAATAAAATCTCCTGAAGCAAATAAACATAGCATTAATGACAGGCTGGGCTCGTCAACACAAGCGTTACTAATAGCTGTTATGGCGAGCTGAACCTGCCCATAAACTGCAGTAAGTGGCGCATTGCATTCTGATAGTAAAGGCTAGTGCCTATTAAATGGTTAAATAAATGGTAGTAAAGACAACTAAAAGTGTATGTTACGATTGTTTAAAGCATCAAATTATAAGGTCAGGCACTCATTAAGATGGCTGATTGAACAAGATAACTCACTGTCAGAAAGTATCATACAAATAAAAATCATGCACCTCCTTTACATGGGATTTAAAAAAACTATCACAATTTATTAACATGGATGATTCTTATACTCATATCGTTCTAGCACTATATTAGAAATTGATTTTTCGTACCCTTGAAGTAATTAACATAACTTAGCTTATACAAAGAACTTGTAGATTTTGTTGTAAAACAATGTATATGGTGATATTATTTTGAAGCACTGAATCACCATATTGTGTATATGTTAAAGTAAATGAGTAATTCCAAGTTCTATATTTCTGTATAAAATTTTTAAAATAATATATATAGAAATTAAAACATGAAACTAATATATCGAACAACTTGCCTCTCTCGCCATCAGAATACTTCTTGCCATACATTTCTATGCAACCTAAAACAGAAAAATATGGTGTAAATACGCATAAATAAAGTATATATATGATATATAAACAAACTGTTACATCAGAAATATTGTATCATCAAACTCCATGGTATTATGCCAGGGATAACTGAAATATGAAATTCATCATTAGAAATCTGAATTTTATGAATCTAGAGTGGCCATATTCACTTTCCATAGGCAGTCAGCAGACATCTAGGCACATCAAACAATCAACTCTTGAAGCAAACATGATAATACATTGATGTCTATATGATCCCTACTACTGTGCCAACGAACATATTTCATGCATAGAATTCAATCGGTTTTTAGTTTTAGAAGGGGGGAAACTATTATTAATCTTAGAAGGGGACAAAATATGACTTATTGAGAAAAAACATGTTAATTATTTACAACATGAATAAATTTAATCTGGATAAGATTAATGATATAGATCGACCCATTCAGTTTGCTAAAACAGGGACAAGCCCTTTTATATACCTATTACACATTTAAGGCTACACCACATCTCTTAAATCTCCCTTCCTTGCAAAAAAAAAAAACTTACAGCATAATGGATTATCTACAAAACAAAAAACAATTGAAATTATATCAATATTAACCAACTTTGAACCATCATTGCCACATGGCATGTCACCCCCTTAAAAAATAGCTATATAAATAAGGAGGCAGCGAAGCACCTACCATTTACCTCCTAAATCAAGTTAATAACAAAAAATGAGTTATTTTTTCAATAAATTTATAATACTCCAACACAATATGAATTTTAAATACTGGCACAGTGTAATATGCAATGTTGTTCAGAGAGGGCAAGCTAACTTCATGTATTACATTTCAGATTAGCGTATATTTCAGGTCATCATCACGACATTGCTTTTGTATAAATTCCTTACTACAATTTTAATCTATGCCTAGCTTAAAAATGTTTCATACTCCTATCTTCTCAGAATGCCTTAAAGTGTTTGCCAATAAGCCAAGGTGCTTTGAGCATCCTTGTCTCTAGTACGGTTTCCAATCACAAGAAAAATAAAATAATGCTAAGAAATATCTTAATCTTTAGAATCTACAAAATTAATATCAAATTCCTATTGTCAAATAGCTTTTATTTATCTCATGGGAAATCACAGGTTTATATCTCAATTACCACCATTTATAATTAATACTTCAACTATCAAATTAAACTCTAAAATACACTAATTTTACAACATTTCAGAATGAACCCATCTTCAAAAATATTAAGACTGGGGCGGTAAACATCATCATAAATGTTCATCAACTCATAGAAAAATTTATTAATTGAATTTTAAAGATATAATTTAATAATTTCAAAATGGTTTAATTTATCAAATGAAATAAAATATGTTAGAATTTTAAAAAAACCCAACTATAAAAGCACAATTAAGTTGTACATTTGTGAGTGAGGTGAAATAGAGTTTGCATTTTCCAACAAACTCTTTGGAATTCACTAAATTAATATAGCATAAGGTTTTGATCACCAGGTGTATAATACACAAGTGAGGTTTATTCATGCATTTAAAAGAAAAACATACCATAAAACTATGCAAACCATAATATATTTAAGAAATGTATGGAAAATTCGGCCAACAAACTGTTGCAAACGTAGTTTATATATTGCAATATAGGTAAATAAAGTATATAAACAAGGATTTTTACCAAGTCTCTAACTCGATACCTAATCAGCCTGCTTCATAAATTTTACTGACATAATTGTGGAAGTGGTTAAGAGCAAAAAGGGATAAACCTAATAATTTCACCTATACTTATAGTAATTACCATAAATCACATTAGGTATTACAATAATATACTGCAGAAAAAAATCCTTGGTGATAGATTTGTATGAAATTATGTAAATAAAAACCTGACAATTTCAAATAGCTTCTTTCTAATACAAGTTTTAGAATTTTGTTTCTTGAATCTTTCCTTAGTTCTACCTAATTCAGTTTACCCTTTCCCCAAGAGCATGCAATGAGTAACTCTATATGCCCACAATAAAGAGTATGCTGCTTCAGGTAATACACTTACAAACAGGGATACAACTCTGCATACGTAATAGCCTCCAACTTTATTTTAAATGAGAAAGATCTTTATACCCCTATCTATATTATTAATTCTTTCTTTACACTTTGTATACAGTAATATTTACCAAACACTATTTATTCAGAATTTTTGTTTCCCTAGAAGTAGTTATTCCGTACGATCGTTTTAAAACTAAAAAAGAATTAACCATTTTTGTAAAATAAGTTCAGAGTGAAAAAATGCCACCCTTAACAGTTTTAAAATATTTAAATTAATGTTACAAATCAGTACAAGCCACTTACCAGACTGAGAAATTTCCTTAGTCCCAAAATTGATCCAACAACGAATTAACAATTATTGGTAAATTGTCATTCCCGCCTTAAGTTTGTGAAACAACAGATAAAGAAAACCTGCAGCTCCAGCCTGTAACATTAGGTGTATAAATTACATAAATATTTTATTCAACAAAATATATAAAAGGCAATATTCTTGGTTGTCAGAATAATTATCTCTTCAAACCTAATGGTATTAAGCCAGGGATAACTGAAATATATATCATCATTTAATGTATACAACTCACTTTCACAAAAGGTCAAAATTTCAATGACATGTTAATTTAAATGTAATGATTTTTGTATAAATCAAAAGTAAAATATATGGGGATCATGAAAAAAGTGCAACAGAGAGAGAGAATTTGGCTCTGACTTTGAACAACCAATCTAAGTATAGTTGAGGATGCAATACCTGAAAATGCTACAGAAACTGTAGGTTGAATCTCTGGTACTCTGCATCTACAATCCTGTATTAAATGATGAAAATATTAATGTCAGAATAGTACAGCACGAGTCAGTAAAAATAATGAAAGTGAGGCCGGGGGATTGGAGACCTAAATATATTGCTTAGACAGATGATATAAACAATTAAAGGTAAATGGACTACTGATTACTTTTTATTAATACTAGATAGATGCAAAGGATGTAGATTAGATGTTACAAAGATGGCAATTTTTTTGTAAGATTTGTAAACTGAAGAATGATTATAATGCACAGGTTGAGTGTTTCAAATACTCAAAATAAAAAAAATATTTTACAATAAATTATTTTAAAGAAATGTTTTTATCCACACTGAACTGCTACCTTGTCTTTAGAATTCCTGGAAAACATTTTTTTAAACGATATATCCTGATTAAAAGATAAAGGATAGTTATTAATACTGTGATACTTGAATTTTTCATAAAAATAGCCAAAAATACTTGGTACTGGCAAGTCTGAACATGATGTTAGGATGTGTAAGATTCTCCTCACTTTGGATACAAGATGGTTGAAGTATATTATCTTGGAAAAGGGCCATAAACTGACAAAAAATGGTCTTACAATGATAATTTATTTAATGCAGATATATTAAAAATAACAAAATATAAAATTATGGCCTTTCCGAACCAATTCTTGATTCTTTTTCTTATTGAACTTATTCTGGATACTCTCATTCTTACAGATAGTTAAGGAGTGAGCAATAAATCCAATGTTGTACTCTGTGCACTTAGAATCCTCCTGGGGGAAATGACTATACAGACGACTATTATAAATTGTACAATCTATCACTACCATTACTGTATACTGTAAAATAAAGTGATATATAAAGAAAACGATTAAACAATTATGTAAAATTAATACTTACCATAAAAATGATGTGGCAGCTCCATTTATGTCAGCTTGCCTGGATAGATAACAAATGGAAATTAAATCATGGAAGTGATATATTCAATTATATAATTAAACTTTACATCATTATCAGAACTGATATAATGCATCATGAAATATCAGACATATGCTTGTCTTTACCAAATCATCATTTAATTATATTACTTTAATATACAATACTATAATATCAATTGAAGATATATTGTTAACTCAGGTAACAAAAACCTTGTCTTGTACTACTTAATTATTAACTAAAAACCAAATCTTCCTTTTATAATTTGCAATTAACAAAATTATTAAAGTTGATATTATAAATATCAAATTTATGTAACAATGAAAACAATGTTTGGATGGCCAAAAATTTCTACCACTCACACCACATAATTGTCACTTTAATGGATCAGCTAATATTTTAATTGCTTTTTGAAGTAATTTATAATTACTACATTGGAATTTCTACAACTCATTTTCCTACCATTTATCTTTTCCTTGATATCTGAACCTCTGTCTGTTATTTAATAAAGTTTCTTACATACGAGGTCTGTTCAAAAAATGTTTGAATTTCGCGGCTCAAGTTAGTTTCAGGAGAATCCGCTTGGTGTCGCTAGGTTCGTATAAATCAGCTGATTAAAACGTATTTCAGTCGCAGACATCTTCATTTGTTGCTGAGTTACACGCAGTTTATTAAAGTGTTTTTTCGTTTGTCGGATTGTAAAATGGATAGCCTGAAAGAGCAACGAATTGCTCTGAAATGTTGTGTAAAACTAGAGAAATCTGCAACAGAAACATTTGCCATGCTTAACACGGCCTACGGCGATGTTGCCATGAAGCGTACTGCATGTTTCAAGTGGGATGAACATTTCAAGGATGGCCGACGAGCATCCTGGACGTCCTTCTATGTCAACTGACGACCCACACGTTGACAAAATCAACAACCTGGTGCGCGAAAATCGACGTCTGACCATTAGGGAGCTTTCCGAAGAGTGTGGGATATCAGTTGGATCCTGCTACGAGATTTTGACTGAAAAATTGAAGATGCACCGCGTGACTGCAAAATTTGTGTCACTACCGACGACCAAAAAGCCAATTGTGTCTGAGTTTGTCGGGAACTGCTTAATTGTTCAAATGAAGATGAGAACTTTTTGTCAAGAATTATAACTGAGGATGAATCATGGGTGTATGGTTATGACATTGAAACGAAGGTCCAATCATCCCAATGGGTGAGTCAAACATCCCTAAGACCAAAAAAGCTCGCCAAGTTCGGTCAAATGTCAAGGCAATGCTGACAGTTTTTTTTAATGCTAAGGGCGTTGTTCACTATGAGTACCTCCCTGAAGACTGTACAGTCAACCAGATTACCTACATTGAAGTACTGAAACGTCTGAGGTATGCCGTTCGACACAAAAGGCCAGAACTGTGGAGAAGTGATAATTGGTTTTTCCATCACAACAAAGCTCCAGCTCACTCAGCACTCAGAACTCATGAGTTTTTTTCCAAACACTCGATCACTATTCTTTCCCACCCCCTACTCACCTGACCTTTCTCCTAGTGACTTTTCTTATTCCCAAAACTCAAAAAACCCCTCAAAGGAAGAGGATTTGAAACTATGTCGGAGATTAAGGCAAATGCAACGAAGGAGCTGAACGCCATCACAAAAGAAGCGTACCAGGACTGTTTTAACAAGTGGAAACATCATTGGGATAAGTGTGTGCGTTGAGGAGGAGAGTGCTTTGAAGGAGACACCAAGCGGATTCTCCTGAAACTAACTTGAGGCGCGAAATTTAAACAGTCGGTGTATTTTTTGAACAGACGTACATTAAATAATAATTTTAGGGATTAGGTACAAACATATTTTCTATTAAATATGTAGATAATGTTATACTTGTATATCTGGGGATTGCAGGTGTAGCTGCAATATTTTGTATCCTTTAAAGTTAACAAATACATAAACCATTGGCACACAAATACATTGAGACTAGAAAAGAAAAGAATTACAGACTATTCAGATTGAATCATAAAATCATATAGCCATCATATTGACTAGGACGGTTGAAAATTCATCATTAGTCTGAAATATAACAGGTCAACATTTTTTGAATGTTTTAATTAAACTAAAACAATATTAAGGAAATTTTATTACTATAAATTGTAAAATTTCTTAAATAAGTACAAGTGCATGGGAAATCCATGTAACCTTGGCACAAGTTTTGGAGACTAACTAAACGAGAATTAATTAAACACTTTTAAATGTTTAGTGATAACTAGTAGCCCACGTGAAGATGGAATCAAATGAGAATTAATTATTCTCTATGACAAATTTACAAAATCTTTAATAAAAAAAATTACACAAATGTTAAATCTCCCTTGAAGTAATATCATACAAGAAAATCGCAAGCAACATTGAAATCTGTAATAATCTTAATTTTATCTGAATGCATCTGATGTTAATGAAAAGAGCATTAAATTTTGAATATTCTATTACTTTTTGAATGAAAGGAATAATTTGTGGAGTAAAATATGATAAATTTGTTAATGTTGATAAATTTTGCTTTCAAACGGTTCTTGTACTAAATTATTTGAAAGAATTTATAGTTTTTTTAGCAATATATAATTAAATTACAAGCGTTATCTTGTGTATTTATTTTAGTAAAGATATGTTAGAAGTTTAAAACACATGAACAAAATTTTAAATTCTTCTAAAAAATTATCAAACACATTACTTGAAAAATTCATGTTCAAGTGTTGTTTGGATACTGATTCCTCATAACCAAATAAAAAATAAAACACTTTCACAGAAAAATTAACAGCTTATAGATTTTAAAACAATTATTCTTACCATTTTAATTATGGGTTCTCCATTTGCACCTCTTATAATTCTCAAGAATCTGAAAAAAAAAGCTTGTACAAATATAACTTTATAAAAAAACCTCCACTAAAATTATGTAATTAATTGAATATTGTTAAACACTTCAGTCCTGTTGAGCTTCATAATTCCCTCATTATAATCAGGCATATAATAATCTCATCATAGTGTTATTCATTCACACCAAGCTTGAATTTAATGTACTATAGAAATAAAAATCAATTATGTATATAAAAATATGTAAAATACATACAGGCAATCTTGTTTTGCTTGACTCGCCATATTTGTAACAAAATTCTGTTTTAATGAAACAGTAACATGTGAATTTCAGTATAACAAAATATTTGTACACTACAAAAATAGAATTACATTCCTAAAGAGTTATGTTTATTGCTATATTTGAAGGGAAACCACATTATTCACAATATGTATCATTTAAAAGAATTGTACTGTATTTTAGTGAATCAGTTCATAATGGAGAAATAAGGAATAAAAAACAAACTTGACATAATAACAGGTTTTGATTCGAGCAGGAAAGAAATAAGATAACCTTGTTTTGATTCTTGTAATAAACCTATTTTCAAGAAATGATTGGTGCAGTTAGAAAGCAAACAATCTTATACAATTGTTTAGTTCATACAATGTACATATAGAATTCTTTTCATCTATCTGTACTTCCATATTACATCTACTCAATATGACCTCTCAAGAATATGGGACACTTTTACCTCAGAAAATTTTACTGAATGTAGATATGAACCACGGCAATAAAATGGTTTTAAAAGATGCCTTGAACTTGAATACATCCTAATTGTGATTGGTAAAAGATTAGAGAATCGTAAATTGCTGGGAAAAATAAATGTTCAAATTAACTAGAGAAGAACCTGAAATAAAAGATAAACATTTTCTGGTAAGACATGAACAGAGACAACAAAATTGAGGAAACAGCATCAACTTTTATGTCAATCACCTGCAATTCAGATAGCAGCTAAAATAGAGATAAAAAATCTTCTGGAAAGAAAGTGTTGTTTGCAGAAATAAAGTTTAGACATCATCAACTCTTTCTTACTCAACTACTCTACATGACGATCTGGTTACTATTGAAATATTTTTTTTCATTTCAACTAACTATAAAAAATATACCCCCAACTCAAATAAAGTTTGTAAAAAGTTTTTGTTTTTAAATTATAGTGTTAATGGTTTTTCATTGTTTTATACTACATGTAACATATCTATCAAAGTACTCCTATACAAAACTAAATGCTGTTGAATATAAATACTCAGTTGATTTTCTTTCAACCGTTCTATTTCAACATATCAACTTCTATTAATTTTAAAAGGTAAGAATAAAATTATTCAATGCATTGTAGTACTGTATTGTAACAATTAGCTTATGTTTCATTATAACAAAATTTCAGTTTTAGTGAAACGTTTCCGTAGTCCTGACATTTTGTTGAAATGGGATTCATGATATATTACACTTTTTAAAATAAAGTTAATACTCTTTGTAATAATTGCAAAATAGAAACTAAATTAACTTGCGACAAATGGTACCCTAGGTATAAATGTTTGAAACCAATTTATATTAGTTAAAAAAGTGTAATAGTTGTAAGTGATTTCAATTAGAAGTATTATTTAAAATGAACTTCTCTCTATAACAATATAAAAATTGCAATTAAAAATAATTCAAAAAATAAATATCAAGATACGAAATAGAAAGAAAAATAAAAATCGAACACAGTGCAGTATATAAATGGGAAACATGCGGATACAAAAAAAAGTTGGAAGCTTCTTCTCCCAAAACTAATAAAATACTATTTAGTCCACCAACATGCATTATATTTTATAAACCATTATATATTTGCCTAGATAATTTATCCAACATCAGAGTTAATTTCATTTGCTATGTTTTATCACCTGCAGTCCTGGCTAATCTCCTGAACAAAGTTCTACTACAATTCCGATTTAGCAGTACCATTCATAGATAAAGTCTAATTTAAAATATTATTTACCTGAAACATGAAGACTGGTGGATCAACCCCCTCCTCAACCATAAAATTGTATTAAAGAGATTAAAAATTTATCAAAATTAAATATTATGAAATTTTGATACTGCTTTCTTGCAGGGTTAATATCAGAGCAAATTAAGAAGCTGTAGTACATAATGAACTAAAAATTTGTAATTGTGTAGACTCAAACAATTGAATATATACCACTTAAAAACAGATCATTGAGCATCCAACAGATAGCCTTCTCTAGCTCATAATGAATTAAATTAAAAATATTAATATATTTCAAAAAATTTGAACAATTTCAAGCAACTGAAAGAATTGTTTTATTATAGCTTTTAAACTGACGAAAAAGTCTCAAGTATATTGAGTTAAAGACTAAACAACTTCAGATATAACCATCTTCAAGAACTTTAAGCCTGGGGCGGTATTAAATCATCATATATGTTTAGTCACAATAAGAAATAAAAACTATAAGGAGAATGTAGTAAAATTTTATAATATATTAAAACTTTTAAAAATAGAACCAGGTTAAAATTTTCGAAAACAAAAAATGTAAAATCAGTTTCAACCAACTTCAGCTGGATTTTACAGGAAAACATTTTAAATCAAATTGAAAATTTTAATTCTGCACTTTACAACTATTGCAAAATCATAACTTTAGTTATTTAGTAACTAAATTGGTTTTTATACAAAGACATACATAACCTTATATGTAGGGTTCATAAAGGCATAGAATATTTAGTTTTCTTGGTAAATGAAAAATTCAAGTTATGCTAATTTCTTCAATTGTTTTTCCTCAACACAGGCTGGCTACCAATAAGTTGTTTTATATATTGTTAAATAACAGATGTTATGTAGACATTAATTTTTAATAGTCAACTCACATGATACAGAGAAGAGCCTCCACTTATAACACAACAATTCTGAATTATTGAAAATTATAGAATGAGAGAAAATCATCTATACCCAAAACACTAAAGTCATTCTCCTTGTATCTGGCAGCAAACTTGAACTGATACTGACTGATGTCAATGTTCGTATTATCTGTATGTTCAAAACACGCTTGGAAATTTCTTATTTCAAGAAGCTTTTACAATACAAATGTGTTAAAAAAAAAAATTACAATACAAAACTTACAGGTTCAGGGTTTTTAAGTTGTATATTTTGAGAAGATATTCTATGTTGCCTTGTCCAGCTCCGGAAACCATCTTGAAAAAATTTTAGTATTCCTGCAAAATTACAAATCCATCTTAAAACATCAATTAAAGATCCTCTCGATAATTTATATATAAATCAATCTTGATATTTTATTGCAGAAAAAAAGAGTAATGGTACATGTCTTATTTTTTCTAGTGTTTAAAGTACATGGATATACTGTTGCCTTAGATCGAAATGTATTGAAGATTTTTTACTAGGTACAAACAAGATTTATTTTAGTATAATCCAGCTTGTTTTTATTAACAATTAAAGATAACAGATTTTAAAAGGAAATTCTCAGAATAAACAGTCATCATTAAAATCAGAAACTCTAGTCTGGCATGACAATTAGTTATCATCATTCATATTTCCTTTTAATTTGTTACAAAAACCCAAATTAATTATAATTTGATAACATATACAATATTTCTCAAATTCTAAAATTGTATATCTTGTGTATCTTGAAATTTCAATGTTAGGTAAAGTGAAATATTTTAGGCTACAAAAATTTAAAAGGTATTTGTGCATTATACCCATATTTTGGAAAATTGTTCAAAACCGAAAAATAGGACGATTCCCACAAGAATTTTTTTTTAATCGACTGAGGAAAGTTATCTTTAAAAAAATTTAAAGTAAGGAAAAAATTCAGTGCGGAGGCATAAGTTGTGAATGGGCGCGGAATGATACAAATGATTTGTGATGTCATAGTGCGGAGCTTTAAGTTGTGCATCGGCTGCGGAGTAATACAGTGACGTAGCACAACACCTTACGTGTTTAGATATTTGAGAAACATTTTGGTTTTATTTTTATGGAGTATACTTATAAAGTCTCTAGTTATTATAGATTTAGTTTTAAATTTATACATTACTATATATACCTATATTAAAATATACACATTTGTATCACTCGGAGCCAATTCACCACATATGCCTCCACACTAAATTTTTTACCCTACTTTAAATTTAAAAAAAAGTAACTTTCTTCAGTAAAAAAAATTCTTATGCATATCGCCCTATTTGGTGATTTTGAACAATTTTCCAAAATATTGTTGGTGACCGCTAAAATGCAAAATTACCGTTAATTTTATTCACTTGAAAGGAAAAAAGTAGGATAATTTGTAGATAGTATTCCTTTTACCCCAACATTAAAACATCAAGTTTGTTCTTATATTTTAATTGCAACAAGTGTTGAAAATGTTTTTTTCACACAAGTGGATGCTTGAAAATTGCAAGTATTATTAAAGAGCTGCCTGTGATCACACTTTAAAGTGTTTTATCCAAATAAAGATTTATCCATTGTGATGTTGTCACATTGAACGGCAAACATTTGTTTCGCAACACTTTTGTACTCTTATGCTTTTCAAACCGTCATGTTGATTTAATTACAGGTTTACAATATTTGAGGTGATTTAATTACAGGTTTACAATATTTGAATAACTTCCACTTCAATTTCTTTTGTAAATGCATACATTATTTAAATTTTCTGATCATGATCAAGAAAATTACATATGTTAAAAAATCTGAGGTGTAAATTTTAGTTTTAAATTTTGATAAATTGTTCAATTAAATTTTAACTAAACGAGATATATCTTAATTTTTTTTCAACTGGTCTCCCACCTCCCTGCCTTCAGGCCCCTCAGTTTGGGAACCAATGCGTTTTAAACCTTTTAAAAGGATGCCAACAAAAAAAACTTAAAACCCAATACATGAAGTATGTTCATCAATAAATACTGAAATTGATCAAAAATATAGACTATTACAAGAAGTCTAGCCTCGACTACTGGCATGCATGTAGTATGATAGAGTTAATGAGCCATCTGAATGTTGAACTATGCTTACTATTAATAGTTAATTTCTAATACACTTGTTTTTATTGTTTATTAAAATTGAGATCAACGCAATCAATGAGCAACAACTTAAGTTTCTGGTGAAGTTTTCTAGATATTATGGATATGTTGAGGGCTGATAAAAAGATATTTAAAGGCTAGGGGAGATTGAATCTTCAACTTCTTGTACTGATGTGGTTATTGTAAATTGTAACAATGGCTACCTTTTTTAAAAATCCATTTTATTAAAATTGACCTCTTCTGGTAAAAGGCTAGAAAATAAGTTTAATTTTAAATTCTGATGATTAAAAACATCAATAGTTTACATATAGTTCTTAGAATGAAAATGTATTTGAACTCGACTCTTTCTACATACAAAAGATCAGTATCCTTTTGGCTAAACAACATCAAAGTCACGATGGACTTTTTCAAAATTAAGTGATCATCATTTCTTTTGTATATCTCACGCATAGCCAAGTTATGAACAGGAGAGACGAACTGCAGGAAATATTCAGAGTCTATGCTTCAATCAACAAAATCAGAAACTCCAGTCTGGCATGACAGTTATATAATCATCATTTATATTCCCATGCATTACATTATTTGTCAATGATAATTTTAATACAATGGTTTTGCCTAATTAGTAATCACCATAAATAACAAAATATAAATGAAAAAAAAATCACAATAAAAGAAAATACAAAGCCACAACTAATACAAAATTTAGCATTAACATTGGTTTTATCCAAGTATTACAATTTTTACCCATATATAGGCCACAGGCGTGTATAGTTCCACACTCTGGTTGAAAGAGCAAATTGAGTAAAATTTTTTAAATTCTAATAATGGAAGTCAGGGATTAGCAGTCTTCATCATTAGTTGAGTAGAATTTGTGAACACACAGTAAGGGCAGGTTACACTACAAAATTCAAAATGCAAGTGATGAGTTATGCAGAAGAAAACAATTCAAGCAAGCGGGAGAAAATATAATGTTGAACATAAAATGAAGAGGTGGAACCAAGCTAAGACCGTGCTTAAAAAAACAGAATTGCCAATATTTTTGCAGAGAAGGCAAAATATCAAGAATTAAAAACAGTTTTCATGGAGTATGTTCATAAAATATAGACCAATGGATTTGTATTTACAGAACAAATAATGTACTTTGAAGGTTGTAAGATTTATCCCCACAACATTCTGTTAGGTTTAAAACTTTAGATATATATAGTACTTTTGTATCAAAGTTGTGTCTATAGATGATTATTTCAAGAGTACAATATAATGTAAATTATCTACTGACAAGGAGGACTTCCTTATTAGCCCTTAATAGTTTAGGATTAGTCAACATCCATCAAAGGGGTAAATAACACTGGCAACCTCATTTTACGTATCAAATAATTATCAAACTCACTAAGTGAAAAAGACAAATTTCTACAAATGGTTTTGTTTAGAATCTAATATAGATTGGTTTTTTATAAAGTACATTTCAAAAAAATTTTATCTCTAGTTCTGGATTTCTATTTATTTAACAAAAGATCAGTATCCTTTTGGCTAAACAACATCAAAGCCAAACTTGACTTTTTCAAAAACAAACAGATCATCATATCTTTTGTTAAAAATACTCTGCAATTATCATGAACCGTTTAAAAACCAACAAAATTCATTGCATAATAACACTAAGCTGGTATGCCACGAGCCATTATACTATTGGCTATATAATAATTAAAATTGGTTCTCCTTAATTATAGGTTGTAATAATTAAAAAGACAAGTTAGTGGTATAGAATGTACTTTAAAAAAGTCAATTCAAAGACTGAATATTTCTTTGTAAAATTGTAGTATGAATTTTATCGGTTAATCAGATGTAATAATTTTTAAAAAAATTAATGGTATAAAATGTATTTTTAAAAAATCAAATTTTAAGACCAAATACTTCTTTGTAAAATTGAAGTGCGAATTTCAATTCTCTTGCTTTGTTCTTGTAACCCTTTAATAACATTCCCAAAATAAGTACTGCTTTCTTTGAATTTAGAACCAATTCAATATTTAGTGTTAACCACTATCCATTTATGGCTTAAAATGAATAATTAGCTTTGGCTTGGTAAAAATAAATTAGCTCCCTGCCTCACTGGATGCCATTAACCTCTTTCTTTTGTTTAACTGTGTCATAGAAATATCTCACATAAAGGTACAAATTAATTAAATCATACTATTTGTATACAAAAATATTATTTAAAACCAACAAGTGTTACCATACAAAAAAAATTTTATTTTCTGTAATGCATGTGAAAATATTTGCCAAAAGAGTAAAACATATATACATATTTTTAAAATGCTTTCATGGTTGTGACTTTGCAAGTAAAACTTACCCTTTTAAGTTTAGTTGACTACGTCTGATATAAATATGAAACCAAAACCGAACACACAGAATCCATGCAATCTCCTTCAGCACCTGTCAAAAAGACTTTTATAAATATAGTAAAAATCATACAAACATAAAGAAATTATAAGATTTGTCTCATGGCTCAGACATTTTTTTTTAAATCATGAAATTCATACGAACGAGACGATTTAGTAACATCATAGCCAAAATTTGAAAAACCTTTGATGAGCAAGAGTTATTAGACCACAACATATATATATATATACATACACACACACACACACACACACACTATCTTAGCAACTAACAAGATGTCAAAACTAAAATAAGAAAAACTCAAGTAAAAAAAAAAAAAAAAAAAAAAAAAAAAAAAAAAAAAAAAAAAAAAAAAAAAAAAAAAAAAAAAAAAAATATACCAGCTAAAATACCAACTACAGTTGTGATACATCTGTATCACTCTGCAGACAATGCACAACATAATATTCCGCACCTTAAAATTAATAAAAAATATCTTTGTGCGTAAAACTGATATTTCAAAACTGGATTCATTTCCCGTGCCTACGTGTTCGATTTTAGCAAAAAATCATTTGACCGGAGCAGAGAAGTATCAGGGGTACAAAAAAAAATAACGAAAACTCTCACTCTGTGAAAAAAAATACGGTAACAATTTACAAGCATGGCCACCATGCTACATTTACGATATCATACCATTACAACGATATTTTGTAAAATTGTTCAAAACCACCAAAAAGGATGATATCCACAAGAAATAATTTGTCAAAGCATAAAAATGAGTGCAAAATGTTTTTTCTCGGAGTCACAAGCAAGGTATGAATGTAGAGTTGGCGCGTGACATCACAAAACGTTTGTATCACTCCCCACCCATTCACAACTTTTAGCTCTGCTGAGAATTTTTTTACCCTACTTTAAATTTTAAAAAAGTAACTTTCCTAACGTAGTGCAGTGCCTGTAGCAATACATAAGTGAGCATGAATTTTTGGTAAAAATATAGCCTTAAGGTAAAAATTTCTTACGTCGGACACCTACGATATTTCGGATTATTTTTTAAAGCCTCAAAAAATGACGATATCCATGAAAAAAAAATGTATTTCTTTGAGGAAAGTTACTTTTTTTGAGTTTAAAAGTAGGGGAAATTTTTTTCGGCGGATTCATAAGTTGTGAATAGGCGTGGAGTGATACAAACGTCTGTGACATCTCGCGAACTACATTTATACCTATCTTGGGGCTTCGAGAAGAAAACATTTTGCCCTAATTTTTATGCTTTGACTAATTTTTTTGCGTGCATATCGTGTTTGTTCGTGGTTTTGAACAATATTCTAAAATATCGTAGATTGCTGAAATAGCAAAAATCAAAGTTAACTAACCCCTCCACCATACACAAAGATTTAATAAAATCCCACAAAACTTCTTACTAGGAGCAAACCAACACTTACAGACACTATTTCACGCACAACACAGAAATTATTGCACTTAAATTCTACACACAACTAATTACAGACAACCTGCAGATATAGCATTCTGCCGCTAAAATAAGAACATATAGCCAACCTTCCAAATAAAAACTATTAAGTACAAAACATCTATATTTCAACATAGAATTAAGGTTTGGAATATGCACGCAAGTAATACTTTTCGCACTGGGGTACTTATAATTGTACATATAACTAAGCTGATGTACATATAACTACGTAAATAATTAAAAAATACAGACTTTTATCGTCGGCTAGTATTACAAAACTACCTTCAAATCTAGAACATAAATGGCGAGTATTGAAAATATAATACTTCATTTTGTTGAGATATATTGATAAAAGAATAGTAATACTTTATAAAGTTAAAAAATGTTATTAAAGCACACTAGCAGCTGAAGAGAAGTTATAAATATACAGACTTATAACTTCAATTAGTATTACACAACTACCATTGATATTGACAAAACCAAAACATTGAATACAGAGGTAGGTAAACTGTAAAAGTTTTAATTGAAATAATATCCCTTACATTTATATATTTCATAAGTTATAAAAGTATAATTGATAATTTATACTAATTTATAATAATATCACAAGAGTTATTATTCTATGTATAGGATCCAGAGTAGACAAATATTTATAAATTTTGCTGGCAGTTAACAAATGTTACGCAAGCCATTGTTTTGACAATTTATTTCCTCGGGTTATTGTGCGATTGGGAATGAAAGCATTTCTTGGCATATAAATTACTTGCGTGCATACTCCAAACTTTATTTCTATGTTGAAAAATTACAAAATTATACTGAGTTATGAAAGAAATACCAATTGTTAATGTTTTGAATTATTAAGGTTGCTGTGCAAAATTATTTGAATATATAATAATTATTTACTTTCAGTCTGTTTCTTAATGTTTGGGAAACCAGTGTACGACCAGATGTTATGTACGTAATAGTTTTAATTTGTAAGGTTGGCTACATGTTCTTATTTTAGCGGCAGAATGCTATATCCGCAGGTTGTCTGTAATTAGGTGTATATAGAATTTAAGTGCAATAATTTGTTTTGAAATAGTGTGTGTAAGTGAATTTTGTGCTTGAAATAGTGTCTGTAAGTGATTGTTTGCTCCTGGTAAGTAGTTTTGCGGGATTTAATAAATCTTTGTGTGGTGGAGGGTTAGTTATCATAGATTTTTGCTATTTCTGCCATCTACGATATTTTGGAATATTGTTCAAAACCACAAAAAATGAAGATACCCACACGAAATATTAGTAGTCAAAGCATAAAAATTAGTGCAAAATGGTTTTCCTCTCCGACCCACAAGATAGGTTTAAATGTATAGTTTGCGTGATGTCACAGCGGCCATGACGACAAAACGTTTGTATCCTGCGTGCCTATTAAAAACTTCTGCCCCTGCCGAAAAAACGATATATCCTTTTTTTTCGTGGATATAGTCATTTTTGGTAGTTTCGAACAATAATCCGGAATATCGTAGGTGTCTGACGTAAAACATATTTACCGCATATTTCAATATAGATATATAAAATTCATTTTCTTTCGCAGTAACAAATTAATAGTTATCAATACGGCTTAAAGACATGAATTTGTTACATAAAGTTTAAATTGCTAAAACATGAACTATAGTCGTGACGTCACGAAACGTTTGTATCACTCCGCGTCCAATCACAACTTATGCCTCCACTGAGAATTTTTTCACGCGGATGTAGAAGTTGTGAATGAGCGCGTGGTGATACAAATGTTTTTCACATCAGTGCTGCGCATAGGGTTGTACCCATCGGCCCCGGTACATCACGCAACCTTACGTGTGTAGATTTTTTAGAAACGTTTTTGCTTAATTTTTATACATATATTTAAAAATACCTATAGTCTCCAGTTAGGATAGATTTGGTTTTAAATTTAAACATTACTGTATATCTATATTAAAATATACCTAAAAAGTGTCCAGTCAGGTTAGATTTGGTTTTAATTTTATACATTACCTAAATGGTTACATTTATACAATTAGAACCAAATCTATACTGACTAGATACTTCATATTCTACACTTTTATTTTGTTAAATTCATTAAAATTATGTTAAAACGTAATGCTACACATTATCCACGTGTAACGGTCAGTACATTTGTGACGTCGTGTATCCCTCCGCGAGGCAGGCAGCCTATTAACAACTGCTACATCCGCGCTGACAATTTTACCCAACTTTAATTTAAGAAAAAATAATGTTTCTAGGCACAGACAAAAATAATTTCAATGAAAATAGCCTTTTTGCATGTTTCATGAAAATATAGGATCGGTTTAACAAACCAAACAATTACCAAATATTCGAAACCATCAAATAGGATGATATCCAAAAGAATTTTTTTTGGTTGAAATACAGTACTCCGGCACTATACGATATTTTGGGAAATGGTTCAAAACCATCAAATTGGACGATATCCACAAGAATTTTTTTAAAATTGACCTCGGAAAGTTACTTTTTTTCAATTTAAAGTAGGGTACTAAATTCAGCGCGGATGTAGAAGTTGTGAATAGGCGCGGAGTGATACTTACGTCACAGTGCTGCGCATAAGGTTGTACGCATTGTCCGCGGTACGTCACACAACCTTACGTGTGTAGATATTTGAGAAACAACTTCTACAGTTAGGATAGATTGGTTTTAAATTTATAAAATACTGTATACCTATATTAAAATATACCGAAAAAGTGTAAAGTCAGGTTAGGTTTGGTTTTAATTTTATACATTGAAATTCAGTTGTAAAATCACGAAGCATTTGCATAACTCTGCGCCTATTCACAACTTCGCGTAATTTTTATACATATATTTAAATATACTTATAAAGTCTCCAGTTAGGATAGATTTGGTTTTAAATTTATACAATACTGTATACCTATATTAAAATATACCTAAAAAGTGTCAAGTCAGGTTAGATTTGGTTTTAATTTTATACATTGAAATACAGTTGTATCACGAAGCATTTGTATCACTCCGCGCCTATTCACAACTTCTACATCCGCGCTGAATTTTTTTCGCTACTTTAAATTGGAAAAAGTAACTTTCCGAGGTCAATTTAAAAAAAATTCTTGTGGATATCGTCCTATTTGGTGGTGTTAAACCATTTCCCAAAATATCGTATGGCGTAGAGCTTCTGCATTTTTAACCTTTACCCAACTTAAATTTAAGAAAAAATGTTTCTAGGCACAGAAAAATATAATTTCATCGAAAATAGCCTTTTTACATGTTTTATGAAAATAAAGGCCCGGTTTAGCAAACTAAACAATTACTAAAATTATTACCAAATCCATCCTGACTGGATACTTCGTAGGTATATTTTAATATAGGTAGATAGCAATATTGAATATAATTATTAAGAAATCTATCCTGAGTGAATACTTCATAGGTATATTTGAGTATAGGTATATAGTAATGACGTATAATATTACATATCTAGACGTAGTGCAGTGCGCTGTAGATACTGCATGCCTGGTTCATGCTATAGGCCTACATGCCCTTACAAATTAACATTAAAATGTGAAAAAGTAACTTTCCGTATTTTCCGCAGAAAAAAGTGCATATTCGTGTTCTACACATTAAAACGAGTAATTTAAAAACAAAGAAATAATTTTAGTACCAAAGTCATTAAGACTATTTTTACCAAACTACTCTCTGAGGCCAATAAAAAAAATTCGGTTGAAATGCAGGACTCCGGCACTATACGATATTTTGGGAAATTGTTCAAACCCATCAAATTGGACGATATCCACAAGATTTTTTTTTTAAAATTGAAGTAGGAAAGTTACTTTTTTTCAATTTAAAGTAGGGTACTAAATTCAGCGCGGATGTAGAAGTTGTGAATAGGCGCGGAGTGATACTTCCGTCACAGTGCTGCGCATAAGGTTGTATGCATTGTCCGCGGTACGTCACGCAACCTTACGTGTGTAGATATTTGAGAAACAACTTCTACAGTTAGGATAGATTTGGTTTTAAATTTATAAAATACTGTATACCTATTTTAAATATACCGAAAAAGTGTAAAGTCAGGTTAGGTTTGGTTTTAATTTTATACATTGAAATTCAGTTGTAAAATCACGAAGCATTTGTATAACTCCGCTCCTATTCACAACTTCGCTTAATTTTTATACATATATTTAAATATACTTATAAAGTCTCCAGTTAGGATAGATTTTGTTTTACGCTACTTTAAATTGAAAAAAAGTAACTTTCCGAGGTCAATTTAAAAAAAATTCTTGTAGATATCGTCCTATTTAATGATGTTAAACAATTTCCCAAAATATCGTATGGCGCCGAGCTTTTGCATTTTTACCAAAAATTCTTATGGATATCATCTTACTTGGTGGATTTGAACAATTATCCACATTGTAGGCAGCCGCTAAATCTCACAATTACTAAAGAAATATTAAGGTTACTTACTGCTCTAGTTATAAAAGCAGTGCTGCTGAAGAAGTAACTTTTCTAGGACAAAGAAATGAAAAATTGAGGAAATGGGCATTACAACTGTTTCCGGTTTGCAAGTTGTGACCATGGAATAATAGCTCGTTTCATATACCTGATAACTTTTTGCAATGTCCGGTAATAATATATTCTGCCACATCGATTATGTAGGCAAGGAATGTCTTCTCTACTCATAATCTACTCGTTATTTCAGTCATTCGTCTAGAATTTGTGTATATACAAAAATAATACCAACGAATGAACGTCAATAGTCAATATTAATCTAGTTTAATAAAATTATCTATCGTTCAAAACCATGAAAATCTTAAATATGGAAATAAATCATACTAAAGAGACGTTCCTCAACACGTGGTAAAATATTACAACAGGTCTTACCTAGGATATGTAAGAACAAACCAAAGCATCGATATTTTGCTTTATTTAACCCCAACAGTAATCACAAAATATTACAATTTACAAGGGCTAATATTACTAATTATTACTAATAAGCAAGGATAAAAATGGATATGAACTCCTACCTGTTTCAGAAGCTTTTATCAAGCAAAGACGTCACCTAATCTCAACGGTCGTGGAAAGAATGGGAAGAAGAAAGACCACATATCCGGCACAAGAACAGTAAGTGGGGGGTAACGGTTACGGCCTATATAATTTTGGCGATAGAAGAATAGTTCAGTTTATTTGTACGGTATATATATATATATATATATATATATATATATATATATATATATATATATATATATATATATATATATATATATATATATATGAAGTTAATATATTACTATTGTAAGTAATTTTATCCACCATTAAGTGCAATAATTTTACCTTCAGGTAAAATTATTGCACTTAATGGTGGATAAAATTACTTACAATAGTAATATATTAACTTCATAAAGTCAGTGCAACGGAAAAACAATGGATAACGTAAAATATCACACATATATATATATATATATATATATATATATATATATATAGGGCTAATATGTTCACAAAATATTAAATAAATAGACCGAGATTAATTAATTGACTGTGTACTTGCAATCTTTAGAAAGGATATCGCTAGCTTATATATAATATACAGGAACAATTAGTTTATTTATTTTATAATGATCATTCTTTCAGGTGATGTATTTCATTGTCAACTAGTACTCATAAAACTAAATGCTCAAGTTTAAAATGAAAAATGTAATTTACATTTATATTCTTGAATTTTGCAGTTCATTACGTTCGGTTAATCTTAATCAATCATTTTGACAATAGTTTATGACTATCCGAAATTTAAAGTTATTGTTATTAAACTATTGTTAAAGTGATAAAATACATTTATAGTTATGCAGTGTAACATAGTGTTATGCTGTATTGACAAAAACCGTTAAATTTATTGAATGTAGCGTATAAAGTTGTGTCGTTATTTGACATCTTCAAACGTTTGTTAAATTAAATCTTAAATTTATTAAACTTATTTTTAATATCGAAATATATCTTAACCTATACACTACATTAGTTTTGATATCAAAACATCATACAAAAAAAACTTGAATACGAACAAATACTAATTGAACTGGGTTGCCAACAGTTTCTCATTTTTAAGTGAAATTAAATAGAACGAATACAGGAAATACATATACATACAATTAATTAAAAACAATTTCTATGTATAGTTGAAACCATCGATATACAAAAGACATCGAACAGTTATCAATCGGTGGTAAAACAATCAACATCGACTGTTCCAAATGACACAGACATAACCATAGACTATTACGAGTATTACGTCAATTAATTATCTACACTTTTTATCTAATGAATCTGAATTCCTGCATACTTCAAATTAGTTTTTCTCGTTTAGTGCTATTTGTTATTATTAGTGGTTAACATTAATACTAGTTTACTTATTTATTGTACTCTTTCTTACATCTGGTGAGTGTTTCAATCATATTCTTGATATTAATTTTACTTTACAGAGTTATATCACAAAGAATATACAGAATATATTTTATAGAAAAGAAAGGACTTTTGTAATTGTAGTTTGTCCTATAAAGATTTAATAAGTTGTATGCAGTGTACTCTTTGTACACATTCATTTTGTATGAACAATAGGAGCTCATTTCTATTAAAAGCATCTACATTTGAAAACACTGGTACTTAATTAAGGATCACAAAATATTTCATGTTCACTTTAATTTGTGTATAAATTACAGCACTAAAAAAATGCCATTATATAAAATTAATTATTGATAATTGGAGTTTTTTTGTTGTACATCTTTATGTGTTTTTGGTTAAACAAAGTTCTTATTGATATCATTTGGCAAAAACACCACTACTTAATATATTTTTTAGCAGACTCATTTCGCACTAAATAAGTGTATTCTCCAATGCGATCGTTCATTTGAACAACAGTATTGTCCCTGAGCCACAGCTTTGAACAATCTAGTTAGAAAGTTATCAGTAATTAGTAGTTTTTTTTTCAAAGTGTTAATAACAACAATTATTGACATTTCAAAACACACCAACTGTTTCAGTCATAAGATTTCTGTCTGTTGATAACATACATGTAATTCATAGGATTTATTACTCTGAAATACCAAGATGCTGACAAAATAGCTTATGCATTGTGCAGCTTAATAGAAGGATAAAATATTGTCAATGAAAAATGCAAAGATCAAGGTTATGGCGGGAGAGGTTTAATAAGGGTTAAATACTCTATAATCCAATATTGAATTAAAACAAAAGTCACCTAATGCGTAATATATATTGTGCCACACATAACTAAACTTTAGTAATTGTGATTCTGTTAAAGAAATGATTGTATTTTTATGACTTAATCAAATTATGTATTTTTTTTAGTGAAAGTCTCATTACTTCTATTTTATTGTGATTTCAATTAAAATTGTGATTATAAAAATATTTGTAATAAGCTGCCTAGGCCGTATTTTTGTTGTAACAGGGCTCCCTAATTATGATGGTATGATCATTGAAATATATGGAAAGGTTTAACCTTGGCAGCTTTAAGTATTAGTTACTTTTGATAGTTTTGGGATTATTAACAATAGAGTTGTAGTAAAATTGCCAATGTTCTCATTATATCGTATTTTATTATTTTATAGAGAATAAACAACATTTTTATGTTCTTTGTGATTTTAAACCTAGATTGTAAAAATTTGTTTCAAACAAATTTAAAATGATTTTTTTTTATTAGAGTGGATTTTTAAAGTTATTTCAAAAAAGTTGATTCATAAGTAAAATATTTTGATTTAAATTCTACATTTAATTCAACCCGTTGAGATTTTTTAACAACTAACACTATGATTTTTTAAAATAACACTTAACAATTTCAATTGGTATGTATATTCATGCAATGCATGGTTTGGTTTCTGAAATAAGATAAAGATCATGGATAGTTTTTATAAAGACATCATTTTTGCCCACAGATATTGTCTATGGGTGGAACAACAGGAAAATTCAAAATATCTGAAAGGGTATGATTCTTGTTTTATTCTATTGTCAAATTAATTTACTGAATATTCAATCCTGTAGAAATAGTTTTTCATACATCATATTATTTAATAAGGTTTATTACACTACAGTCAGGAGAACAGACCTATTAGTTTATTCTGTTGAAATTATTCTCTTGGATTTTATTGTATATGACGATTAGTGAAACTTTTAACATTTTTATTGAACAACAAAATAATATGTATAAGTTGCACTTTATTATAGTTGTTTTTGTTATTTTTTGGGGGTAATATTTAGGTATTAAATAAATTTATACAAAAAAATTGGGAGAAGAGGTTTTTTTTTTGTTTGATAAAAATGTAACAGTATTTAGTATTGGAAATAGGGAAGATTTTTTAATTTACATTAATTAGGGTTTTTTGTATAAAGCTGGTTTTTTAAAATTTTGTATTTCCTTAACAATTACATGCATTGTACATATTAATAACATATAATTGGGTAAAAATATAGTCTTAATGATGTTGGTGTTAAAAATTTTTTTTTGTTATTATATTACTCGTTTTAATGTGTAGAACATAAATATCAACTTTTTTCCACTGAAAATAAGGAAAGTTACTTTTTTTACATTTACTTTTTTACATTTTAAATGTAAGTTATAAAGGCATGTAGGCTTATAGCGTGAACCGGGCGTGCAGTAGCTACTGCGCACTGCACTACGTCTAGATTTGTAATTTTATACATTACTATATACGTATATTAAAATATACCTACGAAGTATCCAGTCAGGATAGATTTGGTTATAATTTTATTCAATATTGCTATCTACCTATATTAAAATATATATACCTACGAGTATCCAGTCTGGATAGATTTGGTAATAATTTAGCAGTAATAATAACAACAGTAATTTAGCAGTAATAATAACACAGTAAAAAAACTGTGTTAATTTCAGTTGTCATCCCCTATTGGTAAAAAAAATGTATTTGAACTTGATTGAATGAATAAAAAAAGAATTTTATAAACAATTGAAAATATGTACAAGATATATATCAGGAGAGAGTGAACTAATAGAAGAAATTTAATAATAAATTTAATTTTTTTTTTTAATATCACATTTTTAAAACAGACTAAAAAGTATAAAATAATTTTTCATGGCCCTTCTACACTTTTGAGAGAGAAATGTTAGTGCCTACAGATATATTTGTAGTATTTGGAGAGAAAAATGTGTGTACTGTAGGGAATTCATGATATTTAAGGAGTAAATGAATAAAAAACAGTGAATCTCATTTCCAATTCACTGAACTCAGCTAAGAATTAATCCAGGTTGTGTACTTGAATCTTTTACTGGTTGCGCTCTACATTTTCTCTTCAAATATTACAAATATACCCATAGCCACTAATAATCCTCCCTCGAAATTATAAAAGAGCCATGAAAAATTAATTTATACTTCTTAGTTCATTTTAAAAATGTGGTATATTTATAAACAACTTTTATTTAATTTATAAATTTTTGTTTTTTAGTCTTACACTCCGGGTGGAAATTTTTAAACGATTTTGTATGTATTGATGAGACTTTGACAGGGACATATATAGTGAATTACTATTTCACATCCTGCTTAGCTGCCCTTGTCTAAAATTCAAAATGTTATCTATTACTACCTATATTAGCTAAAATTCTATATAAGTTTTATAACCCTTAATAACAAATGTAAGGTACAATGTCAGGTCCTTCTCCATTACAAATTGTAAACCTATCACAAACTTATGTGGGGTGGGATCGTATTTGATGCATTCTTCCCATCTTCGTCATAGCATCTAATTTGCAAGGTATATTACCAGTGAGTTTTGAGCAATCAAGCTCCTCTATTCTTAAACCATCGAGTGACCTGACATGACTCAATGCGACATATGCATGTCCTTTACCAAATAATTCAGATCTGAGGTATACAATTGCCTGGTCTACTGTGCATCCTTGCATATTATGTACTGTGCAGACCCAGCACAGTATTAATTATAGCCATGTTTGTTCGATTGTTCCGTAATTTAGGAATGGCAGAAACTGTTTTGATCTGGGCTTGATCAATTGAATTCCACATCTGGCAAAGTCAATATGAACAGATGGAATGTCGGTATCATATATTTGATCACGACATTGCTTCATTCGCAAGTCCTTTTTCTCTGTTTTTGAAGGCGATGTTTCAATACTGCGAATGATGGAGTTGAATAACTCTTGCTGTTGTAAATTCACAGCAGCCCACGCATTCTGAAACTCCTTATTTCTCATCTCTTGTTTCGTAAATTCATCTTGAAGCTCAGTCTCAACAAGTTCTTCTGGTTATAAAATACAACCATGAAAAATAATATGATCATGAGATTTTGTATAAAAAACTCATAAGATGACAAATAAGAAAGATCTCTTGATAATTATTCGTTTAATAAAAATACACATTGTGTAATAGTGCAATAAATTTTGTTTTAGTTTTCTGTAAAGAAACTTTATTTATTGATTACAAACAGTAAACAAATAATTGTAAAACGTAAAACTATCTTACTTTTTATACAGGATTAAAAAACCAAAATTAGGTATCATAGAGCTCTATTCTGCAATATCTTTGACATCATTCCCACTTATCATAGCTTTTATTCCCATGCTGCAACTCAGGTCCCTCTCCCCACAATATATCGTCTTCGTGTCAACCCATATAATTTGTTTTACAATATTTGTTTGATATATTTATAATGGACTCTGCTATAATAGGCTAGTACTCTAGTCATACAGTACTCACACAAAATTTTCACCTCTGTTTTTTTTCATTTTTCTCATTGGTGTTTAGGCAAAATCATTTGAAAAAAGACATTACCTTGCCTCGATCCTTGTTTTTAGGCCAGTCAAATACATTATGGTGTGCCTTTTTTTACATTCCATATAACAAGTCAGATGCTAATGAAATGAAACAAATGTATTGTGCTACATGAAACTGATCACAGGGTGCCTTGCGGAATAAGGATGTATGTATATGAAATTCTTGAATGTGGGTTTAAGATGAGTTTGATTTGTAGAGATTTATTTCTAGACAAAAGGTTGTGTTAAATATGGGTCAATATGGTGGTTTCTCTTCCTATCATAGCTTCTAACAGTCATACTTCTAATATTATGCATAGGCTTCAACAGCTGTGGACCACAAACATTCTATGACCAAGATCAGAAGTGGCTGATGGATGAGCAACCCTACTCACATCTTTGGTAAAACATGGTCAGAAATGCATCCCTGATCTGCGTTTGTCAAGCTCTAAAATCCTTTCACAACTTTACACATCCAATGGTACTAAAATTCAAAAATATCCTAATATGTAGAGTTTGTGTTGAGGTAGTGTGAAAACATTGTTATCAATTTGTATTTATATGTATTTTTTGTTGTTGCATGCAAGTGTGGTTTTGTTGGTAAGTGGAGAAAGTTGAGTTTTTGTTGTAAAAGTAAGAGTGAGTGGAAAGTAAGTGTTGTTAGTTGTATCAGGTTTACTGAAGTACAAGTGAAGGATACCAGGCCCCTTTTAATAAATGCAGTTAGTTTGTTCCCCTCTGCAGGTAACTTAGTTGTAATGTATATTGCCAAATAACATGCGCACATTCAAGTACTTGTATAATTTTCTTGTAACTATTTTATAATCAATTTTGAATATAATCCTGAAGTAAAATAAGAAAACTAAAGTTTATAACATTTTTCTTCATTTTGAGATTTTGTTTATATTTGTCTATTTTACAGTACAGTCTCGCTAATCCGGTCTCCGATGATCCGGACCTCCGGCTAATCCGGACGGCCCAAAAGTTTTGTTTAGTTATAGTATTTTACAGTGCACAATCAGTCTGCTGTCCACAAAAATATTTATTTTTATACGTCTATATTTGTTATTTTTCAAAGGGGTTTTCCTACTTTAATACTCAAATAATATAATTTATTCATTAAAATATGAAATAGGTGTACCACTTGTTTGTTTCTTTTGCCTACTAAAGTAGAAAAAATTTCTTTGAAAAAATATATACAAATTAGATCACCCAACACTACAACGTACGTGACATCAGAGACATCTTGCGATAAACAAAAGATAAAGGACCGCTGACTAAACGGATAAACAGTCTATCCGTCTGGCGTCAGGTCAGTTGTTTTGTCGGACAGATGCCACTTTTCCTGCTTCTCGCAAGATATCTGCTCAGTTGTCATTTAATTCTAGTGCGATATTGATCTGTGTTTTTTATTTACGTCTCGTTCAGTGTTCAGTGAAAATGGCGACTAAACGTAAGTCAGTGACAGTGACAATGGAACAAAAACTCCAAGCTTTGATTCGTATTGATGGAGGTGAATCGCTTATTAAAATTGCAAAAGAGTTAGGTGTGGGAAAACAAATTGTTTCCGATTGGAAAAAAAAGCGACAGGAAATTGAAGATTTTTGTGCAAAAATGGTTAGTAAAGACAGTTTAGGCGGCAGAAGCACTTTAAAAAAACCAAAAAATGAAACCCTAGATGATGCTTTGTATGTTTGGTTTTGCCAACAACGGGAACAGGGTGTTCCTTTATCGGGTGTAAATTTGCAAACGATCGCGCTGAAACTGAATGAAAAGTTAAAAGGAGACCCTAATTTTACTGCCAGTGTGGGATGGCTGTCACGGTGGAAGGAACGACACGGCATCCGTCAACTCGGAATAAGTGGTGAAATTTTGTCAGGTGACAGTGATGCAAGTGAAAAATTCAAAGACAAATTTGGCAAGTTTCTCAGAGATGAAAACTTACAACCTTGTCAGGTGTTCAACGCTGACGAAACTGGATTAAATTATAAAATGTTCCCAAAAAAAACTTTAGCTTCCAAATTAGATTCAGTAGCAAAAGGCCATAAAGTTAAGAAAGAACGTATGACTTTGCTGCCCTGCAGTAATGCTTCTGGCGATCTAAAATTTCTACTTTTGGTGATAGGGAAATCCGCAAAGCCTAGGGTTTTTAAAAATGTAAATTTAAGTGTTCTACCGGCCCAATACAAGTTCCAAAAATCAGCGTGGATGAACAGTCAAATTTTTAAGGACTGGTTTTTTGAAAACTTTGTTCCAACAACAGAAAAGTTTTTAAAAGAGAAAAAACTCCCTCGAAAAGCGGTTTTACTAATTGATAATGCCCCATGCCACCCAAATGAAGAAGAATTGCGTCATGGTGACATTTTTGTTAAATTTCTTCCTCCTAACGTAACGGCTCTCATTCAGCCGATGGATCAGGGCGTGATCGAAGCGATAAAACGGCGATATAGGAAAAAGTTAATTTTATCGCTTTTGGAACAACAAGAAGCAGATCCAGCTACAAAATTTATTGAAAATCTTAAAAAAGTGACTATAAAGGATGTCATTTATATGGCTGCAGAATCGTGGGAGGAAATTCAACCGTCTACACTACAAAAAAGCTGGAAAAAATTGTGGCCTGAAATGCCACAGTAAAGTGGAAAATCTGACAGTCAACCTACTAATGACGACAATGAATTTGTTCAGATTTTTCAACAATTGGAGGGTTGTGCCGAGTTGAAAGACACTGATATTTCCGAGTGGATTATCAGTGATAATGACATTGGTCATCAAGTGCTCAACGAGGACGAAATCGTCGCGGTGTGCACTGCAAACGCAGAAAATGACAGCTCGGAAGAGGAAGACTACACAGACGAACCTGTCAGCCTAACTCATGATGAGGCGGCTGCAATGCTGGAGGGGTTGATGACTTACTTTGAGAAACAAAGTGATACGTCAACTGCGGAGCTACTGACCTTGAAACGCCTACGAGATCGTACTGTGAAACGACGTCATTCATCGTTAAAACAAAAGAACATTACGGACTTTTTTCACTAAGTTTTTTAAAGTTTGTTTTTGTTTCAGTTTCATTTTTGTTTGAGTTTTTTGTGCGTTTATACAGTATAGTGTAAATAACTTTATGTGAATACTTTTATTCAACGAGAAAGGTGCTTAGATATTTATTTATGTCATGACTTTTCTGTTATAATTATAGGATTTTTTGCTACATAAGCTATGAAATACTGTACTGTAAGCTATATTTAGGCCTCAATTTCACTAAAACTACAATTTCAATATGTTTTCCCACCTAAAACACATATTGTATGCATTTGTTTGGCTTTTTCCGTCTAATCCGGACTTTCGTTGATCCGGACCGGGTCCGGTCCCATCAAGTCCGGATTAGTGAGACTGTACTGTATATTGATATACACAACTAACCACTGACTCGGCAGATACATTTCACACTTGTTCAATTCTTTGTTATAATATTGCTATTAATAGCAAATGCACTGAACAAATATAAAACTTTCTTATTGAGAAATATGAATGAGTTATTAATTGGGTAAATATTTCTAGTACCTTCTTTGAAAATATGTTTTTTTATTCAATTGTCATAAGGGTAGTTGAAATCTACACTTCAATGAAATATTCTCAGTGAAAATTATTGCTATAGATATATAGGTATTTACGCATACGCTGGCACCGATCGTATGTACTAGCCTAGAGAAAAAAAACTTATCTACAGTCATGCTGGGTGCGTCAATTGTCCTCACCGCCCTCGTGAAGGCGCTCCAATAAATAAAATACGACATGCTAAAAGTAATGCATGTCCACATCGGCAGAAATGATCGGAGAATGGTCTTTGCCTAATCTCCACTCTCCCTGGCTGTTCAAGTGCCAGCTTGTGTGTCAATCTATTCAAATAAATTACAATATCTAGAGAATATGTGGGAAAATTTATAACATAACATCAACAATATTGTTAAATTTTTTTTTTTATGCTAATAACATATAGTCTTATTTTATGTTATGTGGTAATTATTTTTGAAATATGAAGTTACCAAAAAACTGACCAAATTTTAAATTGTAGTTGCATACTTCACATGTGCTTGTTTGTTTTTGGACTTATTTAAGTTTTTATTGAGATAAACATATCCATTATGAGGAACATAATGGTGGTATAATTTATCTGGATAGTAATGTAATTTCCTTAAAATTTCAGGCAACAATGTCTTTGTTACATAAACCAAATGTAGTGACTGAGTCTGCAACTTTTGGAATGGGATGTTTTTGGGGTTCTGACTCCTATTTCGGTGCTAAAGTTGGTGTTATTCGTACAAAAGTTGGATATGCAGGAGGGAAAATGAAAAACCCATCTTACCATAATATGTAAGTTTTTAATGAATAGATTGAGTCATTTTACCATTAAAGATTAATGATGTAACATTCATTTAAATTGACTCTAAAACAATAAAGAATAATGAAAAATAAAACTTTATAAATATTAAAACCCTTACCATGAAGTTTAACACCCTTCAAAGTAGGTTTATATTCTACATAGAGCAAGAGCTTATGAACGCCAGGCCTTTGTTATTTTATAAAAGCTGAAAGTTCTCAGCTCATGCTCCCAACACATGTAAGGACAATGGGCTAGTATGATGTTTGAGTTATTGTGGCGATATTATTTGGCAGGTAACAGGTAGCAAAGGTGTATAAAATACCAACTTAATTTTGTCAAATAATAAATTTTAATTTTTTAAAATATTTCATTAGAATAATATAAGAAATCACATAATCCATTACCTGACACTTATGATCGTAGTAATCCTTTGCCAAACACCCTTAAACTTTAATAAATTGTAACTGTACTTACGTTAATGAATAAAAGCTGAATTTTATACATGTTACTTGGGTAACTATTACAAGATGTTTCCTCAGTAGCCAAACAGTTTTGTCTCTTCTAACTCTCGGTCAGATAAACATATAAACTAGTTGTAGGTGCGAGTGGAGGGCAATATACATCCGAGTACATACTCAGAGTATGCCCGATGATAATGACAAGGTCAGTCATTGAAATTCTGACCGAGAATTCTGGAGAATTCTCTCACACTTCAATTTACCTGGGAGAAATCTACATCAGCCATCACCTTTTTGGATGTAGAGGTAACACTCCAGAATGGAAATATCAACACAGGAATTCACATCAAACCGACAAACCACCTACAATATCTCCATTTCGACAGCAACCACCCAATAAACATAAAACGATCCATTCCATTAAGTCAAGCAATCAGGGGTAAGAGAATCTGTTCGAATGATAGGGATTTGGAAGATTTTAATAGAAAGATATCAACAGCCTTCCAGAGAAGAGGATACCCAAAAAAACTCATTGAAAACCAAATGCATTCAGCACAATCCTCGGTTCACCATAAACCACAAACAGAACAAAATAAACTGTCTTTAATAACAGACTACCATCCTGGTCTACATAAACTCAACAAGATATTGAGAGATGGCTTCAAAATTCTTCAAGCTTCTGTCCACACCAAAAATCTTTTCACCGATCCACCGCAAATTTGGTACAAGCAACCTCTCCCAACTTGAAAAACATCCTAGTACATCCTAAACTACCAGACCCTGATGCAGAGAAACCACACAAACTTCCTCATGGCTCCTTCCCATGCAAAAGACCTAGATGCAAGACGTGTCCAATACACCCCTCAGCAAATAGTTTCAACAGCCAAACAACAAAAATGGTCTTCAAAATACAGGGTCATCATAATTATAATTGTACATCGAAAAATGTCATATACCAGCTACAATGTAAACTTTGCTCAGCACAGTACATAGGCCTGACCACGGATGGTCTGAATATCAGAATGAATGGCCACAGACATGATGTTAAAACTATGAATATGGATAGACCAACAGCTCAACATGCTGCGAGTCACAACATCACAACTTTTGATGACTGCTATACCACAAAAATAATTAAATCACTCCCCCCTGATTGCAATCCCTCAGAACTGAGAAGGTGGGAACTATCATACCAGTGGTATACCAAGTCCAGAGAATCCCCTAACCTCAACATCAGATAAATCCATTACCTTTTTTCCCCCCCCCCCTAATAGCCTTATCTCTTTTCCCCTGACAGACTTATATAAACTATAATCACTCATATGCTCATGAAAACAATATATATATATATATTTTGTAAAGTATTTATAAAACGCTTCACAATTATTTTTTTTTTTTTATTAAATATTTATTTTATTGATGATATCAAATTTCTATTTAAACAAAAAAACTACTCAGGAACAATTCATAATTCTTTATTATAACAGTTTTTATTTCAACATTTAAACAATACACAGAACAAAAATAAACTTAACAAATTTTAACACAATATACTAAACTCACTTTCTTTGATTTTTAGTTACAAATTTTCATATACCCTAGGCTAATTTTAAGATCTCTTACTATCTCGGGGTTTATAGCATGGGCTATATTTTTACTTCTTTTGTTAATTGAATAAATTTTGAAAAACAATATTAAATTTTGAAATTTGTTGTAATAAATATTTTCCTGATGGAAAAACTTTAATTTGGAATGAGCAAAAAGGCGAAACTATTTGAACTGGATTACTATTAATCACAAGATATTCTAATGTACAAAATTAAACTTCCCTATTATCCTAAGAGTCCACTAAAGTTTATTTTTTATAGCGCTGTATATACTTAACTTATCAAATACCGAAATTCTGCAGGTCGCTTACGTAAGATTCCGTTCTCTTCAAATTTCACTCTTTACACACTTAAATTCGTTTTAGTTCCTTCAAATTATATTACCACTGTACTTTATCTTTAAATTCTCTTATCCTTATTTAAAATTGCCAAGTTTCTTCACAAAACGGTATAATTTTGACGAATTCCTTCCAATGTAAAATTTTGACTAGTCATGGCAGGTCCCATCTCGTAGCGTCACCCACGCTATCTCTGACTAAACGCGTCTTTAGATTTCTAACAATGTTTAAAATATGGCGGCTTCTCCTTCTTCTAAAACACATGTTGCTATAATTCAGTTCGATTTCTTCTCACTAGAGTCGACTGCAACTGACCTACTTCTTGCTTTCTACAGCTGATGCAATAACGCGATTGTTTTCACCAGTTTTAATTTTGTTAACATTCTGTTTCAATTTTCCGATCCTTAACAAACCTTCCAGTGTTTATTTAATTACTATTATTAGTGTGTGAAGTGTCTTTGTGTTTTACTTTTGTAATAATTCGAATTGTGTGTGTTTTGAGCTGAATTCATAGAACATAACCTTTCATTGTTTACAATCGTTTTTCACTTTTTCCTTCAAGTAATTACTTGTACCCTATGTTACTAATATTTACAATTTTGTTTAAATATAATTATTATTATTAGATTATCTTGTTTTAAATTTTATTTGATACAACAAATTTCCTTATGCATTTACAGTTCAAATACCTTGTTTACATTTCTAGGCTTTTACCTAAATTTAGTTTCAATTTAATCTAACCAATCTTTTAATGAATTTCTTTTTTTAAATTTTGTGTGAGTTATTTCTAATCTATTTTTCCAATTCTTAAAGAACATTATATAGCCCATTCTATAAATGTTACAATATATATATATATATATATATATATATATATATATATATATATATATATATATATATATATATATATATATATATATCTTTAATCTGTGCATCTGTGACATCTGATTTCTACTCTACACAATCTGTGATTACAACTTATATTTATTTTATTTCATTCTCTCATATTTCTTTTTGTGTTTTCTCTTCGATTGACAAAGACCATTGTGTGGTTGAAATATATCATTGTTTAAGTGCTTTTATGTGTTTCTATTTCAAGACTACAGTGTGGACTCTTACCAAGGTAAGTCTGTCAGTCTCCTAGTCCAAAAAATCTAAATAATCTTTACCAACCAAAACTAACCTAATATATATATATATATATATATATATATATATATATATATATATATATATATATATTGTAACATTTTGAAAATAGCAAATAAGAAATTGGCTAGATTAAAATTGAAACTAATTTTAGGTAAAAGCTTAGAAGAGGTTGTAACATGTAAACAAGATATTTGAACTGTTGCATTAGGAAATTTGTTATATCAAATAACCTAACAAATAAAATTAAAACAAGATAATCTAATAATAATAAAATTAAACAAAATTGTAAACTGTAGTAACATAGGGCATAAGTAATTACTTGAGAGATAGAAGGTGAAAAACGGTTGTAAACAATGAATTGAAAGGTTATGTTTGTAAAAATCCAGCTCAAAACACACACATTTCGGAATTATTAAAAAAGTAAAACGCAAAGACACTTCACACACAAACAATAGTAATTAAATAAACACTGGAAGGTTTGTTAAGGATAGGAAAGTTGAAACAGTATGTTAACAAAATTAAAACGGGTAAAACAATTGTGTTGGCGCTTTAGCAGATGTAAATCAAAGAAGTAGGTCAGTGTACAGTCGACTCTAGTGGAAAAAAATCGAACTAAATTACATGGAAGATGAGGTATGGAAAAGAAAGGACGCGTGATTTTAAACTCTAGGTGATTATGTGTATAAGAAAACGTTAGCAGGAGATAAGTTTTAAGGGATGGTAACTATATCTACGATAATTTATTGGTAACTTCGTCGAATATTGAGAATAATGAATAAACATAAATATGAATCTATGATGATAAATATTGAAGCATCGTTGTAATAAATAAAATATGATAGTTGTGTATTTAAACTTCGTCGTATTGTAAGGGAGAATCTGCGTTGATAAATAATGGAATCTATGATAAATAAGTATTAAAACAAAATTTATATTCGTTGATATAGGGACAGTGTAATCGAAGGAGCTATAGATATGATCAAATAGAGGATATAAGATTGCAACCTTTAAAAATATTAGATGTTAAACTTCATACAAAATAAACTGAAATGATATAAGAAAATAATTGAACTGGATGTGAGATTGGAAGGGGAGATAAAATAATAACTTAAAACTGGGAGTTAGATGAAGCTAAAAGCAAAATATGAGATAGGAGAGAAATAATAAACAAGGAATAAACAGAAATAAGGGAAAGAGAAATGTTATAACCAATTGGACCAAAAAGAAATATAGAACATTAAAAAAAGGAATTTTAAATAAAAAAAATTTTTTATCTAAATTTGGGGACTATGTAACATTTTGAAAATAGCAAATAAGAAATTGGCTAGATTAAAATTAAAACTAATTTTAGGTAAAAGCCTAGAAAAGGTTGTAACATGTAAACAAGATATTTGAACTGTTGCATTAGAAAATTTGTTATATCAAATAACCTAACAAATAAAATTAAAACAAGATAATCTAATAATAATAAAATTAAACAAAATTGTAAACTGTAGTAACATAGGGCACAAGTAATTACTTGAGAGATAGAAGGTGAAAAACGGTTGTAAACAATGAATTGAAAGGTTACGTTTGTAAAAATCCAGCTCAAAACACACACATTTCGGAATTATTAAAAAAGTAAAACGCAAAGACACTTCACACACAAATAATAGTAATTAAATAAATACTGGAAGGTTTGTTAAGGATAGGAAGTTGAAACAGTATGTTAACAAAATTAAAACGGGTAAAACAATTGTGTTGGCGCTTTAGCAGATGTAAAGCAAAGAAGTAGGTCAGTGTACAGTCGACACTAGTGGAAAAAAATCGAACTAAATTACATGGAAGATGAGGTATGGAAAAGGAATAGCTGCCATATTTTTAAACATTTTTAAAAGAAAGGACGCGTTAGTTCAGTCTAGCGTGGGGTAGCCAAAGCAATAGGAGCAGTTCTTAGAAGTCAAAATTCCATTTGAAGAATTTCGTCAAAATTGTACAAATTTGTGAAGAAACTTGGCCAAATTAAAACAAGGATAAGTGAATTTAAAGCTATAATACAGTATTAATGTAATTTGAAGTAACTAAAACGAATTTAAGTGTGTTAAATATCAAATTTAAGGAGAACTGAATCCTACGTGAGCAAGCAGCCAATCGCCGATATTTGATGAGTTAAATACATAGCGATATATAAAAATAAACTTTAGTGGACTTTTAAGATTATAAGGAAGTTTAAAATTGTACATTATTAGAATATCTTGTAATTAATTAATAGTTAGTAATAAGAAACATAATCCATTTCAAACAGTTTAGGGACCTTTTTGCTTATTCCAAATTTAAGTTTTTTCATCAGGAAGCTATTTATTAAAACTATTTTCTAAATTTAATATTGTTTATCAAAATTTATTTAATTTAACCAAAGAGCTAAAAGATATAGCCCATGCATATAAACCCCGAGATATTAAGAGATCTCAGAAAATAGCCTAGGGTATAAAATTTTGTAACTAAAATTGAAGGAATTGAGTTTAGCCTATTGTGTTAAAACTTGTTAAGTTTTATTTTTTTTGTTCTGTTTATTGTGTGAATTAAAAAATTGTTGTAATAAAGAATTTAAATTATTAATGCCTGAGTTGTGTTGTGTTACAAAATATAATTATATAAAAAAATAATATTACTATATATATATATATATATATATATATATATATATATATATATTGTAAAGTATTTATAAAACGCTATACAACTATGTTTATTATTATTATTTTTATTATTAAATATTTATTTAAATGAAGATATTTTATTTCTAGTTAAAACAAAAACAACTACTCATTCAGGAACAATTCATAATTCTTTATTATAACAATTTTATTTTAACATTTAAACATAAAACAGAACAAAAATACAACTTAACAATTTTTAACAAAATATACTAACTCTTTTTTCTTTTAATTTTAGAGTTACACAATTTTAATACCCTTGGCTAGTTTAAGATCTCTTGATATCTCGGGGTTATAGCATGGGCTATATTAACTCTTTGTTAATTAAATAAATTTTGAAAAACACAATATTAAATTTAGAACATAGTTTTAATAAATATTTTCCTGATGGAAAAACTTAAATTTTGAATATAAAAAAAAACTAAACGATTTGAACTGGATTATTTCT
Source organism: Prosapia bicincta (assembly GCA_036971475.1). NCBI lineage: Eukaryota > Metazoa > Arthropoda > Insecta > Hemiptera > Cercopidae > Prosapia > Prosapia bicincta. The sequence goes on along the minus strand of JBAIZL010000001.1, from coordinate 14,488,155 downwards.
TATTACTTACTATTAATTAACTACAAGATATTCTAATGTATAAAATTAAACTTCTCTATTATCTTAAAAGTCCACTAAAGTTATTTTATAGCGCTATTACTCAACTTAATAAATATCAAAATTTTGCTGGTCGCTTACGTAAATTCCCGTTCTCTCCAATTAAACATTTCACACACTTAAATTCGTTTTATTTACTTTACTTTATATTAACACAGTATTACATTTTGTAATTCACTTCTCCTTAATTTAGTTTGGCCAATCTTCTTAACAAAACGGTATAATTTAGACGAACTCTTTCCAAATAAATAGAATTTTGACTGGTCCTGGCTGGTTCCTCTAGTAGCGTCACCCACGCTAGAATGCTCTAACTACGCGTCCTTCGATTTTCTTTTAAAATGTTACAAATATGGCGGCCTTCTTCTTAAAAAAAACACATATGGGTTATAATTTAGTTCGATTTCTTTCCACTAGACTTTACATCAGACTTACTTTCTTCTGTTTTTTACAGCTGATGTTTCCTTGACTTTCACACATGTTAATGTCAACGAACTATTTTCACCGTTTTACAGCTGATGCGTCCACAATGAGCTTGTTTAGAATGGCGTTTTAACTTGGTTAAACCTGGTTGAAACTTACTGTTTTAATTTCCTATCCTCAACAAACCTTCCAGTGTTTATTTTATTAATATTATTAGTGTGTGAAGTGTCTTTGTGTTTTACTTTTGAAATAGTTCTGAATTGTGTGTGTTTTGCTTGGTCTTTCATAAACATAACCTTTCAATTTTCTTTTGTTTACAAACGTGTTCACTTTCTCCTTCAAGTAATTACTTAGGCCCTATGTTACTACAGTTTACAAATTTGTTTACACATAACTATTCTTAGATTATCTTATTTTAATTTATGTGTTAGGTTATTTGATATAACAAATTTCCTAATACATTTCCAGTTCAAAAACCTTGTTTACAATTCTATGCTTTTACCTAAATTTTAACCTAACCAATATCTTAATGAATTTCTTTTTAAATTTTGTGTGAGTTATTTCTAATATATTCTTCCAATTCTTAAATAATATTATATAGCCCATTCTATAAATGTTACAATATATATATATATATATATATATATATATATATATATATATATACAGGGTGCGGCAGTGAAACGGGAAGATTTGAATAACTTGCAAAAAAATAAGTTATGGGTATTCATTTCATTTATTAACCGAAATTCATAGCATACTAGTGGAAATTAGTGTTACAATTAAAATATTTCACTTACGTATTATTTTTTGAAAATGGTGCTAGCAAGATGTCTCCCTCGGTTTCCTATGCATTCTCGAAGTCTGGCGCAAAAGCTGGCCATAACTGTGCGTAGCATATCCAACGGAATTCTGTCTATCTCTTGCTGAATACGCTCCTTCAACTCGTTCTTAGTTCTCGGTTGGTTACCCAAATAAACTTTTGATTTTAAGTACCCCCAAAGAAAAAAGTCAGGTGCTGTTAAGTCTGGTGAACGAGCAGGCCAAGGGATATCACCATTTCTGCTAATCACACGACCGGGAAATGCAAGCCTCAACAAATCTAAAGCGATTTTAGCGGTATGACTAGTAGCACCGTCTTGCTGAAACAAAGTGTCTTCATCCACGTATTCATCAAGTGCGGGAAGTGCAAAAGTTACTAACATGTCCGCATAACGTTGAGAGTTTACTGTCACCGTTTTCACTTTCGAAAAAGAAAGGTCCAATTATTCCTCGAGATGACATAGCGCACCACACAGTAACTTTTTCTGAGTGGAGAGGTTGTTCATGAAGATTGTGTGGGTTATCTGCGCACCAATACCGGAAATTTTGTTTATTAACGAATCCACTAAGGTGGAAGTGCGCCTCGTCACTCATCCACATCCGCTGTGTCGTCTTGCCGATTTTCGCGGGCTTCTCACTAACGCTTCCCGCACACGATCAACGTTCTCAGGGGTTACGACCGTTTTAACACTGCCACCTCGTTTTCCTGTAGCACTAGCTGTCGCTTCAAAATTTCTAACCCAAAGACTGATAGCATTTGCGGAAGGTACGGGATCGCGTGGAGACAGATGAAATTCCCGACGGAAAGCCCGTTGCGCACCAACAGCACTATCATTGTTTTTATAAAACGCCTTTACAGCGAAAGCACGTTGTTCGTTCGTCCAATGATACATGGTTACTAAAATTTCCAACTGTCTAGACGGCCAAGGTCGCATCTCTCCCTCTCTAAACTCCCTACCAGGCCTGCCAACCATTTTTCAAATCTTCCCGTTTCACTGCCGCACCCTGTATATATATATATATATATATATATATATATAGTAACATTTATAGAATGGGCTATATAATATTATTTAAGAATTGGAAAAATAGATTAGAAATAACTCACACAAAATTTAAAAAGAAATTCATTAAAAGATTGATTAGATTAAATTGAAACTAAATTTAGGTAAAAGCCTAGAAATGTAAACAAGGTATTTGAACTGTAAAATCCATGAGGAAATTCGTTATATTAAATAACCCAACAAATAAGATTAAAACAAGATAATCTAATAATAATAAATATATGTAAACAAATTTGTAAACTGTAGTAATATAGGGCATAAATAATTGCTGGAGAGATGTAAGGTAAAAACGCGATTGTAAACAAGGAATTGAAAGGTTATGTTTGGAAAAGTCCAGTCAAAACACACACATTACAAAAGTAAAACGCAAAGACACTTCACACACTAATAATAGTAATTAAATAAACACTGGAAGGTTTGTTAAGGATCGGAAAGTTGAAACAGTATGTTAACCAAATTAAAACGCCATTGTAAACAGTCTCGTTGTTGCATCAGCTGTAAAAAAAAAAAACAAATGAAAATAGGTCAGTTACAGTCGACTCTAGTGGAAAGAAATGGAACTTCTTTAAATTAAAGCCATATGATTTCTTTTTTTTGAAGAAGGAGGCCGCCATATTTTAAACAATTTTAAAAGAAATAGGACGCGTTAGTTTAGTATAGCGTGGGGACGCTACGAGATCGGACCTGCCATGACCAGTCAAAATTCCATTTGAAGAAATTCGTCAAAATTATACAGATTTGTGAAGAAAATTGGCCAAAGTAAAATAAGGATAAGTGAATTTAAAGATATAATACAGTGTTAATATAATGTGAAGTAACTAAAAAGAATTGAAGTGTGTTAAATATAAAATTTAAAGAGAACAGAATCCTACGTGTGACAAACGACCTTCGAGAATTTATTAAGCTGAGTATATAGCGCTATAGAAATAAACTTTAATGGACTTTTAAGATTATAAGGAAGTTAGAATTGTACATTATTAGAATATCTTGTAATTAATTAATAGTTAGTAATAAGAAACATAATCCAGTTCAAATAGTTTAGGGACCTTTTTGCTTATTCCAAATTTGTTAAGTTTTTTTATCAGGAAGCTATTTATTAAAACTATTTTCTAAATTTAATCTTGTTTTTCAAAATTTATTTAATTAACAAAAGAGTTAAAAATATAGCCCATGCATGTAAACCCTCTTCTTGAGCCTCGTGTATAATGTTTTTAAATAGTATGTCGTCTGCATATGTTGTCTGTACGTTCATTAAATTGTTGTGTATGTTTTTATAAATGTATTTTTCTAAGAAAAATTTTTCTAAAAAACGAATAAGAAATCGCATAAATCAAATAAATTCAATACATGCATGAAAAGTGTAACCCAACAATAAAAACGTCAAAGATCTAAGGATAACAAAAGATAATGTTCTGTGCTTCTTATGCTGAAAAGACTACAAGACCACAGCAAAAGCAGTTCACAAAATTTAAATGATAAAAATGACAGATTTGTTTGCCAATAAATGATTGTCAGTGGAGTTTATCGGTATGTACAATGTGTATGTTCATATACTGTATATAACACTCTTTGTTTGATAAATATAAAGCAGTTTTTTTTATAAGTACAAGAATGTCTTCTTTTAATTTTTCCTTGAGTCTCCAGCTAACCTGAATATTTAATAACTGGATAGGCTACCGCCCCTGTTAGTCCAAATTATCGAGGTTCTACTGTATTTAAATTGATGTTTGTAGAAAATTAATAAACTCTACTTACTACAGTGAAACCTCTTTAAGCCGGAATCTATTGGGACCGGAATTTTTTTCCGACTAAGACAGGTGTCCAGCTTATACAGTAGTAGTGTACTGGATGATGGTAATACCATCACGAAACGTTTGCCGAGTCTATTTTTAGCGCTGGGGTGAGGGTAGGCTGTGGGGATTCTTAGCTTTAAGACTATTATTTCTACTGATCAGCTGTATGGCGCTGTACCAACACCACATAGATAACGGACAGTTAATTGTCATTGTGTCTACATTTGTTCTAATACAGTATTTAATTAAATTATTTATTTCCGATTAAGTTCTGACGATTTATTTCCTACAGAGATAACACTTCAACATATAAAGCAAGTGTATTTAAATCACAAGAAAACTATCACATTTTAACGTCTAAATAAACGTCATTCTACAGTAATATCGGTTATCTTGATTGCCTAATGACAGCGCTTAGCCTGTGCCCTGTGACGTCACAACTCGCAAACCTTGTTTTCTAGGTGGTGTTGGCTATGCACACTACAGAAAATGTTAAAACCTACATTACATAATAAAAATCTTACCTTTTAATGCAGCATCCTTTTATCCTTCTCCACAAAACATTTTTAATAGAAAACACTAAAACTAAAACACTTATACCCTTGTCAACAAAATTTATGAATTAATGATGCAAATTATTAAAAACTATATTTTTCCTCTTACTGTATTTAGGCTAAATACTGTACATAGTAGGCTTACGTAAAAATAATAGAAAATCAAGTAGGCTTGAAAAAATCTAGCATTGACTTTTGTTTTAAAAGGTTAGTTTTACTTGCTTGTGTTTCAGTTATTGTTTTTAGTTGTAACAAATAGTGACGCATTTCCATAATACGTACCGCGAAATCTTCTAACTGACAAATTTTCATTAAAGCCTCGCCAAATGTTTTTATTTTGTTTTCTACCACTGGTCCGTCTTCAATTTCTTCTTTTTCTTCTATTTGCGCATGTTTTTTCCTTTTAGAATGAAGCTGTCTCACACCTTTCAATATGTCAATCAAAATGACATCAATATGTCTGGCCGTGGATGTTTGTAAACCATTCATTGCGTTATCTTTAAGGAAAGGAGTGCTGACACATAGCCTATCGTAAATTATGGATGTTTGTATACCATTGCGTTATCTTGTGCATATCAGCAATCCTTAACGTTGTTACAGAGTTCTCAGAAATAAATACGATCCGTTACAATTAAGCAGACCTATCTGTGAATTTTGTTATGGTAAACAAATATATTATAAACTGTATTTTATCTAAACGGAAGTCATTGTAACTTTATATTTTACAGCATGTATATGATCAGTTTTTCCGGCTTAGACGTAGTAAATACGTATCACTCATCCTTTTGCTTATTCCGCTTTCGCGTTAGACAGTTTCCGGCTTATGGAGGTTATTAACCAGGTAAATTAAATAGGGGACAGTCTGGACTTTTAAAGTTTTCCGCGATAGACGGGATTCTGTCTAAGACAGGTTTCACTGTACCTTCTAATGTAGTAAAATTGCAAAGACAATAAAATATCATGTAGTTAGATGTAACTCAAAAATTACACTTAACAATAATGTCCAATAAGGACACACACTGTCCTAAATAATGATGACAAAAATTTTGAATGATATCATATAACTAGTTATATATTGTCTTGAGTTATTCATTAGATTCCTGATTATATAAATAATCAGCTAAAACTACAAATAGCCAGCTAAGCTAAAAATCACAAATAGCCAGACTGATTTTTAGATTGGAATAATATGGTGAGATATAAGTGGGATCAACATAAAAACATGAATATTTAATGGTAGTGGTAAATGGACAAAAATTCTGACACCTACAGGCAGGTTGCTTCCCAGAACGTGTTTCCCTTGGGTATTATATTTTCTTAAAACTCAAAACCGAGAATACTTAACCACAAATTATCTATTTATAAAAATGTAGCTGTAATTATATTGTAGAACAACTTCTGTTAAGCTGCTGTTCTTCTAATAAACTAATCTTTACATATAAAAAATTCGCTATTTATTTCTTTCGTGAAAATAGTCATGATCTTCTAAGAGTACTATAAAAACACTTCGGTCCAGATAAGTTAGTTATATTTCTATCTAAGGCCAGAAATAAAACCTTTTTAATTTGTACGCTTTTATGATAGATTTTTTATTGTTCAAGACAAATTTGTTTTTGTTTTAGTGGTGATCACACAGAAGTACTCCAAGTAGATTATGATCCATTAAAACTCAGTTATTCAGAGATTTTGAAAGAATTTTGGAAAAATCATGATCATACTTATAGAACAAAACCTCAGGTGAGTATATTTTGATATTTTTTTAAATATAGGATAATAAAATTGTTAAATTAATTCTCAGAACCACCTAAATTTTTTGAATACATAATTAGCTTATAGATTTAAAAATAAAAGTCTAATAACAAAACATTTTGTTAAGAAATCCTAAGGAATTGCTTATTTAAGTTTATTCTATTGGTAAGGCCATACAATTCAATAATGATACTTGTTAAAATCCAGTTTTAATCTTGGTAACTAATAAATATTATCAAGTATTCTCAAGTTAAACAAAGTTAGAGTTTAAGGCATAGATAAGTTATTGTATATTATTCTTAAATAATGTTAACTATAGTTTCCACTATTGTAGTAGTCTAACTGTCAGTGAATCGCAGTTTAGAAAACAGTACTTTAGAGTATTATATTTGTTTCTTTAATGTTTTACAAAGTAATTTCTTTCTTTAGAAATTCTGTAATAAAGTGATAAACGTGTGTTTAAAATATAGGCTTGAAGTGTCGACGTAAAAAAGTTTCTATGTGAAATTAAAAACATTTCCCTAAGCACATACAGTATTTCAAGCAAGAATTAATTATTTTACTACTTTTCTTCATTTGCACTGTTATTCTATAATTACTTACATTATGAAGGAGGTGACATTTTATAGAATGAGTCTTATTGTTTAGCTACTTCAACAAGTTGACTGCCAAGTACACTACTATAGGTACTTAACAGACTAGAATGGGCAGCTGATCACCCTCATGCAGACTATATTGTCAAATTGTTTTTAATGTTATTCCAGCTGTTGGTACTTGTATCCAGTCCTGTGAGTAATTTCTGGTACAGTACTCGTGGCCTGTTTTAGCTGCACATTCCTGATATTTATCATGATTTATGTGTATGTTATGTAAAAATTAATGACAGGTCCTTAGGCAAGACCTATGGTCAGAGACCCCATGATTAGCAGTCAATGTGCAACATTAAAATCTGTAATGTAACCAGAACCAGAACTATTATATATATATATAATTTTTTAACAACCCAAGACTAACTTTATATAGTTAGGATATCTTGTTTTCTCATAGTATTTTTAGCTTTCATGGAAAAAAATACTTAGCCTACTTAAGTTATATGGCAGTGAAGTAACAGAAGCAATTTTATCAGTATTTATCTCTCTCATGCTCGTTATTAAGTAATTGTTATAAACCGGCCTTAAGCTCTAAATTATTTTTTGTTTTGATAAAATATTTCATACAATGGTAGACATTTTATCTTATTTATTAAATATGCTTTGTTTATATTCTTTATAATACAGCAATTTAATTTTCAAAAAAGTATAAAGAAAATTTACAGATTTTGAGTTGTACATATTTAGGTTATGTTATTGATATCTACAATTTAGTACTAATGATGTTTTTCAGTAGATGCGTTCGCACTTAGCCAATCCATTGTTCAATGCTATAAGTTTTGACAGTATATAATACATCAACACCTTCACACAACTTGCAAAACACTTGAATAAAATAATAAGAAATAACATTACATTTGAAAATTTGACCAGTCTAAAAAACAACATAGAAATAGCACTAAAATAGAACAAAAAACAACAAACATACTACACAATCCATACTACAACATACTACATTATCCTCATTTGACATAACCAATTTATACACCAACATACCAATGTTAAACAAATTGTCTACCAAACACCACACCAACCAGCATAATCAAAGAAATAACAATAGCAAAACTCGTCACATTCCAAAACTGCTTCACGTACAAAACATTCATACACATTCATGAACAACATTATATCATTAAAAATAACAAATATGCAATTTGTAAAAACTGCAAAATAATTACTGTGACAGATATGTAGATGACATCTTAATCTTACTCAAAGGTAGTAGATTCTATGGATTCCCAAACTGGGGGGCGCGCCCCCCTGGGGGGGCGTGGAGAAAGTCCAGGGGGGTGTGACACCCAAATGAAATAAATAAAAAAATTACAAAAATAATTTCCTACAAAAAAATAAAACTTATTGGTGTATGCACAGATGGTGCTCCTTCAATGCTGGGTTCTCATTCAGGCTTTGTGCAGTTGGTCAAAGAGAAGAATGCTGATGTGGTTGGGATTCATTGTTTTATTCACCGCCAAGCCTTGGCAGCAAAAACGCTTCCATACGAACTCAATGCTGTTTTAAAGCTATGTATTAAAGTATTCAACTACGTTAAGAACAGTGCATTAAATACTCGACTGCTTAAAGTTCTTTGTGAAGATTTAGGAAGTGACCACAAAACGCTGCTATTTCATACAGAAGTACGATGGCTATCAAAAGGCAATATGTTAGGAAGACTATTTGAGCTCCTTGATGAAGTGATTACGTTTTTGGCACAGCAGAAACAAAACGAGCTTAGTGCAGAGTTAAAAAAACCCAGTAACCAAGGGATTTTGGCCTATTTATCAGACTTTTTTGACACGTTAAACAACCTAAACTTGAGACTGCAAGGTGCATACTCAAATATAGTAACACATCAGGATGCCATCAACATGTACGTTGAAAAACTACAACTTTGGATACGTAAAGTGTCAATGAACCCCAGCAACTATTCAAGTTTCAGTAAAGTAGTATCAGTCTCAGAAGAAGCGTGTTTTGAGGACATTTTTGAAGGACCGCTTTTGAAAAACTTGATAATTGACCATTTGAATAACCTCAAGGAATAGTTCAGCAGGTATTTTCCTAACTTCAGAGGAGTTTTACAAACTATCAACCAACCCGTTCCACATGGACATACAGTTGCTAGCAGAAGAGTTGCAAGAGGAGGGAATAGAAATAAAAAATGACTCTGCTGCAAGATACGATTTTGAACAAATGGACAAGCCCTCATTTTGGTTAAAGTACTTAAAAGTTTACCCCAGTGTTTCAGAGAAAGCTGTTCGGATGTACTTGCCTTTTTCAACAACATACATGTGCGAAAAAGCATTCTCAACTCTTGTGGCGATCAAAACAAAGTACCGCAACAAACTTGATGTCGAAAACCTACGCTGTGCTTTGTCTGAAACACAACCCAGGATCTGTCAACTTATTCAGAACATGCGAGCGCACCAATCTCACTAAATTACATTTTATGTTTTGTTTTTGTAAGTAGGTAGGCCTATTGTTTCACCTTCCTTAAATTGAAAATCTATCTGTGTTACAATGTTAAAATTTGTATCAGTAATTATATTCGTTTTTCATGTAATACTTGTTTTAATTTTCATCATACGTACAATTATCGAATCTTTCCATTCCGCGATACCGCATTCAACAGTGAACAAAAAATCTACCTACTCACCGTATCAAGTACGAGTTCATGTACTTGTACAAGTAGGAGTTGCTATGTATGGCACCGTGGAAATAGGGTATTGCAAAATGGAAAGCTGATATGTGTAGGGGGCGTGGGGGGGTCTCCAAATAACGAGAAGGGGGCGTGGTACAAAAAAGTTTGGGAACCCCTGTAGTAGAAGATAGACAACCATCTGTCACAAATATATAAACTATATACTCAACCTGAAGTTCACACTAGAAATAGAACAACAGAACATAATCAACTTCCTACACCTTTCAGTAACAAAACAAAACAACAAGCACATAAAATAGCCCTGCTGAGTTATAAACATTTCTAATCACCCTGAACAACACAAACATCCCACCCTCTACTCTGTGAGACACAGACTAACTAACCCATTAACAATGAAGACAGAATTAACTAACTCAACACGCTAATATATATAGGTCATATATATTTATAGCTCATATATATAGGAATTTTTGGACTAGGTAGGAGACTGACAGACTTACCTAAAGGCAATAGTCCAAAACTGCAATCTCTTGGAAATAAATAAATAGACACATATAAAAACTTATCACACTATTGATTGTTCAGTGACTGAACAATCACACCAGAGAAATAGAGAAAATTAATTCAGTGATTCGACAATGATCAAGTGACCGAAAGGTGCCTCATCACATAAGGTAAAATTATTGCACATGGTGGTGGAAAAAATTGTTTACAATTGATAATAATAACTTCATAAAGTCAGTGCAACAGAAAAATAATGGACAATGTGAAATATCACGATATATATATAATCTTGACACACCAACATTAACATGGAGCAAATATTACTACATATCATCAAGAGAAACAATAAACTCAACTCAACAGAAAATTCCAAAATATACAAACACAACAAAAATAAATCACAACACGTATTAAATGATAAAATACTCAAAGTCAAACACTTTATTTGAACACATAATTAACAATCACTCTGTGATCAACAACATATCACAAAATTTCTTAACTCACAGTATTGAACAGTGTACAAACCAAGTTCGAAACACTTCAGCTGAAAAACATGAGGGAGTAGTGGTTCTTCCCAGTTGAGTTATTGAGAAAAATATTTCATTGATCAAAAACAACAAACATGAATTTTTGTATCTACTGTTTGTTTAATATGTCTAAAATGTTTAATTTAGGTATATGAAATTATAAATCTGAATTTTAATTCTAAATAATTTCTACTAATTTTACAAACAATACAAAAAATTACTCTTCAGTTGGTTCAGCAATCTTATACCATTAACTTAGTGTTATACCAGAAAAAAAATTAAAATAATTTCAATGGTCAATATTCAAATGAATTAGGATGGAAAAATAATAGAAAATAATAATAAATAAATGATTTTCCGTCTGCATATGAATCTTTAGTAATGAAATTATAAGTGAAATTTAACATTTTTGTAGGTTTTTTGGTCACTCGAGATATTGTATATATTATAATGATTTTTTTGTTTAAAATTAAAAATGTTGACTCTGATATTAATAGTAGATGAATTAGTGTACGTATCTGTGATTTGTCTGTTTTATTGTGATAGAAAAACATTTTGACTTATAAATGGATATTTATTAAGAGTTTTGTAATTTGTTGATTTTTATTATTTTTTATATAATGTTTTGTATTTTATAAATCGTAAGTTAAGTTTTATAATTGTTTAATTAAAACTGAGCTCTTGAAAAGGAATTTCGGAAAGAAATTCAAAACGTTGAGTGTTTAAGAAAGCAAAATTGTCTGTGATCTGTCACAAACAATGTAATGTATTATTACATTTTGAATACCCCAAAATTCCTTTCTGGCTTCCTTGTTGCATATATTATCCTTTGTGGTTCATCCCTCTAATTACTTGGATTGTTTCAGTTGTTTCCATGGGATTCAATGTTTATATACTCCAATGTGGCTTCGCCTGCTGCTTTTAGTATCAGCAACATTTTGGTAGAAGGTTAAGAACTATTTTAAATTTCCATTACTATTTTAAACTGTTTGTAAACCACAATAAACACTTAAGATAAATCTTATACTTAATAGATAATTTTACTTTTTAAAATGATTACACTATCTTTCCACTGTTGAGATTAGATTAATACTTTTAATTTTTGTATAAATTTGATTATAACTAAGAAAGAGTACAATAATAGTCGGCAAAAATATTAGAAACATTTTCAAAATATTACTACTAATAACATTTTTATTGACTTCTAAACTAAAGCAAACACATTCTTGTCTTAAAAATTGTCCTAACTTTAGTCTGTAACAATCCATCCTTTAATATTCAATAGTCTGCTGCTTGTCCAATTAGGATTATGCATACATGTTGTAAGGTGTCAGTATGCAATTTATACCACACCACTTCTAAAAATTATTTCTTATGGGTTGAAAACTTTTTTTAATTTCCTTCAATTACATAAATGTGTTGCTAAAATTGACACTTTTTGACAATTTGTGTTTATAAAATAACTACTTGTATAATAATTTCTTCCAAAATTGGTTATTTTATCAAATTAATAGTAATTATTGAGTCTATTAGGAGCTTCCTTTTGTTTCATTTTAACCCTATTTAATCCCTTTATTTTACTTTTTCTTTTTCAGATTTTTAATGAGAATATATTTCAGTTTTTGTTACTATTTGCTGTAATGTTTTCTCTTACTCAAAATAATATTACCTTTGTAAATTCACTACGTTTAGTTACCTGTATCTTAAAATTTACTGAATTTGTTTCTTGTAATCATCTTGATTTTACCGGTCATTAAGAAAAACTATTAACTTAATATACTGATGCATTTTGAAACTGTCAGTTACTAAAAACTAACGCTTAAAAAACACATACAACTCTTTAAACAACAAGAAATACAATCTATCCAATATATAAAAAAAAAAGTAACAACGGCTTTAAACTTCCATATTTGCCAAATCTGTAGATCGTTAAACTCAAGATACCAAGAACACATCAATGACACAAAATACTCAAAATCCAGCTATGCAACGTATATACACAACATTCAACACACATACACATACATCCAGACTAATTTAAACACTCCACATTCTAAATCATAGCAAAAATCTAAGCATTACAGAAAATTTTGACATTTTAAAGACCACAGACTTTGAATCTAATACATTTTTCTAATACGTAGATACAACCTGGCTATCCCCATACCCCTCCACACTCGTAAATGGCATTCCTGCAACCTTGATTGAATGGAGCCAGTAGCAGGTTAGGCTTTATCTATGAGATGACGGTTTTTAAACGTGTCGGCATATTAAATTTATAGTTTTTACTTAGTTCTGTAAGTAATTACTTATGGCAACATTTACTACTACAACATGTGTATGCACATGTTTGTGCACAGGACTTTAGTTTAAACAGCAGCTGCAGTTTATGTGACAAAACTGGAGTAAAAGATATGAACTATCAAAATATTATTTTCAGAATGTCCTTGCAAGAGGAGATATTTTAAGAATGGTAGCTGTTTCTAGTGGTTTCTATTAACCTAATATATTGGTTTGTTAATTTTTAGTATGCATCACTGATACTTTATCACACTCCTCAACAAAAAGAAGTGGCTGAGTCAACTAAGAAACAACATGAAGAGGTTGTTAAAGGAACAGTTGTTACTAGGATTGAACCAGCTACTGAGTTTTATGATGCTGAGGAGTGAGTTTTTATTTAAGAATATTATTTTTTCTTACTTATATCAAAATAAAATATTGATAAAATAAAACTTAATGGCTATAAAGCTTTTAAATTGTTTAGTGATAGTTTACACTTTAAAACCTCTTTTACCCAAATCAGTAAGGGTAAACAATCCAATACTGTATAGGTAAACGTCAGTTTGGCATTGACTGATCTAGATAGCAAAAAATCTGATGTGGGACAGGTTTTCTGATCATGGATTAAATTAATTAAACATACTGTATTTAATTAATTATTAGTTAATATGTAGTTTGGTAGGCATTATTTTTAAAATACATAGTTCTAATTACTTGAGTACGTATATAAATGTTTAACCTGTTGCGTTTCACGGAATGTTATAGCAGGGATAATACGAGTCCAGCTCATAATGAAAGTCATCATTGTTTGATTGCTACAAGAGAGTCTATTCTCTAATATGTCTTGTATAAGACTAGACATCTGCTCTGCTTAAGGGATATTTATTTCTTCAAAACTTGCAGCATATGTAACAATAGCTATTTATAGCTCATAATTTGTTCTTTATGTCAAGTGAAATTTCAGTATAGTTTTCACTCAATTTTGGTCAGTAGATTATGTTTGTTGTGTCTCATATTAGTAAATATTTGTATAATTAATGTATTTTTGTGTACATCTGAAGTAAACTATAATAGTGGGAGCCTAGAATCTAACGCCAGCTTCAAACATTAAGAAATGTTTAATTTGTTTTTACTAATTATGATTACATACAAACAAAAATCGATTGAATTTTGTAGTCCATTATGTTCGGTGAAACTTAATCATTTTTACATTAGTTTATGACTATCCGAACTTCAAATTTTGTAAATTTGTAAAACCTTACTGAGTTAGGTTCGTAAGTAAGTTTTTACAAAATTTAAAGTTCGGATAGTCATTAACTAATGTAAAAGTGATTAAATAATAATCAATTAACAAATAATAAACTGAGGTACAAAATAATGAACGAATTGCACCTGTATAAAATATATAATTATTTATAAATAATGTACAATATATTTATCTTTATAAGTTATTTAAAATTCTACACTCAGTGCTTACATAAGTTTTTTATAAAAGGAGAAGTAATGGTGGCTTGATTATCTCACTGTATACGCTTCTTTGATAAATTATCTGAAATGGTAACAAAATAGTCATATACTGCCATTAGGTGAAGTTTTTTTAAATTTTGTATTTTTGTGTGTTGTTTAATGAAAGGTGTTGGATGTAAAAAAGTAAAAAAGATCTAAAACAGTATTGGTTATATAACATAAATGATATCATGACCTCTACTATCCCAAACCTATTTTAAAATCAATAAAAATTTAAGTATATACTGTAAGTTTTCTTTTTATTGTAATAATATGAATGAATTCTTTAAAATGTATTTTTTCAATAATTTCAATCAAGGTAGGTTAGTAAATTTTCTTAATTTATTTTAAGAGAAATAAATATTCTAGAGCTTTCTTTTTTTAATAACAAGTTTAATGTATCATTTAAAACAATTTCTTAGCAATTATAAGTTCTATTAATAAATTACAATTTTTTTTCTTTTTTAAAGTTTTACAAATTTACTATAAGTGTCCTCTATTATCATAAGTCTTATTACTCTAAATTGTATTTCTCTTTTGGCAGCAACAGTTTTTATTTAATTTAGCCTAAATTGATTTTAATTTTGGTTTAGTACAAGCTCTCTTAATCTCGGGTTATATGGTAGGTTTTAAATTTTGAGTAATGAAATCTTATTTGGCACTCTAAAGTACTAGAACAAAAAAAATCTAAGCTTATAAATTATGTTAGAAATTAATTTATTTCTAGGTAAAATTGTCCCTTAATATTCTTTCTCTGTTCTTTTATAAATATCTGATTGCAAAATGTAGTAATGGATCTAGCCTAGATACTTAAGTGTTTTAGATTGCAGATTCCACTTTTCGGCCTTTATCAAAATATTTAATAAGATCTTTTTAAATAAATAGTTTTAATTAATTTTCTTGAAAGTATTTTGTAGTGTTAATTGAATTCGAGACTAACACTCCCGCACTAAGTTTAAATTCTTCAAATTTTATTGGCCAATTCTGAAACACGTCTGTCTTGTTTGAGTAGGTTTGAACAACTGAAGCGACGCTAAGCCACGCATTTAAAAATGGCTAAACAAACTATTTCCTTTTTTTAATTGTTGTTACCGGCTTTACGGATGCTGTATTCACTGCCTTTGGTACATTTCATGTTCTTAATAACTAGATTTTAATTTCTTTGCAGGTAACTGCATTTAAATATTATTTCTTCGGACTAAGTTTAAATTATCAGCTGTTCTATTCACAAAGCGCGCGCACCTCACTTAATATGTTAGTCATCCCGTTTGGTCTATTTGTGCAATCTTAAAACGTTTTCACTTTCTTAACACTTAAAGGCTTTTACTTTTATTTACATTGTTTTAGTGTTCTTTTCAAACTGTTACACATTAAATTGCTTCTATTATATTGTTTTTTTTTTATACTGATTATTGTTCTAAACTTGTGATTAAATGTTACGATTTTGCCAATTTAGGTTATATTTACATTTTTCTCTTTTTTTTCATAAATGGTTATTCTATGGTTTGAATTTACTTACATATTTATATTATATTATACATAGTGCCTTTTTTACTTGCTATTCCAAAATGTTACAATACATATAATTCTTGTAAATAGTATATGTATGTTATGAAAACAGTCTTAAATATCAGAACTTAGGAAAACGTAATAAAAACGTTTGGTTGAGTAAACAGTCTGCTACCATTAACACAAGAATTTTATCGAATAGGGATAGTTCTGTACAGTAAACTCCCGATTATCCGTGGAATAGGGTGGCCCGGTAACGCCGATTAACCGAATCCACGGATAATCTGCTATGAACAAAGAATACGCAAAACGATCGATAATCGATTATTGTACCATAAGTTACACAAATAATGTCCCCGGTTAATGCAATCTTCAAAAGGCCAAAATAAACACAGTAAATAATTTAAAATGCCGATGTATTTGACGGATTATAACATGTACTTTTATATGTCTAACTATTTACAATATGTACATAAGTATATGTCAAAAGTAAGTATGTATGTACATAAGTAATTTCCTTTACATATAATACTTTCACTTTTTACAAAAATCTGTCACTTTCGTCTGTTTTTTGTGAGCATTGATTTAGCTTTAATGTGCGATCTAAGTTTCTTGAGAACCATTTTGTCGCACAGTAAGAGTCGTCTCGCTCTAATTATTGTGTCTGTTGTTTTCATCTCAAAAATTTTATTTCTACCCTATACAGGTTTATTTGGGTCATTAAAACAGTGTATTGGACATTAAAATCTTGTTTAATTTTTCGGTTTTTAATAAAAAAAAAGGAAATTTAAGTAAAGTATCAACTAATACAAATGATAAAATACTACATGACAAAAAATAAAATTCAATAAAAAAGACAAAGAAATAAAAATAACGGATACAAATTCAAACTACCTACTACTAAAATAACCTTTCAACGTTCAACTCGGATTGTTTGTTTCTACTTGTGTCACAAATCCATAAATATCGATAATGTATATGACAGACATGGATAATGCATATGTCACGTCGTAGACTATTTATAGCCGAGATTAGCTGACATTTGTTTACAATCTCATGATATACATTAGGGCATCCAAGCATTTTGTCATTGTCTCTTATATACAGTAGTCTGTTCCCACCTCGAGTTGGATCATTCACTGTAACAGGACAGTTATCGTTTATCCTTGCTTTATTTGAGAAAGCTTAGTTTATTTTTATGATCGTTGTTTTTACCGGATATTGTGCCGCGTTGAGTGGTTAAAAAAAAACAATAATGAATCTGATTGGAATAAAAATTGTATATTTGTAAAACAATGGCAGACCCCGGATAATCCGTAAACCGGTTAATCCGCCCCCGGATAATCGAGAGTTTACTGTATTTCAATTTTTTTTAAATATTTCCTTTTTTTATTTTATTTTTTATGTTATATTTTTGAATTATTATAAGAACCAATATCATAAATGTTACAATTTTTTATAAGATTTCCAATCATAAGTTATATATCTTATGCATATACAAGCTGTGTTCAAAAACAAAGTTGACTTTTCAAACTTCATGACATTCAGTTTTAGATTACGTTTCTGTTTTGTTATGTTAATACACATGTCTCGAACATATGTTTACAGTTTCAACAATATATCATATTTTGTTTAATTTGACAGTTACAAAGGTCAGATGTGTTTTGGTCTGCTTGGCTATTTTCCAGTGATGCAGCCTCTATCTCCTCAATTTTTGCAAATCTTTGTCCTTTTATAGGTATCTTCAGTTTTGGGAATAGAAAAAACGTTATATAGGGCCGAACTCGGTGAATATGATGCTTAAGGCATGATTAGGGTGTTGTTTTTAGCAAAGAAATCTCTCACAAACAATGATAAATGAGCAGGTGCATTATCGTTATGCAAATTCTGTGAATTATTTTTCCACAATTCAAGACGATTTTTATATTGCTTGTTGTAAGAACTGATACACTATGCCATGGTAATTGGAGAAAACAGTGAGTGAAACCTTGAAATTTGATTGAACTTAATGTGTTTTTTTTTGGGTCCTGGGTTCTTTCATTGGGACAATTGGGCTTTGGTTTCAACATCATAGCTATATGATGTTTGACACTTTCTCGACCATCTTGGGAGAGCTTATACAGTAAACCCTCGCTATTTGTGGGTTTGGTAATTTCGTTTGACAAAATTACAGCATACTCTGTGATTACAGCTAATATGTGTGGTATTAAAAAAAAAACAAGGAAGACAGTATAGTTACTGTGCAGGTTTTAAGATAATGTTCTCGTCTTATTTATTTTGTACAGTACTACAGTTATTTATCATGAAGAAATCCGATTATTGTCTAAACATCCATTATACTGTATACTACTAGGCCTACTAATCAAAAGATAGGGATTCTTTATTTATAACAATTGGCATTATAGTCACTAATTGCTTATACAATGTTTGTTTATACAATGATAAGTCAATCAGGCATCCACATACAACTCCATACATTTGTTTAGCATCACTTCTGTTTACTTACTGCTAATTTAGTAGTTTTCGAAATTCCAACATCCGTAGTCATATTCGGTGGCCGTAATTTACTCAGAGTTTGGTGGCCGTAATTTACTCAGAGTTTGTTTCTCCCATCAGTTATCAATCAGGTGTCGCACTGCTTGTTGTGACTATTAGTTTTGAAAACGTCATGTGTACTTGTCGAATTGTTTAATGAATTTGTTTTGTTTAGTTTTATCTTTTCCCTTTAATTGTTTATCCAAGCAATAATGTCATCAAACTATGGTAGAGATAAGAAAAAGCAAGAAAAACGTTATGGCTTTGATTAAGGAAATTGACTTTTTAGATAAATCAAAAGAAGTGAAAGTATATGATCTGTTGCAAAGCATTTTAGTGCTAACGAGTCAACAGGGTGTTACATTTAAAAAAATGAACAAAATTTAAGGAATGTCAGAGAAGGGACTTCTCAATCAGCAAAGTTACCTCTGTGTGTTGCGATATAAACATCGAAAAAATTTAAAAAGCTTTGACTGTGTGGATAGAAGATCAATCACAAAAAAGGGTGCAACTGAGTTCGATTTGTATTAGTGAAGAAAGCTAGGCGCTTGTATGAACATTTTGTTCAAAACGATGGTGAACGACAGTCAATCGTTCAGAAAGTAAAGGCTTATTTGATAAGTTCAAGAGACAGTTTTCTCCTTACAATGGAAAATTGCTGGTGATTCAGTAGGGCAATGAAATCACCAACTCATTTTCAACGCATTTTAAAAATCTTTTTTTGGAGAAAGCCTACACAGTGGATGAAGATTTTAACGAGGATGAGATTGGATTGTTTTGGTTCATAATGCCTTCATGAACTTTCTTATCTAAGGAGGAAAATCTGCTCAGCGGTTTAGGGCCACAAAGATCGTTCGACTGTTCTACTGTGCTATAGTCTAGCGGTTAAACCGCGACATGATGAAACCAATGGTAATTTACAAGTTCTTCAACTCTACAACATTGAAAGCCAAGGACAAGGATCACTTGACGATGTTGTGGAAAGCTAACAAAAAGGCATGGATAATCGGAGAATTTTTCACGCAATGGGTTCCTTTTTGGTACAGAGCAGAATGTTATTTTTGAAATCGAGGTTCATTACTTTTAAAGTTCTCATAATAAACAATGTGTATGGCACCCCAAACTTCTAAATTCGTTACGTGGAAGGGTTATTCCTGCTACCAAACACAACACCCTTGATTCAACTTCTAGACCTGGGTGTCATCGCCATTTTTAAAGTCTACTATCTTCAGCTTACTTTCAGCAAATTAATAATTCCATGGAAATGAACGCAATTTTAACAGCGAGCCAATGCTGGAAAAATATGATATTATGAAATGCATTTCTAAAATAAAAGAATCTGGACAAACTAAAACCATCATCAGTGCGTGCATGTTAGAAGTAACTGTGGCAAGAATTGTGTTAGCCAGGATGATGTTACGACAGATTTTCACAACACTGTTACTGATATGGACTCAATAGTACATGGAATTAATGGTGAAGGTTTTGAGACATTAACAATGAAGATTTCGATAATCTTTTGAAAAGTGTAAATGAAGATTTGACAGAAGAAGAGATGGAAGAACTGATAACCAAACCTGTGTCTTATCTCGGATAACGAAGACAAAAATTTCGTAAAAAATGTATTGCCGAAGTTGACGAAATCTGTTGGAGTTATTCTATGTTTAAGGAAACAGCTGCAGCCATTATTGAAATTGATCCCTTTCATAATTAAATTTCAATCAAGAGCTGGAAGAAGCAATATCCCTATGTAAAAAAAGTATGTAAAGAACTAAAAATTACACTCAAAGTAAAAAAACAATTTTTTTAAAAACCAAATTAACGTTGTTTAAAATATTATTTGTCTTAAATTAGGTGTTTAAAATTTACTGGATATTGTTTAACGCTGAAGAATACGTGAGTCTGTGTGTGTAATCGGGCATATTTAATAGAATTTTTATGTTTTTGAAAGAAAAACATAAGTAAACCATGAAAATATGTTGTATGAAGTACTTAACTATTCTATGCTGTGTAATAAGAGTAGAGTATAGCTGTAATTAATGTTAGTATTTTTTATGTAGAATATATCCCTCCTCTTTCCATATACGTTTGATTTCAGTATTTGCAAATTCACTATTCTCAGTAAGTTTGGGAATGTAACCACTGCGAATACCGAGGGATGACTGTATTATAATTTTTTTGTTTACTCAGAGCAGACTTACCAAATGCTACTATTAATATTTCAAATGTGTTGGATTCGTAATTCCATTTTTTTCTACACAAAATTTGATGCAAATTCTTTGATTCATTTTTTTATAGCCGAGCATATCTAAACACATCTAACCCTTGTATCTGCCAAAAACAAACAAAATATCCTTATTATTGAAACCGTTAACACATGTTCAAGATATGTGTACCAACACAACAAAACAAAAAAATAAAATAGGATATACTTTGTCCACAAAATTTAGTACTCACTTTACTTTTTGAACACTCGTCATATGTATAAGTGGTAGACAAAAAATTCTAAATAAATTTCTCAATACATTGTTTAAATAAAGTACTTGCAAATAAATTTGGCCGTGTTCTCTTTAATGACATTAAATTACATGGTTTTTAAGGCAGTGTTATTGAGATAATTTTAACCTTTATTTGAAACATTGTTTTCCAACATTAAAAAAAAAATTAACTTTTCCAAGAACATATGTAGCATCATTTGTTTATAGATCTGAAAACTCTGAGATTTTTTGACACAATTCATGAAAAAAATATGTACATTTTCTATATAGAATACTTATGTTCTGGGAACAAATGATTAATAAGCAGTATACTTCACTGAAGATTTCAAAATCAGTTCTAGATAGCTTATAAGGTTCAGTCTAGGAGCATGTTAAAAAACTAGATATTCACTGAGAAAAACTTTTCTTATTAAACAGTTATAAGTGTTTTTTAAAAAAAAGTTTTAATACGAGAGCTCTTTCCAATATTTAGGAAAGAAAGATGTATGTATTCAGTACTTGGTATTCAAAAGAACAGAAATCACTCTTGCAAGACTATGTCGACTTCTGTAACGTTCTATTACTATCACAGCGAATTACCAGGCACACATAATACAAAGCTACAGTCAATAATAAAGAAAGTTTAACTAGGAGCTTGTAGGGGCAAATGCCCCTATTCATATTGAAACAAATCTAAAACTTTTGTATCGTAATTTTATTTATTAATACAAATTAAATTTAATATAGTTCAAGTTTTTCATAACAAAATTTCCTTATACACTATATTTTTTGTGATTGCGTTTTCAATTTGATTTTTTGATTAATCGTATTTTCAATATGTATCTTTTATTCATCTTGAGATTTTACTCGACCTAATGCAACATAAAGCTGATCATGTGTAAAAACAGCTTTGGTCAATTGAAGCCCCGATCTTAAGAATGTTTGACCCTGAGCCTTATTTATAGTTATGGAAAATGCAAGTTTTAAAAGAAATTGATTTCTTTCATTTGAAATTCCATGTTAGACCTGTTGATATTAATTTAATTCTTGATATAAATATGTTTTCTCTTCCAGAACTAATGATTATTTGTAATTTAATACACTTGTTAAACATATCTAGTACAATAAGACATACTCCATTAACTAAACCTGATCCCAAGTTCATATTTCTAATAAACCTTTAATACTGTTAAAATATTTGTGCTCAGCTGTTTTTTATATAATATTTGTACAGCTGTTTTACAGTGAAAATATTTGAAAATCATACTCAGCTGTTTTTCATTACTATATATTTCTTATGAAGTTTTTGGGTATTTCAAGTTCCTCAAAACCAAATTGAGAAAAACCTATATTTTCCCCCGCTCCTTCGTGTAAGTACCTTTAATTTGAGCCACCTCTCAGCTCTGTACTACCTTCCAAGCTACCACAATTTTTCTCTGAAAATTCGGCTCACAAAATTATATATATGGGTATAGGGGACATGATTTACAGTAAATTGTACAAATATTTTAAAGTATTAGGTATGGTAAGGATTAAGTAATGGAAATGGTAGAAAAAGCCTTGGAGAAATAATATGAAACCTGAATTAAAGAAAATATTCATAGTTTAAAATTTTGTCTAATGCCTGTTGCATATCTACCAGATTCAAGGAGCATATTATAAATCTTAAATCAATCATACAAAATATTATACATCAGAACAGCAACAAAGTCTAAACTAATTTGTAAGTTTTTAAAAATTATCAAATTACAATAAAAATACATTTATTATTTACTTTGAATTTATAATAAAAATAATTTTTTTTGTTGAGTTTTGTGGACTGAAATATGATTGAAACAGATTGTAATGCCAAGCTAAGATAAATGAGGACAAATATTTTTTTATATGGCAGTGAGGTTTTTAATGTTTTGAATTTGGGAAACAAAATGGTGGTTTCAGATAGCAAAATTCCTTTTTTAACTTTTGTTGGTTCAGATTTAACAATTAAAAAAAAAATTATAGTATAAGGTTCTTACAGAATCTTTTCAATATTTTCAAAGCAAAAAATGTTAAAAAGTATTCTTAGGGATATCTTTCCATGCATGGTTCAGCAGCAACTTTGGTATATTTTATACAAAATATATCATATGAAACACACCAACAAATTTTCATAACAAATACGATAGTAAATTAATAAACTGTTTATGCATTACCTTTAACAATTTAGCAGTTAATTTTAACATACGTTTTGATTGATGAACCAATTATAACATTTTATAATCTAGTTTTGAGAAACTGGTATAATGTATATCTGATTGGTTTCAGTTATCACCAAAAATATCGCTTACAACAGCATAAGGATCTTTGTGTTTCATTGACATTGAAAGGAAGTCTTCTGAAAACGTCTCATGTAGCAGCTCGATTAAATGGCTATGTAATGGGACAGGCACCCATAGAACAATTTGAAGATGAAGCTCCTAAACTTGGACTTACCAAAGAAATGATAAATTATGTAAGAGAATATGTTATAAAATATGAAGGTACAGGATTTGTCTGTGGATAGAAATCAGAGTATCAAAAAATATTTTTGTAAAATCATAAGGGTTCTTGTACAAGTTCTGTACACAATTTTTAGTATAATGTTACATTTTGTTCCAAGCAATGGATACTTGTATAACTAAACATGTTGACTGTGGGTGATAACATTTTTCATACAATGAAGCATTACGCATGACAACTGTTGTCGCCACTTCATTTTGGTTTTAATGTCCCTGCATTAAATCTAAAATGAGGTAATGTTAGTTTTCTTGTATTTATCAGATCAAGTGAAGCTTTGAAATTATTTTTTATTTTTTATCTTCCAATTCTATCATTTTTAAATTTTGTTGGCTATTCTCTTAAAGAAGAGTTATACTCAAATTAATAATTCTTATGTAATTTTTATTTTCGATCAAATTAACTAAAAATTCCAACATTTCTTATAAAAAAAACCTATAACTTTTCATTTTAGTTTCAAAATGTAATACCTATTACACAATAAACTCGGCTGAGAGTTTATACACTGACCACGAATATTTGATTCTTTTTTTTAAATTTGTAATTAATACCAAATATGGTTTATATAGAATAAAGTTTTGGAATATAATTTAACATTTGGGTCAAACTTAACTAAGGAAAGATTGGTTTTAACTAACTGAACAATAATGGTTTTAAACCATTAGGAAATAGTTTAGAACAAAAAAAATTACAAATTTTATTACAAAACAGTATTAAATATTAAGTTTAGTTTTAAGACATAATTTTACTTTGAAATAAAAATCTTACTTACTAGGAGTAGTATGTTTTTATCTTTCTTAACACACTATTTGTAAACTTGCAGCAACAATTCCTAAAAACAGATGTCACTGTGTGAAAGCAATAGTCAAACTGAACAAAAATAGTTCCTCTGTTAATTTCTAAAACGGTATTAGTATTTTCCTAGCAGTACCAGGAAATAGTTAAAAGTCTTCATGAAAATTGCTAGATTAAACTATCTTTCAACCGCCACAATCTAAGCTGGGCATGACTCAATACCACAGTCAACATGTTAAAATCAAAATATAGTTAAATAGATCAGTTTTATTTATGAAAAAGTGTTATTTTTATTAGGGTTTTTTATTTACAGTTAAAAAATGTACAACCCTAATTGTTCAAGGTAAAGGGCACATAAAATAAATTCTTTGCATTATTATTAAACTTGCAACCTTCATAAATTTTAAAAAAACAGAATCATGTCGACATAATAAATTGAAAAAAACTTTTTAATAAGGAGCAATTCTCTTGTTAAAATCATCAGACTCTTCGACAAGCTCTGAAGAATTATTCGTTAGAATAAAGAGGAACAGTTTTATTATAATGACATTTACAGCTTTCTAAATATTAGAAAGATTATGATTATTAAAAATTACAAGTTAACTAAAATCGTGCTAAATTCTATTTTAACGTAATAGTCTACAAAAAACGTTCAAACTTGGTTAATGAAGATTTATGAAAACCTGGTCATGCCTGAAAGCATGACAGTCATATCGTATAAAATTAATGATTTATTTAAAATTACAAATGTAAACTTCAATTAACAATTACGATATAATTTCAGTAATAGCCATTTCTGTTTATATAACTGGAGAAATTGGAACTACTTTTTATTTGTCTTTTGTTTTGACATCAATGAAGCTGTGACAGAGTAGTAGCGACCAGGGAGAGAGAGAGAGAGAGAGAGAGAGAGAGAGAGAGAGAAAGAAAGAAAGAAAGGGTGTGTGTGTCGAGCTTGCCCGAATGAGAGTGAGACAACGGAGAGTGACAAATGGAATACAAATGCTTCCCATTGTCTTTGTTATTGCATCATAAAAAATAATATTTGCGGTTATCTCAAATCAACATTTGCTTTAATCGTTTAATTCCTCTAAAACAACTATTACATAAATAAGGCATAATTGATAATTAATTCTTTTTCCTTAATTAATTATTAATTAATAAATTACTTGCATATGTCTTTCAATAGTTTTAAATAACGAGAATCAGAATTGGCACTTTAATCAATAGATAATCGAGTATTGACGATTACTCGATATCATTAGAATCGAAGATTTCAGGAATTGAGAATCTGAATTGGCCTATCCCTTCTCATAATCCTTAAATCCATGACTTCATACTTAATTGATTTTTACACTTAGTTCTGATTAAATAATTGTTGTCTTTTTTCTGTTCTTTTGAGTTTATATATATAATACACAGAATGTGTGTAAATTAAATCATGTTTTAAAAATAATATATATAATTGTTAATATATTATACTATACTGTTTTCATATTGTATTAGTTATTCATTTTTAAAGATAAAGTATAATGGTTTTATATTGAAAATTACATTTTATATTATACTATAAATATATTGTTGAAGAAATGGGAATTTTGTGTTTTGTGATTCTTATACAGCAGTTCTCCTTCCAAATTATCCTTTTTATTACTAGTAAAATATCACTTCCAGGTACCATTTGCAGTTTGGAGTTCTAAGACCTTAAAAAATTTCAATTTTAGATAGTGTGTATTCAAAAGTAGATAACAGGGTTTTGGACATGTATAAACATAAATTATTGTAAAATTAAAAACAAATAAATAGGGTGTTGATCTAATATCTCTGTTTTCTAAATATATGTACTTTAAAAAAAACTTGATGTTTAAGATGAAAAGAACATTTGTGTTTATTTTCTCTAAAGATCTATTTATTTTAGCCAAGAGATACTAAATAAGACAAGATAAAAAAGAGTAAAACGAAATTCTAGTCATAGAAGATATATGTTCAGCTAAAGCACCTCAAAACTTACATAGTTATGTCATGAGGTGTAGATTCAACAGCTAGATATTATACTGCTAGATTTCAAATATTGCAGTTTATAGTTACATATTTAGAAAATGACCTGCAAAGTCTTATTAAATTATTGTTTAAAAGCTTATTAAATTAAGATGTATGGGATTTGTGTGCTCGTTAAATAATTGCTCTCTTAATCTTCAATTAAAACAAATCAAACATGTTTTATTTAGCAAAAAAATTATAAAGTTACAAACCAAAATACATATTTCTTAGACATTGCGTTAGTTACTGATTAGTGAACACTTAACATTTGACTTATGAGGAAATTTACATATTAACAAATCAATGGCTGAAATGACTATGTTTTCGAGTTTGCTTGCTTGCTCTGTTCATAATTAATTCTTACAATTTAAACTGAAAACAAATGCGTCAAATAATGCATAAATTACATTTATGTACGTATTGAACAATTTAAAGGTTATTGATTTTGTACTAAACTGTTTAAGCATTTAAATTTTGTAATAGTTCACCAAAGTTTGAATTTGTTCACTTAGCTGTTTTAACAAGGTGTAGCCTCGCATCCTTCTATTGGAAAAATCCACGCAATAATTGCTCGGTCATGATTTTGAAAAAGGCTTCAGTAACTCTGCATTCCATCTTCGTCATTGGAGACGTGTGCTGTTCTCTACATTCTGATTACAAGAAATTTAAAAAAATGATTATTACATTAAAAATTTAAAACAAATCATTTCTTCGCTCTTGGAGATGACCGTTGCCTTCTACATCCCGATTTCAAGACAATTAACTGTCTGTAGCAAAGCAAGCGTTCTAGTTACCGCTTACTTTCAAACTCTTCCTACAGATGCCACTACCAACCAGAGATTTGATTTATTTCTAACAAATCACAATTTTTTGATCTAGTTCTATTATTATTACATTATTGAATACATTCTCGTTTGTTTTCTGAAATTTCCTTTTTTAATATGTAACACCATCTAAAATGTGTTACAAGTTATGTAAAATTTAATAATGGGAAGTAGATTTTTAATTAAGAAAGTACTCCTTTAATTTTGGAAGGCGTTGTGCAATATAATATAAAGATAAAGCTCTTATGCTTTGTTATTAAAGTAATATAGTTCATAAATCTTTTGTGGTATCAAGGATTATGAAGATAAAAAGTAGCAGGTTGTGCTTTATATTGTAAAATTGTAGAAAGATAGAGCCAACTAAATATATTTTCTTTAATTTATGTTAGTGAAGTTTTATGAATTATTTTCCTTATAACTTTTAAAAATCAATTATTTTTATCCTTGACTTTATAATGGGTATTTTCTTACTTGAGTGTAGGATATTTACTATTTTCCTTATAATGACAAGAATAATTAATTTTTGCCCTTGACTTTCATATAATAATGTCTATTTACTTCAGTAATAGTCATTACAATACAGTCTCAATCTAATCTAGTGCTGTTAGTACAAAAGGTTTAATTTTACAGCTATGTTTATAAATTATAATCTTGTGTGTTAAACTGTTGTATAATAAAAGTAAAGATTCACCAAAACATATTCGAAGGTTAAAATGTTTAAATTTAATTTAACTAGTACTGTAGAGGTAGGCGGTTAATTTATTAATTGAGAGTGGTTGAAACATCTCGAGCAGCTAAAAAAACATGATAGGTAGGTGGCTTCAAACATTTTGTTTAAAAACTAATTGTAATCTATCTTAAAAAAAATGTAGAATAAGAAGATTGTCAATTTTTAAGAATTTGTTTCTCTAGTAAGATATTAAAATGTTTGAGTTTGAATCTATTATATTAAAATTAACAATATCTTGGTTATTTGAAGTTATGCAACAATTGTAATACCTTAAAAAAATTAGAATTATGTTCCAGGTTTTTAGAAAATACTCAATTTATGTTACTTAATAATAAAATAATTGGACAGCCATTTCTATTTTTTCTTAAACATACTGCTCTATTGAATTGTAGTCCAGTTTTTTCTGTTATGTAGTAACCATTTTTAATGTACAAAAAAGTAAATAATTGCTAACAAAAGATTACTGGGAAAGTTTGGCATAAAAGTATTCACCAAGGAACTACATTTTAAGTACTAACCATTTTATGCAACGTTTGTTGGTTTTAATAATCTTTCAGTATTCAAGTCAAATTTTTAGTTTTGTTACTACAGGTAAGAGTGCTAGATACTTGTACCTTTTAATTGTTATTACATCTTTGTTTTTTTTTTACATTAACATTACACATTTTGGTTAAATGTATTAAAACGTAGCTAGAAACAAATAGCTAAATGCCAAATATATGAAAGTAATAATTCATAACTAAATTATACAAAACATAACCATTTTGAAGCATGACTTAAGAAAAAGTGACAAATACCTTACAACAAAATTTATGTCTTAACATAGTTTTTCTTCATGACAGAATTGTTCAATTGAATGTTAGGTTTATACACATTAACATATTTATTTGCACTTACCTATAGTATATGAAACACATCTTATCATTAAATAATAAAGAGGTCAGATATGGTATAAATTGATAATTAAACACATTTTGTGAAACAGCCACCCTCATGTACACAGAAAATGAGCACCATTGTAGGAAAGTGATTATATATTATTATTATATGTTAACGTGTAGACTATAAGTGAAAACTAGTGACTCACTAGTTTACTAGTGCAGTAGAGCGTCAACAATCCGGATCTATTGGGACCAGGGCCCATCCGGACTATTGATTTATCCGGATTTACAAACAATCTCTAAATTAGACAGTATTATTCATATTTCATTAACTTTCATCTATTTGAATGCTTAGAGTAACTTGTAAGTTTTGAAATAATCCAGAAGTTATTACAAAATAGACGTCAGAGGGCTTATAAAATACAAAAGAATTTAGTGAAAGAACATATAATGTTCATACTAATACATAGCACAGAATTCCAAAATATAATGCCGATACAAACTTATTTAGTGAAAAAGTCTATTGTTTTTTGAACAAAAGCATATTATATGACAAATTAGCTAAACATTAAGTTTAATAATAAATGTTATTATTTGGCTGATTAGTTATAATAGATGTTTTAGGTTAGTGTGCAGAACAAACAAATCTAAAAAAATTAAATCAAGAATAAATATATTATACGTTGCTTTTTAAATTTTGTTTTGACACATTTTTCCAGAATTGGTTTATCTTCTTTGCATTTATAATTAAAGATAACACCTAGTTTAGTATTTATTGTAGTGGTGCAGAGTGCTGCACTTTTCATACAAAGTGCCATGCATGCTGAAAGCATGATCCAGATTTGCGATGCTCTGGATTTTTCACGTCTACTGATTTTTCACGATAACTGATGCTCTACTGTATAAGATGAAGTAATCTCCCCATACCGGATCATCTGCCTCAAAGTAACTACATTTATCATCAGTATTTTTTTCAATAAATAAGGTCTATACAACAGTATTATACCAAAATGCACCTAAATAAAAATCATAAACATCAGTCATCTAGAAACCTCAAACAGCGTAAGTTATTTACATTAAGAATACTGTGAAACAGTTGTACAACCAGAAGAACCAACTCAAAAAAATTGCTTGTTAAAATTATAAAACAATCAGATAGAGAAATTATTGGTAAACAGTTGGCCGAGATGTACTGCGTTGAACAATCAACGATTTTAGACTTTAAAAGGAATAAACCTACACTTTTTAACTTTGTATCAGAGCTTGAAAATAAAATGAAAGTGTTTTTCAAAAATCAGTAAAGGCAGCAAACAGCAAAGAATTAGAAAATGCATTTCCTTGTGGTTTTACAACAATGTTATTTGGGAAACCCAATTTCGGGTCCGATTCTTTGTAAAAGAGCTAAAATCTTGACTCAGAAGTTATAAAGAAAAATATAAAACTAAAAACTTATAATTTTTTCTCTTAAATATTGACCCTTTTTTGAAAATTCCAATTAAACAAATTTATGTTTATCTAAACGGAGTCCTGGTAAAATTAATTCAGATAATCGAAGTTCTACTGTAAGTGCAAAGAGTGGTATCTTTGAAACAGTCTAATGGTTTACAAAAAATAACAAGGTTTTAAAATAAATTTTTATTTAGAAAAACTACAATCTTCAAAGAAGTATTAAATGTATGGGACTTGTTAGAAAGTTTGTTTAAACTTTTTTTTAAAAGAGTTAAAAGAATATAACATGTAACAGAGATTTACTGTCATCTAATTTTATATATAACTATTAGATTTATCTGAATTTCCTTAAGAGTTTCAAATATGTTGTAAATGTGGTAATTTTAAAGTAATTTTTTTAGTCAATAAAAAATTAAAAAAATACTTTACAACCATTCTGATAGGTTTAACCTCAAAAACTTCTTCATACTTTGACACTTTGGGGGATGTTTGAAAACGAACTCATATTTTTATAATGGTTGTCAAGTTGCCTAAAGTTAACTAGATTTAATGTACTGCAACTATCTCATGTGGTTTAATAACATCAGTGTCAAGATCGCAACACATTCACTGTGGTTTTTGATACTTGCTCTTCTACTCTTATGCAGTGGTTGGCCATAGTTGAATACTCCTTTTTTGTTTTGAATTAGCATATATCTTTCCAGCCAGATTGAAACCAATATATTTTAAGCCAAACCAAACCTACAGAAGAGTTTAGCTTTACTAGTTTTTTTTGTGTTTTTACCCTTTGTTTCAGAGGCAAAATAGTCTTTTGTCATTTATTACTTTATTATTACCAATGACTAGTGAGCACAAAACACACCGGTGTTATAAGAAAGTGGTCCTACATTTGTTTCTCATAATAATGTCCTTATTATGTAGAAGCAAGAAACAGTGAAATTTTGCTTATTTGAAATCAAGTACCTATTCTCTTTGCTCTATCTATTAATCTTTTTAAAACTTTATATAAAATGTTAAAAAATTTAAAAGTTATTTAATGAATTTTAAGAAATTATAATTAAAATTTTTTTTTTATATTTACAATGACAAATTGCCTGCTGTAGTATGAAGATAAATAGTTTGATAATTTGATTTAGTATATGGAGATTTTTAAGAGGGATACTTTTTTCTGTCTGAAGGTATTTTCAAGGATACCTGAAGCTGGTAAGAGTACTTATCTGGATCTCGGTCAAGACCTATGAAATTATTATATTTTATTAGGATATTCACTGTCTAAAAACATTGCGGTGTTATATCTGTTATCATCATGAGGTACGTAGTACCAATTTGTTTTTGAGTTTTGAGTTCTTGTTTAAAAAATATTTTTGGGGAGTGAATTTGTTAATTATTATTACTATAATTATTTACTTCAAGTACTTTCAATTTATCATATCATAAAATTGTATTTTTAAAAAGTTAAAATTGTGCAACTTTAAAAATAAACCAAATATAGGTATATTTAATTATAATGTAGAAAATGGGGTTTAAAAAAAGAAACAACAATCAATGTGTACTTTAAAACTTATGTCTATCATTTTAAAGAGCTTTCTGCTATAATTAATAATTATTTGAGGACGTAAAGTTTATCAAGTAAATAAAATTATTTGTTTCCATCTTCAAATTAAGCTACAGTATACATTTATACACTATTAAATTTATGTAAACACTTAATATTGGATATTACACTCTAACTGCAATAAAGTTGAGTCACTGTCTAGCGGCTGAGACGATAATAATAGATACATCACCCAAAAAGGCCTTTCACATTTTTATTTAATATCAAAAGTAAATGTAACTATAGGCATGGGTTTACATATTTTTTATGTATATTATTATTGATAAGTTAATAATGTGAGTTTTTCAGGATGGATTCCAATAAGGTATCGAATATGCTTTCTCGCTTTCCTCGCACTGACTATTTCATATATCACAAGGTTTTGTCTGAGTATTGCTATCACAGAAATGGTCATACCTCACAAGAAAAATTCTCAAACTTCTCTTGATCCAGATGCATGTCCTTATGATACTGTTGGTAATAATACAGCAACAACATTTAAGGTATGATCCACTGTTGTTAGTAAAATGTTACCATGGGATTCTGTTGTTCATGTTTCTTTTGTTGCGTAATTTTTTAAAGTTTGTTATATTATAGCTTAGGTTTGGTTAGACAATTTTATTAATTGTTGTTTGTGAACAATTTTTTTTACCTGTTACAATAATTGCATTTTATAGATAACTTTTTCGACGGCATGACTTACGAATTGTTTTTGTCTGTATGGATTGTATATGCGTTTTTTTTTTACTTATGACAATTTCCTACGTATGAAGTGCGCCCTCAACTTTAAAGTAGTTATAATGTTTTATATCTTTGCTAAGTTTGTATTAAGTGTATTGAGTAGGATACTCTTCTAACCTACCTAGCACTGTCAAATTCCAAGTTGATGTTTTTCGGATACCTCAATCAATTATAACATAATACATACAGCGTGATAGATAAGGAAGGGAAATATCATACTCAGTAAATAGTAAATTTTATTGAAAAATATGGTTAGTTGATTTTTAGCCGTGTACTGTCTTTCACAGAGAGAGATGCGTTTTGCACTTTGTGATTTTTTTCTATATGTATATTAAAATACATAATAAACACACACACATGCATGCATATACACATGTCTGTACACACACATAAATAAATATATTTGCTATATACAATATATGTATGTAATTATTACATAACAAATACAATTACTTCCTAACATTAAAGGTAAAGTATACTAGTAAGTTTTGTATTCAAAATTCATAAAACTTGCTTTTAAAATAAATACTGTTTGAAAAGTAAATACTTTTCAATCTTTTAAAGTTTAATAGCATACTCTGTCTCTCTAAAAATATGTTTGGTTATGTTCTAAAGTTAGTAGTAAAGCTTGAGAAAGAGTGAAAGAAGAAAAAACAACCTATCTGGTGAAAGAGTGCACAATGATGACACCCTGTTGTCACTACCATGTTAATGTCTCTTCATTTCTGATTTCTAATTTGCAGTAAACAAGATATTTTTGACAGTTTATACATTAGTTTTTTATAATTATTTGTAATCTGTCCCCAACCACAGTCTTCTTATCCATATGATATACATTTTAGTGAATTTTATTATTGGGCAATAATTTAACTTTCTAGCATGAAGGAGAATTTGACTGGAGTGAAACCACTCAAGGTGTAATTCTAAGTTCATTTTTTTGGGGCTATGTCATAACTCAACTACCTGCAGGAATGTTGGCAGAGCGAATTGGAGGCAAATTAACTCTCGGTTTTGGAGTACTATTACCTACAATATGTACTTTGCTAGTTCCTTTAGCAGCTAGGAATGGAGGAGCTAAAGGACTAATTTTAGTTCGCATTATCATGGGACTTGGTCAGGTGTGTTTAAATAAGTTTACTTTGCTTAATTCAATCACATATTATTTTAAAAAAAATGTTTATATGCTTTCTATAATAATATGCAGAATATAACAGATAAATTTTTGATGCAAGTTCCTTTTTAATAACATTATTTTGATTTAATAATTTTATCAGACAGATTTTTACATGGTTTTGAAGTCTTTGATTACTGTAAAACATATTTGAAATATGTAGGGAACTGTGTGAATGAATGGGGTATGAATAAAGTACTTTATAGCTATCAGCGCCAAGACTTTAGGTACTATATTTTTTACAAATTTTTTACTACTCTAATAATTTCTCAACCCAAGACCATAGGTCTTAGTGTCTTAGACAACAATGAAATATTGCTGTATCTTATTTTTATCTCTATCTATATCCTCATGTAGACTGTTATTTTAATAATTTTTAAATGATATTTATTACGACATTAATTAATCGGATTAAATCTGTAGGTCTTAAATGTTAAGTTGGATTAAATTTTATGTACTTTTTGGTAGTACAATTTTACACCATAGTCTTAAAACATTTCCATTTCAGTTTGAGTCACTAGTTTGAGAAATTGTTACTATAACATCATCGCCCTCATAATTATTCTGATCAATAATAATAACAAAATTGTGTAGCGTACCTTCTATTAAGCCTATTATGCATGTCCCATGTTTTCATTATGTTAGAAGTATTTACTCTACTTCTGTCTTCAACTAATATCATTGCTGTTTTCTGATCTGTAAATTCAAATGAAATTAATAATATATTGTTTACACCATCTTCCATGCAATACCTTTCTTTGATTTAGAACTCAAAAAAGTAAATTTTTTTCTTGTAAATAACAAACGCAAAAACTGCAAATTTCATTCTCCATAATACATTTTAATGCAGTATGAACTATTTTCTTAACTTAATAGAATTTATCTACAATTTCTTAATTATAACCTGGTAAAATGGTCACAAAAAAACTTTTAGAATTTAATTTTGACATAACTTTTCCTAAATGTTAACCGTCTAGAATTATCAGTTTTAATTCCCTTTTCATTTAACATACTAACAGTTTGTCATCCTACTTTGAACATGACTCAGTTAATTGCACATGAAAGTGGTGACAGACAGAATTCCAAAATTGTAACATCCTACAACACCAAAATAGGCAAGGATACTGTCTATACAGTTTAAAAGGTATACAGTTTCAAAGATTATCAGAAGATGTCCATTTGCTGCATTTCATTTCATGTTGAATGTGAGTGGTATATCATTTATTTATTATTTTTTTGACAAAACTCGACAGAAAATTTTAAGAGAAAGACTACTTGTTCTTACTACTCTAAGCACCATTATATGATCACTGCAAACACCATCTTTATGATTCAAACATTTCTACTACTAAAAAGTTGAGAATTTTTAAAATAATCTCACTGGCAATAAAAAAAGAAAGCGGGTGACAATTCCACCAATTGCCCATCATAATTTAATTTCCTAGTGATTTTTGTTGTTCTTGATATTTGGCAAATTGTTTACACTGAAAGTTTATAATATCTATTATAAAGATATTTCTTCCGTGCCGCGATACAACGGGGTTTTATTATTAAATGAAAATAATTATTTTCTCTAGTTACAAAACACAAACTCCTGACTAATTTATTCTTTATTATTATTTTTCTAATAATCGTACCCCACTTTGGTGTGCCAAATGTAATATTTGTTATAAAACGCAATACAACGATGTTTTATACTATTAAATGAAGATATATTATTTCTATTTAATAACCAAAAAACTACTCAGGAACAATTCATTAACATTTATTATCACAATTTCATCTCAACATTTAAACAATAAACACAAAACAAAAATTTATAACTTAACAAGTTTTAACAAACTCGGTTTAACTCTTATTTCTTTTAATTTTATAGTTACACAATTTTAATATACCCTAGGCTAATTTTACGATCTCTTATTATCTCGGGGTTTATAGCATGGGCTATATTTTTTTAATTCTTAGGTTAATTTAGATCAATTTTGAAAAACAATACTAAATTTTGAAATTAGTTTTAATAAATATTTTCCTGATGGAAAAACTTTAATTTGGAATAAGCAAAAAGGCGAAACTATTTGAACTGGATTATGATCTTATTACTATTAATCACAAGATATTCTAATGTACAAAATTTAAACTTCCCTATTATCCTAAAAGTCCACTAAAGTTTATTTTTTTTTTATAGCGCTATACATACTTAACTTATCAAATAACGGCGAATGGCTGCTTGCTCACACGTAGAATTCCGTTCTCTTTAATTTTCACTTTTTACACACTTAAATTCGTTTTAGTTCCTTTAAATTATATTTACACTTTATTAACTCTTTCAATTCACTTATCCCTGTTCAATCTTGTAAAGTTTCTTCACAAATCTGTATAATTTTGACGAAGTTTCTAATAAATAGAATTTTGACTGGTCCTGGCAGATTCGCTACCTTACTCGGCGTCCCACGCCAGAATGCTCCTAACTACGCGTCCTTAGATTTTAAACAATTGTTTGTTTTTTTAATATGGCGGCTTCCTTCTTCTTCTAAAACACATGTTGCTATAATTTAGTCCAATTTCTTCTCACTATAGTCGACTGCACACTTGACCTACTTCTTGCTTTCACCTCTGTTTTTACAGCTGATGCAATAACGCGATTGTTTACAATGGCGTTTTAATTTGGTTAAACTTTAGTTGAAACTTACTGTTTCAATTTTCCTTCCTTAACAACCCTTCCAGTGTTTATTTAATTATTATTATTAGTGTGTGAAGTGTCTTTGTGTTTTACTTTTGAAAATATTTCGAAATGTGTGTGTTTTGACTGGATTCAAAGAACATAACCTTTCATTGTTTACAATCGTTTTTCACTTTTCCTTCAAGTAATTACTTATGCCCTATGTTACTAATATTTACAATTTTGTTTGAATATAATTATTATTAGATTATCTTGTTTTAAATTTTATTTGATACAACAAATTTCTTTATGTATTTACAGTTCAAATATCTTATTTATATGTTACAACCGTTTTATAACCTTTCTAGGCTTTTACCTAAACTTAGTTTCAATTTTAACCTTGCCAATCTTTTAATGAATTTGTTTTTAAATTTTGTGTGAGTTATTTCTAATATATTCTTCCAATTCTTAAATAATATTATATAGCCCATTCTATAAATGTTACAATGTCCCCTAATTTAATTTAAATAAAAAAAATATTACTAATATCTACATTACACATTCTTTACATTCTACAAGCTTATTTAAATATACATATTTTTTTTTTTAAATTAAATTTAAATTAACATTTATTTCCTAATTGTACATTTTATTTTATAACTAATTGAACACATTTTTTATTGAGTAAGTACCTCAACACTTTGGCTAACTTATCGTCCATTGTCTTTACTTCTTTTATAATTGTCCATTTATAAGTCATTTATACATTCATCTGTCCATTTATACTTAATTCCTACGACACAATTTTATCTTAATTCTTTAACAATCAAATACTGAGCTGAAAACTTCAAGCTACACATTACTTAACTTATCTTCTAACAATACGATATACTTATAACTAACATTCAATCAACAATTCTTTAACAATTCTAACATATAGTAACAATAAATCATGTTTTGGTATTTACAATTCCTTCCATAATTATATATATTTTTTTTTTTTTTTTTTTTTACATTTATCACAATTGGAATCCTTCCAATCATAAGTCTGATTCAATATTTATTTAACATATATTCTCTGATACTGTGTCTTTAAATCCCAGCCTATCCGAGTCATAGTATGTCTAGATTTGGTCAAATTGGTTATAACATTTCTCTTTCCCTTATTTCTGTTTATTCCTTGTTTATTATTGATCTCATATTTATTTTGCTTTTAGCTTCATCTAACTCTAAGTTCTAAGTTAGTATTTTATCTCCCCTTCCAATCTCACATCCAGTTCAATTATTTTCTTATATCATTCCAGTTTATTTTGTATGAAGTTTAACATCTAATATTTTTAAAGGTCGCAATCTCATATCCTCCATTTGATCATATCTATAGCTCCTTCGGTTACACTGTCCCTATATCAACGAATATAAATTTTGTTTTAATACTTATATATATCAACGCAGATTCTCCCTTACAATACGACGAAGTTTAAATACACAATTACCATATTTTTATTATAACGATGCTTTAATATTTATTATCATAGATTCATATTTCTTTTATAATATATAATATATACGACGAAGTTGCATTATTTATCAACGCAGATTCTCCCTTACAATACGACGAAGTTTAAATACACAATTACCATATTTTATTTATTACAACGATGCTTCAATATTTATTAACATAGATTTATATTTATCTTTATTCATTATTCGACGAAGTTTCTAATAAATTATCGTAGATATAGTTACCATCCCTTAAACTTATCTCCTGCTAACGTTTTCTTATACACATAATCACCTAGAGTTTATTCATATTGCTTCCTTTACCTATATTTAATATCTCCCTTCCTATTTTATTATTATTTTCCTTTTCCAGTTCTCCTGGATACATGTCATATTATTGCCTGTGTCTATTAATGCCTGTAAACTTGTTTCCTCTATTTAATTTCTATTCCTGGGTTTCTTATTGTCTTAGTTTTCCGACTGACTGTGGGCACCATACTCTTTTCTTGTCCCCATGCCTGTCCTTGCCTTAACACCGTTTACATCTTCATTGTATCTTTCATCTGCTTCATAGTTTCTATTTTCCCTGTTATTCTCATATTTAAATTCCATCTCCCATTTTCCAAACTCGAGTTGTGCCTCCACATTCATTAACATATCCGTACCTCTGATAAATTTTCTCAATAAGCCTTGTACCACTAAGCCTTGAGACGGATATTTAACTCCTCCTATTTCTCCTATTACCATTTTCATTTTATTAAGCTTTTCAATCTTCTTATTTGTTGCGGTTTGAATTGTTAAATTTTTTATTTTCCATATTTCTAATTTTCCCATTTTAATTCTATCTCCTAACCTTCCTTGCTCTCCTAATATTTTCTCCCTTACATCTTCGACTTTCCTAAAACGCTCATCTGTTATCTCTCTTTCTCCTATCACCTTTAATTTTAACTCTCCTAACTCTTCTGTGTTTTTCTTAGTTATATTTTCTACTTTCTCTTTCTCTTTCTTATTAATTTCTACCACATCAGCTATTATTTCATTTGTTTCCTCAAAAGTTTCCTTAATCTTCTCCTCTAATCCTCTATCTTTCTCCTCTATGTCTCTTCTCACATCCTCTATTATAGTATTATTCTCTGTCCTCCACTGTTTCCTCATATCCTCTATCATTTTCCTATTGTCCTCCCTAATTTCATCTTTTATTACTTTTAGATCCTCCTTCATCTCTCTTTTTACTTCGTTTATATTCTCATTCAATTCTTTTTTTATTTCTCTCATATCCTGTCTCATATCCTCTCTCATATCCTTCATTTCCTCTCTCCCTTTATTTATTTCTTTTAGTAAGTTTTGGTTGCTTTCGAACAATTTTGTTATCCAGTCATCATTATTTCTACTTCCACTTTCACTACCCCTTCGTTCCTGTTCAATTTCTACAAGTGGTAGTCCCCTAGCTTCATCTACCTCCATGTTTGGTATTGGCATATCTGTGCCTTCCATTTCTATTTCCCTCAATTCATAACTAGTCCCTTTTTCCTGTTTTTTAAGCTCTATCTCCCCGCAAATTGTATGATTCCCTCTCATCAGACATATATTTTCTTTTTTTTTTTTTTTTTTTTTTTTTTTTAACTGTAAGTAACTTATTTTACAAAATTAAACAATTTATATATATACTATAAACCTACTAAACCTAGCCTTGACTCTATTCAACTCAGTGTTTAATTTTACACAATTTTTTTAAAATCTATTTCCAGTTCAAATGTTTTTCATATAAAAAGTTCTAAATTAATTTGTTTCAAAATCTCTCTAAATAAATTTTTATCTCTTATTATATCGAGCCCCACGTTGGGCGCCAATTATAAAGATATTTCTTCCGTGCCGCGATACAACGGGGTTTTATTATTAAATGAAAATAATTATTTTCTCTAGTTACTAAACACAAACTCCTGACTAATTTATTCTTTATTATTATTTTTCTAATAATCGTACCCCACTTTGGTGTGCCAAATGTAATATTTGTTATAAAACGCAATACAACGATGTTTTATACTATTAAATGAAGATATATTATTTCTATTTAATAACCAAAAAACTACTCAGGAACAATTCATTAACATTTATTATCACAATTTCATCTCAACATTTAAACAATAAACACAAAACAAAAATTTATAACTTAACAAGTTTTAACAATACACAATATCAAGAGCACAGTGGTACAATATATTACAATAAAAATATTGAAAAGAACCCCAATACCACAAAAATAATCAAAAATAACAAATAAGACAAGTTACTTAAGATTAAACCCTTATGTACATTTCGATGACCATGTCATCATCATCAGAGGGTCTAGTTACAAAACACAATCTAGCACACAAGAAGTTACAAACTAGAATGATGAAGTTACTTAAGTAACTTGTCTTATTTGTTATTTTTGATTATTTTTGTGGTATTGGGGTTCTTTTCAATATTTTTATTGTAAGTTTTATCAAACTCGGTTTAACTCTTATTTCTTTTAATTTTATAGTTACACAATTTTAATATACCCTAGGCTAATTTTACGATCTCTTATTATCTCGGGGTTTATAGCATGGGCTATATTTTTTTAATTCTTAGGTTAATTTAGATTAATTTTGAAAAACAATACTAAATTTTGAAATTAGTTTTAATAAATATTTTCCTGATGGAAAAACTTTAATTTGGAATAAGCAAAAAGGCGAAACTATTTGAACTGGATTATGATCTTATTACTATTAATCACAAGATATTCTAATGTACAAAATTTAAACTTCCCTATTATCCTAAAAGTCCACTAAAGTTTATTTTTTTTTTTATAGCGCTATACATACTTAACTTATCAAATAACGGCGAATGGCTGCTTGCTCACACGTAGAATTCCGTTCTCTTTAATTTTCACTTTTTACACACTTAAATTCGTTTTAGTTCCTTTAAATTATATTTACACTTTATTAACTCTTTCAATTCACTTATCCCTGTTCAATCTTGTAAAGTTTCTTCACAAATCTGTACAATTTTGACGAAGTTTCTAATAAATAGAATTTTGACTGGTCCTGGCAGATTCGCTACCTTACTCGGCGTCCCACGCCAGAATGCTCCTAACTACGCGTCCTTAGATTTTAAACAATTGTTTGTTTTTTTAATATGGCGGCTTCCTTCTTCTTCTAAAACACATGTTGCTATAATTTAGTCCAATTTCTTCTCACTATAGTCGACTGCACACTTGACCTACTTCTTGCTTTCACCTCTGTTTTTACAGCTGATGCAATAACGCGATTGTTTACAATGGCGTTTTAATTTGGTTAAACTTTAGTTGAAACTTACTGTTTCAATTTTCCTTCCTTAACAACCCTTCCAGTGTTTATTTAATTATTATTATTAGTGTGTGAAGTGTCTTTGTGTTTTACTTTTGAAAATATTTCGAAATGTGTGTGTTTGGACTGGATTCAAAGAACATAACCTTTCATTGTTTACAATCGTTTTTCACTTTTCCTTCAAGTAATTACTTATGCCCTATGTTACTAATATTTACAATTTTGTTTGAATATAATTATTATTAGATTATCTTGTTTTAAATTTTATTTGATACAACAAATTTCTTTATGTATTTACAGTTCAAATATCTTATTTATATGTTACAACCGTTTTATAACCTTTCTAGGCTTTTACCTAAATTTAGTTTCAATTTTAACCTTGCCATCTTTTAATGAATTTCTTTTTAAATTTTGTGTGAGTTATTTCTAATATATTCTTCCAATTCTTAAATAATATTATATAGCCCATTCTATAAATGTTACACTATATTATGTTAAAAAAAGTGTTTAAATTAAGTTCAAACTTATAATTAAAGTGAATGATCAAAAAAAGTTACTGAGGTAAAACTTTCTCACAATGAAACCATTACAATTTTCTTGCTATTTTATCTCCAAGGATGGTTGTTGAGATGGTTCTAAAGACAACCAATAATATTAGTAATGACTTTATGTAACCTTATGGGGCTTGGATGGTTCGATATCGCAAGGCAGGTGCCTAGTGCCAGGAGTTTAAGGTTACGAAACAACCATTAAGCAAAGGCAATCCAGTGAACTTACTACCTAGATAAAGTTTTAAAAATATGAGCTTACAGTGCTTACATCCCTCCTTCCACTCTCAGATACAGTTTTTTTGTATTTTATAAAGATTTTAAAGTGCGAGGGTCCAACATTCAGGCATATAGCAGGCGTATTAGGATTAAATCTTTAATATAACTAATTATTTATGTATTTCCCTATGACTGTTTAATTTTTGTATTTGGAACAAGACCTAGCAAGAAGTCTTAAATACCAATTAACGTTAATTCATTGATAGATTATTATGTCATGTTAATGATGACATTTTTTAAAATTCGTTAGATTTTTCAATAATGACAGCCCTGAGCGGTCCGTCCCCTTGGATCAGCTGTAGAGTAGTGTGGTGAAAGAGTGTATGTTATTTGTACTAGCTCGCTCATTTCATCAGATACTGAATTTTTTTTTGTTATGTGTTCTGGTAGAACAAATTTCAAATTTGTTCTGACTAATGTGTTAAGTCAGACATGTGTAAATTTCACATTCATCTGTGCATTGAGATGCGATTCTTTTTAGCTGATGTGAA
The DNA here is from genome assembly GCA_036971475.1 of Prosapia bicincta. Classification (NCBI taxonomy): domain Eukaryota; kingdom Metazoa; phylum Arthropoda; class Insecta; order Hemiptera; family Cercopidae; genus Prosapia; species Prosapia bicincta. The sequence goes on along the minus strand of JBAIZL010000001.1, from coordinate 14,445,483 downwards.
AAGTTTATAGATTGTGTGTGGTAATTATGGCCTGTTTATACTATTTGGTTAGCATTAACTCTAACTTCAAAAATCAGAACATGAATCTAATAGACGAAAGCCTGAACTACAATTAACAATACAATTATCACAATCAATTGGCTAAATTGTAAATTTTGCCAAGTTATTTTTTGCTGTTGCTTTAAAGTTGTTGAGTACTAAATGCATCTAGATAAGAAATTGAGCATATCAAATTTGAGAGGTTTAAATATTTTTTTATTGTAATCAAAAGGCAAAAATGGCAAAACTTAGTGAGATATTATAAATTTAATTATGTTAAATAATTTTTTATCTTTTTTTTTGTAGGGTTTTATTTATCCATCCTTGAATGTAGTCTTGGCAAAATGGGCACCTATTGAAGAAAGGGGAAGGCTTGGAACATTAGTTTTTGCAGGTAATTTAATCCACTTTTGTGTCATTTGTAACAAGGAAATAGTTGTAAAAAGATTCCTATAAAGAATTGTAAATGATTTTGCCCAACAGCAGGACCTATATGGATGAGAAGATTTAAGATGTTCTAAAAAATGCACGTAAATGGCAACAACCTGTCTTTGGTAAAGTTAAAAACAGTAAGAAATGAAGTAGGGGGGAAAGAAATAAAGTATTATGATATGTAAAAAATATACATAAGAATAATAAATAAAATAAAATAAATAATAATATAAGAATCAAATTAAAATAAATTATAATACGTAGAAATAGGTAGATATTGCGATTATTTTGACACCCACAATACAGCTCACACTTATGTTTTGTCCATGATAGGGTATGTGTGTGTGTGTTAGCGTGTGTTTGAGAATGTGTGTGTGTGTGTTAGCATGTGTTTGAGAATGTGTGTGTGTGTTTTACATGTTGTTTAGGACTGGATTTGACTGAAATTCAGCAATGAATTTTATCCTAAATGATGTGTGTAATTTAACAGATACTAATTCCCCATTAAATTAACACTTTCAGATAATCATCTGTCTGATTTTTTATTTTGCTTTTCTATCACCTGTTTATGGTCAAACCATATTCCTGAAATAAAAAAGTGTAATGAAAAATGTAAATAAACTCTTACCTCAGATTTTTCTATTTATGAATATTTCCAGGCCGAAAAGGAATAAATTTTCTTTCATATTATTTCTTAAAAGAGTATATTTTGGATAATTTCTCTTGTCTAAAAGTATCTTTAAAGTGTAATATTCTATATTTTATTACAATAATAGATTAAAAATAACTTGAATTATCAGTATGTTTTACTTGCATATGTAAGTTTCTGTTCTTACTTACTTAATGTTGTTCCAGTCCTTAATGTTATTTTTTAAGTTCCAATTCAACCAGTCTGATGTTAAAACATTTTTGAGTACATGTCTATTAAATGAAAAATGTTAAGATAATTTCTTGTGATCATACTTTTTGTTCTACAAATTATGACTTCAAAATATCTTGAAGTAATATATTAACAGTCAAAATAATCTATATCTACAATTTGAACTGTAGGTCACATAATTACTATTATAACGTATGATAAGAAGTTTATTATTTTTTTACCTGATAATAAGCATTGAGATGTTTTACTATATAATTATTTTAAATTTCTTTTTAAGTAGCATCATAATTCTGAAAAAATAACTAATCAAAAATATTACTGAATCCCATATAAAATAATGCTCAGGTTATTTAATCAATCAACTATTTTATAAATATAACTGGAAATATTGAAAAAATAATATTTACTTTTATTTGTTACTTATATTACTGTAACCTACATTACAGTAGTGTAGTGTTAGTAGTGGTGTGAATGTTTTATACCTTTTGAACAAATATACATGTATCTCTCAAGTAAGAAAAGTGAAAAACAAACTCACAAAATACTGACTATGATTTAAAAAACAGAAAGAGATAAGGACTATACAAAATAGGAATAATATTAATCACTTAGATTTATGGTATAAAATAAATCACAAAATTTAAAAGTTTATATTTAATTTCAACAGCAAGAGCAGTGACTGGGAAATGATAAGAAATAAATAATTCTAATTGATTGAATTAAAAGTACTTTGAACATATATCAATACTAATTGCTTTCATATTCACTTGAAGATACATGTGCATGAACATAAGTTAGTCTGCATTTTTTTAAATTGAAATCTAGTACTGCAGCTTTTATTTTATTTTAAATATTACCAAATTTGCTGTTACTTTAAAAATGACCTAGCTTTGATATTACTTTAAGAAATACCTATCTTTAACATTCATTTAAACCAACTTTGATACATAAGATATTTGAACTCATAATGAAGATTTATATATTATATCATTTAATCTTCACTTGGGCTGCTAGTTTTTAACTAAAAACATTTGAACATATGTTAGTATGTTATACTCTATAGTAGTACTTTCTTTTTTTATTACTGAGGACGGCCGTCTCAGGAGATGTGACCCATTGTGAACTCAGATGTAACCGACCTCTTGGTTGTTTTAAGTTGGGGAGGGGGGGATAAATTAGGATTAGGATATTAGGTTATTTTAAGGTATATTAAAAGTATTTGAAAGTTATAATATCAAAAAGTGTACATGAGTTATAATTTAATTGGGTGTTGAGTATATGTGTAGTGTGAAATGTTTGTGTATTTTATATTGTTCGATTGAGTATCATTGGTTATTTTTTTTTGTTTGTGAAGAATTTGTAGATTTGATGTTATGTTTGTGTAGTTAAGATTCGTGGATATAAAATGTTCAATAAAGTTGATTGGGTGTTTTTCTTTGTGAGTGCATTTATATGTTCTTAGTAGGAAGTGTAAAATGACCTTCCTGTTTGACCGAAGTAAAAACTGGGGCATATACTCCAAGTTAAGGTTTTTAATTTTTGAGTTTGAAAGTGGCTTGAAATTTTACATATATTTTTGGATTATTGAAATCTTGTTGCTGTTCATGACGAGCTGGTTGTTAATTAGCCAGCAACTTTAAACACATATAAACAAAATACACAAATATATCCAGTTCAATGCAGAATTTGAAAACAACAAAACATTGAATTTCTTAGACATCACCATAACAAAAAATCAAAACAAACATATAACGCAAGCCAACCATGACAGGCACACTGATACACAACGTATCGAACCACCCAATACAACATAAACACGCAGCATTCGAACATTTACTACACAGACTAAATAAAATAACTATGTCCACAGCTAACTACACAGGGGAACTGAACGCAATCAAATATTTAGCTCACAAAAATGGATATGACAATTATTTAATAGACAAACTATGCCGAAAAATACTCAACAAGAACAGTAACAACAACACTAACAACAAAAACACGAACACAAACAAATTCATCCCCCTTCACATACATAAACAGACTCACAAATAGAATAGCACACCAATTCAAAAAAGCAGGATACAATGTAGCTTACAGAACAACAAATACAAGCCAAACAGCTATCAGACACAGCATTAATAACAATACCAACACATACAATAACCCAGGAGTACACAAACTAAAATGCAACAACTGCAATAAGTTCTATATTGGACAAACAGGCAGATCTTTCGCCGAAAGATATAAAGAACACAAAAGCGCACTTCACACTACTATTGAATCCACCTTCGCAAATCACCTCATGGACACCTAAACACTCATGCAAAAGTATGGAAAGTAACATGAGCATCCTCCACACATGCAACAAAGGCCTTAAATTAAACACACTAGAACAGTTTGAAATATATAGACATAGCAACACACATAAAAATGACATCTTAAATGAACAAACATGGCACAGATCACACATACTCTTCGATCAAATCACTTCTAACTTTCAAAATAATGGTACCGAGGAAGCAAAACTGCAGCATTCCTAGTGGCAAAAATATGAGGCTGAAGAAGTCGTAAGACGAAAACGTTTCCTCCAAGTGTAAGTTAACAATTTAACAACTTATAGTTAACAAATAGTCTGGTCGCAATTTTTGGAATATTAATATTAATTGTGAGCATGCTTTTTACAACATAAAATATGAACATATTAATATTAGTCCTATTTTAAAAACTTTCTGTCTTTTTATAAAAATTGTCTTTAAAATTCCCTCCTAATGTAGCTTTGTTTTGCAGGAGCAAATTTTGGAAACATTGTTTCCATGAGTATGAGTGGAGTTATACTGAGTTTTAGTGAAGGTAACTGGCCTGTTTTGTTCTACATTTATGGCTCAGTTGGTTTGGTGTGGTTCTGTGTTTGGCTAATTTATGGTTATAATAGTCCTGATTTATATCCCAACCTGCCAGAAAAGGAAAAAGCATATCTGTCTGATTACTTTAATAATTTACACATAAAGAAGGCAAGTAATAGTGTTACAATGTTTATTTGGAATTTGTCATGGTTTGAACTTTATTAGTACATATATATATATGTATATATATATATATATATATATATATACACACATATATATATATATATATATATATATATATATATATATATATATATATATGAAGTTAATATATTACTATTGTAAGTAATTTTATCCACCATTAAGTGCAATAATTTTACCTTGAGTGATGAGGCACCTTTCGGTCACTTGACCATTGTCGAATCACTGATATTTTTCTGTTGTAGATGTTCGGTCCGTGATATTGGTATTTGTTGAAGTAACGCGCACTTTCTCTTGATCTGTGTGTATGATGTTTCTATATAGTATGTCTTCTGTATATGTTGTTTGTAGATTCATTAAATTGTTGTGTATGTTTTTATAAATGTGGTATTTTTCTAGTGAGTTTAGTTCTATTGGGTTGTTATTTATTTCAAGTATGGTTAGGTTATTTTCGTAATTTGTTATTTCGTGTTTATGGGATATTAGGTGTGCTGCAACATTTGATACTTTAGAATTTTTGTTTTTGAATGCTCTATAATGTTCTTCAAATCTTATTTTAAATGTTCTGGTTGTTTTTCCTATGTAAAAAGCGTTACAGTTGTTGCATGTGATTTTGTAAATTCCTGATAGGTTATGTTTTTCTGAATTTGTTTTGTGGTTTGTGTTATTAAGATATTTTATTATTTTGTTGTTTGGTTTGTATGTTGGAGTGTAGTATTCTTTGTTGTATATATTTGTTATTTTTTCTATTTTGTTATTGGTGTATTTATATTTTAGGTAGATTTTTTTATTTTCATTATTTTCGTGTTCCGGTTGTAGTGTTGTGTTGAGGTTAGGTTTTTTTGTGAATTTATTGTATATATTTTTTATAAATATCTTATGATGGAGGAACTGTCAATTTTGAAGAAATGATTGAGTTTCGTAAAAGGTTTCAACTATATTAAAAAAGGAAAGCTTAGCTGCTGATCAAATTTTCAACTATGTTGAATCATGGTTTAACTTTAAGTGGTTACCTAGTAAGAGCCTTGCAGCCAGAAAAATCACCCCTTGGAAAAATCTTTATTGGCTATAAATGTAACAAAGAAAGGGCTTGCAATAAAAATTCTGGCTTGCAGTAATGCATCAGCGATCCATAAAACAGATCTCCTAGTGATCGGGAAATTAAAGAATCCACAAGCATTCAAAACAATTTAAAAAACATATTATTCTAGTAAAAATATTACAATCAAAGTGCATGGATGAGTATTGTAATTTTCAATCATTGTTTTTTTACAAAAACAATTTTCCATGAAACACTATACTATTGATAGCAAATGCTATAATGCATCCAAGTAAAGGAGCTTCAAGTTGATGCTTCTATCACCAAATTTAATGATCATTTGGCAACCAATGGACCAGGGGGGTCTTGGAAACAGTTAAAAAAAAAGTTATCAACGGAACAGGGGGCTTGTTTTAAAAATGCCGATAGTACTACTATCACAAACAGATAGTGAACAGGCTGATGTGATAACTAATCTGAAAGCCCTGAACTTCCAGGATATTGTTTATTAGATTGCAAGGACCTGTTCTGATGTAAATGTATCAACAATTTCCAAATCTTAAATCGAGTTGTTAAGAGTAAATGCAAATGAAGATGAAGAGGACCTAAAATTTAATGAAGAATCCAGTCTAATGCATCCCTGGACGTGAGGAAGCAACTGTAGAAGTCGATGGAGCTTATTTGTAGAAAGGCAATGTGTACACCACAACAAATGAAAAAATTGTTGATCTTGTAAAAAATCATGTCAACAATATTAACGATGGAGAACTTATTATTAATACTTGCAGTTTTTGTGTTGTACATTTTGAGGTTTTTTGTAGAAATTATACTTTGTGTAACAATAACACACCACAGACTCACACCAACACAACACACCTGAGCAACAGTCTTGTCAGTAATTTACAGCATTGATTAAACGCGTCTGCTGAATAAACCAGTAAGTAGTGGTTTTTGCCAAGTAAATGCAAAAAAGTGCAATTATTATTAATGTTTCCCGAGGCACCCCATGAAGATTCTCTGAAGGTCCTAGAAGTCGCCACTGCATATTTTGAGCATCAATAAGAAGTCATGGAGACTGACATAATGATGCTTCACAGATTATGGAGCTTGGCAGCAAGAAAAAGCCAAACATCAGCAAAACAGATGAAGATTACAACATTTTTTACATCTTCATAAAGTATGTATATTCAGGACTTCTATTTACTGTATCATTTAATCTTAAGTAAAATGTTTACAGTCCTGTGTACTATCAATTTATCATATAAACAATTTATAAAACTTAAACTCTTTGTTTTGCTTGTTTTTTTTCATATATGTATTAATATTATGGCTTGCCAAATCTATAAAGTTAGAAAAAAACCTACTGAGACAGAAAGTTTTTGAGCCCAGTAAGCAATTCTTATTAAAGCATGATTAAGAGATACTAAGACTATTGCTGTGCTCAAAATAATTTTGTACATTTTTTTTTAAAATTTTTTTAATTATAAATTTAATAAGTTACCTTACTTATACTTTAGTACTAAGAAGTACTTTGTCAAAGAAAGGAATAAGATACAAACTTTAATTTGGATCAAATAATAAGAACTAGGAACTATTCACAAAAATCAAATTTGTTTTTCAATTACAGATAAACTTTAGTAAAAATATAACACTTTCTCTCTTATTGCTTGAAAAATAAATACTGTGAATTAACTATTGACCTTCGAGAGGGCACATAGAGTTTCTAACAGGAGAGGGCGCTTGCGAAGGTTTATTCTGCCCAAAAACAGCCTTTAACATTTAAACTGTTTAAGATTTTATATTTGGATGACTTCACAATTAATTACTATATAAATGCATTGTTAATAATTTTAGACATCATTATTGTTCAATTTTAATTTTCTAAACGTCATATTTCTAAAAATATTTTGAATTATTAAAATGTGTAAGTAATGTTACTAGACCCCTTTTTCACTACGGGAGAGGTGTTTGCAGGTTATTTTTCTGTAATAAAGTAATTCAATGTCTAAACATAAAAAATCTTTTATCATGATGGTAGGTCCTACATACAAGAATATGAAATTAATTATAATATTTAGTGAAAATAAAGAATATTTGTATTCAAATATATAACCCTAAAAATTACTGGATGAAAAAAATATTGGCTCTATAACTCAACTGGTTCTAGCAGAATCTTATAGTCTTTGTTGAAAAAACAATTCATAATTGTTCACTACTAAGCTTACTAGTCACTAGTAGTCTAGCGTGAATATGACCTACTCTTATGAGAATTGTTTCTTTTTGCTGTTCTCCCTTGTCTTCCTGGTTCAGTATATCACAGCATTTTTCATTTTTTACCTAAAAAAGCAAAAAGTTTTTTGTATAACTGCATTGTAACAGGTTCCTGACGGATATTTAGCAGGATTTTCTCTATAACGTCAAAAGCTGACAACATTTCAACAAGTTGGTCATTTTCAATTTTACGAATTATCTCCTCTTCAAATGGAACAACAGTAAAATGTGAAACTTAGACACTAAAAAGACATACAACATTAAAATAATAATAACAAGAAAAACAGTAATAATTTAACTCCTCAAAGTTTTTCCTAATGTAAATACATAACTGCTATAGGGACTCCACACAAATGCTTGCAGATGAAACCTCCGTGATCTGATTGAGCGTGACAAAGATTAAATATACACTAAAGCTACAAGGAAAAAATGAACAAAAATAGGTTGGGCTTTTTCTTAGAATGCAGGTTGTGGAGTAACAAGCCGGAAATAAACTTCTGATAACTAGAAAGACATTTTCTTAACAAATAATGATACGTGCGAAGATAAACTCACCATGCGCCCTCGAAGGTTAAAAAGATTGATAAACTTTTATTCAATCCAATAAAACTACAATATCTGCATATTATATTCATGTAGATCTCTAATAAAGTTACAATGTCCATTATTTTTCAGTTGCACTGACTTTATGAAGTTGATATATTACTATTGTAAATACTTTTATCCACCACTAAGTGCAATAATTTTACCTTGTTGTGATGAGGCACCTTTCGGTCACTTGACCATTGTCGAATCACGAGTGTTAATATCAAGATTTTAACACCTACCAAGATAAACAACTATACAGGAAATTCCTTAACCTCAAAATCAAACTCGAAAATTGCATCAACAAAATAAATATTAATAAACAATGCATAGCACTTAATATCACACCTAAATACGCTAAATTACACTTAAAAAATAAACAAAATACAATTATCAATAAAGCAACAAAAATAGCCCAACTACACATAATTAAAGAAAACATTAAATCTGCCTATCATAAAAAAAACCAAATCAACTTACAACTTTACATAACTAATTTAGAAATAATGAAAACATTTGATAATCTCACACCCATTTGATACACGAAAAAATACAACATATAATAAAACACAAAATAAACACAATAAATAGACATAACAAAAAAATCGAAAGAGTGATTTGACAATGTTTAAGTGACCGAAAGGTGCCTCATCACAACAAGGTAAAATTATTGCACTTAGTGGTGGATAAAAGTATTTACAATAGTAATATATCAACTTCATATAAATATATTTGCCAATATATATTAGCAATAATAGCTTTAAAAAAATTATAAATATGGCACTTAAATTTTCATTTCCATCATGTGGTTTCATTAACATGTATCTTTTAATTACAGGTCTTACCCCCTACACCATGGAAAGCAATTTTGACTTCAGTTCCTTTATGGGGTCTTATTGTAGCACAGATTGGCCATGATTGGGGACTTTTTACTATCATAACAGATCTTCCTAAGTACATGAAGAGTGTTATGCATTTTTCTGTTGGTCAGGTTAGATATAATGTATACAATTTTTTAATCATATAATTATATAATCCACAATAAAAGGGAAAACATTGTTAAATTTTTATTTAAAAAGTATATTAGGTGAAATCTGTCTAAAACACAATCCCTTGGTTTAACAATTTTCCATTTTGTAGTACAGTAAATTTTGATATCCCAGTTATCTGAAACTAGTATAACAAAATATTGTATAATGGACTATGATTAAAAAATATGCTATTATAATCACATAATCAATGAGGTTTTTTGTATTAAAATATTATTTAATCATAATCTAAATAAATATAGTAAATCCAAATATGACTTTTTCTAAATCCATCCATGAAGCCATAACTCAAGAAAGTAAATTTTAATGAAATATAGTTATACTTTTATTTATAGAAATTTGTGTGCAATATCAATATTTTATAGAGAGAATGTATTTCTCCTGTAAACTACTGAATGTTTGTTTCTTGACTATACTTTCTGTTCCACCTTTTATTAGCACTTTTGATGCATCGTCTTTTGTCGCTAAATAATTAAAAAAATTTTAAATATAATATTTACTTTTAAAAGTCATTATAATTCCTCATCTCATTTATATTACATGAATATCTAATAAAATAGTTTTAATATGAATCATAGGGACTATTACAAAAAGAAATTAATATAATGTTATAAAAATATAATATATCTAAAACAATATATAATGTAGATAATATATACATTTTGAAAAAGAGTGAAAGTACACTACTACACACATAAATAGAGACTTTATAAGACTGACAGAGAGAAATGAAAATTTGTTTTTTGAGTGGGAAACATAATTTCATCTGTTGTGTAAACTGCTGTACTGAAAAATCATTTTTTTCAAAACTAACGGTTTTTGAATAAAACATCTGTAAGTATATTTAAAACATTTATCAGTCACTTAATCCTAATGTGGTGCAAGAAACATCTTGTTTTTCAACATAACTATTGTACTTTAGACATTTTTGTCAAAAGTATTTTTTAAACTTTTGTATAAAAGCTATATGTAACCATTAGACATACTGCATTTATCAAATGTCTGTCAGTTTATAACTGAAGAATATTTAAACGGTAAAAAAATGTATGTGAAATTTTACAAAGTTTATATAAATATTTGTCTATTTTCACTACTATAATATCACTTCCCAGTGATATTTAAACTGAACGAAAAGTTAATGGTAAAAGGGTCAAACTAATAACTGAAGAAACTCAATTTAAAAACATCAGTTTGGATTGAGGCAAAGTAATTTGAGCATTAATTAGATCACAGGTACTAGAAGAGAAATTATTTGTTTCACTGTCTCCCTAGAAAGCAGAGGCTTTAGACTAAATTTGGTAAAGGGGAATGTTAAAAAGCTCTGCAATTACCTACCTAATTGATATTGTACCTAATCAATTCTCACATATCAGACAGATAATTTAAGATCAAGCAAGAAGAAGCTTTAATTTAAACTGAGACAAATTAAAAGTTTGAATCCTATAACGGAATGAATCTGATACCAGTTTTATACCTTTTATACTCTAGAGGAATCTCCGTCATACCTTAATCAGACACCATTGTTACCTTTACTGATGACAACATGTCTATCAGGAGTAATCAGGAAGAAAAAACACAAGAGTTAAAGCTTTCTTAGAAAACATATACAGCTAGATGACCAGGTGGAGAATATTTAAGTGGAATGAAAGTAGGTTTGTTCACATAGAATTTATGAATGAAAAGAATCAGTATAAACCAGTCAATATAAATAATATCAAGTCCTGATGAGAACGTCCAAAATACTTCAGCATTATGCTTAATTAAAAATTGTGATAAAAAAACACATATAAAAAAAAGACAAAAACTTTGAATTAGATATAAAAAGTAGTTACTTAGGTAAGATTCTGAATTCATTATTCATAATATATTGATGTTTTCGAATCATCAATCCTGTTTGGCATTGTACCAGTGAAAGTAGTGTTATTCAACACTTCTAGAACAAGGTACTAAAAAAACATCTAACTTACTAAAGTGTGTCGTGGTAAATCAAAATTAGTAATATCCACAAATATCTGGCAATTGATACTATAAAACAAACCACCTCTAAGTCTGATGGGAACAAAGAAAAGAAGCTTTACTACCATATGAATTTTTAGGCTTTCCAGAAAACTAAATATGGCAATTCATGTAAATAAATTTTAAGTTAGCGTAGCAGTGAACATGTTAGCATTAGTGTATATGGGCAATAAGCTGCTTAGAACTGAAGTAATATGTTGAGTAAGACAAGATAACATAAACTGACTGCATTCCCATTTATCTTTAAAGAATAATATATATTTAGATTAGATTAGAAATAATTTACTCAAGTGTTCACACATTGTAGTTTAAAAAAAATTAATACAGTAGAGCGTCAATAATCTGGATGTTGAAAATCCAGAGCATCGTAAATGTGGATCATAGTTTCTGTGTGCTCAGCATTCAGGGTGAAGAGAACCACTCTCGGCGCCAATACAATACGCGTATTAGGTGTTGTTAGGTGTTAATAGGTGTTATTAATTATAAATACAAAGAAGATAAATTAATTCCGAAAAAATGTGTCATAATTAAATTAAAAACGCAACATACAGTATACTTAATCATAATTTAAATTCTTTAGATTTGTGTGTTCTGCACGCTAACCAATAACCCATATTGTACCCAATCAGCACAATAATAAAATTTATCATTAAACTTAATATTTAGCTATATTATCATATAATATAATTTTAGTGTATATTAACCATGTTTAATGGCAATTTTTCAATTTTTTAAAATTTTTTTCAAAAACAATAAAGAACTTTTTGTCTTGATTAATTTGTACTGGTGTGTTTTATGGCTTTTGAGCTATGTATTAGTATATGTTATTGCACTAAATTCTTTTCTATTTTTATGGCTTCTGACATCTATTTTGTAATAATTCCTAGTTAAATAATTCAAACTTACATGATGCTATAAGCATTAAAATAGATTATAGTTAATGAAATATCAATTATATGCAGTAGTTTAAAGATCGTTTGAAAATCTGGAAAAATCAGTAGTCCAGATGAGGTCCGCTCCCAACTGATCCAAATTTTCAATGCTCTACCATACATATTGTTATTGTACTAATTGTTATATTTTTTTATTGTAATTTTTTAACACGTTGTAGTTAATAAACATTACAATAACAGAACTGCTGACTTACAATCAATCAACATGAATGTCACTTTGAGTTTTAGAATATGATATGTTATTGATACAGATTGTATATTAGGCTTAGTATATTGAGAAAATGACTGAAACAGTGGATATGAGTTTACTTGTAAGTTCCTTTAATTTTTATTCAAGAAGATAAGCATAGAATAATAAGTCGTAGGTTTTGTTTTTGGTGTCAATGGAAACAATGAATGTTGATCCATTTTTTTAGTATACAGACTTTTACGGCATCTAACATGAAAATACTCTGAAATATATTAAAATTTTGTTTTATTTAAAATATTTAATGTTTCTTATGTTACAGAATGGATTGAGATCTGCCCTTCCTTATTTAGCAATGTGGATTGTTGCCATATTTTCTGGTATTTTGGTTGATTGGATTCTTTCTAAAAAATTTTTTTCAGTAACAAATACAAGAAAAATTTTTACAACTTTCGGTTAGTAATAGAATTTTTATTTTACGAAAATAATTGACAATTTTAAAAAATATTGGTACGTTCTTTTAACCTTTTATACAGAACATTATTTAATCTTTTACTGTAAGTTTTGTAATTAAGTAACATACATTCTAGCATACACTCACCAAATTAATACAGGGTGCAGCAACATAATTTCCTTTTTTAAAATGTGCACCATTTCAATCTGTAGCCATATATATTGGAGTAATATCATTCACAAGGTGTAGTTATAAAATTTTGTTCCCTACTCCAGTAGTCGCCATCATATATTGGAAGAGTGAGGAGTGAGCTTGTTAATGAGACCTACTTCTTCTGTGATCACTTCTGTGAAATTGCTTCAATGCATCACCCTGGCCACTGTAGTGGATCATAAATCACTACTTTCAGACAAAATTAGAGCATGACAAGACACAGAAGTGGAGTTTCTCTGCCTATCAAATTACATGAGAATATTGAAGCAATTAGAGCTTCCTTCTTGCGATTCAAATGCACAAGCCCATTGACTTTCCATTTGTTTAATGAGGTGAATTCATCATGAATATCTTCATTTCAATCCGTAAAAGTTGGTAACTGTGCATAAACTCTCTGAATAAGACTTCAATTCTCGGATGAATGTCTGTGCCTGTAGAAACATTCCTGAAAACACAAATGTTTTTTTCAGTGATGAAGCCCATTTTCATCTAAGCGAACGCAAACAGAATATGCTCTACTAGATTGAGACTAATCCCCAAACCCCCACTGATAGGCATATGAAAGGAAAAGTATTAATATGGTACAATGGAAAATAATTTACAGTTGGTTTTAGCTAGATTTACACAATTATATAACTACTAAACAGCGAAAATAAATTTAGTGTTAGTTAAAAATAATATGAAGTTGTTAACTTATCTTAGTCTACAGATAGAACCTAAATATATAGAAATTGATATATTAAATATTATTAAGTTGACTAAGTAAGAAAACAAACTTTTTTCAAATAATTTTCACTAGATAGGACAACTATAGATAAATAGAATGATAAGCAAAAACTTTTACACATATTAGTATAAAAAAAACAAATAAAAACATACACAAAACTCACAAATTAATCATTTATTTACTCATAAGCGTTTCAATAACCAAGTCATCATCATCAGTGAGTGTTACTACTACAAACTCTAATTTACAACTAGGGTGAAAGTAAGGTTACACTTCCATATTTATACAGTAGGCCTTGCCATGCCCACTTGTCAAAACAACAATTATTAACCCTACTTTAAACATGATACATCAAATGGAAAGTTTGTACCTAACTCAATAATTACAATAAAATTTGTAACATACAACATAATTACATGTAAACAAAATAGATAATTAATATTACACTTTATTATTATGTCAAAATATTTAACCTAAAAGTTACAATAAACTTCTTTTTTTCTTTTGTGTTACGCTAATTACAATAATATAGAATTTTTAATAGGGCCTGACTCATTGTTTACAATATTATTTTTATTCCTATTAATATAAAAAGGTTCCCATGCATCCAATTCACTACACTTAACAACATTTTTTAACAGGGTTACATCGTCTACTTTAAATTCGTGCTCTTCCTCTAAACAATGTTTCGTCATCTCAGATTTTTCTGGTCTATTATATTTAATCTGGGAAAAATATTCTTTAGCCCTAGTTTTAATATTTCTTTTTGTTTGGCCTATATATTTCAGAGGACAGTCGCTACACTTCAGGCAGTAGATTCCTGACTTTTCTTCATTATTTATGGTTCCCTGACAACTAATTTAGGTTATTTGCATTAGCAGTTGTAACATTCTAATTACTATATTTTCCTGTATATATATATATATAGATTTTTTGGAATTATTTTTTTGAATTATTTTATTTTATTTCATTCTATATTTCTTTTTGTGTTTTCTCTTCGATTGACAAAGACCACTGTGTGGTTGAATTATATGATTGTTTAAGTGCTTTTATGTGTTTCTATTTCAAGACTACAGAGTGGACTCTTACCAAGGTAAGTCTGTCAGTCTCCTAGTCCAAAAAATCTAAATAATCTTTACCAACCAAAACTAACCTAAATATATATATATATATATATATATATATATATATACAGGGTGCGGCAGCATAACTTCCTTTTTTAAAAACTCAATAAAAACTATTGTATGCATCTGAAAATATTTATTTATTTTTTATAATGCAGGTACATGTCTAAAGTTTTTATTTACATTGCTTTGAAGATCAAATCTGTTAGGTGACGTCCCTCATTCTCCATAAATTGCGTAAACCGATTTCTGGCGTTTGTCATGACTCTTGTTAGCATAGCAGGTGTTATGTTGGCAATTTCTTCTTGGATGTTGGTCTTCAAATCTTGTAGGGCTCTTGGGCGGTTCACATAAACACGGGATTTAAAAAAACCCCATAGAAAAAAATCACAAGGGGACAGATCAGGAGAGCGTGCCGGCCATTCTAAATCGCCTCTAATTGAGATAAGGCGCTCTGGAAATTGTTCCCTTAAAACAGCCATCGATGCTCTTGAAGTGTGTGCTGTTGCACCGTCTTGTTGGAACCAAGTGTCCCCCAAATCCAACTCTTCTAGCCGTGAGAAAAAAAAAATTCTGTAGCATGTTTACATACCGGTCCGAATTCACTGTCACTGTAACCTCATTTTCCTCAAAAAACCAGGGACCAATAATTCCAGCTGAGGAAATTGCACACCACACTGTGACTTTGAGTGAATGCAAAGGCCTTTGATGCAATTCTCGAGGGTTGTTGTCAGCCCAGTAGCGCATGTTTTGTTTGTTAACCTACCCACACAAATGAAAATGGGCTCTTCGCTAAAAAAACAATAGCACCCTCGGGAACGACATCGAGAAGAAGCTCACACGCGTTCATCCGAGAATTGAAGTCACGTTCTGAAAGTTCCTGCACTATCGCCATCTTTTAGGCATGAAAATGAAGATCATCACGAAGAATTATTCTCACAAAACGATCGGATAGTCCAAGGGCAGATGCGTGTTTGCGCGCAGAACACCGTGGTGATCGCAACATTGACGCTCTCACTGCTTCAATGTTCTCAGGTGATCTAACGGGCCGAGGGACTCCAGTTCTTCGTTTTGTCGCACTTGCAGTTTGTCTGAATGTAGTGACCCATGTAACAATTGATTTGTGGTCTGGGACGGGAGCCAACGGGGCTAAATTAAAGCGATTCCGAAATGCGCGCTGTGTTGCAATAACCGAACATCCGCTTGAAAAGTAGGCCTCAACGGCAAAGGCACGCTCCTCACTATGCCAACGCATGATGGCGATTGAAACATGTCGGGACAAAACTTTACTGTACCCCCTCTTGAACGAGACCCGCTTTGACATCAACTAACTCAATGGCGAGGCTTTAAAAAAAGGAAGTTTATGCTGCCGCACCCTGTATATATATATATATATATATATATATATATATATATATATATATATATATGATGAAATGTTACTATCTGGAGTACATCCGTTCATTCTGCAGTCCATAAATTCGCAGTTCCGACGTTTCGCTGTGATTCGCAGTGATTCGACAATGGTCAATTGACCGAAAGGTGCCTCATCACTCAAGGTAAAATTATTGCACTTAATGGTGGATAAAATTACTTACATAGTAATATATTAACTTCATAAAGTCAGTGCAACGGAAAAACAATGGATAACGTTAAATATCAAGAATATATATATATATATATATATATATATATATATATATATATATATATATATATATATATATATATATACATATTAGTATATTACACTTGGCTATAGTAGCACTTACGTTTTTGATTATTGATGACAGCTGTTTCACGAGATGTGTGCATTTATGGTCTGAGTTGACAATGGGACAAATCTCCCAAAGCAGCTGCCCTTAATAGTCAAAAAAGTAAGTGCTACTATAGGCAAATGTAACATTCTAACTTATGTACAAGAGTTTTTAGTTAAAAACTACTAACTCATGTGAAGATGGAATCAAATAATATGAATTTTGTGAGCTGAGCATAAACTACCCATTAATACTGGAACATATGCCTCAAGGCAACAAAAGTTTCCCTCCACATTTCCTTCCATATACAAAATTTAAAGAATAAAATCACACCTTATTACACCAAAATACACATTAAAAACACCTTCAAACAGTTATACAAACAGAAAAACTACCTCAAGAAAATTGCCAATCACTTATACCAACAGCCTACTATTGAAATTCACTAAATTAAACTGCAAAAAGTAGTAAATTTCAACAACACACTAATTACAGATAAAAAAAAAATTAAAGTAAAACATATTAATAAAATTCATAACCTTAAAACACACAACACTCAAAACAGGCTACCAACACCATACACGTATTGTTTTTCAAATGTTTTTCAAATATTTGGCTATTTTCCTGATGAAAATTAAAATTTACAAAATCTTTTCTTAGTGTGCCTCAGTGTTATGCTCATACCTATCCTCAAAATTTTAAAGTTTTTAGCTTAAATATTTTCAGCTGCGAAGTAGTTAGTAAAGCAGAAAATTTAATTTTGTATACAGAGATTGAGATAATACTTGATAAAACATTTATCCATAAACTTGTAATTAAATAAAAAAACAAATCTGGGTGTTAGCGTGTATAATTAAAGAATTAACATTTAAATTACATGGTTATGGTACCGAATTATTAAGGTTTAAAGGGTTTTATACATTCACATAATTTTAGACATTTAAAATTTCTTTAATATATACATTTTTTACCTTTTCACTTTGTATATGGTATCATAATAGTAAGTAAACTGACAATTGTCAGATTTTCATAATTCAAAATTTATAAAATTTTTGCACTAATGCTAAAACATTTGTGTATGAGGCAGCCTCCTATATATTATGCTATCTAAATATTTTTTTACCAAAAGTGATCTTTTTTAGTTTTTTTACCATTAAAATTAAAGAATTGCTAAATTCTCTATTAGTGTGCCTAATTCTTAGTATCCCCATTATGATTTCACACACAAACTTTCAAGAAGAACAATAAATCTTGATCAGAGCACAAAGTCATTAAATCATGTTTATTATTTTTGAGATGTTGAAGTTCCAAGGTATTAAACATAACTGTATGTAGTTTTAAAATGTTTTACTATGAGAACATGTTGAAAAACTACTACCAACTCATATTTCTCAGCATACTTTAATAAAAAAATTATTAAAATTTTTATGTTTGATTAAGATAAGTGAATTAGTTGTAGCCACTTGCCTTTTAATATAATATATACTCATAATTTGTTTTTTTACTGGTTTCAGTTGGCATGTAACTGAAAAGACTTGTTATAGTTAAAGTGATTGAGGACAACTATTTTTCTGACTGTAAAAGAACCATAAACTCTGGCTTTATTCAAAAGAGGTCTCATGGTGTTTTGTGCAATAATAGTTTAAATGATTAACTATTAAAGTACAATGTTAACTATTTATGAATAATAAAGATACAAGATATTCTATGCTTACTGAATCAGACAAAACAAATTTGGCACTTCTTTAAGTTTTTTTTCTTACACTAGTAAGGGAATAAATTATCTTGACAGGCTATGGTGGATGGTAAAAACGTAAGTTATAATTGGGAAGGTTGAAAGGAATGCGTTTGGTCTAAGTTGTCTGTTTCATATTTATTATTCTCAATCATATAGTTGATTTTGAAGAGTTTCAATAAGGAGACAGCCTGTGTAAAAAACCGCCCAATAATACTACCTGTTGCTCAAGCTGAGTTATTTCATTGAAATGCACACAATTGACAAGTTGCATTCCAACAAGAAACCTCACACACAATAGGAACAGATGTTATTTTTTAAATGGTTTTTATGCGTAAGTGAAGAATAAAGAACATAAAATAAATACTAACTAAATAATCTCATCTTAGGAATTCTAGGGTTGTCTTCTTACGAGATTACTCAATCAACCTTCAATCAAAAATTGCTATAAAAATATGAGTTTTGCTTGACTGCTGCAGCTTTACTGGAAATATAACTTTTCATTTTGTACATGTATTTTTACAAATATATTATTTAAAATGTTACAGTTTATATATGTTAGCTTGATGTTTTTGTTTTATTTACAGCTTCAGTAGGTCCAGCTGTAGGTATTATAGGAGCATCTTATGCAGGCTGTAATAGGGAGGCTGTCACAGCATTGTTTACTTTAGGTATGGGTCTTATGGGATTCTTTTACCCTAGCCTCAAAGTTAATCCATTAGACCTGAGCCCTAACTATTCTGGAACAGTTATGGCATTGACCAATGGCATTGGAGCTATATCAGGGATCATCACACCATACCTTGTGGGACTGCTTATACCTGATGTATGTTACTTTTTAATTTGACTGTTACTGAATTTTACAATTATGTTACTATTTCTCTGTTATAATTGATAATAATTTTAACATGTCATAATTAAACAATTTTCATAGAGTACAATGATGCAGTGGAGATTAGTATTCTGGATAGCTGTTGGAGTTTTATTGTTAACAAATTTAATCTACATCCTAACTGCATCTGGTGAAGTCCAACCTTGGAATGATCCTCAGCCTGATGGAAAGACAGTTTCCCTTAATGAATTCCCTGCAAAGTATGATCATATATTATAGTACTTATATTGATCAGTAAATATTTTCATTTGTACAGGCAAGCATGAATAAATTTAGGTAGTAGAATTTCTAATTTAATTGCAAGTATGTACACATATGCATAATTTAAACAAAATTTTCTATTAAAAAATTTAATTATACACGTGGTTTTCAACTGTACATGATAATTTAATTGAAAAAATTAGGTTATAGTATTCAACAAAGAATTTATACATGGTTTAATGTTTTCTAAAAATATTATTTTCTGTGTTTGTATTTGTTGCTATCTAATCCCCAACCATCTACAAACATGCTACCCTTAATCCACTTGCCTCTATCAATCAATATTTTATTTTTTTCAATCTTTGAAGAAGATTGTTGTTATAAATAGCAAAGAGAATTTTACTAGCTTATCTAGCCATGTATCACAATTTTACTGTATAGAATTGTTTGATTTAGTACACGAGGTCTGTTCAAAAGAACTGTTTGAATTTCGTGGCTCTAGTTAGTTTCAGGAGAATTCGCTTGGTGTCGCTAGGTTTGTATAAATCAGCTGATTAAAACGCCGTATTTCAGTCGCAGATAACTTCATTTGTTGATGAGTTACATGTAGTTTAGTAAAGAGTGTTTTTTTCGTTTGTCAGATTGTAAAATGGACAGCCTGAAGGAGCAATGAATTAGTTTTTTGAGTTTTAGGAATAAGAAAAAGTCACAAGGAGTAAGGTCAGGTGAGTGGGGGGGGGGAAGAACAGTGATCGAGTGATTCGCCAAAAACTCACGAGTTCTGAGTGCTGAGTGAACTGGAGCGTTGTCGTGATGGAAAAACCAGTTATCACTTCTCCACAGTTCTGGCCAGTCAGACGGCGTCCCTCAGACGTTTCAGTACTTCAATGTAGGTAATCTGGTTGACTGTAGAGCCTTCAGGGAGGTACTCATAGTGAACAACACCCTTAGCATCAAAAAAAAACTGTCAGCATCACCTTCACATTCGACTGAACTAGGCCAGCTTTATTGGGTCTTCATTTCAATGTCGTAACCATACACCCATGATTCATCACCAGTTATAATTCTTGACAAAAAGTTCTCATCTTCATTTGAACGATGAAGCAGTTCCTGACAAACCCGGACGCTATTGGCTTTTTGGTCGTCGGTCATCAGGCGTGGCACAAATTTAGCAGCGACACGGTGCATCTTCAATTTTTCAGTCAAAATCTCGTAACAAGATCCAACTGATATCCCACACTCTTCGGAAAGCTCCCTAATGGTCAGACGTCGATTTTCGCGCACCAGGATGTTGATTTTGTCAACGTGTGGGTCGTCAGTTGACGTTGAAGGACGTCCAGGATGCTCATCGTCATCAATCGACTGTCGGCCACCCTTGAAACTTTCATGCCACTTGAAACATGCAGTAAGCTTCATGGAAACATCGCCGTAGGCCGTGTTAAGCATGGCAAATATTTCTGTTGCAGATTTCCCTAGTTTTATACAAAACTTCACAGCAATTCGTTGCTCCTTTAGGCTGTCCATTTTACAATCCGACAAACAAAAAAAAACACTCTTTACTAAACTGCGTGTAACTCATCAACAAATGAAGATATCTGTGACTGAATTACCGCGTTTTAATCAGCTGATTTATACAAACCTAGCGACACCAAGCGGATTCTCCTGAAACTAACTAGAGCCGCAAAATTCAAACAGTCCGCGTTTTTTTGGAACAGATCTCATACATACAAATTAGTATGCATAAAAACAAATATGAAATACTGCAAATAAAAATTTCATAAATATGCAAAAATTTAAAGTAATTTATGAGTTGTGGTTCAAAATTTTAAATAGAATGAAATACAGAGAACAGAAAATATCCAGAAGCCAAAATAAAATAGAAAAGTAAAACATACTTATCAATCAGTAATAATGTGAATAATTAATATGTTTTTGCATTGTTACAGAATTGAAAATGGAGAGAACGTTGAACAACAAACAAAGAATGAAAAACAGTTAGAGTTATGACATACTTCATTTTTTTTAATTTATGAAAAAGTATAATCCCTTCTTATTTCAATATTATATATAAAACAAAAGATATGGAAACCACATGGTTGTATACTAAGCTTAATCAAGCTTATCCTCTCACAGATGTTATTAAAGCCACAATTAAAGGTAAATTAACTGAAATAAAATTATGTGATGTATTGATGTTTTTTTGTAATAAAAAGTTTTCTGAAAAAATATTTATTCTCTACCCTATTAATTTTTTTTTATGAAAAAAAAATTGTTTTGCAATTGATATTTTACTGTAAACAACAAAGGAAATCAGAACATTTATAAATCTTTCTTGACCAAAACTTTAGACTTTTTTAACTTCTAAAATTAGACTGTAATCTCGCACACAAAACTTCAACTTCTCACTCACTAGGACTTAAAAACAGTCCAGGTATAGCGTAGAGCTTTTATTAACAATAATTTCAAATTTACCTTTTGTACTTTATGTTCAAAAGAAAATGTGACAGAGTCCTAATTATTAATTATAAATGCTGCTTTTTATTCAAACTATTTAGTCAACAAATCTGGAAAAAAATATTAAGAAATCCAGGATCCTGTCATAAATATCTGCTCAAAGAGAGCAGGAGCAAAGGTGATTTTTGACAAATCAAAAGTAAAAAAAAAACTAAAGAAGTTAAAATTATTTAATTAAAAATACTTTCAAGGAAAAGTATACACTGGAGTTCAATGAAAACATCTATTTTTTATTCCATTTTTTTTTACTTCCAGTCCTTTCATACATAATTTATATTAGATCTGGAAACATAAATTGTGGCAAAAATTTTTGATTAGACTAAAATCACAGCCTATTCATTAAAAAAAATTCAGGGGTACCCACAAAAAACCGGAACTTTTTTTAAAGCTATTTATTTTCAATTTCTTTAGAAGGACAATCATATTCCCTTTAAAATAGTCACCATTAAAACTAATACATTTGTCCAATCAGTGCCTCTATTGTACAAAACATTTTTTGTAGTCATCTTTAGAAATGGCTGACAGTTCCTCCCTCGGTTTTTTCTCGAACTCTTCAATGTTGTCAAATCAGTGTCCTTTCATGGGTAGAAATTAGAAAACATTGCAAGGAGCTAGGTCAGCTGAGTAAGGTGCATGGGGCAGCTTAACCATGTCATTTTTAGCCAAAACTTGTGTAATAGAGCTGTGTCTGTGTGTGAAGGTGAATTGTCATGATGGAAAAACCAGTCACCTGTCTACCACAAATCAGGTCTTTTTTCCACTAGCGCCTGACAGTCGGTCAATTGTCAATGGTCTGTCAGCACAAGTCCTCGAATTTTATCAACATTTCCGTTGATTCGGGCAATTGCTATTCCAATTTTTTGGATACCCCTCTTATGTTTTCAAAATTTAAAAAAATTACGTTATTTGAAACAATTATGAAAGTTAGTGAAAAAAGTTATTACAAATAAATTATAATACAAAATGCCAAATTAAAATATGAGAAAATGTTTCATGTTTTTAAATAAAAAGTTATATTTATATGCCTTATAGTTCAAATATTTCAGTCGAAAACCACTTCTAACATAAAATCTGTAAACAACTTTACAAGAACAAAACCCAATATACAGATTTTGTTAATAGTCAAACATGTTTCAACAACCATCTAGCTCAATGTTTCGTGTTAATTTACAAAATACATACAACAAAAAGAACTGAAGAACAACACAATTTGTTTATATAGGCATCTTATTCTTATCAACAATTTTTATTTTTAAAACCGTATCATTCATCTATACTATGTCTCACTTATGACAATACATGCATAGTAGATATTTTTCAATGGTTTTATCATCTGAGGGGATCTCACTGACACCAAAAGCCTATTTTTGAAATGCTTCACTTCTTAATTTTTTTAATCCTTGAACAGATCTAGATTAGGTTAGGGCAACTGATTCATTTTTGCTAGTGTTTGACTGTATTTCTGCTGTTAAAAATGTTGTGAGATCGTTTAAAAAACCTATTCATTAGTTTTTTTTTTTTTTAGTTTTATATCAAACAAACAGTATGTATTGTATCACCTACAAAGGATAGAAAGTAATTGTGAATATAGGTAGTAGGATTAAGCTAGGGAAATAAAATCATCTGGGTCTCCTGTCCACTAAAACATTCCTATAAACCAGAATGTTGGTTTACTGGTTTCACATCTCAACCTCAACTAACTATAGCAACACTTTAGCAAAAAATGTTATTATTAAATATTGTAATATTTATCTGTTTTTGACTTGCGATTTGACATGAGTAGCTATATTCAGGCCTTCAAAAAATATGTATCACACCTACTATTTCAATTTAATGCACTGGAAAATATTGAAAATAAAAATGAAAGAGAAGATTTCTACACGAGGGCATTTGTATATTGAGATGCATGTAAAACAATGACAGAAGTACAGACAAAAAATTTGTTAAAAAATAACACACACACACACACACAGATATATATATATATATATATATATATATATATATATATATATATTTATTTATAGGTTAGTTTTAATTGGTAAAGATTATTTAGATTTTTTGGACTAGAAGACTGACAGACTTACCTTGGTAAGAGTCCACACTGTAGTCTTGAGATAGAAACACATAAGAGCACTTAAACAATGATATATTTCAACCACACAGTGGTCTTTGTCAATCAAAGAGAAAACACAAAAAGAAATATGAGAGAAATAAAATAATTATGATAATTATAATAATATGATAATTATTTTATTTCTCTCATATTTCTTTTTGTGTTTTCTCTTTGATTGACAAAGACCACTGTGTGGTTGAAATATATCATTGTTTAAGTGCTTTTATGTGTTTCTATCTCAAGACTACAGTGTGGACTCTTACCAAGGTAAGTCTGTCAGTCTCCTAGTCCAAAAAATCTATATATATTATAACATAATTATTAAAAAAAAAACAACGGGTTTATTATTATTATTTTATTGAATGATATTTAATTTCTATTTATAACAAAAAAACTACTCAGGAACAAATCATAATTCTTTATTATAACAATTTTATTTCAACAGTTAAACAATAAACACAAAACAAAAATTTACAACTTAACAAGTTTTAATACAATATACTAAACTCAATTCCTTGGATCTTAGTTAGAAATTTTTTATACCCTAGGCTATTTCTGAGATCTCTTAATATCTCGGGGTTTATAGACATGGGCTATATTTTTAACTCTTTTGTTAATTAAACAAATTTTGAAAAACAAGATTAAATTTAGAAAATATTTTTAATAAATAGCTTCTTGATAAAAAAAACTTAACAAATTTGGAATAAGCAAAAAGGTCCCTAAACTATTTGAACTGGATTATGTTTCTTATTACTAACTATTAATTAATTACAAGATATTCTAATAATGTACAATTCTAACTTCCTTACAATCTTAAAAGTCCATTAAAGTTTATTTCTATAGCGCTATATACTCAACTTAATAAATATCGAAGTTCTGCTGGTCGCTTATGTAAGATTCCGTTCTCTTTAAATTTTACTTTTAACACACTTATTTTCTTTTTAGTTACATCAAATTATATTAACACTGTATTAACTCTTTAAATTCACTTATCCCTGTTTAATCTTGCCAAGTTTCTTCACAAAACTGTATAATTTTGACGAATTTCTTCAAATGGAATATTGACTGGTCATGGCAGGTCCGATCTCGTAGCGTCCCCACGCTATACTAAACTAACGCGTCTTTAGATTTTTAACAATTGTTTTAAAATATGGCGGCTTCTCCTTCATCTAAAACACATGTTGCCTGTAATTTAGTTCGATTTCTTTCCATTAGAGTCGACTGTAACTGACCTCCTTTCATTTGTTTTTTTTTTACAGCTGATGCAACAACAAGACTGTTTACAATGGCGTTTTAATTTGGTTAAACTTACTGTTTCAATTTTCCGATCCTTAATAAACCTTCCAGTGTTTATTTAATTACTATTATTTGTGTGTGAAGTGTCTTTTCGTTTTATTCTTGTAATAATTCCGAAATATGTGTGTTTTTGAGCTGAATTCATACAAACATAACCTTTATCTCATTGTTTACAATCGTATTTCACTTTCTCCTTCAAGTAATTACTTATGCCCTATGTTACTAATATTTACAATATTGTTTAAATATAATTATTATTATTAGATTATCTTGTTTTTAATTTTATTTGATACAACAAATTTCCTTATGCATTTACAGTTCAAATATCTTGTTTATATGTTACAACCGTTTTATAACCTTTCTAGGCTTTTACCTAAAATTAGTTTCAATTTAACCTAGCCTATTTCTTATTTGCTATTTTCAAAATGTTACATAGTCCCCAAATTTAGAGAAAAAAATTTTGATTTAAAATTCCTTTTTTTTCTCAATTTCCACATTTTGGAAATCACCTCTTAAAAATTTTGTTTGTTTGCTGCCCTTCAATTACATATTACTTAACTTATCTTCAAACAATACAATATACTTATAACTAACATTCAATCAACAATTCTTTAACAATTCTAACATATAGTAACAATAAATCATGTTCTGGTATTTACAACTCCTTCTATAATTATATTTTTTTTTACATTTATTATATTGGAATCTTTCCAATCATAAGTCTGATTAAATATTTATTTAACACATATTCTCTGATACCGGGTCTTTAAATCCCAGCCTATCCGAGTCATAGTATGTCTAGACTTGCTTATAGGTTAGGTTTTGTTCTGATTTTTCTTTCTTAAAGTTTTGGTATGTTCTATATTTCCTTTTGGTCCAATTGGTTATAACATTTCCCTTTCCCTTATTTCTGTTTATTCCTTGTTTATTATTTCTCTCATATCTCATATTTTGCTTTTAGCTTCATATAACTCCCAGTTCTAAGTTAGTATTTTATCTCCCCTTCCAATCTCACATCCAGTTCAATTATTTTCTTATATCATTTCAGTTTATTTTGTATGAAGTTTAACATCTAATATTTTTAAAGGTTGCAATCTTATATCCTCTATTTGATCATATCTATAGCTCCTTCGATTACACTGTCCCTATATCAACGAATATAAATTTTGTTTTAATATTTATTTGTCATAGATTCCATTATTTATCAACGCAGATTCTCCCTTACAATACGACGAAGTTTAAATACACAATTACCATATTTTTATTACAACGATGCTTTAATATTTATTATCATAGATTCATATTTCTTTTATAATATATAATATATACGACGAAGTTCCATTATTTATCAACGCAGATTCTCCCTTACAATACGACGAAGTTTAAATACACAATTACCATATTTTATTTATTACAACGATGCTTCAATATTTATTAACATAGATTCATATTTATCTTTATTCATTATTCGACGAAGTTTCTAATAAATTATCGTAGATATAGTTACCATCCCTTAAACTTATCTCCTGATAACGATTTCTTATACACATAGTCACCTAGAGTTTATTCATATTGCTTCCTTTACCTATATTTAATATCTCCCTTCCTATTTTATTTTTATTTTCCAATATCCAGTTCTCCTGGATATATGTCATATTACTGCCTGTGTCTATTAATGCCTGTATACTTGTTTCCTCTATTTAATTTCTATTCCTGGGTTTCTTATTGTCTTAGTTTTCCGACTGACTGTGGGCACCATGCTCTTTTCTTGTCCCCACGCCTGTCCTTGCCGTAACACCGTTTACATCTCCATTGTATCTCTCATCTGCTTCATAAGTTCTACTTTCTCTGTTATTCTCATATTTAAATTCCATCTCCCATTTTCCAAATTCGAGTTGTGCCTCCACATCCATTAACATATCCGTACCTATAATAAATTTTCTCAATAAGCCTTGTACCACTAAGCATTGAGACGGATATTTAACTCCTCCTATTTCTCCTATTACCATTAACATTATATTAATCTTTTCAGTCTTCTTATTAGTTGCGGTTTGTTAAATTTTTTATTGGCCATATTTCTATTTTTCCTATTTTATTTCTATCTCCTAACCTTCCCTGCTCTCCTAATATTTTCTCCCTTACATCTTCGACTTTCCTAAAACGCTCATCTGTTATCTCTCTTTCTCCTACCACCTTTAATTTCAACTCTCCTAACTCTTCTGTGTTTTTCTTTGTTATATTTTCTACTTTCTCTATCTCTTTCTTATTAATTTCTATTTCATCAGCTATTATTTCTTTTGTCTCCTCAAAATTTGTCTTAATCTTCTCCTCTAATCCTCTATCTTTCTCCTCTATGTCTCTTCTCACATCCTCTATTACAGTATTATTCTCTGTCCTCCACTGTCGCCTCATATCCTCTATCATTTTCCTATTGTCCTCCCTAATTTCATCTTTTATTAATTTTAGATCCTCCTTCATCTTTCTTATTTCGTCTGTATTTTCCTCTAATTTTTTGTTTAAATCCCTTATATCCTCACTCATATCCTTCATTTCCCCTTTTATTTCATCTATCTTATCTAATTTTCTATTTATATTTTCATTATTTATATCTAATTTTTTTATGTTTACACTCATCTCCATTAAAGTTCTCATCATATTCCTTATATCTTCATTTTCATTATTTCCCCTTTCCTGTTGGGTTTGCATAGGTGGTAGTCCCCTATCCTCGTCTACTTGGGTTTCCACCTCAATATCCCCTATTGGCATATCTGTGCCTTCCATTTCTAATTCTTTCACTTCCAAGCTTGTCCCTTTTTCCTGTTCCCCTACAACTACCAGCTCGCCTATAATATTTTCCTCCCTGTTTTCGATCCCCTCCTGAAAACTAACAAATCTCCCCTGAGCAGCCCCTTCTGTTTCTATCACCCTTCTCCGCCTACCCTTTTCTAATTGTTCCCCTTTTTCTGTTTTTTTTAGCTTTTTCTCCCCGCAAATTATACGATTCCCTTTCATCAGACATATTTTTTTTTTTTTTTTTTTAAGCTATTAGTAAACTTATTTTACAATACAACCTAGCCTTGACTATTCAACTCAGTGTTTAATTTTACAAAATTTTTTTAAAATCTATTTCCAGTTCAAATGTTTTTCATATAAAAAGTTCTAAATTAATTTTATTTCAAAATCTCTTTAAATAAACTTTATCTCTTATTATATCGAGCCCCACGTTGGGCGCCAATTATAACATAATTATAAAAAAAACAACGGGGTTTATTATTATTATTTTATTGAATGATATTTAATTTCTATTTATAACAAAAAAACTACTCAGGAACAATTCATAATTCTTTATTATAACAATTTTATTTCAACAGTTGAACAATAAACACAACACAAAAATTTACAACTTAACAAGTTTTAATACAATATACTAAACTCAATTCCTTGGATCTTAGTTACAAATTTTTTATACCCTAGGCTATTTCTGAGATCTCTTAATATCTCGGGGTTTATAGGCATGGGCTATATTTTTAACTCTTTTGTTAATTAAATAAATTTTGAAAAACAAGATTAAATTTAGAAAATAGTTTTAATAAATAGCTTCTTGATAAAAAAAACTTAACAAATTTGGAATAAGCAAAAAGGTCCCTAAACTATTTGAACTGGATTATGTTTCTTATTACTAACTATTAATTAATTACAAGATATTCTAATAATGTACAATTCTAACTTCCTTATAATCTTAAAAGTCCATTAAAGTTTATTTCTATAGCGCTATATACTCAACTTAATAAATATCGAAGTTCTGCTGGTCCCTTACCTAAGATTCTGTTCTCTTTAAATTTTACTTTTAACACACTTATTTTCTTTTTAGTTACATCAAATTATATTAACACTGTATTAACTCTTTAAATTCACTTATCCCTGTTTAATCTTGCCAAGTTTCTTCACAAAACTGTATAATTTTGACGAATTTCTTCAAATGGAATTTTGACTGGTCATGGCAGGTCCGATCTCGTAGGGTCCCCACGCTATACTAAACTAACGCGTCTTTAGATTTTTAACAATTGTTTTAAAATATGGCGGCTTCTCCTTCTTCTAAAACACATGTTGCCTGTAATTTAGTTCGATTTCTTTCCACTAGAGTCGACTGTAACTGACCTCCTTTCATTTGTTTTTTTTTTACAGCTGATGCAACAACAAGACTGTTTACAATGGCGTTTTAATTTGGTTAAACTTACTGTTTCAATTTTCCGATCCTTAATAAACCTTCCAGTGTTTATTTAATTACCATTATTTGTGTGTGAAGTGTCTTTTCGTTTTACTCTTGTAATAATTCCGAAATATGTGTGTTTTTGAGCTGAATTCATACAAACATAACCTTTATCTCATTGTTTACAATCGTATTTCACTTTCTCCTTCAAGTAATTACTTATGCCCTATGTTACTAATATTTACAATATTGTTTAAATATAATTATTATTATTAGATTATCTTGTTTTTAATTTTATTTGATACAACAAATTTCCTTATGCATTTACAGTTCAAATATCTTGTTTATATGTTACAACCGTTTTATAACCTTTCTAGGCTTTTACCTAAAATTAGTTTCAATTTAATCTAGCCAATTTCTTATTTGCTATTTTCAAAATGTTACAATATATATATATATATATATATATTTTTTTTTTTTTTTTTGTGATATTTTACATTGTCCATGAAGAAGAGGACTCGACAATGGTCAAGTGACCATCAGGTGCCTCATCACATAAGGTAAAATTGCACTTAGTGGTGGAATAATTGTTATATATATATATTTTCAACTTGCAACACTGTTTTCTTGTAATTTACTTATCACTTTCACTATTTGTATTTAAGAATGAACTTGGTATTTAAGCGAGTTAACTTTCAAAGATTAATAGCATCTTCATTGTCGAGCATCAACGAGAAGTATGGTAGGCGTTACAAATGCTATATATCACAATATATATTCAAACGTCACTGCCGTCGGAAGATTTAATAAAATGGGAAATCATCCATATTAATTCTAAAATAGCATTGAGTACAATTAACAGACATTAAATCCTTCACGGGCCGTGGACAGTGCGTTCAAATAAACATATGAATTATTAATAAATATATTAACAAAATAAAAAGGAACATTAAATAAATCGTTTACCTGTTGTGAGTCGTTACTAGGACTTATGTGTTATCTCTTACTGGTTCCCTCGGGAAGTTAGCATTCGACTGGATGCAGTCCGTTGGTTGCCAAGAAGACGTCACCTCTCTCGACTCGTTAGTCTGGGTCTCTGTCGAGGACTACCTTATTTCGCTCTTAAAACTATACCAGAAATATTAAAGTTTGCTCACATAGCTGTTTTACTATCGGGCAGCAGTCGGTCTCTTGCGGCGACAATTAGAACTGTTTGCTCTCAGAACTATTTGGCAGTTATATATTTTAAAAAAACATTACAGACCTCCCCCCCACAAAACGGAAACTGGGGGGGGGTGTGCGATGTCAACCCTCGTGAATGAGTGAGTGGTAAAGTTGTATCAATTTAGATCCTGTGACGGTATCATAGAGGCTGGGCAGCAGACAACACACGGGATGGCAGGTCCTATCGAGTCCCCACGCCAACTCCCATGTTAACAGTATATCCCTTTAAATTCCCTTGTTTACTCTCTCTCTCAATTGCGTTATCCCTATACCATAGCTAACTGAACAATATCCACAAATACCATAGGGGATAACTACAAATAGAAACTGCCATATAATTCCTTACATGCTCTAAGGAAAACCAGGACTGCTTCAGAATGGTGATGCCACTGTTGGGTTCATTCTGAAATTAGAAATAATTACAGGAGGGAGGGGAAGAGAAGGAGAGGGAGGAAGTTGCCTAGGGATAGGAGATTTTTAGCAGGTACCAAGCTCTATATTTGGGTTTCCTTACGGATAGGGGAGTGAGAGCTTAGATACTCCTCATTTGTTAATTTATCCTTTTATACTAAGAAACATATAAAATATAAATACATACACAAAAATTCTTATAATAGGAAATTATTTATAAATCTGTATTGAGATACCATATTACTATAAATTATTCATATGGAGAGAGGGTAACAAGATTACATTATGCTTTATATCATTGAAACTTGATTAAACCGGGATTGGATACTATCACTACCAAATTTAGGTGATCCTCATTTCTTAATAGCGACTCAATTACTGTACCAAATATATAAATATACAAAGGAATAAAACCAGTAATGGTATAAATAAACACCAGAACAACAATTTTAACAATGAAAAATTTTATCCCTCCAAAGTATTTCATAAAACTTTTAAACATGAAATTTGCCTTTTAAAAACATTACATTCAATAATGTGACATAAACTACCGCAAGCGCAAACAATAAAACGTAATAATTTAAGATCCCGATGGCCAATGAATGTACCTATCTATTTACTTTGCATTCGGCAAGATAAGGTTTGCTTCATATTTGTTTAAACAAATATACGCAAGATTCAATCTTTTAAATACGTTTCTTTACGTTACTTCAATTATAAGTACGTAATCACCGAGAATTTGTTTCGTTAGAAATTAAATATTAAAGAGGAGCTCCATATCGTTCCTTGTCCTTAACTACACTTGACGGTAAGGGATATTTTTTTTATATAACACAGATATACACAATAAAATCGCAAGAATGCAATAGGCGTAAAAAAATTAAATGAATAAAAGTTATAATAGTCTTAAATGATTTTAAATCTCTTTCTCTAAAGTTAACTCTAGTTTAATAAAAGCTGAACAAAACGGTCTACTTAGGATAAGATAAGAGTAACTCATAACTACGTAGTTGCTCTGTAACTCACCACTACGTGTTTGAACAAAACTGAACTACGCAATTCTTTCTGCGAATGACTTTACATATTTTTACAAACCGTTAGTACATTTATTACAGATTTTTATTAAAAAAAAATAAAACTATTAATGAGATTATCGTTACAGTTAACACAATATTTCTCACAATTATAATCATAAAAATATAGTTACAAAAATACGTCTTTCTTCATTCCTTGAATTTTTTATTTTCGCTTTTATGAAAAGAAGTTGTAAGTTATTTTATAAACCATGTTCTGCTACCATCTCAAATGTCACTGCCGTCGGAGGATTTAATAAAACGGGAAAACATTCAATATTTATTCTAAAATAGCATTGAGTACAATTAACGGACATCAAATCCCTCATGGGCCTTCAAATAAACATATGAATTAACAAATATAAAAAGGAACATTAAATAAATCGTTTACCTATTGTGAGTCGTTATTAGGACTTATGTGTTACCTCGGGAAGCTAGCATTTGGCCGGATGCAATCCGTTGGTCCAGGAAGACGTCTCCTCTCTCGATTCGCTAGTCTGGGTCTCTGTCAATGACTACCTTATTTCATTCTAAAAACTATACCGGAAATATTAAACTCTGCCCACACAGCTGTTTTACTATCAGGCGCCAGTCGGTCTCTCACAGCGGCAATTAGAACTGTTTGCTCTCAGAAGTATTTGGCGGCAAAATACTAGTTTGGCAGTAGTATATTGAAAAAACATTACAATATATATATTTTTGTAAGTGTGATATTTAACGTTGTCCATTGTTCTTCGGTTGCACTGACTTTATGAAGTTATTATCATTACTTGTAAATACTTTTTTCCACCACTAAGTGCAATAATTTTACCTTGTGTGACGAGGGACCTTTCGGTCACTTGACTATTGTCGAATCATTCTATTATTACTTGTAAATAATTTTTTCCACCACTAAATGCAATAATTTTACCTTGTGTGATGAAGCACCTTTTGGTCACTTGACCATTGTCGAATCACTGGCTGAAAAAATTATTTACAATAAATAATAATAATTTCATATATATATATATATATATGTAGGAATTTTTGGACTAGATAGGAGACTGACAGACTTACCTAATAGTCAAAAACTGCAATCTCTTGGAAATAAATAAATAGACACATATAAAAAACTTAACACACTATTGAAATATTTCGATTAAAAATGATCTTCATCAATCGAAAAAGAAAAGACTGAAGTGAACCACAGATGTGTATAAATATCCAAATGTCATAGATTCACAGATTTATAGTTTATGATATTATGCTATATGTGATTTGTGTAAATATTGATTATTTGAAACTAGATATTAATAGTCTGTCAGAAGGAAGGTAAATGGAGTTGTTAAAAATGATATACGTTTGGGGGAATGTAAAAGGAGTTTTATCTGACGTTGAGGTTAGGAGGCTCTCTAGATTTGGTGTACCACTGGTATGAAAACTCCCATCCTCTCAATTCCGAAGGATTGCAATCAGGGGGGAGGGCCTTAATTATTTTGGTGGTATAACAATCATTGAAAGATATGATGTTGTGACTAGCAGCATGTGGAGCGGTTGGCCTGTCTATGTCCATGGTTCCAACGTCATGTCTGTGGCCATTCATTTTGATGCTCTGACCATCCGTGGTAAGGCCTATGTACTGTGCAGGGCAAAATTTACATTGCAACTGGTATATTACATTTCTGGATGTACAAGTATGATGACCCTAAATCTTGAAGTCCACATTGGTTCCTAGGCTATGGAAACTATTTGTTGGAATGGGTATTGGACATGTCTTGCATCTAGGTCTATTGCACGGAAAGGAGCCATAAGGAAGTTTAGGCGGTTTTCAGTACTTCGATCTGGTAATTTTGGATGTACTAAAATATTTTTTCAAATTAAAAGGTTGTCTGAACCAAATATGTGGTGGATTTGAGAAAAGATCTTTGGTGTGGGTGGAATCTTGAAGCCATCCTTTTAATATTTTGTTCAGCTTCGTTAGGCCTGGATGGTAATCTGTAACTAAAGACAGTTTGTTGTATTCCATAGGTGGTCTGGGTTCATCAGATGATTGAGCTAAGCGGATTTGATCCTCAACAAGTTGTTTAGGATATCCTCTTTTTTGGAAAGCTAGTAAGGTCTTTCTATTAAAGTCCTCCAATGCTATATCGTTGGAACAAATTCTCTTGACCCTGATTGCCTGACTGTATGGTATGGACCTTTTTATATTCATAGGGTGGTTGCTATTGAAATGTAGGTATTGTAGATGGTTTGTCGGTTTGATGTGGACACCTATATAGATATTCCCATCTCTGATTGTTACATCTACATCTAAGAAGGTGATTGTTGCTGTAGATTTCTCCCAGGTGAATTGAAGTGTAGAGAATAGTGATAAGTCCTTCAAAAAACTTTCCAGTGTTGAGATTCCTTGTGTCCAAATTACAAAGATATCGTCTATTTATCTGTACCAACATAATGGTCGGTGTGTTCGAGCTTTTAGGAATTCTGCTTCGATATTACCCATTTACAGGTTTGCGTAGATTTTGCAATATTGTTTTTTTGTATTCACTTATCACTTTCACTATATGTACTTAAACAAGAATCTTACTTGGTATTTATGCGAGTTAACTTTCAAACATTGATAGTATCTTCATTATCGAGCATCACTGACCGAGGGTTGTAGTAGACTGCGAGCTGTGTGGAATTTCCGTTGTCACATGATGTACCGTTATTGTTCTATTTTCGGATTCACTGCATTGTGAGAGTCTTTTAAGTTTATCTTGGGGTTAATTTTGTCTATTAGGTTAAATAATTTATCTTTTTTTTAATTTTATTTATTCGTTTATCATATTATTTTTATGTTTATAAATTTTTAGTTGTTCCTAGATTGTCATTTTGAGGCCTTTTTGTACTTTTTTTTTATTAGGTGTATGTTTTCTAATGTGGGGAATGTGTTTCTTTCTGATGGCGTTTGTAGCTAAGTTTGAGGTTTAATGTAAGCATTGAGGCGTTCTTGATATCTGTCTTTTATGATTAATTTCGTTTTTGTTTGGCCTATGTATATTTTATTACAGTCTGGGCATTCGATTTTATATATTTTGTTATTAAGAGTGGGACATATTTTTTTTTCGTTTGGTTTATTTTATTGATTATGTTTCCTGTGTTTTTGTAAGCTATGTTAATATTATTTTTAGTATTTTAGTTTTTCCTTGTATGTTGTACCCTGTGTATGTGAATGTGGCTCATTTTGTTGTTGTTTGTAGTTCGATTTTAGGTTGTTTTAATTTATTTAATATTCTAAATTCTAATTTATCTATGACTTTTTTATTGTATCAATTTTTTTGGGCTATTTGATATATTATTTGTTTTTCTTTAGCTTTCTCTTCATTTTTTAAAGGTAGTTATAGCATTCTGAATAAGAGTGAGTTGTAAGCAGCCATTTTATGTTGTGGGGGATGGTTAGAGTAGTTTGGTATTGTATTAATGGTTTGTGTAGGTTTCCTAAAAATTGAGTAATCAATGTTATTTGTATTTCTGGTTATTGTTAGGCCTAGATAGTTAATTTTATTGTTTTTTTTCTTCTTCCATGGTGAATTTTATGTTAGGGTGTAAGTTGTTGATTTCATTTAGGATGATAATTATTATTTATTGCTTTATTTTGTGAGATGTATAATCCATCGTCAACATATCGTTTCCAATGTCTGTTGGAGTCGTGTTTTTATGGTTTGTGTGATTACTTTGTCAAGGTTTTGGA
Organism: Prosapia bicincta; assembly: GCA_036971475.1. Lineage (NCBI taxonomy): Eukaryota > Metazoa > Arthropoda > Insecta > Hemiptera > Cercopidae > Prosapia > Prosapia bicincta. The sequence goes on along the minus strand of JBAIZL010000001.1, from coordinate 14,409,323 downwards.
GGTAAATTTCTGATATTATACTTGAGAGGGGTGATCCCATTGCTAAGGCATCTATTTGTTTATATATCTTATTATTAAATATGAAATAGTTTTGGTTTAGTATGGTCTTTAGGCATTTGTAATTTTGGTTTTTGTATTTGGGGTTGGTTTTATTAGGGCGTTCATTTTAGGGGGCTTTGGATTGTCCATTATGTATTGGTAAGGGTTTGGCTGAATATATTGTTACTGTTTTTTTGCCAAAACCCTAAATTTAATGATAATAAATACTATTTATTAATAGATATTGTGATAAACAAAAAATATGAAATAAAAATAAAAAGAAAGCACTCAATTCGCTTAAAAAATTACACTCATGTTGGGATTGGTTGCCAGAAAGGATAATAAATATTGGTTTGGAATAGAAAAATTAACTCCAAAAAAATTTATTTATAAAAATATGCAAATTCTATACAAAATGTGTAAATATACACCTTTAATGCATCAGAATTTCTATTTGTACTAATCTGTTGTTGGTGTCTGCGGGCATTCTGTATGGAACTGTACCAGCAAAGCTTGTAATCGCCTTAGCTCGTTCTCTTATGAATGAAAGTTGCTGAAATAAACAAATGTATGAAAACAAAGATTTTATTACAGAAAATTTATAAATATAGTTAGAATAACAGGTAGTAAGTAAAATATGACTTCGGCCTATTGAAGTTTTCACACAAAAATCCCTACTTTAGAAATGTAAGAAGCAGATGATTTTGATGCCAATATTAGCAGTCATAGGCTAAAGTATTATTATCCTACAAATTTCTTTGTGCCAAAACATAAATTCTTCACTTAAATTAAACATTTATTTATTAATTCCAAAACTTTTAAGCATCTATAAATTTTGTACAGATAATGGAGGACATGAAGTTTGTTTTCTTTCCAAATTAACCAAGAAGAAATAGTGATTGTAAGTAAATACAATTAATAAAATAAAATAAAAATGTTTACTGATTAATATTACTACATTGCTTTGAATATAAGATTCAACATGTTGAAAAAAAATTTATTTTGTTCCACAAAATTGTTCAAAACCCAAAATTAGCCAGAATACACAAACCTGGCATAGTGACATACACTAAGTACATTATAGTGTAAGTGATAAGTGAATACAAGAAAACCGTATAGCAAAGTTAAATATGTATGTATATGTATATCCAACTGCATATATATGTACAACTGTATATATATAAATACAGTAGAGTCTCGATTATTCGTCGTAAACGGGCCACTATGACGTCGGATAATAGGAAAAAGTTTACAAATCGGGTATAACAAAAAAAGTTTTACAAACTAGGTTGAGAATGTAGGGAATATTAAACAGCTTGCTAAGGTTTGACAGTTACAGTAAATATTAAAAATTCTGAATGTACATACTTTATGAACATGTAAAATATGTTGTGATCTTTATCAGTTTTGCCCTTTTTTTTGCTGCCAAGTTCCACCACTGAGCAGCATCATTATGTCGATTCCCGTAACTTCTTTTTGATGCTCAACATATATAATGGCGACATATAGGGTCTTTAGAAGATTAAGTCGGGGGCTGATTTTTCTGTTCTGGCTGTAAGATCTTGGTAGGCAACAACTTAGAGTTACACCCTGTCTCATCACAGTTGAAAATTTTATCGCCAGTTAAGCTTTCTTTTTTTAATAAAGAGTTGAAATCATTTATGAAATTCAATCATTTCATCAAAGTTAGATGACAGTTTCTCTCCACAAATATTTAACTGGCAGATTCCATAACTTTTTTTCCACCTGTCAAGCCACCAAACACTTGCTGTGAACTCTGCATCACCTTCATTAAAATCATGTCAAAAATGCAAAGCCTTTTCCTGCACGATAGCCTGGAAATATGAATAGCAACCGTCTGCTTCTCTCCTTTATCGAGTCGTTTTATTGTTTTAAGTTTTTGTTGCATTGATACTACAACCTTCTATCTTTTCATTGTCGTAATAATCAATAAATCTATCAATAAACAGTAACAAAAAGATAATACAACAATAATAACAACTCAAAACACGAAAGTAACACCTACTCTTTAGAAACACACAATAAAACAAACTGTGTCAGATAAGACCGAATGTTGGATAATGAAACTCTAGTGCATATATACGAGGCGTATACTGAAACTTAGTACCGTTTCATTCTACTGCCGCCGTAGCGCTGCAATCGGTGTTCCGCGCATGTGCACTAGTCGTCCTTGTTCACTGACTATCGAGTCACGCCATTTTAGTTGCTGTACTTTGTGTTTTCAGTTTTCTCTGAACGTTTAAAATGTTCAAGACAATAAATGTTCCTGCCGATTGTGAGATTCGTTCTGTAATAAGATTTTTGAACGGAAGGAATGTGAAACCGGCTGAAATTTATCGTGAACTTCGAGATGTTTACGGGGAAGACGTGATGAGTGGTGAGGAAATGGGTTAGAATGTTCAATAGCGTTCGAACTAATGTGCATAACGAGAATCGGAGCGGTCGACCGTCTCTTATCACCGATGATCTGGTAAGGGTAGTTAACGAAAAAATCGTAGTCTCTTTACCAGTGTCTCGTAGTCTTGTCAATGTGTCTCGTTTCGTCTTGTCGTTGACGAAATAAATGACACTAGTGACACTCAGACATTGGTTCGACAGTTTCGTTGCAAGCAGTTTGATCACCCGCCCTACAGCCCAGACCTGGCTCCGTCTGATTACCACTTGTTCCTGGACATGAAGCATGGGCTAGGCGGTCAACGCTTTGAAAACGACGATGAAGTGAAAACTGTCGTGGAGTCGTGGCTACATTCGTTGGCGGAAACCTTCTACAAAAACGGTATAGACAAATTGATCACCCGCTACAACAAGTTTTGAACATCGGGGGCAACTATGTGGAAAAATAGTTTAAGGTATGTACTGAAAATAAAATTTTGTTGAAAAAATTGTTTTACTTGGTTTTTTAAAACCGGTACTTACTTTCCGAACATGCCTCGTATACTATAATATACTAGAATACTATAATATGTATTCTAGTGTATTAATAAAGAAATAAAACAATTTACAAATACAAGAATAACTTATTGAATCTACAATTTAAAGCTTGTCGTTGGCAAACAGTACCAAGATCCTCAGGAATACTAGAAACTTAAAATCAACCATACATTTGCAAACTAGTGCCCAATGAGTTACTCTTGTATTTGTAAATTGTAATTTTTCTTTATATATATATATATATATATATATATATATATATATATATATATATATATATATAGATTTTTTGGACTAGGAGACTGACAGACTTACCTTGGTAAGAGTCCACTCTTGAAATAGAAACACATAAAAGCACTTAAACAATGATATATTTCAACCACGTGCGTGGTTTCTATTTCAAGACTATGTGTTTCTATTTCAAGACTACAGAGTGGACTCTTACCAAGGTAAGTCTGTCAGTCTCGTAGTCCAAAAAATCTAAATAATCTTTACCAACCAAAAGTAACCTAAATATATATATATATATATATATATATATATATATATATATATATATTTATTTATTTAGGTTAGTTCTAGTAGATCCTAAAGCTTATTTAGGAATTTTTGGACTAGATAAGAGACTGACAGACTTACCTAATGGCAATAGTAAAAAACTGCAATCTCTTGGAAATAAATAAATAGACACACATAAAAACTTATCACACTATTGAAATATTTCGATCAAAATGATCTTTGTCAATCGATTGACATTGTCGAATCACTGTGATATTAAGTGTTATGCATGTTTTATTAAAATTTATTCTGTTGATACAATTCTGGAGTTTGATGTTCAGGTTAAGATATTTTGACAATGGTCAAATAACCGAAAGGTGCCTCAACACACAAGGTAAAATTATTGCACTTAGTGGTGGAAAAAATTATTTACAAGTAATAATAATAACTTCATAAAGTCAGTGCAACGGAAAAATAATGAACAATGTGAAATATCAAGATATATATGTATTTTGTATTGCACACACACACACACACACACACACACACACACACACACACACACACACACACACACACACACACACACACACACACATACACACATATATATATATTTTTAGGTTAGTTTTGGTTGGTAAAGATTATATATATATATACATGAAGTTAATATATTACTATTGTAAGTAATTTTATCCACCATTAAGTGCAATAATTTTACCTTGAGTGATGAGGCACCTTTCGGTCACTTGACCATTGTCGAATCACTCTCTCTCTCTCTCTCTCTCTATATATATATATATATATATATATATATATATATCACTTTCACTTATGTACTTAAACAAGAATCTTAATTGGTAATTTATGCGAGCGCTTTCAGAAGCTAGCGAGTGCTTCCATCTTATGGCATACTAAACGTATTTTGGACTGCGGGCTGCGTTGAATCTGCTGTTGACCTTGATGTACCGTTAACTTCTATTTTTAGTTTCACTGCACTGTGCGAGTTTTCAGCATTTGTCTTGGGGTTTATACTGTCTATTAGATTGAATAATTTGTCGTTTTTTGATTTTATTTGTATCTGTTCGTTGATGATGTTATTTTTATTTTTATAAATTTCTAGTTGTTCCCAGATTGTCATTTTGAGGCCTTTTTGAACTTTTTTTATTAGGTGTATGTTTTCTAATGTGGGGAATGTGTGTTTGTTTTTGATCGCGTGTGTGGCTAAGTTTGAATTATAAATTTCCGGTTTGATGTATGCATTGAGGTGTTCTTGATATCTATCTTTTAATTTCTTTTTTGTTTGGCCATGTAATGTTTAAAAGAAATTAAAAGATAGATATCAAGAACACCTCAATGCATACATCAAACCGGAAATTTATAATTCAAACTTAGCCACACACGCGATCAAAAACAAACACACATTCCCCACATTAGAAAACATACACCTAATAAAAAAAGTTCAAAAAGGCCTCAAAATGACAATCTGGGAACAACTAGAAATTTATAAAAATAAAAATAACATCATCAACGAACAGATACAAATAAAATCAAAAAACGACAAATTATTCAATCTAATAGACAGTATAAACCCCAAGACAAATGCTGAAAACTCGCACAGTGCAGTGAAACTAAAAATAGAAGTTAACGGTACATCAAGGTCAACAGCAGATTCAACGCAGCCCGCAGTCCAAAATACGTTTAGTATACCAGAAGATGGAAGCACTCGCTAGCTTCTGAAAGCGCTCGCATAAATTACCAAGTAAGATTCTTGTTTAAGTACATAAGTGAAAGTGATAAGTGTATACAAGAAAACAGTGTTGCATAATCTACAAATATATATATATATATATATATATATATATATATATATATATATATATATATATATATATATATATTGTAATGTTTTTATAAAACGCAATACAACGATGTTTTATACTATTAAATGAAGATATATTATTTCTATTTAATAACAAAAAAACTACTCAGGAACATCTCATAATTCTTTATTATCACAATTTCATCTCAACATTTAAACAATAAACACAAAACAAAAATTTATAACTTAACAAGTTTTAACAAACTCGGTTTAACTCTTATTTCTTTTAATTTTATAGTTACACAATTTTAATACCCTTGGCTAATTTTACGATCTCTTACAATCTCGGGGTTATAGCATGGGCTATAATTTTACTTCTTTTGTTAATTAAATAAATTTTGAAAAACAATATTAAATTTTGAAATTAGTTTTAATAAATATTTTCCGGATGGAAATACTTTAATTTTGAATAAGCAAAAAGGCGAAACTATTTGAACTGGATTAAGTTTTTATTACTATTAATCACAAGATATTCTAATGTACAAAATTAAACTTCCCTATTATCCTAAGAGTCCACTAAAGTTTATTTTTTTATATAGCGCTAGGTACTTAACTTATCAAATAACGGCGAATGGCTGCTTGCTCACACGTAGAATTCCGTTGTCTTTAAATTTCACTTTTTTACACACTTAAATTCGTTTTAGTTCTTTCAAATTATATTTTCACTGTACTATATCTTTTAATTTTCTTCTTCCTGTTTAATCTGGCCAATTTTCCTCACAAAACTGTATAATTTTGACGAATTCCTTTCAAATTGAATTTTGACTGCACAGGGCAGGTCTGCTTCCTCGGCGTCACCACGCTAGAATGCTTCTAACTAAACTAAAACTTTGTTTTTTCTTTTAAAATGTTACAAATATGGCGGCCTCCTTCTTAAAAAAAGAAATCATATGCTCTAATTTAACGAAGTTCCGTTCCTTCCCACTAGAGTCAAACTGCACCTGACCGACTTATATTTGTTTTTACAGCTGATGCAATAACGCGATTGTTTTCACCAGTTTTAATTTTGTTAACATACTGTTTCAATTTTCCGATCCTTAACAAACCTTCCAGTGTTTATTTAATTAATATTATTAGTGTGTGAAGTGTCTGTTTTTTTACTTTTGTAATATTTCGAAATGTGTGTGTTTTGACTGGACTTTTCCAAACATAACCTTACATTGTTTACAATCGTTTTTCACTTTTTCCTTCAAGTAATTACTTATGCCCTATTTTACTAATATTTACAATTTTGTTTAACATATAACTATTATTAGATTATCTTGTTTTAAATTTTATTTGATACAACAAATTTCTTTATGTATTTACAGTTCAAATATCTTATTTACTAATCTAGGCTTTTACCTAAATTTAGTTTCAATTTTAACCTAATCAATCTTTTAATGAATTTCTTTTTTTAATTTTGTGTGAGTTATTTCTAATTTATTTTTCCAATTCTTAAAGAACATTATATAGCCCATTCTATAAATGTTACAATATATATATATATATATATATATATATATATATATATATATATATATAGAATATCAAATGTGTTTTCCTGTTAGAATATTTTTAAGATCAAATAATACACACAAATACAGGAATATTTAATTTATTGAACAATAAACTCAAAGCTTTTCGTTGGCTTACATTACCAACATCTTCAGGAGTTACAATATTAAGAATGATAACACAAACTGTCATAGTTATCACAAACTGACAGTTTGTGTTATCATTCTTAATATTGTAACTCCTGAAGATGTTGGTAATGTAAGCCAACGAAAAGCTTTGAGTTTATTGTTCAATAAATTAAATATTCCTGTATTTGTGTGTATTATTTGATCTTAAATATATATATATATATATATATATATATATATATATATATATATATATATATATATATATATATATATATGGGCTATATAATGTTCTTTAAGAATTGGATAAATAAATTAGAAATAACTCACACAAAATTTAAAAAGAAATTCATTAAAAGATTGGTTAGATTAAATTGAAACTAAATTTAGGTAAAAGCCTAGAAATGTAAATAAGGTATTTGAACTGTAAATGCATAAGGAAATTTGTTGTATCAAATAAAATTTAAAAACAAGATAATCTAATAATAGTTATGTGTAAACAAATTTGTAAACTGTAGTAACATAGGGCATAAACAATTGCTGGAGAGATATAAAAAAAAAACGCGATTGTAAACAAAAAAATTGAAAGGTTATGTTTGGAAAAGTCCAGTCAAAACACACACAATTCGAATTATTACAAAAGTAAAACACAAAGACACTTCACACACTAATAATAGTAATTAAATAAACACTGGAAGGTTTGTTAAGGATCGGAAAATTGAAACAGTATGTTAACAAAATTAAAACTGGTGAAAACAATCGTGTTATTGCATCAGCTGTAGAAACAGAAGAAGTAGGTCAGTTGCAATCGACTCTAGTGAGAAGGAATCGAACTAAATTAAAGCCATATGATTTCTTTTTTTAAGAAGGAGGCCGCCATATTTGTAACATTTTAAAAGAAAAACGAAGCGTTAGTTTAGTTAGAGATAGCGTGTGTGACGCTACGAGATGGGACCTGGGATGACCAGTCAAAATTTTACATTGGAAGGAATTCGTCAAAATTATACCGTTTTGTGAAGAAACTTGGCAAATTTAAATAAGGATAAGAAAATGTAAAGATAAAGTACAGTGGTAATATAATTTGAAGGAACTAAAACGAATTTAAGTGTGTAAAAAGTGAAATTTGAAGAGAACGGAATCTTACGTAAGCGACCTGCAGAATTTCGGTATTTGATAAGTTAAGTATGTATAGCGCTATAAAAAATAAACTTTAGTGGACTCTTAGGATAATAGGGAAGTTTAATTTTGTACATTAGAATATCTTGTGATTAATAGTAATAAGATTATAATCCAGTTCAAATAGTTTCGCCTTTTTGCTCATTCCAAATTAAAGTTTTCCATCAGGAAAATATTTATTAAAACAAATTTCAAAATTTAATATTGTTTTTCAAAATTTATTTAATTAACAAAAGAAGTAAAAATATAGCCCATGCTATAAACCCCGAGATAGTAAGAGATCTTAAAATTAGCCTAGGGTATATGAAAATTTGTAACTAAAAATCAAAGAAAGTGAGTTTAGTATATTGTGTTAAAATTTGTTAAGTTTATTTTTGTTCTGTTTTATGTTTAAATGTTAAAATAAATTTGTTATAATAAAGAAAAATGAATTGTTCCTGAGTAGTTGTTCTGTTTTAAATAGAAATTTGATATCATCAATAAAATAAATATTTAATAAAAAAAAATAATTGTAAAGCGTTTTATAAATACTTTACAATATATATATATATATATATATATATATATATATATATATATATATATATATATATTTAGGTTAGTTTTGGTTGGTAAAGATTATTTAGATTTTTTGGACTAGGAGACTGACAGACTTACCTTGGTAAGAGTCCACACTGTAGTCTTGAAATAGAAACACATAAAAGCACTTAAACAATGATATATTTCAACCACACATTTGTCTTACTCATTAGGAGACTGACAGACTTACCTAATGGCAATAGTCCAAAACTGCAATCTCTTGGAAATAAATACATATAAAAAAAGTCTTTTGTTTTTTCTCTTTTTTGACTGATGAAGATCGAAATATTTCAATAGTGTGTTAAATTTTGATATGTGTTTATTTCCAAGAGATTGCAGTTTTGGACTATTGGCATTAGGTAAGTCTGTCAGTCTCCTATCTAGTCCAAAAATTCCTAAATAAGCTTTAAGCTCTACTAGAACTAACCTATATATATATATATATATATATATATATATATATATATATATATATATATATACAATTATTTTATTTCATTCTCTCATATTTCTTTTTGTGTTTTCTCTTCGATTGATAAAGACCACTGTGTGGTCGAAATATATCATTGTTTAAGTGCCTTTATGTGTTAGTTTTTCAAGACTACAGAGTGGACTCTTACCAAGGTAAGTCTGTCAGTCTCCTAGTCCAAAAAATCTATATATATATATATATATATATGAAGTTAATATATTACTATTTTTGAGTAATTTTATCCACCATTAAGTGCAATAATTTTACCTTGAGTGATGAGGCACCTTTCGGTCTTTGACCATTGTCGAATCACTGATCGTTCTCCGCTGCGGATGCTACGTCCGTGAAGCCGGTGTTTGTTGAAGTTACGCGCACTATTTCTTGATCTGTGTGTATGAGGTTTTTGTATAGTATGTCTTCTGTATATGTTGTTTGTAAATTCATTAAGTTGTTGTGTAAGTTTTTATAAATGTGGTATTTTTCTAGTGAGTTTAGTTCTATTGGGTTGTTATTTATTTCCAGTAACGGAAAAACAATGGATAATATATATATATATATATATGTGTGTGTGTGTGTATGTATATGAATAATATATATATTTTTAGTGATTCGACAATGGTCAAATGACCGAAAGGTCCCTCATAACAAAAGGTTAAAGTATTGCACTTAGTGGTAGAAAAAATTATTTATATTGACCATATGCCTTATAACTATTCAATTTAAAATAGAAAATAGTGAGTTTTTAGAACTGTAAGTTTGTAACTGTTAGAATATTATAATTTGTTGGTATGTATGACCAACTTTCTTCGTTTAGTTCTCGATATTTCTTGAATGGAAATAATAGCTTAATGGGTAGAGGAATAGTGAGCAACCCTACTCAAGAATGTTATTTTCTTAGTTCAGTTGTAACTTTCTAATGGTGCTAGGGGAATGTGCTTAAATGTTTTGAAACCAATTATTTGTGAAAAGAAGAAATGTTTGTGGATCAAATTCTTGATGTATCTAAATTTAAATAAAGTGAGCAATGATAGATTTTATAATTTAAAATCTGGACATGACTTATGGGAACTAAATTTGAGATGCGAAAAACTACCTACTTGTAAAGATGTTATCACATTTATGTTTATAAAATTCAAACCAATATACTACTGAATTTATTGATGTAGTTTTTATATAAAATGATATATTATAAACTTTAAAAGCTATAAATCTGTTTTTTTAAAGTTACCTCTTTCAAGCTGTCTGCAAAGTATGCCCTTGGACTGCCATGTGCATCTCCCCTGTAAACACAAAAAAAACAAACTAAATATTTTAAATATAATACATTAGCATAAATGTTCATCAGATAATGAAAGTTATGTTCAAAATTTGAAACTTAATTTAGAAATGTTGTACGAAAAATTGTTAAATTTCCTTAGTTATGCATGTAAATCAAATTAGAAAAACCTATTTAATTACATAACACTCATGCATGTTGTAACATTTTGAAAATAGCAAATAAGAAATTGGCTAGGTTAAATTGAAACTAATTTTAGGTAAAAGCCTAAAAAGGTTATAAAACGGTTGTAACATATAAACAAGATATTTGAACTGTAAATGCATAAGGAAATTTGTTGTATCAAATAAAATTAAAAACAAGATAATCTAATAATAATAATTATATTTAAACAAAATTGTAAATATTAGTAACATAGGGCATAAGTAATTACTTGAAGGAGAAAGTGAAACACGATTGTAAACAATGAGATTAGAAAGGTTATGTTTGTATGAATTCAGCTCAAAACACACACATTTCGGAATTATTACAAAAGTAAAAAGTAAAGACGCTTTACACACTAATAATAATAAATAAATAAACACTAGAAGGTTTGTTAAGGATCGGAAAGTTGAAACAGTATGTTAACCAAATTAAAACGCCATTGTAAACAGTCTCGTTGTTTACAACAGCTATAAAACCTACAGAAGTAGGTCAGTTGCAGTCAATTCTAGTGAGAAGAAATCGAACTAAATTATAGCAACATGTGTTTTAGAAGAAGGAGAGGCCGCCATATTTTAAACAATTTTAAAGGAAATAGGACGCGTTAGTTTAGTTATAGCGTGGGGACGCTACGAGATCGGACCTGCCATGACCAGTCAAAATTCCATTTGAAGAAATTCGTCAAAATTATACAGTTTTGTGAAGAAACTTGGGAAGATTAAACAGGGATAAGTGAATTTAAAGAGTTAATACAGTGTTAATATAATTTGATGTAACTAAAAAGAAAATAAGTGTGTTAAAAGTAAAATTTAAAGAGAACGGAATCTTACATAAGCGACCAGCAGAACTTCGATATTTATTAAGTTGAGTATATAGCGCTATAGAAATAAACTTTAGTGGACTCTTAAGATAATAAGGAAGTTTAAATTTGTACATTATTAGAATATCTTGTGATTAATTAATAGTTAGTAATAAGAACATAATCCAGTTCAAATAGTTTCGCCTTTTTGCTTATTCCAAATTTAAGTTTTTCCATCAGGAAGTTATTTATTAAAAGTGTTTTCTAAATTTAATCTTGTTTTTCAAAATTTATTTAATTAACAAAAGAGTTAAAAATATAGCCCATGCAAATAAACCCCGAGATATTAAGAGATCTCAGAAATAGCCTAGGATATTAAAACCTAGTAACTAAAAATCAAAGAAATTGAGTTTAGTATATTGTATTAAAATTTGTTAAGTTTATTTTTGTTTATTGTTTAAATGTTGAAATAAAAATTGTTATAATAAAGAATTATGAATTGTTCCTGAGTAGTTTTTTTGTTTTAAATAGAAATTTAATATATCATCATTCAATAAAATAAATATTTAATAATAATAAACCCCGTTGCGTCTTTTTTTATAATAATGTTATAATGTATTTATTCATTTATCTCTACTGTTTTATTACCAAAAAAACTTGGCATTATTATGGTCAACGTTGTTGGTTCGAACTATAAACTTAAAACTGTAATAAACTTAAGATTAATTAAAAGTCTTTTAAAAATAATTATACAGTCAACTCCCGATTATCCGGGATCGCATTAACCGGGTTGCGGATCAACCGGGATCGTCAGCTCCACTTAGTAGTGTGGCGGGAGGAGTCAAATATGAACGCGGTGGATGGATGCGAGCGCGGGCGGTTGTTGGGGTGTACAGTAACCTTTACGGAATAATTTATAAACTGTCAACTCGCCCGCAGTCGCCACCCTGTGTCCTAAAACTTTCCTACCTGTTTCTGCGCGACGCGCACTCGCGGGCAGAGTTTCGGTCAGCATGTCTGAGTTTACGTTATGTTTCTTGTTGTCCGTTTTATAAATTCAAGCGGTTCTATGATGCACGAATCCCTAATTACGCATTATCTCCAACGTCCAATCAGATCAGAGCACATCGAAGCATTGAACGTGATGCATGGAGGTGCGATAACCCCGAGCGCGAGCGGCCGTTTTTCGGTGAATAAATCCGAACGCCGAATTCGCGGAATTAAGCGATCGCTCGAGTCAAACGTAAACACTACCCTTCCTCAGTGGTCAGTTTATGCATTGCTTCTGGTCAAAACGAACTGTACAGTAGTGATGGTACAACAGGAGGCGGTACTATTTATCAGCTGTTTTTACAGTCATTGGGTAGAAGTAGGGCTGTGGATATTATGGTATTTGTTTAACCGTGATTTCGCATTATCCGTGACGGCCCTGCCGGTAACTATCCCGGATAATCGGGAGTTGACTGTAATTACATTTTACAATAAACAACACCTGATATATACTCTGTAATGAATGAATAACTTTCAGTCATTCAATGTAAGTTTTCAAACAATAACAATTACATTATAAAATTGTTATCTATTAACACTTTCAAGCCCGAGCATAGATCAGGTCATTTGGTTAACGCTAGTTGGATAAGCCCGTGTATAGCTCGGGTTTCCGTATTTATTTCTATAGCATCATAATTCCTGCGCATTCTCAGTTTTGTCGATATCGTTCTTTATATTGGTTATTCTACTTTACATGTCGTTACCTTTAGGCCAATCAGAGTTCGTTTTACAAACAAAAACTTATGTGGTAAAGGGTGGCGACCGAGAGCTACCAGACATTTTTTTTTTGACAGATGTCAGATAGTGAGTGTTTAGTGGGAGTTGTTTACAATTCGAGTTTGTTGTTTGCTCTAAATATTCTTAATCAGTTATTTCATTTATTTAATTTGCGTCTAGTTTGTGTAATTTTGGTTCAGGTTTTGAGTTTGTTGTTTTTCAGTTTAAATTTATCTTTCAGTAATTTAGTTTATTTAATGTTTATTATTAGAGATATTACGTTATAGATACAATGGCTAAAGACACGTTAGGAAGTGATTTAATTTTAGAAATGTTGCTTTTAGACAGTGACAGAGAAACCGATCTAGTCCGATGTACAATCGATATATCTTTTATTGATGAACTGAATGAAAATGTAAATGACTCGATTTTAGAGTTTTCTAAATTCTAACAGAAATATTTCTAAATTACATTTTCTTTTAGTTTTAAAATGGTATATAACATGTAATATTTATTTTCATGTTACTTATTTCCATGTTTGTTTTACTTTCAATGTAAAATCTGTGTAGTAAAGTGCAGTAATGTACAGTGTTGCTATTTTATTGTTGGGTTTTTTATACATTTTTCAAAGGACCATAACACCATCTATACGTAAGTATTCAATTCATACGTATATATTTCCTGAAAGCTTGTTTCATTCCCTTTACAAAAATGTATAATTTGTTTTAAATATGGTATTTATTATAGGTCAGGAATGTTTTATATTTTACCTAAAAACTTCCAGGCAGATAGTGACACTGGCTTGAAAATCTTCGTAGTCAAGTCATTTTTCAATATCCAAAGCCTTTTCTCGAATTAATTATCACCTATCTGGCCTATTGTTAGACCTGAGATCAACAAACCATGAATGCGTCTCAGATTTTTTATGGTCTTTCAAAATTGTAGATAAAATAGTTAGTACAATTCCAAAATCTAGCTATATCTATTTTCTTCCTGTGCGAATCAACCCTCTTTATTATGTTTGACTTTGATCATAAACTCATGTCTTTTCACCCCTTTTTTTCTATTATGAACCAATTCACTAAAATACAGGATTCTACAGACACTCAAAACTACTGTACGTTCAGTATATTGTACAATTCTTTACAGTAATACAGATTCTGAGTAATTTAAGTTTTGTTTCAAGACTCTTAGGAAACCGTAACTATATTTCTGTAGGACACAAACATTTTGTTGTAATGAAATTTACCTGTAATTGTCTTAATTAAACTGTATTTGTTACACATGTAATCATATGGCTAGCTAAACAAAACACAATAAAAAACTCGTTATACTGGAAAATGGTATTTGACCTGCATTTGAGCAAAAAATATTTATATTTTTGGGTATTTATATTGTATTTATGCATTCCTGTATAAATGTGGGTAGTTTAAATATTGAAAGAGCTTAACTTTGTACGCAATAGTTGAGTGTTTAATGAAAATGACTTTATAACTGTATATTTAAAACTTCTAGATATGGTCTTTGACAGATTTTCATAAAGTAATTTGTTAAGGGTATAAATTAGCAATCAGATATTTTCATTTTAAATATTTTCAAAAGAAGTAGACTGAAATTTGTCCTTTAAGAAATGCTGGCTACTGAAATTTGACACTTAGTAGTTTAGTATAAATTTGAAATGCATGAGATATTCTTTTATGTATTGTAAGTGCTCAAATATCTATAATGTATCATAAATTCCTGACCAGTATTACATAAAAATAAAAAAAATTTCACTTATAACTAATACCAATGAAAAGAAATATTGCTAAACAGTTAATATATCAATAACTATTAGTCATAATTTCTCATACATTCTCTATGCATGGTTTTCATTTATCTTAGAATGTAGTTGGATTTCAATATTTATTTTAAGAACCAATGCTAGCAGTCAAATGTGTTTAAGAAACAACATTCATTGCTTAAATATAAAATGGTAACAACAAGTAGTACTTATTACTTCACGTTTCATATAATGTATTAACCAGTATTTTCAAATTTGATAAGATAATAGTTAAAAATATTTTTTAAATTTTTATTTTAGTAAGATGATCATCATTGAAGTTGTACAGATAGAACAATAAAAAAGAGGAAAAAGCATATTTGGTACTACTGGAACGAGTGAAATGGTGTGCTGATATGTGCAAGTGTTGTACTAATATATTTTAGTATTACATTCTTTAATTTTTACTCAAAGATATATGAAATTTACAATTAATAGTACTAAAATAGGGATAGTTTTTACCTAAATATTGTTTTTAAAAAATGTAAAGACTTATATACTACACAATATAAATGGTTTTTGTTCTAAAATGAGGTGCGATGGCCTGGAAATCCCTACAATTACTTACTTGATCTTTGTATACTGTGAATAGAGCATATTCATAGTCGCAAGAAGTACATCAGGAATGTTTCGGCATATTACTTCATTCAAAGTCTGAAAGTTTTTCACCTTTTCATCAACATCATCCAAAGTCAAAGGTATTAAACGAGATCTTTGAATTATCTGAAAAAAATAGGACTAAATTACATGACAATTTATCTTAAAAGTAAAAAAAAAGATATGAAATAATAAATGCAACTGTCTGGGTATTTAGCTGTATCTATGTTTTTTTATGATTATGTTACAATGTGATTTTTGTGGAGGGTAACAATTCTACTGTGGGGAGTTTCAATGGTCATGGACCATGTTCAAGAATATTTGCAACTGTTATTCTTGGATTTTTTAAATATAATCTAACAAGCCTGTATTAAAATGCTAGCCTTTTAATAAAACTATTTTTAATTCCACCAAAAACCACTCCTTCAGGCTGTCCATTTTACAATTCGACAAACAAAAAAAAACACTTCTTTACTAAACTGCGTGTAAATCATCAACAAATGAAGATATCTGCGACTGAAATACCGCGTTTTAATCAGCTGATTTATACAAACCTAGCGACACCAAGCGGATTCTCCTGAAACTAACTACAGCCGCGAAATTCAAACAGTCCGCATATTTTTTGAAGAGACCTCGTACATACAAATTAGTATGCATAAAAACAAATAGTTTAAACAAAGAAATGCCTGTCGTTTTCTGTAATCAACATGTAAAATAAAAGGTAATAAAGCTATTCAATGATGATATAACAAAGTAAGTATAACTAAATAAATGTTTGTATCTTAATAGTGAGTACATAAATAATTACTACAGTAGAACCTCTCTAATTTGTTACTGTAATAACAAACATCGTCTGCATTGTTACGTAGTATAGGTGCCATCAGAAAATAATTCTTTAGTACAAAAGAAAAGGACAGACTTTTTTAAAAACTAAAATGTAAATAGATTTAAATACACCGTATTTTTTCTTCCTAGTGTTATTGTTTTTATAAGGTACTCCAATATGTGTTTTACGTCTTTTATGAAAATCAAGTAACAAACTGTATTTGTAATTACAAGCTACACTGGAGGCTACTAGTGTAATTTGTGGAGTTGTGTAAAAGTGTTGTTGAGTTTTTTGGGCGACATAGGTAATGTAAGTACAACATTAATTACATTATATACCTATTTACGTATTTATTGTCCATGTTTATCCACAATTACATGTTAATTTCAAGACTTCTGTAATTCGCCTTTTTGTAGAATTTGTCTACTCCTAGGACCCGAACATTATGAATTAGAAAAGTTCTACTGTACTATAATTTCCCTATGAAAATTTTTCTTTGATTTACAAAAATAAAATTTTTACTTGAAAATTTAACAAAGTTACTAGAAACAGGAAAAATTTTAAAATTTCAAATTAAAATACCCTGGAAAATAGCTAAAATGATAGTTACTACAAGTAAGCTACCAAAGATGTAGTTAAACCAGCTGGTAAAAGTAAACTATATAAATATAAGAGTTTAAAGAACTCTTAAACTTTGAGTCTATAATATTTGATCAGTCAGTACATTTGTAAAATTTACAAAATTACTTACGTCAAGCGCTTCTGGATATTGTTTTTGTGCATAGCAGTCAAAGAACTTTAATAGATCTCTTAGAGTATAAAATGTAGCTTGAGTTCCTCGATCGCATTTCAATTGAATACCAGAGTATCGGATTGTTATGTTCTCAGCATAGACAGCTAGTCTTGAGCGTAATGAATTTGGTTCAGAATCGAAACGAGCAATGACCTGACTCAGTAATGTTGACATTAAGCGTAAAACATCATCGTGTTTCTAAAACACAATTAATAACCATTGAAGTTACTTGAAGTTATTATTAACTTAATTTTTTTTCTAGCAAAAATATTGGTAGGACTTAAAAAAGAGCATATAAACAATAAAATAACTAAAATAAATTGAAGTAACTTTGAAATTAAATTAAACTTTCAAGTATTCAAAAACTAAAAATGAATTAATTGAAGAAGTAAATCTTAGAAATTAAAAACAAAATTTAAATAAAATTAAAGATTGAAACAATTTGCTAAAAATTATAAGAATAACTTTATATTTATAATTTCCCTTAATAAAAAGGCAGAGAAATAATTTCAATTGATTAAATATATTTAGGTGGCACAAGAAGGTGGTGGCAAGGTTAATGGTATGACATTATACCTCAAAACCACCTACAAATCCCACAAAGATAATTAAGTTAACATCAGTCAATTTTTTTCCCAATATGGTCATCACAAACAAAGTTAGCTTATAAAGCAAAAATTTAAACAAAAAAATAGTAATAATAATTCATGTAATAAATAATAAATGTATATTTTATATAAAATGTACATGTAAAAGAAATTTATATACAAAATATAAATAAATAAAAGAAAAAGAATTTAAACTTTATGACTAAACTAAACTAAATCTTAATTATAATTTGAAAGATTGAAAAACTTAAAAACTAAATTTATTGAAAACAAATAGAGATGAAAACAAGGTAATTGTTAGAAATAAAACAAAAATAAATAACAGGATTAAACACTGAAGCAACCAAACAAGTATTATAGGATTATAAATAAAAAGAAAAGCATTAAATTTTATTAAATACATTAAAGTCAGGGTGTCTAGTAAAATAGCTTGAAGAAATTCCCTGAGTTTTCCCTGACTTTTCCTCTTTTAGATGTCTATAGAAAGCCCAGTTTACATTGGGCCCATCCATTGATATCTGAAGGATCTTGGATAAATCCAGACTTTGAAGAACGAATTGAGTAACTCTTTTGCTTTTGTGTCTGTAAGGAACACAGAACCAAAATATCGAGCTTTCACTTCATCCGTCTCTGCATCCCAATACAACACTCAAATCCATTTGGGCTCTTTGTGATATTTTGTTTAAACTTTCATCAAAGCCAATTAAATAGTTAGAATTTGAATTTAATGATGTCAGTAACAGGTCTTTAATATAATTTGATAAACCGAATACAACACTATAGGAAATTTTATCTTTCTGCAATCTCATGTTCTGTGCAATGGTGCTATCAGGGAACATCCTTGGAAAGAGGTACACACTACCTTCTGCATTGCGTAAAGAAGTGTTGCATTACTAAATTCACGTACCATATAATCTCTGCTTCGGTCACTTCATCTTTTAGTTTATATTTATCCTAAGGAAGGAGGGGAGGTAATGACGACATCTGCATGACGCGATTGACCGCTACGGCAATGAAAACCGGAACCTTCCATGTTGAAATAAACAGTGTAAAAATAATCACCGTCAAATAAAACACATACTATCACGCGTCTAGACAAATTGCTGGCTACGAATGTTTACACAGCGTTCTGTGTGGTCAGAAACAGACTGAGTTATCTGTTATCCCCACCTGTCCATATGATAACAGAACCACTGCGCACCCCAAGGCCACGGTCCAGGCTAAAACTTCCCAGCTGTACCAACTCGACACGTTTAATATTTATTGACATAAGTCCTGAAGTCATAGCAACGGGCTTATCAAATAAATAATGGGCATCTAAATAAAGAAGTGTTATTTCCTGACTGCCCCGCCCCTAAACCGCTGGCTTACAATACCAAATATGCGAGAGCAATGGCCACTAGTTTTGTTTCTAATCAAAATAAATATTTTCCCGATTTTTAAAAATTTTCCCTGACTTTTCCCTGAATTTTCCAGAATCTTAAAATTCCCTGACTTTTCCAGGTTTTCCCGGTTTTCCCTGTCACTAGACACCCTGAAAGTGGCACAATAAAACAATGAAATGTTCAATGACCATAGCATTGCCCCCTCAAAATCACTTTTAAATGGCTCAAAAATCAAAACATACACCAATATTGACCAAACCATTTATGTCTGATTGTGCTGATACCCGCACAATATAATTCAGTTGAAAAGCAAGTAAAAACCACCTCTTCTCTAAGTGCTGAATGAACAGAAGTCCTTAATGGACAGACAGTATTCTTAGCTTATTAAGATTCACAGACTGCCACTTTTTTGTTACAAGCAGCCAAGAATGGATGATTTTCAATATATAAATAGTCAGATGTCATGGCTTGTTTTTTTTACATTTCGGAATACTCCACAGTGACCTGGTAACCAAAACGTTTATTTAGTTTTAAACCATTCATTAAAATAATATCAGAATGTTGGTAGGAACTGAAAATTTGAACCCCTCAAATTTACTTCTGGTAAATGACCTCATGAATAGTCTTTCAGTTAAAGACCTCAGTTATAGTCTTTTTATATAACTAGACAAGGAAAAATCGAAGTATGGTGTTTTCAATATATATGGAGAACGACAGCACACGAATTGTTCAAGTATAGTAGGAAGATGCAATTCTATGTTATTCATAATGTGGAAGGTTTTTTTGCTGTTTTAAAGCAGTGTTCCATTTTGAAATTTCTTAATGGATGATACAGGACCTCCTGCACCTCTAGTAATCTCTTTAAAGTATCAAGTAGGGATACACTTTTGACAACCCCTCTGTATACACGAAACAATATTTCATGATAACAATTAAGGTATGTCACCACTGACTTCTTACTACTATCTTTAGCAACAGGCTTGCCTAGTATAATAGATTGTTACCTCTTTCCTCCAATCAGCAATTTCTTCCCTGGTAATTTTTAAATGAATATGTACACAAGAGGGTATTAAAATAATCTTGTGCATATGTGTAAGTGTTTTTGTAGTACAGTGAAACCTGTCTTAGATGGACCCTGTGTTAGGCGGAATCCCGTCTATCGCGGAAAACTTTAAAAGTCCCGACTGTCTCCTATTTAATTTACCTGGTTAATAACCTTCATAAGCCGGAAACTGTCTAACGCGGAAGCGGAATAAGCATAAGGATGAGTGATACGTATTTACTACGTCTTAGTTCTGCATAAGCCGGAAAATCTGATCATATACATACTGTAAAATATAAAGTTACAATGACTTCCGTTTAGATAAAATACAGTTTATAATATATTTTTTTACCATAACAAAATTCAGATAGGTCTGCTTAATTGTAACGGATCGTATTTATTTCTGAGAACTCTGTAACAACGTTAAGGATTGCTGATATGCACAAGATAACGCAATGGTATACAAACATCCATAATTTACGATAGGCTATGTGTCAGCACTCGTTTCCTTCAAGATAAAGCAATGAATGGTTTACAAACATCCACGGCCAGACATATTGATGTCATATTGGTTGACATATTGAAAGGCGAGAGACAGCTTCATTCTAAAAGGCAAAAAACATGCGCAAATAGAAGAAAAAGAAGAAATTGAAGACGGACCAGTAGTAGAAAACAAAATAAAAACATTTGGTGAGGCTTTAATGAAAATTTGTGAGTTAGAAGATTTCGCGGTACGTATTAACAGCCCGGAAATGCGTCACCATTTGTTACAACTAAAAACAATAACTGAAACACAAGCCAGTAAAACTAACCTTTTAAAACAAAAGTCAATGCTAGATTTTTTCAAGCCTAATTGATTTTCTTTTATTTTTACGTAAGCCTACTATGTACAGTATTTAGCCTAAATACAGTAAGAGGAAAAATATAGTTTTTAATAAATTGCATCATTAATTCATAAATTTTGTTGAAAAGTGTATAAGTGTTTTAGTTTAATAGTTTTCTATTAAAAATGTTTTGTGGAGAAGGATAAAAGGATGCTGCATTAAAAGGTAAGATTTTTATTATGTAATGTAGGTTTTAACATTTTCTGTAGTGTGCATAGAAAACAAGGTTTGCGAGTTGTGACGTCACAGGGCACAGGCTACTGGCTGTCATTAGGCAATCAAGGTAACCGATATTACTGTTGAATGACGTTTATTTAGACGTTAAAATGTGATAGTATTCTTGTGATTTAAATACTTTTGCTTTATATGTTGAAGTGTTATCTCTGTAGGAAATAAACAGTCAGTACTTAATCGGAAATAAATAATTTAATTAAATACTGTATTAGAACAAATGTAAACACGATGACAATTAATTGTCCGTTATCTAAGTGGTGTTGGTACAGCACCATACAGCTGGTTGATCAGTAGAAATAATAGTTCTTATAGCTAAGAATCCCCACAGCCTACCCTCACCCCAACGCTAAAAATAGACTCGGCAAACGTTTCGTGATGGTATTACCATCATACAGTACACTACTACTGTATAAGCCGGAGACCTGTCTTAGACGGAAAAAAATGCCGGTCCCAATGGATTCCGGCTTAAACAAGTTTCACTGTATGTGTTAAAAGTTATGTTTTTGTTGTAAATGTAAATATGTGTGAAAAGTAAGTGTTGTTAATAGTGTCATATTTGACTGGGAAACTGCTACAAGCATCAAACGCCTCTTAGTAAATGCAGATAATTTATACAACCCTATGGGTGATTTTCAATTTACTTTGGTATTACAAACAAACACTGTAAATGAAAAACCACAAATAGGCAATTCAAAATTGTATCAAAACAAAATGTTAAAGTCAGTATTAGTATTGCACATTTGTAAAACTAACATCACAATGGTAAGAAATACAAACAAATGTAATTTACTCTCTATGTATAGCTTGTATTTTTGTTAGGACTCCAACAATAAATTTTTTTATGAAATGAGTAAAATTCATTTAGTCAAAAAAGTTATATTCACTCATTAAGCATGTTTTCATACATGAAATAATAACTTGAGTATAATGGATTGTGGAAACAATTTTCTTTAAATGATCTTTAAAATAGAATGGCTATACACAAGAAAAATAATTTAAATAAACTAATAACAATTACTCCTCCAAATCTGTTGGTGATATAAAATTGTAAAATGTTAATGTTTTGAATGTTTTCAACGCCTTACTGCAGGTGATCTGTATAATGTCAGCCGCACACCGGATAAGGCAAGACAAAACGTTTTTGCCTTGCCTCGCCACTGCCGATGATTAGTAACTGCATACGTCATGGCAAGTCAAGGCATCCCCAGACCCAGTACGCTGTGGAACTTCATCAAGGTTATGGATGATGGCCCCAACAGAAAAATGTGGGTGTACCCCATAAACAAAAAACCAAACCTACAATCATTTATTGCAGAGCTAAGAGCAGACTTGGGAAAATGTTTTTAATTAGTCGTATGAAACCAACAAAATTCGATTTTATTCTTGAGTTAATTACTTCATTAATCCACAAAAGGAAAACGAACTATAGCAACATCATCATCTTGACCTGACATAAGAGTGACAAAAAAGAATACTAGACAATATTGGAAATCAAAACACCTTGTCTGCTATCGCCTCCGCTACTACTGCACCGCATGTGGCAATCTCAGCACATGCGCAGAACAATTTGTCTTATGTCTTTTGCCCAACAGATGAAAATTGACAAGGCAGTACAAAGCGCTTAACGCACTGCCTCACCTTTCCTTGCCGAGCCTAATCCAATGTGCGGCTTTTAAACCAATCCAAACCATGTCACTTAAGGCAAAACACCATTCTGCTCCATGCTTTATCCGTTTTGCAGCCGGCCATAGGGTTACTGACCGACAAGGTTGCGACTAATAATCCATTTGTAGGTCATAGAACCAAGTATGTCTTTGTGCTTTAAATATGACAGCTGTTTCCAAAAATGTTAGATTTTCTGAATAATTGTAAAATACATAGCTTTTGATTTTTGTGTATGTAGTTTATAAAACCATTAAAAAAACATTGTTTCAAAACTTTTTACTACAAGACTAACTAGAAAATATTTACTTCAAATATAGAGCTTAAAGTATAGAATTATAATTTAAATTTAGGAATTTCAAGATATAAATTTTCTAACAAACAAGTGTTAATGTTTTTGACTTCTTTAAGACACAATAGTAATAGTACAAAAAAAGTTTTGTTTATTGATAAAAACAGGTAAAACCCAACTCCAAAACCCAGGCAGACTCATCGGTACTGCAGTGAATGTGTAAAAAAACTATACATATATTGTAATAGACCACAAAATTTATACTTACACCTGATAAATCATACAGCTTAATAGCATCTTCATAGTGGCCAGATGACTCAGCTGTTTGTGCTACTCGATCTATTACAAGATCAACATTAGTCTGCAATCAATATTATTGATTACTGTCTAAGAAGTTAACATTTTATTAATTTTAAAAGCATACAAGCAATTTCAAAATGAAATAATAATAATGGAAACAACCTGTAGGTAATCATAAGTTAATGGCTTCACCTTTCAAGTTCAATACCTGGTGATAAAAAGAGAATGATTATTTATTGACATTATAACAATTTAATCTTCTACAAATTACTAGAAATAAAATTAATTTTTGTTTTACAGCAATCTTTATAGTGTAATATTGTAATCTATGAAGTATATAAAAATTATTTCAAAGGAGGTAAGGATATAAAACTCCCATTCTGTTGAATATTAAAAGATTCAATGACCCATAACCCGCAGGTTCCGATTTGTGTTTTTGGGGTCCGCAGACCACTCTAAAATGTTTCTCTTAAATTAAGCATTTTATGTTGATATTATGTAACATATGAACTAATTAAACACAAAACTTCAAGGCTAAGACAATTTAATTCACATATCAGTGAATCTCAACAGTGCATTTAAAACAAAGTTATGAGTGTGTATCAAATATAAAAAGGATTTCTGGCTAGCTTCCCTTCGCTTTTTAAGATGACAACACCATAAGCGTCTCAAAATATAGCAATGAAATACAATGTTTGAAGGCAGATCTTCAAATCAGATTTTTAAACATTAGTAAATTTGAAAAATTATTTGAAATCTGTGTATCGTCTTTCAGTGTTTATTGTAAGAATGTAACAGACTCCAGAACTTATTGATCTGCAGCAGATGATTCAGTTAAAGTCAAAATTGTATGAAGTTTCATTATTACATTTCTACAAAAATTATTTACTTCGAGAAATGGTTAACCTGCGAGAAGTATTTTAAAACATTTCGTGTTAGTTCGGTAATCCTTTGACTTGTGAACGTGCTTTTTGTTATTGAAAACTAAGAAATCTAAAGCTCGTATGCATTTTTCTAATAGTCACTTGTGATCAAATTTGAAAATAATAACCAACAACACTGAAATAGACATTAATCAATTTAAAAAAACCGTCAAATTTCCTACTAAAATGAACGTTTTTCAGACTTCATTTTATGTTTATAACATTTTCAAGGTGAAAATTATTTTACATCTGGATACATTTTTACAGATATGTTTGCTATTGTATAATATAAAACGGATGTGCATGTGCAGTATTTTCACATATTACAATATAAAATGTAGGGAATCATATTTAACAATTTAAGCACAACTAAAAGACATTTTCCAATTGCGGAGCTAGGTAAATTTTAAGTCCTGCCCACCAGACTCGAGAAAAATAAGCACTTAATTGGCCCATTATTCAAAAAGGTTGTGCACCCCTGTTAAAGATCATGTTTACAGTTATAGACTTACAATATACTTACTATTTATCCAGACATATAGTATCTAAGTAAATCACACTAACTGTTAATGTGTATTGTCTAATTGTTATAATCACCAGATTAAAAAAATAACATTTGACAACTGAATTGAAAGTATATTTTTGCTAAATTTTGAACAGGATTTTTTACAAAAAACCTTACAATTAACAAAAATGTTTCCTCAATGTTTTTTTTCAATAAGTATTAAAAAGAAAGCTTTCATATAACACATTTTACATTTGTCACAATCTA
The DNA here is from genome assembly GCA_036971475.1 of Prosapia bicincta. Classification (NCBI taxonomy): domain Eukaryota; kingdom Metazoa; phylum Arthropoda; class Insecta; order Hemiptera; family Cercopidae; genus Prosapia; species Prosapia bicincta. The sequence goes on along the minus strand of JBAIZL010000001.1, from coordinate 14,383,917 downwards.
GCCATTGTTTAGTATGTGTCATACATTTAAATAATTATGTACTGTGCAACAACAATCCATTTTGTGGATGTTTATTTTTACATAAATACATTTATCTCTGTTATAAGATATTACAGAAAATGAAGATAAATATTTGTAGTAAAAACGAGTTTATAAATAATCAAAATAAAAGGCCAATTTGTTCTGAAAAATGTTCTTAGATATGGATTGGAAGTCTATCTGTAGAATTTTAAATGATCTTCCTTTGTGACAATTGCGTAGATATTTACGAGGGCAAATTGAAAATTCTCAGAATGTACTAGGAAGAAATTATTAACATCAGTGAAAAACTTTTTATTTTTAATACAGTCTATACACTAATGCACTTGATCCAGGTTTGTTCCAATGCCTTAATTCCCTCTAGAAAATTAGATAAGTTCTTGGAATGTACTAGAAAGTAACTACTTATATCGGTGTAACTTTTATTTCTCAATGTAGTATCCATACACACTAATGCACTTGACTCAGTGCCGATCCAACCCCTTGCCCCTCTAGAAACTTAAATTTCTTTAGCCCTGCAAAATAATATTCACCTTCAGCTACCAGTTCTCTGTTTGAAGAGAATTTCCATCCACTAAGGTAATCTTTAGCTTGGGTCAAGAGGTGAATCAGATGGACCTGAAAAGGGTAGGGGTGGACATAATTTGTATCTTAATTCATGAACATTTTCCAAGACAACAGCACTGGGGGTATGCACTTTCTTAAAGAAAGATAACTTTCTTCCTTGTCAAACTTGGCCTTTTTTTGTGAATAATTGTAGTGGGTTCAGGATGTAAGAGAATATTGTCTTGCAATTGTTGAATCAGTAGAATTCCTTTCTCATTGCAAAACACTGGGACTGTGACTTTTCTGACTGACCGTATTGCACTTATTTTTTTGTTGGGGGTGAATCAAAACGTTTCTCTTATTTTAACTATCATTTGTCTCTGGGATATAGTAATGAACTAGTTTAATTTGTAATCATAAATTGGCATAAAAGATTTCCTTTTTTTTGAAAAAGCATCAAACATTGTTTGGACAATTTCAAACCGATACGTTTATTCAACTTCGTTACAAAACTCATGTATCAGATAGTATAAGTATGTTTTTCCAATTTCTTTCACCTTCAATGCTTTTCCATGAAAATTTATGCACATTTGCAATAATTTCTAAGATAGTAATATATGTTGGCTATATTATTATCTAAGCTGCACCAAACAAATTCAAACTCAATTGTCCACTTGCAACAATATAATAAAAAAAAGAGTCCCCCAAATGTGTTCTTAAAGTTATAATTCCTTTGTTTCTACGCTTTTATTTATCAAGTACTTCATGAAGGCTTGAATCTCAGTTTTTTCCATCTTCATAAACCACTATGCTGAAACTCTCTACCCTAAAACAACTCTCTACCCAGAGCACTAATGCAACCATGTGTAGTCGTGAAGGATGACATTGTATTGACATAGAATGAATTCTGTTGGTGATTCTCAGAACTTTTCAACCTAGTATTATCAACTTACTTTGTTTCCTCCCCTGAATTGATCAATAAGTCCAAGAGAATGACAACCATCCGACTCTAGATGACCTAAAATGGTTTCAAACTGCCCTGTCTTCATTACAAGCTCACTCACAAATAATGCAAACACATTATCACCTTCAACAGTCTTTAAACCCCTGAAACAAAAATTACAACAATAAGATTATCAGTTTACAAAACTTTAGAGAAAAAGAGACAAAGTATATATAAGTTTATTATTGTTATCATATAAATTGAAAAAAGAATATCTTCAAACATTTAAAATAAATGAGAACCCCTTTCAATTTACTTATTAGTCCTCTAATTCAATGTAATTTTAATACAGTAAAGTGTGAAAAGCCCAACAAAGATCACTATTAGTTAAGACGGCAATAAGTTTCAATTATTAAACAGCCTTTTAATAGTTATATGCTCTTACTGCCATTAGTAATATAGAATAGACTGAAAGAGAAAATTAGAGTATTATGGCTTTTCCAGGCGAAGACAGAATCTGTCTTGGTTCACTAAAGCCGACTCAAACTCCTTCCTTCATCTTGGGACCATCCGTGAACCAGATTTACCATGTTTGGGTCTATACACTGTCCATTTTTTCAGGAATATTGATTTTGTAATTCCTTTTTCTCTTAAAAGATGCAGTGTCTTATCCTGAAGTTCTATCCAGAGCGTCTTCAATGCATCATCAAATAGCTGTTTATGTCGTTTGCTACTTGTCTTCCAAAACCCGGTACAACTTATCCGGTATGCAGTTTTTATTCACTCTATCATAATTTGAAGACCCAAGGATGGAAAATCCAGCATAACCCTCATGGCCGCACATAATGAGCTTATCCTAGTTTGTGTTATTCCTCTAAGGAAGAGCCCTTGCACACGATCCAGTACTCTATTACTTGTTTCCTTCTGTGCCCTGTCCCACCAGACGATTGAGTCAAAGACTAACCTCGGTATCATGATGTCAGAATAAATCCAGCTCATCTGGCGTGGACCAAAACCCCATCTCATGCCTATTGCTCCTCTACATTGAAAGAACATAGCTATGGCTTTTTAGCACTCATCCCCCAACTGCTCACGCCAGAGTCGCTTCGTATCCAGAAGAATTCCCAGATATTTAGCACTCTCAACGCAGCTTATTTTGGTATTACCAATTTCCACCATCTCCAGTGATTTAGTTTTATATCGCCTAGTGAAGATGAGTGCCACAGATTTCTCTCCTTGAATGCATAGTCTTTTTTCCTGCAACATGCTTCTGTTACCTTGAGTGCCTCTTGAAGCAGATCTCCAAAGACCTCTTTAAATGACCCCCTGAAAAGGATAGCTATATTATTCACATATCCTACCACCTTAACACCCATTCCACTGGAAGATTACAACTCTTGTTTTCCAGTCGGAGGTGCTTTTGATCAAACTATGTGCTAAGGAAATAATAGGGTCTGGCAAGATGGAAAAGGCCATTTGAATTCGCTCAGATAGTCAGGCAGCGCTGAAGGCTTTAGGTAGGGCTAGTGCCAGCTCTAAGCTGGTGGCTGGGACTATAGCTTCTCTAGTAGAGCTGGGTAAGTATAATTCGCTCAACCTATCCTGGATTCTAGGGCATTCTGGCTGGATAGGAAATAAGAGAGCAGATGCCTTAGCAAAACGAGGGTGTATAATTTCAGGACCATTGGTGAGGGCAGTAGGCATGCCGCCTCAAGAGGGGTACAAGATGATCACTGCACATATAGATAGGTTTTGCAGGGAAGAATGGAATACGACTTTCGGGTGCAACAAATCCAAGGTGCTGTGGGGATACTCGGGAGACTTGTAGGGCAAAGAACTACTCTCCTTAAGAGGATCTCAACTCAGAATTACTGTAAAGCTGGTCACAGCCATGGGTATCTAAGGGGGTTCCAATACAAAATTGAAAGATTCAAGTCCTTTGTGTGCAATAGGTGTGATGAGGACCAAGAGGAAAGCCCAATCCCCATGCTTTGTGAATGCCCTGCATTGGGTGCTGCAAAAAGAAAATGGTTTGTCTGGCAGGTATGTAGACCAGAGGATATCAGAAGATTTAGCATCAGGTGCTAAGCTGAATTCACCAAAGAGGTCCACTAAGCTAACCCTGTGGTAGGGATCAGAAGGGAGTACAAAGGCTACAGCTAAGTGATCTACATTGATAAGGTCTCTCCAAGTTTCTAATAAATAGATAATACATAAATAATTATAGCTTTTCCAAAATTATTTGTAATAATAAATTTAATTACGGAAATTAAATAATCAAAGATATACCAAATTAGTTGTAATCACTCTATTAAGAATAATAATTACAGAAATTAAATAATCAAAGATATACCAAATTAATTGTAATCACTATTAGGAGTGTAATACAGAAATTAAATAATCAAAGATATACCAAATTAGTTGTAATCACTACTAGGACAGACCTTAAGTATTTTTTTGCAGAAAACAAAATTTGGTTATTATTGCCCAACAGGGATAATTTTTTAATACAAAATAATTAATATTAATATAAAATTTAAACAAATTTACTTTATTTTATTAATATAAAATACATTTGCAACAAATTAAATAAATATAAAAAGATATTAAAATAAATCTGAAAAATTATAAAACTTGAACCAATGACCAGACCCTGGAAAATGATAACCACACAATCTCATCCTTGAAGACTATGTACTGCAAACAAAAGTCTCCATAAAACGGTTCACATAGAACATATCCTGAAGAGCAGTACTGTTTGTTTTTCTTGGCAAAAAAACCAACTTTGGTTTTCAATCCTAAAAAGGTTAGGTTTTAAAACAAAAAAGAATAAAAACGCTACAATATATAAGTGTTACGGCACCACATTAACGGTTTTGAGGTTAAAATTCTTTCAGATTACGCTGTAAGTCATTGAATTTAACAACACATAATAATGGTTCACGGAACTAAAATTATGTAGATTCAATGTGTACTTTTATCATAGTTAGCTATGGATGTCACTCCTTTTCAAGGGTGAAAATTATTACACTAAAAAAACTGACAAAATTGATAGAGGTTTATTATAAAAGCATGTTCTTCGTTTTTTTTCTCAAATCCCAATATTAAGTCAATATTTTTCTTGTTATTTTCAATTTAAAATGCTGATGTTTCAACTAAAAAATTCATGCCTTTTAATGGTTTTTTAGAAATAACACAAAACCCTTACGTTTTAATAAACATCTTGTGAGAAACATAATAATGTACCAAAAAAATTAATTGCTTTTATTTATTTTTCTAAATATATTACAAATCCAGTTATACATTGTTGAATGTGATGGTCTGTTTACTGAAATCTGAGGCAAACCATTAAAGTAAATAACGTAAAAATGGAATATTTTCAATAAACAAGTATACAACATTTTTTAATGTACCCAAAACGACCTTTAAAATAAACTAATAAAAGTCCTTACCACGAAAAAATGGAGTTATTATACAAAGAAAATGATGTTTAGACTTTCATAGAGAAAAAATCAGCAATGAAATCAAAGAGTTTTCAATCCATAAGAATTAAAATTAAACATAATACATTTACAGTTAACTTTACTTAGGTACTAACAATATTGTTACTAACCAAAGAATTGATTGGCTCTTGTAAATTTAGTAGAAATGGGAAAGACACGCTACAGGAACCTAAGACAGTATATTCTTCTATGGACAGATGTATAGTTGGAACCAAATTCATACCAGATTTAATTCAAAAAATATTGTGGTTTTAAGCAAGTATCCAAAGTGAATAAAAAGAAAATTTGTTTTTTAAATGTAGATAAGAATTCAACCAAATTTTGTTTTATTTTAAGCTTATCAAAACTAAAACTGTCAACCATTTATGTAAACAGAATTCATGTTTATTATCTAATTAATTAAAGACAATTTTAATTCAATAGCTTTTTACTCAGTAATGTACAAAAATAAAGTAATATAACTTACTTGTTAAAACAGCTGCTATGCTAACTAACCTAAAAACATTAAATTGTGAAATGAAATTATGTTTTCACTGAATTAAAGTGTCAGTGTAAGTCACAGTGTACAGCTATCTATTTATTATTAGTTCCATCTATAAGCATAAGTCTTAGATTTCAATTGACAATTAATTATATTCAAGGGACTGAATGTTCGGTTAGCAAAGTAGTAGAATTTTCTAAATGAATTCAGTATCCTATTTATTTGAATTTCTTTATAAACACCTGCACTACTTATTGCAGGATATGTGTACTATGCAAGAAACCTATGTATGAATGTTCTCAATAACTTTCTAAAATTTCATGTCAATTGGATAAGTTGCATCTATATTAATAATACTTGTATTTCAATTTAAATCATTGAATGCTCAGTCAGAAATGTAGTAGCATTTTTAATGCTTTTTTTGAAAAAATATTAGTTTAGGTGCCCCCAATCGGGCTACAAACGTGTCAGATATTATAGTTCGCAGGATTGCTCCAATGTTTCACAGCCCAATGATTGGTTTAGTAATGCACAAAGGACAAACAGAATAACATGCATTTATATATTATATGATCTTAATTCTTGTATACACTTATCCTTACACTTTTATCTTACTGTACTTAAACAAACTAAATTGTACTTTTATTGTCATACAGTTCAAATCTTGAAAAAAAAGGCTTGCAACTTCTAGAAGTCAACTTGCAAAAAATATATAAATCAAGACTCCTGTTTTATTAAATAACAGTGAAATGTGTACAACACACACAAGTTATAATACCTGAGTCATTACAATAAATAAACAGTAAAAAAAATAAACAGAAAAACCTTTTTAAAAAGATCTAAAATGGTTTTAAAAAATATATGAAATTACTTTTCTAGAAGAAGTTTATTTATAACCTACAATTATTACACTACTTTTATACCTAAATTAAAACAAAATATTTGTACCTTAAACAGAAGTAATAATGCAGTGCTTCTAATAAATCTTGACACTCAAATTTATTAGCGTATATCATGATAAGACGTGCAAAATTAAGACGATGCGATGGTTTAGGATCTTTTGGATCTACAATAACTGAAACAATTAATTAAGTGTTAAAATTCGTCAAATATCCAACTGACTCAATTAAATGAACTGTAGAAGAACTTAAGTTCCATGTCCTACTATTTTTCTATAAAAGGTAAAGCCTACATATCTGCAAGATTATGTGAAGCTGAAAAAAACATTACACCAGCAAAATAAGAACTACTGGAAAAGAATGGAAACACATTTTCTTGGTTTTGGATTATATAATCATTAATTGTTTAAAAACTAATTTATAATGATCACTTTGCATTACCATAAAATTTACATCTTTCGGTCGTATATATCAAGTGTAACTTTTTTCATTTATCTGATGAAGGATGTCTATGTATATGAACCAACTATTAACTCTTTTAAATTATTTTAAAGAATTATACAAAGGAAAATTATACCAATATTATATAAAGTTTGTGTGTAAATAGGTGTGTGTGTACACTAATGGATTTATTGCAGTGATAAAACTTTCCTTTGGTAAGCACATATTTCATGCCTGGTAATATTCAACACTTACCTATAGTTCAACTTCTAAGGTAAAATTTCAAACAAGTGGATCCAAACAAAATCCAAAACCTGTATTCCTACTTGACTTATATGCTAGAGAGGTAGTCTCTGAACTTTGATTTATTATACAAATTGAGAAAAAACAATTTGTCAATTATTATCTCATGGGTATTCCACCCTAGGTATTAATCATTAGAAAGGATAATGGCCTTATGACCATTGACTAGAAAAATTTAAGAAACTTTGTTAAAATAGTAGTAAAAAGCAATTTATTTCTGAAATAATGGTGTAAATCTATAAAGTATAAAGAAATAACAACTTGAAGCAATGATGTAATTTTTTAAATTTAAATAAATAAAACCTCTTAACCACAAATAGGACTTTTTATTTTTCCCCTTATGTACATTCTAATTGTAAAGCAATCTTCTTAATATCTTTTGTTAAATTATTACAAAAATTACCATTGTATCTTTAAAGTTGAAAAATGCTGCTCAAGCATGTTAGTTTTCACTCATCTGTTTCCATCTCTCTGTCACTTACATTTGTAACTTAAATCCAAATCATTCACTGTTGTGGGGTTTCAAATAACCTTCCAAAATATTTGAAAAGGTTGTTCTCTTAATAAAAGCGCATCAGTAGCTTTGTGTGGAAAATATTGTAACTTTTTCCATAGAGAAGAGAAATGAACATATATTCTCTCCACGACTTTTGAAGAATTTGACAATTCTCTCCCAATGCCAAATCATGGAAAGATTGACAAAATATTTGTTTCTATTTTTGACTCAAACTACTAGTATATATAATTTTTTATTTATATATTTAGTGTATATATACAAAACTAACATAGTGTTAATTTAATACATTAAATTGTATACAATTAACATGTATACATTAAACTGAAGTGTATACTCATATATACAATATTGTAACTGAATATAACAAATTACTATTGTATGTTGTAAGATACGAAACATATATTACAGTAGTGTTACACATTATGTGTACAATATGTGTCCCTACTCCAATTATATCCTTAAAAACCAAGAGATCTTATGGTTCAAGATTACGAAGGAATTCATCTCCCAAAACAATTTCCCTCATTTATACAAAATGTAAGTGCTACTAGAAAATGTTTACATCCTACCATATGTTAATGTGTATAGAAGATTAAAATTATCAGGATATCCACAGACTTTAAAATAATTTACATAAATTCTTCTTGGCGTTAAAGTTTTTTAAAAAATGTTAAAAATAAGATCAAATAAACATTAACAACTGACAAACTGAAAATGCTGGGAGAAGTTGTTTACTATGCACCAAGTGGAGACAAAGTTTAATGTTTGCAATTAAAAGAGGATCAAGATTTTTCCACTGAAGAAAAACTATGAAAGTGACAGGTGTGCAAAGGAGCTGTTAACTTAATGGGGTTAATTTTATTCATACCAGCACTCATCTCATTTAATCCCCTTTAAAATTAATTTTTAATAATTAGATTAGTAATGCCAATGTCTAATTTAAATTAAAAACATTGGCAATGTTAATATAGGTAATTTACAAACTTACATTTTTTGTAAGTCTAATTTTAGAGATAAAAAAGTGGTACTTAATCTTGCCAGCAATAACAAAAAAAATCTACCTCTTTTTCATTGCAAATAAAAAAGTGTTCCATTTGGTTCAAGAATGTCCATTGTATGTATATAAACAAGGAAGCCCAAATTACTCTTTTTGAGTATAAAATAAAATATTTAAATAGTAGTATTTCTATGCCTACTTCTAAGCAAAATGTAACCAAGTCTATGAGCATAGCTCAAAAGGGCATATATTTTCACAAGTGTATTATGCTGGCAAATATGCTCTTTTAATTAGTAATATTTATAAACAAACTTAAGGAAAATAAAAGTTTCTATCAAAGTATAAGTTAGAAAACTTCTCCATATCTCAGAGCTGAGAAAATCGTGCCGAGATTATTTATTTTCTTAACTTTATTTAACGTTTGTTAATAACTATTTAATGTGTTTAAGGTTAATGACAGAACACAGACTAATTCATGATTTTACAAATACTCTATCGATTTTCTATCAGAAAATGGAATTTGACTTGTAAATGTTAATATTTATGCAGAATAATGAAATATTCTATTTTAATTACGTTAAAAATATTGTTATGAATGTTATAAATTGTAAGTTATGGTTTAATATTAGATTAATAAATTGTTAGCTCTTGAAAAGGATTTTCGGATATAAAATTGAAACGTAGAGTATTTGTAAAAGCATTAATTGGTCTGTGATCTGCCATTAACCTTAAACACATTAAATAATTTATTTTGAATTTTCAAAAACATTATAGTATTTCTAAGGATACAACATGAGTCAAAAATTATTTATCAATGAAATTAGACAACAATCTAAGTTTAAGCATAGATAAATATTTAAACCTTTTTGCTTCCAAATCTTTAAGGAAAATATCAAGCTCCCTGATGTATAATGCAAAGGAGCTGGACAACAGAGTACAAAATGGTTTCAGTAAACAATTCCATAGCCCTAAATCCAATATTTTGTCTATTAACTTCTAGTTCTAGATAAATATTTAATGTTTCCTTAACTTCTGGTTTGTTATTTTAAACCCAAACATTAGTTATAAAATTGATTTAAATGCTTAGACTATTTTTATATAAGAGACATTTTCAAAAGCTATTTTTCCAAGTGCCAAATAAGGCTTTTTTAAAACTAAAGGTAATAATTCATACTTCTAATTTATAATCTAATACAATATAAAAGTGATTAAAATTGCATATTAGCAAGAAAAAATGAAAACTAACAGATATTATAAATAATAAAACACAAGAATAACTGTCCTAAAAGGTTTGTTGAAAGATGCTTGTTTTATTATTGCATTAGTAGAATTTAATTATCGTTGCTTGTTGTAATCATCTTGAATTCAAATGATTAAACTATAAGAAATTATTGTATAACTGAGTAAATACTTTTAGAATTTACATGCTGATGCGCAAGTCAACTTTTTTGCTAAGTAGACGGTTAGCTTCGTAAATGAAATGATTGATTAAAAACGTGTCAGGACGTAAGTTCTAAAGAATTCACTCAGTTATCCAATAATTACTTATAATTTAATTATCCTTTGAATATTAAATTTTTGAATAAGATAGACAATTATAAAAATAAAATACTCACGTAATGGTGATTTAACATCTACTGGCAAAGCCAACAGATCTAGATCATGAAGAACTATAGCTACATGAACACCATGGACTCTTAACTTGTCATTTCGCATTAAGAAATCAATTGCAGCTTCCCACTGACAAGTTAAAAATAATAGTTGGAAATAAACATGAGGTTGTTCACTAGCATTATAATGTGCTTCACCTAAACATTAAAAAAAAATTTATTTCTTGTGTCTAAAATGAGACTGTTCAAGTCTTATTAGCAAGAACTAAAAACAAGACTAAAAATCATTTAAAAGAATTAAATATAAAAAGAACAATATTAACTGTTAGAACTATAAATTAAAATGAAACTCACAATACATATTAAAAAAATTAACTAAAAGTTATAAGATTATAACTAACATAATTTGTTGATCCTTATGCATTAATTAAATGTGCAGAAAATTATTAAAAATTTTTAGGTCATGCAAAAAGATAGGTGTTCAGACAATAGGTGCTATTGTCCTTCAACACCATCTTTTAAATTTCTTGGAAGATTATAACTGATTATAATTGTTTATTAAAAATAGTGATACTTTAGACAGATCTTTGGCATTAATCTTTTGGCAGATCTTAAGCATTTTCAGCTTATGTGAATAGTAAAAACGTTACTGCTATTTGAGCTGCTGTTGCTATCACGTATTTCTTACAACATCATTGTAACCTATTATCTCCAAACTGATTAGACAATCGTTGTTGATACATAAGGTATTTAAATCAACTGTAAGGTACAGTGTTACATGTGAGACCACGAGAACAAACAGACCTATTTATCACTTTGAACCCTAGTTGCCTGAGGTTAATAGTTAGCTTCATTAGCTTGAATGGATGGAGATTAGTCAAGACAGCTGAAATCGCTAGGGAACACAACCAGAGAAATCTCACATAAGCATCTCAACGAGTAATGGTTCTGACCTGAATATGTAAAAATTGTATTGTTAATTGATATATGTGTACATAAGTGTATATATTGTGAAAGTAAGAGCAGTCAGTGGAATTAATTGGTGTTTACTGAGTGCCTGTATGTGTATTGTGAAAAAGAATATTGTCAGTGGTGTTATGTACTAATATAAGTGGTGGGAACTAATATAAGATGAACATTGGAGACTCATATCGCATATAATTAACTTATTATTATAAGTTTGCTCATTTTTTAAAGTTTCCTAATAGAAAATACAAGACTTAATTAACGCCCAGTTGTTGTGTTATTTATCAACCAGGAAAAACATTCAGCAGGTCTTTACCTTCCTCTGTAAACATGAAATTTAAAAAAATTAGTAATGGCTTTTGGGCATCAGTGTTAAACCAACAACTTTTTTAACACAATCTGCAGTGACTGTGCTCATGTCTTCGGCAGAGCATGCTTACAGCAGCATTCTAAATCAGATTTTTTACTAGCTGTAAGCTTTCATGTACTTCTAATAAGCAACAGTTCCGATCAGTAAAATATGTGAAGATGTAATGTAGTGTATGATAGAATGATATATAAGAAATTTGTGTTGTTAATAGATGTGTGTGTATGTATATGAATAGTGGGAAGAAAATGTCAGGATATTTTATTTTTTGGCTGGAGTAAGCAAACCCCCTCTAGTTTATAGTCCTAGTTCACTATCCTATAGGTATTTTTATTTATATGTCAGAGGAATTGTATGCATAAACTACGTACCCAAGGGACAAACAATAAATCAATATTACTACATTAGTGCCCTGGGTAATTGACACATGCAAGTATGAAAAAACAAGGTCTAATTTGTAGAAAACAAGTAATGGATCCTTCACCAAACAATGTTTTCTCCATTAAGATGTTTTAAATAAAGTAAGATATCTCAGTCTCCATTCACTATTCATTGTACTTTGATCTAACCCGTTGTAACATTTTCCTGTAATGTCAAAACAGGTCTGAAAAGAACGAGACTTATGTCTCTTAAACCAATAAAAGGAAAAAAACCAGAAAAGATCTGCTGCATTGCTTTGTACAGCGGAAAATTTGCTTGGAATGGTGTAGAGTTCAAAAAATTGAAGAATAATCAATAACATATTGTTGAAATATTAACACTTTGAAGCTTAGCCCCTTAGTAGGCGCCCGTCTGTATCTGACTGGAGGTTATAGGTAAAATATAAAAAGTTCCTGACAAATAATAAATACCATATTTACAAAAAATTATACATTGTTGTAAAGGGAATGAAACAAACTTTCAGGAAATATATGAATTGATTACTTACATATAGATGGTGTTATGCTGATTTGAAAAATGTATAAAAAAGTCAAAAAAATAAAATAGCAACACTGCACTTCCCTACACATATTTTATATTGGAATGAAAAGAAATATTATATGTTATATATCATTTTAAAGCTAAAAGAAAAATAATTTAGAAATATTTCTTCTAAAATTAAGAAAACTAAAATTGGGAAATTTACATTTCTATTAAGTTCATCAATGAAAGATATGTTGATTGCAACTCGGCCTGTTTCAGTGTCACTGTTCGAGTCTAAAAGCAAAATATCTGGTATTGAATCGCTTCCCAGAGTGTGTTCAGCCATTATATCTATAGTGGAATATCTCTAACAGTAAAAATGAAATAAACTAAATAACTGAAAGATAATTCTAAAGAGAAAAACAACAAACTCAAAACCTAAACAAAAATTACAAAAAATACAAATTTAATAAATGAAATTTTATAATAAACAACAAATTTGAAACGTAAATAACACAAAACACTCATTATCTGACCAAACTAACATCTATCAAACAAATCTCTGATAACTCTCAATCACCAGACTAGAACAAATAGGTTTTTGTTCCTAAAATAAACTCTAAATCGCCTGAAGATAAACACTTGTAAAGTAGAAATACCAATATAAAGAACGATATTGACGAAACTGAGAATACACGGGAATTACGTTGGTGAGGAAATAAATATGGGAACCTGAGCTATACATGGGCAAGCCTTGAAAATGTTAAAAAGGAGAACATGAAAATGTAAATAATAATAATAAACCCATTCTTGTCACTTTTAATCTGTTTTTTTTCTAATCAAACTTCATATTTTACCAACAGTAGCGATATATATATATATATATATATATATATATATATATATATATATATATATATATATATATATATATATAGATTTTTTTGGACTAGGAGACTGACAGACTTACCTTGGTAAGAGTCCACACTGTAGTCTTGAAATAGAAACACATAAAAGCACTTAAACAATGATATATTTCAACCACACAGTGGTCTTTATCAATCGAAGAGAAAACACAAAAAGAAATATGAGAGAATGAAATAAAATAAATATAAGTTGTAATCACAGATTGTGTAGAGTAGAAATCAGATGACACAGATGCACAGATTAAAGATATATATATATAAATTGTTTCCATGAGCATATGAGTGATTATAGTTTATATAAGTCTGTCAGAGGAAAAGAGATAAGGTTATTGGGACAGACTCTTTCCTCTGACAGACTTATATAAACTATAATCACTCATATGCTCATGGAAACAATTTATATATATATATATCTTTAATCTGTGCATCTGTGTCATCTGATTTCTACTCTACACAATCTGTGATTACAACTTATATTTATTTTATTTCATTCTCTCATATTTCTTTTTGTGTTTTCTCTTCGATTGATAAAGACCACTGTGTGGTTGAAATATATCATTGTTTAAGTGCTTTTATGTGTTTCTATTTCAAGACTACAGTGTGGACTCTTACCAAGGTAAGTCTGTCAGTCTCCTAGTCCAAAAAATCTAAATAATCTTTACCAACCAAAACTAACCTAAAAAAAATATATATATATATATATATATATATATATATATATATATATATATATATATATGAAGTTAATATATTACTATGTAAGTAATTTTATCCACCATTAAGTGCAATAATTTTACCTTGAGTGATGAGGCACCTTTCGGTCGTTGACCATTGTCGAATCACTGATGTTTCTCTGCTGTGGATGCTCGGTCCGTGGAGCCGGTGTTTGTTGACGTTACGCGCACTTTTTCTTGATCTGTGTGTATGATATTTCAATATAGTATGTCTTCTGTATATGTTGTTTGTAGATTCATTAAGTTGTTGTGTATGTTTTTATAAATGTGGTATTTTTCTAGTGAGTTTAGTTCTATTGGGTTGTTATTTATTTCCAGTATGGTTAGGTTATTTTCGTAATTTGTTATTTCGTGTTTATGGGATATTAGGTGTGCTGCAACATTTGATACTTTAGAATTTTTGTTTTTGAATGCTCTATAATGTTCTTCAAATCTTATTTTAAATGTTTTGGTTGTTTTTCCTATGTAAAAAGCGTTACAGTTGTTGCATGTGATTTTGTAAATTCCTGATAGGTTATGTTTTTCTGAATTTGTTATGTGGTTTGTGTTATTAAGATATTTTATTATTTTGTTGCTTGGTTTGTAAGTTGGAGTGTAGTATTCTTTGTTGTATATATTTGTTATTTTTTCTATTTTGTTATTGGTGTATTTATATTTTAGGTAGATTTTTTTATTTTTATTATTTTCGTGTTCCGGTTGTAGTGTTGTGTTGAGGTTAGGTTTTTTTGTGAATTTATTGCATATATTTTTTATAATGTGTTTGTTGTATCCATTTTCTATTGCTATTTTTGTAATGTTATCTAATTCTTCATTTAATTTTTGTTTGTTATCCTGTGTGTATTTTATTGCTTTATTTATCATGTTACTGTAAGTGTTAATTTTGTGTGTCCAGGGGTGGTTAGATTTGTAGTGTATTGTGGTGTTGTTGGAAGTAGGTTTCCTGTATACTGTAGTTTCTATTTTATTATCATTTATATTTAAAGTAATGTCGAGGAAGTTGATTGTTCTATTTGTTTCTGTTTCAACGGTGAATTGTATGTTTTCGTTGTATGTATTTAGTTTGTTTAATATTATGACGTGTTCGTTGTGAATGGTAGGTTGGTATATTACAAGTATATCGTCTACATATCTTGTCCATAGTGAGATATTGTGTGTGTTTATTATAGGTTTAATTATTATTTGTTCAAAGTGTTGTAAATATATTTCTGACATGACAGATGATATGGGTGAACCCATGGGGAGTCCTGTTGTTTGTTTATAATATTTATTGTTAAATTGGAAGTAATTTTGGTTACATATGTGTTTGGTTAGCGTAATGATACTATCTATTATGTTTCTTTTTTCGTTATTGTGTATCAGTTTGTTTTTTATTATTTCTATGGTTTCTTCTATTGGGATACTAGGGTACATGTTAGTTATGTCATAACTTATTATTTTTGTGTTGCTGTTTGTTTTTATCGTTTTTATTTTATTAATTAATTCGTATCCATTTTTTATATTGTATGTGTTGTTGATATGTATTTTAGATCTTAGGATTTTGTCTAGAATTTTTGCGATTATGTAAGATGGTGCTGTTGTGAAATTTATTAGTGGTCTAAATGGTGTGTTGGGTTTGTGGATTTTAGGTATCCCTGATAATACTGGTGCACATGGTTTGAATGGGTATAATCTTGTGTGGTATTTTAATTTATTGTTATAGTTTAGGGTGTTGCGGTGAGTGACAATTAAGTTTTTTATTGTAATAAGGTATTTGTTAGTTGGGTCTGGGATTTGTTCGTATTTATTTTCTTTTATGTAGTTAGTCATTGAATCGATATATTTGGTATTTTCTATTATTACTGGAGTATTTGTTTTATCTGATTTTAATATTAAGTAGTCGTTGTTTTCTAGTTTTTCTCTGAGTTTTATAATTTCTTTTTTATTAATATATTGTTCCGTTTTTTTGTTTTTTTCCGTTTTTATTAGGTTAATTTTATTATTAATATTATTTCTTATGTGTTCAGTATTTTGGTGGGTAATTTTGTGGATGTTAGATTCTGTGTCAACTATTAGGTTTTTTATTATTTGTTTTTTGTTGAAGTTAGGTAGGTTATATTTGAAGGAATTTGTTATTATTATTTTTTCTTTTTCAGTAAATTGTGTTTTAGTTAAGTTTATGAATTTATTATTGTTAGAGGTGTGGGTTGGTTCTAGGCTATTTTTTAGGTTATGTTGTTGTTTTGATGTGTGGATTGGTTCTAGGCTATTTTTTAGGTTGTTGTTTTGATAAATTTTTGTGCAAAAATTCTAAAGTATCAAATGTTGCAGCACACCTAATATCCCATAAACACGAAATAACAAATTACGAAAATAACCTAACCATACTGGAAATAAATAACAACCCAATAGAACTAAACTCACTAGAAAAATACCACATTTATAAAAACATACACAACAACTTAATGAATCTACAAACAACATATACAGAAGACATACTATATAGAAATATCATACACACAGATCAAGAAAAAGTGCGCGTAACGTCAACAAACACCGGCTCCACGGACCGAGCATCCACAGCAGAGAAACATCAGTGATTCGACAATGGTCAACGACCGAAAGGTGCCTCATCACTCAAGGTAAAATTATTGCATTTAATGGTGGATAAAATTACTTACATAGTAATATATTAACTTCATAAAGTCAGTGCAACGGAAAAACAATGGATAATGTTAAATATCAAGAATTTAATACCTACCAAGGTAAACAACTGTACCGTAAATATCTTAACCTAAAAATCAAACTCCAGAATTGCATCAACAAAATACAGTTTAATAAAAAATGCTTAACACTTAATATAACACCAAAATACGCAAAATTACACATAAAAAATAAACAAAACACTATTATCAATAAAGCAACAAAAATAGCAGAATCACACATTATTAAACAAAACATTAAAGCTGCCTACCATAAAAAAAGCCAAATCAATTTACAACTATACACAACCAACTTGGAAATAATGAAAACTTTTGACACTCTCACACCTATTATTTACGAAAAAACACAACAAATTATAATAAAACATAAAACAAACACTATTAACAGACAAAACAAAAAAATCGAAAATTTATCAAAACAACTTAACCTAAAAAATAGCCTAGAACCAATCCACACATCAAAACAACAACATAACCTAAAAAATAGCCTAGAACCAACCCACACCTCTAACAATAATAAATTCATAAACTTAACTAAAACACAATTTACTGAAAAAGAAAAAATAATAATAACAAATTCCTTCAAATATAACCTACCTAACTTCAACAAAAAACAAATAATAAAAAACCTAATAGTTGACACAGAATCTAACATCCACAAAATTACCCACCAAAATACTGAACACATAAGAAATAATATTAATAATAAAATTAACCTAATAAAAACGGAAAAAAACAAAAAAACGGAACAATATATTAATAAAAAAGAAATTATAAAACTCAGAGAAAAACTAGAAAACAACGACTACTTAATATTAAAATCAGATAAAACAAATACTCCAGTAATAATAGAAAATACCAAATATATCGATTCAATGACTAACTACATAAAAGAAAATAAATACGAACAAATCCCAGACCCAACTAACAAATACCTTATTACAATAAAAAACTTAATTGTCACTCACCGCAACACCCTAAACTATAACAATAAATTAAAATACCACACAAGATTATACCCATTCAAACCATGCGCACCAGTATTATCAGGGATACCTAAAATCCACAAACCCAACACACCATTTAGACCACTAATAAATTTCACAACAGCACCATCTTACATAATCGCAAAAATTCTAGACAAAATCCTAAGATCTAAAATACATATCAACAACACATACAATATAAAAAATGGATACGAATTAATTAATAAAATAAAAACGATAAAAACAAACAGCAACACAAAAATAATAAGTTATGACATAACTAACATGTACCCTAGTATCCCAATAGAAGAAACCATAGAAATAATAAAAAACAAACTGATACACAATAACGAAAAAAGAAACATAATAGATAGTATCATTATGCTAACCAAACACATATGTAACCAAAATTACTTCCAATTTAACAATAAATATTATAAACAAACAACAGGACTCCCCATGGGTTCACCCATATCATCTGTCATGTCAGAAATATATTTACAACACTTTGAACAAATAATAATTAAACCTATAATAAACACACACAATATCTCACTATGGACAAGATATGTAGACGATATACTTGTAATATACCAACCTACCATTCACAACGAACACGTCATAATATTAAACAAACTAAATACATACAACGAAAACATACAATTCACCGTTGAAACAGAAACAAATAGAACAATCAACTTCCTCGACATTACTTTAAATATAAATGATAATAAAATAGAAACTACAGTATACAGGAAACCTACTTCCAACAACACCACAATACACTACAAATCTAACCACCCCTGGACACACAAAATTAACACTTACAGTAACATGATAAATAAAGCAATAAAATACACACAGGATAACAAACAAAAATTAAATGAAGAATTAGATAACATTACAAAAATAGCAATAGAAAATGGATACAACAAACACATTATAAAAAATATATACAATAAATTCACAAAAAAACCTAACCTCAACACAACACTACAACCGGAACACGAAAATAATAAAAATAAAAAAATCTACCTAAAATATAAATACACCAATAACAAAATAGAAAAAATAACAAATATATACAACAAAGAATACTACACTCCAACTTACAAACCAAGCAACAAAATAATAAAATATCTTAATAACACAAACCACATAACAAATTCAGAAAAACATAACCTATCAGGAATTTACAAAATCACATGCAACAACTGTAACGCTTTTTACATAGGAAAAACAACCAAAACATTTAAAATAAGATTTGAAGAACATTATAGAGCATTCAAAAACAAAAATTCTAAAGTATCAAATGTTGCAGCACACCTAATATCCCATAAACACGAAATAACAAATTACGAAAATAACCTAACCATACTGGAAATAAATAACAACCCAATAGAACTAAACTCACTAGAAAAATACCACATTTATAAAAACATACACAACAACTTAATGAATCTACAAACAACATATACAGAAGACATACTATATTGAAATATCATACACACAGATCAAGAAAAAGTGCGCGTAACGTCAACAAACACCGGCTCCACGGACCGAGCATCCACAGCAGAGAAACATCAGTGATTCGACAATGGTCAACGACCGAAAGGTGCCTCATCACTCAAGGTAAAATTATTGCACTTAATGGTGGATAAAATTACTTACATAGTAATATATTAACTTCATAAAGTCAGTGCAACGGAAAAACAATGGATAATGTTAAATATCAAGAATATATATATATATAGATATATGAAGTTAATATATTACTATTGTAAGTAATTTTATCCACCATTAAGTGCAATAATTTTACCTTGAGTGATGAGGCACCTTTCGGTCACTTGACCATTGTCGAATCAGAGTGATTCAACAATGGAAAAACAATGGATAACGTAAAATATCAAGAATATATATATATATATATATATATATATATATTGAGATTTTTTGGACTAGGAGACTGACAGACTTACCTTGGTAAGAGTCCACACTGTAGTCTTGAAATAGAAACACATAAAATCACTTAAACAATGATATATTTCAACCACACAGTGGTCTTTGTCAATCGAAGAGAAAACACAAAAAGAAATATGAGAGAATGAAATAAAATAAATATAAGTTGTAATCAACTTATATTATTATATAAGGATTACAACTTATATTTATTTTATTTAATTTATTTTATTTTATTTTATTTCATTCTCTCATATTTCTTTTTGTGTTTTCTCTTCGATTGACAAAGACCACTGTGTGGTTGAAATATATCATTGTTTAAGTGCTTTTATGTGTTTCTATTTCAAGACTACAGTGTGGACTCTTACCAAGGTAAGTCTGTAAGTCTCCTAGTCCAAAAAATCTAAATAATCTTTACCAACCAAAACTAACCTAAATATATATATATATATATATATATATATATATATATATATATATATATATAAAATTACTTACATAGTAATATATTAACTTCATAAAGTCAGTGCAACGGAAAAACAATGGATAACGTTAAATATCAAGAATATATATACAAATACTTACCATATTCTTCAATGACAAGAGTTTGTAAAAGTGAATAGCTTAGGCTTTCAAAACCATCACTTCTGTCAATTTTTTCATCTTCGCAAACTTGATTTAGTTTTAGCCACAAGTAGTCATCTGCTGTTTTGACAATTTCAGGATGTTCGTAATTTATATCACATCCCCCAAGAATACACAATATAACTCTGTAAACATTTCCAACATTATTTGACTTAATTACACTGCCAGTACAAAAAAAGTTTTATTTAAAATCATAAAACAATAAATAAAACTTACCATATTACTTTCTTTTTAGTGTTCTTTTACTATACATACATACATATATATATATATATATATATATATATATATCACGTCCATTATTTTTCCGTTGCAATAACTTTATAAAGTTATTACTATTACTTGTAAATAATTTTTTCCAACACTAAGTGCAATAATTTTACCTTGTGTGATTCATTCATCAGTGATTTGACAATGGTCAAATGACCGAAAGTTGCCTCATCACACAAAGTAAAATTATTGCACTTAATGGTGGAAAAAAGTATTTACAATAGTAATATCATTTACCTCCGACATCCTCAAAAACATGCTAATAGACACAAATACACCACATACACACATTGACGAAATCATCCACCTCACAAGATTAATCACATCTCAAAATTACTTCACCTACAACAACACATACTACAACCAGAAAAATGGACTACCTATGGGGTCCCCCATAGCTAGCATCTTAGCAGAAATATTCATACACCATATCGAACAAAACCACATTTTACACAACAACAAATACTCAGATAACATAATTTACTGGTACAGATATGTCGACGACATCATAACATTATATAAAGGCAACACACGCAGAGCACACATATTTCTAAAACACCTAAATTCCATACACCCTAAACTAACATACACCATTGAAACAGAACAACAAAACTCCCTTAACTTCTTAGACCTCACAATTAAACGGACAGACAAACAAACACATAAATTCAACACATACCGAAAACCCACCAGCACCAATACGACCATACACAGTTCCTCAAACCACCCACAACAACATAAACTAGCTGCTTACAACACCATGATATATCGCCTCCTTAAAACACCACTAGACAAAAATGAACACTACCAGGAGTTAAACACCATAAAATATATAGCACAAACAAACGGATACAACCCAACAATGATTGACAAATTATACAACCGCCTAAAAAATAAACATAATAACCCAAATACAAACACACAAGATGACAATCCCATAAAATACTTATCAATACCATACAGATCATCCAAAACCCACAATCTAACCAACACATTACGAAAATACAACTACAAAATAGCTTACTCCACACACAACACTCTCAACAAACAATTTAAACCCAACAGCAAAATCAACGACATTTACAACACCACTGGAGTTTACAAACTAGCATGCAGTTCATGCCCTAGTTTTTACATAGGCCAGACAGGGAGGTCATTCTTCACACGTTACCAAGAACATATAAAAGCACTAAAACAATAACTACCAATCAAACTTCGCAGATCATCTCAACTCCACAAAACACGACTACATAGACATAACATCTAACTTACAAATTCTTCATAAACAACACAGAAATAACCAACGCTACACAACCGAACAATACGAAATATATAGGCACTTCAAACTACACCCTACACACATACTCAATACACAATTACATTACAACTCACACGCACTTTTTGACATCATAACTCCTAATACACACAAAATACACCCACACCACCAAAATATCCCACCCCCAACCTAACCTACGTAAACCTTGAGATCAGTTACGGTCTGAGTTGACAAAGGGACACATCTCCCGAAACGGCCGTCCTCAACAAGCAAAGTATGTGCTACTATAGGCAAGTTAAAACATTTTTTAAAAAGTGTAAATAGTAATATATTATCTTCATAAAGTCAGTGCAACGGTAAAATAATGGACAATGTAAAATACCAAGATATATATATATAGATTTTTTGGACTAGGAGACTGACAGACTTACCTTGGTAATAGTCCACCCTGTAGTCTTGAAATAGAAACACATAAAAGCACTTAACCAATGAAATATTTCAACCGCAAGAGAAAACGCAAAATTTTTTTTGTGTTTTCTCTTTGTTTGACAAATACCACTGTGTGGTTGAAATATATCATTGGTTAAGTGATTTTATGTGTTTCTATTTCAAGACTACAGAGTGGACTCTTACCAAGGTAAGTCTGTCAGTCTCCTAGTCCAAAAAATCTATATATATATATATATATATATATTGTAAAGTTATTTTTATAAACACACAACACAACTCAGGCATTTGTAATTTAAATTCTTTATTACAATTATTTATTAATTCAACAAGTAAACAATTAACACAATAAACAGAACAAAAATAAACTTAACAATTTTTAACAAAATATAATAACTTTTATTTCTTTTAATTTTAGATAGTTACAACATTTTAATACCCTTGGCTAGTTTAAGATCTCTTGATATCTCGGGGTTATAGCATGGGCTATATTTTTTTTTTAATTCTTAGGTTAATTAAATAAATTTTGAACAAACAATATTAAATTTTGAAATTAGCTTTAATAAATATTATCCGGATGGAAATACTTTAATTTTGAATATACTAAAAAGGCTAAACTATTTGAACTGGATTATTTCTTATTACTTACTATTAATTAACTACAAGATATTCTAATGTACAAATTTAACTTCTCTATTATCTTAAAAGTCCACTAAAATTGGTTTTTATAGCGCTAATAACTTATCAAATATCGAAATTTCAGTTAGCTTACGTAAGATTCCGTTCTCTCCAAATTTGACTTTTTACACACTTAAATTCGTTTTATTTACTTCACTTTATATTAACACAGTATTACATTTTGTAATTCACTTCTCCTTAATTTAAGTTGGCCAATCTTCTTAACAAAACGGTATAATTTAGATGAACTCTTTCCAAATAAATAGAATTTTGACTGCACAGCAAGGTCTGCTTCCTCTAGTAGCGTCACCCACGCTAGAATGCTCTACTACTACGCGTCCTTCGATTTTTAAAATTGTTTAAAATATGGCCGCCTTTCTTCTTAAAAAAAACACATATGGGTTATAATTTAGTTCGATTTCTTTCCACTAGACTTTCACACATGTTAATGTCAACGAACTATTTTCACCGTTTTACAGCTGATGCGTCCACAACGAGCTTGTTTAGAATGGCGTTTTAACTTGGTTAAACCTGGTTGAAACTTACTGTTTCAATTTCCTATCGTCAACAAACCTTCCAGTGTTTATTTTATTAATATTATTAGTGTGTGAAGTGTCTTTGTGTTTTACTTTTGTGATATTTCCGAATTGTGTGTGTTTTGAGCCGAATTCATAGAAACATAACCTTTCAATTTTCTTTTGTTTACAAACGTGTTCACTTTCTCCTTCAAGTAATTACTTAGGCCCTATGTTACTACAGTTTACAAATTTGTTTACACATAACTATTATTAGATTATCTTATTTTAATTTATGTGTTAGGTTATTTGATATAACAAATTTCCTAATACATTTCCAGTTCAAAAACCTTGTTTACAATTCTATGCTTTTACCTAAATTTAAGTTTCATTTAACCTAACCAATATCTTAATGAATTTCTTTCTAAATTTTGAGTGAGTTATTTCTCATCTATTTTCCAATTCTTAAATAATATTATATAGCCCATTCTATAAATGTTACAATGTCCCCTAATTTAATTTAAATAAAAAAAAATATTACTAATCTCTACATTACACATTCTTTACATTTTACAAGCTTGATTAAATATACATATTTTTTTTTTTTAAATTAAATTTAAATTAACATTTATACTTTAAATTGTCCATTTATACTTAATTCCTACGACACAATTTTATCTTAATTCTTTAACAATCAAATACTGAGCTGAACACTTCAAGCTACATATTACTTAACATATCTTCTAACAATACAATATACTTATAACTAACATTCATTCAACAATTCTTTAACAACTCTAACATATAGTAACAATAAATCATGTTCTGGTATTTACAATTCCTTCCATAACTATATATTTTTTTTATTATTTTTTTTATTACAATTGGAAACCTTCCAATCATAAGTCTGATTCAAGATTTATTTAACATATATTCTCTGATACCGTGTCTTTAAATCCCAGCCTATCCGAGTCATAGTATGTCTAGATTTGGTCAAATTGGTTATAACATTTCTCTTTCCCTTATTTCTGTTTATTCCTTGTTTATTATTTATCTCATATTTATTTTGCTTTTAGCTTCGTCTAACTCTCAGTTCTAAGTTAGTATTTTAGCTTCCCTTCCAATCTCACATCCAGTTCAATTATTTTCTTATATCATTTCACTTTATTTTGTATGAAGTTTAACATCTAATATTTTTAAAGGTTGCAATTTCATATCCTCTATTTGATCATATCTATAGTTCCTTCGATTACACTATCCCTATATCAACGAATATAAATTTTGTTTTAATACTTATTTATCAACGCAGATTCTCCCTTACAATACGACGAAGTTTAAATACACAATTACCATATTTTTATTACAACGATGCTTTAATATTTATTATCATAGATTCATATTTCTTTTATAATATATAATATATACGACGAAGTTCCATTATTTATCAACGCAGATTCTCCCTTACAATACGACGAAGTTTAAATATACATAATTTTATCTTTATTCATTACTCGACGAAGTTTCTAATAAATTATCATAGATATAGTTACCATCCCTTAAAACTTATCTCCTGCTAATGTTTTCTTATACACATAATCACCTAGAGTTTATTCATATTGCTTCCTTTACCTATATTTAATATCTCCCTTCCTATTTTATTATTATTTTTCTTTTCCAGTTCTCCTTGATACCTGTCATATTACTGCCTGTGTCTATTAATGCCTGTAAACTTGTTTCCTCTATTTAATTTCTATTCCTGGGTTTCTCATTGTCTTAGTATTCCGATTGACTGTGGGCAAGCTGCTCTTTTCTTGTCCCCACGCCTGTCCTTGCCTTAACACCGTTTACATCTCCATTGTATCTTTCATCTGCTTCATAAGTTCTATTTTCTGTGTTTCTCTCATATTTAAATTCCATTTCCCATTTTCCAAACTTGAGTTGTGCCTCCACATCCATTAACATATCCGTACCTATGATTATTTCTCTCAACAAGCTTTGTACCACTATGCATTGAAACGGATATTTAACTCCTTCCATTTCTCCTATTACCATTTTCATTTTATTAATCTGTTCAGTCTTCCTTTTAGTTGCGGTTTGAATTGTTATATTTTTTATTGGCAGTACCTCCATCTTTCCTACTTCATTTCTTAATTTTAACTCTCCTAACTCTTCTGTGTTTTTCTTTGTTATATATTCGACTTTCTCTATCTCTTTTTTATTAATTTCTATCTCATCAGCTATTATTTCATTTGTTTTCTCAAAATTTTCCTTAATCTCCTCTAATTCTCCATCTTTCTCCTCTAAGTCTCTTCTCTCATCCTCTACTACAGCATTATTCTTTTTTCTCCACTGTTCCCTCATATCCTCTATCATTCTCTTATTTTCTTCCTTTAGGCTTTCGAATTTCTTATCCAACCTACTCATTTCCAACCTACTTGAGGCAAATCCTCTGTTCATCTCTTCTCTCATCTCCTTATTTTCCTCTCTCCCTTTTAGACTCATTTCCATGAGAGATCTCATCATTTCCCTCAATTCTTCATTATCATTATTTCCCCGTTCTTTTTGTTGAGTTTGCATAGGTGGTAGTCCCCTAGCTTCTTCTACCTCAATGTCTCCTATTGGCATATCTGTGCCTTCCATTTCTTTCATTTCCAAACTTGTCCCTTTTTCCTGGTCCCCTACAACTACCAGCTCGCCTATAATATTTTCTTCTTTTTTTTCTGTAAGTAACTTATTATACAAACATAAATAATTTTTATATATACTATAAACCTAGCCTTGATTCTATTCAACTCAGTGCTTAATTTTACAAAAATTTTTTCTAAATCTATTTCCAGTTCAAATGTTTTTCATATAAAAAGTTCTAAATTAATTTTATTTCAAAATCTCTCTAAATAAATTTTATCGAGCCCCACGTTGTTGCGCCAATTGTAAAGTTATTTTTATAAACACACAACACAACTCAGGCAATTGTAATTTAAATTCTTTATTACAATTATTTATTAATTCAACAAGTAAACAATTAACACAATAAACAGAACAAAAATAAACTTAACAATTTTTAACAAAATATAATAACTTTTATTTCTTTTAATTTTAGATAGTTACAACATTTTAATACCCTTGGCTAGTTTAAGATCTCTTGATATCTCGGGGTTATAGCATGGGCTATATTTTTTTTTTTAATTCTTAGGTTAATTAAATAAACTTTGAACAAACAATATTGAATTTTGAAATTAGCTTTAATAAATATTTTCCGGATGGAAATACTTTAATTTTGAATATACTAAAAAGGCTAAACTATTTGAACTGGATTATTTCTTATTACTTACTATTAATTAACTACAAGATATTCTAATGTACAAATTTAACTTCTCTATTATCTTAAAAGTCCACTAAAATTGGTTTTTATAGCGCTAATAACTTATCAAATATCGAAATTTCAGTTAGCTTACGTAAGATTCCGTTCTCTCCAAATTTGACTTTTTACACACTTAAATTCGTTTTATTTACTTCACTTTATATTAACACAGTATTACATTTTGTAATTCACTTCTCCTTAATTTAAGTTGGCCAATCTTCTTAACAAAACGGTATAATTTAGACGAACTCTTTCCAAATAAATAGAATTTTGACTGCACAGCAAGGTCTGCTTCCTCTAGTAGCGTCACCCACGCTAGAATGCTCTACTACTACGCGTCCTTCGATTTTTAAAATTGTTTAAAATATGGCCGCCTTTCTTCTTAAAAAAAACACATATGGGTTATAATTTAGTTCGATTTCTTTCCACTAGACTTTCACACATGTTAATGTCAACGAACTATTTTCACCGTTTTACAGCTGATGCGTCCACAACGAGCTTGTTTAGAATGGCGTTTTAACTTGGTTAAACCTGGTTGAAACTTACTGTTTCAATTTCCTATCGTCAACAAACCTTCCAGTGTTTATTTTATTAATATTATTAGTGTGTGAAGTGTCTTTGTGTTTTACTTTTGTGATATTTCCGAATTGTGTGTGTTTTGAGCCGAATTCATAGAAACATAACCTTTCAATTTTCTTTTGTTTACAAACGTGTTCACTTTCTCCTTCAAGTAATTACTTAGGCCCTATGTTACTACAGTTTACAAATTTGTTTACACATAACTATTATTAGATTATCTTATTTTAATTTATGTGTTAGGTTATTTGATATAACAAATTTCCTAATACATTTCCAGTTCAAAAACCTTGTTTACAATTCTATGCTTTTACCTAAATTTAAGTTTCATTTAACCTAACCAATATCTTAATGAATTTCTTTCTAAATTTTGAGTGAGTTATTTCTCATCTATTTTCCAATTCTTAAATAATATTATATAGCCCATTCTATAAATGTTACAATATATATATATTGTAACATTTTGAAAATAGCAAGTAATAAAGCACTATATATAATATAATATAAATATGTAAGTAAATTCAAACCATAAAATAACCAATTATGAAAAAAAGAGAAAAATGTAAACATAACCTAAATTGGCAAAATCGTAATATTTAATCAAGTTTAGAACAATAACCACTGTAAAGCAAACAACATAATAGAAACAATTTAATGTGTAACGGTTTAAAAAGAACACTAAAACAATGTAAATAAAAATAAAAGCCTTTAAGTGTTAAGAAAAGTGAAACCAATTTAAGAAGCACAAAACAACTTTTGAACTATGAACTATGAATAGCACATTAAATAAGATGCGCGCGCATTTTGAAGGCAACAGCTGATGATTTGAACACAGTCGGAGATATATTTAAATGCAGTCACCTGCGAAGAAATTAAAATCTAGTTATTAAGAACATGAAATGTACAAAAGGCAGTGAATACAGCATCCGTGAAGCCGGTAACAACGACTAAAAGAAAAGGAAATAGTTTGTTCTAGCTATTTTAAAAGCGTGGCTTAGCGTCGTTTTTTCAGTCCTACACACATATTCAAGCTAGACGGACGTGTGTTAGAGTTGGCCAGCAAAATTTAACAAATTCAACTTAGTGCAGGAGTATTGGTCTGGAATTGAATTAACACTACGGAATACTTACAAGAGAATAAATTAAAACTATTTATAAAAAAAGGATATTATTAAATATTTGATAAAAGGCTGAAAAGTGGATTCTGCAATCTCAAGACACTTAAGTATCTAGGCTAGATCCATTAATACATTTTGAAATTTTGAAATCAGACATTTATAAAAGAAAAGACATTAGAGGAATTTATTATAAAATTAAACTTTAAAAGAAAACATTTAGAGAAAATATTAAGGAACAATTTTACTTAGAAATAGATTGATTTGTAACATAGTGTATAACATTTAGATTAGATTTTTTTTGTTCTTGTACTTTAGAGTGCCAAATAAGATTTCAGTATTCAAAATTTAAAACCCACCAGATAAACCGAGGTTAAGAGAGCTTGTGCTAAATCAAAATTATAATCAATTTAGGCTAAATTAAATAAAAAACTGTTGCTGCCCAAAAGAGAAATACCACTTAGAATAATAAGATTTGTAATAAAAGAGGAAACTGTTATAAATTTGTAAAACCTTTAAAAAAGAAAAAAATTTGTAATTTATTAATAAAACTTATAATTGTTAAGAAAGTGTTTTTTTTAATGATACATTAAACTTGTTATAAAAAAAGGAAAGCTCTAGAAAATTTATTTATCTTAAAATAAATTAGAAAAGTAACTAACCTACCTTGATTGAAATATTATTAGAAAAATTTACATTTTTAAAACTTCATTCATAATATCATAATAAAACAATAACTTACAATATATATATATATATATTTTTTTTTTTTTTAGGTTAGTTTTGGTTGGTAAAGATTATTTAGATCTTTTGGACTAGGAGACTGACAGACTTACCTTGGTAAGAGTCCACTCTGTAGTCTTGAAATAGAAACACATAAAAGCACTTAAATAATGATATATTTCAACCACACAGTGGTCTTTGTCAATCGAAGAGAAAACACAAAAAGAAATAAAATAATTGTAATCACAGATTGCGTAGAGTAGAAATCAGATGTCACAGATGCACAGATTAAAGATATATATATTGTTTCCATGAGCATATGAGTGATTATAGTTTATATAAGTCTGTCTGGGGAAAAGAGATAAGGCTATTTGGAAAAAAAAAATTAATGGATTTATCTGATGTTGAGGTTAGGGGATTCTCTGGACTTGGTATACCACTGGTATGATAGTTCCCACCTTCTCAGTTCTGAGGGATTGCAATCAGGGGGGAGTAATTTAATTATTTTTGTGGTATAGCAGTCATCAAAAGTTGTGATGTTGTGACTCGCAGCATGTTGAACTGTTGGTCTATCCGTATTCATAATTTTAACATCATGTCTGTCCATATTCATAAGCTCATGGAAACAATAAAATCCCCTAACCTCAACATCAGATAAATCCATAACATACAAACTTGTCTATAATAGCACTTACTTATTTTATTTCATTCTCTCATATTTCTTTTTGTGTTTTCTCTTCGATTGACAAAGACCACTGTGTGGTTGAAATATATCATTGTTTAAGTGCTTTTATGTGTTTCTATTTCAAGACTACAGTGTGGACTCTTACCAAGGTAAGTCTGTCAGTCTCCTAGTCCAAAAAATCTATATATATATATATATATACATAAATTCAAATTATTTCTTAAATAACATTTATCGTACAATATTTTATATTTAAAAGAACCTTGTGAACATCCCTGAAATATAAAATTGCTTATGAACCTAACCTGATAAAGATTTAACACATTATTTTTTTGACTAAAAAAAATATTGATTATACAATGATAAAACAACAAATAGATAGTTTTCCGTATAACTTGAAATGGACAAACTGTTAAAAATATTTTAGAAAGACAAACGTTTTAGTCACATATTTGAAATTGGTCCCTGACCTAAATATAACAGGTATTCTATGACTTACTAAATAATTTACAAAGAAATGAACTTGGCATAAGTATTTTATTAAGAGAAGACTGAAAAACATCCAGAAATTATTTTTAACAACCAATCAGTTTTTTTTGTACTCTAATATGATTTTGGAAGGAACTCATCTAAAGAGCATACACTAAGAATCTCGGAAAATAATATAAGCTAACTTGAAAATGGTTGTTTGAAATATTTATTTTTGATGTTCTGTTTCTTTTTACTTTTTCAGTATTGGTATTAATCGTGTCAGCCTTGATACACAAAGTATGACTCTATATAAATAATTATAGAAGTTTTAAAATGTAATGGCATAAAAACCCAAAACTAAAATATTCTCTAAAACACTTGTATATATTTTACAAACTTGCCTATAATAGCACTTACTTATATTTGTTGAGGATAGCCGATCGAGAGATGTGTCTCATTGTCAACTCAGACCGTAACTCGAGTTACGGTCTGAGTTGACAATGGGACACACCTCCCAAAACGAACATCCTCAACAAATATAAGTAAGTGCTACTATAGGCAAGTTTGTAAAATATTTACAATTGCTTTAGTGAAAACTAGTAGCTCATGTGAAGATGAAATCAACAAATATAAAATATTCTGATATTTCTTGGACAAACACACACGTTCACATCTATGTATCCAAAATGGTAAGTTATATTTCATCTGTAAATTTATAACATGTCTAAACATAGCCAGTTTTCTTTTAATAGAGCAGAAAATTAGGAATAAATAATAATTTTCAACTTAAGCTTAAACTTCATCTTATTTTAAGCTTAATAGAATATTATGTCAGAGAAGTAGGCCGTACATAGAAATATGTACATATATTGTCCATGACAGTTTTATTTTAAATACTCTTGTATTAAGATATAATTGATTTTCACTGGCTGAAAACTTAATTAAATCTTTAAAATATATTTTTGGTTTTAGGTGTTATTTTAAAAGTTAAAAAAAAAATTATAACGAATTATTAAAAATATTAAATATGTAGATTAATAAATTTAACTTTACGCATAAGTTGCAAACAGAAAATTTGAATTTATGTAGTTTCACATGTGATTTAAGTAACAAATGAAAATTTATATGGGCAGGTACTATTAGAATTGAAATGACTTATTAGTCTAAACAGCTCTCGTCAACTGTTACGTACATATTTTTTGTAAACGTAAAAAAAAATTTTTTTATTCCAACAAATATTGCATATTTTGTTGCCTACTTTATGTTTTATAGTGTTTATAAAGACTTATAAGGCAGTGTGCAACCTATATCGTTAAATTGAGTTGTACAGTTTTCCATGGGTTATTTTACTTTTTTAAAAATTGTAATTTTTTGGGCATTTCCATGAATTAATTCTTTTTTTACCTCTCTTTACGTCTGTGTGCATCACCAGGCAAATATATTTTTGCCATAAAATTAAGTGTAGACTTGGTATAACTACTGGTAAACTTTATCTGAATATTCTTGAGATCGCTAATTAAAGTTGAATGTTCGGTTTTATAGTGGTTACTCTTTAAGAGAAATATTATAAAAAATTGAAGAGAAAACTGACTTTCAAACTTATAAAGTATCAACAAATGCTTTACTTCAAATATTTACAATATATTTTTACATACAGACTAAATTATATGTATGTTATCTCGAAGATAACGAGATTTATACTGCATTGTTTTTGAAACATATGTAAGCAATATATAAGTGATTATTTATCAAATTTAGGAGGGCAATTGCAAATGAATATTTAGTAACTAAGGCTATTACGTTTTCAAAAGGTTATAAATTAAGAGATAAAGGTTATAGAAATATGACTGTGCAGAATTCGAATTTTTAAATAAGAACAAATAATTTACATAGATCAGTTTAAAGCTTTAACCATAAGTTTTTCTCTAATTTATTCCTTACCTCCAAGTTTTTTCTTACCTTTTAAAAGGATCTGTGTTGTTACGAATATTCCGTCTGTAATGTGTGCGAATTTGCTTTTCTAATTTAGGAGACAGTTTATGTTGAGGAGATTCTTTTAATTCTTGCAAAGTTTTGCATATTTCTTCAAATCCTGGTCTGAAACAATTTGTTTAAAAATATAAACAAATTAAATATGTTTCTCAAAATAATACAATGTTCATTAGGTTGAGAGAATAATTTTGTGAAGCGGAATACCATTTTACCACAGAAGACTTATTACAGTCAACTATCCCTTAAACAAACAACCTAGAAAAAATATAATAAACTCTACCTACATTCTAGGTATAATTTCAAAATTTTTTAATTCTATATGTAGCCTCCCGCACCATTTACATTTAAGAGCACCAGTTCATTAACCCTACATTACTTATGTCTAAATTTTGTCACATGATTACTTGTGTTGTCAATTTGACTATTCCAATTTGTTTAATGTTACCAAAATAGTTTTTTTGTTAAGCATAGTAATATCCCATGCTTCTCTGGCGCTGGGGTAAAAATATTATAGTAGCTATGAATGCTACTATTAGAAAAAAATATATTAATTACCATGACTATCGTTTGATAAAATAGTGAAAAACAAATGTTTGAAAAATCTTTTTAAAATAATGTGAAACATATTTTATAAAAAAAAACACAGATATGTAATAAATGAATGAGTGTTAGAACATTTTAGTAAAATGAAATAATTATTTAATTGCCTTATGAACGGATAAATGAAAATTGGCTTACTTATAGTTCAAACAAGGTGTTTTACTTGGTGTCACGCTCTACACAATATATTGCTTGGTGCTGTGCACATATTGGGTGGTTCCAGATTGCACAGTATCTAGTAGTCATCTTTCTGATAGCTGGTGGAAAAAAATAACACATCTTTCTGGCTCCTGCTTGCCTTGGAGCGGTTAGAGTGGATGGGATTCCAAGTAACTTAGAAATTGGTGTTTGTTCGCATGTTGGGCATTTCAAGACGGGATCGCATTTGTGCCTCAGTTAACTCCTTACACAATTTGTTCATGAAATTGTTTCCTTTTGAGTGGTTTGTTGCCAAGTTAAAATTTGTTTATACAGTAAATCCCATACGAGTTTATATAGAAAATCAATATTTATCATACCAAAGTGGTTTGTTGCCAAGTCAAAATTTGTTTATACAGTAAATCCCATACGAGTTTATATAGAAAATCAATATTCATCATACCAAAAAATACACATAGAGACCAGTGTTGGGTTTTCCTGCTGCGTGACATCTTTTTATACATCTTGTCTAATGGATTTTTTTCATTTTTTTTTGTTGCAGAGACAGTGACAAAAAAGATGAATATTTTCGAGGTTTTTATCGAATTTCATGTTTTACTAGATGAAGTTCATCAGTAGGTTTGTATAATCTTTCAGGAAAAAGAGTTAAAATTTAAAACGAAATAAGGATGAAAAAATACAAGTATTAGAATTATGGTAAACAAGAAAAACATACAACAATAACATCGACAGACAAAATGGAAAAAATTTAACACATTTAAAACAGTACACCAATGGCACTTAATCTAGAAATGAATCTGTTGTCTCACCCTGCTTGTTGTGCACATTTTAAAGCAGCTTGAACATCCCCACAACGCAAACAGTAGTATATAAGAGGCCATAGAGGACGTTCATCAAGTTCTGCAGGCTCCGAATTGATGTAGCCTCGGGGAAATCTTATTCCCACAAAACTTCGAACTAAAGAATAAGTTCCAGGCTTACCACCCCTCTGTGCTTCTCTTAAGCTGCTTTGTACTACACTGCTCATGTATAAATGATACCTGAAGATATAGGTACAAAATACTATTATAAAATCTACAGAAAAATATTTCACTGATCATTCATATACAAAAATAATGGTAATAATAAAATCTCTGTTAAAAAAATTAACGTTTTTGTCTGGATTTACAGTTATTTTGAATGTACCAAAATGAACTTCTAAAATTGCCTCAGATGCAAGTACATCCCCCAATGAAGGGTTTAAGTGGCTGGTGGACCGGCAGCAGTTTTATCTTTTTTGTAGAGATTGTCTTACACAGCTTATTTTTTCACAGCAGCGTCTTAGATCAGAATTTGTCAAGCCCTGGCCCTATCTGTCCCTGAACCTGTCAAAAATATCTATGTTAAGATGTAAGTGTACATCTGTAAAAAAACTTTGTTCATCATTGGTGTGTGTGTGTGTTGTGAAGTGCTGAAACAATAAGTGCCTGAAGGTGTGTTGTGAAAGTGAGTGCTGACAATATTGTTTTCTTTAACTAGGGTACTGCAAATGATGCCAAGCCCTTTTAGTAACTGTAGTGAGCTGCACCCGTGCTGTATTGCTTATTTCTGTTGTGGATTAAATCATGATAATCTACATATTGATATTATAACTGTTATTTCAAAATTTGGGATTCTTTTATTTACTTACTATAAGTAATAAAATTTTCCAATTTTTTGTCCATAAATGAAACAGGCAAGTTAAGTAATTGTTCATTCTTTAATTGTTAATATTACAATTGAATCTAATCTAGAATTCAAGGTTTAAGATTAAATTTAAGAAATGGAATCAAGAAATTGTGGAATGCTCTCAGTTTTATTATAAAATTAGAAATTCTCTCTAACAAACATACCTGTTCTAATTGTAAAATTTTTCATTACTGAAGGCCCAAACATTTTGAAATTTATCATGCGTTGTATGAAATGTAAAGGCTTAAAATATTTATTGGAAGATAGGTTAGGCATTGGAAAAGAATTTAATGTTTCATCTGTGTAAATATACATAAAAACGAAATTAGTGTGTAACACATTTACTGCAGATATAAGAGCTACCTGCCCCATCAACTGCGTGTGTGATGATAGGTGATCAGTCTCAATTTATAAGTGAGCTACTGATACAAGCAGTATCAAACAGCATCATGTTAGGTCCTAATTTTCTAGTGCCACAATGAATGTGTTAAATTATTTAATAATACATAGTGGAGCATGTAAAGCATTTAATTTATTTCATGAATAAGACTTTTATTTGTAACAAAATTGTATTTTTTAATATATTAGAAAGAAATACAACTAGGGAAATACAACTAATTGAATTTCGTGTTCAATTTGTCCACCTTTTTGTTTTAAAACTTCTAACAGTCACACTTCTACAATGATGGTCAGAGTTTCCTGTAGATATGATTAGTTGCATTCTCAAGTTTCTTGTAGAAACTCCTTATTCTTTGAGAATTTTTTTAAAGGAAACACTCATAAAAAAGTGACATGGGTTAATCTCCGAGCTATGAGGCATCCACTATCTTTCACTGTCATAATGTTCTGGAAATATGTTTGTCAATACATTAAAGCAAACAGATGTGTAGAAAATTAAACACAATGTTGGTAGTATGTGGATGTGCTCCATCATGCATAAACCGCTGTTTCCAATAGAAAAGCTGTTGCTATGAATCAGAGAAAACTGGTTTCGCAACATGTCTAAATAGTGTTGACTAGTTATAGCAGCATCGACAAAGAATGGATCAATGATACCATGGTTTGAGATTCCGATAAAAAACGCAAACATTTTCCCTGTAGGCATCTTTTGTGTGCAATATTCGCAAATATTCACCAGACTAGGATCAAACACTTCTTAACTGTAGTCTCTGCTCCTTATATCTCTTGGAGTGATCTTATAAATTACAGTCATCTTGTATAGTAACGAGCGAAGATAAGAATTAAGAATTTCTATAGGTTGGCATGATTTTTACTTTTAGTAGATTTATCAGACTACAAGTCAAAGCCACTTGTATGACCTCAATGTTTTATAACAGACATAAAGGAGGTGTAGGTTGCCACTGATACTCCAAAACATATTCACTAACTTTAAATCTGTGAAATATTCTGCATACTGTCTATGGGCAGGGATCCTACTATGAACCAAATGAGCACGGAAACTTCTCTATCCTTATAACACTGTATTTTTCCATGAATTAGATCAAATAACAAACTATTATATTGACAATGGTTAATTGTCTTTTGTTTGCCAATATAACAAACTGGAATTTCAGAATCATAATATAAGCAATGATCTCGTAATGACATTTAGAGGAATTTCTATGAACTGCACGATTTTGAAATTGGAATTGTGGAGATATGATGCACTATTGGCTAATATTTGTGTCAAAGATGTACTCTTTACAAATTTATTATAATAAGACATACATTTTGTTATAAACAAATGTTAATTCATGCAACAAATCGGGTGGCTTATGATAGTCACCCAAAGAATAAAAAGACACCTGTAGAATAATTTTTTTTTTTTAATGCTGTTTTATATTTAGATACATTGCATGTCATAACTTGAATAATTTAATTAAAAGAACTTCAAGAAAACCGGCTTCAGAATTAGTGATTTTTTAATGTAATTTTCAGAAATTTTCCTCATGACATTGCAAGATCGGTTCTGAAAAAAATCATTGAAACTAACATTTTAACTTAAAAGATTCCAAATTTATTTTTTAAATCTTATTCTTTTATTTTACAGAGAGAGAGATTTTTTCAAGATTGTAATTTGTGATCAACATGATTTCTTAAAACGTTGAATGAAAAAGACAACTATGCTTGCAAAGATGGTATTCAAGTTGACAAAAATAAAGACAAATTTGCTTAAGTAAGAAAAGCAACAGAACTAAATCTGAATGAAAATTGTAAAAGATATATAGATATCAAATTGTTAAAGAAAATCCCTAATTTCTTGGTCCGTGTAATATCATTAGAGTCTATGAATCTTGGCTTTTACGTCCTTTCTGTTATATAAATAGTGAAGCTTCTTTTCTTTTTAAAAAAAATTTGCACTTATGTACTCTTCAATCACATTCAATGTTATTTGTAATTGCAGTAGAGCACCAATTATCAAAAAGTGCTTCAGACTTTTATCAAAAACTGCAAATTCAAACTTTGCACTGAGTTGATTACATGAGTAGCCAGCAGAAGCAACTCGCAAAAAGCGCAGCACTGTTAGGTTCCATGACCAAGTATACACCTGACCTCACTCTGTGTCATTGATAGTGTTGTTTCAACGGTCCGTGCTATTATTTGTTGTGCTGTCTGACTTCTAACAATGTCAGCAAAACGTAAATGTATTGAGCTAAGTCTTTCTGACAAATTTAAAATTATAGAACAATTAAAAAAAGGTACAAGTGAATCAACCTTAGCTTGGGCATTTGGAGATGCAAACTCTTACTC
The DNA here is from genome assembly GCA_036971475.1 of Prosapia bicincta. Lineage (NCBI taxonomy): Eukaryota > Metazoa > Arthropoda > Insecta > Hemiptera > Cercopidae > Prosapia > Prosapia bicincta. The sequence goes on along the minus strand of JBAIZL010000001.1, from coordinate 14,346,127 downwards.
ATTAACAAAATGTTGACTGATGACGACATATTATCACAGGTTCAAGTGTTTGAAGATGACGTCGATGAACAAAATGTTGACTGATGACGACATATTATCACAGGTCTAAGTGTTTGAAGATGACGTCGATGAACAAAATGTTGACTGATGACGACATATTATCACAGGTCCAAGTGTTTGAAGATGACGTCGATGAACAAAATAAAGATTATTATGACACTTCAGTTAAAAAGGTTCATTCAATGATGAAGCCTTCCAATGCCTCGAGACTGCTATTAAATGATTGGAACAGAAGGACAAATGTGATGCTGTGCAACTACTGTCTTTGAAATGATTAAGACTTGGCAGCAAAAAAAAAAAACTAATATGTTACCATGAGCAAACAAACATTCGATTTTTTCTTTTAGGTTAGTTTTCTACTCTTTTTTATTATAAACTATTTTAATATTATACTCTAGTGAGTCATAAAAAAGTATTACATAGATACTGTATTTCCAGTCCAATAACGTGTTTTATTTGCATCCCTTTCATCCCAATAAAGAAGTAAACAGTATTTCTGAAATGTTCGATTATCCGAACACCCCTCCATTAATTGTTTCTCTACAGTTTTAAAAAGTACAGTCACCTAAAGAAAGTTTTCTTACCTGTTTTCTAGATATGTACGAGCTTGGGAAATCATTTTACTTTTCACATTTGGCGTACTACGAATGTATAAAGGATCCCCTTTTCCCTGTATTTGTATCATATATTTTACTATCTTCCATAATTCATTCACCATCTACAAACAACAAACTAATTTTTAAAAACAAATGTGATGCAAATAGTTAATAAAAAAGATTACACTTCATATCATAATAACATAAATACGCTTTGGTTTTTGTTAAGACCTTATGCACATTTTGTTTATTTGGTAACTAACTACTAATGGAGGTTTCTATAATCATAATAAATTGTTGTTGGATGTTATTTCATTCCTTTAACCATCATGACATCAGACCTGTTACAGAGAAATTAGTGGAATGGGTAGAGGAGTGAAAAACATACTAACTTCTAGCAATGATTTATTTAATCTAAAAAATCTGAATACAATTAATAAATGATAAAAAATATTCTAATATTGAGATAACTTTATAAATATTGAGGAAAAACCTCCAATTTGCCCATTACTTATAACATGAGTAATGTGTTTACTTAACAAAAAATCACTTCCAAAGTAACATTCTTATTTCAACTTTAATAAAATTTAATCATGGAATACAGTTTGGTATATGAAGCATAAGTAAAATATTTATTTTTGAAATAAGAATATTTTTTTTTAATTTTACAAGCTCATTTTACTTTATTTGTATATATGTATAAAATCTGTCAATTTATTTAAAATTATTATCAAAGAATTATTATTAGTTTCTAAATTAAATTATTCAAAACTTTCATGAATTTAAGGAAACAAATATATTTCACTAGCAACAATTATCTTTAGGAAAATTATTCTTGTTTCATATATTTTTTAAGTACAATCAATTTCTAATTTATGCAGGACATTCTGAAAACTACCAAATTCACAAATTATCTGCAAAAACTGTTTAACTAAATTTAACATCTAGAGAAAGGACCTAGTATGTGTATAAAGGTTTATTGAAATAAATAACCTACAAACAACCTTTCATTCCTTATTAACTAGAGGATATTTCTCTTCTTTTTTGACTCTCATATACATATCAGTTTCTTTTCATATTTAAAATTTTCTCTTTCCTAGTCATATATCACACTAAATAGAATATACAGAATTTTTTAAACAAAGGGAAACATTTTTAGGCAAGATATGGTACCTACAATAATGAAGAATTAAGCCAATGGTTGTAATCAAGTTTTAAAGGTATTCATTTTCCAGTGCTCTGGATACAAGTTAGTCTCCGAAAACAAATAATAATCACTTTGTCTGGCGACCAGTTAAATTCAAATAATGGGCTTATTAGAGTGCCACCTGGATCGAATGAATTCAAGAAATGATGTCAACAAACTTAACTTTCTTTAGTCTAAACTGCAGCTTTTATAAATAGATGTTTATTTCCAAATTAATTTTTCTAATAGTGTATAAGAACTTTGTTTCAGTGTAGTTTTCAGAACAAAGTGTTTGGGACTTTTTGTGTCCTGCAAATAAATACCTACTGATATTTTTACCACATAATTGAAATTTGTGTTTGTATAGTATAAAAAACAATTTGTGCAATCACTGTTTGTTGTGCAGTACAAAGCACATATGAAAAAAAAATAGACAGACATAACCAATTAATGTTGTATTACCCACTTGAAATGTAAAGCTCTGAGGTGTTATGAAACAATATTTGTTCACTTTCTCCACTTGATTGTCATAAATGCTTTCATACCATACAAAATTCACCTATTAGAAAATGGAAAATACAAAATAACTTTGTATTACTAAGATTGAAAAACTCTTGGCTCCCTGGTTTCATTGAATTATAAGGGGGAAGATTACAAAAAAAGGTTTCAAAATTACATAAACACTAGATTTTGCATAAAGAAATGGATAAAGATTACAAAACAATTTCTTGTCCTGGAAAACCAGCACTTTGTACTGGAAAATACTCTGACAAATTTAACAGTACTCTGAAAAAAAATAAATACCAGTATTGTAAAAACTTAAAAGTAAATTAAAACACACACACATTGTAATCTAACTATAATAATGATGAATCCCAATTACAGTTGTCATAATAAAAATTTATACAGAAGCTTAAAATTAAGGAACTCCATAAAAAAAATGTCAAGAATAAAAATCAAAACTGTTGAAAAGAAAAGTTAAGGGAAAAATAATAATTAGTTTTTGCTGTAGTTTTGCTCTTTAATAATCTATTGTAGTGATAGTCTTCCGTAAAATGAGGCCTGGAATTAAAAGACAAAAGCTGTCAAAACTACAGCATAATGATTTGGGTGAGGCAGTTTTTCAATAGTTCCGACAATATACCAATAAACCTATTGAAGGGTTAATTTTTTTTGCCCAAAGGAATGATAGTTATCAAACGAAATTGTGAAGTATTATACATAGCAGTTGGGAACTCGCACAATCATGACTTCTGATCATTTCCCACCCCATAATTTCAGAACCCATAGTTTCTTTTTTTGCTTTAATGGATCAGAAAAATAATTGCAATACTTTGCCATAAACCCTGGCACCTATAGTGTGAATGCTCTTAATGAAGGAGCAAAAAGTATATAGACTGTGTTCACTTCTTCAACAGAGTAGCTTCACAGATTTGTCAAGGTTACTTTTAATTGTACATGTTGTTAGTATGTGCAGAGTAGATGCTTTGTTTATAACTGATTATCTGTGTATAGAAAAATATAACAAATAACACACCACCATTTGAGTTTGGGAAACAATTTGTTTCATGCTTTATCTTGTTTAAGAAACTTCATATAAATGTAAAAGAAACTTGTTTCTTTTAATACAGAATCCTGTAACTCTCCCAATATTTTTCACAATTGAACAGTTTATTGTTTTAGGAAAAGTTATAGAGATTGGTCATTTAACTTATTATTAAACCTATTGGTCTATGCATTTTATAATAGAATTAGCAAGAAACTGTTGCATTTGATCTGTTTTTCAAAATATTTTAAAAATCTTCAACTTGTAAAGCTCATCTGATTTTAGTTTTTTATTCTTAATGGAAGCACTTCGACAAAGGCACAAAAGTCATTGAGGGAGGTCATAATATTCTACTCATCTGTTGATAGACTTCAATGATACAACAGCATAGAGAGACCCAACCTTGGCACCATCCAAGCTTATAGCTTTAATAAAGATGACAATGTGCGATACAAAATGCATGATCAAGGTCCTCAGAACCTCTCCCCTGAATTTCCCTCCAATAAAGGACTCAGACAAAAAGAGGTCTTGTTGTGTTTACTTTTCAACCTCACACTGGAAAAGATCATACAGGAATCAGGAATTGAAATCCAAGGCACAATTACTAGCATACACTGATGATGTAGACCTCATAGCTCGATCTTTCAGAGCCCTGGAAGGGAGATTTGCCAATCTCATTAGATCGTCCAAGGAAATGGGACTTGAGATTAATGAAGAGAAAACAAAGTACGAGGAATGAGGAAACCAACCTGGCTTCCTCGAGAAGAAGATCCTCAGGAGGATTCTTAGCCCTGTGAATGTTGGTGGGCAGTGGAGGAGAAGAAATGTTGAACTTTACGAATTGTTTGGGGAATCTAATATGGAGGTGTACCAAGAAGCCTATTAGATGAAACTAATTAGAAAATGAGAGTAAATGGATGTCCTAGACTTAGATGGATGGACTGTGTCACTCAGGATGCCAGAACCTTGATGAATGTGAGGAACTGGAAATCAGCAGCAAAAGTCCTTCAAGTTAAATAACAAAACATTTTTTTAAGTGTAGTATATGTAGATGACTTAACTTCTCTGTAATACCAAATTTGTCTCCAAAGAAGTAGTCATTAGCCTAATAATATTTTCAGTATACTATTTTAAGACAAGTAATCGTATCCCTTTTATATTTGCATAGTATTCATGTTTTTGGAAACAGAAGTAATAACATACTCATGTCACTTTTTCCAATATTCAGTACTTTGTCATTATATTCCTTAAATTACTGAAAACTATAATTAATAAAGTTGCTTGTTGTAATCATCTTGAATTCACTAAATAAACTATAATTAAATAATACTTAACTAAGTGAATACGTAAGGGCTTACTTGCTGACGAGTTTTGAAACAATCGTTCCTTTTACAAAGCAAACACTCTAAAGAGGCTTTTTCTTCTTCGTAAAAGGAGCAATGGTTTTGAAACATGTCAGCAAGTAAGCCCTTACGTATTCACTTAGTTAAGCTTTATTTAATTATAGTACAATTAATAATCAGAAACCTGTTACAACTCAATCTGGAATTAGTTTTTACTCCACATTACTTTTTCTGCTTGGTGTCGTTCAAAGACAAGAAATTTTTGTTAGTAAAGATTATTTTAAAGGACTGAAAAACATCATCAGTTTCAACGATGGTCAGGTTTCCAGTTATAATAGGTTTAATTACATAAACAATTATTTGGTTCCAAACACTTTTTCTATTGTCAGATTTTACAAAGATCCAATTTAAAGCAGCTTTTCCTTCTTGTATTTTGTTGTTGTAAAATACAATATTAAACACTAACTTGATAAAGTAAGTAATATTTTCTTCTTTTAAAATGATAAATACATATTATCTTAATAAACACTGGAATACGTAAGTCACGTAAATGTGGAAAAAATACCTAAAAGATGAGGGTGTAATAAATGTTAAGTACGGGTAATTTTGGTTATTAATACTTAATATTTGCCAAGGATACCATGGTAATATAAAGTCCCTTTCACTAGGTAAGCAAATAATTAAATATTTTTACTCTTGGTTTGACACCTAAAATAAATAATAAACATAGTAACTATTTTATAAGAAAACAATTGTTAACCTTACTTAGAGTTTGTGGTTTACTTTTATGTAATACCTAAGGAATTATCTTGATTATAGAAAACTAAATATAGCAGTCAACTTATTAAATATCCCCTAATACAACAATTGATTGGCTAATAATAAGTTTAATATTTAGACAGATGAGTTACTAGTTACCATTTTTAGTAAGACATTTTTACTTTTAACTTACATTAATAAATTTTAATTGTTTTTAATGTAACATAACACTTGTTTAATATCAAATCCAGATAAACATTTTCAATTCATAAATATTAAATGATATCAAATTGAATTTTATAAATAAAATTACTTCTCTTTATGAACTAAAGCCTCTAAATTAGCTTGTTAAAATGAATTTGACCACTACCTTATAAATAACAAAATCTCAAGATATTTTACATTAAAAATACAGCTGAAATAGTACCTGATCATTAAAGCAGAGTGCAACTTCAGCAAACTTGTCTATTAGATTTGATTGTGCTTCACTTTGTATAATTGACTGGTGGTATTCCGTAAGAGCTCGTGCATACATCATCTCATGTGAACTTAAGAAACTCTTGGTTCCTATTACCTTTTCATTTAAAATTGTTCTCTGAAATATTTAAATTCCAAAAGTTATATAAACAATAACAACTCAGAAGCTTATTCAAGCTAAAAAAATCAAATAAAGTACTGTATGTGCAATGTTCTAATATATTGTTTAAAATAAAAATTAGGATAATATGAAAACAGAATAATTCATATATTATAACAGTAGAACACAATTACAAGGTTCCAAATAACAAATTTCACGATTGACTGAGGAAAAAATACAGTTTAGCACCAATTGATGACAGATTAAGCAATGCTTAAGTGTCAAATACGGTAAAGTTTTTTCAAACAATTAGTTCTACAAAAATGAGATATCTATGTATATAAGTACAAAGTTTTGTTATTTGTATTTTATGATTAAAATTTATTCATGTTTTTATTTTATTAATGTTTATTCATTTCTGTTTAATATGAATAGAAAAAAATTCATTATATTTAAAAAAATACATGAAATTTATTTTGACTAGGTTTAATATACAAACTATAAGTGGGATAGATAATACTAGACAATCCCCATAGTGACGTGCCTTACATATCAAGAAGAGCACTAAAGAACATACAAACAAAATCATATCAATCATAACAATCAGGGATGGGCCGATTCCTAAAATTTTCGATTCCGATTCTAAAATTTTTCGTTCGATTCTCGATTCTTTCAAGTTATATTAGCTTACATGCTAGTTCTCTAATAATTAATTTAGTTAACATCTTGGTCATATGGCAAAACCTTTTAAAAGTTCTGTTTTAATGTAATAGGCTACACAAAACCTTCAACCTTGATTTATCAATAGGAATTTTTAAAAGCATAAAAACATATCAGATTAAAGTAATGACTTATTTTAAACTTAAAAATGTGAACTTTACTTATTTTATAATGTTTGAAAAAATTCCTACGCCTATTTACATTGTCTCCCAAACAAAACAAAAATTAAAAACAAACGAACAATACAAAAAGTAAAAAATTAATACAAGTAGGATAGTTTTTAATATTTAAAAGTCTGGAAGGTAATGTACATTTCTGTTCAAAAACACAAGCATTTGAACACGTTGTGAGTCAAGCTAGTTTCATCTCTAGTCACATATAGCTCCTGAAGTTGAGAAAGGTTTTTCAGAAAACACTGTCGCGAGTGGACAGACAGGTATTTTATTGTCATTGCATTTAAATGAGGATATTTGGCACTTTGTACTACCAAATACTTCCCAACATCACAATCTGGACTGGCTAATGGTTCCCCCAGATAATTGTTTACTTCTTCTTCTACTGTCAATTCCCCTGGGGTACCTTCTTCCTCAATATTCTGGATTAGTGGGTCATACCTACTCCACATCTGGTGGGACCTTTTTTCTGCAGGTGTAACTGGAACAAGTGCAACTGATTCAGGCCTATTTTGTATTTATTACTCAATCCCAGTGGATTTTTAACCGACTATCACTTGTAGGTCCTGTGTCTGAGGATAAAGTTTCTTCAAGTACAGATCTTTTTTGTTGATAAATTTGGGCAAAATGAATGTTGTTTAAGTGCTTTTTCATATTTGATATATTATGTGGTTTTCCACACCCAGTTTCTGTTTACCGTCATCGAATTGACGCGACGGCCAGTACCCTGAACCGAATACCGTCTGGCCTCTTAACGCTTTATGTTTATTAGTACTACTCAGCTGGTGTTGCTACTTTTGGAAAAATTAAGGCACAGTATTTAACAACAAGCTTCACACTACTTACAGATGTAATTACCATGGTTTTTGTTTGATAGATAAACGCCGACGGCATTAAAAACATGATGTTATTCTAAGAGCTTTTTGTCCGTATTTACGGGCCGACACACATATTTATTATAACGTATTGTAATGATTTTCACTACTGTTTTCAAAATTTCACAAAACCATAAAAGTAAGTCGGAAATATTGACTAAATTTTTAGTTGTAAAATAATCCTTAAAAACAGACTTTGTGAAAGTTCAGTACAAACATTGATACACTTGATAAACTCATCCTTACTAGGAAGTAAATTATAATGTAAATTCCTTAACAAGTAAATTATTTGGTGTTAAAACTTTTACTTAATATGAATCTTGGATAGTATTTACTGGACCTGTAGCATTACTTATCAGAGAGAGAATATATTATACTTTAGTTCTATAATCAAAATATTTATAAACTCACAAATCAATCACATGTGACACGTTTGCGTGTCTTAGTGATAGGCGCAAAAACACTTTTATCACCAGTCAGTTTATTATTTGGGTAGCCGGGACATGAAATTATGGTTTTGTTGTTTCTTGCTAACACAAAACACAAAAAATATCAAAATATCAAAACAGTGTTGCACAGATAATAAAATTTAATTTAATCAAAAACAATGTCGGTTAAATTGGTCCGACGGAGTTTATTTACGGTAGGAAAAAACTATGTTGGGCCAGTTGGTCCGACACGTATTTTTATAAATATTATGATAAGGAACGTATATTCATACTTAGATATGATAGGGGAACAAAGTATAAGAACACATGATTTAAAAATGAGCTTAAAATATTTTGGTAATTCTCTATGAAAACGCCGATGTTGTGGCCGGCAGCTAAAGTATTAAGGTGCAGTGACGCGTTCGCTTTGTTTGTTAAACTACACGAACTATTTCACCTGTAATTTTATATTACTGTACATTATTTTGCTACATTTTTAGCTACTGTGAGGATCTGTTTATCATGTAATAAATAGTTTCATTTGCTATTACAATCGTGTTTATTTTCTTTTCGCTCCGAAATATATTACATTACTGTGAGAGTGATATCTGTCTATAATATAATTTATTGAGGTTAAGTTTCGGAGGAGTAATACGGTGTTTCTGTTATCCGTCTATTCGCTCAACCATCATGGCAACGGTTAATCGAGTTTTTACTGTACTTTTTTTGTGTTTTGTTCTGACATCTATAAATCAGTGGCAGTAAGACATATGGGGGAGAGAGAGAGTATCGAACCCGCTCTAGTGAGAGAGAGAGAGAGAGAGAGAGAGAGAGAGAGAGAGAGAGAGAGAGAGAGAGGAGCGATGTCAAACGACCAGAAATGGTTACAATCTTGATTGCTGTTGCTTCATAAATAATAATATTTTCGTTTACTTTAATCATTTAATTCATTCAAATCAACCAATACATAAATAAGATATAGTTGGTAATTAATTATTTTTCCAATAAATTACTCCACACACATATTTTAATACTAGTTAACAAAATAGGAATCGGAATCGACACTTTTATGATGAAGAATCGAGTATCGACGATTCCTCGATACCACCTACTGTCTGTTCAGAATGTGTTTGCGCCAGGGAGTGGTGAACTGTTCACGTGAACATAACGATTTCGGCAACCCTATTGGCTGAGTGACCTCGTGACAAAACTGAAATATCCTGCCGCCCGATTAACAGTTAGTCTGGAAACGTCCAGGGTTACATTTGTTTGTCTGTTTATTGTGCCTAGCATTTTTTTAATTGTGAGTGGAATAATTTAAGATCGTTGTTTGTTATATTTGTGTTTGTGAGTTTGTGGTGTTGTTAAGTTTTTAAGGATTAACTTTTAAGCAATGTCATCCCCTGTCAAAAAAAAATAAACGAGGACAAGTAATACACTCCGGGCAAAGACAAGTTATTTTACGCCTTTATAAAAATTTAAAGGATGAAAATCCAGAATGCCGTATCAAAGACATCTTGCAGAAAGTAGCGATATCTGCAGGAATTTCTGCTCGAAGTGTTTTTTCAATCGTTAAAGAAAAAAAAGAAACGGGTACGCTGAAGTCTCCTGCCAAAAGGAAACCAAAAACCAAAACTATTTTTAATAATATGGATGACTTTTTAAGTGGGAAAAATATGTGAAACATGTGGTGGACGTTGAAGAGTCGAATATGTGGAAATTAGACAATATAATTGAAGACATCGAGCCATTCGTCATAGCTGTTGACGACAGTTCCTCGTCGTCATCGGAATCGGATTTTGCAGACCCCTTAAATATGAAATAACAACATGGTAAGTTAAAAACTTGTAGCATAAATTATTGAATAGTCTTATTACTTTCATTAGTCTATAATTCTCTTTTTCGAATAATTAAGTGTACCAGTGTAAGACGTAGCCCAATTGCCGATGCATGATTGTGAACCGGACTCATAGCTTACCGTCCCTTGCACGTGTTCGCCTCGTGATAGTGTTTACATCAGGCGCAAACACATTCTGAACCGACTTTAGAATCGACGATTCCTGGAATCGAGAATCGGAATCGGCCCATCCCTACATAAAAGTATGTGAAAAATGTATTTTTAAGTCCAGTTTCACCACATTCATAATTTTTAACAGTTGGGTCAATCATGACTGGGGAAAGATAGAACAATATTCATAATCTAAACCATTATAAAAACCTACTTTTAAGAATTGTGTATATAAAAATAACTGATAAATGTGAACTTCAATTTAGGACATAATTTTACAGTACAACCTCATTATAATTAACTAATTGGGGCTGAGGGTTGTCTAGTGATAAAAATGTCTAAAAAGCAAAAACAGATTTGATTTCACTGGAAAAAAGTTAATTTTTTTTTCTAAGCAGCAAATTTCCAGGAGAAAAATTATTAGCTGACAAGCATATTGCAAATTAATATTTTTTTTTTTGAAGAAGTCTTAAATCTCATTGAGATAAAAGAAGTTGAATGAAGATCGAATGTACAGTTGTGACAAGATGAGTCTTAACTTTAAAATGATACCTCTTAAATCCTTTCATCTGAAAATGAAAAGCCATTCTTGGAAATAAAAAATTAGGAATAAAAATAATGCTTCTGACAACCATCACTTTTCGTTAAAGGTCATAGAAAAGTCGACTAAGCCTCAAGCATTAAAAAATATCAAACTAATTATACAAGTCAAAGAATTGCATGGATGAATAGGGTACTTAATATCAATAGGGAGTGGTTAAAAGTTGGTTTTCAGAACAATTTTTGCACAAGTGAAGTAATTTCATCTGTCAAAAATTCCACCTACGAGACAGCTACTTCTTACAGATAACTTATCTATCTCAACTATGTGAGAACAAATTGAGAAGTTATAATATTTTTGTGAAATGTTTACTTCCGAATGTGACATTCCTGATCCAGCCAATGGAACAAGTAGTAATTTGAGTCATTTAAATGATGTTACTGGAAGTTATTATTACTAGAAATGGTTCTTCAACAATAAGATGAAAATTACTTTGCAACTTGTGTCAAATGTACTAATATCAAGAATGAAATATATTGATCAGCAGAAGCCTGAGACTCAATCAGTTTGAAACTTTACGAAAAACATAGAATACAATTCTTGAAAAAGTAAGAAAATCTACCTACAAACCAGAAGTACCAACTTTCTCATTTTCTTTTTCGTTGAGAAATGCCTTGTCTTGAGAGAACATCAGAAAAAAAATCAATGGGGTCTAAGAAGCAAATATTAAACAATGAAGACATCATAAAAACTGTAGAAAAAAGTGGATATATCTGGCTCTAATACAGAAGAGTAACTTTCAAAGAAGCTTCATCTTTAGTATGAAAAAAGCTTCTCAGGCATTTGTATCAGCACTAACAATTGTAGAGTAGCAGCCCTCAGCAACTGGACATAACATCTTGACAATTAAATTTTTTCATGATTATGCAGAAAAAATGTTACTTAGTAAGCACAAAGAAAGTAATATTACTATTTATATTGAGTTTGTATATGAAATTAAACTTTTTTGTAATTTTATTAACCAACCAGGTAAACATTGTGATAAACGAAAAGAATACTACCAGTACAGTAGCATTAGTTCATATATTCTTCAATGTTTACTCAGTCCGGTAATAGTGCTGCTGGTATTCCTCTCTTTGACGGCAATGTTTACTCTGTCTACTAGTACATGTATATAATGTGTAAAATATAACAATTTTATAAATTAAACTATATGCTTCAGTGACTTATTTTACCTTTTGATTATCCAAGATAGGTTCATCCCTGACAATCTTTGATAATCGAATACAGGGTAGGTGAAATGACATAATAACTTATTTATATGAAAAATCAAGCCAAATAATATTCTTGAATTTAGCAGTCCATTACGTTCGATGAGTCTTAATTAACAACTTTAATATTAGTTTATGACTATCTGAACTTGAAATTTTGTAAATTTGTAAAAACTTACTGAGACAGCACTTTTTGATGGTTCTATGATATTTCTCAGTTGGATCTGTATATATAGTTGTATTATACTATTATTTATTACGTAATCATTGATTTTGTCACTTAGGCTGTTTGTATTAATAATTACTGTGGCGTTGTCTGCTGTGGTGAGTGTGATGTTGTTTAGTTGAGCTTTTTGTTTTATGTTTGCAGCGATTTTACTTTCATTGTTCACGTTTATGTTGGTTATGTTTTTGTGTTTGGTAAGGTTTTTTGTACGGCTGATTCAGTTTGTAGAATAATGTTTCTATTTGTTATGTTATTTGATTTATAATGTAGGTTGTAATTTAGGCCTTTATTTACTAAATTCATTTCATGCTGTGTGAATTTGGTATTAGTGAGGTTAACTATATGGGGGTAGAATTTTAGTGGAGGTTGAGAGTATGTTGTGTTTTTTGTTTTACATAATAGTTGATTAATCTTTTTCTAGTGTTTGTTTTTAATGTTTATTATTTTATTTGTTGCCCTATTATTAGTGTCTATTACGATTTGTAGTGTGAATTTAAGTTCGACCGTGTTGGCAAGATTTAGGTGAAGTTGATATAACCTATAATTCAGTAAGTCTTTATTTTTGAATAAAGTTTTAATGCTTTGCTAAACGTAAAATATTTCCGCTTTTTGTTTAGCGATTGTAGCTGCTTTTGTGTTATTTCCAATGTTTATTTTCGCGTATTTGGGTGTTATGTTATGAATTAGGCATTGTTTGTTGAATGTAGGCATGTATTTTTCTAACCTTTAAAACCGTCTTCTTGTATTTGTGGACTGCACCCTGTCTTACTGTGTTAAACTCTTGAATTTTGTAGTCCATTACGAATCTTAATTAATCACTTTACATTAGTTTATAACTATCAGAACTTTAAATTTTGTACATTTGTGAAAACTTACTGAAACAGCATTTAAGCTAAGTTCACTCTGAAGGATGGTCTCAATCCATTTACAGAGCATTCTTGCCACTATATTGTAAAGTCTGTGTAAAGACATTGTCATAATGTCATGAATTTAGACTTAACACAACCTATGCCACATCACTTAGATTTACATCTATTCTTATGAGATGATTTCTTTATTCCATGATTTTTAATGGATATTTCTTTCTTGTTTTTTTATACAGTTAACAAAATATTTAAAACTGTTACGCATTGTTCCCAGTTGGCCTATTAATTCATTTAATAACAAGTTCATATAATATACTCATTAGAGATTATAATGTTCATTCCATTTAAATACAGCCTAAGCATTTTGTGTATTCATTTTTCAATATTGGTTCACCTTTGTTATTAATAAATATTCAATTTACATAATTGAATTGAATGGATAAATATTTTTGGAAGTACAGAAGTCCATCAATTATTTGGTAGTTTTTGGACAAAAGCATTGCTGAATTACTGAGGATTTAAAATGTTTGCTAAGTACCTTTATGTTTAAATAAATATTTTATTTTTACTTAGAAAGATATGATTTATTTTTATATTACTATTACCTCTTGAACTAACGATGTGTCCAAATATTCCTTTCCATCTTTCCCAAGCATTGAATTCATTAACTTCAGTTTTTCTACTTCCCATTCGTACTGTACACTTTCTTTGTATTTGCTCCTCAATCGTTTATGAGTCTGCAACAATATTTTATAATACTGTTAAACTTTAAGGAAAAATCCTAAAACATAATTCTTTGATTAATTTTTTTAATTTAAGGTGATTAATTAGCAAGACTCCTAAGAAAGACTGTATATATGATATTAGGACAGGAATATAAAACCCTGTGTCTTGAGATATTAAGTAGGAACATGTGTTGCTTACCTGAGATAGATATTTATTTTATTTGGGTTTATAACAAGTATCTCTCTAACAACCCATTTAAGGAAAAAAGATGGGGAAAATGTTATAACATCAGGTGGGCAACATGTTTACAATTTATTCAATCCATTTATATAACAAAGAACTAAGTTATTTTTATATTTTTCTACATAGAATGAATAAAATATGTATGAACAATATGAATAAAACAAAAGAAATAAGTATAATTATTCAAAAGGTAGTGAAAAACGGTTACAAAAAACTATCAATAAAATAAATTAGAATATTATTTAAAAAATTAAATAATATAAATATAACTTCATCAAAAAAAAAAAAAAATTAGTTATTTGGTCACAATTTATTTTAACTGGGTGAGAAATTAACCCAATTATGTTATCCAGAAGCAGAAATATAAAATTTGCCTACAAAAAGTTGTTTGCATATAAATCTTTGCTATTTTTGGCCAGTAAAAATAAACCAAATAATGCTCAGTATACAGAGAACTGATTTTTACAATCAGAGTTATTCATTGTAAAGACTTTTAAATGAGAATGTCACATCTGTATTCTAAGTTCAACACATTAACATCATTAAACACTTAATTCTTCAAACTAATTCCACTGTACTATACTTGTTTCTGCCTCGCACAACTGGGTCAAATTCATAACTTGTTGGTCGCCAACTTCCAAAAATGTTACTGACTTCTAGCAAGTATATTTTTTAAACTACAGTTTAATAAAAATTCATTCAGACATTCCCACACATACTGAGTAATGTGGACAGGTTAAAAAAAGGCCAACCATGAAGTTCAACATTGCCGATCGGCCTTGTCGAACTGCATAGTATGAACACAGCTTTAGAATTAACCTAATAAGAAATGTTTTTCGAGTTTCTCCTGCCAAATGCAAAAAGTTCCACCTAACTCCATCATTTATAATTTGCATTATGAGATTGTAAATGACCTTATGTTCTCATTTGAATATGGTAATGCTTGATTCAACATGGGATTGTTGTTTTAACTCTCTGTATGGTGGAAATCCACATCTAATGAAGCAGGCACAGCTAGGATGGGTACTGGCATTCCCAAATAACGTGTACTTACAATTAGATGAATGACGAAGCTCGATCACAAAATTAGCACAAAAAATACCTCAATTAAGGTGAATATTGAATTCAAACCGTATAATAATCTGAATGGGATGCAAATGGATACATTTGTTTTTGTTAACAGATAATGTTTCAATAATAGATAAAAACCATGCAGGTTGTATGTTGTGTCAAAATTTTACCTTAATCACTGTAAAACAATATGATTTTTGAAGTATACACAAATCAACATAACATTTTTATATATAAATATTAAGAATGGTGAGGGTTTACTATCGGTTTAGCCAGATGGCATCATTTCTGGTACACTGTTGACTAAAATGCAGTTTTCTTTGGGTCGTGAGAATGTTACTGACGCAAACAATAGATAACAACAATCTTAGAAGCTGGTTATATATCAAGCTCAAAATTTGAGCTCTATCGCTGCAGAACATTTTGAGTTTTTAAAGCATACACATTCCAACATAATGCTATTATAAATAAAAATTAAGTATGGCTATTGCTCTCACATAGGGTAGATCGCACAGTTGGTGGTACTGTTACAAAACCTGTTTTCCCAGCAGGAAAGCTGTTGCGACTATGTTACTGACATGAACAATAGATAAAAGTAATTTTGACGGCTGGTTGTATATTATGTCAAAACGTGAGCCCAATCGCAGAACGTTTTGAGTTTTGTAAGTGTACAGGAGCCAACATAATATTTTTTTAATATAAAGATAATAAAACACATATATCCCTATTTTATATAATTGCCTTTTTTATCTGTTTTAATTTCAAATCTATTGTTACGAAATGTAAGAAAACGGTACTTACATCACTATGTGTGGATTCAATTAGAGAAATAATTGCATTTTCAGTTTCATTTTTTAAAAAGCTCTCAATATCAGTATCAGGAATGGGTTCTAAAGGTTCGAAGGTTTTCTTTGTACTGAGAGACTCAAGTTTCTGTGACAGCTGTGGCAGATCAACACCTTTACTTCCCAATAGCAAATTTCTAAACAGATGAATAACAATGTTCAAAACAATAATTAATAAACATTTTAAACTGAAATTAATTAAAATTTATAGTAAAATTGTTAGGAAGGTTGGTATACCAAGGTACTTACAATTATGAAGTTATTAGTTCAACAATTATAAAGTTTCAAGTTTTTATTTCAATCATTACAATAGGCGAGGAAATAAAGCACTAAACCTACGATAATTGGTGCAGTAAGTCGGATCGAAATACGGTTTTTTGCACTTGATTCAGGAAGCCACCACGAAAGTTTGTGAACGTAGCCACTTTATAAGAAATCAAAATTGCATTGGTGCATAAGAAAAATGCATTTTTTTAAAAGTGCATTAACTGGCTCTATTAAAAAAAAATGTATAACTCAGTGAATAATCACAGAAATGGGCCAAATTTTAGTACTCAGGGGTTTTTGTGGTCGCTGAACACGAATATGATATCCGTAATAACCCCTGGAGTACCTGGAGCCCAGGGCGGATGATATCAACCTCATCTCCTGGAATTTACAGTAAGTACAATACAAAATTGATAGAAACTCGTTACTCGGGGGTTTTTGGGGTAGCTGATCACGAATATAATATCGGCAATGATCCTCGGATCCCTGGGGCTCAGGTAATAATGCAAGATATTTCTGGTACAAATTTCAAAGATTTAAAATTATCTAGGAAAAAGCTTGTAAAAACAATTGCCTATGAGAATTCGAGAGTCAGCATTGGTAAAAATACCGTAGAGATTGGCCCTGATATTTTGTTTAATTGGATATGTGTTATGAAAAAGACCGAAGAAGAGATGCAGGATTATCTTAAGTGGGAATTATCACCTTTTCCTCAAGCGTTTTTCAATGCATTCGAGATGTTAAAAAATACAAAATCGGATTTATATTCATTATTCCTAATGATCACAGTCAACTTGTGGGGCCCGATCAGAACACATTTCGTGATAGATGGTGATTTTTTGCTGCATAAAAGGACACTAGGCCAAATTTTTTCGACAATACTGGGAAATTATGTAAAAGATAATGAAAAAAACTATAGTAAAAATTCTACTATAGTTTTCGATGGGTATGAAAGTGTGACCACCAAAGAAGCAGAGAGAAATCATCGCGCAACACACATAGCCTCGGCTCGAATTTATTTTAATGAAACAATGTCATTAAAAATAGCGCAGAAAAAATTCTTACTCAACACAAAAAAAATAATAATTTTATAAAAACTTGGCGCTTAAAATTGACAGAAGTAGGTATCGATTCCGTTCAATGTGCAGCTGATGCTGATAGAACAACAGTTACCACTGTAATAGAAATCGCAAAGGATATTCGTAAGAAAGTGGTGATTGTTGTGGAAGATACCGACATCGTTGTGTTAGTTGCTGCCCTAACTCCATCAGATTCCGAAGTTTTTGTCCTAAAACCCGCTGGACCTAATAAACTCGAAGAGGTATACTCTTATAACAGTTTGAATGACACACCGCATATTCTGGAAAATATTTTATTACTCCATGCCTTCACAGGATGCGATACAGTATCGGCAACATTTAACCAAGGAAAAATAAAGTTTATCAAAACATTCCAGAAATATCCAGACCTTCTTTTGCATGCACAAAAATTTAAAGAAATTGGTTTGTCTACTGAAGATTTGGTTGAACACGGTTGTCAACTAATTCTGGCAATGTATAATGCTCCACTCAGTTTTCGCAAGCCAAATATACCCGATGAATACAAACAGAGCAATATTCATTTAGCAGAGACTTATAGATACAGGATGTATTTAACAGCTGTTACAAAAAATAAAAAAGTGAACGTCGGAAAAATCCTGCAACTGTAGATGCTTTCACGCAACATTTGAAGCGGGTGTATTTGCTAGTCCAGAATTGGTTGAATGGAGAAAATTCTATAAATCCAACAGACTGGGGATGGGCGCTCATCAATAATTCCTTGATCCCCGTAAGGATGACTCAGTCACCCGGTTCCCCCAATATCATGAGTTTGATATCCTGCGCATGCAAAACCGACTGCGGTAATTCGTGCGGATGCAGAAAGCACGGGTTAGCAACAACTTAGAGCAACTGTGGCGTAAATGTTTATATTAATTAAAACAACCTCTCACCACAAATTCAACAAATTTTATTTTAACCTTATGTACATTTCAACTACAAAGTAATCATCTTCAGAGGTATTTTTACAGAACTCCGAAGTTATTTGTATAAATACCTCTGAAGATGATTACTTTGTAGTCGAAATGTACATAAGGTTAAAATAAAATTTGTTGAATTTGTGGTGAGAGGTTGTTTTAATTAATATACACGGGTTAGCATGCAACATCGCATGCAAGAATTGCGCTGGGTCAAACTGTACAAATATTGAGCAGAGTCCGGAAGCAGAATCTTATGATAATGTGGATGAAGATTTAGTAGATGAAGAAAATGACAACGAAGAGAATGATTAAGTTATGTAAATACAATTAAATAAAAGATGTTTATTGATATTTTCAAGGTTGTTTTCTTTTATTATATACATCACATATTATATTCAGTCAATTAAATAAATAAGATTGTAAAAAGGAGATGGAGACTCGTTACTCCAGGATTTTTGGGGTAACTGAGTCCTAGGTTCTTCAATGATTATCGCCAATATTATATTCATGTTCAGCGACCCCTAAAACCCCCAAGTAACAAGCTTCGGTCAATTTCGAGCTGAATTTATGGAAAATTCCAGGAGATGCAGTAGGTATTACCCGCCCTGGGCCCCAGGTACTTCGAGGATCATTGTCAATATTATATTCGTGTTCAGCGACCCAAAAAAACCCCGAATAAGGAGCTTCGATAAATTTCAAGCCAAATTTATGGTAATTCCAGGAGATGACGCTGATATTACCCGTCCTGGGAGCCAGATACTCTGAGGATCATCGCCGATATTAAATTTGTGTTCAGCTACCCCAAAAACCCCCGAGTAACGGATTTCGATCAATTTTGTATTGTACCTACGGAAAATTCCAGGAGATTAGATTGATGTCATCCGCCCTGGGCCCCAGGTACTCCGGGGGTCATTTCGGATATTATATTCGTGTTCAGCGACCCCAAAAACCCCCGAGTACTAAAATTCGGCCCATTTCTGTGATTATTCACCGAGTTATACATTTTTTTTTAATCGAGCCAGTAAATGCACTTTTAAAAAAAGCATTTTTCTTATGCACCGATGCAATTTTGATTTCTTATAAAGTGGCTATGTTCACAAACTTTCGTGGTGGCTTCCTGAATCGAATGCAAAAAACCGCATTTCAATCCGACTTACTGCATCAATTGTTGTAGGTTTGGACTATTTTTGTGCTTTATTTCCTCGCTTACAACTCTTGGTTACATATCTAAAGATTCAATAACTATGAAAATAATAAAACCAACTCAAAGGAATAAAATATGGTTACAATAATAAATATTGTTGTATAAAATATAATTATCAAAGCCAATTTCATTTACAAATTACAATTTTAATTACAAATTTATGATTCCTTATAAAAAAAATTCATTTATCTTGTTTACTTAGAAACACAAAATGTATCTCACGCTTGAATTTCCTGTGCACCAGTTGTAGTGACTCGAGCCCAAAGATCTTGAGATGCTTCTAAGACTTGTCTTAGTGTTCTTTCTACACGTGGCAGCTCTCCACTTCCATCGACCTCTGAAGCAAGTTGTTCAGCAGCATTCAAAAGATCATTGAAATCAGTTTCTGCCATGACCTACAATTGAAATTTCTTTAATAGTTGAGCTGCACTATTCAAAAGCAATTTTTTTATACACATGCATCTAACATCATGAAAAATATGCAGACATATCTGATACATCTTTCCAATCTGCACTAAAATTTAAAACTAAAAATACTTGTAAATATGCAAGCTGAGGATAAAAAATTAAAAAATATTATAGATATAAATTTTTATCACAATGTCTAAGTAACTGAAAACATTATTAAGACTACGCAAGACTTTTGAAAATACATTGCAACATAATATTTCATTAGAAAATAGAAAAAGAGTGCAAATAGAATTTTTCCTTATTCAATATGAATTGCTGCAATAAAAATGCATTTATGAGGTGTACACTCTAAAAAATGTTTGTTCAACAAAATGTATTTAGTTGGTTGAACATTTTAAACTTTTTTAAACTTTATATATTATTCCTACATACAAGTAAACTGATACCATAGTTTAAAACAGATTTTAGAGAATTTGTATGATCCAATCCACTTCAAGCAGCACCCATTCTTCCTTAGTAGCAAACAACAAATAACTTTGTAGTCAATTGACTTAACTTAAATAGCTCTGGACTAGATTAACTAACTAAATAAATAATATTTTTTTAAAAAATTAAGTCAATTCATACTAAGATCATTACACAAAAACTATTTGTTATTTTTTATTAATCAATTACAATTATTAATATAAATATGTATATACCATGACAGACTCATAACATTAAGTGGCAAAATAGGAAGTGAAACTAACATAGCTCTGGAGTACAGTGCTAAAATCAGATTTTAAATAATTTTGTTCAACTATAATATATAGCAAACATTTTGACCAATATTCAACACTTTGAGGACTCACAACAGGCTATGCCCTTAATTAGGTTTACAAGTATTTAAATGAACTAATACAGGCTCTGGTCATAGTTAGTCGAATAAGAAAACATATTGGTTATCTTAGCACACATTTTTGTCACTAGATAGTGATGTCCTTCATGTGATGTTGGTTTGTGCGTTCCAGAAAGTTTTGAAATATTCCGCACAGAAACTAACTACTTATAAATATTTATTCATAAAAACTTTTTATAGACCTTTAGGAATACATATTTTATAATTTGTTAGAATTAGAATACAATAATGTGATTTAAGAATATAGATCTTTAGATAAAAGTACAGTGTTTAAATCGGTGAAAGAATTTTTTTTCTGCTATTATTGTAGCTGTTGCAGTGTATTTTTGAAAATGTTGAAAAACCCCTGGTCTCCAGGCAAAGATCACAGTTATTGGTAGTAGTCCTCAAAGTGTTGAATATAAAAAAGTTATGGCTTTTTAAAGTTGTTAATATAACTGGTAGATAACAATTACCTAACACAACACTGACAATATAAGTTAAATTATTATTACTTACAAGTTTATTTTTAATGCAAGAAATGCACAGTGGCGTGTTAAATGTTAAATCTGTTAAAAATTAGACAAATAACCAGCACTTTATGAAAGTGTTACAACAAACTCCGAGCAACATGACACAAAAACTTCCTTGAACACAAATCGAACTTTCAATTGTTGTTGATGCTTTGAGAAATGGAAATGTTCCACTATAAAAACACCAGCCTGAGGGCAATTTGTAGATTAGATGTCATATAAAATGTGCAGTCAACAACATTGTCCAGTTTGGAATTATCTGTGAAAAAATCACTCTATATAGGTGGGTCCTGTAAATTTACAAAAACTTATGCTGGTTAACACCAAGAGCATTATAGCTTATATATCTGGTCAAGGATAAATAAAAAAGTAGCATTTTTATTACTCATAGAAAAAGACATCAAACTAATTGTTCAATGAGTTGCAAATTCAGATTGCACAAAGTTTGCAGAATAAAGCTAATCAAAATCGACAAGCGTCATAATCATCTATTTTTTTTAAATCTGTCTAATGATGTATGTTTTAGTTTGTTTTAAATACCAGAAATAAGTGAGGCTCAGACCAGCATCGTGAAAACAGCAGGTTTCCCAGACTCAATCAGGAAACTAAATTTTGAGCTTGTTATAAAAACACCAGTACAAATTCTAAGTGCAAAGTGATGCAATGAATCAAGAATTTTAAAACCGTTAACTGTGTAAATGAATAAGCATTATAACTATAATCTATAACCCAACATAGCCTAAAAACTGTGTGATGGAAATAAATTTCTGTCCCCAGGTTTTCAATTAAAACAACTGAAACTCTTAACATAGGACCCATGAAGAAAGAACCCATCAAAAACATCTTATACATTTCATCAGATATCAAAAATAAACAATTATTTTTTACTTCAGTTCTTTTATAATTGTACTTTTAGAAACTAGTAACAATAAGGAAACAATGATGATTTTCTTTAGGAGTTTAGAAACAATTTATTAGAGATGAATTAGGTACAATGGTATTACCTGTTTAAGAACGACGGTTAAAATGCTGAAGCTCGGCCACCTACGATATTTTGGTAAATTGTTCAACACCACCAAATAGTACGATATCTACAAGAATTTTTTTTTAATTGACCTCGGAAAGTTACTTTTTAAAAATTTAAAGCAGGGTAAAGAATTCAGCGCGAGGTTGTGAAGTTGTGAGTGACCGCGGATTGATACAAATGTTTCGTTGCGTCACAGTGCTGCGCAAAAGGTAGTATTCATCAACCGCGGTACGTCACGCAGTCATATGTAGATATTTGAGAAACAACGCTTTGGCTTAATTTTTATACATATATTTAAATATAGTTATAAAGTCTCCAGTTAGGATAGATTTGGTTTTAAATTTATACATTACTGTATACCTATACTAAAATATACCTAAAAAGTGTCCAGTCAGGTTAGATTTGGTTTTAATTTTATACATTACCTAAATGGTTACATTTATATAATTAGAACCAAATCTATCCTGACTGGATACTTCATAGGTATATTTCAATATAAATATATAAAATTCACCTTCTTTGGCAGTAACAAAAATAATAGTTATCAATATAGCTTAAAGACTTGTTTTTGTTACATAAAGTTTAGATTGCTAAAACACGAAATCAGTTGTAACATCACGAAGCATTTGTATCACTCCACACCTATTCACAACTTCTACATCCGCGCTGAATTTTTTATTCTATTTTAAATTGAAAAAAAGTAACTTTCCTAGGTCAATAAAAAAAAAATTCTTGTGGATATCGTCCTATTTGGTGGTGTTAAATAATTTCCCAAAATATCGTAGGTGGCCGAGCATCAGCATTTTTACCAAAGGATGCAGGATACCTACTAAATTTCTACCTGCATTGAATATATTAAGCAGTTCACCGTCCCTTAGAAAAAAATATAGTCCTTCCTAAATTCTAGTTGAGCAAATTTAATAAAAGTGAGTATAGTAATCATATTCATCTATTTATTCTTGAATTTTGGGTTGAAATGCAGTACTCCGGCACTATACGATATTTTGGGAAATTGTTCAAAACCACTAAATTGGACGATATCCACAAGAATTTTTTTTAAATTGAAGTAGGAAAGTTACTTTTTTTCAATTTAAAGTAGGGTAGTAAATTCAGCGCGGATGTAGAAGTTGTGAATAGGCGCGGAGTGATACTTACGTCACAGTGCTGCGAATAAGGTTGTACGCATTGTCCGCGGTACGTCACGCAACCTTACGTGTGTAGATATTTGAGAAACAACTTCTCCAGTTAGGATAGATTTGGTTTTAAATTTAAACAATACTGTATGCCTATATTCAAATTTACCGAAAAAGTGTCAAGTCAGGTTAGGTTTGGTTTTAATTTTATACATTGAAATTCAGTTGTAAAATCACGAAGCATTTATATTACTCTGCGTCTATTCACAACTTCGCCTAATTTTTATACATATATTTAAATATACTTATAAAGTCTCCAGTTAGGATAGATTCGGTTGTAAATTTATACAATACTGTATACCTATATTAAAATTTACCGAAAAAGTGTCAAGTCAGGTTAGATTTGGTTTTAATTTTATACATTGAAATGCAGTTGTAACATCACGAAGCATTTGTAACACTCCGCGCCTATTCACAACTTCTACATGCGCGCTGAATATTTTACGCTACTTTAAATTTTAAAAAAAGTAACTTTCCGAGGTCAATTTTAAAAATATTCTTGTGGATATCGTCCTATTTGGTGGTGTTAAACCATTTCCCAAAATATCGTATGGCGCCGAGCTTCTGCATTTTTACCGAATTTTGTAGTCCATTACGTTCGGTGAATCTTATTAAAGTTCGGATAGTCATAAACTATTGTTTAAGTGATTAATCATCTATTTAATTAGTTTCAATTCGAAAGAACCAATATTTCAATGTAAAAATATTACAATTATTGGGTATAATTAAGTTATTACAAATTTATACTCAATTATTAATGATTTAGGAGAAATTAATATTTTGTGACACAATTATCTTTCAAATTTTACATCATAACCTAACAAGAAATGATGTAAAAGTAAAAAAAAATTATATATACCTGATAATGATTTATCTCTTCCTCTTAAATGACTACACATATAGAATAAATTCACTTACAGGCAAAATATAAATTAAGGTATGTTTACTTCAACTAATCTTCAAAACGTTTAATAAATATTGGCGGTTATAACCATGTACAGGTATCACAAAAAAGAGAATACACAGTAGACAGTAGACTTCCTAGACTATACTATAATGCTGAATAGAGTTGTTTGCCAACGAACGGATCCTAAAGAGTGAATCTTTAAACTGAACGAAAGGCACATAACCGTTCGTCACCGGCAAGTGTTGTATCTGCATTCCTTAGCTCTCCTGCCTCCACAAAAAAGTATAGCCACGGCTGACCGAAAATAACTATCAATTTCGTTAGTCTCTTTGTTTTGTATGTGCGTTACCTGTATAGTTTATTTCGATTATAGCATTTTTTGTTTACAATCACATTCTTGGCACATATTTTATTAAAATATACATTGTAATTTTTATTTATTGTATTTCCTCTTTTTTCAAGCTGGGACTCATTTTCTGAAAATCTTGTTTTTATTATATGTCTTTACTTTTCATTGTTCTCTTCAGAAATGAATTATATACGAGTTTTGTTTACTAATTGTGGTAATTTCTTAATAATTCAACAAACTCAATTTATATTTGTTGATTCCATCTTCACGTGAGCTACTAGTTTTCACTAAACACTTGTAATATAAACTCAAATATTACAAGTGTTTAGTGAAAGGTGTTCGAGTCAGCGCTCGAAGTTTCAATTTGCTTTGACCTACCTAACAGCTGTACCGTGACGTATTGGTCACGTGATCTCTGACCCGCTAATCGATATCCGAAAACTATTGATTTTCTTGGATGAACTCTATGCACCCCCACTCCCTTCTTATTTTTCTACGTTACTTTCCGCTTCAACACAAAGGAATCGTTCTGACCCTCGAATAGTGCAGTCTTACGTTAAACCTCGTAGCCTATTCCGCATGGCTTTTGTTTCAGACAATTTAAAGTACCGCTTTCGTTCGTTAATTGTGCTTAAGGTGCGGACCGCGTTAATGAACATTTTAATGAACATTTTAACTGTATTATTTTCGCCGTGTTAGTAAAAGTGTCGCCCGATTTCGCCGGTTGCGCAATCTTAGTGCGTGTACTCGCGGCAATAAACTAAGTGCTTTGTAAGCTTAACTTGTACGTTTACTCATAATTTCAATTGAGTTTTTTAGTTGCGTGATCGCCTTCAAGAATTCTACGCTGCCTAAGACGACCACAGTACTGTGGAGACTTCACCTCGATTCCAACGTTGCATCACCTCTTACCTATGGTAAGTGCGTAGTTAAGGAATATGAACAATTTATAATTTATTTGTATTAAATTCAGTGTCGTTGCGTTTTAGTGTTAAATGACTCTATTTTGCTTAGAACAGTGCTTAAACTTGCTATGTTAAATTTTAACGTAAATTACGCAATCCAGAGTAACCTTGTTAACAATAGGGTTTACCGCACCTCGTGGTTTTATTTCTAACTTTTTGATCTGCGGATTAAACATTGGTCCCCACTGGGCCAGATTATTTGAATTATTTCAGTGACCTAGGGTTTTTCTTTAAATTTCACGATAATTGTATTAGTGACCACGTGGTTCCTTTGTAACCAAATTAAACATTTGTTGAGTTATTTCAGCGATAAAAATTTATAAATTTTTAAAATTTTTAAAGCTGTGACTAACGTAAGCATGTGCTTACCGCGACGTGGAGAAATGTGCGTCACATCGATACAGGAAAATGGTAACGATAATTACCGGTGCCACATTGCGCAATAAGCCACGTGGCTCATAGTTGCACGATTACGAGCAAGGAAGTGTTTATGCTTGCTACGACTTACAAATTTTATACAGTCCACTTTATTATCGCGTTTGAACTTATAGTGAGGTTTTTTAATTTCAATTGTTTGTGGTTTTGAAATTTATTAAAATGGAAATTAATACGGAGTATTATTTGTCTAAATTGAGAGATATTGTAGGCGAGCTGGAACAAGTGAAAAATGTGCTTAACGATAAAGAAATACCAGAAGGCCTCGCACGGGAAATTCGTCGAATTCAATCCAATTTTATTGAAACTTATGATATATTAGAGAAAACGTTCGCCAGTCAAGTTGCCGATCTTGCTGAAAACGCATTTAAAATTAAAAAGCAATTTCAAGATATGTATTTGCCAATGTTGGCTAAATATCCGAGCATTATTAAGACCGAGGTGAAGTTAACCTCGCAGGTCAACCCCGGCACAAGTTCGCCTCACTTACCTAACCTTACAATGCCTAGCTTTTCAGGCAATAGTAATGAATGGATTGACTTTATAACAATGTTTGACTCAATGGTGCATTGCAATAGCAATATTAATGCCATACAGAAATTTCAGTATTTGAAGTCAGCGCTTAAAGGAGACGCTTTAGAAATTGTTACGGGACTTACAATATCTGAGCATAATTATGATATCGCATATCAAGCCTTACGCAATCGTTATGCTAACCCTCGCCGTTTAGCCGATCATTATTTTCAAATCATTAAAGACTTTAAGCCTATTAAGAACGCGTCTCAGAGTGAACTTAACCGATTTTTAACCGCACATTCAAATGCTGTGTGCGCACTAAAGGCTGTCCAGTTAGACGACTTAGCGGACTTCTTACTTTTTCAAATGTCTGTTGGTAACTTAGATGCACAGACTCGACTTAACTTTGAAACCAGATTGGGAACAAATCAAATGCCCACGTACAGACTTTTAAATGATTGCGTCACTGAGCAGGCTAGAGCAATGGAGTTGCTCAATCAACCCTCTGCCGCGACTGCAGTTAACTCAAGATTAGGTCAGCAACCTCGAGTGATGGTCTCTGCGTTGAATGACTCAAATAACAGCGGTGCCCCTAATTTAAATATTGACCATGTCGAAGCTAACCTCGAAGCTGAACATAGTCCAACGGTCCAGCCGTCGACGTCTTATGTTAATACGGCTACGTCTCAAATGCTACCACGCACGTATGCGCCCAGACCTGTGATGCAGAGCCCCATACGGCCGTCTGCAGAAGGGAGACAAGGAAATGTGCCGCCAATTATGAACGCGCCTAGGCTTTCAGTTTTCCGACATCGGTTGCCACCGCTTCACATGGCTCAAGCCAACATATCAACCACTCATACTGGGATGTGTTATTATTGCGGCTCAAACCATAATGTTTTTAATTGCCAGTCGTTTCTGGAATTAACTGTGTCCGAACGTAAAAGTGCCATTGTAAAATTACGACGTTGTTTTAACTGTCTTGGATCACACTTTCAGTCCAAATGTAAATCTATGAAACAGTGTAAACATTGTGGAGAGTCACACCACACATTGTTACACGACAACTCTCCTGCACAACAACGACTATTTTCACCGCAACATACTCGTTCAACAGCTAGACCTAACCTCACTTTGGGTCACAGCCCTAGATTTCAATCAGTAGCGTCAAATGACAATAGCCATCAGAATAAGGACGCCCAAGGTACTATTCAGTCCAAACGTGCTGCGCCAGTCACTATGCAACCGGTTAATCAACCACTACAACCTAACTTGTTGCCTATTATGAGTGCGCCTAGAACGTCATCATTTCGCAATCGCTCGCCACCGCTTAACCGCAATCAGTCCAACATGCCTACCACGCGTGTAGGTAAATGCTACTACTGCGGAGAAAGTCACTGCATCATTAATTGTCAACGATTTATTTCTCTTACCATAGCGGAACGCATTGACGCTATTTCAAAATTACAACGGTGTTATAATTGTCTCGGCTCTCATTATCAAGCTCAGTGTCAGTCTCGTCATCGTTGTAGACAATGCAGCCAAGCACATCACACACTGCTGCACAACGACGCACCGCCGCAGCAATGACTAGTTTCACCGCGACACCCTCGTTCAACAGCCACACCCGACCTCGCTACTCAATCGCTACCGCATGCTCTTTCTTGTAATATTGAAACTTCTCTCGCCCTGTTAGGCACCGCGCAGGTCATCATTCAGGACCAATTTGGCCGACCGCTTCCATTTAGAGCACTTATAGATCCAGGCAGTCAAATCTCTGTCATAACTAAGCATGCGAGCACTCTGTTGAATTTACCCGCTCGGAAATCAAATCTTTCTTTGATTGGTGTCGCAGCCAAGACAACCCGCATTCATGAGTACGTCACTTTGCTTATTTTCTCGAGACATGACCCAGGTGTCATGCTGACCGCAGAAGCCGCTGTGCTTCCCCGCATTACTGACCCGCTTCCATCTACCGCTTTGGCACCTTGCATACGCACTCAATATCAGCACTTACCGCTGGCTGACCCTCAGTTCGACACCCCTTCCGGTGTTGACATCATTCTAGGTGCTGACATTTTCACACAGATACTTGTGAACGGACCTTGTAATAATATCCACGGACAACCCTCGGCACTCAACACCAGGTTAGGTTGGGTCATCATGGGTTCCATACCTTATAGCATGCCTCAGCAGCCACGTGTATTCATCACTACTCTGAAGTCAATCGATGACAACATTAGACGCTTTTGGGAAGTTGAGGAAGTCGCACCAGCAAATCACCTCAGCCCTGAAGATCAACTGTGTGAAGAACTGTTCGCAACCACTACTGATCGTGACGCAACGGGAAGATACATCGTAGCACTCCCATTTAAGCCGGAAGCTATCTCGCTTAAGTCTAACCGTAACACTGTTCTTGCGAGTTATCATGCGTTAGAAAGACGTTTAAGCCGCCAGCCTGAGGTAGCCATACAATATCATCAGTTTATGGCCGAGTATATCGCTCTAGGGCACATGTACCCTGCCCTCCAGGCTTCTGACTATCTTATTCCGCACCATTGCGTATTTAAGACCACCAGCTCTACTACTAAGCTTAGAGTGGTATTCAACGCGTCGTCACCCGATTGCCACGCAAACACTCTGAATCAGCAAATGTTATCCGGTCCTAAACTGCAAAGGGACTTGGCTAATCTAATCATCTCTTTCCGTTTATATACTTACGCTGTCTGCACCGACATCAAGATGATGTACCGTCAAATTTTGGTCCGACCTGAGGATCGTTCTTACCAGCACATACTTTACCGTGCTTCACCTCAATCTCCGTTAACTGAGTATGAACTTGCTACGGTCACCTATGGCCTAACCCCTTCCGCTTACTTAGCTCTGCGAACGCTTGAACAACTAGTAAAGGATGAGGGAACCCGCTATCCTACAGCCTCCGAAGCAATCCTTCATCAGACCTACGTAGATGACGTCGTCGCTGGAGCCGACACGCCTGAGGCCGCTAAGACGCTAATACAAGAACTTATTGACATTTTCGCTCGCGCCGGCCTGGAACTCAGAAAATGGTCGTCGAATGAACCCTCGCTACTCGCAACGCTACCTTCCTCTCACTTGCAAAATCCGCTGTTGTTTCAGGACGAATCCGCTGCAATTAAAATATTGGGTTTGCAATGGAACCCCTCGTCAGACTCGTTCTCATATCAAACTCAAACTTTCACGCTGGTGCCTACCAAACGCACCATCTTATCCTACGTCGCTCGCACTTTTGACCCGCTTGGCTTCTTAACGCCTATTACCTTTTGGATTAAGGCTTTTCTTAAACGCTTGTGGTTGGAGAAACTGGACTGGGACCAGCCTCTGCCAACCCCTCTGCTCGATCAATGGGACAGCTTCCTTGTCCATTTCGCTTGTTTGTCCGATATTCAAATTCCTCGCCATGTAGGCACGCGATCAGCCAGTCATCGCATCGTTGGGTTTTGTGATGGTTCCGAGGCAGGCTATGCTGCTTCTATCTATTTGAGATCTGAGCTTAACGGGTCCGTCAACGTCAGCCTGTTGAAAGCTAAAAGTAAGGTAGCCCCTGTTAAATTACTTACCATACCTCGTTTGGAACTTTGCGGCGCAGTACTGCTAGCTAAGTTATACAAATCAATTCAACCAGCTCTTGATTTCATTCCAATCGCTAACACTCTCTTCTTTACTGATTCTGAGATAGTACTTCATTGGGTTCAGACCCCGCCTCATCAATTGAAAACTTTCGTAGCTAACCGCATCACTGAGATTGTGTCAATCACCTCCATGGATCATTGGTTTCATGTCTCGACTCTTGATAACCCCGCAGACGTCGCGTCTCGCGGTTGTTTGCCTGATCAACTTGCTACACACCCGCTCTGGTGGCATGGACCTCCTTGGTTAATACATTGTCCTACCACTTGGAATCTGTCTAGGCCTAAAGGCACTAACCCGGATCAGACGGAAACAAAGGTTGAGGCTAAGGTTAATTGTACCGCTGTGCAAGAGCCCAACCGTCTTATGGAAATCATTGAACAGCATTCGAGCTTAACTACTCTTCATCATGTCTTCGCGTACGTATTACGATTCATCGACCACTGTCGCAACAAGAGCCTGGCGATCGGCCATCATCACAACACACGCTATAAGGCCAAAGCAGCCTCAGTTAAACCTACGCTACGACCGCTGTCAGTACAGGAGTTGGATAACGCCAAAGCTGTATGCGTTAAGCTGGTACAAACCTCTGGCTTCAGTGAAGCTCTGCAAAAGCTTCAAGCTGGTAAACGCGTCAACGACCATTTACGCAACCTAACACCATTCATCGACGCCCATGGTCTACTCAGGGTGGGCGGTAGACTTGATCATTCGTCTCTTAGTTACGATTCTAAACACCCGCTTCTGTTACCAAAGCGCCATCATTACGTTGACCTCATCTGTGACCATTATCACAAGCTGGCCTTGCATGCCGGACCGCGTACCACTCAAGCCTTGATCAACAGTGAATTTTGGGTCATAGCTCTGCGATCATTACTTCGCCAACGCATCCATGCGTGCATTCGATGTTTCCGCATGCAAACTAAACCACGCCAGCCCATGATGGCACCTTTGCCCTCATCAAGAGTTACGCCGTCTCCACCTTTCTATAGAGTCGGAGTAGATTTCGCTGGACCTTTTGACACAAAGGCCAACCATTTGCGCACCTCCAAGCTATTGAAAGCTTACCTCTGTTTATTTGTATGTATGACTACTAAAGCAGTTCATTTGGAATTGGTGACCGACTTATCTACTGATGCCTTCCTCGCCGCCTTACACCGCTTCACCGCTAGACGAGGTTTACCTTCAGAAATTTATTCCGATAACGGCACGAATTTTACTGGCGCTGCTAACCGAATTAACGATGTCTACAAGTTTCTTTACCGCTCTAGCTCACTTATTGAACGCAAGCTAGCTGACCAACGCATCAGTTGGCATTTCAACCCTCCGGCTGCCCCTCATTTTGGAGGACTTTGGGAAGCCGCTGTCAAATCCGCTAAGTTGTTATTGCGACGCACTGTAGGCAACACCACCCTCACCGCTGAAGAGCTATCTACTCTGTTCATCCGGATAGAAGCCATTTTGAACAGTCGTCCTATTTTCGAAGTTTCGCCAGACCCCAGTGAAGGAGCGTCCTTTCTCACTCCTGGACACTTTCTGATTGGCCGTCCACTACTGTCACTTCCCGAAGAATGTTATACTGAGCCTCCGCTTAAATCTCGATGGTCTATGCTCCAACAGATGTCCAACCGCTTTTGGAAAATTTGGTCCACTCAGTATCTACACACTCAGATTCAACGACACAAGTGGAATAAGGACTCGACGCCACTCAAGGAAAATCAACTCGTCTTCATAACCGGAGAACACTCAAGCCCCCTTCATTGGCCTATGGGAAGGATCATCAGTCTGCATCCTGGAAAAGACCACGTCTCTAGAGTAGCCACCATCCAGACCGCTCACGGACAGCTGAGACGACCAGTCAACAAGCTCGTCGGCTTTCCGCTTCATCCTTAGTTTTCACCGCTTGTCTACAGCTTCTTTCTTCGGCGCTCTCGCCCCTGTTGTTTCTTTTGGTTGTCTTCGTTTTCCCTGCCACTTTCTTCTTCGGCACCCTCGGGTCCCGGTGCTTTATGGTTCTTCGCCCCCACCCACCTGGCGGATTAAAAACATTCGTTTTGGTGGGCGGTATGTTCGAGTCAGCGCTCGAAGTTTCAATTTGCTTTGACCTACCTAACAGCTGTACCGTGACGTATTGGTCACGTGATCTCTGACCCGCTAATCGATATCCGAAAACTATTGATTTTCTTGGATGAACTCTATGCACCCCCACTCCCTTCTTATTTTTCTACGTTACTTTCCGCTTCAACACAAAGGAATCGTTCTGACCCTCGAATAGTGCAGTCTTACGTTAAACCTCGTAGCCTATTCCGCATGGCTTTTGTTTCAGACAATTTAAAGTACCGCTTTCGTTCGTTAATTGTGCTTAAGGTGCGGACCGCGTTAATGAACATTTTAATGAACATTTTAACTGTATTATTTTCGCCGTGTTAGTAAAAGTGTCGCCCGATTTCGCCGGTTGCGCAATCTTAGTGCGTGTACTCGCGGCAATAAACTAAGTGCTTTGTAAGCTTAACTTGTACGTTTACTCATAATTTCAATTGAGTTTTTTAGTTGCGTGATCGCCTTCAAGAATTCTACGCTGCCTAAGACGACCACAGTACTGTGGAGACTTCACCTCGATTCCAACGTTGCATCACTTCTTACCTATGGTAAGTGCGTAGTTAAGGAATATGAACAATTTATAATTTATTTGTATTAAATTCAGTGTCGTTGCGTTTTAGTGTTAAATGACTCTATTTTGCTTAGAACAGTGCTTAAACTTGCTATGTTAAATATTAACGTAAATTACGCAATCCAGAGTAACCTTGTTAACAATAGGGTTTACCGCACCTCGTGGTTTTATTTCTAACTTTTTGATCTGCGGATTAAACAAAAGGTAATTTACTTAAAACCTAAATAAAACATTTTTTCGTGGTTTGCGTATTTCGTCTGATTTTCTGAATATTACTGTAGCTTTAGTTCTATTTCACTTTCGTCAGTTCAATTTAAATGAAAATCCACTAATTGTTCACCTCGTAATAACGGCATGCAAATTTTAATATGGTTTAATTGTAATGGGGAAACTGAAATCTAAGTGAAATCCTTTGCAAGCTGTAATTTGTTGTTGTAAAGTTTTCAGAGCTATGTTTGTATGATTTTTTAATAATTAGTTTTATCTGAGGAACAATCCCTGTTGGTTTTCCAGTTTGTTCCTCGTACATTCTTTATATGACCATAAAATAATCATGTTTTATGATTATTTAATAATTGGTTTTCGTATCGATGGTCACGATGTTTTTGTTTATATTAACGGTTTTTAAATCGATATTTTCTGTATTTAACATCA
The DNA here is from genome assembly GCA_036971475.1 of Prosapia bicincta. Classification (NCBI taxonomy): domain Eukaryota; kingdom Metazoa; phylum Arthropoda; class Insecta; order Hemiptera; family Cercopidae; genus Prosapia; species Prosapia bicincta. The sequence goes on along the minus strand of JBAIZL010000001.1, from coordinate 14,312,372 downwards.
AGAACTGTCGTATCTCATTCATTTTTAGTTGATTAATTAATTTATATTTCGAGTTCAATTTCATACTTATATTATCGTTTCACTTAAATAATCTAAACCTACTTTGTAAGTCAAAAATTGTAATCCTGTTTATATAAAATCTTGTATATTCATAAAATATTGATATGTTGCATAATAATAAATATCAACCAATTTTTTTAAAAAACACTGCAAGATAAAATAAATTATTAATTTTCTTATAAAATTGGTACTAAATATTGTTATATAAAAAAATTATGGTTCACATTAAAAAACTGTTTTTGATACATCGTTAATCTTAATTAATCCATCAACAGATAATGTCTGTTCCTCCATCATTCATCATGGAACAAGTGAGAATCGTGAAATTCTTATTTCGCCTGGATTCAAAATAGTCTTGGTAAAAGTTTTAATCATATTATCAATGGTAGTTGGACAATGCATATTCAAAGATACTAGATCTTTTAAAGCATAATTGTAAGCCAATAGGTCAACAGCTGTCTATCTATCAGTAAACTGTTAAATATATTGGAGGACTTTGGCAATTATACATCCAGTTCTGTACTAAAAGTTTCAACCAATTGTCTTCAACAGTTGAAAGTAATCAATCTCTGCAAGAAATTTTGAGTGTTAAAATTATCCAACAATAAAAAATAACTCTATTGGGGTGTTTGGTCTACTACAGCATTGTGTTAATAGATAGTAATGGTATAGCACAATAAATTCATATTAACTCTATGTCCATTAGGAATTTTCATTTTTTTACATGTAATGGTTTATAAAAGTCACCCAGACCTCACACTTATAGATGGTGTCTATAAATGTTTATATTATTACACGTTACAGAACGCTTATAATGCCTCCTTTTTCATCTCCTATTGGAAGCTTTATTCTCTAGTAATGTATATTTGCAAATAACTGGATTCTGTTGCTTAAGGAGCTAAAAAGATTTCTAAATACATTAAGTACGAATATTAGGGATGTTTAATCCGCAGATCAAAAAGTTAGAATTAAAACCACGAGGTGCGGTAAGCCCTATTGTTAACAAGGTTACTCTGGATTGCGTAATTTACGTTAATATTTAACATAGCAAGCTTAAGCACTGTTCTAAGCAAAATAGAGTCATTTAACACTAAAAACGCAACGACACTGAATTTAATACAAATAAATTATAAATTGTTCATATTCCTTAACTACGCACTTACCCTAGGTAAGAAGTGATGCGACGTTGGAATCGAGGTGAAGTCTCCACAGTACTGTGGTCGTCTCAGGCAGTGTAGAATTCTTGAAGGCGATCACGCAACTAAAAAACTCAATTGAAATATGAGTAAACGTAAAAGTTAAGCTTACAAAGCACTTAGTTTATTGCCGCGAGTACACGCACTAAGATTGCGCAACCGGCGAAATCGGGCGACACTTTTACTAACACGGCGAAAATATACAGTTAAAATGTTCATTAAAAGTTCATTAACGCGGTCCGCACCTTAAGCACAATTAACGAACGAAAGCGGTACTTTAAATTGTCTGAAACAAAAGCCATGCGGAATAGGCTACGAGGTTTAACGTAGGACTGCACTATTCGAGGGTCAGAACGAGTCCTTTGTGTTGAAGCGGAAAGTAACGTAGAAAATAAGAAGGGAGTGGGGGTGCATAGCGTTCATCCAAGAAAATCAATAGTTTTCGGATATCGATTAGCGGGTCAGAGATCACGTGACCAATACGTCACGGTACAGCTGTTAGGTAGGTCAAAGCAAATTGAAACTTCGAGCGCTGACTCGAACATACCGCCCACCAAAACGAATGTTTTTAATCCGCCAGGTGGGTGGGGGCGAAGAACCATAAAGCACCGGGACCCGAGGGTGCCGAAGAAGAAAGTGGCAGGGAAAACGAAGACAACCAAAAGAAACAACAGGGGCGAGAGCGCCGAAGAAAGAAGCTGTAGACAAGCGGTGAAAACTAAGGATGAAGCGGAAAGCCGACGAGCTTGTTGACTGGTCGTCTCAGCTGTCCGTGAGCGGTCTGGATGGTGGCTACTCTAGAGACGTGGTCTTTTCCAGGATGCAGACTGATGATCCTTCCCATAGGCCAATGAAGGGGGCTTGAGTGTTCTCCGGTTATGAAGACGAGTTGATTTTCCTCGAGTGGCGTCGAGTCCTTATTCCACTTGTGTCGTTGAATCTGAGTGTGTAGATACTGAGTGGACCAAATTTTCCAAAAGCGGTTGGACATCTGTTGGAGCATAGACCATCGAGATTTAAGCGGAGGCTCAGTATAACATTCTTCGGGAAGTGACAGTAGTGGACGGCCAATCAGAAAGTGTCCAGGAGTGAGAAAGGACGCTCCTTCACTGGGGTCTGGCGAAACTTCGAAAATAGGACGACTGTTCAAAATGGCTTCTATCCGGATGAACAGAGTAGATAGCTCTTCAGCGGTGAGGGTGGTGTTGCCTACAGAGCGTCGCAATAACAACTTAGCGGATTTGACAGCGGCTTCCCAAAGTCCTCCAAAATGAGGGGCAGCCGGAGGGTTGAAATGCCAACTGATGCGTTGGTCAGCTAGCTTGCGTTCAATAAGTGAGCTAGAGCGGTCCAGAAACTTGTAGACATCGTTAAGTCGGTTAGCAGCGCCAGTAAAATTCGTGCCGTTATCGGAATAAATTTCTGAAGGTAAACCTCGTCTAGCGGTGAAGCGGTGTAATGCGGCGAGGAAGGCATCAGTAGATAAGTCGGTCACCAATTCCAAATGAACTGCTTTAGTAGTCATACATACAAATAAGCAGAGGTAAGCTTTCAATAGCTTGGAGGTGCGCAAATGGTTGGCCTTTGTGTCAAAAGGTCCAGCGAAATCTACTCCGACTCTATAGAAAGGTGGAGACGGCGTAACTCTTGATGAGGGCAAAGGTGCCATCATGGGCTGGCGTGGTTTAGTTTGCATGCGGAAACATCGAATGCACGCATGGATGCGTTGGCGAAGTAATGATCGCAGAGCTATGACCCAAAATTCACTGTTGATCAAGGCTTGAGTGGTACGCGGTCCGGCATGTAAGGCCAGCTTGTGATAATGGTCACAGATGAGGTCAACGTAATGATGGCGCTTTGGTAACAGAAGCGGGTGTTTAGAATCGTAACTAAGAGACGAATGATCAAGTCTACCGCCCACCCTGAGTAGACCATGGGCGTCGATGAATGGTGTTAGGTTGCGTAAATGGTCGTTGACGCGTTTACCAGCTTGAAGCTTTTGCAGAGCTTCACTGAAGACAGGGGTTTGTACCAGCTTAACGCATACAGCTTTTGCGTTATCCAACTCCTGTACTGACAGCGGTCGTAGCGTAGGTTTAACTGAGGCTGCTTTGGCCTTATAGCGTGTGTTGTGATGATGGCCGATCGCCAGGCTCTTGTTGCGACAGTGGTCGATGAATCGTAATACGTACGCGAAGACATGATGAAGAGTAGTTAAGCTCGAATGCTGTTCAATGATTTCCATAAGACGGTTGGGCTCTTGCACAGCGGTACAATTAACCTTAGCCTCAACCTTTGTTTCCGTCTGATCCGGGTTAGTGCCTTTAGGCCTAGACAGATTCCAAGTGGTAGGACAATGTATTAACCAAGGAGGTCCATGCCACCAGAGCGGGTGTGTAGCAAGTTGATCAGGCAAACAACCGCGAGACGCGACGTCTGCGGGGTTATCAAGAGTCGAGACATGAAACCAATGATCCATGGAGGTGATTGACACAATCTCAGTGATGCGGTTAGCTACGAAAGTTTTCAATTGATGAGGCGGGGTCTGAACCCAATGAAGTACTATCTCAGAATCAGTAAAGAAGAGAGTGTTAGCGATTGGAATGAAATCAAGAGCTGGTTGAATTGATTTGTATAACTTAGCTAGCAGTACTGCGCCGCAAAGTTCCAAACGAGGTATGGTAAGTAATTTAACAGGGGCTACCTTACTTTTAGCTTTCAACAGGCTGACGTTGACGGACCCGTTAAGCTCAGATCTCAAATAGATAGAAGCAGCATAGCCTGCCTCGGAACCATCACAAAACCCAACGATGCGATGCCTGGCTGATCGCGTGCCTACATGGCGAGGAATTTGAATATCGGACAAACAAGCGAAATGGACAAGGAAGCTGTCCCATTGATCGAGTAGAGGGGTTGGCAGAGGCTGGTCCCAGTCCAGTTTCTCCAACCACAGGCGTTTAAGAAAAGCCTTAATCCAAAAGGTAATAGGCGTTAAGAAGCCAAGCGGGTCAAAAGTGCGAGCGACGTAGGATAAGATGGTGCGTTTGGTAGGCACCAGCGTGAAAGTTTGAGTTTGATATGAGAACGAGTCTGACGAGGGGTTCCATTGCAAACCCAATATTTTAATTGCAGCGGATTCGTCCTGAAACAACAGCGGATTTTGCAAGTGAGAGGAAGGTAGCGTTGCGAGTAGCGAGGGTTCATTCGACGACCATTTTCTGAGTTCCAGGCCGGCGCGAGCGAAAATGTCAATAAGTTCTTGTATTAGCGTCTTAGCGGCCTCAGGCGTGTCGGTTCCAGCGACGACGTCATCTACGTAGGTCTGATGAAGGATTGCTTCGGAGGCTGTAGGATAGCGGGTTCCTTCATCCTTTACTAGTTGTTCAAGCGTTCGCAAAGCTAAGTAAGCGGAAGGGGTTAGGCCATAGGTGACCGTAGCAAGTTCATACTCAGTTAACGGAGATTGAGGTGAAGCACGGTAAAGTATATGTTGGTAAGAACGATCCTCAGGTCGGACCAAAATTTGACGGTACATCATCTTGATGTCGGTGCAGACAGCGTAGGTATATAAACGGAAAGATATGATTAAATTAGCCAAGTCCTTTTGCAGTTTAGGACCGGATAACATTTGCTGATTCAGAGTGTTTGCGTGGCAATCGGGTGACGACGCGTTGAATACCACTCTGAGCTTAGTAGTAGAGCTGGTGGTCTTAAATACGCAATGGTGCGGAATAAGATAGTCGGAAGCCTGGAGGGCAGGGTACATGTGCCCTAGAGCGATATACTCGGCCATAAACTGGTGATATTGTATGGCTACCTCAGGCTGGCGGCTTAAACGTCTTTCTAACGCATGATAACTCGCAAGAAGTGTTACGGTTAGACTTAAGCGAGATAGCTTCCGGCTTAAATGGAAGTGCTACGATGTATCTTCCCGTTGCGTCACGATCAGTAGTGGTTGCGAACAGTTCCTCACACAGTTGATCTTCAGGGCTGAGGTGATTTGCTGGTGCGACTTCCTCAACTTCCCAAAAGCGTCTAATGTTGTCATCGATTGACTTCAGAGTAGTGATGAATACACGTGGCTGCTGAGGCATGCTATAAGGTATAGGACCCATGATGACCCAACCTAACCTGGTGTTGAGTGCCGAGGGTTGTCCGTGGATAATATTACAAGGTCCGTTCACAAGTATCTGTGTGAAAATGTCAGCACCTAGAATGATGTCAACACCGGAAGGGGTGTCGAACTGAGGGTCAGCCAGCGGTAAGTGCTGATATTGAGTGCGTATGCAAGGTGCCAAAGCGGTAGATGGAAGCGGGTCAGTAATGCGGGGAAGCACAGCGGCTTCTGCGGTCAGCATGACACCTGGGTCATGTCTCGAGAAAATAAGCAAAGTGACGTACTCATGAATGCGGGTTGTCTTGGCTGCGACACCAATCAAAGAAAGATTTGATTTCCGAGCGGGTAAATTCAACAGAGTGCTCGCATGCTTAGTTATGACAGAGATTTGACTGCCTGGATCTATAAGTGCTCTAAATGGAAGCGGTCGGCCAAATTGGTCCTGAATGATGACCTGCGCGGTGCCTAACAGGGCGAGAGAAGTTTCAATATTACAAGAAAGAGCATGCGGTAGCGATTGAGTAGCGAGGTCGGGTCTGGCTGTTGAACGAGGGTGTCGCGGTGAAACTAGTCATTGTTGTGGCGGTGCGTCGTTGTGCAGCAGTGTGTGATGTGCTTGGCTGCATTGTCTACAACGATGACGAGACTGACACTGAGCTTGATAATGAGAGCCGAGACAATTATAACACCGTTGTAATTTTGAAATAGCGTCAATGCGTTCCGCTATGGTAAGAGAAATAAATCGTTGACAATTAATGATGCAGTGACTTTCTCCGCAGTAGTAGCATTTACCTACACGCGTGGTAGGCATGTTAGACTGATTGAGGTTAAGCGGTGGCGAGCGATTGCGAAATGTTGACGTTCTAGGCGCACTCATAGCAGGCAACAAGTTAGGTTGTAGCGGTTGATTAACCGGTTGCATAGTGACTGGCGCAGCACGTTTGGACTGAATAGTACCTTGGGCGTCCTTATTCTGATGGCTATTGTCATTTGACGCTACTGATTGAAATCTAGGGCTGTGACCCAAAGTGAGGTTAGGTCTAGCTGTTGAACGAGTATGTCGCGGTGAAAATAGTCGTTGTTGTGCAGGAGAGTTGTCGTGTAACAATGTGTGGTGTGACTCTCCACAATGTTTACACTGTTTCATAGATTTACATTTGGACTGAAAGTGTGATCCAAGACAGTTAAAACAACGTCGTAATTTTACAATGGCACTTTTACGTTCGGACACAGTTAATTCCAGAAACGACTGGCAATTAAAAACATTATGGTTTGAGCCGCAATAATAACACATCCCAGTATAAGTGGTTGATATGTTGGCTTGAGCCATGTGAAGCGGTGGCAACCGATGTCGGAAAACTGAAAGCCTAGGCGCGTTCATAATGGGCGGCACATTTCCTTGTCTCCCTCCTGCAGACGGCCGTATGGGGCTCTGCATCATAGGTCTGGGCGCATAAGTGCGTGGTAGCATTTGAGACGTAGCCGTACTAACATAAGACGTCGACGGCTGGACCGTTGGACTATGTTCAGCTTCGAGGTTAGCTTCGACATGGTCAATATTTAAATTAGGGGCACCGCTGTTATTTGAGTCATTCAACGCAGAGACCATCACTCGAGGTTGCTGACCTAATCTTGAGTTAACTGCAGTCGCGGCAGAGGGTTGATTGAGCAACTCCATTGCTCTAGCCTGCTCAGTGACGAAATCATTTAAAAGTCTGTACGTGGGCATTTGATTTGTTCCCAATCTGGTTTCAAAGTTAAGTCGAGTCTGTGCATCTAAGTTACCCACAGACATTTGAAAAAGTAAGAAGTCCGCTAAGTCGTCTAACTGGACAGCCTTTAGTGCGCACACAGCATTTGAATGTGCGGTTAAAAATCGGTTAAGTTCACTCTGAGACGCGTTCTTAATAGGCTTAAAGTCTTTAATGATTTGAAAATAATGATCGGCTAAACGGCGAGGGTTAGCATAACGATTGCGTAAGGCTTGATATGCGATATCATAATTATGCTCAGATATTGTAAGTCCCGTAACAATGGCTAAAGCGTCTCCTTTAAGCGCTGACTTTAAATACTGAAATTTCTGTATGGCATTAATATTGCTATTGCAATGCACCATTGAGTCAAACATTGTTATAAAGTCAATCCATTCATTACTATTGCCTGAAAAGCTAGGCATTGTAAGGTTAGGTAAGTGAGGCGAACTTGTACCGGGGTTGACCTGCGAGGTTAACTTCACCTCGGTCTTAATAATGTTCGGATATTTAGCCAACATTGGCAAATACGTGTCCTGAAATTGCTTTTTAATTTTAAATGCATTTTCAGCAAGATCGGCAACTTGACTGGCGAACGTTTTCTCTAATATCTCATAAGTTTCGATAAAATTGGATTGAATTCGTCGAATTTCCCGTGCGAGGCCTTCTGGTATTTCTTTATCGTTAAGCACATTTTTCACTTGTTCCAGCTCGCCTACAATATCTCTCAATTTAGACAAATAATACTCCGTATTAATTTCCATTTTAATAAATTTCAAAACCACAAACAATTGAAATTAAAAAACCTCACTATAAGTTCAAACGCGATAATAAAGTGGACTGTATAAAATTTGTAAGTCGTAGCAAGCATAAACACTTCCTTGCTCGTAATCGTGCAACTATGAGCCACGTGGCTTATTGCGCAATGTGGCACCGGTAATTATCGTTACCATTTTCCTGTATCGATGTGACGCACATTTCTCCACGTCGCGGTAAGCACATGCTTACGTTAGTCACAGCTTTAAAAATTTTAAAAATTTATAAATTTTTATCGCTGAAATAACTCAACAAATGTTTAATTTGGTTACAAAGGAACCACGTGGTCACTAATACAATTATCGTGAAATTTAAAGAAAAACCCTAGGTCACTGAAATAATTCAAATAATCCGGCCCAGTGGGGACCAATGTTTAATCCGCAGATCAAAAAGTTAGAATTAAAACCACGAGGTGCGGTAAGCCCTATTGTTAACAAGGTTACTCTGGATTGCGTAATTTACGTTAAAATTTAACATAGCAAGCTTAAGCACTGTTCTAAGCAAAATAGAGTCATTTAACACTAAAAACGCAACGACACTGAATTTAATACAAATAAATTATAAATTGTTCATATTCCTTAACTACGCACTTACCCTAGGTAAGAAGTGATGCGACGTTGGAATCGAGGTGAAGTCTCCACAGTACTGTGGTCGTCTCAGGCAGTGTAGAATTCTTGAAGGCGATCACGCAACTAAAAAACTCAATTGAAATATGAGTAAACGTAAAAGTTAAGCTTACAAAGCACTTAGTTTATTGCCGCGAGTACACGCACTAAGATTGCGCAACCGGCGAAATCGGGCGACACTTTTACTAACACGGCGAAAATATACAGTTAAAATGTTCATTAAAAGTTCATTAACGCGGTCCGCACCTTAAGCACAATTAACGAACGAAAGCGGTACTTTAAATTGTCTGAAACAAAAGCCATGCGGAATAGGCTACGAGGTTTAACGTAGGACTGCACTATTCGAGGGTCAGAACGAGTCCTTTGTGTTGAAGCGGAAAGTAACGTAGAAAATAAGAAGGGAGTGGGGGTGCATAGCGTTCATCCAAGAAAATCAATAGTTTTCGGATATCGATTAGCGGGTCAGAGATCACGTGACCAATACGTCACGGTACAGCTGTTAGGTAGGTCAAAGCAAATTGAAACTTCGAGCGCTGACTCGAACAAGGGACATAATTTTATTCCCTATGTTGTCTATTTGTGTAATATGAAGACTTTTTATACAGGAAATCCACCACCACTGACAGAGTTATACACAACACTTCCAATCACTCCACATAACACAAACATGCTGCTGTCCAATCATATGATACACATTCTAATCAACATAAACATGAACAATGAAGAAAAAATAAACGAACTAAACACAATTAAAAATAGCCTATAAAAACAGATACAAATACACCTTGATAGACATCATAATGCGAAAAAACAACACACACACACAACATAACAAAAAAACAGTAACACACAAGCACAAATATACATAACACTCACATATCACAACACATCACAAAAAATAGCTTCCTCGCTCCGTAAACTTAAATACAAAGTAGTATTCACAGCATCCAACACAATTAAAAAACACCTACACAGTTCAAAAACACGACAGGGCAGACATATACAAAATAACATGCAACAACTGTCCCAGCTTTTACATAGGACAAACAGGGAGAACATTTACCACAAGATACAACAAACACGTTAAACAGATAAAAAAGACACAACCCAAATCAAATTTTGCCATACACATACAAAACACACTATTCTCACAGATTAACATAGAAACCAATATGAAAATCCTACATTACATTCAAAAAGCAAGAAACTCAACATAGTAGAAAACTACGAGATATACAAACACCATAAATACTATCCACAACAGACTCTAAATGATAAAACATACTCACAATAAAATACTACATTTGAGCACATAATTAACAACTACTTTATAAACAATAACACACCAAAGAACAGAAAAACACTACAGACTCACATCAACACAACACACCTGAATAACAGTCTTGTCAGTGACTCACAGCATTGAATAGTGTGCTGACCTAGTGCAAAACTCATCTGCTAAATAAATCAGTAAGTAGTGATTTTTTGCCAAGTTAATACAAAAAAGTATAATTTATACAAAAACCTGAAGATGTACAACAAAAACCACAAGATTCATTTAAGGCCCACTCAACATCTTCATTGGATGTGAAGCTCTTTTCAGAAACAAATTTCTTTAGGTGTGGGAAGAGATGAAAGTCCGAGGTTCCAAATCAGGAGAGTAGGGAGGATGCCCGAATAAACCGAGACTCAAATATGACGATTTTCTCTCTATCAACACACTTTTGTTGGCATGTGTATTTTATTGATGAAAGATTACTTTTTTCTTCTTCAAGCCAGGCCCCTTCTCGCGAAATTTGACATCCAGCTGGTCAAGAAAGATGGAGTATTATTCACGTTTTTCAAGGTAATTAATTAACAAGATCCATTTTGGCATCCCAAAACACTGTGGTCATGACCTTTCCATCTAATTCAATAGACTTTGCTTTCTTTGGCGCTTCCACCCACTGTTTCGACTGGTGTTTTTAGTCTTGGACGTGTAGTGGTGGACCCATGTCTCACCTATGGTGACAAATCATTGCACAGAATCAGTTGGATCCTTCTTGAATCTGTCCAAACATTGCTGTGAATGTGGTTTGCGATTTGCTTTTGATCCGCATTCAGCAAAGGCGGCACCCACCTTGTGTAGAGCTTTCGAGCAAGATGTTTTGCATCCTTTCTTCTGATATCCCACAGCCTCAACTATCTCACGCACCTTTATTCTCCTATCGTCCAACTATATCGTACATCTTTTCGATAGTTTCCGGTGTGGTTGCAGTTTTTGGCTGTCCTTCACGTGGGTCATCTTCCAGGACATGCAACCATGTTTAAATTTAGCTGCCCTTTTTTAACTGTTGACATTAAAGGAGCAGAGTTCCCGTACACTTTTGTCAACTTTGGATAAATTTTATTAGGGGTTAATCCATTCAAACGAAACATTTTATCACCGAACGACATTTAAGTTTATCCATTTTAACAAAAAATACCCAAGACGTCTACTAAAAAAATTCCTGTACACAAACTTCTTGAGTAAACAAGTTAAAACTTATCATATCAACTAATGACATATGCATGCAGCCAGGAAAGATAAATTTTCATTGATTGGAATATGATCTCTGGATCAGGCCGAGAACTTTTCACCCTACCCTTGTTAAGTATCACCAGTACTCAATGCCTTAGATTTTGAATCAGAAAGAAATTTTTAATCAATTTATGGAAGGAAAAATATTAAAAATAAAGAAATTAAAACAAAAAATTACTTTGAAAATTTACCTAAATTTTGTAAATCTTACAAAAAATAAACTTTCAGATAAGGAAATAAAAATATTAGAAAAACGATCTAGAAGACGAATGTTTTGTTTAATTGAAACATCAAAAAATAAACAGATAATATTATTAATGATATAAAATCAGCTATAAAGTTATTAAAACTTGCAGTTTTTGTGTTGTATATCTTGAGGTTTCTCTTATAAATAAATTACACTCTTGGTATAAAAACTACTATACTGATATATTTCAGCGGACGCATTTCACACTAGATCAGTGCATAGTTCAATGCTGTGAGTCAATGACTCACAGTAATACAAAACACCTGAGCAAATCTTGTCAGCGGCTCACAGCATTGAACAATCCACTGATCTAGTGTGAAATGAAAAATATCAGTAAGCAGTAGTTTTTCTGCCAAGTGATAACAGTAATCAAGTTATTAACTGAAAATTCACAAGAGAATAGATGCAGTCCATAAAATAAAATATATAATTAACAAAAACTAGAAAAATAAACATCAGAAAAAATACCATTATAAAACCATCAAAAACTAAAAGATAATATTTTAAGAGCAACAAAGACAGAGAAAATTACTGCAATAGTAATCATAAACGAACAAGACTATATAAACCAACAGAAAATATTTATTTGGCAAAAACCCCTTACCTACTTACTGATATTTGTCAGCGGACGTATTTTGTACTTGACCTGTGCATTGTTCAATTCTGCGAGTCATAGGCAACACTGCAAGTGGGAACAATGTACTGACAAAGAGGGAAATGCATCTACTGAGAGATATTACTACACATATAATATGACCATTTAGTCAGAAAATGTTACTACAGGAAAAACATGATCATTTAAAAGCTTGGAAGATGAAGCCTTCATAGCATAGCACTGACCTTTCTTAAAGGGATTGTGTTACAGTTTACAAGGAAAATTTACATATTACTATCTTGAAACCTGCCATCAAATATTAATTTATTTGAAATATCAGCAATTTAGAAATTGAAGTTGCTTGATGTAATCATCTTGAACTCACTGACTAAACTAATTTTAAAATAACTAAGTGAATACGTAATTGCTTACTTGCTGACCCGTTTCAAAACATTCGCTTCTTTTACGAAGCACCATAGGAATGAATGTTTTGAAACGCGTCAGCAAGTAAGCAATTACGTATTCACTTAGTCAAGTATTTTAAAAATTAATTTAGAAATCATTTTGATATAAAATTAAAGAATGAACAAGAACATTTTTGTGATTATTTTACCTTGAATAAATGTCATTGAATGCCTTTCCTGATAGTGAGTATAAAACAAATACTGTTGGTAAACTAATACAAGCTGATAAGTATGAAACAGTGTAAGTTGGTTCATTCAGCAGAGAAAAGTACAGTCTATTTTTAAAAGATGTTAAATCACATTATTGTAAAATCTTTTTCATAACCTCAGTCAGATGTAGAAACATGCTTAGAACAGTTTCTGATAGTAACAGAAAAAAACATTCCTCATTGAATTATAGATTGCAAAAATTTAAAGATATGACAATGGGCTAGAATTTATAAATAAATGAGCGATAGACTTGTTAAAAAATTATGAAGTATTACAACAATGTAATACCAAGCTCCTCCCTCACCAAGCTGTGTGACACATTGTTAAATTTTGTATCTCATGTTTCCTTTTTGGAATAACTAAGCCTTTTTGTTATTTAATAAATATGTATCTGGATATTAAATAAAAATAACTCAACTTAAATTGAGTAACTTGAAAACTCTTGAAGGGACCAGTAAGGAAAAAAATGAATAACACTTGCAAAGCTGTTTCTATTGAAGTAAAAAATCTAAAATATTAAATTATATAAATAAAGATAATAAACCTCATGATCATTTACAACAATTTCTTTATTTTCTGTAACTATAGTATTGTTGTACAAAATAACTTTTAATAGATAAATAAACTATAATGTTCATATTTGTAGGAAAATATAACTATTTTAATATTTTTGTAGGCATCATATAAAAGTTTTGAAAATAGTGATAAAGTTTAAATGTAGATAAACACATGTAAGTATAACAAAACTATTATTTTCAGCGACATGATGTCTTTTTTTAGTTTAGCCATTGTTCGAAAAAGTTAAATATGATTCAGTGCTATTTTAATATTTTTATATATTTTTTTGTAGGCATCATATAAAAGTTTTGAAAATAGTGATAAAGTTTAAATGTAGATAAACACATGTAAGTATAACAAAACTATTATTTTCAGCGACATGATGTGTTTTTAGTTTAGCCATTGTTCGAAAAAGTTAAATATGATTTTTAGTGCTCCACCTACTCTAAAACATTTTCACTATATTATAACTGCTGTTAAAACTTAAAAGATGTACATTAAATTACAAAATTATATTTTTATATAGTTAAAAAATAGTAATTTTTATTGAAAAAAAAATTAAAATACATTTACATTGAAGAATTATGTTTCACATTAAACTAAAGTTTCTCATAAAAGCAATAGCGAAAATAAACTAATTTTTTGATTAATTAAACTGAAATGTTTATGATTTTTCCACAATAAACCGCCTATCATTAAAACACCTAACAGTAAAAGAGTAATATTTTTTACAGGTTTTTTACCAGCAGATTTAGCTGTAATCATATCAGATGGTTGTAATCTCTCTGTCCTGTCTAGGTTTAAAGCAAATTCATGGATTTTATTGAGCTCCCAATCAACAATTTTTAACTCACTTAATATTCGTTCTACATTTTCATAAATTTTCATGTCTATTGGTTTCTGAATTTCACCTCTCAAATACTGTGTTGTTGCTTTTAAAATGTGTAAGTGTTTCACAGTATTAGCAATTAGCAATAGTGCATCCTCTAAATTTACAGGAAGGTTTGTTGCCTTATAACCTAATGACTGCTTATTCCAGGGTCTAAAATGGAATTTTTGTATGCAATATAAAATATGCTGTCTATATACTGAAAATTTGATGCCAATTTCTCTTAAGCGCTGGTCAGTGATGGTTAACAATTCCCCAAGTTGTATATTGTGTTTAGTAAAGCATTCTTTAAACTTTACCATCTCCATACCGCTTAATAATAATTCTGCATCAGAAGGAAACCCAGAATAATCTAGATTTCCATTTCTGGAAGGAAGTTGATAAAACAAATTATCAATTGGTTCTTGCTTATATATGGATTCTTCTTTTGATATTTCTTCTAATTCTACTTGATTATCTTCTCTTGTCATAACAAGTTTAGAAATTTCATGAAATCCTTTGAAAGAAGCAAAATCGTATGCTGTTCTGCCTTCTGAGTCTATCAAATCTAACTTGATACCTGATTCCACAAGTTGTTTCACAATGTCTTCCTTTCCTTTTAACACTGCATAAAACAAAGCACTTTTACCATCACAATCTTGAATGTTTATGTTGCATTTACAACAAATCAATTTATCAATAATTTTTCGGTGACCTTGTTTCACTGCAAACATTAATGCTGTTTGACCATATTTGTCTCTTGAATTAAGGTCAACATCATATTTTATTAACAAATCCAGACACTTTAATAATTCATCTTCATTAAAATTGGCAGAGAAACATAAGGCCATCAATGGTGTGAATTTCTGAAAATATACCTTCGGATCATCACCTGCACTTAATAAATATTCAATAATATCTGGTTTTCCTTGAGAACAAGCATGCATGAATAGTGTCCAGCCATTTCTGATACACTGATGTTTGTCAAAGCCATGACTTATAAATTCCTTGATAACATTTAAATCGTTATTTTTTATAGCATCGAATAATACTTCTTCAATGTTTTGGTGGTGATTGTGGTTAATACTGGTGAAGTCAGTGAGATGATTCTCCATCTTTTACCTGAAAGAAAATAAGTAATTTTTAAACCTGAACCAAATTTATCTCTTTTAATTTTTAATAATTTTTAATCATTACTTTATGAATGGGTATGAAATAAAATAACTAAATTATATTTATAACACAGAAAACTTTTACCATTATCAATATGAAATATATTACTGAGAATAAATTCTTTGATTTTAAAGATTCTTTTGAAACTTTTAACCTGTTACCACCCAGAGTCCTAAAAGTAAGACACTTGCATTTTATTTTTTTAAATTCATCTCATAACAAATTTCTGTTAGGTAATTATTTATTGAAAAAGATATTACATTTAATAGTAACTTTATTATTGAATGTTCCTTTTCAAGCATTCTAGAACAGTTTGATTTGGAAGTATTATTTCGAGGCAGACACTAAGCGTTATTTTCATATTTTTTATAATGAGCATTATAGTTCTAAAGGAGAATTATTTGCCAGAAAATATATATTATGCTTCACAGAATGTATATTTGCAGGAGAGAAAGTATGATTCTGTTTTATCATTGTGTAGGACATTGTTGAATCATGCTGTCCTATTTATAGTACGCTAAAAAATTGAGTCATCAGTTTATCTCGTCAGATGCTGAATTTGTAAAGCGCTATCTGCGATTTGTTTGATGATGCATTGGTTCTTAGAGTTCGTGTTATGTGTTCAAAGATTCATGGTGTCAAGTCTTCTCTGTGTGGTTTGTGAAAAACGAAGCCAGTTTGCGTTTCATCTGAACCAGCCATATAGTTTCTTGAGGAATCATCATAATGCTATCAAGTGGATACAGTTTTAACATCTGTTTATACTGTAGCAAAGAAGTAGCTAAAAATTATAGAGAAGATTTGGTTTTAAGGTCCTGTGTTGTTCTAAATATGTTGGTTCAGTTTAAGCGCCAAAAAGCCATAGTTGGGACAATGTTGAAGCTGTTTATGCCCCGTGTAATTCATCATGGCAGACCAGGACGTCAAGACAGAAGGTGTTTGTTCCACAACCAAATGTCATAAAAACCCTACAACAAATACATGGGAAGGATTTGTTGTATTTATAAGGATAACCAAAAATAGTAATCACCATGATTGACTATTTGGGAAGTATAACGTTTCAATGCGAGGGGAAACTGTTACTGGTGTTTATCTACACAAATGGTTGACATGGCAATTGCAAATGCGTGGATTGTATACAGGAAGGTGTCTCTCTATCATGGATCACCTTGTATTCAAATGTCGCCATTGCATATTTGAAAAGAAACTCTTCACAGCAAAGGAGAGGACCCAATACATTCTCTTGAACATTAATCACAGATGTCAGATTCAATGTACGAGGTCTTTTTTTTCAAATCGAGACAAAGAAGATGCTAAGGAGAAAGCTGCAACGCGAGGCCTCTTACCTTTTGTAAAAAGATTAGTGTTATTTTGTGCAAAGACTGTTTCCTCCATATTACATCAATGAATGATATACTCAATTTTCAAGTTTATCATTTCTTGAATTTTGGTGAAACTTAAAGTAAAAAGTGAGTAATTTATCATTTCATTTTGACAAAATACTTTTTAATACTATTAAGACCAACATGATAAATAATTATTGTTTTAAAGGAACGTTTTTCAATACTAGTGTATTTTCATAATTAGCGTAATATTATTACATTGACAAAGCGTCATATTTTTATTACTCATAAAAGGGAAGAGATATTTTTATAAAATTATACATATGGCTTCTGAACGTGCATACAAACAATTTAATATATTTTAAAGATAAAATTAATTTTAAACATCATAAGCGTTATTGGGTTAACATTATCATTAACCTAGTTAATAACTTCCTGAATTTATAATTTAATATGTACTTATTGATTACACTTAGCAAAAAAAACACTACCTATTGATGTTTTTCAGCAGACACATTAAACCCTAGTAAGTGCATTGATCAATGCTATGAGTTACAGACAACTCATAGCATTGATCAATGCTGTGACAAGATTGACTGTGATCAATGCTAGCTGACAAGACTGTTGCTCAGATATGTTTATTATTGTGAGTCTATTGTATTTTGGTGTTCTGTAAAACTACGTTTATACTATGCCAACCGGCAATATTGAACTACACTTTTGGCTTTTTGCCCTGTTTGAATTACTCAGTAGGTGTGGACATAACTGAATGTTTATTAAAATGTAGTTTGAAAAATAAATATTTGTTTCACATTTATATGAATTTTTAATTTAAAAATTTAATAATGAGTATTTCGGATGATGCTGCAGCGGCGACTGCTTCAATTATCTCTGCAGTTGCTCAAAGTCAACAACATCGACGTCGTTGCCGCCCAAGAAGGTTTTGGGTTAGCCCTAGCCTTGTACGAGGCAGAAACAATTATAGTATGTCGGAATTTTTGAAGGAATTAGAGCTCGATGATGACTTGAACTTGGAGTAAAGTTGCAACATTGAATGAAGAATTCCGATTTTGAAAATAGCTTAAGTATAATTGCCATGAAAATAATGAAGCTATTCTCGTGAGCCAGTACCTTGCAGTAACACTGCGTTTTTTGCAACTGGTGATTTGTATGTTTCATTAGGCTACCTGATGAATATATCAAAGCAGGCAGCTCTGCAAATTGTACCAGGGCTCTGTGATGCCCTGATAGCAGAAGTCATGCAAGAATACGTCATGGTAAGAAATGTATAACGAACATTTTTATGTACTAGTATTTATTTTAAGAAACGTATAACAAAAATTTTAATTTACTAGTATTTATTTTAAACATATTTTTCTTTTTTTTTAAAGATAGATAGTTTTTACAAATCTACAACTTACACATACTATTTATAGAAATGTTATTTTCAATAAAAATATTTTTTGAACCAAGCTATCAGGATCATTATCACATAGGCCTATAGTAGATGAGGGTACCTGTGAAACAGAAGAAGATGAAGATAAATGTGGAAGTAAAGAGTCAAAAGATTGATAAGCTGTAAGTTGTAACTGAATATTTTAATTTGGAGACGGATATGTATATTGTTGAGTGAAAATGGTTGGGGATTGTATGACTAAACTGACGTTTCCATTTCTGCTTCAAGTAATGTTTTATTAATAATTTGTTGAGCTGTGAATCTAGCATGTGGTGAGGTAATATTTCTCCGTTTACTGGTTACCTATTCTCCAAATAATTGGTATTCATCTTTGTCTTTCTTGTTTGATTGAATGGATCTAGCCTTGTCAATGATTGGTGCATAGTCAGATGAATTTGAACATTTTATATGTTTTTTGGGGGGAGATAAATACAGTCGAACCTCTATATAACGAATTTTTATCTTGTCCCATGACATTTTAGAAGTTATACTGCTTATTTACCTCTATGTAACGAATTTCGGACCTCTCAATAACGAAGTTTTTTTTCCATTTCAGCCGAAGAAATGTAGTGTTGTATAGGCAGCTGACAATGGCATTTCCCGGAAATTGTTTATTTTCAACAAAACCAAGAATGATAGGCGAAACACATGTCGGCAATTGACTGCTTGTTATAGTTCGGTTCAGTTAACACGTTCAACACGGCTAGTGTTCCGGCACGTTCTGGGTTCCCTTACAGATGCGCTCCCAGCTTATTTCCTTAGATACGGCGAGCTCACGCCCAGGCTAATTGAAACTTCTCTAGTATCGATATCTGTATAAAGGTTTGATTTTTACGTCAGTGCTTTAAAAGAGTTTGGAGAACATTGTGCCTGAGTTGTTTTTAAATCTGACCATCCCAAGTTAACTTTTGATGCTTCAACTGAAACAATGATTCAGGAAGTTTTATGAACACATTTAATTTGGTTTAACTTTTATATTTTAATGTTTTTTTATAGTTTGAACCATTTAACGTGGCAGAATATCCGGTAAAAACAACGATCATAAAAAGTAACCAAGCTTTCTGAACTAACGCAAGAATAAACGATAACTGTCCTATTAGAGTTAATAAACCAACTGGAGGTGGGAACAGACTATTGTAAATATGAGTCATTGACAAAATGCTTGGACGCCCGAAAACCTAATGTGTCAACGTAAGGTTGTAGTAAACAAATGTCCGCTAATCTCGGCTATACATAGTTTCGGACATGACATATGTATTATCTATGTCTCCATTTACATTATCGATCTCTATGGCTTTGTGGAACACGTGGCACAAATGTTGCTTTCATAAGCATTAGATAACTTATCATAATAGCCTATACAGAGTAGACCCTATGAAAAATATTGAATGTGGATATCTAATACAATGAAGAAACATCAATAAAACATTTTTAACGACTTGAATTTCAAATAAATTGAAACTTTATAAAACATTATCCTGTATTAACATTGGCCTATTACACTAACTACGCTCGCGATATTATACTGTATCCCTTTTATTACCGCAGGTAGTGCGATATGCGTAAGATGGGGTGGGAGCATTCTTTACAACACAACCTCTCAATAACGAATACCTCTCTACAACAAATTTTTTCTCTGGATAATCGACTTCGATATACAGAGGTTCGACTGTACTTTGTTTGACAGTATTATTGGTGGTGGTAATGTTGACGGTGCTGAAGATGCTGATGGTGTTGTTGTGGTATCATTAATGTCTTCCAAGTAAATAGTCTTCACCTGGTCCGTCACTTTTCCTTTATTACTTTTGTTCTCTTCATTCACCTCATTATCTTATCATTTCTGAGAAAATGTCATTACCTATATAGATACAGCATTTTTATATATTTGTTTCACATCACCATTGATTTTTTTTTACAGATGCCACGAAGTCCAGAGGAACGGCAATATGTTGCAAAATTGTACAATGATAAATGGAACTAACCTAACTGTGTTAGGCCCATTGATGAAAAACACATTAATATTCAATCACCAGTACATTCAGACACTAAATATATTAATTACAAGGTATTCTTTAGCTCATACTGCTTGCTGTAGTGGATGCAAACTACAATTTCATATACTCAAAGGTTGGTTCCCAGTGAAAAATTTCGGATGGTGGAATTTTTAGTAGTACATATTTTAAGAAATGTCTGGATGACAACGAGATGTACCTTCCTCCATCACTGTTATGAGCCCATTTTTAGGATTGCATGACAAAGGAACAACAACAAAAATGATATTCAACTATAAATTAAGTAGAGCTCGACGAGTTTCAGAAAATGCATTTGGTGTAATTTCTTCAAGTTCTCCTTTTTTTTAGAAAACCAATGTTATTCCAACCAGGTATAGCAACAAAAGTGACAATAATTGGCTGCAATTTCTTTACATAACTATTTGAGGTAAAGTGGATCAAGAAATGTTCACTTATAGTAGAGAAATTATTCCAGGTCTATGGAGGCAAGCTACATCAAATAGTCAAATAAATAATTTGCCTACAGTCCCAAAAAGAAGTTGCAATGATGCTCACATGATAAGAGTGGAGTTTGTGGAATATTTTACCTCACATGAGGAACTGCACTTCAGGTACGACAAGTAGAACACATTTTATTTTTAATTATTTTGTTTATATTTTATTATTTTTTAGCATATATCCAGGTATGTACATATGAAATAAATTTACAAAATTGCATTACCAAATAATTTGTATGAGTTGTTTATTTATTTACGCTACTAATGTACCTACTTGAATTTTTATCCATCAGAGTGCCCATATTGGGCTCTATTTATTAAGATATAATACTATGCTATGCCTTAATATTATTATTTAAAAAAATTCAAATTATCTCTGTATCCTGAGTATTTTTATGGTTTATTTTTATTGACCAAAAATAGGAAAGATTTTTACACAAACCACTTGATACTGTAAGCTTCATTTGTACCAGAGCCTGTTGTCTTGGAATCTTTCTCCTTCTTGCATTCCCTGCTAAAATTGCTTTGCAAATTTTCTATTTTTTTAAACTTGTGTTTTGTTAATAGCAAATGCTAATTCAATTTTTATATACTGGATTTTTAGGATACCACAGTAAAATACGTTCACAGTAAATATCAATAGATGAAACTGTTTCTTCATCACTGCAATTTATGGCGTATAACCAACAATAAAACAAATACTTGATTTTTGTAGTCCATTACATTCGGTGAATCTTAATTAATCACTGTAATAATAGTTTATGACTGTCCAAACTTTAAATTTTGTAAATTTGTTCTGTCTCAGTAAGTTTAAACAAATTTACAAAATTTAAAGTTCGGATAGTCATAAAGTATTGTTAAAGTAATTAAATAAGCAAACTATAAAACAATCAAAAGAAACACTCACATTAATAAGAAGTAGACTGAATACTCGACTGCCATGTCCACACTGCAAATGGCTCTGGTTAATTATTTTTGTTTCTTTTAACCTCTACGAACTTGATTTGGGTTGCGTTTCGGTTCGGCATGGCATCATTCAAGAAGCCCGGGCAGTAGGTCCATATTTTTTCTACATTGCTGATCAGAACCATTGGCATTGTTTGTACGTAGGTTAATGTGTTGTTCTTAAAATGGTTGTTAATTCGAGTTCAAGTAAAGTGATTTATGCATAAAATATGGTTATGTTGGTTATAGACATAAACCAACATTGACATAAATCTACAAATTCTCCATTTTAACAATAAAAGCAATAAACTAAACACAAAAGAAAATTTTGATATAAACAAATATCACAAAACTAACATTTATATATTTTAAATGATAAAACAAATACATATTTGAACAAATAATTAACAATGACTCTGAATAATAACACATCACAAAACAATACAGATTCATAAAATATAACACACCTGAGCAAGAGTCTTGTCCATTACTTAAAGCACGTGAGAATACACTAACTTAGTGCAAACATGTCTGTGAAAAACTTAAGTAGTTGTTTCTTGCCAAATGTATTCAATAAATATATATTACTAAAAAAGTCTCAAGATCTATAAACTAAAACTGCAAGTTTTAATTTAAGTAATTTTTAATAAACGTAATGATAAAGATTGCCCGCGTGATTTTAGTAAAACCATTTATACCGCGATGCAGATAGTCTTTAGGAATATGAAAAATATAATAAAAACTTCGCTTACGCCCCAAAAATTATTATTACAGGTATAATTTTTTTCGCTAAAATCGAACACGTGGGAACCGTAAACAAATACAATAAAACGTTTTGTCTATCGTGTTTTTTAAAGTTTGCTTGAATTATAAATTCCATAGGTCATTAATTTGTGTAGTATTACCTAACCACTCTCATAATATTCCACAAAAGTTGTAGTTTTCTTCTTTTATTAGTTTTGGGGTTAACGTTATTTTAATAAATAAAAGTAATTTAAGTTGCTTGATGTAAAAGTAAGTTGTAATTAAAACGAGTTCAATTACTTAATTATTAGAAGTAATGGTAATTTTCATGTTATTACCCTAATTTTTCATTTACCTGAATCTTTTTTGTGGTATGTAATTCCTCAAGTGAAATGTATTTTTTGTTTACAACATTGAATATTTACTGTTTTGATAAAAACAGTCACAGAACACCATCTTGAAATCACAAGATTTAGGTTTTTTATCAAACTAAAAAGAACAGAAATATACATTTCTTGTTCTGTTGAAGAAATCTTTAATACTATAATACTATACTGACACAAATTTTGACCTCAGTCGAAAACAACTGCAGACAACAAAAGTATCAATAAAAATGTTTCAAAAACTATTTCGTTTTATTTGAAAGTGTTTCTTTGAACATTTTACTATAAAGAAAGTTCACACTTTTACTTTATTTATGGAAATAGCTGTCTGTAATATTAAAAATATTTTTGTTAAATAATTATAAATTTGAACTTATGTATAAATATTTACTGAAAGAAATTTGAAATTACAATAAGAAATTATGTCCTTTATAGTGTTTATGTATACTACTAATTGTCATTACGTAGATCACTTCTGCACTGGAGTTTGTTCTGGTTCTGGAACATCTATGACGTCATTGTTATTCAATTGACTTTGTAAAATGGCGAAGAAAACATACGATCTTTTATTTAAGTTGCTTTTAATTGGGGATTCCGGTGTAGGAAAAACTTGTGTATTATTCAGGTTCTCTGATGATGCTTTTACTACCACATTTATATCAACAATAGGTAAGTTCATGTTTCAAGAGGAGTTATATTCATGAATCAATATAGAGAAAACGGGGTGGGTGCTAGGCTAGTTTCATAAATGAATTGAATTTGATTTTTTTAGTCCTTAAATCTTATGTTTATTTTAAAGTAGCCATTCATGAAACGGTTGTTTTAAAAACAGTAGAAAATAGTTTGGAAGGCGAAATTGTTTTATTAAATTTTCAAATGTCCCAAAGTTTTCATTTCACATTTGTCTAATCATGACCAACATCAATTTTTGAGTCATTCTTTACTGCTATTGTAAAATATGTGTTATAAATTTTGTTTATGCTGGTTGCATATAATCGAAGTAATAATATAGTTTAAAAAGAAAATAAATGAATATCAAAAGTTCTGGAGAGTACAATTTTTCTTGTTTTTGAGTGTTATAGGTTGTCATGTTTACATTTGTGTAGAATTAATATCAAAAGTTTTAATAATGATCTGTTGTACACTACAAAGGATATGTTACTTTTGTGTCTTCCTTTTGATCATATGTTTTAATTCGCATTCAAGTGTTTTTCTCAGGATGTCTATTGTTGATTTTTTACATTTATCACATCAATACTAGAATAATTCAGCTGACTGAATTTTCAGACAGGTCTACTCTTGTTATGCATTGGTTTTTTCCATGCTTAGTATTTACCTTTATGGTTGGTAACATTATGTAATTTATTGCTGATTAAAATAAAGATATTGTATTTTTTGTGTTGTTTATAGGGTGTGGAATATTGTTGCATTTTTTATTATAGTTATGCTGTTAGATAAAGTAAAGTACAAATAACATCCAATGTATGGTAGTTAAAGAAGTTCCTTTTGTGGTTTCCAAATATTTTTTTAACCATTATCTTTATCCTTTTTTTGCAAAATATTATCCAAAGGTTTTTAGTCAAATTATTTAAATTAGAGGATTTTCTGGAGATCAATATTTGGTAAAAATATAGACGTAATGACGTTGGTGCTAAAAAAATTTTTTTTGTTATTATATTACTCGTTTTAATGTGTATAACACGAATATCAACTTTTTTTCCACGGAAAGTACCGAAAGTTACTTTTTTTACATTTTAAATGTTTCTGACTGGATACTTCGTAGGTATACTTTAATATTGGTAGATAATAATGTTGAATAAAATTATAACCAAATCTATCCAGACTGGATACTTCATAAGCATAATTTAATATATGGATACTTTCGTAGGTATATTTTAATACAGGTATATAGTATTGTTGTATAAAATTACCTTTTTATTAATGTATAATCACTTTTACATTAGTTTATGACTATCCGAACTTTTAATTTTTTAAAAACATAGACTTAGACAAATATACGAAGTGCAGTGACCTATAGCTACTGCACGGCCGGTTCACACTATAGGCCGTCATGTCATTACAACCTAACATTTAAAATGTGAAAGAAGTAACTTTCGGTACTTTTCGCAGAAAAAAAAGTTGATATTCGTGTTCTACACATTAAAACAAGTAATATAATAACAAAACAAAATTTTTAGCACCAACGTTATTACGTCTATATTTTTACCCAATATTTTTGTTATTGTGAAATTTAGTGGCCAACTGAGATATAAATTAGGACAATATGCTCAATAATTTTTTAAATTCTTATCGTCTTGTTTGGTGGTTTTGAACAATTTTCCAAAATATCATAGGTAGCCTCTACAATGCACAATTACCCAACTCCGAAAGTTATTTTTTAACAATTTGAAGTTGGGTAAAAAATTCAGTGCGGAGTTGTGCATCAACTACAGAGTGATACAGTGACGTCACAACTGTAGTTGGTGTTTTAGCAATCTAAACTTTATGAATCAAAAACATGTCCTAAAGCTATATTGATAACTATTCACAATAAAATGAAAAATATATAAAATATTCCCAAAATTCATAAATTCCTGGGAATTTATGGGAACTTATAATTTTTTTTTTAAACGGTCAGTGGACACCCCAATATATTTTTTTAATCCCTTAGAACTAATCTATTAATATGAACATATAAATCAATTTATAGAGAGTTATACTCAAAAATAAAAATGGTTTTAAGTCTTTAAGTCCTTCATATACATTTTAAAATTTTGATACTTGTTCATTTTAACAGTAAACTAGCTGTGTTCATCTTCATATGTTATTGAATACCACATGTTTCCTTGGTGGATCACTATCATGTTTTCTAGTATCAAAGAAAATGATCAAATTCAAAACGTAGTCACTGAAAATGGAGACGCCTTCGGTATTTCAGCCGAACTAAGGCCAGCCATACATAAATCTGCTCCCTCAGTCGAATTTGTGTCAACTGTTATTGGCCTAAGAATCATACACTTCCCCCTTTCTTGCAGGTTTTGTTATCAGATGAGATAATGTTTTTAAGCTCTGATGAAGATTTAAAACACTTTTTTGTGTGTTTCCATTTCCACAGTGTTTGATTGCTTATATTCTTTCAAACAATACTTACAACTAACACCTTTTCCCTTTTCATTGAAAAAATTCCAAATTGTTCCTATTTTCTTGACAATTTTTCTCACTCTTTCAAATATTTCAATAAACACTAAACAAATATTTACTATAGAAAAGAAACTATTTGAACAGTTCAAAGAAAATAAGCTAGAATTGAAAAGACACAAGACTGTCAGCTACAGTTCATTGCTCAGGTCACAAGGCACCATAACCTATAATCTAAACAGAAACTGAGTCCGCTCTCAAAATTTTTATCACGTTTAAAATAAAAGTTTTTGGCATGATATATCACAATATTTTTGATTATTTAGCTTTTTTATCGATCATTTAGAACCTATTAAGGTTCTAAAACAGATTAAAACAAAATAAACCCCATTTAATAGAGTTTATTTCCTAAATTCTTTCGTTTTGGGATCTTATAAAGCTTTGGGAAGTTTCCTGGAAATATTCCCATTTATAAATTCCCTACCCACTGGAAATATTCCACATCACTAAGACAAATTTTTTTAACAACTGCATTAAGACTATATTTTTACCATAAGGGTATATATTACCTTAAGACTATATTTTTACCGAAAACAGGTGATCAAAATACTTGGAAATCATAAATACCGGTTAAAACAGATATTAATTATCATGTTGCAAACATAACCATACTGTACAAATAAAATTCCTTGTAAAACCTTTTATCACAGACTATGATTCTTCCCTATTCGTTTTAAAAGGAGAGATACATATCCTTTTCACTTTTATTCAAAGCAATTGAAACTTTTTTGTAATCATAGTAGAAAATAGATTTACTTAGGATTTCACTCTCCTATCACTGAATACAGAGGAATGTTGTATCTTGACTATCTTAACTACACAATATCCATTACAGGAGGGGAACAGGATTAATACTAGTATTATGAAAATATTTCCTGTCTATTATATATTCTTGTAAATGTCCCTTTTTGATTTTATAAAATTATTCGATAATATTTGAGTTGGAATTTATCAACTAGCAGCTGATTTTATCATGTATAAAATTAATTTCCTTTTTAACCTTAAACTTGACTTTGTTTTAATACTGATTAATAATTTTTTTATCGAACTACTTCTGTGCCAATGAACTCCAATTAAAGTACTAAAAATATAAACGCAATATTTTGGATAAGAGTTACATGTTGTATATAAATCAAAGTGGTGGTGTGATAAGATGATGAGTAGGAGTAGTGAAAAAAACCACTGATAATACTATTTCCTTATTTTATTTATGGATCACTTGTTTAGTTAAAAAAATTTATTATCAAATACAAAAATTATAAATTTTGTAAATAAAAATATAAAAATGTAAATTGACATATTTATTGTATAGAATAGTTGATTTCTTGATTATCAATGACAATTATACTTTGATAATTCCAGAGAATAAATAATTTATTCACACACACATACACACTCACACACAACAATAAATAAATTATTATGAGGCTGTAAATTATCTAATTTGAGCATAATATAGAAAATAATGTAATGTTAAAGAAGTACTATCTTCAAGTAGTTAATGATTTATTTACAGATAGATATTCCATCATTTTTCTTATTATAGAAATGATATCATAGTTTGAATATTTTCATGTTCTAAGTATAGATTTAATAAAATTCATCAGTAACATATTACCAAACATACAACTAAGATACACACACACACATACTCACACCCGTAATAAAACTAAAATTACCATAATCTGTTGATAAAAATGATTATTTATATTTACAGTAAAATGTAAAAGTAAATATCAAACCTTTATTAGGAATACACTGTGGTTGAATATTAATAATAAATACCCAAAAAATCTCTTAACCACAACACTTTTATATTTTACCCTAATGTACATTTCAGTTACCAAGTAAGACAAAGACATACCCTAGTCTTTTTATGTTATTCCTCTGAGGATGGTTACTTGGTAACTGAAATGTACATAAGGATGGAATAAAAAAGTGTTGTGTTACAAGTTTTTTTGAGTATTTACTAGTAAATATCAAACTAGGAAATAGTCTATCACTAATAAATTGTTTTTAACAGTAATTCAAAAAGACTATATAAGAACATTTAAACCTTAATTATTCGCTGTAGAGCTAATAACAATTTTTGATGACAAGTGGTTTTTTTAAGAAAATGATTTGCGAGTATGGGATTGACAATCAACACATGTGAAATATAAAAAAAAAACAAGTTAGAATACAAGCTCTGTTGCATGTAACTTTCGTGCACATCGTAAGTTCAACAATCTGAAAATTTTTTTAAATTGGAGTTCCTTCCTCCAAAAATTACAAGTATATTATTACCTGTGAACCAGGGAATGATTAGAATCCTTAAATATCATTTTCACATATTATTGTTGAAAGTTATTAAATAAATGAACAAAAAAGACATCTACAATGTGAATATGAAATATTCAATTTTGTATTTTCAAAGCTTGATCTCATGTAATAGGAAAAGCAATCTGAAGTTGTCTTTGACACACAGAAATTATCCAGGAGCAAAGGACAAGTTATATATTGAAGAATGAATGCATTGAAATTGATGATGACAAACCTGTTTATGACTGAAAGAGTACTGAGAATTGATATTGGCAGATTTGATTAAAGCTCTAGATGTAGATGTTTACAATGACTTTGTTATTACTAAAATGTTAACACAGGAAAACATTGTGTTACTTCGTAAAAGAGAAGGAGAAAAGTGAATGAGAGGAATTGAATCTACAAGAAGAAAATTCTGAAGGAGAAGTTAATGAAGTAAATGTGCCAATATTAAAAGAACTTTTCTAAGGGGTTCATTAGTTTTATGGTGCAACATCAAAAAATATGCTAATGATATATAGCAGAAATAATCAAGATTTGATTTACAGATGCAGTATTTAGAAAACAAGGAGCATGCAAGAATTAGATTTCTTTATTGTGGCCTTGTATTTGTAGTGTAATTTTTATCATTTGACATTATTTTCTACTGATATTCTTTTAAGTACTATATTAATACAATACACTGTATTAAATACATCAAGATTCAAGGAAATAGGAAATTTTGGAAATAAAATAATTTTATGAGAAAAGTTTTACATAAATTTTTGTCAGTGAAATGTATAATTATGTTAATTTAAGAATGCGTACAAGAAAATTATATTTTAATAAAGAACATCTTTGAAGGGGAGCACCATATCATTTGTGCAATCTTTTCGTTACATTTTGAATAGTTCAGCGAAGTATCACAACTGGAATTTCTGCAATTGCTTCTAGGATCTTCGCTTTCAATTCCTCTGTTTAGCAAGTCAACCAAATAACACTTTCCTTTTGTAAAAGTGACCTCCACAAAATAAAATAACAAGCTGATTGATCGGGGGATCTAGAAGATGACAAGAATGACACAATTCATCTGTTGTAGCAGGTCAACCAAATAACACTTTGCTTTTGTAAAGGTGACCTCCACAAAAAAAAATAACAAGCTGATTGATCGGGGGATCTAGAAGATGACGGAATGAGACAATTCCTCTGTTGTAGCAGGTCAACCAAATAACACTTTGCTTTAGTAAAGGTGGCCTCCACAAAAGAAAATAGCAAGCCGATTGATCGGGGGATCTAGAAGATGACAGAATGACACAAATTTTAGAAATTAGTTCCTAAACAAATTGGCTTACAGATGTCATCAACAAAGTCAGCTTTATCTTGTTTGGCGCCCTGTGTAAACTTTAATGATGTTCTCCTCAATTTTACACCCATATTACACCCGTCTCATTCACTGTATAATTACCTGGTCTATTTTATAGAAGGTATATAAATACCAGGCCATATAAATAATTTGTGGATATGTCTAGTGGTTATACAACAAAGGTTTCAAGCATGGGGATTTACCGTTTCTATTTCACTTAGGTCATTGTCAACATAAAAAAAATGAGGGCTCATTACACCATATGATAACAGCACACTTCATGGTAGTTTTGTTGCTTTGCAATGGTTGCTGATATAGCTCTTTAAGATTGTCAAGAGATCAATATGTAAAAAATTTTTTTTGGCAAAATGGGCTTTGTCTGATGTCTACAGGGTATTAATAAACTCATTGTCTTCATTTATCATTTGAATCATGAATTCACAACATTGTCGTGGCATCACAGGATCATTGTGTTTCAATTCCCGAATGATCTGAGACTTATATGCTTGTCAGTGCAAGACCTTGATTTATATTACATTCTTTGATCACTTGAATTATAACTGTGAAGACATCAGATTGACTGATGTGTCTTCTTACAACAGCATCTCGAACAGTTTGGATATTATGTGGTGTATGAAAGGTTCTCACAGTCTTGAGGTTTTTTTTCATTGCCAAACCAGTTAATTCGAAATTACATATCCATCTTTTAATTAAATGTACTGATGGAACACAATCCTAGTGCCTTAAATTAAATTGATGACAGAAATATCTTTGTGCTGGCTCCACACTGTTGTCCTTGTAAAAAGCTTTAATCACAAATATATGTTGCACACCACTTCAAGCATCCAAGATAACAAAATGATAAAGATTCCTACACAGGCTGAACTAAGTCATTCGTGGTACCTAATCTCCCATGGCTACCCACACAACATTCAAAATTTCCCATTTGTTTAATCACCCTGTACATTAACTATTGAATATAGTTACAAGTTTTGTGTTGTATATATAAAAAATAACAGACGTAACAGTGTTTGAAATTAGAGTTCATAAAATGAATTTTATAATTGTTTTTTAAATTTATAATAACACTTAATGCATCATTTGTACAGTCTTGTGATAATACAACTAAGCTCTAATGTGTTAATTGCTATATAGTAGTAAAAAACAGAATTTAATATCTCTAGATGGAAAACTAAAACAAGTAATTGAATAGTGGTGTTGCAGTACTATTCATATTTATTATCATATTAAATTATCTGTTACAAATAATTTTTCATAGCAATTTTTAATAAGTTTGTTGTTTCTAAACCAAATAAAATTGCTTACCAATTGTTTATAGTAGAAAGTACTATCTTTATGATTGTTTAACTAAAATTTATAAAAATGTGTTCTAGTTATGTGAAGTAAGATACATTA
Organism: Prosapia bicincta; assembly: GCA_036971475.1. Classification (NCBI taxonomy): domain Eukaryota; kingdom Metazoa; phylum Arthropoda; class Insecta; order Hemiptera; family Cercopidae; genus Prosapia; species Prosapia bicincta. The sequence continues at coordinate 14,281,494 of JBAIZL010000001.1, read as the reverse complement.
TTATGTGGTGAGGAAATCTATAATTTTAACATATACACATTTTTAAAATTTTTAAAATTATGTTAATAGTAACCATTATTATTTCACAAAGCTGCTTTTAGGCATACATGTAGTCTAAGTTTGCATGTTTTCAATACTTAAACAAATCATAATACAAATATTTTATAAAGGAGGGAATATTAATAGTAAAATAATTTTCTAATGCAAACTTTCAACAGCTTAAGAATGATATGATTCAAAAACAAATAACCAAATAATTTTATAATTTATCAGTATTTTCATGATTATTTTCTTATCATGTTTTACATTGTTTTTATAATGACAAAAATATGGTAGAAGGTTTTTAAACCAGAGTTATTAGAGTTTTTGCAGCAATTGACAGAATTTACTCAGAACAGATGTACCCTGTTATATATATATATATATATATATATATATATATATATATATATATATGTAATTATTGTAATAATGATTAATTCTAATGACGTTTTAAAGTAGTTGGATTCACTGACATTATTATTGTTTATTCTTATTTTATTATATATATTTGTTGCTAATTAGACAAATTTTTAAATATTTTGTTATTAAACATGATATTTTTGATTGATTATGAAGAATGAAATAGTAGATTATGTAGTATAAACACATTCAATTCTAGGATTTAAATTGTTCTGAAAAATTTTAGTCAGTTTAATTCCTGGAATGAATGAACAATGTAGATTACCCTCTTGTTTCTGTTGACCTCTTAACATCAATGACTGTCTTGGCTTTGAAATATGAGATCAATTAAGTACACACCCATTGTGTAATAGACATCCTACAATCTGCCTTATGCATTCATTGCATGATTTTAGTAATTTGAAATGCCTGTCTATTAGATGTGGGTGTAATAAATAAATACAGTTAACTTGTGTGTGTGTGTGTGCGCGCGCACACACACACACACACACACAAACTGGCGTGCTTGCACTACATTAATATTAATATCTAAGTTTGGTCTTCTATTGCACAATGTTGTTCTATACTACACTCTTGTTAAATTATCAATAATACCTTGATTCTACATTTGCTGGTAAATTATCAACCACTATAAATTTTAATATGTTTTGACCTGATAAGTGTTTGTTCTTCTAAGTTTTTGTAAATATTCATTCTCAAATCTTTATTTTTCATTTTTCAAAAAATCAAATTAATATTTTTAAATATAGAAAATTGTAATTATCTGTAATCCAATGTGTAGCAAAGTTAGTTATAGACATGTTGTTTTCTTCGTAGGCTTTTAAACGTTTCTTAATTAAATGTTAATAGTTGTATAATAAAAATCAAACATAATGACTCGGTATACCTATAAACATAAAAAAGTAAATGTACATTTGTTCAAAATAAGTAATCTCTGAAAGTGGCTTACTGATTCTTTTAAAATTTTGACACAACAATGGATTTAAATACTGGTCAGGTTTTATATACCTATATTATAGATTTCACTCTGTGGTAGATAAAAACATGATTTACTGAAATACAGTGCCATTCATTGGACATAAGTGCAATAAATACTACACTAGATATTTTAAATTGAATTAACTAATAAATTTTAATACTATAAAAAGATATTTTTTATTTTTGGTTCAACTCTTACTGTGGTTAGCATTGTTAACAGAAATCGGGTTTTCACTAAAAAATCTATTTCTATATTCTGTATAAATATTCATATATTGAAAATCAGTATAATATAAAAGTAATTTATCAATTGTGTTGAAATTTAGACAACATTGCATTTGATTATTGACAGATTTTTATACACCAATTTATTATCATATTTACACATCTATAACGCTCATTCATGTATGATGTGCACTAGTATTTCATTACAGTATGTTGGGGAAAATATAAAAACGCCAATAGCTAATAAGTTGTCCTTAGCAAAATTTTTTATTGAAATATTCAAACACAAATAGCTAAGAAACTTACTATACAATTCAAAACTTACAATTATTATATGTGTTTGTTTTTAATATGCACAATTTTTCACACATTATCACTCCAGAGCACACAGTCCTCTGAACCATCCATTACATTGGACATACCACCTTTTTCGTAGCTATTCACAAATGTTTCATATTTGACTATATTCCAGGGTTTAACCCTTAGCGCTCGGATTTTTGTAGCATGCTTTGCTTCCCCACTTGTAATTAAATTGAGACAAATTCCTCACCTGCAGGTTGCATTATTGTTTATGGAAAACTTTGTTTTCTCTTACTTGATTTTAGTAAACTAAGCTATTTTTATTCACTAATACTGTATATACATGATTTTATTATCTTATTTGTAGTTTTGCAGAGCATGATATCTTTGAAAACAGTCTTCCGGATGAAGTCCTGGTTTTCTGCCGCATGTTTTGTAGTGAAAAACTGTTTATCTTCTACCTCCTTTTATGTTCCTGTTACTGCAAACTACAATATCCTTAGAACTATTTTTATCATTGGAAAAGATTAAATGTAATTTCCCATTCAGTCTTTCTTCTTTGTCAGTAGTTGATGGCCGACCCCTCTCACTATACGGGTTATTCCTCACCAAGTGCGTTCCCTCACCAAGTTTTGGCGAAACTATTTTTGTTTAACAGGATTTTCTCTCATTTCCTTTTTTTATGTTATTATAGATAATAAAACTATTTACTACAGCTACATCTAATAGAAAGAAAAACATTTCCCTCCACCATTTATTTGTTCGTCTCGTAAAACTGCACGGCTCATTATATTGAACAGCTAAATCTATACCACCCATAAACTGGTTATATTTACAAATACCTGTTGGTTTAGTTACTTTGTTTATGAAACTGAACTACATTCTAATAAATCAGGATCAAGTAAAAGATCAGGAATTTCAGAATCACTAATTGCACGTGAAGCCACGGCAAACTAGGAGTAAACAAAAACCCGGCAAAACTGTAACCTACTTGCAACTTACAACATAGCGGCAAACTAGATTTTGTGATGACTCACATATTCCTAGGCATTTTCAACTTAGTTCACATTATTTTCAATAGAGTGTAGCATCAAACGGTAAAAGATTGAATGTTGTGGGCTTCGCCGCAGACGAGTTATAGGCATTTGAAAATCGTGTCGGGTGACCCCCGACATACGAGTAAACTGCAATATACATTTGGCAGGGCTCCCCCAACAGTCGAGTGCTAAGGGTTAAGAATCGATTCCAAAATAAGTAAAAGGGACAGGTATATGTATGTTTACCATCACACATCCACTGGGTGTACAGTTTTCTAAAACTGCCTTTGAATAGTTTATTAACAGACACATGTAGAAGCTGAAGTACAGATGTTAATCCGCCTGGAATTACTGACGAATCAGTTTTCTTATCTGCCAGCTTTTCCTTTACTGTTTCGGTCAAATGCGCTTTGAAACTATCCAGGAGTAATAGACTTCTTTTCTTTAACAAAGCACCTGGCCCTCGAATCCAGTCTAAAACTAACATCCTGCATCCAACCCTTTCTTTAGGGCACGGACAATAACACCTTGTGGAAGCTTTTCCTTAGGTAAAGTTTTCTGTTTAAAAACAACATATAGAGATAACTTGTATACATCAGCGGTAATTGAAAGCATAGGCGTGCATCGTTGCTTTTGTTACATCCTTTTGATCTGATCGGTACCGACTTGACTCCCATTTGTTCAACTGAAGTACCCATCGGTATATTCAAATATATGGAACATTGATCAGCTTTTCCAATTTGAGACAATTCAAAATTGCTTGAACTTGTATCAATTCTGTAGTCACCACAAAAGCTGTAGTCACCACTTCTCTTTCCTTGGATAGACTCGAGTAGCTGTGTTTCTATATTCGGATACATCGCTTTCTTGCTACGAAAAGACCGCTGATAACGAGTTGTAAGCTGTAATTTTGCTCTTTGTTTTTTCAAAGTAAAAATTTTGCCGTATGCAATGAATGGGATGTCTGAATAAAAATCAATTAACCGATAAACACTAGCTACCTGTTGTTCAAGCCAACTAGCAATTGCAAAGTAAAGCCCTTTGTAAGAAGTGTAGAGCAGGCAAAAAATTACTACTATAAGTGGGTTTGTTCCGGAAGCAAGGACTGTGTTTCTCTTCGGTATCTCCTCCAAGAATGGTACCTCCTCCGACACATGAATTTAACAACAGCGGAAAAGATATCGCTTTTACTTTAAATATAACTTTAAGGTAAGAGAAATGATCCTTTCCTATTGTACTCTGTCTTGACGAATTGTAGCAGGTAACGAGCCAACCCTGTAAGGCCATATTTCTGGGGTTTTGTCATTAGAATTATGCCTATTTGTGTATAACGTGCACTGTTATTTTGTAAAAGGAATTCTAAGGAAAAATATGCCCGTTATACACGAGTAAATACGGTATATAGATCTAACATATGTGATAGATAATAACATGCTTCTCTTAAGACATAGCTTGATTCATTGAAAATATAGCAATATACACTATACTAAATATTTTAAATTTACATTTATTTAATTAATTAATAACTGGACAGAAACTCACTATTATGAACACTTATTCTCAATGATTTATGTCAAGTGAAAAATCTAGTGTTGCAGAACATATTCTAAACACTAAACACACTTTAGAATTAAATGATCTCAAATTATTGAAAACTGTTAATTCAAAAGGTCTTTTGAATAATTTTGAAAGTTTGTACATTCACAAATATGACGAAAATAATTTATTAAATTGTGATAAAGGGCCTATCCCTAAATCTCAGTTATATTCATTAATTAGGAGATAGTTATACCTTTTTTTGTTAATAAATAATATTATTGTTTTTTTTTTTTGTAAAATTGAAATAGTTGTAACGGTAACTTTTCACCACGGGAGTTGAAAGACCGGACCAAGTTGCAGAGGGGAAATTTACTGCAACGTGATTGGTCGTACTAGTTTTTTAAAATAAGGGGTGTGGCGAAGTAGTTACCGGTTTATGCCTATATATTTGTTGTATTATGTTGTTTAAAGTTAGTTGTATTTTTAAAATACCTCTGAAGATGATTGCTGGGCAATTGAAATGCACATAAGGTTTAAATAAATGTTATTTGTGGTTTAGAGGTTTTATTTATTTAAAAATAAACTTTATTAAGTTGCTTTTCTATATTTTTTATATTTGAGTCACTGTTTCATATGATGATATCATTTGCAAATAATGCTACTTCTGTGTTATTGGATACAGTATTTTTAATACCGTTAAGATATAGGATAAATAGTAGTGGACTTAGGACAGAGTCTTGTAGTTCTTGACTCATTTGATATGTTTTTGATAGTGTGTTGTTGAATCTGATCTTAAATTTTCTATGTTTGAGAAAGTCTGCTATCCATGCAAGTGCTTTCCCATCTATCTTGCAGTCTTGATTTAATTTCATCACTAGTTTGTTATTTCAAACTTTGTCCCTTCTTACTATAAATGATTTCATAATAATTTTATACACATTAAACTCTATACTTCTGATTTTAATGTTTCTTCTAATCATGTTTTAACCACTTTAGTTTTAGTTGTATTCTTGTTTTAGAAGTTTTTATTTCAGTTATAAATATTCAAATGCATTATTGTAATTGCTAAATAACTAACAGGAATATTTTTTTTATATTTACTATAATATTGATTGTAGTTGTAACAATTTTATATAAGCTGTAATACTAGTTGTAATAATTTGTTATAAGCAATTCTTATAAAAACTCTTCTTCAGTTGAAAAAAAAAATTACAGTTATAAAACTTTATAAACAATATGTTGGTTAAAAAAACGCATTTTTGGGTAACTAACATTAAGGGTAAAAATTCATTAGGGACATTAAAATAAAACTAAAAATATAATGCAGTAGAAATTAACTAAATAAAATTAAAAAGTATTTTCTTTGAGCGCTCCATTAAATATATTTCTAGAATTACCTGTGATACAGTTGAGTTTTTTTAGTGAAGTGGACTAAAGCCAGGTTTATTTTTGAACATTGGGGGGAACAGACAGTTTTATAGTTTCCTTTCTTATCTAAGATTTTAGAGGGATATTAATTCTACAATTTTATGAGACTTAAAAATTGTTTAAAGAGTAAAAGAAGTTAACATAAAATTTACTATTTAACTTGTGAAATTGGATGTTGTAATATTACTAGAGTTAGAGCTTATTAAAACTAGTTAGATGGTCTTAGAGCTTATTAAAACTAGTTAGATGGTCTTTCTATGATGAAAGTACTGTTGTTCTGGAATGCTATATTTATCAAATAGGTTATACATCTTATAACTGTGTCTTAACTATCTTCTCCCTCCCATAACAGAGCATTAAGCATAGTAACTAAAAATAGTTATTAATTATTTAAAAACCTAAGTGAAACCCATTAACTTATTATGCTGACGAGTTTGGAAACTTGTTTCATTGATTTGGCTAACCTGGTACTGGTCTTGCGACAATTTTCAAACGGGTCATCATAACAAGTTAATAGTTTTCCCTTAAAAACAAATAAAAACATACACAAAACTCACAAATTAATCATTTGTTTACTCATACGCGTTTCAATGACCAAGTCGTCATCATCAGTGAGTGTTACTACTACAAACTCTAAAATAATAAATGATTAATTTGTGAGTTTTGTGTATGTTTTTATTTGTTTTTAACATAACCTAACAAGCTAAGCTCAAAGAATATTAGTTTTCCCTTAGTTCTAAGTAATTATTTATGACTTATTTAGGGAAATCAAGATGATTATAACAACCCACTTTAAATAAAAATAATCAAAGAATGAAATTCAGAATCGTTTTTTGTCTCGATAAAACTAACGTGCTTCAACTCTGTGATTTGGTTCAATACAAGTTTGGATCAGTTACTGGGTTTTCAGTAGACATTTTGTTAAATTAAATTTTTTTTTTGTGCATAATGTTTTGCAAATAAGAACTACATTTTCCCTCTTGAACATAATATTTGATTCTACTTTCAAGGAAAATACATCTATATAATACATTTGATTTATTATATCTGTATAAGTTATGTAGGCTTCTTTTTCTATTTGTTCTGTCAACTTTATTCATAACCAGAGCTTCTACAAAGGACTGTCTAAAAATATATAAAATTACCTTCAACGAATACAAATAATACTAAAAACTCATCAAATTAATAAAACTTGAAATAACAAAGAGAGTTCTAAACACTCAGCTCTTTAACCCTTTGATTAGCATTCATGTACCAGTACCTGAGATCGTGCAACAACCAGCGAGAGCATTCTCGTATATGTACATTTTACCATTTCGCTCAGATTAGCATTACTGTACATTTACGATTTTTTCCTGTGTATTGTGCTGTATTATAGGTTAAATATTTTTCAAACTATCTGGACAATAAATACTACACAGAGTACATAGTCACCATTCATTCTTTTTTGTTCAAAGTTTATGGGTTTTTCCACGTATTTTTTTGTAGATCATTTCGGGGAAGTTTGTGTGGTATTTTATAACGAATAGGTGATTGAATAATGAAGAAGTTTTTTTGTGTCCAAAGTCTGTGGTTTTTCCCTCATGTTAAGAGAATGTTTTGAAGTTTATATGGTAATTTACTATAAATAAGTATATTACAGAAAAAGATTAACAGATAATTTTTAGCAAAAAATTGTTGGTTAACGTAAGGTAAAGTTTGGTTTACACAAAAAAATAAAAACAAAAAAAACAAAAATATTAACAAATGCTACTATAATTTAAAATAGAGAAAAATAGAGAAAAAAATTAGGAAAAAAAAATTGTAAAAATCTTTCAATAATATGTTGCTCCTAGAAGCCATATCAGGGCAGGCACATAGAAGGCCCTGTAGAAGGTAAGAGGTTTTATGGGGGTTGGGGGGGGGGGTGTAAGGCAAATATCCATTTGTGATTTACTCAGTTCTCATTTATTTAATACTGCATTTGTTCTCAGTGATACTTATTGGCAATATAGTCAGAATTAGGCTGATTAATGATAGCTGTCTTGGTTTATTCTTGTATTACATTAGAATGATTAATGATATCATACAAGACTTTTTGTTTTAGTATTGGGAATAATTTATAGATAACTAAATAAACTAATTTTAATAAAATGATCATTTCTGTTAACAGGAATAGATTTCAAAATAAAAACTGTAGAACTACGAGGGAAAAAAATTAAACTTCAAATATGGTAAGTCCGTCAAACTGAAAATTAAAATAATTATATTTGTAGATTTATAGTACATAATTTTAAGAGTTATTATATAGGTATGCTTCTACTAACAAAACACTTGTTTCCCTTCCTATTTTTGGATGCAGTATATGAATGTTTTTGGTATTACATAACATATTCTGTTTTAGGTAACATGTAAGAACAATGCCATATAAATATACAAGGTTCCAATATATCTATGAATATACCAGTTAGTAGGTGTATACTTCTCTGGTGTCAGAGATGTGGTTTATGAAAATTGTTTTTACTGTCAGGTACACTAAATGCTTTTGAGTTTTAAAGTTAATGTAAAGAATAACCAAAGTTGTTCGTACACAGAATTAAATTACACTATTTTTCCATTCTGTGTCCAGTGATTTATAATTTGGTGGGGAGGGTCTTCAGTGCAAGAATGTAAAGTGTACACTTATTTCTTCATATTTCTAGTAACAGTCACTTTTAAAATTTATTTTCCAAAAACCTGTTGTATTATGAAAATCAAATTTTAATCGATAGTAAATAGTAAATGTGGCTATTAATATATTTCATCAATTTCAGAATTTTATCTGTCCTGGAAAAGTTTTTTTAATGTAGATTTTATAAAATATTTTGGTCTATACAAAATATTTCCACAAAGAAATAGATTTACTATGTATTTAAATTTGTTTGCAATACAAAATTGAGGGTTCCAAAATAAGTTTTCAAAAAATTGTGCTTAATATTTACAGAAATTGTGCTTAAAATTTTATTGCTATTACTATAAAATACATAAAATCAAATCAATAATTTTTCAAATAGAATTCATACTACTGAGTTCAAAATGGAACAAGGAAATATGATATAATGTTACTTTAAATTGGCTATATTCTTATTATTCCTGAGTTATGTAGCAATGTGTATAAATAAATTAAAATTCTAAGTAAGGGTGTGGTTTTGTTTGACAATCATGAAATTTTTTACTTGCTTTGGCTTTTGAAGTACATTTGCTTAAATACTATAAAAAATGTTACAGTTTTTAACAGAACTAATGACAGCTGCTTAAATCTGCTGTGAAAAAATATACAATAGATTGTCACTTTACCAAGCAATTCCTTTAAAAAAAGATTGAAATAATGATGATAAACCAGTTTTCTTACGTATCAAAGAAATTTCATAATTGTTCGTGTTACTAATTCTAATTGTCAATTAGTTTGTTTTTAAGTACTAATATTATTATTATTTAATTTGTTATTTCAATTTAGCAGTGGTGATATTGAAGAAAATATACTTAATGTCATTTTTACAAAACTTTACCCACTATGAATACTTTCATTTTCAAGGATTTATAAATTAGCAAGTACAAAATCAAGTCTAAGATAATTGGCAAGGAAAGAACTTGCTAGAAAAAAAATTTCAAACAAAATAAATAAATACGAGGCGTATTTTTAAACTAAGGGCTGTTTGTTTATATTCCCTCATAGTTTGCGTGCACGCCGCAACGAGCGCTTGCGTCGCGTCCCGGCATGCCTTGGCAACAACTATGCTCAGTTACAGCTGTGTAGCTAACCTGTGCATTGTGTTCTGTGCTTGCAAATTGTTCAAGGTTATCGAATTGCCTGCCCCTTGCGAAGTTCTTTCGGTGATACAGTTTTTGTCGGCAAAAAACATGTCTGCTGCCGAAATTCACCGACAGATTTCTGAAGTTTACGGTGCTAATGCCATGTGTGAAGGAAAAGAGTGTAAGTGGGTTTGAGACCTCAAAGATGGCCGCGACAATGTCCATGATGAAACGCAATCTGACCGTCCATCTCTAATGTCAGATGATTTGCTGGCTTCAGTTGAAGCAAAAATTCATGACAACAGACGCTTCACGATCACTTTTCTCTCACACGAATTTCTCGAAGTTTCGAGGTCTGTGATTTACAAAATTGTTCATGAAATATTAAACTTTAAGAAACTGTGCTCACGTTGGGTCCCTAAACTCCTGACGGAGGAGCACAAACACAAAAGACTCGAGAGTTCCTTGAATTTTCTGACACGTTATGACGAAAGTGGTGACGACATGCTGAGTCGGATTGTAACTGGAGACGAAACGTGGGTTTCGCATTTCACTCCTGAATCGAAACAACAAAGCATGGAATGGAGGCACATGCAATCTCCCGTAAAGGTCAAAGCCAAACAGACTTTGTCACAGCGCAAGATCATGTTGTCCGTGTTTTGCTGGTCGACTTTATGGAACGAGGAACGGCAATAAATGCAGAAGCTTATTGCCAAACCCTGAGGAAGCTGCGCAGAGCAATTCAAAACAAGTGACGTGGCATGCTCACAAAAGGAATTTTGTTTCTGCACGATAATGCAAGGCCTCACACTGCCGCTCAGACCCGAGCTGCATTGGACTCTTTTGGCTGGGAAGTTTTGGACCACCCACCCTACAGCTCTGACCTTGTGCCGAGCGACTTTCAACTCTTCCGTCATCTGAAACATCACTTGGGGGGCAGCCGTTATGACGATGACGACGAATTGAAAATGGCCGGGAATTCTTGGTTATCACAGCAGGCGGCAAGTTTTTATGAAGGTTTCCAAAATTTAGTTGTGCGATATGATAAGTGTTTACAAAAACTTGGAAACTATGTAGAAAAATAGATGAAAGTATGTAGATTCTGAAAATAAAATTAATTTTTGCAAATTTCCTTGTTTTTTTTAAAATTTTTAAACAGCCTTTACTTTAAAAACACTCCTCGTAAACAAAAGATATTCTTCATCAACTAAACTGTAATAGAGTTTGCTGTTTGTAAGTAAAATTGGGGAAGAAGAGCTCCACAAAATGTTTGCTGTTAATAGATATACAATTAATATTATAAATGACTTAACTTAAATAATTCCTTGATAATTGTTATAAAAAAAAATCTTTCTCATTTTAGAAAATACTTGGACTATAGATAAGGTTGTTAGAAATTGTAAATATTACAAAAGCAAGAGATGTGCAAGTACAAACTTTACACCAAGGAATAAACAATATATTTCTATTAATTAGAAATACACCTAACCTTTTCATTACTGTATATGGAAATATGTTATTTACTCTTAATGTCAAATTAGTATAAAGAAATAAAACTAACTTTTATTCAATAGTTTATAATTTTTTACTGCCTAAAGTATTCAAAATGTGAGTCATTGAAATTAATGTAATAAAAGCAACACACTATAAACAAACTTTAACAACTTAATAGTGTAAGTCTTTTCCCTTATAGGCCAGTACTCTTGGGCTAGTGAAAGTTTAGGCAGGGATGACCTTTACTTCAAACAGAGTATAATCCTGGATTAATTTAGAAAACACTTTATAAGATTATAAAGAGTAAATTATTACATAAATTGAAAATATTTTTCTTATACTTTCATAGTGTCAAATTGTATGTAGCCAATGTAATGTATGTATGTATCTTCTTGCAGGGACACAGCAGGTCAAGAACGATTCCATACAATCACAACATCTTACTACAGAGGAGCTATGGGAATTATGTTAGTTTATGATATAACAAATGAAAAAAGTTTTGAAAATATAGTAAAATGGTTGCGCAACATAGATGAGGTAATATACTAATAATAATCTAGCCCAATGCTCTAGTATATAAATCTATATATAATATATGTGTATACATGTATAATCCAGAAGTAGTTATAGAACATTATGGTTCTTATCAAGTTTAGTTATATAGGCTCAATAGAATGGCTAGTCATTCTATATATTCCCCAAAATTGACAGGCAAAGTATTAAACGAATTGTATTTCATACTTTGCCTGGGCATTCTATACAATGTTTGACACGACTCAGGCAGAGCTGCAAGTTGTGACAAGAAAGCCCTGACCTTTTGTCCATGCTCTCACTACTCACTAGTCGCTAACTCTCTCCCGTACCTGCTGCCATCCTTCATTAGTGTGCTACTGTCAGTGTGTTATGAACAGTTTATATTTCTATATATTATCCGAAATGTCTCAAGTGGTCGCAGTGTAAATTAATTAAAGGTGTTAGTTGAAATCCAAAGCCTCTCAATAATAATTTGTTCTGAGTACTGTAGTTAATGTGATTTTACTTCCATTTGCTCAGCCAACCTTCAGATACTTTAAGCTTTATGAACCCAAGCTGTTATAGAAAAATTTTAACAAAATTGGGACAGGATTATTGTTGGCAAACCAACTACACTTTTTTATGTACTGTGGGTAAAGAAATTCTACTTTTAAAATCTGAATTCCCCAAAGAATTCTGTTTTTAAAGAATGCACAAGCTGCATATATATTTTTTTATTTCAATGTTGATTAGTTATGACCCTCTGTTTTTTGAGTTCTAGGATGTTTAGATACTCAATGAATAGAAGTAGAAAAGTTTGCATGACCAATTCATTTATACAAGCTATGAATAGTTATTTATTTTTTTGTAAAATATTAGCGATTTATGTGTGTTTTATTATTATATTTTATATTTTTTTATTACTTAAATATTAATGAAATGCTTTTAATTAAATGCTATTAAATCATTACAGTTAGTAACAAAAATTCAAGTGTTTCATATTTCTAGTTTTATCTTTTCTTTTCCACCCAAGTTAGATGTGCTACTTCGAAGATAAAGTAGCATTCTATAACCAAATAATTTTAATATATCAATTTTTTTATTATCTTTAATTTGGAGCCCTAAATAAAACGATTACTTTATATAAATATATCCTACATAATCTTTATTTTCTGACTAATATAGTTTAAAACTTTTAAAATTGATAAGCAAAAAACTACGACAGATTAAAAAAAAAGTATTGTTCTGCCTTTATAGCATGCAAATGAAGATGTAGAAAAAATGATCTTGGGCAACAAATGTGATATGGATGAAAAACGAGCAGTCAGTAAAGAAAGGGGTGAAGCAGTAAGTTTGAATTTTTATAAAACTAGGAATTTTATGTTTCTAAAATTATAAAATAATTTTTAATAATTAATACTTTTAAGTTTAGCTTCTTAGATTTACATAAAATACTATGATCTAGAGAATTGTTAAGTTTTTTTTATAATTTTATTGTAATACACAAATACAAACAAGTAGTGTTGTTTTACAGATCATATAAAACAATTTTGGACTTTAGATCATTTTAGAATATTAGATCATTTTGCACTTTAATGTGCATGAGAATCCACTTGAATAATGTGTAATATGTATGAACAAATTAAAATAATTTCAGTAGGTTTTTTTTTGAAAACTTAATTGTTTTGAAGTAATGAAAAAAGTTCCACATTTGTTTTCTTAGTTAATTTTTTATGTAACTAATTTTTTTCACATACAGTTTAGTTACAATAGTTTTTGTCTTTTAATATTACAAATACTATATATAATCACATATAACATGAATTTTAACATATAATTTTTTGTAGTATGTCTTTAAACCCATTTACAGTGTAGAATCCATGCAGTAGTACCTGCTCTCTTTTCTCAACCTCTTTTCAGTTACTGCATTTCCATTATCTGAGTAAAGTTTGCAGTATCTAACTAGATTATCTTTTTTCTGTAGTAGAGGGATTTAAATTACAAAATGTCAAGAGACTCTGTCAGCCAATGAGGCTAATTGAATATTTTCAAGAGACATTACAGCTCCAAGAGCCAATAGTCTGTTCCCAATGTCTTGAGGAAATTAGAAATGTAGGTCTTGTGTTTTGTGACTTGTACATATATAATAAAACTATTTATACAAAACTTCAAAAATATTTAGAAGAAAACCTTCTTCCACCACTTATAGATTTCAAATCAGATGGGTCCATGTGGACTAATACCTTATTATCTAATGTTAGCGAAGAATCACACTTTTTCGGTTTTCTGTCATTTCCCATCTTAATTAAACATAGTTAAATCTGTGTTTTAGTGGAAAGCGCCATCTCGTCTCTTGTGTCACACCACACTACTGTCATTAGATTATTAAAAAAAAAAAAAAACATTTCACCAGATATTATTTTGGAAGCAAGAGGTAAACCTTCCTTGTTTTCCATTACTGTATCAGCATCTAAGGTTTTCTTGTCAACTGAATAATGCTGGACTCGTTTCATAATGTTCCATGTATGTGGTTGTCCTTTACCTTTATAACCACTTTGTAGTTTGGTTGCACTTTTTACATATAAATGGTGTTATTATTATTTATATGTAACATAAATATTGATTTGGAGCATTCATGCTAATATTAAATTTAATTGTTAAATATTTTTTGAAAAATGAACTTGGTTGAAGTTATGTACAAACATATATAAATATACATAATAAATATATATACTCATCCTTACTAGGAAGTAAATTAAAACGTAAATTCTTTAAAAAGTAAATTATCAAGTTTTCAAAATTTTACTTGTTATCCATCTTGTATAACGTTTATTGGATCAGAAGCATTACTTAGGATATGTTTTTAAGAAAGAGGATATGTTTACAGTTTTGTTTTATATACAAAATACTTATAAACTCAGATATAAATCACATGTGACATGTTTACATATCGTAATAAGCACTAAAACATATTACTCGTTAGTTAGTTTACTATGTAGACAACCAGAACATGGAATTGTTTTTCGTTTACACATAAAACAAAATAAATCAAGACAGTGTTGCACAGATGAGAAAACATAATTACATCAAAAACAATGACAAGAGTTTTTTTGTGTCATTTATCCTATTAAAAAATATTTATGGCTAATATGCAAACCACATGATTATATATTTTATGATAAGAAACATATTTTCATACTTAGGTGTGAAAGGAGAACAAGAAATAAGTACACATTATTTAAAAATAATCTTTAAATATTTTGACAATTTTCAGAAAAAATGGCGATATTGCAGCTGGCATCTAAAGGGTTAACAATATATAAAATGAAATCATCATATAATGAAACTATATTCTCAAGTTACTTACATGGTTTTATTATAAGTTAATAACAATTATGGGTTAACCCATTACCTTCTAATAACGAAACTATCTTGTCCCTAAAAAATGTGTTTAGCAGGGATACATTGGGGAGCAGGGGAGTCATTGGTTTCTTTGTCCATTGATGTTCATCATTGCTTCAAGGAACTATGTCTTTTTTGGATATTTAGTCTGCTTGACCCTTGTTAATTGTGTTGTTGTCCTTATGCTTCAGATAGGCTTGCGCAAAATGTTTCTCATGTCTGGGTAATTGTTTTTTTTTAGTGTAGCACAATTCCAGTACTGTGACCACTTTACACAACAAATTAATTCATCACAATAGATCACTCAGATCGTAAATAATTTAATCGTCAGTGGGTTTAAAAATCCTTCATAGAATTTGAAAGACCATTTCTAGATGTGTTTCATAAACATTTTTCCTTCTCGAAGAGTGGGGGGAAAATACATTTCCTTTAAGATTCATGATCTGCATTTTTCTCCCATCTAGAGTGATTATTTCTTTACTGAATATTATTTACTTATGTCTACTTACGTTTATAAAAATTTTGTGGTCAAGGAACCCCTAACGGTACTTTTCCTTTCATGTACTAAAATGCTACAAAAATGTAATTTCGACACATGAAACCTAATTTAGTGTAACTCGAACTTAAATTAGAATAACGCCACTAACATTTGAAATTTTAAAAAAATCTGCATTTGGGATATGACTATAAATGCCTACCAGTATTCATTGTGTTAAGATTAATATTGTATTAACGTTAGTGGTCATCCACAATATCAGCATTTTTCCTGAGAACTGCCAAAATATTTTGAGTTTTTTAAAAATAATGTGTACTTTTTGTTTTTTCATACCCAAGCACGAAAATATGTTTCTCATCATAATATATGTATAAACAAACAAGTGCGGTCTATTGGCTCAGCATAGTTTTAATAGAAGCCTAAAAAAACTGTCGAGGCAATTGGCCTGACATTGTGTTTAAAGTAATTATGTTTTCTCATCTGTGCAACACTATCTTAATAATTTTTTGTTTTGTGGGTAATTAATAAACTACCAAACCACGATTCCATGATTCGATTGTCCACGTAGTAAGCTGACTGGCAATAAAAGTGTTTTGGCACTTGTCAAGAAATCATGTAAACGTGTGACATGTGATTGATATATGATATACAGTCTAACCTCTATATAACGAACCTCCAGATAACGAAATCCTCTATATAACGATGCGGTTTTAGAGGTTATACTGCTTATTTACATCTAATGTAATGAATTTCGGACCTCTCAATAACGAAGTTTTTTCTTCACTTCAACCGAAGAAATGTAGTGTTGTATAGGCAGCTCACAATGTCATTTCCAGTAAATTGTTTATTTTCAGCAGGAAGGTCAACAAAACCAAGAATGGTAGGCGAAACACATGTCAGCAATTGACATGCTATAGTTCGGTTCAGTTAAGAATGCATTGACTCATCGGTTAGGAATTCTAAGAACTCAGCATTTATAGATAGGCCTACTGTACAAGCATACAGAACACTCCCATCCTCGCACCATTTTCTTTTATTACTCATTTCAATGTTGCTAGTTCAGTTACTCAGATTTATTCGTGCCATGAGTTTATCGTGCTGTGAAAAAATGTTAAAAAGAAAGTGTTTAAGTGTAGCAGAAAATGTGAGTGTTTTACAAGAGGTTGATGAAGATGTAAAAAAGTTGGATTTTGCGAAAAAATTCTGTATACCTCAGATTCGCTATCTACTATTCCAAAAAACCGGGATCAAATTCTAAAACAAAGTGTTTCTTATGATTTGCAAAGAAAGAAAATGAAACTTTGTACATTCGACAATATCGATAACGCGGTGATTAAATGGGTTACGATAATGCGCGAGAAAAATCTTCCATTGTCAGGAAATCTTATTAAAGAAAAGGCTTTGGAATTTGCAGTATCATCAGGACACATTGGCTTTAACGCAAGTAACGGTTGGATAGAAAAATTAAAAAACCGCCATAACATTGTTCAAAAAGTCATTTCGGAGAAAATGCTAGTGTTGATGTCCCCACTTGTGAATTTTGGAAACGAAATGTGTTGGAAAAAGTTTTAAATGATTATGAACTGAAAGACATATTCAATGCTGATGAGAATGGTCTGTTTTTATAAATGTTTGCCCAACAAGACACTAACTTTTAAAACCAACCCTTGTTTTGGAGGATAAGGAAGCAAAGAAAGGATCACCATATTAGTGGCAGCTAACATGTTAGGGACAGAAAAACTCAAATTGCTTGTGATTGGCAATAGCAAATTTTCGCGATGTTTCCAATCTGTCAAGTCCTTAGAAGTTGATTACGCGTTTAATAAAAAGGTGTGGATTACGAGCAACATTTTCATTGAATGGATATTGAAACCGGACAAGCAGATCTCCAAAGAGAAAAGGAAAATTGCACTTTTCATCGACAACTGCCCTGCACATCCGCATGACATCAATTCCAAACTGAAGAGTGTCAGTGTGTTTTTCTTTCCACCAATTATTACATCGATACTTCAACCACTTGATCAGGGAGTAATAAAAAATTTAAAGCTACACTACAGAAAAAAAATTTTAAAAAAGATTGTGACTACCGCATAGAACAATAAAATGGTACCCAAAAACATTGTTAATCTAAGGGACTGCATCGCTGAATTGGCAAAAGTTTGGACGAATGACATGAAGAAAACAACAGTTTTTAATTGTTTCTCCAAAGCTAGATTTAATTCGGTCACACATGAAGAGGCCAGTGAGGACAACATGACTTTAAGTGAATTAAAAAAAGAAATGGGATTTTCTGAAGAGTTCAGGAAAAGTAGCTGATGATGTTCCACTTGAAGATTTTGTCTCGAAGAAGATTTGGCTGTTTCCAATTTTCCAGACGACGAAGACATACTCCAAAGCGTCCAGATGACAAACTCAAATGAACTTTTGAAAAATGATGACGATGATTGTGATGGATATGAAGAAAAGAACTCTACAGATCATGAAGTTTTACAAGCTTTCAAAATCATCAGGTGAGGATCTCAACTGAAAGATGGTGTACCAGACAACATTTTTGATTGTCTGAATAAATGTGAAACATTCATTAAACGTAATGTTTTATTCAAACGCAAAGTGCAACAAAAAATTACTAACTTTTTCAAGTAAAACTTTGAAAACTAGAAACGATTTAAAAAGTACCTATACGAAGTTACTGTATTACTGTACATCGTATTTTATGTTTAATTTAATACAGTATTTTTTTCTCCGGATACGGTCTGTGTAGTGTATAAAACAGTTTTTGTTGTTTGAAATTGAATTGTGAACATAAAAATAAAATACAAATAGATTGTGTGTATTCAAATAAAATCAGTTTAGGCAGTTAATAAATATAATACGGTTAATAAATAATACAGTTACTAAATTACGGCCTACTGAGTTTGCTTCGATTAAATTCCACTACGTTCAAGTCATGCTTGCTGAAAATGAATTGGTGAGTGTACTTATTTACCAGTAAGTTTTCATAAGCAAGGAATATACTGTGGTTGAATTTAATAATAAATACACAAACACCTCTTAACCACAAACTTTATACTTTAAAGTTTGTAGTTAAGAGGTTTTTGCGTATTTATTATTAAATTCAACCACAGTATATTCCTAATAAATAGTAGTAGTACTAATAAACATTAAATGTTACCCGTTAATTATGTCAGGCGTATTGGCCTGGCGGTTTTCGGCTCAGCCTATTGGTTAGAAATGGCAGCCAATAGATTTCTTCTCAGAAAACAGATTTCAGTTTAAAAATGCCAGATTTTAGATACAGTTTTTCAGTGCTAGAATACTGTAAAATGTTTCCTGGTCTTATATTTATAAAACGTTTCTAGGATATATCCCAGGACTCGGTTCAGATCCTGTCAAAATAATTTTTAAACCAGAAGTCAATGTGATACACTCTATATTTGCAGAAGTAGTCAAACATACAAATTTTGAATTGATTAATTTTCCTTGTTTTACTTTACAAAAAATGTTTATAAATTTCAGTAAGGGATTGAAACTTTATTCATTGTCTCATACTATTTTTACAGAAATTTTTTTTTTTTTTATATTGTTCTCTATAATAAATAGTGGACATCTAAACAATGAACATGGTGTGACTATGTCTGCTTCTTGAAGATTCTACTTTAATATAAAATAGTGTTTAAAATGAAAAATCATGTAGGAATTAATAAGCATTTTACATTTTTTATTTTTGTTTTAATTTTGATAATATATTTGAAAATTGTTTACTGTTATTTTTATTAGTATTTTTAATGATTTTAATAAAAGAAAAATATTATAAAATAATATTTGTATTATGTGAATAGCTTTCCTTATAGGCATCTAAATAGTATAGAAAACTATTTTTACATTATATTATAAGATTTCATGTTATAATGTTTAATATACCATAATGTCTTAATATATATTAAACTCTTGCTGTTTAGATTGCTCGGGAACATGGAATTAGATTTATGGAAACATCAGCAAAAGCAAATATTAATATTGAACGAGCATTCAACGAACTTGCAGAAGCAATATTAGACAAAACATCAGGTCGTGATCAAACGGAAGCAACAGACCGTGTATTAGTGGACAGACGGGTAGACCGAGGGGTCAACAGATGTTGTTAAAAAAAACACACACACAATGGTGGTTCAGAACATGACATATCTGTAAGTGGCGTTTTCGGTTAATTTTTTCTTAATCCTTCCGCATAACCTGAAGTAATTGTTCTTCTGAACTGAAACTATTTTAAATTATAAAACATTGTTGTGAAGGTTTTTGTTTATGCTATCCAATTGTTTTTACATAATGTTTAAAAACGAATAAGATAAATTGTAATTTATAAATTAAATAGATCATGATTTAAGCAACAATTAAGATATAAATTTCACATTATAAATTTATGTTTCTGTCAATGTACAGTCAACATTGCCTTCAATTATTAATTATTTTTAGATTTGGCGAAATAAAGTGAATAATCTAGTTAGATAATTTTACAAATGTTTAAAATATTGGTACTAGGTAAAGTGCCCCGTCATTCCTTTTAATTCATATTTTTACCAGTGTTAAGTATTCAAATGATTATTGAATTACTAATTGTCTAAAATATTTTATTTGCCTTATCATTGCAATTTTTAATAAAAATTCTTCTGGGTAAAATTTAGTTTTCAAATGTTTTATTAAATTTTTCTATACTTACAAAATAATGGATAGAGCAAAATTATGGAAGCCAGAAGTATATATAGTAGTACAATACAATTAATATTCATGTTTCTATATTGATGAAAAATTATAAATTTGTTATTACAATATTTGATAACAAATGTATGAAAGTTTATTTTGTCAAATATTTGATTTTATATTTATACTAAGAAATTATTTTCTGCTTCTTGTAAATGTTAAAGAAAAACTTGAGACATAAATCATAATTATAATAATTTGTTGTAAAACAATGCTGCTGGTCTGTTGGTAACAAATTGAATAAATAATCCTGTTTTCACTTAGTTCGCTGGTATGAATTATTTTGCTTTATATATATATATATATATATGAAATAAATGATAAAAACCAAAGGCAGTGAACATTTAGTTCTTTACAAAATTTAATGTTGTTTCAGGTAATTTTTTATAGGAACATAAAATTTTATTTTTTTATTGTTTCATGGTAAGATATTCCATTTAATTAAAACATTGTTTTACTCAAATTGCTGTATATTGACTACACAAATTTGTTAAAATTTGAGTTATAAAAGAAATAGTGTTATATATATATATATATATATATATATATATATATATATATATATATATATATAATCTAAAAAAATTATACACATAACGTTTTTTTTTTTCTTGA
Source organism: Prosapia bicincta (assembly GCA_036971475.1). Classification (NCBI taxonomy): domain Eukaryota; kingdom Metazoa; phylum Arthropoda; class Insecta; order Hemiptera; family Cercopidae; genus Prosapia; species Prosapia bicincta. Next base: position 14,260,476 of record JBAIZL010000001.1, on the reverse strand, counting down.
ATCTCGGAGAATAATTTAGTTAGCTTTTATTCGTTGTGTGGCAGGATTAAGTGGCAAAATCGTTACAGAACAGTGTTGTGGTTGAATGTGAAAAAGTTAAAAGTGGAAACACCTGGCTATTTTCAGATGCTTATTTTTCAAAATAAATTTTAAAAACCCCATTTTCATGTGTTATTTTGCACAGTGTACATAATATACAAGATTGCTTTTTAATATTTTCTATATTATTGTTATTGTTATTATTATCAATTATTATAACGACTTGTAACTTACTGCTTGATATGGTAAATTACCAAAGAGTGTTTAATAGCCTATAATATAAGGCGGCCACACTTTTTTAAATTGTTAATATATTTGAATTTGTTTTCTTAAACTACTTTGTATAATCTTATAGTGAGTTTTATTATTTAATTAGAAACGTTCAGAGTATTAAGTTGTTAATTTTTCTCAGTTTGTTTTCTGCCTATATCTTGATGTTTTTAGTAGTTTACATAATTTGTATTTCAGTTGCCCAACATGAACAGCCAATAATTATACTGACTACATAATATTTAAGTGCAAATAAATTACTGTGGAAGTATATAAATATATTTTTGTCTGAATAATAAATATTTTTGGTCTAAAAAATAAAAACTTTTCTAACACTTTTAATTATTATTGATGATTCATTTATGTTTACTTGAAATTTTTTTGCCCTTCAATATAATAAAACTGATATTAATTCTTCATATTTTTCCTAAAAATCTGTAAGATGTATGGATTATAATTGAAATTAATGTAATAATTGCATTTTTTAAAAAAATTCTGTTATGATAGTCTCATTAAAATCTTTAAATGTGTTTATATTATTTTATATGCAATTCCAGCATGCCCTTGAAATACCTTGCTCTTGAAAACTTTTTTACTTTTTAAAGGTTTGTTCAGATATGCAACAGTTTGTTAACATAATATCACTGTGTGTTTTGTTTTTGTTAATACAGCTCGCTAAACTCAATAATAGGGCATTATATCAGTAAAGTGGCCATTATTACCGTTTTCAATTGTACTGTCCTATTATTGTAGAGCATTTTAGGTACCCCATTTGTTTTAGAGAAACACCATAAATGTTCTGGTAATGGTTTAAAACATAAATATCATTCTATCTTTTCCTGTTACAACTGCAAGTAATAAATATGGTGAAACTAAAGGCATTTTTAATGTTTATTTTCACGTTCCTTTACAGTTTTGTTCGCGCAGGTTGCAGGGGTATTATCTATGCCACTGAGAAACCAGTAGAATTTAGTCAATAAATTTATCTACTTCCTGCTATTATGATGAGCCAAAATGTGTTTTCTATGGACTGTCTTGAATAATCAGTACATAAACATATTTTAAACAAACTGAAAAATAATTCTGAAATTTATGAAAATATACTGTGAGGTCAATAACAGATTTCGGTTATATTTTTCAAAAATGGTAATTTAAGAAGAACTTTTTAAATGGTTTTATATACTCAGAGGATAAAAGTGATGAAAAAGTATTAATCTATTATAAATAGTATACAAATCAATATATTTAAATCCAATAGTTTATTGCATCTGTTTCTTCTAATTTTACTTCGGTAATAATAAATAAATTATAAAATTATTATTGTTAATTGTAAACAGTTTTTCCACCACTAAGTGCAATAATTTTTTATGTGATGAGGCACCTTTTGGTCACTTGACCATTGGCGAGTCACTGTGATTTGACAATGCTCGAGTGACTGAAAGGTGCCTCATGACATAAGGTAAAATTATTGCACTTAGTGGTGGAAAAATTGTTTACAATTAACAATAATAACTTTATAAAGTCAGTGCAATGGAAAAATAATGGACAGCGTAAAATATCACGATAAATAAATTATATATATTTGTACAATCTCACATAATACAACAATATAAAATTTCAAAAAGCTGCATTGAAATAAGAAGGAATATTATACATTATGAAATAATGTAATTATTCTATCACTGATGAAAAGAATAACATAGTGTTTGGAACATCTTTTAGGTGTATGATAATTATTTGAGCATGCCCTTTTGCAGTGTAAGGATGTTGCATTGCAATAATGACATCATCATATCAGCATTGTGTTAGGATAAATTGTTGCACGTCTGGACATACCTTGAGAATGTACTTTACTCCTTGTCATTACAAGAACATATTCATTACCCCAACAAGCAACAAAGCAAATTCAAATGAAATGTTTAATAAAAATATTTTGAATTAAATATCAAAATTGAAAGATTTGTATTTGCATGCATCAGTATGTTTTTTTAGTAGTTCAAACATGCTGTAATTTTTATACCCATTGTCAAATAAAGTTTGAAGTTTTAATACACAGATTGATTTTATAGTATAATTTTTAAAACATTTAAATTAATGCGTAGGTATTTTCAGTACCAAACACTTCCAAGACTCTTGGAATTATTTTAAATGCCCAATTGGGTGTAATGTTTAAAAATAAACGAATAGGTGTATTTCTTTTAAAAATTGTTTATAAATAGAAATTATAATAATTACCAGAAATAATTAACCATCTGAAAATACAGGTGGTTGTAAATGTATCACCTGTTATGGTAAGAAAATGCATTTTGAAATATGTCAGAATGTGATAAAACTGTCCACCTAAATAACCTACACACACACACACCAGTTAGTATACAGGTTAGATTTGAAGGGCATTTTGGATATACTAAACAAAGATAATACTTCTCTCAAAAAATACTTGAAAATTATTCAGATCAATTTTAGAATGTTCTCTCTCTCTCTCTCTCTCTCTCTCTCTCTCTCTCTCTCTCTATTTTATCCTATAAAAAAATTGTTTAAAACCTAACAATGTGATTCAAAAGTGAGATTAATTTATGAAACAAAATTTAACAGACCTGAAAAAATCTTTTGTAAGTTTATAGAAAACTACTTATATATAAAATTATTAAGTAAAAATGTGTGTTTAACAGTTTATTTTTCTTCATTTTGTATAATTAATTAATTAAATGATACTGTCAAACTAATTGATCATCTTAAACACAATAAAAAATATCATTTATCAACAATAAAAGGAATAGATCATTTACATATAACTTTGTCTGAGTCATCCAATATTTTATTAAGTTTAATAATTTACATTAAATATGATGGCTTTGAGCTATTATTAAACAACAAAATGTAGATTATATGTAAAATTTGATTTTTTTAAAATGTAATTAAGTAATAGAGATTTGCATTTCATTAAATAAATCAAATGCTTTTAATTTAAACTAACATAAGATTATTATAAATTAGAACAAATGTTTTAAGTTTATAAACTTGCTTCAATAATAATAACAGCCTAGTAAATGATTGGGTTTACATAATGAAAAATTAATGAGTTCCTATTGCTTTTGTAGAATAAATTCTTCTTTAATAAGAATTATTGTAGTAGTAAACTGTGATTGAATGCCGAAGTGAAATTAAAAGATGTTTTGTAATTTTATACTTTTCACTGCATTTATTGATATTTGCTCATGATTACATAAATTCAAGGTAAATATTATGTGTTATCTTTTCAACTATTCCCAACAAAATTGTTTTATAACTCTCATTTAAACAGATATTTATGAATATTAAGCAATATTTTTTATAAGGTAATAAGTTACTGGGAGTTTTAGATATTTGTAACAAATTAATTAACGTGTATATTGTAGGAGTTTTATGAAAGTAATTTTCACAAATTTCAGATTATCTTGTACAACATGTTGACCCAGCATGGATAAGATCCATTCTTCCCATAGTTTCTGAATTATATTTGTAAATTTAATTAACAATATCGATGGTAATCCAAGTGATGTTGAATAAAGTTAATTTCTGTATTTAATGGGAGACATTGATAACGTCATAATTTCTACATTATATGAAAGACATTACAATCTCTGGCACCAGTGTATTGTTAATCAGAACAAGGCATTACTACATTGGGAAAGTCATGTCTACATTCACTAGGATGTCTATTTACAATACAAATATTAGAATATATAGAATATCAAAAATAAGTAAAACCTCTATACCACAAATGACTTTTTTCTTTTATTTAAAACCTTATGTACATTTCGATTGCATAGCAATCATCCTCAAAGGTAATTTATAATTAAAAAAAAAAATATCATTTTTCATTTCTTTTAATTGTAAATTACCCCTGAGGAAGATTGCTCTGCAACGAAATGTAGATAAGGTTTTAAATAAAAGAAAATAGTAATTTGTGGTATAGAGGTTTTATTTATTTATGATAAACATTACGCCACAGTTGTTTTATACAGTTAGAGATAGAATATGTTTACTATACCAGATCAAATCATCACTCCCATATTGTATGTGACACAATGGGATTCTGTTTTGTTGTTTTACCTTTGTAGACAAAAGTAATAAAAATGTAACACTATTAAAATAATAAACAATGACAAAAAAGCTCAGAGAATTCACATGATAATAAAAAATGAGAAACACTTATGTAAAGTGGAAATCTAGCTGTACAAACTAACAATGAACAGAAACCTCATGCTTGATTAGTGACAATGGTCCCAATACATTCACATCCAATGTGTTAGACTTATTATAATTTTGCTATTTGTTTTTAAAAATAATTTCATAGCAATAATGAAACAAAATAAATATAATATTGTGTTAGGAAATTATTTTAAATTCAGTGTTGTAAAAAAATGTTATTTTAAAAATAATATCAAGGTTGTATCATAGATTTAAAGCTTTAAATGTACAGTAGTCCCTCGTTATTTGTAAGGGACATTCGCCGAACTTACTGCAAATAGTGAAACCAACTTGGAAAGTCTAGGGTTACGTTACGCACCAAAAATATGAACATCAATTACAGCTATACTGTACACTTATAATACAGTATCGTATATTTACATACAAGATAATTACACACATACATATTTTTATTGTTTATTTACGTTTTCCTTCAATCTGAACTAAACATTTTCACAAGTAGACACTCAAAAAGAAAGTCAGAGTTAGTTACAGCCGCCAGATACAATTATCTAGGTTTGGATTTTGAAAACTATAAAGTGGATGTAGGCGCCAGATTAACTGATCGTTGTTTAACCCACGATAGGATGGTGGTTGGCTGATCGGAAGATAATGGCACTTTGCTATAAATAAGGAATGTCTATTTTTTGAGTAGTAGGCCTAGTAGTGTAAAGTATAACAGATTTTTGGAGAATAATCAGATATCTTTGTGATGAGTAATGTATGAAATAAATAACACAAGAACACATCCTACAACCTTCTCAGTAACTATACTGTCTTTCTTTTTTTTAATACGATACATATTTGTGGGATATCCTGTAATTTTCCCAACCGGGAATAGCGAGGGACTACTGTAATCTGAATTTACCAATAAAATATGGTACAAGGTAGTTAATACGGCCTGAAGTAATAAAGTTCATTGTAATTAATATCTGTAATTGAAATTTCATAAAACAACTATAATTTTAGCAATATTATAGTTAAAAAATGCTTTTCGATCAATATTGATTTTAGTTTAATTTGTGTATACAGTAAATCTAAATTTTAAGTTTTGTATCAGTTTTAAAACTTATTTATTCAAAAATAAAAGTAATTTCATAAATAAAAGCTAAACTTTCCATAATTCATCTAGTGTGAATATACAAAAGTTGTTTAATCTATTTTTAACACTTGAGCCCAATATTTTTTTGTATTAAGGTATCGTAATTGTTATGGTGGTGAGGTACTGAATTATTATAGTCGATTTTACAATCATTGTCATACTGTCTAAGTAAAAAGGGAAGATTTCCTTTTTTTTATTCTTGGTATTCTATATACTGTAGATAAAAACCCTCTGATTTGATTGAAGTAGAATGTAACCTACTCTACTGATATTGTTGCCTATTTTCCCACTATTTTGATTTGTGTTCGATAGTGTTGAAATGATGTTTGATAGTTACAATGTTGATAAAATGATTTGATGGCATAATTAAATAAAGTTGATAAATAACAGATACAGTAGGTAGAACAAAATGTAAGATATAAAGCTTTGGGAGTAATAATATTATTACTGTTTTGTTTTTTAATACAGTAGAGTGTCGATAATTCGAGGTACATGGGATCGAGGTCCCCTCGGATTACCAAAAGCTAGGATTACATGTTCCTGTGCATTAAAAAAATTGAAGTTTTAATGAACCCTAATACTATAGGTAATTAAAAATGCACTAAATAAGTTTGTAGAACTTTTATAAACATTTCTTTAAAGCCAAACCCATCGTTTTCAATCAAAATGATATAACAGGCTCAAATTTAACGGAAGCTCGGAATATTGAGACTCTACTGTACATGTAAATATTTATGCTGGCTCATAACAGTTACAATATGAAAAAAAAACATCTGATAAGCTAGCAGATGACCACTTTTTAATCAATGAAGTGGTGAGGCTGAGGTAACCAGTTCAAACTAGTAGCTATTGATATCCTTTGCAAAAATAAATCTGGAGTTCATTTTATTCAAGATTAACTACAATATGACCTTTTAAGATGTGGAAGGAAATCTGGTATTGCAGCAGATGGTTTTTTATACCGGCAAGTCTTTTATCAAAATTTTTAATGAAACGGATTTATCTTTGTGTAAATTTTTGAATTTTATTTAAAATATCTCAAAGTCTAGCTAACAATCTTCTACGTAGTTTAATAGCTTTAGACAACAAATTTGATAATTCCATCATATCTTAAACTCAATTTAAAGAATCTCTGAAAGCTTTTATTTTTCCAGCACATGAAGAAGTAACATCACCATCCTGTGTTAGTGTTTTTAATGTGGGAATGAAATTTGAAAATGTTTTTCCAACTTTAATTATGTTGCTAACAGCTATAAATCATCTCAAATACTGTTTCAGATTGATTGTTCCAGTTTTAAACTATAATTGAATATTCAACACAATTTTAGTTCAGTGGTCAATGGCAAGTATGAATATGTTTGTATGTGATGATTTATTCACAATATTTCTCCCGAACAATTTTAAAAAAATTTAATGAAAAAGCATTATTGTGATTTTTAATGAACTTGATTAACATTTTCAAAATATTTAATATTTTTTGTATTGAAATTCTGGATTTGTGCCATTTTATCAACTGGAAAAGTTGATGGACAATCAACTAATTGGACATTGTAAACCTACATCAGTTATAAATATAAATTTGATAAGATTGTATGCCTATCGCTAAAATTTAAAAATAATTGAAAATCTAATCATTCTTAAGAAATTATAGAACTATTTTTTATTTCTCAAGATATTTACACTACACACACACACACACACACACACACACACACACACACACACACACACACACACACACACACACACACACACACACACACACACACACACACATATATATATATATATATATATATATATAATGTAGAGTGTTGGTAATGTCAACCAACGAAAAGCTTTGAGTGTATTATTCAATGAATTATTCCTGTAATTAGTGTATATTATTTAATCTTGAATATATATATATATATATATATATATATATATATATATATATATTCAAGATTAAATAATATACACTAATTACAGGAATAATTTATTGAATAATACACTCAAAGCTTTTCGTTCGTTGACATTACCAACATTCTCAGGAATTACTAAGAATGACAAAAGAACTGTCTAACAAATATGAAGTTACTAGATAACTTCATCTAGTAACTTCATATTTGTTAGACAGTTTTTTTGTCATTCTTAGTAATTCCTGAGGATGTTGGTAATGTCAACCAACGAAAAGCTTTGAGTGTATTATTCAATAAATTATTCCTGTAATTAGTGTATATTATTTAATCTTGAAAATAATTCCAACAGGAAAACCTATTTGATATTCTACATATATATATATATAGATTTTTTGGACTAGGAGACTGACAGACTTACCTTGGTAAGAGTCCACACTGTAGTCTTGAAATAGAAACACATAAAAGCACTTAAACAATGATATATTTCAACCACACAGTGGTCTTTGTCAATCGAAGAGACAAATATATATATATATATATATATATATATATATATATATATATGAAGTTAATATATTACTATAGGTAAAATTATTGCACTTAATGGTGGATAAAATTACTTACATAGTAATATATTATGAACTTCATAAAGTCAGTGCAACGGAAAAACAATGGATAACGTTAAATATCAAGAATATATATATATATATATATATATATATATATATGAAGTTGATAAATTACTATTGTAAATATTTTTATCCACCACTAAGTGCAATAATTTTACCTTGTGTGATGAGGCACCTTTCGGTCACTTGACCATTGTCGAATCACTGAATTCATTTTCTCTATTTTTCTGGTGTGGATGTTCGGTCCGTAATGTTGGTATTTGTTGACGTCATACATATTTATTCTTGAGCCGCGTGAATAATACATCAACTGCATAAGTTGTCTGTAGGTTCATTAAATTGTTGTGTATTTTTTTATAAATGTGGTATTTTTCTAGTGAGTTTAGTTCTATTGGTGTATTATTTATTTCAAGTATAGTTAGGTTATTTTCGTAATTTGTTATTTCATGTTTATGTGATATTAGGTCTGCTGCAACATTCGAAACAGAAACAATCAGAACAATTAACTATCTTGACATTACATTAAATATAAATAATAATAACATAGAAACTACAGTACACAGAAAACCAATTCCAACAATACCACAATACTCTACAAATCTAGCCATCCCTAGACACACAACATTAACAATTACAGTAACATGATAAATAAAGCAATAAAATACACACAAGATAACAAACAAATAATAAATGAAGAATTAGATAACATTACAAAAATAGCAATAGAAAATGGATACAACAAACACCTTATAAAATTCATGTACAATAATTTTTTTAAAAAACTAACCCCTACACAACACTACAGACTGAACACAAAAATAATAAAAATAAAAAAATCTACCTAAAATATACATACACCAATAACAAAATAGAAAAATTAACAAATATATACAACAAAGAATACTACACTCCAACATAAAAACCAAACAACAAAATAATAAAATATCTTAATAACACAAACCACAAAACAAATACAGAAAAACATAACCTATCAGGAATTTACAAAATTACACGCAACGACTGCAATGCATTTTACATAGCAAAAACAACCAGATCATTTAAAATAAGATTTGAAAGACATTACAGAGTATTCAAAAATAAAAATACAAAAGTATCAAATGTTGCAGCACGCCGAATATCACATAAACATGAAATAACAAATTACGAAAATAACCGAACCATACTTGAAATAAATAATAACCCAATAGAACTAAACTCACTAGAAAAATACCACATTTATAAAAACATACACAACAATTTAATGAACCTACAGACAACATAAGCAGACGACGTATTATTCAAAAACATTATACCTGCGGCTCAAGAAGAAATATGTATGACGTCAACAAATACCAACATCACGGACCAAACATCCACACCAGAAAAATAGAGAAAATTAATTCAGTGATTTGACAATGGTCAAGTGACCGAACGGTGCCTCATCACATAAGGTAAAATTATTGCACTTGGTGGTGGAAAAAAATTATCTACAAGTAGTAATTAAACTTCACACACATATATATATATATATATATATATATATATATATATATATATATATATAGATTTTTTGGACTAGGAGACTGACAGACTTACCTTGGTAAGAGTCCACACTGTAGTCTTGAAATAGAAACACATAAAAGCACTAAATATCTATTTATTTTATTTCATTCTCTCATATTTCTTTTTGTGTTTTCTCTTCGATTGATAAAGACCACTGTGTGGTTGAAATATATCATTGTTTTAGTGCTTTTATGTGTTTCTATTTCAAGACTACAGTGTGGACTCTTACCAAGGTAAGTCTGTCAGTCTCCTAGTCCAAAAAATCTAAATAATCTTTACCAACCAAAACTAACCTAAAATATATATATATATATATATATATATATATATATATATATATATATATATATATATATATATATATATATATACATACCATCTACTTACTAATAATATAATTTTATTAAATGTTTTTAAATACATTATTTAACTATTCTTTGAGCTTAGCTTGTGATATTATGTTAATAAAATACAAATAAAAGATATACACAAAACTAACAAATTAATCATTTATTGACTCAGATGTGTTTCAACCACAAAGTCATCATCAGTGGCTAATACAATTTCTAGCTTACAATACTCACTGATGATACTGACTTTGTCATTGAAACGCCTCTGAGCTGATAAATGATTAATTTGAGTTTTGTGTACATCTTTTATTTGTATTAATACTGCATTGTTTAAAATATTATTTTGAAAGATTTGTTATGCTACCTTTTAAAAAAAATAACACATCAAGAATTTGACAAATAAACATAAAAATAAGTGCTAATTTGGTTTTTATTACAAATATGAGCTCTACCTATCCTCATTGATTTTAGAAATGTTAGTATATCGTGCAAAAATTGTATTAAGACTATGTGTTACTTAACTCCAATTACACTAAAATTTTCACATGGTATTTTACATAATGACCCCCTGAAGTCTCATAGAACTGTCAAGTAACATTGTTCCCCATTATCTTCCTATTACTCTTTAGAGGTCAGCTGGGGTTGATATGTCTCTTCAAATCTTTCAAAACAAACACTACAAATAAGCAGTTGTTTTTATTTATGTACTCAAATTGAAGAAGACAATTTAATTTTAACCCTACATTATTTGAAATATTGTTAAAAAAAAATATTTAAACAACGCATACTGTTGTGCCAAATTACAAGTCTGATTTTTTAAAATATTATTCGAGTTCTAAGAATAACAAATATGCAAAAATTTTACAAGTACCTAGTAAAAATTTGGAAATGATGTGTTATTTCTATTTTAATGATTTAACTATTTGACTCAATTCAACAACTTTCTAAAATTTGTAAGGCATGTTTTGCACAGAAACTTGGAGGTATTTAGTCAAGTAGTTAATTCATTAAAATAGTGAACTAAAAACTTTTCTGGCTAAGATAAAGGGCAATGCAGTATAAGAAATTTTAAAAACGTTACTTGTTATAATTAGTAATTTGTAATTAATCCTGGCTATTTAGTAGCATTAATAATGTTCTTCAGTGTAACAATTTTTTAAATCACATTTCAAATTACAGAAATAGTAAAGATATTCAGGTTTCTCTGAAAATTATTTTAAATTAATACTGTTATTATTATTTAGTTGTACTGGTATTGGGTAGTGAACAATTGTTTCAGTTATCCTTATTTTTATCATTCCATTGATTAAATTTTGGTTTACCATATTATGTTTTAATTAATTATATATGCTTTATCGTGTAATTTTAATAATTTGTTTATTCCTTAACTTCATTAGCTGTTTGCTTCTAATAAATACTCTGCACAATCCATTTTAGGCAGATTTTGTAGTTTTCTAGTCAGATTTATTTATCAAATAACTTAATGCAAGATTTGCATATTCTGCATCAAGTAATAATTTTATACTGCTAAGCTTTTACTTGTAAAATGTGATGTCCAAGTTTACAATTTAATGAACGTTTTAGTAATGATGTCGGATGTTCAATTAGTATTGCATCAGATTTTGTCATCCATTTTTGGATTGGGTTGAGACTAGCACAAATTAAAGTGTAGCTGTGATTTGTACATATATATATGTATACATATATATATATAATTCTTGCTTTTTTATTTCTATTTTAAATGTTGTCTAATATTATTTATAAATTTAGTTGCAACGTTCAAAATATATTTACTTTCAACAATGTCATTGAGATATATTTTGTTATACCTTTTAAGCTAAATTTCTCTTGATCTCACCTATTTAGGTATGTTATAGATTCTACATAGTTTTATGAAGCGTAGATAGAGTAAGTTTTACGTGGGGGCCCAAAAATAACCGAGAAGCACTTTTTAAGTAATACAGATTTTTTTTTTAATACCAGACCTTAGTCACTTTTAAAATACTCTCTGTTAACACTAATACACTGGGTGGAATAATACTTCCAGTTCCAAATAGTTTATTTTTTCCCCATACATTCAGCTCTTTCATTTTTTGGCCCATGTCTGCAATGTTACTAGGAAACAAGTTGCAAGATTCGATGAGTAAAGTAAATGAAAAAGTATCATTTTTGCACAAATAATTACATACAAAAATGGTACCATTGATATGGTGAAAAACTACTTTACTCTGCCACAAATTGTTTTTTTTTTCAAATGAACTCTTATGCAACTAATATTAAATACATAAGTAGAAGATTCAGTTCACGGTTTGATGCTCAGAGATGTATTCTGTGTGAACAATACTATGCAAGTTGAAAAACAGAAATTTTATTTACCATGAAAACAAGGATAGGCAGGTCTTTACTTTTTACTATGAAAACTGTAGCTTGGTATCAGGGTTGTGCTCATAATACAAGATTCATCCCCAGTGATAGTTTTCAAAAATGTTCTTGTCCACTTCCAACAAAACATAGCAAGCAAGGAGAGGTATGATAAACTTTTTTATGATGAGTCAACAAGCGAAATATGAGTTCCATCATGAATTATTTTATTATAAATCTTCGACTAAAAGCATTACACAAAAAATCCACGAAATACCAGATAGTTCTATAATTGGATTTTAGTAAGCTATCTGTCCTAGTATGTAAATAATTTCTTTGTTTTCACACAATTCTTGGCATTGACTGCTTACTTGGGAATAGTATGCCCAGAAAATATTTCTGCAAACACCACTTGTTAAGGCATGTTCTTTAGAAGATGTAGACAACATATAGACCATTACTAACTAAGCAAAACAAAATTTTACTATAGTACTATTTTGAACATCAGCCAACATCGCAAAATAACTGTTATAGGTGGATCAGTACAACCTTCTTAAGGGATGCAGCTTGGCAATATTTAGATCATAACTAGTTTCAATGCATATTTTAATTGATCAAAATGTAAAACTTTATAATACATTGCAAACATTATATATCACATCGTCCATTATTTTTCCATTGCACTGACTTTATAAAGTTATTATTGTTAATGTAAACAATTATTCCAGCACTAAGTACAATTAATTTTTACCTTTTGTGATGAGGCACCTTTCGGTCACTTGACCATTGTCTAATCATTTATATGTTTGTATGTTACCAAACAACAAAATAATAAAATATCTCAATAACACAAACCACAAAATAAATACAGAAAACATTAACCTATCTAGAATCTACAAAATTACCTGTAACAAATGCAACACATTTTACATAGGAAAAACAACTAGATCATTTAAAATTAAATTTTCACACCATTCAAAACTAATAATTAAAACGGATCAAATGTAGCAGAACTCCTAATATCACACAGCCATACAAAAACAAATTAAAAAAATAACCATACTTGAAATAAATAACAATCCAAAAGAACATAACTCACTAGAAAAATACCACATTTGTAAAAACAAACACAATAACCTAATTAACCAACAGATGACACACTCTTCAAAAACATCATACACAAAACAGGACAAAATGCATATGATGTCAACAAGTACCAACATCACAAATCGGAAATTTAAAAAAATAATTCATTGATTTGACAATGGTCAAGTGACCGAAAGGTGCCTCATCACAAAGTAAATATTAATTGCATTTAGTGGTGGAATAATTGTTTACAATTAACATATAACTTTATAAAATCAGGGCAATGGAATAATAGACAATGTTAAATTTCAGATATATATATATATATATATATATATATATATATATATATTTATATATTTTTAGGTTAGTTTTGGTTGGTAAAGATTATTTAGATTTTTTGGACTAGGAGACTGACAGACTTACCTTGGTAAGAGTCCACACTGTAGTCTTGACTACAGTGTGGACTCTTACCAAGGTAAGTCTGTCAGTCTCCTAGTCCAAAAAATCTATATATATATATATATATATATATATATATATATATATATATATATATATACATCGTAATATGTTTTCTTGTGTATTAATAAAGAACAAAAGTCAAAATACAAATACAAGAATTATATTTGAATTTACAATTCAAAGCTTTTCGTTGGCTAACAGTAATTCTTGTATTTGTATTTTGACTTTTGTTCTTTATTAATACACAAGAAAACATATTACGATATTTATATCTATAACCTTACAGGGTTGTATTTTGTGTGAATTAGAAGTGAATGTATAAAGGATGATGTTGGTGCTGTTAGCCAACAAAAAGTTTTGAATTGTAATTCTTGTATTTGTATTTTGACTTTTGTTCTTTATATATATATATATATATATATATATATATATATATATATATATATATATATATATATATATATATATATAATGATAAAAGACTATAATATTGAGCCAGCAAGACTAGAGTAAAATAATTGACTAACGGTAATAATTTTAATTCTACATGGAACGCTAATAGTGTTCACAAGAAAAAAAAAGAAATAAGGTTTTCTCTAAAGGTTACAGAATAGATATTCATTTCAAATTCCACAAAGGAGTATATCTTGTGTATGGAGTATATCAAATGACCCATTTGTATCATGCAAAAGAGGCAATAATGTAACTAATGTTCCCATACAGTAGAAAAAGTAGGATTTTTAATGAACCCTAACACTATAATTAAGAATGTGACAAATAAGATTATAGAACTTTATTGATTACAGTACTTACATTAGTTTAATGTTGCTTTATAATACATTGTTCATCACGGTTGCTACATTTTTTGGAAAAGGTTGTGGTGTCTTCTGTGTCTGCTTATCAGATCGTTTACGTGCTACAGTGTCGTATAGACATCTTAGCAGAAGCACATCTGTTGTCATGGTGTTTGTCTGTTGTTTTATATAGTGCAGTGCAGTTCCCAAAGCGGCCTTTTTTTTCAACATGACCAATTTCCCTTTCTTTTACTGTCTCAGTTGAACAGTCAGTCTTTATTCTTGTCATCAGTAGTTTTTTTTGTACCATTTTAATAATCGTAACATCAGTTACCTCAAATTGTTTGTCCTTATTCATTCACTAACTTGGGTCTGTACTATCGGAATTTTCACAGCCAGGAAGTTTCTTGATAAGACATGTCAAATCTGTTTCTTCTTGTGGATCAATAACACAGTCAACAGTTTCATTATGACTCAAGACTTTATTCCACAACTTGCCTAATGTTTCTTTTTTTATTTAGTTCCATGATTCGGTTATCCAGTATACAACTTCCTTGTCTGTAATTCTTTTTAGAAAGCCTACAATGCTTTCTTCCCCTTCAGTAATTTCCAAGAGAGATTAGAAGATGTAATGTTTGTACTTTTTTTCATACATTCCGGAACACCCTGATCCATCATCTGGATTAGGATTGTAATATTTGCAAGTATAAATAAAGACTGAACATCATTAGAGCTTCATTAGTATCCGACGATTTGTCTAACAGTAAAATAGCCTTCTGAGGCAAATTCTTTGCTTTTAAAATTGTTTGTTTCGGGTGCAATTTCATTAAAACCCACTCTTTGAATAGTTCTCTATATATTCAAGTAGCTCTTTTTTTCTTGATTTTGGAAATGTGTTTAAACACCCACAGCTTAGCTGATTTGCCTATATCTACGAGCTTATGATTATAATGTCTGTTGAATTAGAACAAGCTATGACGGTTATCCCCTTCTTACTTTTCTTATGACTGGGAACTGCATTTTCTTTGCGAGAGGCAAGAGTTTTTGATGGAAGCATTTTAAAATTGAGTCATGTTTCATCACAGTTGATCACGAAAAAGATTTTCCTTTTTTATAAGTTTTTGAAATTTTTCAAAAAAATTGCAACACTAAATTGGCATACCGACATTCCCTGCACACGTTTAATTGTTGCACTATGTACCTCTTTGTACCAGTATGTACCATCTATCTAACCAGCGCCTACGCTAGCAGTAAAATCATCGTCCCCGTCTTTAAATCTATTTCTAAAGAATAATGCTTTTTCCTAAAACATTGGCCTTATCACGGATATGTTTCACTACATACTGAGGAGGAGCAAGAATAGGCACAAAATAAAAACAGAATGGCGAGGAAAAAAAATACTGAGCAAACACTTTCTACATTTCTTGGAAGCCCAACTCATTTCTTTTCAAATAGATAAAATAGTCTGAAATAGAAATAGGCTCGAATTTGAGAGAAACTCGAAAAACTTGGAATTTTTACTCACTGTATTAAAAAAAAAGTATTTTGCAAGAGAAATTTTTATTGAAAACACCCCGTTTCCAGGTTATAGTTATAGGTATAATTTAACAAGGCAAAAATTGTCTGGTGGGAGAAACTTGCATCCATTGAGACATAATAATACAACAGACAATTATATATCAATGTTAAAAATCTAGATGTAAGATTAGTCTTGGTGGTCTCCCAAATGGGAAACTAATGGAGTTTAGCTTGACAATAGCTAGATATGAGTTTGAAATCAACAATAATGCTACTAGATTGCAATGAACAGGTAGGCTTTATTATAATAAAAACAAATATTGATCCACTAATTCATGAAAGTTCCCAGATCTACTGAAATTATTCATTTTTTAAAAGATTGGAAAAATATATAAGAGGGCCCACGATAAATTTAAATTCAGACCCCTTGGCAGTGACTTAAGAACACCCTTAGTGAATAAGAATACACACTCTGTGGTAGTTATAAAACTGGACTAGGATGTGAATAACTTCTGCGTGCTTTGACTAGCTTGATATTTCGGAGGTGAAATGATTTATGAAGAACAGTGCCATAGTACAACACTTGTGTATCTTCTCACACAAGAAAATTATAATTGAAAAAAGGTGGTAAAAATCGCATAGTAGCAAAGTAACACTTTTTGCAGTTTAAAAGCAATCGGTTCAATTGACTTCACCAAAGAAGGATGGGAAAAGAATATGAATAAAGGTAGGGTTAAGTTGAAAACATAAAACCTGTTGGTAGTGGCTATAGAGGAGATATGACACCACTTGTCCAGGGTCTTGTAGCTGAAGTAAACCCATTACCTATTAGGGTCATATGTTTTCTGAACACATCCCCTTGTAAGAAGGGTAGGATTTAATGGTCACCTGATACTGGGGATAGGGGGAAATTAATGGCACCCCATCTACCTGCTTTTAATAAAAGTGAAGAGAGAAGTCTTATTCACTAACCCAACCAAGGTAAAAAAAACATTCTAAAATACAAAACCAACAACTGAAAAAAGGAAGACTTATTCTCCCGATGGTGAAACTGTTTGGGTTAAAGAACACAGCCAAAAGGTTCTATTTATTATACATTGAAGGAGGCTTTTAAAGGATTGAAAAACAGATTAATCTGTCAAATAATAGTAATTTTGAAGGAGTTAGACTTATTTACTATTGTCTGATTAACTAAAGAGTTATTAATACAAATCTAAATCCCAGAAAGGTACCATGCATCAATGCAAGTAAATTAGCAAGCAACTTAACAAGTACTGTAGCTCCTCGATAAGTCGAACTGCATTTACTTGGATCTCTGGATAACCTGGAATGATTTTGAAGTAAAATACAAAATCAATAAATAAGAAATTAAAAATATCATATAAGTACAGTACATACATACAAAGTTTAACACATGAATAAAAATTTCCAAGACCTATAGATAAATGAAATAATGAACAAAATGTATTGTGCACCTTATGCTGAAAATACTATGGGATTGTACAGCACAAAAGCGGCTCACAAAATGAAACAACCAAATTTTGACAGATTGTTTGCTGAGAAATAAATTGCAATGGAGTTTTACTTTACATTAGACCAACTAAAAAACATTTATAAATTTTTTCTTTAACATATAATAGCTGTAAGTTAAGAATGCGGGCTGACAATTTGGCATCAGAGAAGACCTTGTATTATTTAATTTTAAGCATACAAATGTATTTTTTAATAGAGGGGTTGCAAGACACAAGTTTTACCTTCAACATTTTTTGGGGGTATGCAAAATTGTGTTACAATTTTAATCCTAATAATTATAGATGTTTTTTACAAAATTCTATACAATATTTTTGCTGTCATAATTTAATTTCATTCTGAAAGGAATATGTCTACAAAGAAAAGAGGATGAATCAGCTCACTGCTGCTAACAATAAGTAATAAGTCAATTCTTGCCATTAACTTTAAAGCACCAAAAACAGCCTTTGCTTTTGACGAAAACCACAGACAGAAAGAAACATATTTCAGGGTGACAAGCATAACGAAAGTCACTAATGACATATTTAAGACAAAGAAAATATTCACATGGAATTGGGTGATGCTACTTCCACTTCAAAGTTCATTCATTATAAATCTTAATTTATTAATCTTTAAAAAAGAGATAATGTGAATATTGAAAATACAATGTTCTAATCAAATGATTTAGATATATAACAAGATTAAAAATTAATTTAGGATTATTGTTTATTTTAATATTTTTTTTTTCAAATTGATTAGGCAAAAAGCAACCTTTTTGTTTAAGACAGTATACAAATTTCATGCATTTTGACTTTAAAACTGTGAATATTAGGTTTACATTCCTAACAGTCAAAAATAAAATTAGAAAAATTTTCAGGCAATTTATCCAAATACATTTCCTCAGCCAATTTATAACATCCTCAATAATACATCAGTTACAATTAACAAATTATAATAAACATTGTTAAAGTTCAATATCATAGTTGTTGAAATGTTTGAATAAATATATTTTTTTTGAGAATTATATTAAATTTTATTTCAAGTAACAACAGTTTCTCTAATAGTAGATGGATTTTTTTTTTTGTATAAGTTAGTTCCCTAATGAGATATAATAAAACAAAATGAGAGATTTAAAGTACTTCCTTGCAGTTACTAAATGTTAATTTGTATGATTATAACTTGCGTTTTTGACAGAGTTCTGAAATCTGACTTCATTAGATAAGTTGTTTTCATATCCATCTTTTTTTTCCTCTAAAACAAACACGTAATTGTCTTCTTTATTTTATAAAGTAAATTTTATTTAATCAATTAAGTAATTTTTATTTAATTCTATTCAAATTAAATGGAAAAATTTTTAAAACTTAAGGAATTTATTAAAGAGTAACATATTAATGATCACTAAGAGTAGAAAACTTAGAAAGCATAAAAATTTAATAAGATTTAGTTTCAAAACAAAAAATATTCTATTACAAGTACAACTTTTGCACATTATTAAAGACTGTAAAATATTTTTCATGTTTAATCATTTTATAAAACATCATACAGAATAGACTTGTTTAAAAGATTAAATAATCATTTTCATTAAATCATTTTATACGATTTGTATAAAAGAGAAATTTTGAGCTTTTTTACTGGTTTTAATTTTGAAAAAAAATTTAAATAAAATTCTCTATTAATTTCAATTTGGTTTGTTAGGTCACAATTAAATTGCCAGTAGCTGTTATAAAAGACCTAAAATATTAGGCATGAAAACCTAAAAAATCCAAAGCTGAATATTATTTCTGGATTGTTACCTCCAGCTTGAACATCACATCTTGCATAGCAAAAATAATTGTATATAAATTAGTTACAGTGTAATGAACAAAACAGAAAAATGATACATATATTTATAAACTACATAGGTTTAAAAAAGTCTTTTACATTTTTTTAGAAGGAAAGAAGAGGCATTACGCCAATGCCTCAAAAACAATGTATCCGCTGGGGTCGAGGTAGACCGTTGTTCTACGTAGCGTAGAGCTACATCAAAGGCAGCTGGAGCATCCAAGTAGGACAACCTCTGTTTTCTGATGTCATCTACTTCATCTTCACTCTCGTCTGAAGTGTTGTCCAGTTCTTTCAAAACCATTTCAAATATCTGCTGATACTTTAAAATTTCATGATCTTTGTTGTCAACTTGTACTATCTGCACTATTTGCATTTGCTTCCTCACAGCCACGAAATATTTTGTAATAGCTCCTACACCTGTACAACATTGTTTCCATCTGCATGTTGATTTGAGTTTTCTTTGACAGACTTGGCCAAAGTTTATTCCAGGATTTTTTCAATAGGTGTTCACTTGTAGATTCATGTGATTCTGCTACCTAATAAATTACACTTAATCATCTTGAGCTTATGACTCAATAAGATTGTTTTGCTTTTATCTTCTATTATTTGTTTCGATAACATTTTCATGTATGAGAGTTCAAGATGCAGCAGTATATGTTGATTCATGGGCTGGATGAAAGGGATCATGTTAGGTGGTAGAAAAACTATGTTTATAATTTCCACAAACTAACTCATTGTGTAAAAAAAAGTAAGGCACGAATTGGTAAACCAGTTTCTTTAGAAAATCGAATGAGTACTGGAACAAAGTGGGTATCAAACCATACTTTAAATAGTTGTGAGGTTATCAAAGTATTGTTGGAGTTTTTGTAGGTGACAGATAAGGCAATTACACATTTAGGTTCTTGAATGCCCTAGATTTTGCTGCTTTACCAATAACCATGAGAGAGAGTTTATGATTTCCTGTAGTATTACTACAGGCTAACACCGTTAATCTTTCCTTGTTTATTTTCAAACCTGCATTTTTTTCTTCTTTAGCAGCCACACTTTTTGGCAATGCCTTAAAGTTAAGACCAGTCTTACTGGCATTATATATTTGCTGTGGTAAATAGTTTCATGCAATTAATCAAGTCAGCAAATGTAAATCCAGCAGCCTGATTATACGATAACCATTTCCCAGTTACAGCTGACATATGCCATGAAGCTTCTTAAAACGATCAAGCCAGCCTGTGCTAGCAGAATAAGATTTGTCTTCACTCATTAATTGATTTAATTGTAGAGCTTTTTCTTTAATTAAGGGCCTACTAATTGGGATACCTTTTTCTCTCTCTTGAGTAAACCAAACAGACAGAGCACTGTTAAAGCTTCTCCGGTGGCGTGGTTTTTGCTGTTTGATGGGATTCAGTACTTTTACTTTTAGGTACAGAAATACAACACTTTTAATTTTGCACTCTCACCATGCCGTGTCTAAGCACTTTAACACTTCAATTTTGTCTTGCAGTGTAACCAAAATATGTTTCTGTTTCGAAGCCTAAATTCACATATAGAAACAGTAGAATAAACAACACAGATTGTAGACGCTAATGCAGGAAGTACTGCACTAGCAAAAATGGTAATTACATATTACGCTAATATGTCAGTCGGTTGTGTGTCAGTGCCGTATGCTTGGTTATTTTTGGTTTCATCATGAGTTATTGTCTACGGCTTTGGAATTTACCTTGGATTGAAGCGGTCAGTGTATATTTCCTTCTAGAAAGACCTTTATTGCCTACAACAAAACTGTGTGTATGAATAATCACAAAATGAAACTGTACTTTAGAAAAAAATATACATTCTGGCAGTGTAATTTTTGATCGTGTCTTAAAAAGGTGAAGCAGAAAACAAGAACCGATCATCATAATAACATTTCACAGTGTGTCAAATAAATTCTGTTCTGTATAAATATGTAGTCATTTTTGCCCAGCAAAAAAAAATCCCTCTACAATAATAATCCCTCTTGGTATAATACATAAGTACCGCAAAAATAGAGTTGTTGTTAAGTCATGTGTGTTCCCCTCCAACTCAATGGGGTTGCCAAACATACAAGTTTAGCAGAGCGCTCATTCTAGCTAGCAGTGAATCATGTTCCTAAGACAACCACCAAAAATATAAAGTATGAATTTGAATACGCTCTTGCTCAAAGTGTCAATTATTGTAGTTATACTGCATCATATTTTTATTGTTTTAGGATACACGGTAGCTTCTTACTTAGTACATTATATTTAATTATATTCACTTTAGTAATATGTTTTAATTTTTTTTTTAATATTTTGTATTTTAGAAACAGATGAAGATATCACGTTCAAACTTTGCATGAGTCTAACTAAAACCTATTTTTTTAAAAAGGTTTGGGATTAGTAAAACATTACATATTTTTTTATACAAATTTTAAGCCCAAGTTCATTGAATTTTATCAAATACATCCAGAGTATTGAAGTTTTGCTGAGCATCGTCTCTCATTTCAAAATATTTTAATGACATTATTATTTTATAATAAACTAATTAGGGTTTCATAATCAGCTGATTAATACTTTTATCAGTTGAAATCAGCACACAATTTAAATGTTTATAAGATACAATAACAAAAAAAAAAAAAAAAAAAAAACAGGTGGAAAATTAAGCAAGTTGGGACTTTGCTAGGACATTGTCTATATTTTGCCATGACAAATTATTTGGTAAAGTTTGATGCTTTAATTCAAAATCACAAATTTATTAATATGATTACTTGTATAAGTTGCCAAGGGTACATAAGTGTATATGTATCTCATAAATGTATATATATATATACACGGGACAGGAAACAAGCTGCTACAGGAAAGCAATGGGAAAAGATCATCCAATCAAGCATACCACTGGATCTTCCGAGAGGCGTAGCCGTGGCTTTGTTTAGGATGACCACTGGACATGACTACCTACAGAGACACCTGCATCGCATGAAAGTGGTAGACACACCAATCTGCCCACTCTGCTCCAACAACGAAGGGACGGCAGAGCATCTTACCACTTGTGACGGCCTGAAAGATATCTTTCACGAGGAGTCCAGGGAAGGACTCGCTACATTGTACTGGGAGGCACGGCGTCGGATGGCTGAGAGGCCAAGGACGGGCGTTGGCTGAAGTAAGTAATATATATATATATATATATATATATATATATATATATATATATATATATATGTATATATATATATATATTCTTGATATTTAACGTTATATATTGTTTTTCCGTTGCACTGACTTTATGAAGTTAATATATTACTATTGTAAGTAATTTTGTCCACCATTAAGTGCAATAATTTTACCTTGAGTGATGAGGCACCTTTCGGTCAATTGACCATTGTCGAATTTAATACCTACCAAGGTAACAACTGTACCGAGTGATTCGACAATGGTCAATTGACCGAAAGGTGCCTCATCACTCAAGGTAAAATTATTGCACCTAATGGTGGACAAAATTACTTACAATAGTATTATATTAACTTCATATATATATATATATATATATATATATATATATATATATATATATATATATATATATATATATAATAATTCTTTCCACCACTAAAATTATTTACAAGTAAAATA
Source organism: Prosapia bicincta (assembly GCA_036971475.1). Taxonomy (NCBI): domain Eukaryota; kingdom Metazoa; phylum Arthropoda; class Insecta; order Hemiptera; family Cercopidae; genus Prosapia; species Prosapia bicincta. The sequence goes on along the minus strand of JBAIZL010000001.1, from coordinate 14,237,209 downwards.
ACAACTTCATAAAGTCAGATTGGATTTAAATAGGACAATAGACATCACAACAGTTAAAAGGTTGAGAGTATGAGAAAAAAACATGGAAAGGAATATAAATAGTAGACAATTATTTGAAAAGGTAAAATATTGGTGAAGAAGCCTTACGAAGTTAGAGGTTATTATTAGGAGGATTAAGATAAAGTCCAGATTAAACAGAAAAAACATGATTTCAGTGCCAAACATTACCTTTGCTTTCAAATGGCTAGTAGGAGCTGAAAAAGAAATTCAATAATTCTATGTAAAATATACTACTAACAGTTACTACTACTAATCCAACCCTTCTGTTTGAAATAAGATTGCGTGTGGACATTTTTTAAAGATGGATTGTACTAAATCAAGGGAAATAAAACTATTCAAGATATATTCAGGATTTACTAATTTAATCATTGGTTTTTCCATTAAGAGTGTCTAAACTTTTTATGCATAATATTAGGTTAGCAAATAAACAGTTGAATTACTCACTGTTTAAATAATAGATTACCCTCTCCATTTATAAAACTCAGGGAATTCAAGTTCTAGAATGATTATAGTTACAGCAGTAATAGTCAAGTATTAGCCAATTTGTATATTCCAAAATTTCCTAAAAAAACAATCTTATTATATTCTTTCTATTAGCTTACACTCTCCTGATATATATCTTGTACAAATTTTCAATCGTTAACAAAATACGTTTTTATTTATCCAATCAAGTTCAAATACATTTTTTCAACCTACAGTGGATGACAATTGATGTTAATAAAGTTTTTTTCAAATATTTATTCAATAATTAAATTATAAAGTTTGTGAAGTCTAACTAGATTCGAACTGAGAATCTTCATGTTTGAAGTCTAGCAGACCTTGGGCCCAACTTTCTGATACCTAGAAATATATTTCTCAAAAATATATATGAATTTTTTTCCCCTATCTGGTTTTCGTCAAAACCTTTAATCTACAACTTAAACTGTTGCCATGGTTACCACACAATATCAGAAATAATACTCTATGGTGACTAGAATAAAATCTTTCTTTGTTAACCTCAGTAGGCATTTACTTAAACACTTTTTTTATATTACTTGTTTTATACACACAATTGTATACTCATTTTTGTGTGTTCAAATTATGTTTTCAAGTGAGTTATTAAATTAAAGGAGACTTTTGATATTTGAAAACTTTTAAGAATTTCTTGACAATCCCAATCCTTAACAATGGATATGACAAAGAGCTTTAATTATTTCCAGGCTCAGTACCCTCAAAAGACCTTTAGAGTGTTTAAAATGTGTACTGCACAACACCAAGGCCACCAGAACCACATCTGAAATGCCATTTCAAAAATTGTTTTGTGTGATTTATTTACAGCACTACTAGTTCTGTATTAGCCTTTGGTAGGGGAATACAAATAATAGTAGTAACCTTAAACTTAAATGTGTAACTTCAAAACAACACACCTAATAAAAAACTTTTTTTTATTTAATATATCAAAATATGTATATATTATTTTAGACACTGTTAATGTGCTTTGTGTGTGTGTGTATGTGGCTTTAATAAATAAAACAATTGCAAATTTGCATAAAAACCATTTGAAACAAATATCTTTAAAAACATAGAAAATCATTACCAACTTTATTTAACATAATAATGTTCATTATGGATTATAAAATAAAATATCTAGATTTTGAAATGTTTTAAAATTAATGTAAGTTTTACGTTACAATGCAAATGCAAGCAGCAGGGCGTCCTCTACGTCTTCAAGTGATTCATCTAGCACTTGTAGCAACACTTCATATGGTGAACAAAATATGGATTTAGAATATGATTAGAGGTAAATAAAAATTCAAAACTAAATACAGAATCAGTGAATGAGAGAGAGTGAGTAAGTGAATAAATATATGCACACTTGTTTATTATGCACATATAAGCAAATTATAAATAAACACAACTTTGTAGTTCTGCTATTTGCAGAGGTGAAAAATTGAAACATCTAAAACAATTTTAGAATAATGGATAACTAAAGCAATTAAATGTACAATATAAAGATCTAAATGAAATAATCCAAATATAGTTTAGCTTTTAAAATAGTAAAAACATCTTCTATACAAATTTGCACTAAGATTTAAATGGCACTTAAAAATTCCTCCTATGGGAATTGTAGCAATTTGTCACCAAACTGAAATTATGTTGTTTACCACTCTTCCCACTCTGGCTCCATCTTACTGAATTGAAAGATTATGAAGATCAGAAAAGTTTTGAAGTTGTTCTGCTACAAAAATGTTAAACATATCATATTCAGACTTACTGTCATTGCATTCTCTCTCTCATCCTTAAATAATTAGAGCCAGTAATGGCTCATGATAAAATGGAAGGTCCCTATGTAATGATTTGTGCAATTGATGAGGGCTTTCAAGTGGCCAGTCCATGTAATTCTGTTTATTTGCATTCAAAATTAATGACTCATCTGACATGCAAAAATTGTCGAGTAATAAATGGGAGTTGCCATTAACAAAATTCTCAATAAAAGTATTTGTAGTAAGTTTATCACAGACCTATTGTCATTTGATCTAATGGTTCAATTCCTGTACAATTTTAACAATTTTTGTAACAATAAAACTTCAAATAAAATATTTTTTGGAATGATGTTTGGTATAAAATCATAAGTTAAAAACTTAAAGTACCATGTGCATTATTATGTTTGTCAGTAAGAATTTTTAGTACCCAGTGGGCACAAAGTTTATAAAATCCCATAAACGGGTTTCATGAACAGTTTCATAAAAATATCTTTAAAACTGTGTAAATTTCATATAAGAGCAAAAATTGTAAACTTATGTTTATGTGAATTTTTTTCATGAAATGTATGAACAAGTTATCATAATCGAAGTGGGCCTCCCCACTGGTCATCATCATGTGTATTTTCATGGCCATCATGGGTTTTCAATACCTTCGCCATTATAAAAGACAAAGTTCGAACTGCAAGGAAGTAAACTTTCATACAAATTGTAATCTTTCTACGCTTTTGTAAAAATGTTAATACTAATCATGCACAGAACTGAAATCACAACACTGACAAGGAAAACACCAACAAAATTTACTTTTTGAAGATTCCTTGTGTGTGCGTGAAGGTATAATATTTACATGCTGATAAAAAGAAATAATAAATTGAAAATTTTTTGTTTGAGATGAACAAATTACAGTTGATGTCTTCAAAAATTCAACATTTAAACAACTTCAGCTAAATATTGTATAGTTTAATATTGTGAAATTTTGTTTATAACATAATTAGCGTACAAGTAACCCCTCGTTATCCACCTTTTGCTATATTTGTTTTCTAATGTTCATTATAACTACATTTGAACATTACATGAAAAGACAGAATTTTTTAATTGTACAAAAAAAATATTAGAATACGTCTAGTCACCCTGTGTCTAGTCAGCCCTGGGGCTAGAATGTTTGACAGTTATCATGTATGTCATATAATTTTAAATTCATATTGCAACTTCATCGCCATTTCTGTTTAATTTTTGTAGATAGACTTATTAAGTTCTTTGAAATAAACTAACTAAACTCTAATAATGTTTGACCTTTATTTTGTAAGTATTATATTTTTTAGATGTAACTTAAAATATAAAAAAAATTGTTTTTATTGCTGCTATTGCTTTTTATGTTTAATTTAGTAATGGATTGCACATATATATCTCATTTTGAAGTAGTAAAAAGTCTAATGTAAAAACTCTATATTATAAATTATTTAGCAATTTCTAAAACAATTTCATGTTAAAATTAGAAATTCCAATTTAGATATGAAATATTTTGGTTATATACAATTTTAGGTCAACAAATAGAATAAAGTTTTTACAACTTGAACTAGAAACATATTTTAAACACTTGCATGGAGGGCTTAAATTTCATTTTATAAAATATTTTAAATTTTCGAACACATTTTTTCATTTTTTGTGTGCCTTATTAAGAAATGTTTCAACAGCCTATTAACACTCTAAAAGCAGGGGTTTTCAAACTTTTTTGTCCACACCCCTTCCTTTTGAGACGAAATCCCTCCCGTGACTTAACATTGTAAATGGTATGAGCATATGAAAAAAATCATATACATAGTATATATATATATATATATATATATATATATATATATATATATATATATATATATATATATATATATACATACATATATATGCTGATACGTATTCCTTCACGGATGGAAAAATATGATGAAATGTTACTATCTGGAGTACATCCGTTCATTCTGCAGTCCATAAATTCGCAGTTCCGACGTTTCGCTAGAATCTCATCCAGCATTGACGAGGTGAACCCAACAACAGTAGAAGAGCGAGTGAAGAGCGCAGATAGCTCGGCTCCTATATATAGAGGAATGAAGCCACGCCCATTGACGTCAATACACACACTGACGTCAATCCACACACACCTGATCCAAACAATTACTCACATTCCTTTGCCTTTGTTCACCTTTCTGCCGATAAAATCTATCAATGACACACTTCCAAACTGCGGGCAAATTCAAAGTATCACTGTGATACTTTGAATTTGCCCGCAGTTTGGAAGTGTGTCATTGATAGATTTTATCGGCAGAAAGGTGAACAAAGGCAAAGGAATGTGAGTAATTGTTTGGATCAGGTGTGTGTGGATTGACGTCAGTGTATGTATTAACGTCAATGGGCGTGGCTTCATTCCTCTATATATAGGAGCCGAGCTATCTGCGCTCTTCACTCGCTCTTCTACTGTTGTTGGGTTCACCTCGTCAATGCTGGATGAGATTCTAGCGAAACGTCGGAACTGCGAATTTATGGACTGCAGAATGAACGGATGTACTCCAGATAGTAACATTTCATCATACATATATATATATATATATATATATATATATATATATGTATATATATATATATATATATATATATATATATATATATATATATATATATATATATATATATATATATATATATATATATTTACAATTTATTTATACATAATTTCACAAAATAACATATAACATGTCGAGTTTTAATTTGCAAGGTATATTTTAACTGCTAAGAGAAAAATATGTTGGTGAGATGCTTGAGGTTGAATTTTAGTAAGGCCACAACCCAAGTCATTAACAACATCAAGTTTGTTCCTATAATATTGAATATATTTAATTTATCTTATTACTTTCCAACTTCTCTTCCTGCCCTCTAAGGGAGGCGTGCCCCCTAGTTTGGGAACCAATTCTAAAGTTTTATTAAACACTTAAACAATAGTTTATGACTATTCGAACTTTATATATAGTAAATTTGTTAAAACTTACTGAGACAGAACGGTTTTGATCGCTATGTCATAGCAATTGAAAACGTTCTGTCTCAGTAAGTTTTAACAAATTTACTATAAATAAAGTTCGGAGAGTCATAAACTATTGTTTAAGTCAGCGGTTCTCAACCTGGGGAGCGCGCCCCCCCTTGGGGGCGTGGAAGAATTCCAGGGGAGGCATCAACAAATTTTTTAAAAAATTGAATTTGTTGTTGGACACAAACACACAATCATTGAAATTTCTTTATAGCTTAATAGAGCTATAAAGCTCTATTTCTTTACTCAATAAAATGTAAGTGAGCGTCTGACCAGGCGTGAGAAACTAGCTTGTGACTCAGCATAGCAGGGTTTTGGTTTATTAATGGCGCGGCGGGGGGTAGTGTGCATGTCTGCCACAGTCCTACTCCTGTCCACCACAAGCGCTACTTGTCACACAGAATCCAGTTGTGCATTCTCCTCCGCCTGTGAATGTCGCTTTATTGTAATTATTATAGCAATTGTGTTGTTAATTGTCATCTCCATAACATTGACAAATATTGCGTGTTTTAGTGGTAGTTGCTATTAAAATGAATAAATCAGTACCAAAGAAAAGACTCTACAGTGATGACTATATTAAATACGGGTTTAGATTTATTGAGAAAAACTGTAGTCATTTACCTCAGTGCGTAATTTTTCATGTAGTTCTGAGTAATGATGCAATGCGACCTGGACGTTTGGAACGCCATTTGACTACAAATCACGCTGCCCTGAAGGACAAACCTACTGAATTTTTCGTTTCTAGGAAAAGTTGCCTTAAGAGAATGAAACTTGATTCCAGTGGAAGTTTTTGAATGGAAATTGAAAAGGCCGTTGAGGCTTCTTACAAAATTGCCTTGATGATAGCTAAAGACAAGAAACCCCACACAATCGGTGAGTCACTCATTAAACCTTGTTTGCTTACTGCTTGTAGTACTGTGCTCGGTGAAGACCGCTACAATAAATTTGCCAAAATTTCTTTTTCTAACGATACAGTCAAACGCAGAATTGATGACATGGCTATTGATTTGAAAAATCAACTGGTGCTAAAGCTAAAAACTCCCCATTGTTTGCATTTCAGTGCGATGAAACAACAGACATTTCAAAACAAGCGCAGTTGTTGTTTTACTGTAGATATATAGATGAAAAGAAATTCCTTGAAGAAATACTGTTTTCAAAAAATCTTGAAACAACAACTAAAGCAGTCGATATATTTTCTGCTCTTCAAACATTTTTAGAATCTAATGAACTTCCCTGGGAGAGAGTTATTGGAATATGTACTGATGGAGCTCAAGCGTTGACAGGTTGCTGATCAGGATTTATTGAATTGGCTAAGAAAAAAAACCCTAAAATAATTGGATCCCATTGTACATCCACAGACAAGCTTTGGCTTGCCAGACTCTCCCTGAAACACTTAATGCTGCTTTGAACTTAGCAGTTAAAGTAGTGAATCACGTCAAATCCAGTGCTTTGAACACCAGACTTTTTCGAGTATTGTGTCAAGAACTGAACAGTGATCAAGAAACACTTCTATTTAACACCGAAGTTCGTTGGTTGTCCAAAGGTAATATGCTTGCAAGATTGTTCAACTTGAAATCAGAAGTTGAAATCTTTTTGATGAGTTCAAGTGAAGAACTGTACAAGAAATTTACAGATTACAAATTTATCTTTTACCTGGCCTATTTGTCAGACTTTTCGAAACAATAAATCTTCTGAACCTAAAGCTACAAGGTCAGAAAAGTACTTTGAAGAACTATGATTCAATTAAGAGTTTTGCTGAGAAGATGGCTTTTTGGCAACGCCGCCTGCACATTTCGCAGCCGAACTTTTCTTCCTTTCCTAAATTAAACAACCTCCTCGATGATACCCAAAGTCTTCCAAAAGACCTAGTAAATGAAATGAAGGACCTAATATCTGAGCATTTGTTGTCTCTGAAGAACAAAATCTGAGCCTATTTCCCAGATATAAGCTCAGAAAACTGGGAATTCAAGTTAACAAGGGACCCTTTTCAAATCAACATGGATATACTTCCTGATCACATTCAAGAACAAACAATTGACTTGCAATGTGATTCCAAAGCTAAATTGGATTTCCCAAACATGGATCTCGAATATTTCTGGGTACTATATCTTCCTGTTTACCCAGAAGTAGCAATGGAGGCAGTCAAGTTGCTTGTACAATTTTCATCAACTTATCTATGCGAGGTAGGATTTTCAGCCCTGGCTAATATAAAATCTAAATATCGAGCCAGACTAGATGTGGAAAGTGACCTGCAGTGTTCTTTGTCAAAATTTCATCCAAATATACAAAAAATAGTTAACGAGAAACAGTGCCAACCCTCACACTAGCACTACAAAAGTAGCGAACATTTTTCTGGTTACATTATTGATATTTTGTTGTGATTTTTTCGATGATTTGTGTAAATAAAATTTTGTATTTGAGCAAATATGATTTTATATTCCTTACCCTTACTAGAGTATGTCTAGCCTAAGTTCAAAGTCATTTTACTCAAACATAATGTAAGTAAATTTATCATATATAAGTCTAAATTAACTTAATCCGTAAAGGGAGGCGTGACCTCACACCAAAGTGTGAAGGGGGGCTCAGAGCCTAAAAGGTTGAGAACCCCTGGTTTAAGTGATTAATAAGATTCAGCGAACGTAATGGACTACAAAATTCAATCTTCTAGTTGGAGGTCTATATTATAAACTAAACTTTCATGGCAAAGTTGAAAGTAAGACATAAATAAAAGTAATTTAATATAAAAGTAATTGCTTCTTTCTTTATATCATTTCTATCTTGTTAAATTAATATTGAAACCATGATATGGGTATATTTAATACTATATAGGATGGGGAACATGTTCATAGTTTTTGTCAACAAAAAACATTTTGTTTTTATACTTTACAGTAGTAGGTAAAGCATTCAATGCTCAATACTTATCTGAAATTGGCTAGGAGAATGACAGACATCTTGCCATTAGTCCTGGTATTGTCATATTATAGGAACATAGAAAGAAGAATTACTGATGCATTTCAAGTTCAGATTGACATCCTGATATCTGATTGACAAAGAGACCTATACTCACTATTTTAGTATTTTTTTCTATGTTATGACGACAGATCGCATTACAAAGGTATGTCTGTTATGAATTTTTAATAGACCTTAAATTATACCTTCATTAATAATTTTTTAAATTCAGTATTAATTTATTATTAAAATATTTTTGTTTGCCTTTTCTATATATATTTCAGATGTGAGAGATAAATTTTTATAGTGATGAATTTGTGTATTTAAATTTGGATTTGTTATTTAAAGCCACAAATATGGTCCATTGTAAAACATATATTGAAACAAACTAATTGTTATAAATTACTTTAATCATGTTATAGAATATTAAAATTCATCATGTGTTATTATTGTTAATGGGTTAAACTAAGAAACAGGAATTTTAAATATTGTTTGAATAAAAATATTGGAGAAAATACTTGGTAAAGTATGAATAATTATTATGTAAATTGGAGACTGCTATACTAGTTAAAAATATATCAAAAGTTGAAGTGTAATAAAATGTTACAAAAGCTGTTTGAGAAGAACTGTGATTTAGGCCCCAAGAAATATAAAAAAATTAAGTGGTTTAAAGGAATATTTAACTTTTAAAACATTTAGGTTTCATAAAATAACATAATGACTTTATTTAACGCATAAAAAAACTTGTTAGCAAGAAACTTTAATGCTGTATAGAGTCTGAAAGAACAAAGTACTTTGATGCACAATTATAAAATATAATGACAACATTATATTATTATGTGTCATGATTAATGTTTATATTTAAAGATATGCATTTTAATCATGACATTTAAGCATGTATGTCTATTGCTTTTAAAATATTTTGTTGTTTTAATGAATTTAACACATTTTAAGAAATTATTCAATTAATCACTTAGTTTATGACTAACTGAACTTTAAATTGAGCAAATTTGTTAAAACTTACTCATATAGAACATTTTCGATCTCTATGAGCTGATCTTCATCAGTGTCTTCTGTTTGTGAATCCAAGCAGAAGACACTGATGAAGATCGACACATAGCGATCGAAAACGTTCTGTCTCAGTAAGTTTTAACAAATTTACTAAATTTAAAGTTCGGATAGTCATAAACTATTATTTAAGCGATTAATAAGATTCACCGAACGTAATGGACTACAAAATTCAACAAATTATTCTATTTGCATAGTTGTAAAAGTTTTTCTTTTAAAATATATGTTAGTGTTAAGTCAACAAATGTAAAATGAATGTTTTACAAATCTCGTACTTAACAACACATTTAAGTTGTTTTTTTTTAAATCAATAATTCACAATAGGTTTTGGAAGATTGTTAAATGATATTGTGCAATAACATTTTTGCTACGTTAAAAATAAATACTTGGTTTTTCTGCAATAGTGTTAAATTTTCTAGTTATATAGGAAACAAAAACTTTTTAGAAAAGTAATTTATTTAGAAATTATTCTTTAAAAAGGGTTTTTTAATATTGTACATTAAAAATTATATTTCTGTTTAATTTTGTACCCATTGAAAATGGTTGATAAATTACTATAGAGAATTTACTTCAGGATATTGTATACAGTGTGTATCCAATACTTAATTAATAATCATAAGTTGGACTTATTTTAAGTCTTATGTTTTTCAAAAGCCAGTTTAAAAGAAATACAATAATCAGATTATATGTTTTACCTAATTATGTATTAAGTTTTTTTTTTAATATTGCATCACATATCACTTCTGTCTTACATAACTGTTTTAGATTTGCAGTTTCAGTTTTTAATTTGCTTAATGTTTTGTTTATTGGATTGTTTAGAATGCCTGTAAATGTACTTCAAGCATTTGGCATATTTATTATATTTATGAATATTATTATTTTTTTAATTTGAATTTAGTAATTGTGTAAAATTAAACAAACTGTAAAATAAATATTATGTCATGTCCCTTGTGTTGTTACTAACATCCTGCATCAATATTTTACTACTTCTGAATTGTATCACAGTAATATTGTCATACCTTACAGAATAACAAATACATTTGTTGCTAAATTATATCAGCCAGCTATGGACAAATTTAACACATTGAAAGCTGTTGCAGTCCATAGAGTAACAATCAAACTGTGCAAAAACAAAAGGGTTTGAGGAAATAGTATAATTGCCACTTAACTTTTGTTATTGTTTTAAGATTTAAATCCACTTAAGGTTTATGGAATTTATGTGCTTGTAATTACCCCTATGGTGTTGTTCATTTGTTTTTGTCCCTTCATTAGTTATCTTTAAAATATTTGATTTGTATAATTTTTACTTCATTTCCTCGTATTTATATTTCTCTGATGATGCTACATTAAAACTATTATGGTAAGTGTATCAAAGTCTTGCATATAATATACCAATACTTAAATAATTTATTAAAAAAGTACCATAAAAGAGAACTTTTTTATTACAATTATCTATCAACGTCTTTGTGAGTCATCTCAAGTTGTCTGTGAAGTTTTTCTGTAATTACACTTTTGGTTCAACTTGGCAAAAAAATCAATACTTACTGATATTTTTCAGCAGACGCGTTTCACATAGGTCAGCGCATTATTTAATGTTGTGAGTCAAGGACAAGTCTTGACTGTTGCTAGGTGTGTTATGTTGGTGTGAATCTGTGGTATGTTATTGTGCATATAGTAGTTGTTGATTATGTGTTCAAATATAGTATTGGATTGTGGGTGTGTGTTTTGTGATTTAGATTGGGCTGTGTTTAGTTTGTTGCTTTTTTTTATTTAGTGTAGGATTTTTAGATTGGTGTGTGAGTTTAGTGTTTTTTTTATGTATATGGTGAAATTGTGTCATGGGTTCTTTGTATCTTGTGAAGCTTCTCTCTGCCCTTCGCATATAATCTTGTACAATCCTGCCCTGTCGTGTTTTTATACTGTTTAGGTGTTTTTTTAGTTGTGTTCTATGTTTTAAATGCTCTTTGTATTCAAGTTTCCGGAACAAGGAAGCTATTTTTTGTGATGTGTTGTCGTGGTATGTTAGTGTTAGTGTGTTGCTGTGTTATGTGTGTGTTGTTTTTTGCGCATAATGTTGTATATCAAGGTCATAAGTATTTCTTTAAAGAACTAAGTGAAAACTATTGATTTAATATCCTGATGTGTTATGAATTCAACAATTCATTGATAAAGCCTAACCTGCTACCACAGTCAGGGCCGTATTTAGGGTAAGGCGAACTAGGCGACCGCCTAGGGCGCCGTCAGATTAGGGGCGCCACGAAATAATGTAAAGCCGGGCACTTGTACATTTTAATTTAAAATTTTTTGCTGGACGATGTTTTTTAGAACCATGAGGGATTTTAAGGGCATCGCTTAGGTGTATGGAGATTCGGCTGCTTGAACATAACAGTAGATCATAGCGTACACTCTAAATTCCATCTAGTTTCATCGAAATTCATTCAAAGGCGAGTGGGTTTCACTCATATTCGGATAAGGCACATTTTGACTCGAGCTTCGAGTTAAAGGCTCACTTGCCTTTAAGTGAAATTCACTTGTCTTCGAGTAACATTCATTCAAACACAAGTAAATTTTAACTCAAAGCTCGAGTCAAAATGTGCCCCATCCGAATACGAGTATATTTCGCTTGATGAAATTTAGAGTGTAAGGCGCAAGGCAAACTTTTTTACAGTTGATCGCGTAAGTTGACTTTAGTCCCTAGTGACAGAATCTAGATCTATTTATTCCCTGCATATTTATGGGTTTTTGTATAATTTGCAAACATTACCCAATAATGAAACCCTTAACAAATGTTGCATAAATTAACAAAATCTTTGACAGTAGGAGAGGTCTCAGATATAAATGGCATTGAACTCTATGAGGAAATTGGACATATGAAAGTTATTTTGAGTGAACCTGCAAATATTCAAGTCCAGGAAAAAACTGATTCGATACACCCGATAGAAGTGCTGAGAACAATTAAAGCTTTCGATTTGAAAAATCTTTTTACCAATCTATGGATTGCTTTAAGAATTCTTCTCGTCACCCCTATTACTGTTGTTAGTGGTGAGAGGAGTTTCAGTGAACTTAAACTCATAAAAACTTATTTGAGATCAACAATGACACAGAAAATGAAATTGCACAAAAAGTAGATTTTGTTCAGTGACAACAACTTTTGCGGAATCCAAAGCTCGTAAAGTTGTATTGTAATATTTAATATTTTTTTCAAAATATTTTTATAACTAAGTTGTAATTTGTATTTATAAAATATTTTAGTATTCTATGAATAATTACTTGATTTTTGAATGAATAAGAGTATGAATAAATATATATTTAAACAATAGAGTCGTTTTAATTTTTAATGAGTCATATGTGTATGTTAAAAGTTTTTGAAAACCACTCGCCTTACATGGGGCGCCAGGAGATTTTTCGCCTAGGGCGTCAGAAAACCTAGATACGGCCCTGACCACAGTGTTAGGCTTTATTAATGAAATGAAGGTTTTGAAAAACATCAGCATAGTAATTTGCTTTAGCAAATAACACATAAAAACCAAAGTGATTTCTTTTTACTTATAAATAATTATTTCGTTAAGTATTATTAATTTAATGCAAGATTAAAGAATTAATTCAAAGTTAAGAATTCAGTACAATAATACAAATATTCCACGTGGTGTTAATAAAATGGATCAACATCTTACCAATTATCTGTCACAAAAGTGGAGGGAAAATATTTGTTCACCTATTTGATATATCACTATAGTATGTTTTTATTTTATACCAGAAGCTTGGGGGGACTGCTAAACTCCAGTGCCAAGAACGAGTGAATAATAAAAAGGTAGACCAAGAATATTATTCAATACCATATGACCAACTAAGACGGTTTATAGAAAAAAGGTTAATCCACATAAGAGAAATTGAAACAGTTCTTTGTGTACAGCTCAATAGCAGAAAATGGATTAAAAAAAGATGTTTTTTGTCTTGATTGTACATAATATAAGTGTGCTTTCATATTTTAAAATTTATCACATTTAAGAAGTTTAGAAATTAAAAATGTATGTTATTTTCTCACAAACATGTATGTTGTGTTCTTAGGCTGAAAACATACTGAAGCAGTGAGCATGGCGGCGATGAATAGGGTAGAGCAAGTAAACACAAATAAACGATGAAAGAACAGGACACACATACTGAGGAGCTCACAGTCGAGCAAGTCATGGATTTATTATTACACAAGAATTCATCGTTAAAATTGTAGTATTTATTGAAAAATAAAACTGAAAAAGTAGTGTTCATACAATAAATAACAGCTGACATGATCATGGTGAATTCCATCATTCATACAAAGATTTACGCAAAAATCCAGACAAGTTTCAATCATATTTTCGAATGAAAATTGCAACTTTTGATTACATTTTGGACTATATCAACATTAACTAGTTAAGATTTGAACAAATTGTAATGTTAACCCAATTGCCCTACAGAATGTCTAGCAGTTACTTTAAGGTAAAATGTAGCAGTTTATTTGTAGAAATTATTAAAATATTCGTTTTAATCGTAACATGAATTATTAACCAGCATTAACTTTTTTTATAATATCAAATTGGCAATGCTGTTATTACAGTAATCATGAAGTATAAAATATATTATAATCTTCAACTTTGTTCAGGCTACCATGATTTAATTAGTTTGTTTTCACCGCTTTGCTCTATACTAGCCGCTCTGCTTGCTGCTTCAGTATGTTTTTGGCCATAAAAGTCCTTGTTTAGGAAATCCCTGAACGTAAAAATATTGTAGAACGTAGTTTTGATTGCTGATGATTTAGGGAATCAATTTGAATACAAAATTGTTATAGTCAAGTTTTCATTATTGGACTTAGTACTGCAGAAAAAAGAAACTGTTAAGGGGTTAAATTATTGTTGGTTAGAACTAATATAAATTTTCACTCATGCATTTTATTGTCTACGATTATCAGTAAAACTTTCAATTTAATTAATTGTTGTCGTTAAGATTTTATACTAGTTGGTGATATCTTCATGCCCCTGAAATGTCCAGTACGTAGCCTAACTATTGTAGAGGAGAGGTTTCTTGGGCAGTTTAGATTGGGGATGGTTACCTTGCTAAAATGCTGGTTGTAGATTTTTTGCTTGGCAACAGCATTCGCATCTGTATAAGTGACTGTTAGATGTTGATCATCACATGCTTTCTTTGCAAGGGCATCTGCACACTAATTACGCTCAATTGTGATAGGGATCCATTGGAGAATGCAAAGTATATTTAAAGAATGGAGAAAGAGTATTAATTTCTTGTATCACCATTATGTATGGCTTCGAGTGCTGATTTTGGGTCTGAAAAATGTCTTCTATTGAGTTATTAGGAGGAGGAAAAGAGCGACAGAGGGTAAGTGCCTCTTTAATAGCAATTAGTATACTAGTGAAGTTTGGCAATTTGGCCAGTGGGTATTTTGAGCCTGACGTTATTTCCTCAGGGGTAAATGATGGAGATGCTTGCAGCACCTCTATTACAGACAATATCAGAGGAACCATCTGTGTAGACCAATGCACTGTTTTCTTTAGCATGTAACCGCACACTGTCTTCACCTTCTGTAATAAAACTTGAGTTGGTTCCAATAAGTTAGTATTGATTTTTAGTATTCATAGGGGGCTTGAAAGGGAAATGTGGTTCCTGAATAATGTCCAGGGAGGAGTGATCACAAAGACTCTGATATCTCTGTGAAATTGCAGCATTGATAATTTCTGAAGCCTTGACGTACTTGCTCAAGCGTCGAAAGCTATGTGGTCTTTATTATGGCTTCTAATTTTGTTAGTGAACTTCACAGTAGCAAGTTTCCGTCTGTTTTCAAGGGAAACAAGACCGCTTTCAAGTTTGGCCTTGGTGTTAGTAATAGAGAACACTGCATAAATGATAATTTTTGATACTCTATATTAGATTGAATCTAATGTGTCTTAACAGATTCAGACACATATGCCCAAATGGGGGACCAATATTAAGTGCTGGCCTAATTTCAGTGTTGATGATCTTGAACCCCAGCTTGTGCCACAAAGTTTGTGGAGGATTTTCAATTTCTTTAGACCCTTATTTGCTGTGGTTTGCAAGTGTTCAGTAAATCTCAGTTCTAAATCTAGGATCCCTCCCAGATATTTAGGAGAGTTCAATTATGGAGTTTTTAATTTTTAAGACCGGTTGGAATGTTTCACGATTTCTTCTATCAGTTGAAAAAACACAGTAGTTAGACTTATTGAGGTTTATAGTGAGTTTGAGATCTGCAGCCAATGTTGCAATCCCTTCCAAGCGGAGATTCAGGAATTTCTGAGATCTTGACTTGTACTTCAAATGACAATATCATGTGCACAGCAGCCGATCTTAGTATTCTAATGGATGTAAGGATCGACTGTGTTAATATAGAGAATAAAGAGAAGAGGGCTAAGACGAGAGCCCTGTGGTACAGCAGCCCATGTCTTGGAGGTTTATAGAGTTCTGTATTGAATCTGACTGAGAACAGTCTGTTTCTCAAGAAGTCATTAACACATACTAGTGCATGACCTTCGATGCCAAACTCATGGACAATGAGGATGAGTTTTTTGTGCCAAACTTAGTTGAAAGCCGAAGACAGGTCTAGAAAAATAGCGACTGTTTTTTCATTAAGTTTTTCTGTAGTCCATCAGTAATTGATTAGCAAAGGTAAAAGAGCTGATCCACTGTGCTGTGATGAGCTCGGTAGGCTGTTTGGTAAAAGTGTATTTTTCTCTCTTGAGTTAGCCAGTTTATAATTCTGGAGTGAATCATTTGCTCCATAAGCTTGCACAGTGTACTGGTAAGTGATGATAGCTTTTGCAGTCGGAGGGTTTTTGGTAGCCTTTAAAATTGGAGTAGCAATAGAAGTTTTCCATATTTTTGGGAGATTGCCAGAAGTCCAGAAAAATTGAAGATATCTAGCAGAATTCTTTTGGCTTTATCACTGAAGTATTGAATCATGCTGCCAAACATGAGGTCTACACCGGGAGCTTTCTTTGGGTCAAGTTATAAGATGCCAGAATTGAGGTCTTAATTTGTAAAAATGTCAGAGAAAAGCTGTTCTTGGGGGACTTAAATTAGTGTTATTGTGGTCTTAATGATGGATTTGTCTGTTTTGCTGAAAATGAACTTACTGTTGCTAGCATAAAATTCAGGTAGCATATTGGCACCTTCAATATTTCTGCAAGCTAGTTTTCTACAGTAACTGATGGAGTTTGTTTCTTGAGCAACTTGCAAAACTCAATTATTCAGGGGCATAATGATATTCCAGTGTTGTAATGTTCTTCTGAGATCTAAGGCTGCACAAAAGTCTTCCCATTAATTTAAATAATTAATAACTTGTTAAACGTATAAGTTATGGTTTGTCGTTCATATTTTCTATATTTGTGGTTTCCATCTTCCCGTGAGCTACTAGTTTTCATTAACACTTGTAAATATTTTTTTTTACAAGTGTTTAGTCATATTTTCTATTACCACTTCCTTTATTTTGAAAAAAAAGGAAGTATGAACAGTTAATTCTAGTAAGATTGTGCTGTTATATTAAGTTGAACTATTTATTATTCTTGGATTTTGTAGTCCCTTATGTTTGGTGAATCTTATTAATCACTTAAACAATAGTTTATGACTATCCGAACTTCAAAGTTCAAAAAAAAGGAAGTATGAACAGTTAATTCTAGTAAGATTGTGCTGTTATGTTAAGTTGAATAATAAATTGAACTATTAGTATAGCAATACCTTTATTATTATTTTAAAACTTCAGTCAACTTCTATTTTTAAGAAAACGTAATTTGGTACTAGTAGGTTATTTAATTACTGGAATTTATATACTTAGGTAAGATAACAGTGTACAAACCATAAAGCCAAGATTGAATATTAGGTCTGTAGAACTGAATAGGCTAATTGTCATATTGTATTGAATTAAAGTATTATAAAGCAAAATGGACATTTCAAATCAGAATATACATTTTTAACCTTCAACTACCGTCCTGTAATTTCTGTCACATTACTACCCCGGTGTGCCTCGCAGGCATGAAGGGTATAAGTGTGATATATTGTGTGGTTTAACAATTTATCTTGCATTTACTTTATAAAAATGGTTTTTAAATATATTCTGATTGCAAGTGACTGGGGTAAACATAACTTTATGAGATCAGTTATTTTTTATTTACTAATTGAAAACTGTAGTTTTACATTCTGCAGATTTTAGAGCAGCTTAGCTAAAAAGGCCTATAATCGCACAATAATTAACATACACTAATTATTCCTTGTTCACTGATTGTACACACTCAACTTTATATACAAGACATTTCAAACATTATAAGTTTTATTTATGGAAACTGACATAATAAATAATAACTCAATTTTGATAGCCGTCTTTACACACGCCTCAGAACATTTAAATATATTTGCTATAGACAGCTTACAAAGTGAAACTATTCTTTCTATTTTTAGTTGCTGGACAAATTCTACATTGTTTATAACAATTTTTCTATACAAATAGAAATTTTTTTAAATTTATGGAGGTTACAATTCTTCAAAATCATCTTCATCGTCTGATACACTCTTTTGTGATTCAGTATCATGATCTCTTTGCTCAATTACTTCTTCAATCTTTTGCACAGTCCTATTCTCTTTAATGCCTTCTAAATGTTGTTCATTAGATACAGCACCTGAATCACTGTCTTCTTTGGCTAACCTTTGGCTGATGGCATCTTCAAAACCACTGTCATATATTCCTACTCCTTGAGTTTCATTAGTTGAAATTAGTTTCCTTTTTAATCCAGAAGTTTTAGGTCTATGCATTTTTTCAGTTTATGTAACTAAATACTATAATGACACATAAATAAGAAAAAACAAAAAATACTACAAAAGTTAAAAATGTTATATAAATAGCGACGTTGTGCCTGTGAGGTACAACCGAAGTTTCATATTATTATAAAATGAATACAATACACAAAATCGAACAAACAATACTAATGCCATGAAAACAATTATTAAATAGAAAACTACTGAACTCCATGACCTTGAGGAGTATTAGGGGGGGGGGCAAACAACCCTATAGGTACCAGTGCCTGTCAGGCACAACAGTAGTTAAAGGTTGAAAGAAATCATTATTTAATAATAACAATACTTAAACATTGTACAATATAATCAAAATGTCTTTTGGTAATTGTTTCAAAAAATAATTTAGAACTCAAAATATTAAACACAACAAATTCATTAACCTTAGCAACTGTCCTGTTTCATCAATCTTATTTTAGAAATTTCAAATAATGCAGGATATCTTAATTAAAAATATGTAACCTGCCATTTGTAACAAAATTTGAATAAGTACACTCTCAAAAAACATAGACCCCAGGCTAGTCATTTTCATACTAATCCAGCCAATATGCTGTCAGTTTAGTGGTTTCTACTCCACCAATCCTAGTTGTTTCCTCTAGCCTGATATTTTCTCACTATATCAAAGTAAGTTTATTTGTATTATTATAAATTCCCTACTTCAAAATGTATTATCACTAATTCTTTCAATTTAAATTTCTCTTATTTGATTCCATCACACATACTTTTAAAACATCTCAATTCCATACACCCAAAACTAACATATACCATCGAAACGGAACAAAAAAACTCCCTCAATTTTTTGGATCACAAGAACCTCATCCTTACAATTATATATACCAACAAACAAATATTTAAATTCAACGTATACCAAAAAGTTCTCATTACCACCATTCACAACTCTTTAAACCATTCATACCAATACAAACTACTAAAAACACTGTGAGACAAACAAGAGCACCACCAAAAAAATAAGACCATAAAGTATATAGCTTAAACTAATGTAGACAACACCATGACAATGACTGATAAATTAGGCTGAAAAATAAACTAAAAAACCAAACACAACAAACCCATAAAATACTTAATAATACCATACCTAATAATCACCCAAAACTCTTAAACTAACCCACACATTTCATAAATATAATTACAGAATAGCCTATTCCACAAACAGCAAACAATTTAAACCTCACATGATAAAAAAAAAGACATTTACAACTTTGCCAGTGTTTACAAACTAACTTGCAGTTTGTGTCCCAGTTTTTACACAGGCTAAACAGGAAGTTCGTTTTGCACACGCTAACCATGACACATAAAAGCAATCCACAAATCACAACCTATCAAACATAACACCAAACCCACTAATGCTTCACAAGCAAAACAAAAATAACCAATGTTACATAATCATAAAATATGCAATATACAAACATTTCAATATACACCAAACACACATACTTAACCCCCAATTATAATTCACATTTACTTTGATATTTTACCCCAATATTCTTTAAAAAAACACACACACCTAATATCCCTATCCTAAACCCCACAGCCACCCTAACCTAAAACAAACAAGAAGTCAGTTACAATCAGATTTGACAAATGAGACACATCTTCCGAATCAGCCGCAATCAATAATCAAAAATTTAAATACTACTATAGACAAGTGTAACATACTAACATATGTTCAAGTATTTTTAGTTAAATTTCTTTCAACTAATTCTGATTTGATTTCATTATTTTATTCCTACTTCTGTATTTCTAATCTCTCAAAAATATAGCTTACTGAAATAATAATCAGAGTAGGTGTTGTTTATTTTCACTAATTCCCTAAATTTAAATTTCTTTTATATTTATTTATAAACCTGATGAAATCTTTATCTTTAATTATATTTTTTCAATATCATGTTTTACAGTAAAGCACATGGAATCAAGATTAAAACAACAAGTCTTTATACTCTGAAAAGAAATAACAATTAAGGACAATTTAGGAAGAAACTTGGAATTACTGATCAATAGAATAAGATTTGACAAAATGTTATTAAAAAAAATTGAACTGGATCTGTAAATAAATTGTATTTGGCATTTTTTGAGTATTAGTCAACAGGATCACTTTCAACTACAATAAAGTGATTTTAAATGTTGCAAACAATAAATAGTTGTTAAGACTTGTTTATTAATCGCCATTAAAACATAACCTTATATTTTAAACCAATTTTTTGTAATGGTTCAGGAGTTACACTAAAATATATTTACTAAAAATCCAGTTAGAACATGTTTTACAATAATAAGCTAAGTTTCTTAATGTGTAGAATAAATGATTGGTCAAGTTAAGCAGTTTACAGTCATTTATGCAGCAAATGACATTACACAGAGATAGTCTGTTTTCCAACCTATATATGTGCCTTGCTATATTGAGATTAGGCTTAACAAAGTTAAAACTTAGTTTTTGTGTTGTATAATTCAGTATAAATCATTATATTTTGTTGTTAAATCTGTCTCGATAATAGTTCCGTTTTTTTTAAAATATTAGTTTTATCTTCAGTAATATTATTATTAGTAAAGCTTATTATTCAGTAAAGCTTAACCTTATTATTTTTAAATCCTACAAGCCTGCATGACACAGTGACCTAATTAAATTACCAATAGCCTACAAATTAAACTACTATACTTTATTGTAATAGTTTAGTTTTTTTCTTTAATATTAGTATTATCCTCAGTAATAGGACTACTAAATAAAGAGCCTAACTTATATTTTTAAAACCTGTAGAATTACATGCCACAGTAAGCTGCTATATTTTAAATTACTATATTCCTAATTTACGTACATGAAAAAAAAATATTTGGTTTCTCTCAATTAATTGATGAATCAGTACTTTTAATTGTTTAGATAGTTACCAAATTATAAATATAGAAAATATATCTTCTAGAAAAATTTGTCCTAAACAGCTCAACAGCTGGAATGTTCTGGACGTTTCTGTAACCTCATTCGCTAGAACGTAAGGCAAGTGTTAACCAATCAGAAAGCAGTTCTAGAACATTCGAATTATACGACCTTCTACGCGTTTCTCGAAAAGTCGAGAGAAACAGCTGACTATATAAACAAACCGCCTGCCCGGGTATTTCAGTATTGACTTGGAAGTGAATTGAAAACGTTTCAAGTGTTTTCACAGTGTGTAATTAATTTGTGCTAACGAAGTGTTTTATTGTTGCGAATTTGTTTCAAGCAATTGTTTAACAGTTTTAATAGTGAAGTATTTGAAATTCGTCATTGAAAATGCCTGCAATTGGAATCGATTTGGGAACAACATATTCTTGTGTTGGAGTTTGGCAGCAAGGAAAAGTGGAAATTATAGCTAATGACCAAGGCAATAGGACAACACCCAGTTACGTCGCATTTACGGATACCGAACGTCTCATTGGGGATGCAGCCAAAAATCAAGTTGCAATGAACCCACAGAATACGGTTTTTGATGCAAAAAGGTTAATTGGTCGTAAATTTGATGACCCCAAAATTCAAGAAGACTTTAAACATTGGCCTTTCAAAGTGGTTAGTGATTGCGGTAAACCTAAAATAAAAGTAGAATTCAAAGGAGAGTATAAAACATTTTCTCCAGAAGAAATTAGTTCGATGGTTTTAACTAAAATGAAAGAAACCGCAGAGGCGTATCTCGGTGGAACTGTTAAAGACGCTGTCATTACTGTTCCAGCTTATTTTAACGACTCGCAGAGACAAGCCACTAAAGATGCTGGTGCCATAGCTGGGTTAAATGTTCTTAGAATCATCAATGAGCCTACAGCTGCTGCTTTGGCCTACGGATTAGATAAAAACCTGAAAGGAGAGCGAAATGTCTTAATCTTTGACCTCGGTGGTGGTACATTTGACGTATCGATTCTAACTATTGATGAAGGATCGTTGTTTGAAGTCAAGGCTACAGCAGGCGATACGCATCTAGGGGGTGAAGATTTTGATAACCGATTGGTCAACCATCTGGCTGAAGAATTTAAAAGAAAATTTAGAAAAGATCTTAAATCTAATCCAAGATCACTTAGGAGATTAAGAACCGCAGCTGAGAGAGCTAAAAGGACACTGTCTTCCAGTACAGAAGCAAATATTGAAATAGATGCTTTGTATGAAGGGATTGATTTCTACACCAAAGTGTCACGAGCTAGATTTGAGGAACTTTGTTCCGATTTGTTCCGCAGCACGCTACATCCAGTAGAAAAGGCACTGAATGATGCAAAAATGGATAAATCTGCCATCCACGATGTTGTTCTAGTAGGAGGTTCGACACGTATTCCGAAGATTCAAAATTTGCTCCAAAATTATTTCTGTGGAAAATCTTTAAATCTTTCCATCAACCCAGACGAGGCTGTAGCTTATGGTGCTGCCGTACAAGCTGCTATTTTGAGCGGGGATCAAAGTGCTGCAATTCAAGATGTTTTACTTGTGGATGTTGCACCACTTTCACTAGGAATTGAGACTGCTGGCGGGGTTATGGCAAAAATAATTGAAAGGAATTGTCGAATCCCTTGCAAACAAAGTAAAACATTTTCTACATATTCAGACAACCAACCAGCTGTTACGATTCAAGTCTTCGAAGGCGAAAGAGTGATGACAAAAGACAACAATCTTCTTGGAAATTTTGATCTAACAGGAATTCCGCCAGCTCCTCGAGGCGTACCAAAAATCGATGTAACATTTGATTTAGACGCAAACGGCATATTAAATGTTTCAGCTAAGGATACCAGTTCTGGAAGATCAAAGAATATTGTTATACAAAACAATAAAGGACGTCTTTCAAAGGAAGAAATTGATAGGATGGTTAACGAAGCTGAACAATATAAGGAAGAAGACATGAAGCAAGAAGAGAAAATTAAAGCCAGGAATCAACTCGAAGGCTATTGTTTTGGAATCAAACAAGCTATGGATGAAGCTGGAGATAAACTGAGCGAGTCTGATAAGTCAACTGTGAAGAGTGAGTGTGATGAAACGCTCAAATGGTTGGACAACAACACTCTTGCTGACAAAGAAGAATTCGAACATAGGTATCAGGAACTGTCTAAAAAATGTTCATCAATAATGACTAAACTTCACAGTTTAAATCAAGGACAGTCTACTCAAGGCCAACGGGGTACACCGAAAGCAGGAGGGCCTACAATAGAAGAAGTGGATTAAAATGTTAGCCAATTTATAAATGTAAATTTCTATAAGACTGAAGAAAATATTGTAAATAAAAATACTATTTATGTTTTTCTTTAATATATTGTGTATTTTTTGTACAAATTGTAAATACTGTAATAAATAAATTATTTTTAATGGAATTGTTCTGCCTGACTTCTTAAACCTTATATCAAATATTTACAATTCCAATATTTAATTTACTGAAATAATTTAAAATTAAAAAGTGTAAAATAAAATTTAACCTTAACTACAGTCCAACACTGGTAAACATTTTAAAAACAATCTATACTTTTGATTTTTAAATTGTAACTAAAAGTGCTTATGGTGATAAAGTTTACCATATTAAGTAACCAAATTGTAAATATTTCCCCATCTTTTAAACTTAAAAAAAAATTAGTTGCTGTATATCTTTTGTTGTATGAAAGATGTTTACAGTTAGCGAACATCTTCAGGCAACAAAGAGGTATTGCTGCTTTTTTAAGCAGTAAGGAAAGTTTTTAATTTTAAAAATGAGTCGCTTGTGCTCTGGGTATATAACATTTTGTACAAGTATTATGTATGGGTGAACAATACTGATTGTGGAGAATGCAAATAAGAAATAAATTTGAAAAATAACTGAGTATTTTGACATTTAATTTATGTTACATCAATAGTTTATATTCTTAATAAAAAAGTCATCATCAGTGAGTGTGAATTGCACAAGTTGAAAACTATAAATATAGTTGGTGTTTCTTAATATTTATTTACAAAGTAGACAATTTAGAGAGTTTCAATTCCGTTGTGGAAACCCCGATTCCTGAACTATAAGTGCTGTCGGATATCGATTACGTAATATAACGTGACATTGGACAGTAATGATACACAAGTTTTGAGGTTATGTTCATTATTTGAACGCACGTAGTTTATCCACGATATCATTCTATCGATTATTATACAGTTATGTGGAGAGCGGCTGAAAGGTGATCTGCGGTACTGTGAGGGAGAGTCAAGGCTCACGTCTGCAGGATTGTAAACGTAATGAAAGTAGTTTATCCACGATATCATTCTATCGATTATTATACAGTTATGTGGAGAGCGGCTGAAAGGTGATCTGAGGTACTGTGAGGGAGAGTCAAGGCTCACGTCTGCAGGATTGTAAACGTAATGAAATCTAATCTGTAACAGAGTCATGTGGATCCCCTAGAACCTCTGAGAGATAGTAGTATGAAGGAGTTGATGGAATGTAGGTAGCATTACGCAATTGGCATATAGTTCCACAGTACTGTGGGGAGAGTTAAGGCTCTAGTGTGTAGGTTTGCAAAAGTGATGTAGACCTACTCTCTAACAATCGTGAGAATCCTCTAGAACCTTTGAGAAATAGTAGTACAAAGGAGTTGATGGAATGTAGGTAGCATTACGCAATTGGCATATAGTTCCGCGGTACTGTGGGTAGAGTTAAGGCTCTATGTGTAGGTTTGCAAATTTGATGTAGACCTACTCTCTAACAGAATTATGAAGATGTGTCCATCCTCAAGAACCTAGTATGAGAATGTATTAGGGAGCTACGGATGAGATATAGATAGGATTAGGGAGGAGTTATGCAGTTCTCTTGGTAGTGTAGCAAAAAGTAAAGCCTCACGTGTGTAGGTTTGTAAGAGTGAAGTAGACTTACTACTCTCAAAAAAAGTCCTGTAAATTTGACCTTCCTCTAGAAACCTGTGGGTGAAAATAATAGTAAGGGATCGTTGGGAGGTAGATAGGATTACGAAAAGGATAAAAGCTATCTTTACACGGTTATATGGAAGAGAAAAATGCTCGTGTGTCCAAGGTAGTTTCCTTTCGAAATCATATAGGTGTCTCTCTTTTCCTTTGAGTTAGTTAAAAATATTTTCTTCAGTCAGGCAGTTAGAGAAGAAGGAATTTTGGTGATCCTTGAGGATATGCAGTGTCTTCTCACTGCATACTGTTTTAGTCGAAAAATCTCAGAGAAAGTGCAAGAGATTCCTATCAGGTTTAAAAATAGAGCAAAAAAACAATACAATACTGTTTACTTCTTTGTTTCAAAGGGGGAAATAAAGTTGACAATTTGTATTATAGTCTACTTGTTTTTAGTATCTGGAACTTCTACCTACTAAAGTTTATAACAATCATTATTCATGGCTTAAAGTCTACTACTAAATTATCCTTTAGATATTGCAACAAATTTAATTTGTAAAACTTTTGTTCCTGTTGAAAGGTTTTGACTAAAATGTTTAGTTTACATGACATTCAACCGACTCCAGTTGAAAACTACTTTAAAAAAAAGAGCTTAACCTTGCCATCATTTAAATATTTTTTAAAACGAAATGGAAGATCCTAATGTTCTCTTTGTTTGATCTTTATTTAGGTTTTATGAAATGGAAAATATTAATGCATTTTAATTTCCAAGTATTAAATTATATTAAATGTTATTAAACAATTGAAGCAATATCCTTTTTGTTCAAGTTGTATGGATGCATAAAAAGGAATTTTGGTATATCTGAATTTGAAAAAATTATATTTTATTAACTGTCGTAAACAAATAGTAAATTTTGATGTTTTCAGTTCGGATAGTAGGGCGAAAGCATTTCTAAAGAACCTATTACGACCTGAAGAAGTCTACTGCAAAGGCTGTGACGTCTTGAAAGGAGATGAGTTTCCGGAAGATTATTCAGCTATTATGCTGAAGGTGATTTGTAATAAGTTTCATTTTTAAAGATGTCAAATAATTCTAAATCTAAAACTAACATCTTAAATGGCTTTCATTAATAAAGTTTAGCTATTTAATCAATTTCTCCTCCATTAGACTTAGCAACAAACCAGCACAACCTGTTGGGAACACAATGATGAAAGACATTGTTTTAAAGCCTAAAACAAAAACGCGTTTATCAGCTTTGAATAATTTGTTGCAGGATCTGAAAATTTGTTGAAATAAATTACTGTCTGATAAACGACTATGATTTTATAAGTTATTGTACTTGCCAAAATAGAAAAGTGTTAGAGGCTCGTCGCCACTTTTGCTTCAACAAGTACTAACGGTTTCCATGATAACCGGGATTGATTTGGTTGCTATGTTACTTAAGTGTACCTGTCATTCTCAATTAATAACAAAAATGTTGAGGTTTTGACCAAATGAACGTGTTACCTATGCACTGGATGGATTTACCGTTAATTTTTATACCTCACATTGTATTACAATAAAAAATTAATTAACTTTCCATTGCATTGTTACCGCCACACATTGGTTGTACACTACTATAGTATCACCCTTTACCCCAGTTTTAGTTAAGAGAAAGCTCAAAACCAACAAAAGATCTGTAGCAAAATTTATTTCAGGAGTCTTGGTCTCTTCGTATTAAATTCATATTTGAACTTGCCTATAGTAGCACTTATATTTGTTGAGGACGGCCGTTTCGGGAGATGTGTCCGATAACTAGTAGCTCACGTGAAGATGGAATCAACAAATATTCATATTTGAAGTAAATATTAAACCCATTTGGCATTAATTCAGGTTAATTGTTGAACTAATATTCAAACTATATAAACCCATTTGACCTTAAATCCAGAGGAAATGTTGAATTCATATTTATTCTAAATAAAGTCACTTGTTCCTGGTTTCAGAGAAATGTTTTAATCACATTTCAACTAAATAAACTCATTTGCCTTTGGATCCAGAGACATTTTTTAATAACATTTGAAATAAATAAACTCATATGACCTTGGATCCAGAGACATTTTTTAATCACGTTTGAACTAAATAAACCCATTTGGCCTTAAATATTATTTCATTCACATTTGAACTAATTAATAAAACCTTTACAGTTGAGTCAGGACGAATTAATTGTTGATATCATAATTCAACTAAATAAAGCCATTTGGCCTTGAATCCTGAGGAATTGTGAAACATATAAACAATATTCAGAAGCGAATGCACTTAAAGCTCTTCCAGAAATATAAATTTAATTAAAATTCCCTAAAAAATATAAATTATAGACAAACATCTAGATAATTGTAAACAAACATTAAGCCCTCCGACACTCCTTTAAGAAAGAAAACTTTCTATTGGGCCCTGCTGCAAGTAATAGAATGCCATTTTATTACAGCACACTCCGTCATGCCGTGTGTTTAGTCTGTAGAGAGACTAAAGTTAGAAACAAACGAGGTACAATAAAACGTATTGTCAGCAAGGTTACTTGAGGTTGCGCAATCGTGATTCACAAAGCGAGGGGATACACAAAGCATGGTCGGTAAGCTTACGAAAGTTCCGCAATCATGATTTACATTTAACACAGAAAGTTTAAACCTCTCTAAACAAGATCAAGTCATTTAGAAACAAATCAACAACGAAACTGAATTTAATACGAATGTGAACGACAAGTTCTCATTAAACCTTAACTAAGCACTTACCCGAGGTAAGAAGTGATGTAACCTTCTGAAGAGCGAGGTAGTAGAGCTTCCACAGTACTGTGGTCGTCGGATGCTGCAGAGACGTCTTGACGGCAGTAAAGTTGCTAAAACTCAATTTAAACCATGAGTAACAAGTACAAATTTCACCTTACAAAGGCTCTTATAAGTTCCTACCACGCGACTACGCACTGAAGTTGCACAACCGGGGTAACCGAACGACACTTTAACAAAAGCGACGAAATATAGTTCAAAATGTTCATCGACACAGTCCGAACTTTACACTCATATTATTAAATGCTTGCGGTACGTTTAAATTGGCTACAAAGACAAAGCCAATGCGGGAAAGAACAGCGCGGTTTGACCAAGGACTGACCTAGTCGAGTGATGAAATACTTCTCTAATGTGTTAAGACAGAAAAACTGTACAGAAAATTGCAGAACAAAAGAGCACTGGTGCCAACTTAAGAACGCCAAATCGTTGACAACCAACTTTAACAGAGTTGCACTGGCTAAACAGCTGGCCACAGGTCAAACGCCAACGAGTATCAAGAGACCAGTTGTACAGCTGAGGAATGTCGCGGCAAAATACGAAAAATACAAAACCTGCACTGAACATACCGCCCACCAAAACGAATGTTTTTGAATCCGTAAGGTGGTTAGAGGGCGAAGAACTGAAAAACTCGAAAAGCAAAAGGGCGCCGGAAGAAGAAACTGTCAGGAGGCGGTGAAGAACTAATGATGAAGCGGAACGCTAAGAGAGGGATGGACGTCCAAGAGTTGGTGAGGTGTTGCGCAAGTAAGTAGGAGGTGGCCCAAGAATAATAGAAGCGGTTGGACATCTGTTGGAGCGGTGGTGGTTGCTAAAAGGGGTGATTTCGTGGAGGCTGATGAACTCTCCCGCCCACCATGAGCATTCCGGAGGCGTCGACTAGAGGGCGAAGAGACTCGGTGATATGGTTGACTCTTCTAACTGAGCCACTGGTGGTGGTAACCTTGCGTAAGTCCTTGCAGCGTTGAGAGTCTTTAATGGTGCGGATGACTTCTTTCCTCTCCATGGGTCGACGTGCAGCGGTGTAACGAGCGGCTAATCTTACTGTGAAGGCGTGAGGTTGACGACATCGATGGTCTGGAAGCGATCCTGAGATAATCCATCCGAAGAAGGTGTTTAGGGCAGCAGGTTGACCTTTGATTATGGTCTGTGGTTCGTTAATAAGACTGCGATTAAATACGTCAGATCCTAGAATTAAGTCAATTTGGGCTGGAGTGTCAAAGTGAGGGTCAGCAAGTTGTAAATGCTGATATTGAGCACGTATGCAAGGTGCCAAAGCGGTAGATGGAAACGGGTCAGCGATGTGAGGTAGTACTGCAGCTTCGACATCGAGTTTGAAATTTGAGGCATATCTAGAAGAGATTTGTAGGGACACATATTCTGATATATGTGTGGTTTGAGAAGCGATCCCGACAAGAGAAACATTTGATTTCCTAGTAGGTAAGCCCAACATGGTAGTTGCGGGTTTTGTTATGACAGACACTTGACTGCCTGGGTCAATGATTGCCCGAAGGATATGCGGATTTCCAAAATGATCATTAACAATGACCTGAGCGGTGCCTAACAAGGCAGAAGCGACTTTAGTGTTATAGGTGGCTCAAGGTTTTATATTTGTAGTTGAATTGTTACCGTTATTGGCTGAGTTTGGGTGCCGATGCGTGTACGGTCGCGGGGGCGAAGCTGAGTTAGAGTCATGTAACAAGGAGTGATGATTACCGTTGCAATGTTTACAAGTCTTGAGTGACTTGCATTTGTTTTGGTAGTGGGTGCCGAAACAATTGAAACAGCCCTGCATATGTCGTATAGACTCGCGACGTTCCTGGGCCTTTTGTTTGAGAAATTCTGGACAACAAAAGATATTGTGAATGGCTGAACAATAAAAACACTGTGCTGCGGACGGATCGTGACGAGGCGGGTTGGTAGGTCTGGTAGACAAGCGCGGTCTGGGTAAATTTTGTCTAACCAGCGGTGATGGTTGTGGTGCGGGTGCTCTTCGGTTCAATTGGATGCGTTGGCCTATCGCTGGTGGTCGCAGAGCCTGCGGTCGAGTTCTGGTGGTGTGGTGCGTCGTACCGCGGTGATGACCTTCATTCAGCTTTGCGGCTTCATCTGCGAAGTCGGTGTGGTTACTTGTAGCGGCTGCGGTAGTCGATATCAGCGTCATGAGTCTAGTGGGGTATTCGAGGTGCGGTGTTGGACTCTCAGGAGGTGTATTACTTAAGTCAGGTTCGTTGACAGAGGAGACCGACAGTTGGGGTTGTCGGTTGGTGCTAGCTGTGGTTGAAGTCGAAGGCGGGTTGAGCAATTCCATTGCCCTAGCCTGCTCAGTTACAAAATCGTTTAAAAGTTTATATGTGGGCATTTTATTTGTTCCCAATCTAGCTTCGAAATGAAGTCGAGTCTGTGCGTCTAAATTATTAACAGACATTTGAAAGAGCAGGAAGTCCGCCAAGTCGTCTAGCTGGACAGCTTTTAGTGCGCACACAGCATTTGAATGTGCGGTTAAAAATCGATTGAGTTCATTCTGAGACGCGTTCTTAATAGGTTTAAAGTCCTTAATGAGTTGAAAATAATGATCGGCTAAACGGCGAGGGTTAGCGTAACGATTGCGTAAGGCTTGATATGCGATATCATAATTATGCTCAGATATTGTAAGTCCAGTGACAATGGCTAACGCGTCCCCTTTAAGCGCTGACTTTAAATACTGAAATTTCTGTATGGCATTAATACTGTGATTGCAGTGAACCATCGAGTCAAACATGGTTATGAAATCCGTCCATTCGTTACTGTTGCCTGAAAAGCTAGGCATTGTGAGGTTAGGTAAGTTGGGCGAACTTGTAACGGGGTTAATATGTGAGGCTGACTTCACCTCAGTCTTAATAATATTCGGATATTTGACCAACATTGGCAAATACATATCCTGAAATTGCTTTTTAATTTTAAATGCATTTTCAGCAAAATCGGCGACCTGACTGGCGAACGTTTTTTCTAAGATGTCAAAAGTTTCAATAAAATTGGGCTGAATACATCGAATTTCCCGTGCGAGGCCTTCTGGTATTTCTTTGTCGTCAAGCACATTTTTTACTTGTTCCAAATCGGCTACAATATTTTTCAACTTGGACAAGAAATATTCTGTGTTGATCTCCATGTTGCTAATAAATTTTAAAACACAATCAATTAAATTTTAAAATTCACAATAAGTTCAATAACGGTAGTAGAGTGGACTGTATATAGTTTTTCTTTACTCATAAAAACTTCCTTATTCCTAACGTGCATCAATCGATAACACTATGAGCCACGTAGCTTATTGCCTAATCTGGCACTGATATATTTCCTCAACGTTTTCCTGTATCGATGTGACGCACATTCTTTCACGTCGCGGTAAGCACATGTGGTTGAATTAGTCACAAATTCAAAAAATTTTAAATTTATAAATATTTTAAGTGGTAATAATCCGGTTCGGTATGGACCAATGTTTAGTTAGTCACAAAGGAACCACGTGATCACTGATATAAATTATCGTAAAAATTTAAGAGAACCATTTATAGCTGGAATAATTCAAAACTATCCGGCCCGGTCTGGGACCGATGTTTAGTCTGTAGAGAGACTAAAGTTAGAAACAAAACGCGGTGCGGTAAAAATATTATCAGCAAGGTTACTTGCGGTTGCGCAATCGTGATTCACAAAGCGAGGGGATACACAAAGCATGGTCGGTAAGCTTACGAAAGTTCTGCAATCATGAATTACATTTAACACAGAAAGTTTAAACCTCTCTAAACAAGATCAAGTCATTTAGAAACAAATCAACAACGAAACTGAATTTAATACGAATGTGAACGACAAGTTCTCATTAAACCTTAACTAAGCACTTACCCGAGGTAAGAAGTGATGTAACCTTCTGAAGAGCGAGGTAGTAGAGCTTCCACAGTACTGTGGTCGTCGGATGCTGCAGAGACGTCTTGACGGCAGTAAAGTAACTAAAACTCAATTTAAACCATGAGTAACAAGTACAAATTTCACCTTACAAAGGCACTTATAAGTTCCTACCACGCGACTACGCACTGAAGTTGCACAACCGGGGTAACCGAACGACACTTTAACAAAAGCGACAAAATATAGTTCAAAATGTTCATCGACACTGTCCGAACTTTACACACATATTATTAAATGCTTGCGGTACGTTTAAATTGGCTACAAAGACAAAGCCAATGCGGGAAAGAACAGCGCGGTTTGACCAAGGACTGACCTAGTCGAGTGATGAAATACTTCTCTAATGTGTTAAGATGGAAAAACTGTACAGAAAATTGCAGAACAAAAGAGCACTGGTGCCAACTTAAGAACGCCAAATCGTTGACAACCAACTTTAACAGAGTTGCACTGGCTAAACAGCTGGCCACAGGTCAAACGTCAACGAGTATCAAGAGACCAGTTGTACAGCTGAGGAATGTCGCGGCAAAATACGAAAAATACAAAACCTGCACTGAACACCGTGAACTTTTCTTAAAATGTTTTTGGAATGGAGAGCCAATCGATTATTGCCATCAAGTCATCGAAGTATTTCCTGGCCAAGTTAAATGCTACACCTTCAACTCATATTCTCTGAGGTAGGTAAAACTACATGAATAAGAATAGTTTATTGAGTTAAATCTCTATCTGGTTAGACACTATAAGAAAATAATGTTTCCAGAAACGAGTTGAAGGAAGTCAGTCACTTCGCTAAAGGTAGTGTCTTGGATGCCGTGCTGACCGCTCCTGTGCTGGTACGTCTTATATTGCTGGTTTCTCTTACGCTTAAACTACTCATAAAGTGACGTCAAAGAAAGAGGACTGTAAACTATATTAGCAATAAAACTAAAAATCCTTCCTAATTTTCTGGTTGTATTTTCCATCTTTAATGCTCATTCGTTTCCCAAAAAATGCTCTAGCTCTCTAGCCCACACCTCACTCAAATATTTACTCAAACATAACATTTTAAAAATTAAAATAATTCACGTACTTCTTAGCTGAAAAGTTTTGTCACCCTTCT
Organism: Prosapia bicincta; assembly: GCA_036971475.1. Taxonomy (NCBI): domain Eukaryota; kingdom Metazoa; phylum Arthropoda; class Insecta; order Hemiptera; family Cercopidae; genus Prosapia; species Prosapia bicincta. The sequence goes on along the minus strand of JBAIZL010000001.1, from coordinate 14,204,312 downwards.
GTATTTTTTTAAAGTTGAATTTTAAGATTAAAGTTTTTCTCAACATTCGTAGTGTTTACCCCATCTTCATGGAAGCGGTCACGTACAGCAGCAATACTACAGTACAACAGGTAAAAATATCGTTTTAAGCTCAAGCAACAATAATATTTTACTACCCTCTACAAAATTGTGTTTTTTTAAATCCTGGGTACCGAATACTATTGTTTCTGATTGCTATTAATATTTTACTAAAGCAGTATCGTTACTCTATTCCACAGCAACCGTATCTAAGAAATGTTGATAACTGTAATGTCAACCTCTGGTAATTTTGCCTTTGAAGATTTGATAGGGAACCGACAAAAATTATTGTGACGCCACTTATTGTCACTTATATTAGTAGTTCAGTAAGGTAAAAATGTGTAGTGTCTATGGGAATGCATCTCTTCGTCCCAAACTTCTTTCGCCTACTTCTCAGAGGTAAAGTTACCAGTGGTAAAATGAATAATTCAGTTTATTCACATGTAATTTCTGTTCAAGGTATTCATATACAATCCGAAAGATGCAATGTTTGTAAGTAAAAAAGTGCTTGTCGCCAACCACAGGACTGGGCTGGACGTGCTTTATTTCTCGCGTGAGTTAAGAGCAGACCAATCTGCGTGGAGGTTGACATTGAAACAAAGACATCTTACAAGAACAGACTTTAGCAAACTGGGTAGCTTACAGCGAGACTGTCTGATACGTAACCAGATGGCGCTCTGTAACTGCTCTCACCATTTGTTGCCAAATCCTACTGAGTATTGACGAGAAATTACTTCAAAAGAGAGCAGGTTATTTTAAGACTGAATCTCGATTTTTATAATTATTTATTGTCGTAAAATTTATTATATTTTCTTATGTATATCTTCTTTTAACTAAAACAACACAAGCGTATATCTTGTCTACCTATGATAACTTTGCCACTGGGACGGCTAGTGGGTACCTCTGGTAACTTTGCCTCTGGAACAGTTAGTGAGTACCTCTGGGACGGCTAGTGGGTACCTCTGGTAACTTTACCTCTAGGATGGCTAGTGGGTACCTCTGGGACGGTTAGTGGGAACCTCTGGTAACTTCACTTCATTTCTGGGATGGCTAGTGGGTACCTCTGGTAATTTTGCCTCTCCATGGGCTAGTGAGTATCTCTGGTAACTTTGCCTTTGGGTCGGTTAGTGGGTAAACAGAAGCGATTCAGGGTATGTAACAATCCCCCCTATCACTATAATGTGGTAACTCGAGAGTAGTGGCTAGCATTGGTAAGATAGTGGCTGGCTGTTGAGACGAGTTTAGTCCGTCCCTCTAAGAACCCCAGGAAATAGACTATAGCAGAGCACATTACCCACTCCAACTACACTATTTGTCCATTGATCACGAGATGTAAAATTCTTGCCTTGTTTTTTTTTTTTATTGACAACTTGTTGACATTATATTCTGAACAGTTATTTTTCCTTAAGGGCATATAGAGACAAGACAATAACTGCAGTACAAATGTATCCTTAATTCCTTTTCAGATTTTTTTATAAACTATAAGTCCCATTTATAAAAATATACACAACAATTTATTTGAACCTACAGACAACATATGCAGACGACAACTATTTATAAACATTATACACGAGGCTCAAGAAGAAATATGTATGACGTCAACAAATACCGACATCACGGACCAAACATCATAATCAATGATTCGGCAATGGTCAACTAACCGAAAGGTACTTCATCACATAAGGTAAAATTACTGCACTTAGTGGTAGAAAAAAATTATTTACAAGTAATAATAATAATAACTTCATATATATATATATATATATATATATATATATATATATATATGATTTTTTTAGATTTTTTACCAGAATCTTTACCAACCAAAACTAACCTAATATATATATATATATATATATATATATATTTTAGGTTAGTTTTGGTTGTTAAAGATTATTTAGATTTTTTGGACTAGGAGACTGACAGACTTACCTTGGTAAGAGTCCACTCTGTAGTCGTGAAATAGAAACACATAAAAGCACTTAAACAATGATATATTTCAACCACACAGTGGTCTTTGTCAATCGAAGAGAAAACACAAAAAGAAATATGAGAGAATGAAATAAAATAATTATAAATTGTAATCACAGATTGTGTAGAGTAGAAATCAGATGTCACAGATTAAAGATATATATATTGTTTCCATGAGCATATGAGTGATTATAGTTTATATAAGTCTGTCAGGGGAAAAGAGATTGGAGACGTCTAAGGCTGTTAGGAAAAAAAAATGAATGGATTTATCTGATGTTGAGGTTAGGGGATTCTCTGGACTTGGTATACCACTGGTATGATAGTTCCCACCTTCTCAGTTCTGAGGGATTGCAATCAGGGGGGAGTGATTTAATTATTTTTGCGGTATAGCAGTCATCAAAAGTTGTGATGTTGTGACTCGCAGCATGTTGAGCTGTTGGTCTATCCATATTCATAATTTTAACATCATGTCTGTGGCCATTCATTCTGATATTCAGACCATCCGTGTTTTGTGTTTTCTCTTCGATTGACAAAGACCACTGTGTGGTTGAAATATATCATTGTTTAAGTGCTTTTATGTGTTTCTATTTCAAGACTACAGAGTGGACTCTTACCAAGGTAAGTTTGTCAGTCTCCTAGTCCAAAAAAAAAAAAAAATATATATATATATATATATATATACCTCTCGGGGGAGCCTGTAACCCCTAGAAGGCGTGTCCCCAGGTAGCAGATTAGGGAATGCCTCCATCTGTTTTTCAGATGGGTGGTAGCAGGGAAATCATACCTCCTGCGGGCCAATAGGCAGAAGACAAAATTCTTTGAAGCTCTGGCAACCCATCTTCATGGAGAATTGGGAATGGTGTCACTTGAAGACCATGTAAGAGCTGTTCTTTTCAGACTAAAGGCGGCGGAGCTGGCAGCTGCTAAGGTCTAGACTTTCGATGTTCTATAACTCCATGGACATGAAAACAATATACACACACATTGTAACAGGCTTAAGCGCTACAATTAAAAATTATTTAAAAATTTTTTGAGAGATTTTAAAATAGGATGTTTAAAAGTAATTAGATTTTATTGAAAAGTAAAGCTATTTTCAAAGTAGTAGTAGTTCATTTGCATGGGAATAAAGTAAGAGTTGAACAAGTGAGCGTCGAAATCAGCATAGAAAAGCCGTTGTCATTTTATAATAATCATTGAGAAGATTTTACAAAACAGTAAATGATAAAAAATTTGTTTTTCTGCTAAATAAAGAATGGCTACTTATTAAATCTGGAATGATTTGAGAAATGCGACTTCTGCAAAGAGAAGGCAAAGCTGACATCATGGAACAACTGATGGTGGTGTGATATAGCCTGATCCCTTACAAAAATTATGATTAGTCTTAGACTTCCTAGGAAGACTAGACGAGCAGGAAGTTGGTGAAAAGAAACGTCGGAGGTAAATGCAAAAATAGGTAACGTCTTTGGAGATCTCAAGGAACGAAGATGTATTTTTCTCCATGCCCAAATTGTGTCTTTGTAAATGTAAAAAAGGTCAAAATGGTATACTAAATCTTTATGTGGCGAACACCGAAATGTAGTCTCATAATCTTTTTAGGGAACTATTTTAGAAAATTTCAACTGTTTTTTTAATGCTTTCCGACTTCAAAAATAGTTGAAAGAGGAAAAATTTTAAACTTCATAAAGGTAAGTGGGTCACGTAAAAAAAATTCAAATCATTTGAAATAAATAAACTCTATTTAAAAGATTACTTGTAAATGTAGATTAAAGATAACTTTACATAACATAGCTTAACTGATATAGTAAACTATCATTTAAGTCAGTTTTAAATTTTATTAATGTAATTTTGGTTGTGTGCTATAAATTAAGTGTTTGTGAAATTATCTTGAAATATTTATTTTTGTGAATAATTAGATTTAAGAAATGATAATAAAATTCAGTGTTATACAATCTATTAAAGGTACTTAGTACAGAAACATTAGTATTAAAGGTACTTAGGATTGAATTCTAAATTTCCAAATAAGACCAAGTAACAAAAAAAATATTTTAGGTTAATTTCTTCTGAAGCCAACAAGAAAAAAATTATTTTGGTTTCTTTTTATTTTATAATTACAATTAATATAAATATGTAAATACATAAGACAGAATCACAATACAGTTGGCGCCGCTTATTGTGATCATATTTGTCAGAAGTTTGATAACAATAACCGAACGCTTAATCACGATGTAGTCTACAGCCGTACTGCATTGAACTCACTGTATTATTGCCACAACTCTTTGTTCTGAACGATAAGTAAGCCTATCATTACATTAAGTAATTCTAATTCTGTAACACTATAATTAAACTGTACTTACCAAATTTTGATGCTATTCCGGACAGTTTTATGTATAGTAGTAGAATTTCTGTAATTTAGTTTTCTACTTGTTAAAATTAGTGGGCATATTTCATGTCAGTTTATTTTATTCCACTGTAATTTTTTTTTAAAACACTGAATCTAGCATAATTGAAAAAAAATATATAGAACTACATAAAACACTTTATCAAAACATTTTAACACATACAACTTCATTATAAAACACTTCAATCTTATTTACACTTCAAATTTACATTTACTTTTTCGCGAAGAATTCCTCTATATGTGACTGTCTGTAGTCTTCTCGTAAAATATTGTTTATAAATTGTTCATATTCATAATGTTTGTTGAAATTTTCTGCTTTTTGTTGAACAAACTGCCTTAGAATCTCAAGAGCTTGGTGAACTTCCTGCTTAGATCTTTGCGGTACACATTTATCATTTTCGTCATCATCAGTGCCTTCTTCTTCTTCAGTAACTTTTGATGTTGAAGCAACTACCTCACAAATATCGTCTTCAGTCATTTCCGCTGCTGTTTCAATACTATTGTCAACTTCCATCCACTCAGTATATTCTTTTAAGGACAAATCAAAGGGCTTCAAGTTCTCTTCAGATGTAGCTTGCTCTTGATTTTCTTCAACAAAAAAACCACCTTTTCTAAAGAAATTTTTCACAGTTTTTTCAGAAACTTCATTCCAAGATTTTGCTATCAGATGAATAGTATCGAGTAAAGAAGTTTTTTTAGCCAATTCATTTGAGGTAAGAGTTTGAAATTCATCCACATTTTCTATAATTCTAGCACACATCTCTCGTCGATAAAAACCTTTGAGATTTTTAATTATGCCTTGGTCACATGGCTGAATAATTGATGTAGTATTGGCCGGAAGGTAAATCACTTTGATGTGTTTTAGCGTAGTGCTTATGTCATTATGTGCAGTGCAGTTGTCTAGTAGAAGGACAATGTTGCGTTTGAGGCTGGTATCCCATTTAGTCAGCCATTCAATAAAACTTTTTGATGTCATCCAAGCATTGGGGTTTGAATGATATTCAACCGGTAGCTTTTTCATACCTTGAAAACACCGTGGATTTTTAGATTTACCGATAATTAAGAGTTTTTCTGTATGACTAACCATGTTAACACAACATAAAACAGTTATTCTCTGTTTACATATTTTACAGCCGTTAGCAATTTCATTTTTAAATAAGTAAGTATGTTCGGGTAAAGCACGATAATAAAGTCCTGTTTCATCTGCATTGTATATGCAGCTAGGAGAATACTCGGCGTATTGTAACCAGTCCTCAGCTCCAACAAAATCAGCATTTCTTTTTTCACCACACGTTTTCTTGTAAACAATGTTTTCCCTTTTCTTCCATCGATTGAACCATCCATCTGTGGCTTTAAAATTCTGTTTTCCTATTTTTTTGGCAAGATCCTCAGCTTTTAGACGCATTAGTGGGCCATCAACTCGAGCATCTTTTTCGCAAACATTTTTAAACCACAATTTCAAAACTGATTCCATTTGCGGATCCTTCCCAGAACGATGTCTTTTGTTGTCAACATTTGCATTACACTTTGATAATGACAAGATTTTTTCTTTGTTGTTCAATATTTTACATAAGAGAGGTTGAGAAACTCCAAGTTGAGAAGCAGCGTTTCTTTGACTCATTTTTGGTAATTTACTGTACCTATCTAGAATATCAAGTTTTTGTTTAAGACTTAAATCGCGTCGTTTCTTTGTGATTCGGACATCTTGCTATACTGTCCTTTGAAACTTCAAGTGACACTAAACTCTACAAAACAAACGAAAAAGATCTTTAAAAATTAAGTTATGTAAAATCACACTGAAATACTATAATAAACGTTCATAAAAAATTCACTGTTAAAAAATACAGTAGGACTGTACTGTAAATGGTTCAGTAGTAACATCAACTAATGTTAACAAACAACTAAAGTCGACTCAGCGAGGCTAGGGTGTTTGCGTAAACAAAGAGCAAGGGAGACATTCTGAGAACTGTGCTAAGTCCTGAAACCGTTATAAAGTATTTCTGTCATTCTAAAAATAAACATTCTATGAATTTGGCGTCATTGTGTGTTGCAAGTGCTGTTTACACTACTTTGTAGACATTTTTACTTGGTCTATGCTAGTATACGTTGACGCATATGATTTTGCATGGCAAATTAAATGATAATAATAAGCGAACAGATGATTACAATAAGCGGCGTAATTACAATGTATTAATATACGTCCGTGTTTGTTTTTCAATGAAACGATAACAATAACCGAATGATAACATTAACCGTCATCACAATAAGCGGCGCCGACTGTATTAAGTTCCAAAGTAGAATGCAAATTTCCATGCATATTTTCCTCACCAGACAGTATGTAGTGTTTGACCATTTTGTTGCTATTTAGAAAATTTTTCTTGTTTTTAATTTAGGAAGATGATGGTGGTCTATAATTTCTCGTTCTATCCATCTCTTGTATTGCTTTATTATTGCAAGGAGCCTTTTTCTTATAATGTCAATATCATACATCGTCAAGGAATCAATTTCTAGCTATGGGAAAGTTGGCTCAGTGCTGGATTACAAACATGTAATTATTCAGTTCAAATCCGACCGAGATATCAACTTTTTTAAATTTAAATAATGAATAAATATTTGAAAAACCTGTAATAACAATTGTCATCCACTACAGGTAAAAAAATATATAAATTTCAAGTTGATTAGATAAATGAAAACATATTTTATTAACTATTGAAAATTTGTTGAAGATATATAAAAGGATAGTGTGAGCTAATAGAAGGAATTGAAAAATAGATTGAATATTGACAGAAGTAATAATTAAATTTGATATAATTTTTTTATTGCATATGGATAAATAAATTTGATTAAATTAAATAGTAAAATTTTGTGAAACCAAAACTATATTTTTAAAATATAGTTTTTTTATTGTAACTTTAAATAAAATCAGTTATGACCAAGTATGAAAGGGGCATCAAGTCAAAATAAATATGAAAACATAATGAACTGTAGTTATAGATTTCTACTACAATTACTAATAATAGTACTTTTGTTTACAATTACTAAATTTGTTAAATAAATGCACCACATAAAACTTTCCAATTCCTGATTCTAAAAATAGCAAATATTATTTTATGGAATTATATAATTTTGGAAGTTATGTTAATATATTCATGTATTTAAAGAAAAACATGTCAGAAGACAGCAAAAAAAAGCTTAAATATTTTGACAGAAAAGAGTTTTTTCAATATACTTTGGTTTATTTCTAACATATGATTTCTAAAGATACCAAAAGTTTATTTAATATAAAACACATAAACTCATGTGCTAAAATACAAAATAATAAAAACAATATTTTTACTATTTACCAATAGAGTTAAATTTCTGTATATAATTTTCTTAAATAATCCTAAATCATGATCATTAAGCTGTGATGCCTAAAACAAATTCATTTCTCATGACGAAATAACCCAAAGAGTTAAATCTCAGTAAGTTAGGTTTTTGTTAATCAAGTTCAGCGACTGATTCTCTGGTAGAACTTGGCAAGCAGTGGAGAATTTGTCAAATGTTATCTACACCAGCTGATTTGCAGATAAGTGAGGATTTAAAAAAATCAGCCAAGAGGATGCTACTTGGTGGTAGTAACTGTTGCCACATACATACACATATATATGTAATGAAGGATCATTGTGGTATTTCTGACATGAATCCTTCAGTAGTATGTGGAGTAGGAAGCTTCTATAGAGAAATAAGAAACCATATACAGCATGTATATAATTTTGAGATTTCAGGTATACAAACATAAATAGATAAAACATTATAAAATACTTTTATTTGATGGTATTTATGCTATCAAGTTACACATCTATGAATTAAACTAACAAAGGATTAATTACAAACTTGTAATTAAGACCAATACAGGGTTTTTAAATTTTAAAACACATACAAGAAGATAATATTTATGCTTAAATTCATAAAAGAAAATTACATATTACAAACTTCCATATATTTATGTAGCTTTTGTGTAAAAATATGTCAGATAAAATATCTCTATTACACAATGGCTTTTGGATATTTCTCATTCAATAATTTAAAATAACGATATAGTTTTGATAATGGATTTTCAAAGTGAATATATTTAGAGGTACAACATAAAAAATAATATTAAAAACAAAAATATTTTTTTTCAGATTTTCAGAAGTTGACAGCTGAGAAAAATGACTGATAAAATATTATGCAAATTTGGCTATGCCTAAAAATTTATTATTTTTGTTATAAATTATGTATCATAATTAAAACAAAATCCTTAATGATATAATTTTATTACAGTCTCCAAATGTGTCTGGAGTCTTGATTATTGATTAATAGACATATCATGGATTAAAAACGTTAGTGGTCATACGTTTTAAATGTGGTAACTGTGAAGGACTTTAATTACATGTGAAGATAAGCAGCTAATTCAGAAGAAGGTAATACGTTTTAAGTCTTTTCAGCTAGTTTATCTTTTTCAATACATATATTACAAAAATGTTTACTAGGGTTTCACCTAATATTATCATTTACTTTACTAAGCTGGTGATATTAGTGGTTTGATATCACAAACTACAGACAATGTTAACTAAATGCATCTCATTTTACAGTAGTAAGTATGAATTCAAAATAAATGCAGGGAGTCTAAATCTCTGATAATAAACCAAATCCGATAATGCTAAAATGTCTCTGTATAACAAGAGTGAAGTAGAAAGAGTATACTTCTTACAATTTAGATGCATGGTTAACAGTGGCACCAACTGTATCCAAGAAATCAAATCCAACAATAAGCTAACATGTATAACTTTGAGATTAATAAATTTCATATTTTGTGATAATAAAATACATATTAAAATAAAATATGAACAAAACTGTTGAAAATACAATGTCTATCACCAAAACATGTAGAGTAATTAAAATAAAGTCTAGATGAAGTAAAATGAAATTAATAAGATTTTAGGCTATTGAGAAGTAGAATGTTGAAAGAAAGTGCCGTCTCGAGTTGATAACCCCACAAAAGACCAGTACTAAAAAGGTTACAAAAGAGACAAGTGTGTTGAGATGATGCAGACATGAAATTAGAAGTACTTCAGATATATTATGCAAAACGCATATTAATGTAAAGTTATTTATTAAAGTTACAATTATGAATAATTGTAGTTTTTAAAATACTTTGGCAACAAGTTTTAATGTTTTGGTTAGGCCGAGAACTAATGCAGTTTAGTTGTGTGCAATATAATATACTGCTGCGTTTACGCAACGTTGGGAAGAAATGGGTTAAAATTCAAACTTTCAAGCCTACACCCGAGTATAGATCGGGCCATTTAGTTAACGCTAGTTGCCTACACCAGCTCGGGTTTCCGTATTTATTTCCAAACCAACGTATTTTCAGTTTTTATCAATACTGTTCTTTATATTGGTTACTCTACTTTACATGTCATTACCTTTTAGGCCATTCAGAGTTTGTTAAACAAACAAAAATGTATTTGGTTAAGTGTGGTGAAGGAGAGCTATCAGAAATTTGTTGGTTTAGTGAGATAATGAGTATTTTATTAGTACGTGTTGATTACGTTTCAAGTTTATTGTTGTTTATTCTAAATCTTATCTATCATTTATTTTGTTTATTTAATTTGTAGTTTGTGTAATTTTTGTTTAGGTTTCCGAGTTTGTTGTTTTTCGCTTTAAATTTATCTTTCAGTTATTTGGTATATTCAAGTTTCATTGATAAAGATATTACATTACAGATATAATCGCTAAAGACACTTTGGTAAGCAATTCAATACGATATGTTGATTTTAGACGACAGTGACAGTGAAACAGATCTTGACCAAGCAATCATCACATCTTTCATTGGCGAACTAAATGGAATTGACCCTTTTTTTAATAGGAAATTTTCTAAATTTTAAAAGAAATATTTCTGAATTACATTTTCTTTTAGCTTTAATGTGATATATAACATGTAATATTTTTTTCATTCTAATGTAAAATATGTGTAGTGATGTGCAGGAATGCATAGTGTTGATATTTTATTTTGTTGACTTTTTTTTTATACATTATTCAAACAAGAATAACACCATCTATATATACATAAATAATTAATTCATATGTATATATTTCTTGAAAGCTTGTTAATTTCCTTCATAACAATGTATAATTTTTTGTAAATATGGTATTTATTAGGTCAGGAATTTTTTATGTGACCTAAAAACCTCCAAGCAGATGGAAACGGGCGATTACTAAGGAGCTGGGTTTCAAAGTTAAATTATGGAGCAGATGTAATTTTTTTTTTACTTTTACAAATAAAATTCTTAATCTAATTTTTTTCTGTTTCTTCTTATTAACAGTTTGTCCATATAATACTTAGGGTTATTTAATAAATATAAACAAAATTTCATTGGATATGAACTTAAAAAAGTAAAACTCTTGAATTTTGTAGTTCATTATTACATTTTATAGTTCGGTGAATTTTAATTAATCACTTTAACAATGTCAAAGTGGTTAATTAAAAAAGCAGGTTTAGATGTTCTGAATGTGTAAAATTATAATTTTCAAATTTCAAAATAAAGCAATAAAGACAATTAAATAATAAAAAAAGTCAAGCTTGGTTACAGAACAGTTTCGAAATGATGCCTTAACAGATCTAATGTCTAACAAATAATTTCATACACAAAAACACTAGTAACATTTGAACTAAGTTATTTTCATTACAATTTTAGTGATGTTCTCTCAGAATGTTTAAACTTAGTTCTATATTATGTTTACTTATTTATACTACTACAAAATTTTCAAAATCGCATAAATGATCTTGTAGTTCTTACTTGCTAAAATATCAAGATTTCAAAAATCTACTGCATTTTTCTATCTTTAACATAAAAAACAGTCTAAATGTAGGTTTAAAAAATACAATTTCATTATCATCTCTCCATAATTTAGTAACTAACATGTTAAATAAATAATATAAAACATTTATTACAAACGATTTGTTTCAAGAAAAACTTTGGGCAATGCAACAATTTTTAAAAATTGAACTGCAAGAGAAAATATTCATTGCAGCCATGATGTAAAAATAGTTTCATTGTGACTAAAGATTTTTTTTAAATACAACAATACTAAATCATACAACACAGATTCTGAATACTGAAATAAAATTATATGACTTTCTTCTGGAATAAAATCAGGTGATATATTTATTACTGAAAAATAAATCAGTTAAATGAACCTTCAATACTGCTAAAAAGGTCAATAGTAAACTTAAAATTTAAACATTAGTACACATTTGAATTATAAGTGTAAACATCTTTTTGATTAAGTACTTAAATTTTTTTTAAAGTACAGAATTCATTTTTATGACAACTACTTTTTTGGTAAACAAATTATTACTTCTTTGGTTAAGCAATATTTATAATACAAGTACAAATATTAAAATAAATAATTAATGTTCATGTATAAAGCCTAAAATAAACTAATTTAAGTATTTAAAACTAAGCATACCTATTTGAAAGATCTTTGTTTTATGCTTTAGTCTTTGTCTAAAGCCAGTCATTGTAGGTTTAAATCAGTCAAGCCAGTTTCAAATTCTTAATTTACAATAAGTAACAACACTCTTTGGCCAGATAGATTTTTGTGTACACTAACAAATTTGCTGAAAATATATTACTAGAAAACTGCAAAAAGAAAAGGTATACCATTATTGCAGAGAATGATGCGAAAAAATATCTTTGTAAATGAGATAAAAGTGTACAGGTGTGATTCACAAGAATCTTTCTACAAAATTTATGCAGTAAAAACCTAGAATGCCTGGAGTAACAGGAATAATAAATTTTTGGAATTTATCTCCCAACAAGTATCTTTACAAGAGCCGACAAGTTGAATATTCAAGTTAATTATTTTAAATTGGCCGAAACTGTTAATATTTTTTCATTAAAATAAAATACTTAATTATTACCTAATTAGCATTCTTTACTTTTTTGTATTTAAAAACATAATATTTAATTATTCACACACACACACACACATACACAGAGAGTCAAAGGATACAGAAAGAATTATCATATCATTATATAATACACATTCAATATAGAGAATGCAGGACTTGGAAGGTACACAAATTTCTAGAATTAAATGTGTCCCACCAGTAATGTTCTAAGCCACATACTCTTCAAAATCATGTTTTTAAGTAGGAAGTTCTACAAGACATCTTAAACAAGTGTAATTTTATAAATAAGCCACAGGGCATTACTGTCTTGCCGGACATCTCAACAGAATGAAAATATTAGAATCCAACAGGTGCACAATATATGCATGCCAAACATCTATTATGGACAAGGACCACTTCCACAACTCTTGTTATGAGCAATATTGCTTCTTTTCCTTTTTAGGATAATCACTACTCTAGGAATGATAGTAAGAAACAGTGTATATCACCTGATATGAGCTTACAAAAAATATGGAACCTATTTAACGAAAAGTATCCCGATTGAAAAATTCAATTAAACTATTTATTATTGGGACATTTTCAGCACAAAGTTTGACTTAAGGCTTGGTATTCGTAGATCACACATATGTAAACCCTGTAACTCCCTTTTTACAACAATGAAATCAACAGATGATCCAAATTTACTAAATAAAATAAAAATCAAGAGTAGGTTACATCACAATAAAGCCAATACTACATATACAACTTTTCATGATAAAAAATGAAACAATAACATGATATGTGAAGTTAACAAAGACATCATTGTTCTCTGCATTGATCTAGAACAGGTCCTACTCTGACACAAGGTAATGTTTTCTACCAAAGGGGTTATTAGTAGCTAGCCAGGGAAAAACAAAGCAATGATGGTTTTTTGGGATGAGACTAAAGGAAAGCGAGGCCTGGAGAAATATCAATATGTTTCCTTGCATATGGGACATCATTTTTCACCTTTACTAGAGATTAATAAGAAGTTTCTTGATGTAATCATCTTAAATTCACTGATTAAACTAATTTTAATGGTAGAGTGTTAGCTTCGTAAAAGGAACAACTGTTTTGAAACGCGTCAGCAAGAAGAAATTACGTATTCACTTAGTTGAGTAGTTTAAAATTAGATTAATAAGAGCTGTAACTTATATGGTCCGATGAGGCTAGAATAATAACTAGAAAATTATAGCTCTTATACGACATCTTATTTTAAATAGGATTTTCACCACTCTTGAACAGAAATTCGTGGTTACTGGCCACAGTTGTTTTACCGTGGGATATAGACTTTGGCCTTATTCAGCGGTAGAAAAAATATGCAATCATTTATGTCCCTTTTTAATGCGTAGAGGTACTCGTAGCGGCTTTAGAAAGATTTTCTGTTTATCTAAAATTAACATCATTGAAAACTCATTGTGGGTAGGCACTTTTTGAACCACTCATTTAATCTGGTTTAAGCTAACATATGATGATACAACTTCATTACAGGTCAGACCATCCTATGATATCCTTTAACCATGGACTACTCACAGAAAACACTAGGAAAAATAAAATCAACCTCCTCCCGTAACAGTAGCAAAATTAACAAGGGTTTATGAAGGACCTCATTCAATAAAGAAGGCGAAGAAAGACCTAATGGCAATAGCGGCATATGTGCCAGAGGAGTTTTAAGATTTTATATTAATATAACAACTACTGTTATGACCAGTTTTGTTACATATGGCCTCAACGACTAGTCGTTGATGACAAAATCAACAACTACTTAGCAACTAAAGATCATACGGTTTTGTTTTAGTCCTTGTAATAAAATGACTTTTTATAACATACCAATGTTACTATTCCTACAACTGTTGCAGCCCCAATTCAATTTTTTTAAGTTGTAAAAACGTTGCAAGCAACTGTTGATTAGAACATTATTGCAATTTTAATTTCCCGATTTTGTCGTGGCTATATTGTAACTGAGTGTAATTTTATAATTTTACAGGTGATGCCTTAACTTATTTTCTACATTATTGTGTAGAAAAATATTTAATGAAATATATATATATATATATATATATATATATATATATATATATATATATATATATATATATATATATTTGATGGGCACATTTTTAGAGCCATTGAAGAAATGACTTGCCAGTATTAAGGAGAAACAAATTCATAAAAAAAATCAATTATATAATTTTCATTAATTCCTACCCATGGATGAAACTATCTTGTGCCTACAAATTCTGCTTAGCAGCCATACAGGCGAGGGTTTCTCGACACTAATTTTCATCTCTGCTTCAAGGAACTACGTTTTTTTTCTGAACACAATAAACTCACAATAATACATTACAGCTGAGCAACAGTCTTGTCCGTGTGCTCACACATTGAACAATGCACTGATCTAGTACGAAACTTGTCTGCAGGAAAATATCAGTAAGTAGTGGTTTTTTGTCAAGTGATATCAATAAGTCTATATTGAAAAAAAGCCTCAAAATATACATCACAAAAACTGTAAGTATAAATATGTTAAAATTAATTGGATTGGTTGAATTTGAAATAAACATCAATATATTTTTTTACTGTAAATCAATTACTTACTTGAAATATTAATTAACTAAGACATCTAAACCACAATTTGAATTAAATTAAACACTCATAATCTCATAATTTTGACAAATTAGAATTTTGTTAATATTATTTATATTGGTAATTTTCTTTATTTTATCAAAAAGTACAAAATTATTGATTATTATTCAAATTTAACCCTCTTCAAACATAATTCGATTTCAGTTCAAAATGATGACACATAACTTGGAAGTTGTGTTTTAAAAATTATCAGTGATTCATTACCTCTTTTCAAGTTTTAAGAAATTCATCCAATAATAATTTAATTTATTAGTAGACAAAATGTATGTGTAATAACAAGATCACTGTAAGAACTAAACTGTATACAACCATACAAAATTGGGAAAACTACAGAGATTTAAAACAACTGTTTACATAATTTCTTAATTTAAAATAATTAATTTCCATTTTTAAAATAATTAACCATGATGCTGAAACACAATTATTCAAAAAAGTTATCAGCTCTTGTTGAAATGACAAAAGAGGTTAATTTTAGTTTAAGTAAATAAAAGTATAGTATATGCCCTAAGTATAATAACCTACCAAAATACATTACAATAAATTAAAACTTATCTACATAGTTAAATGTTACTTATAAATACCAATAAGTATTTAGTTATGAATAATTTTTAAGTAACAATTAAAATTACTTGTATAAATTTAACAACAAATATAGTAAAAAACAATACTAAACAAAATTAGACAATACACCTGCTTTCCTTGATACTACTGGAAAAATGGCCTACTTTGTATAAAATTATAATAAATTATAAAACCTTCCAATGATTTATAGAGTAAAGCCAAGAAGACAATGAAGTGATATTTACGTACATGAATTTAAAGTTATTTTATGTAATATTGAAATTGAAAAATAAGTTCCTGATAATTTATGTAAAATATAGAACCACACAATGCAATAGCGGCCGCTGACAAAGTTAAGAAAACACCACATTACATAAAATTTCAATTACAAAAGCAGCAAAACAAAAGGAACTGGAATGGTGATAAGGATGAGCATGGTTTTAGATTTTAATATTTAATAAAACAAAGATTAGAACTCAAAAATCAATTTA
The DNA here is from genome assembly GCA_036971475.1 of Prosapia bicincta. NCBI lineage: Eukaryota > Metazoa > Arthropoda > Insecta > Hemiptera > Cercopidae > Prosapia > Prosapia bicincta. Next base: position 14,188,231 of record JBAIZL010000001.1, on the reverse strand, counting down.
AAAAAAGTAAATATTTTGTAAAAAAAGAAACAATATCTGAAGACCAGATTTCCTCAAACTTCATGTCCATTGACATAGGCCTTTATAAAAGTAATAAGATATGGAATTAGTAGAACTGCTAATGTACTTTTTACTAAAAATAAATATTTCCCAGAGATTCAATATAATCTTCTCTACTGTGTCGTAATAAATAGATTATTCTGGTAACTTTTACTTATAAACTTAACTTATCAAACTTCCTCAGAAGGTTCAGTACCAAAATAGCGGTCTCCAAAGTTGCCAATCCCTGGTAACACATAAAATTTCTCATTGATCTCTGGATCGACTGCAGATGTTACAATTTTCACCTTAGGAAATGCATAAGCAATGGTATGAACTCCTGAAACAATTAACTGACATTAGCGTGGACAAAATATTTCCATAAGCCTTTTCTACTTATAAGCATACAATTTCATCTTTCTTTCTTTAAAATAAATTTTAATTTATAAGAAAATTAAAAACAATATGTTTTAAGATAAAAGCCTTGGTATTAGATCAGACCCAAGAGACTAAATACTTTAATAGCATAATGAGTATACAAAGTGAATCAAAAGTATAAATAACCTGTATTAACCTGTTAAAAGTTATACTCAGGAAAACCACTTGATATAATTTTGTACTATTCTGGGGCACTTTAAAATCTTAAATGTACACTCGGCTTATTTTAAAGGTCTTTATAGAAGAAAATAAACAGTGAAATACTGGCAGTATAAAATCAATGCAGATTCAAATTTTAAATATCTGTGTCTGAAAAAATTAATAAAAGACAAGTCTTGACATTAAGTATTGAAATAAAACTAGTTGGAATAGACTATTTTGTATTTGAAAAAGATTAGAGTAGCAGAAAATAAAATCGAAACATCAACATGCTTTATGCTTGTGTGTGTGGGATCAGTTGTAATTAAAGCATAAAACTTGAAAAGTAAGAGTTGCCCACATCTGAATTATTGTTGTAGTAATACCATTGTATAAAAATCAGCCACATTTGGTTATTATATTAAAAATTAAATCATGATTTTCTGCATATAGGAGCAGATTAATATTTGAAACAAATACCATAATGTAAACATGTTTGGAACTGCACTGACCTATGATTTGTATGACATAGCATCTTAATTCAGTAATGATGTTAATGTGTTTTTACAATTTCTAATATTGTGAACTTTTGATCTATTTAAACATTTATAATGGACAGATTTTTAATACTTATGTAATAGGTTCATAAGCAGGATTTGTTCCAAAAAAAGGTTTTTACACTTGTTTGTATTATCTTGGCAAAAAAGCCACTACTTACTGATTTATTCAGCAGACACGTTGTGCGCTAGGTTACTGCATTATTCAATGCTGTGAATTACTGACAAGACTGTTGCTCAGGTGTGTTGTGTTAGTGTGAGTCTGTGGTGTATTTTTGCTCTGTGGTGTGTTATTGTTTATAGAGTAGTTGTTAATTCTTGTTACAGTCTTGTCAGTAATTCACAGCATTGTCAAAAATGTGCTGGCCTAGCGCGAAACGTGTCTGCTGAATAAATCCGTAAGTAGTGGTTTTTTGCCAAGATAATACAAACAAGTGTAATTTCTATAAAAGCCTCAAGATATACAACACATAAACTGGAAGTTTTAAAAAGGTTTTTGTTGTTTGCTGTAAAATGGAGTACACTCAGGTTTTGTAATAAATATTTCTTCCATTATCAAAAGGATTCTTCTAACAAAGTATTTCTTAAATAATAACTTTATCTGTTTGATAAATACTTAATTAAGTATTTCTGTCTATATTACCTCTGCACCATTACAAAAATAATAAACGTTATACATACATTCTTGGTAATAATAGTTGGAAAAACCTATCAGTGAAATTTGAATAATAATAGTGATCAAAAAGATTTTCAACTCCAAGATCTGGCACTTGAAAAGCATTTAGATGGGGATAATAAAACTAAATTAAAACTATTTGCAAACCTTAAATTTTGAAATTGTTTGACTTAAGTTTATATAGAATATCAAGAAAATACAGTTAAAATTCCTTCTGAGGGAAGACAATTCAAAAAGTAAACAATTGGAAATAATTATGGTTTTTGGACACATTTAGATAAGTACCTCACCTGATTCAGCCATTAGTAGAGACACAAGAAGAATATTATGTTCAGGCACTTCATGATCCAATAAAACACGTATCGCCATCATTGCCGCAGCACCAGTAGCTACTGTAGCATCCATTAGTATTACCTTGTAGTCTTTAATATCCTTAGGGAGTCTCAAGTAATAAAGCTGTAACATAAGAAAACCTTTCTTGATTTGCTGTAACAGGATAATCTGAATTATTTTAAGCACAGGCACAAAAGGGTGGATTTTATTAAATATAAGATTAATTTATCATGAGGATATATCATACAGGAGAGATATGAAGAGGTTTTACAAAGTATTCTCGCTCTCATTCTCACTTCCTCATACACACACACAAACTCACACGAAAGGAGATGAGTTCTACCTATATATTAGTTTTATGCATCACAGCTGATTATTAATTACTGCTTATCAAATAACTAAGCTATTGGTTTCCCAGCCACTGCTGCACAGAAATTCTTACCACACATAAAATGTTTTTAGATTATTCATAAAAAACATTATATTTTTTTATAAAATACATTGTGTGTTAACACAAAAAATGTTTTAATTAAATTTTAAAAATATTTCTAATGAAAAAAATAAATTTTAATACAAAAAGAACAGCCGTATCTCTTATAGAGGTAAAATTATGGATTTCCTCCTGAATGTCTACACATGTAACACATTTTAGGAGTGTTACATATTAAATCAGATTCAGAAAACAAACTTAAACTAATTACAAAATGTAGCATAAAAAAAAAATTGGTGAATTGTAAATTTAAATCTATGGGCGAGCCTGACCTTTAAGTTGAATTCTTGGAACTGTAATATGCGCACAACGGGTGCGTAAGTAAGAGGCTCGGATAGTAATCTTCCGTCTCTTCCGTTTTGAACCATATGATCGAATGCACGCACATTAAGATTGGAGAGCGAGGGAAAGCTTTCTATTTTTGAAAACATGCAACAGTTTATTATATTTAATTTTCTGTTTAATAGAAGTAATGCTGCGTTACGGTACAACACCGGGACCAGATTCCGAATTACATGCGAGCCAATACAAAAATGCAGAATCCGGGAATCTAAGAACGAGAACCATGTCATGGCTACGCCAGTTTGTAACAACAAAGCTAAGTTCTAAAATTAAGGAGTTTTGTGATTAAAATTGAAATAATTAATTTTTAAACATTTACCGTTCAAAATTTAAAAACAAAAAAAACTTTAAACGTTCATGGCATGATGATGCTGTTTCTTTTTTTTTTAATAATGGAGAAAATTTAAATTCTTTTGTATCAAGTAGTAATTTTTTAAGTCGAAAGGATATATTTAAATGTATGTTGAATACGCAAAGCCATCTCAAAAAGACGTCAGTAGATTCTGCCATAGATTTGTAGTATGTAAGGCTCAGATAAAAATTAAATCTGTAAAAGTTGTAAAGTCTGTAAGTAGCGTAGTATTTCATAAATGTAATTTGTTTAAATTAACATTTGTGCCTTAAATTATTTAACGAATACCACACTCTTATATTTCAATTAAATTTTGACTATTGCAGGTCAATCATTTTATTATATAACAAATACTGCAATATTAAACATCAGCCTTAATTCCTCTGGAATTAATGTCTAAAATAATTTCCGTTACACACATACACACAATACTAAACTGTGCAGTTTTTGGAAGCAACTACTCAGAAGACGTGTCAATATTAGGGCATACTCAAAATATAATTGGTTAAATGCTATTAGTTCCTGTCTTCTCATTTGTAGTTTATAAATAGCCTATTTTTAAGTATAGCCCAGGTCATTTATTTATATATTCAAAATATTAGTTAAACATCAAATGAAAAATATTACGCAATTGGAGTTAAATTTTTTATCGTGACACTCAAATGTTTGCTTAGTATTAAAAAAAAATATTTGGATTTATAATATTAAAATCCAAGAAAACATATTACATTGGAATAAAACATGTATTTTTTGTACCATGTGATCTATCCATTTAAGTATACCAAACTCAACTATATTACAGAATATGCAGGGATTATTACCCAACCATATTGGATTGAAATGAAAAACTTACCTCCGGTTCTCCTGTGTTTAAATTGGTTTGTATAAGAATCTTGCCAATTCGTATATCTTTACAAACATCACATACTGCTTGTTCCATAGTTTCTCCTGCCCGTAATATTGAAACTCCACAGATTTTATCACTGGCACATCTCTTACCTTGATATATACCTCCCTGTGGAGTTTCCACGTGTGTGTCCTAGAAATAAAAGAATATGAAAATTTTTTTATCAAGTGAATTCCTACTTAAATCAACAAAGAAATATTATAGTTATTTCTTTTCAATTTATAATTACAATTGATATAAATATGTATATTTTATAGTTTTATTTACTAGAGAAGAATGTTATAAAACATAAAAATCATCAATTGAAACAGTATTAGTATATGTGTAATTACAGCACTGGTTCCCTAACAGAATTTTAAAAATATTGATAGAAATTATCTTTTGGAAATCATGGAGTAAGGACAGATTGTATATAAATGTCAGATGACATAATATAGAAAGGACATATGAAATTAAATTTAAAGGAAGAAAACAAATTTACAAAACACTTTTGAAATTAAAAAGTATATTTATTGCCCAGTAAATACTTCTAATAGTTTTAGTTTTAAAAACTTACAAAATTAGACTCATTTAAAATGTAGGTAGTCTTGCATATAAATCTTATTAAAATTTCTCTTTGGTATAGCACACATAAGCTGGTGCGTGACCTCAAAGTGCGAGCATAGGTGGAGGAAGCAAAAGACTGTTATTCAGTAATACCTTGACTTACACTACCCCATCTTACGCGATTCCCAAGATATGCAATTTTAAATCATGCTGTCCGAGTTACGCAGAAACTGCCCTGTTCTGGAAGAAAATGCTTATGAGAACTTTTATAGCTCATGAAGAGAAAATATTTCTAGGTTTTAAGGCCACCAAAGATAGATTGACAGTGTTATGTGGCGCAAATACAGCTGTTGACTGTAAGTTTCAATCTCATAAATTATCGCTCCGAAAATCCAAGGGAATTAAAAAATATTTCTAAAGCTTGCTTGCCCATTGGAATTTGAATTGGAAGGCTTTGGTCACAGCTTTAATTTTGAGGACTTGTTTGGTCATCATTTCATACCTAAAAGCGACTGTTGTCAGTCTAAACAAATTCCTTTTATAGTATTCCTATTAATTGACAATGCACCTGGCCATCCTCGTACCACTTTAACTAATTTCGACACACATGTGAAAGTGATATTTTTGCCACAAAACACAAATAATTTGCTTCAATCGATGGATCAGGGAGTAATCAAAACATTTAAAGCTTATTCCACAAGAAGATCATTTGCGCATCTGCATGAGCTATAAGACTGAACAACGAGGTCTCTGTTGGAGATTTTTGGAAACAATTCAATGTTTTAGATGCTTTGAGAATCATTGGACAATCTTGGAATGAAATTTCACAAAACACTTTGAACGGTGTTTGGAAAAAGGCATGTCTATTTTATTTGCCACTGAAACTCTGATGCAGAGTCGGAGTGCCAGAGTCTGATGAAATTGCTAATGTGATTGAAGAAGTTGTCGGTTATGCCAGACAACTAAATTTAGAAATGGATAATGATGAAGTTCAAGAGCTGCTGGATTTACACAACCAGGAGCTGAGAATTAATTGATGAGCTCACAAAAATGCATGAGCAAGACCTTAAAAACGCAGATTTTTCAGACCCAGCTGACGTAGAAGATGAAATGACAGTTAGAAACTTGACAAAAGGCCTTAGTTTAATTGAGCAAGTTTTGGAAATCATAGTCTCCAACGATGAGCGTATTTCTGCCACAAAACAAAAAAATTAACAAGGTACAAGGAAATTCTGGGTGAGAAGAAAAAAATCTCCAATTTTTCAAACGAATTTACTAGATTTTATGAAGCCTTCTTCCAAAATAACTTCTTTTTACTTTTTTTTTTGCAATATGTATGTATATAATAAAATTTTTTGTTGTATTATGTAATTAAGATTTTAATACATACACATTTTTCTTCTAAATTAATAATTTATTTAGTCTTTGGTTCCAATTAAACGTGATTCCTATGTGATTGTATGTACAATTAGCAAATTCAACTTACACGGTTATCGATCGGTCCAACCTATCGCGAAGGTAGGAGGTATTACTGTACACATATGTCAGAATAACAATATTAAGTGGCATAATATAAAGCAAATTTCCTTGTAATTTTCCATTTCCCTTTCTATGTATGGTGTTGGAGTATTATTTTTGTTTGTTACAATTTAAAGGTTTTTTGTCGCTTGCATTCTGTTGTAGTTTCTGTTTGCTTTCACACTGTCTGTTTGTGAAGCAAAGTTCGATACCGTGAAACTGGTTCAATCCAGTTTGTTTGTTTATTTTATTCTTTTCATTCATTTTTAATCCTAGAGCATAATTTATAATATTGTGTGGTAACTATGGCAACAATTTAAGGTTGTACAATAGAAGTTTCGATAACAACCGGATGGAGACAAAAGAAAAATTCATACACATCTTTGAGAAGTACATTTCTAGTTAAGCAAAAGTTGGCTTGGTGCCAAAGTGCTAGATTCAGAACATGAAGATACTCAGTTCAAATCCGACCTAGAACCCCCAAATTTTTATAATTTAATTATTGAAAAAAATACAATAACATCAATTGTCATACACTACAGGTAAAAAGAAATGTATTTGAACTTGAATAGATAAATAAACACGTTACTTTACTAACGATTGAAAATTTGTACAAGATATATATCAGAAGAATGTGACCTAACAGAAGGAAGTTAATAAGCAAATAGTTAGATTTGAATTAATTCAAATCATATCATCATATTTTGTTCTACTCTTTGTAAATACTTTTTAATGTGTATTATTATACTATGTCTTTTTATATTATTGTAAAGAACATACACGAAATAGTACTCAGAATTATTCTGTGGCTTTTATTTATTGAGAATTAAAGAATTCAGAAATATTAAGAAATCATAAATTATTTTATCTTAAGTTCAAAATTAACTACAAAATTTTAGAACAAAAGTGTATTAAATATATGTAATACTACTAGTGCTGATTATAACTGTTCTCACCTTAAAAGGTAAAAGTGACAAAGCGTATTCAATAACTAATCGGATAAGTCTTTTTGAATAAAATATGAACTCATCTCTTGGTGTCTCCTTGTTGCGAATGAATGTATGTAATCCTTTGATTTGAGGTGTATCTGGTAGAAGATAAATAGAGCTAGGTAACGGCTGTCCAATAAAAGACATGGCAAGCTCCTCTCTTAATTTAAAACCTCTCTGAAAGAAAATATCCATTAGTATTCTCCATACAAATTCTAGTAGTTTATTAGTGAAAACTATATTTATAGAAATGCTTCATCTGTAAAAAACAATACACGGCAGTTATAGATAAATATAGAATATCTTACAATATCAAGATTACAGTGGTACAATACCTTATAATGAAAATATTCAAAACAATCCCAATACAACAAAAATAATACAAAATAACAGATAATAAAAGTTAATTAAGATTAAACCCTTATGTACATTTCTATGACCATCATCAGAGAGTCTTATTACAAAAATAGAATTAAGCAAACAAGAAGTAACATCAACCGTTCTCAGTGGTAGCTATATATAGACATGAAGTAAGCTCCGCCCTCGACCAACAAACAATGATCGGCCATCTCGGACCATAGAGGCTATGTCAGAAAAGATTACACTATAATAATAAAAATCTAATATGATCTACAGCTAATAACAATAAATAAATTAAGTATCTAATTAAAATAATGCAACGTATTGATTGTATTTACAACATCATTGATTATATGCAACAATATTGTTATTGATATTTCTTGCCTTTGTTATAACAACCAGAAGCAACTACTTCAGGTGTTGTTTTTGAGTAGTAGTGTCTTTAAACTTATTGAAAAACTAATTTTTAAATCTTTCAATGTAAGATCTTATCAAATATTTCTTTATTTTAACGATTATTGACAAGAATTTTGTATTATTCAATTTCTTATAAAAATTAAAATATTTTTTTTGTTCTTGATATTTCTCATGTAATAATTTATGACATCTAAATCAAATTTTTTGAAGCAATCAAATCACTGTTCAAAATCTATCATTAGTGAAAGGATATTAAATTCTTGAACCTATTTTCTTGAAAACACACATCCGATTTGGTTCTGTTGATTCTGAAAAAAATGTCATTTTCTTCAGGCACTAAACATTTAAATTTTCTCTTCAATATTTCACAACACATCTTAAACTTTTCTCAAGTTTATCTAACAGATTTGACCTACATCTAAATACTTGATATATCTAAAGTACTTCAAGGACGTTTGATCCTTGACCAAAAGAAAATTTAATAATTTCAGAACTATGTTTGTGACACGATCGATTTTTAAAAGATTTTTGCACAGTGTCTGTTGGTGAAGAATGTATAGTATTGGTACAATTTTTATTATTTGGATCAATTTTAGGAATTTTATGAGACCAATATATTATCCAATCGTATTTAGTGAGCTCTGTTACATTCCCTAAATTGTTTCAGTAAATATTTTACAACTATTGTCAAAAAAGCATTTTCCAACCTTTTGGAAAAGATTTGCCCTTATTTAAAAAAATAATGAAGTATTGTTAAACCATCACTTATTCTAATTGGAGGTAGGTAGTACTGAAACACTAATCACAGGCGATATAAATTTAAAAACACCACAAAAAACCAACTACAACTTATGATAAAACCCACTTGCAATCAAGCACTATATCTGAATACATAATAAAAAGCTACACTCAGAATAACAATACATCACTAAACATCAAAACACTACATATCACAATAACACAACAGACATAAGCAGGCAATCTTGTCCATACTTGCAGCATTGAACAATGCACAGACCAATCGTGACACATTTCTGTTGAGAAATATCAGTAAGTAGGTTTCATACTAAGATAAATATATGAGCACAAATTTATTACGCAAGCCAGTTAGAGCCTCAGGCCATATGTTACCCATGAATGAGTTAGGAGAATCTAAGGAATCATCGTTCCTAATTTCGAATCATCATTTATATCTAACCAATTTTCTTGTTTGATTTTAATCAACAATAACATTGAGAATCCTTGTTTACAAAAAATGCTGTTGAAAACACTGCAAATTTCAGCAAAGTTGCTTGAGTAAACAAAAATATTTGATACCATAAAGATATTTTGGTAAGTTATGACTTTTTTATAACACCAGGAAAGGTTGAAAATGTTTACCTTCACTTTTGGCTATTCAGAGATCAAGTTTATATAAAAATGGCTTCTCTCAAGTACTCAAATTTATTCTTAAAAACCATACCATGAAAATTTTCTTTTCTAGAGGTTTGAATTTGTAAATTTTGTTGGTTTATATCACCAACAGTATTTACTAAATTTGCTACTTGTACAGTATTACAAAAGTTGGTACACTAATTGTTCCAGCAAGAAATAAATGCTGCATTTTTATTATTTCTCAAATAATACTGTTAGTTCTTTTATTGACTCAAGTAAGTCTGCTAGCATAATGGTTATTGATTATCAACAAACCTTGGTACGTGAAGGTAGTCTTTGGTGTTCAAAATCTAATTCTGCAAAAATATGAGTGTTTAACCCTATACTTTTAACAATATTTAATTTTATTCGTGAAGTCATATAATAATATTTATCAATGAATGAAGCAGTATATCTCATTGAGAAAAGTTCTTTCATTTTATTAATATTACTAGGCATCAGAGCATAGCCAGAGTCCCTAAATATAAAATCTAACCACCGATTTCCACTCAATTCCCTGAATTTTAAAGTAGTCACAAATGACTTTCATGACGTTTTCATTTTAACCTTTTCAGTAACACGTTTTTTCAACACTAGCGAAATCTCCCGGAGCGAGTTTTTTTTATCTGCTTAATATTTTCCTGATTTTCAGAAAATAAAATTTTTAATATTCTAAATAACAAATAAATGAAATACAAAACCCTTATTTCTTCATCAAAAATATTTTTAAAATTTCTAACCCAACCTTACCCAACATAGTCTTAATACTAGCTAATATATTTCCAACTGCAAATTTTACTACACATTACTGTATAGTGACTGAAAAGATGTTATGTCTAATTTTTATATAAACTCATTGAACATAAAATATGTCAAAAGTTTTTCACTGTATGGGATCGAATGAGCTTTTTAAATGAAAACCCTATCAAATAACAGATAAATGATAATATGCAAGACATAGAACTCACACAATGAATAATTCCTATAAATGGCACAAGTACATGTCATCCAAGAATTTACTAACAATTTTTTTACAAGATTTGTAAAAGTATTTTCTTGGAAATATAGTCTGTAAAAATTGAAAATTTAAATGGCACCTGACTAACAGCCTGTTTTATCTGTAATCTGTTCTTATATATCTTCGAAGTTTTGAATAATAACTTAGAAAGTGTAACCATGCAATTTATATATAATTTTGACTGGTCAAGGATGAAAGATAAGGAAAAAGACTGTGAATACAGATTGGATTAAAGTAATATATGGAATATAGGGAAAAATTATGACTTCCAAATGCAAGATCCTAAATAAACCGCCTTTCTGTTGGAAACAAGAGTTTCTAACAGGAATATAGAATCTTCAGATAAAAGATTTATGTGAAGTCCAAGTTAAAAAATGGGTTTGGAATTGGGAAATCATAAACTATAAAAATGATGGAATATAACTGGAAAAGTTACAAACTTAAAATCCATATTAATATGTGCTCCTATACAGCCTAAAATTCAAATATAGAAACATTCTCCAATTTTGAACAGTCGATAGAAACAATTCTGCTATTTCATTAAGTTTCACAAAAGACCACAAGATGCTAGTTGTAAATTTTACAATATTAAAAGGGCTTTTTTGTGTAACCAGACTGAGGTGATTAAATTAAGGTCGTTTTATAATGCAAGGACTGATAACAATATTGAATAGTAATAATTAACACTTTAGCTGCCATATCGTGCCAATTGGCCCGAGGGCCTAGTGGGCTGAACTGAAAACCGTCGGGCCACTAGGCCAGACATTGTTGTCTAGTAACGTTCTAAGTTTATACTTACTACTTAACCAGTGTTGCTTCTTGTTTAAAAAATGAATGGTCAGTATTAAACAACAAGCTTCCCACTACTTACAGATATAATTACGATGGTTTTTGTTTGATAGATAAATGCCGACAGTGTAATAAACTTGATGTTATTTTTGGAGCTGTTTGTCAGGATTTACAGCCCGACACATATTTTTTAACAATTGTAGTGAAGTTGAGTTGATTATTCCAATCAAACAAATTGGTTCATTGAAAGAAATTTATCTTTATATACTTTCATAATAAAATTAATAATTTTTAATGGTGTAATATACAGATTTTCACTCTTGTTTTCAAAATTTCACAAAAGCTAAAAAATAAGTCAGGAATATTAACTAAGTATTTAGTTGTATAATAATTCCTACAAAAACTGTCTTGGATTAAGTTAAGTACAAACATTGGTACTGTACACTTAGATAAACTCATCCTTACTAGGAAGTAAATTACATCGTAAATTCCTTAAAAAGTATATTTAAGTTTCAAAACTTTTGCTTATTATGAATCTTGTATAGTATTTATCAGATGCATTACTTATCAGACAGAGAATATGTTTACTATATACAAATTATTTATAAATTCACAAATCAATCACATGTGACACATTTACATCTCTTCCTGATAAGCACCAAAACACTTTTCTCTCAGTCAGATAATTATCTGAGTAACCGGGAACATAAAATTGTGGTTTCTTTGTTTATTGATTACACACAAAAAACAAATTATGATATTGTTGCAGAGATAATATAAATTGGTGTAGAGCCAATTGGCCTGACACGAGTTTATATATATCTATTATGGTAAGAAATGTATATTCGTACTTAGATATGATAGGGGAACAAATAATAAGTACACAATATTAAAAAAATAGGCTTCAAATATTTTGGCAATTCTCTGGGAAAACGCCGATATTGTGGCCGGTAGCTAAAGTGTTGAACTATATTATAAATTACTGAGAATTTGCTTCGTTCATTACCATTTGAGAGGGAAATTATAACCATGATCTTCTGGGAAATTACTAAATAAATAATATTACAAATTATAATGTATTAGATTGATTGTCAAACGATTTTATTTTAAATATATTTTATCGATGTTTGAAGGAGATTTCATCAATATTAAAATGATGGTTTAGTATTTTGAGCAATAAGCTAGAATAAGCTTATTAGAGGATTCAAATTTGTAGGGTAACTTAGGTCATATACTTTCAGCAGGTTTCTGAACGCTGTAACAAATGAGCCAACGAAAGCAAGCAAAAATACCTATCAAATTTCACCATAAAAATTTTAAGACATTTTGTAACGCCAAGTGATACGAGGAGGTCGATGTAAGGTCGAAGGAATGATTGAACTTTTATAACGCCTTAGAGGAATAATAAATCAAATGAAAGCTTTCACATCTGTAGAAAGGGAACTCATACCTACATAGGTATAGAAGGTCATGATCTACTTTAGAACAGACTATGTAATGGACTACGAGCTAGAATATAGTGTTGAATCTGGTTGAATCATTAATGTGCAATGACTAGATATTGTTCTGCAAATGTATAACAGAGGATTGTCATTTGCAAGAAGAATAGCGAAGTATTCACCTGCAGATAATGCTTATTTCAAAAGATTTATATAAATGTTCAAGAGATCAAAAAATAAGAGCTCAGAAAACCACTTTTAGAGATTCTATAAAAGACAATACTAGTTATAAATATAAATGCATGAAAATAAATGTTTTATTAAACAGCACTATAATTTTTAGTTTAAAAACTAACCAGTATTTGAAATATATTAAAGTTAGTATTAAAGTTAATTATAAAAGTTTACCCATACAAAATAATAGTTACCTGGTGAACTAATGGATCAAATTAAAAAAATCAATTGGGTTAGCAATCTGTTTAAATGCATAACAAAATTTGTTGCACAATGATTAAAAACTCTTATAGTGAATTATTACCAAGGCTAGTTGAGTATGAATATGATGTACAATAAGTTCTATGGCAACCATATTGTCTCCTCCTCTAGGAACTATTATGTCTGCATGCACCATTGTTGGAGCTATATAATGACAAAATGCCGGCTTCACAAATGTGCAATACTGCTTAAGAACACCATCGAGATCTCTTCCTCTCTCACAAATGTCTCTGTTTAAACGCCGAGCTAATCTTATATCTGCATCTGTATCTACAAATACTTTCATGTCCAACATCTGCAAAAAGAAAAATGTTTTTCATTAATTAGAAGAGGGAGAGTCAAATACAATGTTAATATTTCATCTTACCATACAAATATGCATTATAATGTTATACTAACAAAAAACACATACACCAGTGAAATGATTAAACTCTTTTCAAGTTCAATAAATACAGCACCAAAGTTTAATTTCCTTAAGAAGAGAATGTTATGTTAACCCAGTCATGCAATCAAGTTCGGTGAGTTTGAGGGATGTAGAATATATTAGAAATTTAGATTTTAGGTCTTTAAAACTCTACCTTGTTATACAGTAGCAGTATACCTCAACTGAATAAATGTGTTGAATTTATTGAGATGATCAAATGGCTATGAAGAAAATATGATTTATCACAACTCTTTACTGCAGTTCCTGAAAAATATAATATACTAAAATGTATTGTCACAAATATGACTTAAAGAAAATGATTTTCTTCAGCGCCCAATCTTTGGAATAGTGCTATTCAACCATCATCACAAAAAACTTACATTTCAATACAGAAACACATTCTGAATGTATGTTTACATCTCATTTGTACCCTAGCATCTTATTAATATTTCATAAACTAAATCATGTTTTGAAAACTTTTTACATAACCCTATTTCAATAACTTTGGTTATTAAATAAATGGTTTTATGTGTCATACCTTAAAGTTAGTAAAGTTCGTCCACTGAGTCAAAATACAGTGAAACTCTATTATTACATACTTCTTATATCATGGATATGCTACAGAAGTAATTGTCTTTTTATTATTTTATATATTACACACACACACACACACACACACACACACACATATATATATATATATATATATATATATATATATATATATATATATACACATATATATTTCACGTCCATTATTTTTCCGTTGCATTGACTTTATGAAGTTATTATTTTTACTATTATTTGCACTTAGTGGTAGAAAACATTATTTACAAGTAATAATAATAACTTCATATATATAACATAACCTATCAGGAATTTACAAAATCACATGCAACAACTGTAACGCTTTTTACATAGGAAAAACAACCAGAACATTTAAAATAAGATTTGAAGAACATTATAGAGCATTCAAAAACAAAAATTCAAAAGTATCAAATGTTGCAGCACACCTAATATCTCATAAACATGAAATAACAAATTACGAAAATAACCTAACCATACTTGAAATAAATAACAACCCAATAGAACTAAACTCACTAGAAAAATACCACATTTATAAAAACATACGCAACAATTTAATGAATCTACAAACAACATATACAGAAGACATACTATATAAAAATGTCATACACACAGATCAAGAGAAAGTGTGTGTAACATCAACAACATCAATATCACGGACCGAACATCTACAACAGAAAAACATCAGTGATTCGACAATGGTCAAGTGACCGAAAGGTACCTCATCACTCAAGGTAAAATTATTGCACTTAATGGTGGAAAAATTACTTACAATAGTAATATATAACTTCATATATATATATATATATATATATATTTTTTTTTTTTTTTTTTTTGGACTAGGAGACTGACAGACTTACCTTGGTAAGAGTCCATGCTGTAGTCTTGAGATAGAAACACATAAAAGCACTTAAACTATGATATATTTCAACCACACAGCGGTCTTTGTCAATCAGAGAGAAAACACAAAAAGAAATATGGGAATATCTATACAGGTGTTCACATCAAACCGACAAACCATCTGCAATACCTACATTTCAATAGCAACCACCCTATGAATATAAAAAGGTCCATACCATACAATCAGGCAATCAGGGGCAAGAGAATTTGTTCCAACGATATAGCATTGGAGGACTTTAATAGAAAGACCATACTAGCTTTACAAAAAAGGGGATATCCTAAACAACTTGTTGAGGATCAGATCCGCTTAGCTCAATCATCTGATGAACCCAGACCACCTATGGAAGACAACAAACTGTCTTTAGTTACAGATTACCATCCAGGCCTAGAGAAGTTGAACAAAATATTAAATGATGGCTTCAAGATTCTTCAAGCTTCCACACACACACCAAAGATCTTTTCACAAATCCACCACATATTTGGTTCAGACAACCTTTTAATTTAAAAAGTATTTGAGTACATCCAAAATCACCAGATCCAAGTACTGAAAAACCGCCTAAACTTCCTCATGGCTCCTTTCCCTGCAATAGACCTAGATGCAAGACATGTCCAATACACATCCTAACAAATAGTTTCCATAGCCTAGCAACCAATGTGGACTTCAAGATTCAGGGTCATCATACTTGTACATCCAAAAATGTAATATACCAGTTGCAATGTAAATTTTGCCCGGCACAGTACATAGGCCTTACAATGGATGGTCTGAGCATCAGAATAAATGGCCACAGACATGACGTTGGAACCATAAACATAGACAGGCCAACCGCTCAACACCCTGCTAATCTTTCAATGATTGTTATACCACCAAAATAATTAAGGCCCCCCCCCTGATTGCAACCCTTCAGAATTGAGAAGATGGGAGTTATCGTACCAGTGATACACCAAATCTAGAGAGCCTCCTAATCTCAACATCAGATAAAACTCCTTACCTTCCCCCTAACTTCTACCTTTTTAACAACTCCATTTACCTTCCTTCTGACAGACTATCAATATCTAGTTTCAAATAATCAATATTTATACAAATCACATGTAGCACTATATCATAAACTATAAATCTATGACATTAGGATATTATATATATCTGTGTGGTTCACTTCAGTCTTTTCTTTTTCTCATTTTTGATTGATGAAGATTATTTTTGATCGAAATATTTCAATAGTGTGATAAGTTTGTGTATATGTCTATTTATTTATTTCCAAGAGATTGCAGTTTTGGACTATTGCTATTAGGTAAGTCTGTCAGTCTCCTATCTAGTCCAAAAATTCCTAAATAAGCTTTAAGCTTTACTAGAACTAACCTAAATAAATAAATAAATATATATATATATATATATATATATATATATAAATATATATATATATATATATATATATATATATATATATATATATAAAGTTATTATTGTTAATTGTAACAGTTGTTATTGTTGGTAATTGAAACAATTTTTCCACCACTAAGTGCAATAATTTTACCGGTATCTGTATCATCGGTTACAATTAACCACAATATGCTGTCATGCTGAAGATCATCGAAGAATAGTTGATGTTCAACCATCTAAGCCAGTTTGTTTTAATGTATACAGTACCGTATTATTTACATACAGTAGCCTATAGCATTTCCTTGTTGATTGTTGAGTCATTGGTTTGCTTCTAGCATTTACAGTAGCTTATTTGTTGCACTTGTTTGTGTTAGTAGTACATTATTTACATAACTAACTAATAAATATTCTTTTGTTCACCAATAATGGCGACAAAGCATATCAGAAATGAAGCGCCTAATAGTGCTAAGTCTAAGAGAAGTCGAAGTGTTCTTTCATTAAATGAAAAGGTAAAAGTTTTGGATGACAGGTAGAAAGGAAATCGTTCACATCCATTGCGAGATTGTACAACAAAAACTATTCTCAACAAATTATAAACGACCTTCTCTCCTAAACCATAGCAGTTTTTTATTTCACCACCTTTTACCCCATATGGCTCAAAACTGTATACATAACCATCAACAGAAGCAATGCACCAATTTTTGAAACCGAACTGTTTTCCCTCTCATGGACATTTTTGCTGAATGACGTCCAAAATAGGGCACCATTTGCTCATCTAATTATTGGTAATTCATGTGAAAACACTTGAAACTGACGCATTTTTGAATTTAACTCATTATATAAGGACGGACTTTTGAAAATTCATAGGTTTTATCTAGTTTATTGTTATCTGATAAATGAATGTATTTTTTTATTTCATCAAATTTATCTCTAGATATTGTATCTCGTACAATTGGTACACCTTTATCAAGATCTTTACTCCAATACATTTTTGATTCAGGTAGCGAATGATACCTGTGTTTTAAGAACTGCAATCAATTCTTCTGCTGTTTTATAACACTTATGTTTAAAACTCATAGCGGATCTACTGGTCAATTGCTTTCACCACGGCCGATATATTTTAGCTGCCAGGGAACTCCCAACGTTGCGTCAACGCAATACATGCGAAATTTGTTGAATAAAGGAGAAGTGGAGAGCTGTGGTTCAACGAACATGACTCAGCAGTGAAGTAAACATGATAAGAATAGCTGACACAGCAAAACATTTTGTTCCAAGAATTAACAGATGTTTATTTCTTACACCGAAAATGTTGATTTTCTTGACATTTATTTTATCGTAATTCAAGTCGTTATTGACAAAGATATATTATTAAAAACAAAATAATTATTGCATGATAGAAAAATACTCTATTCTTAGAAAAAATAACACACTTCAAATTGAAAATTACTCACTACATGGAGGAATTGTGTGCAATATAATATACTGTTGCGTTTACGCAACGTTGGGAAGAAATTGGTTAAATAAACAGGTTTAAAGATCATTCAAGCAAAAAGGACGAGAAGCCTGCAAGACAGTAACTTCAACTCAAGTTGATGAATAAAATGGCTATGCTCTGCCTTGAAAGCATTAAGAGTTAAGATGACAGTTATGAAAATTTCATTTCAAGATGAAATTAATAATTCTGTCAGATAATGAAATTTTTAAAACTATTTCAAGAATTTTAAATATAAATTTTAAAATAATGAAATTAATTTTAAACAATAATTGAATAAATTTAATGTAAGCATAATTACCTTTAAAACTTCAGCATTATAAAATGTAAGAATCCCTTCAAAAATTATGACATTTGCACCATACATGGTTTTCTGAAATTAATAATATACAATCAGTTTTAGGAAGTAAAATACTGCATAGAACTCATGTTCATTGTATGTGTTATTATATCATATTCTAGAAAAGGTTTAGAAAAACGTTATGTATGAGACAGAAACTAATGAATACATTTATTAAGATAAGGACGGGTAGAAATCAGATTCCTAAAATAAATTTAGTGTTAATATTTTACATACTTTTATGTAGTCAATCATACACAGTATATGGTGCAGAAGACAAACACATGACTCAGTGACTGTATATTTCTATGCTGGTCGCTCAGACTTGCCACCACATTGGTCCTTATCATGAACATCGGTGACAAAATTAGTTTGATTTTGCTTTTTATACCCAAATTATAAAGAAATATGTTATACAAATTTACAAAATATTTTGCCATAAATTTACAAATACAAATTAACTTTTTATAATATAAATAAAAAAACATTCACCAAATTATCAAAATTTTTGTATAAACCTCAATTTTTTTTTAATGCTAATAATTCTTATACAAATCCCAACATACCGATTTTTCCTGATCGGTGGCCGCCCTATAAATATAATGAAGAACACTTCAAAAATTTCCTTTTTACATTGATAGATTAATTTATGGTAAATCATAGAGTTGAATGTTTTTTTTTATCTGTCATGGAAAAGTATGAAAAGAATAGCTAGGAATGTATCTATCCATACATGTGAGTTATCTATGTATGTTATAACATTTCTATTAAGTTTCAACATAATGCCCTATTTAACCTACATACGTGTACATATAAATATTGCTCTTTCTATATCGACAGTAAATTTATATTTTGGTTAAACTAATTATTTCTGTATAAAATTGGTTGATATTCTGTTTCTTATTGAACACCGCAATATTTCACTATGTATCAAAACCATACTCTAGAGAATATTTTAGATTTATCTTCTTGTTCATCTCAAAATTGTTTTATGAAAATAGTGTTGGAAATATATTTGAAAAATTATTAGGACATGGGAAAGATGTTATAATGTGGAGAAAATAAATCTTAAATATATTGCTTAAAATGTAATAAAAATTCATTACAATATTTATAAGAGCAAAAATAAAAAGAAATTATAACTAGGGTTTTAAAGACGAATATTAGGGTTAAAAACCAGAAAAATCTACAATAGTTTAACATTGTTAAATTGCGCTCTATAGGTGAACTGAGTTCTACTTCACAAAATATCCCGTTCCGCTCCACTGTAGGACCCAGTCCGACATTATTACATACTTTCAAACTCTTACGTAATGATATTGTGTACTAAGTTGATTTGCCGTGTTTTAAGAAGGCAATGATTATTTTTATAACGCAGATTGGCCTTATTTATCATAATTTTTTCTGTTAATAAACAGCTGGTTCCAAACAGTTGTTTCTGGACGTACTGCACCGTACTGCACTGTAAGCGTCAGACATCTGGCCTAGTGGATAAATTGCTGTTGATGTGAACATGTCCTCATTCCTATTTGCTTTTATTTTAGTTAAAGCATACTATGTTATATAGATAAAGTGCTCTTTAATAGGCTTACAATGTGTGACCAGTGCTTACGCACGAGTTAGCCAAATAACCCAGATTACATTCAAACATTTACTTTGATAAGTTTTACACAGTCCAAAATTATAAACAACATTTTGTTTTTAAGTGTTTTTCAAGTGGCCAAATAAAGGAGTATGTATAAATAAACTCAGCCTAAACAATTTTGAATAGGCCTACATGACATTTTTCAATAATTTATATTTAGCCCTATATGGTTTTTATGGTACCTACTTTTGTAAATATATTTTGTGCTTGTAAATATGGTGTTTAGTGCAATTTGTTTTTTTTAATAATTACATCATAGTGAACTTTTGTGTCACATTCAAACCTATTTGCAGCTGATTATTATAGTAGGTACACTACTCTTGGCATTTTTATGCAAGTGCATAATTTTATATTTTTTAGAATAAATATTACAAATAGATTTTTGCTATACTACTTATGCATATATTTTTATTCATCATTACTTTCGGTTTAAAATAACTCTATAATGCATCATAAGGAAAATGCTATTTCATCAACAAAGTTAAATATAACTATTTTTCCGTAATTAAAAAAACAACATTTTATCAGGCTTACTGAATTAAAACTTCACGTTTTGAACATATAAACCTCATATTACTGTTCTTCAATTTATTCTGAACACAGTGGTATATAATAATATATATTTATTTAAAGTCCTAATTTCTTAGTGAATAATTAAACATACATGTGCAAAACACATGCTAACTAATTGGATCTGGTGGAGCAGTTGGAGACCAAATAATTGGAGTCTAAAAGGTTAAAAGAGAAGCATGTTTTTATTGTAAATGTGTCCTTGATTGTTATTATGTTGGTAGCAATATGGATAGTTATTTTACCATTGGGCATCATCATATCTTGATATAAATAAGTAATGTAAATTGTATTATTTATGGTTTAGAAATGGTGCAATTATACTTTCTGATGATGTATTTGTCACTGGAAAGCTTATGATAAAATAAATTATTGATTGTGAGTTTGTGTTTGTTATTATTAATTATAGATATTCTAAAATCCAAATCTAATTTTCAAATCAAACTGGATATTTCTAAAATATAGAGCTTAAATTACCAAGTCAAATAAATTGGAAAATAATTAGTAACAATATTTTTTTTTTCTAAAGTCAAGTCCTACTTAAACCGAGAAAGAAAAATTTTATTTTAGTTTCTATTCATTTTATAATTACAATTAACATAGATATGTATAAAAAAGGATTTTACTTGCAATTTCCCAGTTTCCTTTTTATATATTGTGGTGGGCTATTGATTTTATTTGTTACTTATATGCTTTTTTAATCACTTGAGTTGTGTTTTAGTTTTCTTCGTTTTCCTTTCGTTCTGTCTGTTTGTGAAGCAAGGTTGAATACCGCTAATCCAGTTTGTTTATTTTATTGTTTTCATTCATTTTTAATCTTAGAGGATTATTTATGCTATTGTGAGGTAATCATGGCATACTATTTAAGGTTGTACAATGGAGGTTTTGACAACCAGTTGGGGTAAAAAAAATTCATATACATCTTTAAGAAATGCATTTCTAGCTATGAGAAAGTGCTGGAATTTCAAACGTGAAGTCGCCATCCAGTTTGATTCCAACCTAGAACCCCCAATTTAAAAAATTTAATTTTTGAATAAATATTTTAAAAAATTGTAATAGCATCGTAATCCACTATAGGTTTTAAAAAAACTTGAGTGGATGAAAAAAGTATTTTATTAACAATTAAAAATTTGTACAAGATATATATAAGGAGAGTGTGAACTAATTGGAGGAATTGAAAGTTAGTTAATGCTTACGGTTCTGGATTCCCTGCAGTGAGTAACAAAGTTGTAAATAGGAACTTCCACCTTTTTTCCTTCCTTTAGACGTTGCAATGTTGGTATTAAGACATCAAAATCAAACGAATCTGGATGATCAAAATTGTATTCATTCCTGGCTGCTTGGTCATGTTGTTTCTCATTCAATACCTACACAACCTTACAGTTAATCCCAACATTAATATATTGAATAAATTGGGGCAATGAAACATCTCTAACTCTACATCAAACATAAACATACTTAATGTATTCAATTTGTTATAACAAGTATTATTGATTGCCTTTAAAATACAAATTAAGAAGAAATAATAATGTATATTAGACAGCAACAAACAAATGGATGCTTATATATACAATGCCTAAAAACAAACTAATTTCAGCTTCAATTAAGATATTATTCAGTTTTATGACAAATTTTTTTAAAGTTAGAGTTAATATATTAGTTTTTTACTATAACCTATAACATTTATAGAATGGGCTATATAATATTATTTAAGAATTGGAAAATATATTAGAAATAACTCACACAAAATTTAGAAAGAAATTCATAAAGATATTGGTTAGGTTAAATTGAAATTAAATTTAGGTAAAAGCATAGAATTATAAACAAGGTTTTTGAACTGGAAATGTATTAGGAAATTTGTTATATCAAATAACCTAACACATAAATTAAAATAAGAAAATCTAATAATAGTTATGTGTAAACAAATTTGTAAACTGTAGTAAAATAGGGCCTAAGTAATTACTTGAAGGAGAAAGTGAACACGTTTGTAAACAAAAGAAAATTGTAAACAATGTAAGGTTATGTTTATGAAAGACCAAGCAAAACACACACAATTCAGAACTATTTCAAAAGTAAAACACAAAGACACTTCACACACTAATAATATTAATAAAATAAACACTGGAAGGTTTGTTGACGATAGGAAATTGAAACAGTGAGTTTCAACCAAATTAACGAAATAAAAACTGGTGAAAACAAACTTGTTGGTATGTCAGCTGTGAAACAGATGTAGGTCAGTGTGACAATCGATTTTAGTGAAGAAAAAGAAAACAAACTAGATTACAGGCAACATGTGTTTTTTGGAGAAGAAAGGCGGCCATATTTTAAGAATTTTAGAAAAAAAGGACGCGTAGTTAGTGTGGAGTTGATTCTAGCGTGGGTGACGCTCTAATCGCAGACCTTGCTGTGCAGTCAAAATTTTATTTATTTGGAAAGAGTTCGTCTAAATTATACCGTTTTGTTAAGAAGATTGGCCAACTTAAATTAAGGAGTAGTGAATCACAAAATGTAATACTGTGTAAATATAAAGTAAAGTAAATAAAACGAATTGAAGTGTGTGAATTGTTTAATTGGAGAGAACGGGAATTTACGTAAGCGACCAGCAAAATTTTGATATTTATTAAGTTGAGAAATAGCGCTATAAAAATAACTTTAGTGGACTTTTAAGATAGTAGAGAAGTTAAATTTGTATTTTAGAATATCTTGTTGTTAATTCATAGTAAGAAATAATCCAGTTCAAAGAGTTTAGCCTTTTTGCATTTTCAAAATTTAATATTGTTTTTTCAAAATTTATTTAATTAACAAAGAGTTAATATAGCCCATACTATAACCCCGAGATATCAAGAGATCTTAAACTAGCCAAGGGTATTAAAATGTTGTAACTAAAAAATTAAAAGAAAATAAGAGTTAGTATATTTTGTTAAAAATTGTTAAGTTGTAAAATTTTGTTTTGTGTATTGTTTAATGTCGAGATGAAATGATAATAAATGTTAATGAATTGTTCTTGAGTAGTTTTTTTTGTTTTTTTAAATAGAGAAATATCATTCAATAAAATAATAAATAGTAAAACCCCGTTGTATAGCGTCTTTAATAATTATATTACAAACCATAATAATACATATCCCAATAACTGTAATTAAATTTAGTCAATAAAAAGGAAATATATAAGGCAAGCAAATTCAAGCATGTTATATTTTTTTAAATAATTAATATTAAATGCAAAAATAAGATCACTCAATACCAAATTCATGCAGCGAACAAACTAAATTCACATCTTAAATCATTAAAAAAGAGGAAATTTTGAAAGTACTGTATTTTAAAGGTATAAATATCAACAACAAACAGATACCATCAGGCTGGTATAAAATAAACAAGTCTGGTTTGTTATTCAAAACAAATAGTTTTAGATGCTAAGTAGAGAAATTGTACTACTACTTGAGTCAATGCTAAACTTCATGTGACTAATAAAAATTGCATTTTATCATTGCTAACAATTAAAAGCAGCTTATTTATATGACCATGGATAAAATAACCTATTATTATAAGTGTCTTAAAGTAACAAAAAATTCCAAAAAAAGTGGATTAAAAAACTTATTCGGAATAAATTCTTATGTTTTCATACATATAATACATTCTACCAGTCTTAAATAATTTTGACTGTTTTAAACTTTTCTGCCACTCTACTCTAATAGCTTTAGACAAATATAGTTTTGTTTATATAATTTTCAGCTGGAGATATAAGTTCACCCATATACATTTTAACACTCTTTACATTTTTAGATAGATTAATGTGTAAACACCTGCCAATATTAACTCTTATTTTTTGTCTAAATAAAATATGTTATTTTGGGAAATATGTTTTATTGTAAAATCTGTAGACTTGTTTGTTGGAAATCTTTCTGCTGTTCCATCATCTTTATATGATAAGTTTTCCTTTAAACACGTATGAAGTTCCACTATCTAGAAGCCAATACACATTTGCTTGAAAAATTTTTCACTTCACTAGCTTGTGATGGACAAGTTTTGTTTGTTTGAAAAACGTTTGCAGCTGAGATATTTTGTTTGTTTGAAACCTTATTGCTGTTCCACTATTTTGTAGCTGATGTAATTTTGATTTGATAAAATGAAAAAGCACAAATATACTTTGATATAGAAAGATGTGGAAAAAAGATTATATATAATTATTTAATATTAAATTGTAAAAAATTGTTTACTATATTTTTAAATTATTCAATGTTGTGTTTGGAACCAATCAAAATCTTATTATTATTTTTAATATCATTTCACAAATATTTTGTTGATTTAACCACTAAGAATCACCCATTCTTACAAAATATTGTAGAAAAAAATTTTCAAATACTAGAAATTTTTTAATAATTCATTTTGAATTTATTACAAATGTATTTCTGTATATAATAATATTTTACAGATATTACAGTACTGAAGCCTTTAGAACCCCCTCTTATAAGAAAATTTACATCACAATCACCTGTACCACTAGTACTTGGTTGGTCAATTATATAAACATTTAAAAATGCTTCCTGAAAATATTATTTCGTCATTTAAATAAATAAATTTAATTTCTATGAATTCAATCTTATAATATGAACAAACATTGATCTTTTAAATGCTGCGAAAAATTTCACAGAAAAACGTAAAATTTTTTTAAGGGATAACTTCTTTATATTTTCAAGATATTTAACTGATCTAAAGTTTATTTTGTAGGATATTTTTAGGACTACAAGATGTGTGAAATTGGACTTTTTTGAAGTCTTTGTTTTTCAAAGCATGCAATTTTTTTCATATATAAGCATTTTAAATTCGTTGAAATTTTAAAACACATTGTTAGTATATAAATGAAGTTAATTTTCATGGATTAAGTTTAGTATTCATTTTTGTGGAAAGGCCATTAATTTGTTTTGAAAAAAAAAAACATAACCATTTTGTTTTTGATATAACTGTTATTTTATCCAAATCACTTCCATCTTAGCTTATTTTAAGGTCTTACTAAATACTTTAAAAACTGTCTAAATGTTTTTTTTTCAAAAATACATCTCCTCTCTATATTATTTGACAATAAAAAGTTCAATTTCAGGTTAATTCTAATAAACCTTCATGAATATTTCTAAAACATACCTTCTATTGGTTGTTGTATAAGGTTTATTTTTAACTCTCATGACTTTTTTGACTAAAACGTAATGTTTTCAAGTTATTTTTGAAAAACCGCCTGAAAATGCTTTATTTAGGTGGAAAATCGATAAATTCAATTATATTGCGAATTACTCAGAAAATATTCACATACCGAAAAAAAGTCTACCGAATATTTTTGGTTGGAATTAAATTCTCTATTGATTTCCTGGGTTACTTTCCATTTAAATATTTTTACTTGTGAGAGTAGGTGGATTCCCCCCAGGGTAAAAGCACAAATTTGCACTATATAACTTTTATTCTTTTACATACTTCTTATGTATATGTCAAACTTCATGTCAATCAATGCCGATCTTTAAAATTCTGAGCAAAACCGTGAAAGACTAAATGTGATTTATTCTATATAGCCTTTATCCTACGCAAAAAAACACATTCCAACATTATTAGCAATCATGATGGAATAGTCACAGAATATTCTAACACTTCCATAAAAAACAAGAATGTCCCGACACAACTATTTTACTCAACACACTTATCAAAATTGAAAAGCTAACCTTATAAAATGAGTCCATGCTGAGCAGGGTGACCCAAGGAACATTAAGGGATTCTATTATCTTTGTAGCAACAGTTGTTTTACCTGAGGCACTGGCTCCACAGATTCCTGTACCACATAATTTATAGTATAAAGTTGTTAATCACAATAAAGATAATATAAACTGATGATGAAAATTACAAACAAGAAAAAAATGGTGAAGTTATTCAGAAAGTAAAGTTAGAATTACTATAGATAATTAAATGCCATTCAAACACAGAAATACACATGCATACTGACTCCAAGTATGCCCTGTGAGTAAAGCAATGCCGTTTGTATTAATATCATATAATCTCATTTCTAAATAATTTTGATAATTGATCAGTCCTACATTTAAGAAATGGGTTCACTTATTGAGTTTTTGACAGCAAGGGATGTTTCAGCAGCAGAAATTCACCAACAGATAAAAGAAGTATATGGCTCCGATATGATGAGTGGCAACAAAGTGTGTAAGCAGATAACAGCTTCCAAAGTGAGAAAATATGATAAACAGAAATGCTGACCACGTCAGTTGCTTAGAAACAATTCTGGTATTATCAAAAAAGGCAAGATTCTTTAGGACCACAGATTAAACTTTAGCATTTGAATGTTTTAATATAATTAGAAGAACTTAGCACAAAATTGTTTTGTTGCACCATTACACAATATCCAGAGACCATTCTACCAATAAAATCTAAATTCTGATCTTCTGATTAGGTACAGATAACCACTCACCATACATTCCAGACATCACAGCTCACTATTTTCAATTCATCCATACCTAAATTAGTCTTTTGCAGCAAGCACTTTACTCAAGACATAAAAGCAGTCGAAGATTAGTTAACTTCACAGGCAGTTATCTTCTATGATTTCAGCATACGAAAGCTTGCACAATGTTACTACAAATGTTTTTTTTTTAAATAGAAACTAAGATGAAATCAATTAAATTTTAAATTTTTCTGAAAATGTATAAGGTTTATTTTTTATAAGAAATCGAACCTTACTTTCTGAATAATCCTCATATAGTCAATATTCATATACTTCATAATATTATCCATACTTTGTAATTACTAATACAGACGTTATTTGTTAGGAAATATATATTTTATATAGGTATTTTTTTTTAAATAGGAGGATATTTAAAATTTTGCAGAGTATATATTAATCTGACTAGTGATTTTATTTTTTAATGTTACTTTTGCTAAGAAGTATCTGTTCACTAGTAGCCACACCAGATGTTTATTTCATTTTTGGGACTTACAAAAGGTTGATGTGTTTAATTTTAATCAAATATTTTTAATTATAAAAAAATTAAGAAAATAATTAGAAATATATTTTCCTTCTAGACTTGAATTAAATGGATCATATTTTTGAAAATGTAAAATGTTGTTTTGATGTGTAAATCAATGGATTATGAGAAGTACGATTATAAACATTTCTACGTTGATCATGAAGACTATCATAAAGATGAAAAACACTCTGGATGTCCCATCAAATCAATGAACTACCAACTAATTATTGTCATAGAGCTTTTGCTGTAGATGTTGTATCTAATGGCTTATGCCATGAAATATTTTAATTGTTTTGAGTATGACACTTATCACAACAAAAATTGTAAAATTTTTAACACTACACTCAGTGGAAATTGATCGGGAATAGTCAACAACATTAATTTCCAAAACTTTACTGCACTTATTTCATTCTTTGAAAAAAAATTATATGCAAAATCTCTGCTCTATTTTTAATAGAAAATAAAATTATTTTTTAAAAATAAGTAAAGCTTGAATTCCACTTAAACTCTTGCAACAAGATCCATTACTTTCTCGGCCATAGAAATGTTATGAACAGACTTATTGATAATTAAAAAGATTTAATTTTAAACAAGATAGGCATTTTATAAGGAATTGTGACAGACCAAAAAAAGTTACTCTCAAATGTAACTCAAAATGTAAAAAGCAATTCTGAACCAATTTTGTGTTATCGTAAAAATTAATATGATTGTATAGCATTTGCCTGGCTTTTGAGATCAGTTAACACGTTCGCTACCGCAATGTTAACAAAATAACTTTTGGTATAGACCAGCTGGCTCACATATGCACCGTACGGTCTCTCGTCCTGGACCGATGGCTCACAAGTGCGCCGCTCTGAGTTGTTGAAATGGCCCGGCGACTCATATTTGCGACGCTGTTTGAGTGTTACTTTTATTCCTCTGACAAATCAGTGGTTTATTTTAACGGTTTGATATATTCGTATCGGACTGTAAACATGTCTGACGTTAATGCGGCACATTTGGTCTCTTAGTTATCAAAGTTAAAATACTCCTGACACATTGTTTATTCCTTCTTGCTTCTGCAGCAGTTGTTGATGTGTTACTATAGTGTTTCATTCCAGGAAAATATTGAGTCACCATTATTCCATTAGAATCATAAAGAATTAACTCTAGATGGCATTTATCAGCACAGGATGTAAACCTGTCACAAGTGATGAGTACGTTTGTAAATATTTTGTTGGCCTACTGTATATGGGAATACAAATGTAAACTAATTTTGTCTCTGATAAAATATTGTTTATAATGTCAGCATCTTTTCAATAAAATATGTAGCCTATATAAGCAATCTGTCTAGCATGAATAGCCAAGACGATTTACAGTAAACTCCCGATTATCCGTGGGCGGATTAACCGGTTTGCGGATTATCCGGGGTCTGCCAATGTTTTACAAATATCCAATTTTTATTCCAATCAGATTCATGTGTTTAAACTTCCAAATGGTGAATTACGACGGAAATACATATAAGGCTTAATAGAAGTTAAGTTAAGTTTGTTGATATAAGCCTTTGTATGACATTTTTGTTTTTACGTGTATATAGTGTTATTTCTAATATATTTCACATCTAAGCCCTGTTTTATGTAAGTAGAAAAAATTAATAGCCTATAAACTTTTTATAATTTATTAAATGTATACTTTTAAAAATTTGTTTTCATCAAAATCATATTTGGTTTTGGATTTGAGGGGCTACACTGTTGTCTCATACGTGGGAAGCCCGTAACATTATAAGATTTTCATGCTATAGACCGACCGGCTCATATATGCGCCATCCTAAACAAACTCTAAAAACAGCCAAAACAAAAATATACAACAAACACACATATGCCATGGGTTTGTATGAACTATAATAAGTTATTATAACAACTTTCCACTTTTGGTCTGTCATGAAGGTCAGGCTCATGTTAATGTGGTCTGTGTGGAGAGATCAAATTCTTGCCGCCGGTCCCTCGTGAGAAACCAGACGGCGCATATATGCACCGCTCGGTAGCAAACGTGTTAAAAGTCATACTTATACTTGGACTCCGGATACTCAGACTATTTCAAATAAAAGCTGGATCTAGTGTTCAGTTCAATACCCAGTTCAAGTAATCACAGAAACCGGCCTTCACCTGGCTTTAAATGTGAATGAAAATTGGAGATTAGACAAATGATATCATAGAGTATAAATTTAGGGAATACCAAAGTTAATCAAACTTGTATGCAAACATATGTGCCAAAACTGCTTGCACATTTCATATACTACACAGGCTGAAAAGAGTTGTCTATAAAGTAATTCAAGATAAATATCGTTATCATGTGATATACAAAAAGAAGTAATCAAATTGTAGCTTAAGGGGAAAAGATAAAAATATTCTTTGATAGGAACCATAGCAAACGGCTGGGTTTTTAGGCCTTTCAGATGAGTAGTGCACCATCTGGTATAAACATGTTAACTATATTAAACTTAGGTAATTTTGAAAACAGTGTAACTAGCCTTATGAAATTTATTGTAGAAGTAAACAAACAAGCCTCCTTTACAATGAGGGCTTTACAAATGGCTTTATAATGTGGTCTAATGGAAATTTATTCAAAATAGGAGCCTTTCGCATACAAACTGATAACTCCTTTATAATCAATGGTCATGAGAACTTCTTAACTGGTTTTGTAAACTGCAAAGAAGGACCTGAGACCATTATAGCACAGACACAATATTTTAGTTCAATGCACTTTGCAGCATAAGTGAGCAAACTGATTTGTTGTCTTTTTTTCACTGATAAACAGCATAGAACAACATGTTTATATTAAAAGTGGTCTTATAATGAAGTTTTACATTAATCCTTATTGTCTTTTCTGAAAATAATGAAAAAATACCTGTTCATACATCTCAATGTATGTTTCATGACCTGCTTACAAATGCTCAATCAAAATTGCCGAAAAAAACTACTACAATAAAGTGTAACAAAAAATGTCATTAATATAAAGTGAATACCAAGTAACAATACATCAATTGATTGATATTTATATGTCACAAATAACTTACTTCAATCAACTGAAGTAATCAATCAAATGAAATTTGTCATACCTAAATTTATTTCAGAGTCATGAATGAATAAGAAGAAAGATTTAATTCTTTAAGAATGTAACAAATTTATTGGGATTTTATTATATACATAAATCAGGCTCCTAAATTGAATTTAGAACTCCTAGAAATTTAATTATTCTTTTGACGTTTTATTTAAAGTTTCTTTATACTACAGTGCCCAGATATGGGTTATTGAATATACTGAGATGTCTTTATTTTTTTGATAACGCAACACAAACCGAAAATTGCTTGTACACAGCTCAACCATTAATTAGGTTGTACGATTCTTGCAGAGAATTATTCCTGAAGGTATGGTACTGCAGCACAATAGGCTTATGTTAACAGGAAATAAAAGGAAAGTGCCATGAGTAAGTATGTCATGATAGGTTTTATTCAAAACTAATGAATAGACTTTTAGGTATTTAAAATTAGTGAATTAGTTCACTAAAAACATTTTTTGTCTTATACATTATTTCTCATGTAGTTTTTGCTGTTGTACTAACTTCAATTACTTGTTCTATCAGGCAAGGTTATTTATCAATTTACTGTTCATTTAACAAATGTAACTTTATTATCAATTTATCCAATAAAATTTCATTCATTTGATGAAAAAGACAATATTAACATACATTATACATCTGATCAACGGGCTAAGGAACAATGTTGAAAATAAAAGTTTGCTATTGGATAAGTGCAGTATTAAGGTTTGTCATAAAGATAGCAAATGATGTGTTTGTGATAAGTATTTCAGAAATCATAAGTAAATATTAAAAGAACTGACTAGAAAGCAATAACCTACTATAATGACACGTTTTCACACAGTTGTTCCATTTACAAAGCCTAACCTCTTAATGCTCAATGTTAGTAGAGGTTGTGCGAAACAAGGCGAGCTCTGACCTTGAACGGGAAAATAGTTATACAACTGGTTTTGGAGTGGTGGGGCGGCAGGTCGTCAGTCTGCTGCTTTCACCCGCCGGTTTCACATCGTAAATACGCGTCGTGCTAAACATCTAGTCTTACTTGTTTTGATTAGTTAGTGTTTAATAGAAAAAAAGTGTATCAACTTCTAGTTAAGTTTAATTTTTAGTGTAGTGTAGTGTTTGGTTTAACTAGTTCGTTGACTGTTTTCCATTAAGTGTGACGTTAAAATGGCTGTCAACAGGCCAAACAATAAGGTCGGTGGTAAAATTCTACATAACCAAGCAAGAGAAATAATTTTTAATTTGTAAGATTTTATGAAAAGAGAAGCTGAAGAAGGACCAATATTATTGAAACAAGTTCAACAACGAGTTGCGAATGCTGTGGGACTGTCCAAGACAACTGTGAAACGAATTTTGTGAATCTAAACCCCAATCGTGGTCGGACGGTAGTAACAAAGGCCTTTTAACTCCAATTTCTAAGGGTCAGTATGCAATAATAGTCCATGCAGGAAATGAGAATGGGTTTGTAAATAATGCTTTGCTTATTTTCAAGTCTGGTCAAAAGTCAGGTGATTACTACGATTCCATGAATTATAAAAACTACAAAACGTGGCTAAGAGAAAAACTCATCCCAAACTTACCTCCAAAATCAGTGATCGTTACAGATAATGCATCATATCACACAAGCAAGTAAATCCGGCCCCAACTAGCAATTTCAAAAAAGCAGACATAGTGCAGTGGTTAGTAAATCACAAGATCCTTTTCCACGACAGCATGTTAAAAACAGAACTGTACCAACTTGTAAAATTTGACAAGAACCCTCACAAAACCTTCGAAATCGATGGTCTCCTTGCTGAACACGGCCACTCTGTCTTGCGCTTTCCTCCTTACCATCCCGACCTGAACCGGATAGAAATGATATGGTCCCTCACGTTGCCCTAAAGAATGTGAGTTTCAATATAAATGACTGCATCCAACTTGTAAAAGAAAAGGTTCGAGACATTACACCAGAGGAATGGGCAAAGAGATGCCAGCACGCTCGAGACGTTGAACAGAAGTATATGGAATACGAAATATCACTTGATGTCATCACAGACAGATTCATCATCAATGTTGATGGGGACAGTAGTGATGACGACAATAGTGACAGTGAGCAGTCTAGCCACGGAGAAGAAAGTGACGGGGAAATTAGTGGCGTGGACGTACTTCATTAACAAGGCCTAAGAATTAAGTAACGCCATATGTGTCTATTTACTAAATAAATTGCATGAATAAGAATTTTCAAATAGGCTGGTAGTATTTGTTTACATAATTTTATTTCATTTAAATTTATCAGCAGTACTTTTTGTTTTTACTGGTTTACAAACGGTATATTACAAGTGCAGTATTTATACGTGCAGTAGTTATTTATTTATAGGCAATATTTAAACTCAGGGTAGTACATCGCCGCTTTGCCGGCACGCCGCGCCGGCGCTTCCCCTACGCCGGCGATCACTCCCACCTAACCCTACCTCCTCCCCTACTCGGGGCTCGCCTCGTTCCGCACGACCTCTAGTAGGTTAGCCTATGCCAATGAAATGATGGTTACAAAACTTATAAGCACAGGTAGTTTTCACTTACTTATTTAAATAATAATTTATGATTTAATAAGTGAAACCAAGCTGATTACAACCAATTTTATAAATGCTGAAAACCAAACATATGCAAAAGTCTATCAAAGATTTAAATAAAGTTCCTTTTAAAAACCCCCCTAGTTATAAGATTATAAATCAAGAAGTTATATAGAACAACTTCTAAAAAGACTCAAACTAGACGAATGTTCATTATTTGTAACGGTTTCTGAAACAAATTAAAAACACAGGACTTTCAATAATCATCAGTGAAAACCCCAGGCACCATTAGTTTTCTCTGTAAAGAAACTATCACTATTTATTATAACTTAGACTTAGTGTTAAGATCAAGTCTTAGTGTTACGATAGCTGTTAAGATACCTGTTGCCCATCTTGTGCTCTCAGTATGTACAAAAACAACACTTCTTGCATTCATGCTGTCATTACAAAAGTATTAACATACATCCAGGATTCAAAGAACATAAATTAGAATTTTGAATGTATTATACTACTGGGATGCCAACTAGGCCTGTGACTAAAGCAGGAAGTTCCAGGTACATGTTTTAATATTAAAGATCAGTGATTTAATGGTTAAACAACAAACAACTGATTTATCAATTTGGCTCACCATAGCACTTCAAATGATATAAAGTAGAAAAGGCCACTACATTACTACAAGTGTCATCTGCAATATCAAGTGCCAAGAAAAAAATTTACATACTTGGATGGAAAGTTGCAACAGGGACAGAAAGTACACTATTGATAAATGTACAGTTTTGTAGATTTATTTGGTATTTTGTGGAACATAGGTCAATACATTTTAGACAAAATTTGCAATGAGATGAATTGCGAAAAATCCCTCGCTTATTGACATATTTATTGAAAAAAATTATCACCATAAATAAATATTGGTAATAGAGGAACAAGATAAAGCAACAGCCTGTACCTACCTGAATGTTTTATTGTAGTTGGGCAAATGTTTGTTAGAAAATACTCAATTTGTAACAGAAGACAAAAATTTGTCTACATGGCAACACCCTGGCTTACATATTACTATGTAATATGTAAAAATAATTTTTATTTCAGGCCTTCAATATCTTGAAACAATTTAATTTTCGCATAGTTTTGATTTGTTAAATCAAAAATAAATTAGAAGTAACAAGATCGACAAACCTGTGTGGGTTGAGGAGAAAACATTGTCATGTCACTTATTACCACAAAATTGTACACAGAAATTACCTGTGTACATTTTTGTGGTAATAAGTGACATGACAATGTTTTCTCCTCAACATACACAGGTTTGTCGATCTTGTTACTTGTAATTTATTTTTGATTTAACAAATCAAAACTAAGCGAAAATGAAAATGTTTCAAGATATTGAAGGCCTGAAATAAAAATTGAAGACATCAGAAAATAATAGCATAGAGTTTTCCTCAGGGAAATAACCACGTGTTTAATATATTAGTGTTATTGGAGCGTACTTCTGTAGCTATACAAAAATTAATTCTTTATTGTTTAAAAAATTATATCTTGTTTGTTTTGGGTCTCCTTTTTATTTCTACCAACATCTCTTAAAGCTTTGAACATAATGCACAATTTGGTTACAATTTGTTTAATTAGAATTTTCTTTTTGGATACCTAGTTTAGAAATAAAATGTATAATAATTGCTTTATATATTTCTGCTAATTATTATTTATTATATGTCCTCATTTATGTGTTAAATTAATAGATTAATAGACCTAATTATTTGTTACAACTGTTAAACAGATGTTAGTAAGACTATCAATAGTAATTGTGGTAACAAAATATGTTTATTAGATAGTTTTTCCTGCTATATAATAATATTTTTATCATCTTTTCTTAGGTATTATAAACTGTTATTTCATGCTGAATCATACTAATGTAGTTATATTTGATGAGTCTAGTTTCTTTTACAAAAACAAAATTATACTTCAATGATTGGTTTCAATAAAATCTTTAACTGAAAAATAAAGTACAATAACTACGAAATAAATCATAGCAATATAAATGTAATATAACAACTTAACACAAAAATCAATAATCCAAACTCATTAAATTTTATGTATAACACTTCAATTAGAAAATAAATTGTAACAAAATGTTATATATATCGTGATATTTCACGTTGTCCATTATTTTTTCCATTGCACTGACTTTATGAAGTTATTATTATTACTTGTAAAAAATTTTACTTAAAACTTTCATGTCACTGCACGTGTCTGTTACTCATATCATTATAATCAATTGCATATTCCTTTGCAATGAGCCTAGTGTATGTTGTTGATTTGTGTGAGTACAGATTTACATGCTGTGAGAGTATACAAGGAAAAACAGAAACTAAATCTGCAGCAGCAGTTTCATACTTAGTAAACACCGATCAGACTCTGAAGGCTTTTACCACGGCAGTCACTTGTGCGAAGGAAAATAGTGCTTCGGCGTCAGTAATTTTTACACTAAAACGACTTCAAGATAAAGTGTTAAGGCATGTTTTAACGCCAAATAAAAACCATTACCCAATTCTTTTCTGCCACCAATGAAAAAAAAACCATTGTGCATTTTTCTGTATATTTACATACTGTATGATATTGTTATCTTACATTATTTTGCTGTACATTATAGCTCTTTTATGTTCCATTTCTTCTGCTTTGATAGACAAAGCCCTCTTAATTGAAGACAATGTACTCACATTTTAATCAGGACACACAAGGAAATTCACAGATGTAAACTGCACTGTAGTTAAACAAATACTATGGCAGTTTCACTACAAAAATACTACAAACTGAGAGAACCCATAGATGTTGAAGAGTCCTGATGAAAAGGCCATCATTTCCTTTTAAATCATCAAAGAAAGTGATTTTACTATCTTTGTATAGGCTGCAGAACTGAAACAGTTATAGCCAAGTTGGGGCATTCCTACAATAGTAGACTAATGTTAGGTAATTAGTAGGGATGGGCCGATTCCGATTCTCGATTCCAGGAATCGTCGATTCTAGGTGGTATCGAGGAATCGTCGATACTCGATTCTTCATCATAAAACTGTCGATTCCGATTCCTATTTTGTTAACTATTAAGATATGTGTGTGGAGTAATTTATTGGAAAAATAATTAATTACCAACTATATCTTATTTATGTATTGGTTGATTTGAATGAATTAAATGATTAAAGTAAACGAAAATATTATTATTTGTGAAGCAACAGCAATCAAGATCGTAACCATTTCTGGTCGTTTGACATCGCTCGTCTCTCTCTCTCTCTCTCACTAGAGCGGGTTCGATACTCTCTCTCTCTCCCCCACGTGTCTTACTGCCACTGATTTATAGATGTCAGAACAAAACACAAAAAAGTACATTAAAAACTCGATTAACCGTGGCCATGATGGTTGAGCGAATAGACGGATAACAGAAACACCGTATTATTCCTCCGAAACGTAACCTCAATAAATTATATTATAGACAGATATCACTCTCACAATAATGTAATATATTTCGGAGCGAAAAGAAAATAAACACGATTGTAATAGCAAATGAAACTATTTATTACATGATAAACAGATCCGCACAGTAGCTAAAAATGTAGCAAAATAATGTACAGTAATATAAACTTACAGGTGAAATAGTTCGTGTAGTTTAACAAACAAAGCAAACGCGTCACTGTACTTTAATACTTTAGCTGCCGGCCACAATATCGCGTTTTCATAGAGAATTGCCAAAATATTTTAAGCTCATTTTTAAATCATGTGTTCTTATACTTTGTTCCCCTATCATATCTAAGTATGAATATACGTTTCTCATCATAATATTTATAAAAATACGTGTCGGCCCAACATAGTTTTTCCTACCGTAAATGAAACGTAAATAAACTCCGTCGGACCAATTTACCCGACATTGTTTTTGATTTAATTAAATTTTATTATCTGTGCAACACTGTTTTGATATTTTTTGTGTTTTGTGTTAGCAAGAAACAACAAAACCATAATTTCATGTCCCGGCTACCCAAATAATAAACTGACTGGTGGTAAAAGTGTTTTTGCGCCTATCACTAAGACACGTAAACGTGTCACATGTGATTGATTTGTGAGTTTATAAATATTTTGAATATAGAACTAAAGTGTAATATATTCTCTCTCTGATAAGTAATGCTACAGGTCCAGTAAATACTATCCAAGATTCATATTAAGTAAATGTTTTAACACCAAATAATTTACTTGTTAAGGAATTTACGTTATAATTTACTTCCTAGAAAGGATGAGTTTATCTAAGTGTATCAATGTTTGTACTTATTTTTCACAAAGTCCATTTTTAAGGATTATTTTACAACTAAATATTTAGTCAATATTTCCGACTTACTTTTAAGGTTTTGTGAAATTTTGAAAACAGTAGTGAAAATCATTACAATACGTTATAACAAATATGTGTGTCGGCCCGTAACTACGGACAAATAGCTCTTAGAATGACATCATGTTTTTAATCCCGTCGGCGTTTATCTATCAAACAAAAACCATCGTAAATACATCTGTAAGTAGTGTGAAGCTTGTTGTTAAATACTGTGCCTTAATTTTTCCAAAAGTTGAGCAACACCAGCTGAGTAGTACTAATAAACATAAAGCGTTAAGAGGCCCGACGGTATTCGGTTCAGGGTACTGGCCGTCACGTCAATTCGATGACGGTTAACAGAAACTGACGGTGGAAAACCACATAATATATCAAATATGAAAAAGCACTTAAACAACATTCATTTTGCCCAAATTTATCAACAAAAGAGATCTATACTTGAAGAAACTTTATCCTCAGACACAGGACCTACAAGTGATAGTCGGTTAAAAATCAACTGGGATTGAGTAATAAATAGAAAATAGGACTGAATCAGTTGCACTTGTTCCAGACACCTGCAGAAAAAAAGGTCCCATCAGATGTGGAGAAGGTATGCCCCACTAATCCAGAATGTTGAGGAAGAAGGTACCCCAGGGGAATTGACAGTAGAAGAAGAAATAAACAATTATCTGGGAGAACCAGTCCAGAGTGTGATGTTGGGAAGTATTTGGCAGTACAAAGTGCCAAATACTCTCATTTAAATGCAATGGCAATAAAATACCTGTCTGTCCACTCGCGACAGTGTTTTCTGAAAAATCTTTCTCAACTTCAGGAGCTATATGTGACTAGCGATGAAACTAGGTTGACCCACAACGTGTTCAAATGCTTGTGTTTTTGAACAGAAATGTATATTACCTGCCAGACTTTTAAATATTAAAAACTATCCTATTTGTATTAATTTTTTACTTTTTATGTTGTTAGTTTGTTTTTAATTTTTGTTTTGTTTGGGAGACAATGTAAATAGGCTTAGGAATTTTTTCAAACATCATAAAATAAGTAAAGTTCACATTTTTAACTTTAAAATAAGTCATTACTTTAATCTGATATGTTTTTATGTTTAAAAAAAATTCCTATTGATAAATCAAGGTTGAAGATTTTGTGTAGCCTATTACATTAAAACAGAACTTTTAAAAGGTTTTGCCATATGACCAAGATGTTAACTAAATTAATTATTAGAGAACTAGAATGTAAGCTAATATAACTTGAAAGAATCGAGAATCGACTAAAGAATCGAGAATCGAATGGAAAATTTTAGAATCGGAATCGGAATCGAAATCGAAAATTTTAGGAATCGGCCCATCCCTAGTAATTAGTGTAGTTTTGAAAGATTTTTAAAATTTGTTATTTTATAACGGAATTGACCAAAACAATTTCTGGCATCCTATTCCTGCTTTTAACTCAAACTAAAAAAAAAATTAGGAATGGCCCACTACATATGTAAACTGTATGGCATTTGCCGAAAATATGGTCTTTGTACAAATGATGGTTTTGTAATCTCAGTAAATTAACTGATATCAGAATTTATCAAATTATCTGAAATCGTAGTTTCAAATTGATCTGAAATAAACCTAAGAACTATACTTCGGTACAAACTTAAAGTTTACAGCTATAGGTCGTAAAAAATACCCTATTCATGCACTATTGAAAGAGGAGGATCAAATAGAAAAAGGCATGCACATTCTTTTTGCTTTCATATCACATCAAAAATATAATTACATTAACTATTCAAATAAAATCAAGCGTTCCGTTACAATTCATAGTTAGCAAATGATTTAATATTATCTATTGTTTGAAGGGGCATTCCACTAATACTGAGGCTAGAGTTCTGGCACTATCTACAACTACTGAATGAAATACATAGCCATAAAATCAGAGATCTTGTATAATTTTATCTGTTAATTAATGTCAGGATTCAAACTTTTAAATATTTCTGTACTTTGAGATGTCACACATACACATCTACAAAAAGAACACAATGGATTGGTGACCACATGTTCTCTAGTCACTGATTTTAAATCATGATTCCACCATGTGTTTGAAAGAAAGTTTTGTGTTTGCAAGTTTGTAACAATGTAAGAATATGTACAATG
The DNA here is from genome assembly GCA_036971475.1 of Prosapia bicincta. Lineage (NCBI taxonomy): Eukaryota > Metazoa > Arthropoda > Insecta > Hemiptera > Cercopidae > Prosapia > Prosapia bicincta. The sequence continues at coordinate 14,148,521 of JBAIZL010000001.1, read as the reverse complement.
AAATAATAATTTAACGAGGTTTAAAATTTGATCGTCTCCTTTTTTTTCTCAAGGCCTATATAACTTTTCATGATTTAATAAAAACAATAACTGTTTGTTTGGTAACTACTAGGATCAACTTTATTTTTTCCTTGTTTTATGAGGTAACATTTGTATAAAAAATAGGTCTACTGCAAATGTTTTAAAAAATAATAATAAATTCTCACCTATAACAAATGGTTCAACCTGTTGACCAGCAGAGTTGTACCAGGGCGGTCGCCCTGCTGTATAGATTGTGCGACTATGACTTCGAAGAACTGATTCAGATGATGTTTTCTTAGATTGTGACATAGATGTTGTTCTTTGGCGTCTAGTCCTAGGAGATTTCTGTTGAGAACCTTAACACAAAAATATTTTACATTCCTCTTAGATTATAAAACCTTAAATTTTAATAAAGATATCATTATAACAGGACAAGCACAAATATCTATATTAGACAGTTGGAAAAGTTCAATAACAGTAAAACAATGAAATACTACTATATTTTATTTTATTATAACTTCAGAACTATTGATACAAACATCAAGTGTTTCCATATTATAATTATTAACTTTTTTATAATTTATTTGTGGTTCAAATAAATGTACCTTTACCCAATCTCTCTTTTTAATCATATTCAAGGGGTAGTAAGGGACAATTATTATTTTTACTATTTTGGTATTTTTAAATTTGATTTCTGCTGGATATATACCTATAAATAAAATACTGTGATATGATGAATGTTAATTTTAACTCACAATTATACAAGTAATTGTAGACGGTTCCCTTGTTGAGGCCTTTCTTAAATTTGATGTTGACAAGAATTTATTTTTATTTTAGATGTTAGGCCCCGACAATACTTATTTTCTTGATGTTGCAAAAATACATTGGTTTAAATTGTATATCTTTGGAATTTGTTACTCAAGTTTTACACTAGTGTTTTCTTTAAAATTATGTTTTTTTTAACAAGCTGAATTTTTATTTGCTTTTAAATATGTGTAGATTTTTCTTACGTTCATTTTCAATACTTTGGGAAAATATAACTTACGAGTTATATATTCCCTATTGAATAATGTGGTTACATGTATATATATGTTTGTATTACATATTTAGAAATTTACAAGTTTGGAGATTGTAGAGATACTGTCATTTCCTAAAAAGCTTTGTTGAAATACCTGATCTGCAAATTCTCTTTTACATACATAACTCCAACCACCTTAACAGTAAAAGATTTAACTCCAGTACAAATTTATATATAAAACTGTACTTATACATATGTTGTATAATATAAATATATATAACAAATATTATTAAATAATTTAATTATTTATCTGCACCTAAACACAAAAGAGGTTGGACAGCTATTTCCTTATATTTAATTTACTGCTTATGTCTTAAGTGACCATATATATGTTTTATGGGTAAACATATATATAGTCTTGATGACGTTGGCTTTTAAATTTTTTTTTTTAATCACTTGTTTCAATACGCAGGAAACAAATGTTAACTTTTTTTCCACGGCAAATATGGAAAGATACTTTTTTACATTTTAAATGTTAGTCTGCATAGGCATGTATATTGTAAATGAGTCATGTTGACGTTGTTAAAATTTTTTTTTTTAATTACTCATTTTAATGTGCAGAATACAAATATTAACTTTTTTCTGCAGAAAATATGAAAAAATTAATTTTTTTGAAGATTTTTAATGTTAGTCTGTAATGGCATGTATAGCGTGAACCGGCCGCGCAGTAACTACAGTGCACGGCACTAAGTCAAAGTCAATTTATTTTTATAGTAAACTTAAAATCTAAATATTTAACTTTTGGTTATAATTTTAAACAACATTACTATTTACCTATATTAAAATATACCTATGAAGTATCCAGTCAGGATAGATTTAGTTAAAATTTTATTCAACATTTCTATTTACCTATATTAAAAGTATACCTATGAAGTATCCAGTCAGGATAGACTTGGTTGTAATTTTCTGCATCAGCAATAAGTCTAAATATTTACCAAAATTAAAACCAAATTTATCCTGACTATCTGTAATGTTGGATTAAATTGCAACCAAATGTAGACATAGTGCAGTGTGCTGTAGCTACTGCGAACCGGTTCACGCTATAGGCCTACATGCTATTACAGACTTACATTTAAAATGTGAAAAAAAGTTGATATTTGTGTTCTGCGTATTAAAACAAGTAATTAAAAAAACAATTAAAAAACCAACATCATTAAGACTACATTTTTAACATTTAATGTGATATACTTCTATATTTTATAAAAAATAACATATAAAATATCTTTAAATTATTTTTGTTAATTTTTCTACTTTTGAGAAGATTTAATCATCAATGAAGAAGTTATTTAAATTATTTTAATAGTTAGCATTTTAATAAATACTAAATGAATATATATTTCTGAATTAACCCTTTCATGATTTGTTACATCTGAATATCTTTACCTGTTGATGGAGGTCTTGGAGATTGTGGGGGAGGCGGGGAGCCACAGTAAAAATCATCTGCGCTCTCTTTTTCATTATCTAAACAGTTTTGGAGAAATACTTGATCCTCGGCAACGTCTCTCTCACATACATCACTACAAAAAAATATTAATGCCTTTGCATTACGTTATTCAGTAAATAAAACTTAAAATGTTATATGTAAGCTAATACACACATACACATTTTGCTGTGTGAAATCATAATTGAGAATTTATTTGGCTGGAGGTATTATATTTGAAATATAACTTTGAAAAGACTGAAAATTGAAAGGGACAATTGTTATGCCTGTAATTAAAGAGGTAAAATGTGGCTAAATTCATATTTTCAAGACAATATTTCATTTTAAACTTTTCTTTATCATTCTGAAATTATTTGGACAATTGTAACAGCCAAATGCTAGTTTAAGCAATCAATGTTTAACTGCAAGAACTTTGTCTATCACAAGTGAGCTACTATTAGAACTTGAGTGACATAAATAAGAGAGCCAAGTATTAGAGCCAGATACAAATACGAATTCTATTTTTTGCTGCTTAAGTACAAAATTTAATCTGTTTTGACCTAGCTGCCATTGTTGTTAGCTCCAGCTTGCAGTACGAGACATAAACTTCATGATATCTCTGCAAATTTATCAATTTTCTATTTGATCTGAATCTGATAGTTTTATGTTTTACCTTGTGTACATTAATCACTAAAGCACGTGTTAAAACTAGAGCTGCTATCACTGTGTCGCATCTATGAACATATATTCTAAGAAGCCACACCTTCTCAACTTAAACTCTCTTCCGTTTGGTCAAGTTTTAGTCTGTTAACTTTTCAAACCTTATTAAATAATATTGTGCTAGATTTCCATTGCTGAAGCGTATAAAACTAAATGATTTCTTTGTACATGTATTAGGGTAGCAGTGTTTTTTGAAGATACCTTTCTCAAATAAGGTTGGGTTAAAAAGAGACCTTTATTCATGCATCCGATAAACTTAACTAGCCTTCAAAGAAGATGTCGCCACAAATACAAATAGGTTTGAAACTATTTTCCAGCCATTAACTACTAAAAACTAATGGATACTATTTAATAACTAGCTATTAATTTCAATTTACTTGTATTTATTTCTTATTTTTTAATAAATGTCACACTACTTTATTTAAATATAAACAGTGTATTCTATAAAGTTGATATGATCTAGTAAATCATAGAAGCTTTTCCTGAAAATTTTAATAGTTAACAACTTACCCACACAATAACAAACAAGATGATAAAACCTTTGATATCTGAGTAAAATTATATATAGAATGCAAGTACAAACCTAATAAGACTACATAACAAAAAAAACCTTGAGAAAATGCAAGTTAAGTGGTTGTCAAACGAGAATGATTTTTAAAATTAAAAAAAAAATAATAATAAAATAATGGATTGAAATAAACCAATTCTAGTTGATTTTAAAACGTTTTTTATAGTTACGACCTGTGATAACAACATGGTTAGTAGGAATCTATATAAGGCTTTAATTTAGATAACTTTGTTAATTGGTTATTGATTACAACTTATTGTGGTATTGGGTGTTTAGTTATTTGTATTAACTAGGAATAAGATACAAACACACACACACACACACGAACAAACACACACACACACACACACACACACACACACACACAATATACATAAATATATAACAATTGATACATAAATAACAATAAATATATAACATAATAAGAAGTATATTGTGAATACAAAATAATATTAATAGTATCAAAAAAGATTAACAAAATTAATATTATATTTTGTGTATAATAAATATATAAAATAAACTTTCTTAATAACTACATGTATAAATGAAAATAAAATAAAATAAATAAAAAAATAAAACTAAAATCTGGATTAAAAATAAAGTTTGTAAGAGAAAAAAACTAATTCAACCAAAAAAATAAAGATAAAAACACAGCAGTTAAAAAAAAAGTTCAAGTAAGATTAAAACAGGTAACTAAAAATTATAAGAGTAGCAGAAAAGAAAAGAATGTATTATATATATCTAGGTATGTAAAAAGGAAATGGCACAGTCAATCGCCGTAGCACTGTCCCCTGAAGTAACATCCATAACATCATCTTTACACTTTCTCGAACACAAAAAACATTATTAATCATTGTTTAAACAAATTATGCACGACTGTGATGATAACTCAACAGAACTGATATATTGGCGGGATCTCTCAATGCACAAACCGACCATAAGTTAAAAAGGAGTGACTCAAGCCAAGACGAGGAACCACTGACTCTACTCTACATTTCGAATGAATAGAAGAGTTCCTTGTTCAAACAGTATCCTTAATTTCTCTCAAATTATAGTGATTTATACATTCCCATTTACTCCAATCAGTAGAATATGCATATTTTTCAATACATAAATAATCAGATGACATGATACATACTTTGGATAGCACCAATTTTATAGCCATCTTCACTGCTTCATCTGCTTTCAAGTTTCTGGATATTCCAACAAAATGATACTCCAACGCATCTCAATTGACAATATATTGCACACAAAATCTCTTAAACAAAAGATATTAAAGATAACATATCATGAAGAGCCTAAAAAGTATTTTCAGAATCGAAACACAAAAGATAGTGAAGAGAGTTAGATTGAAATGTAGAGAATGGTTTAAACATTGAAAAGACTTCTGCTGTAAAAAAACTACAAAATAAGGGCAACCCATACCTGGAGGTCCATGTCAAGTTTATTCAGAATGTACAATGTTCTTATGCTGAATGTAGTGGTGGAACATGTTAAGCAACATAATATCCTTTGAGGGAGTTACTGAAATCTATTTTTAATGCCGGATGTTTTGGTTTGCTTCAAAGACCAGAAAGAAATGGGATTTGAAGGAACTGATCTCATGACACAGCATACTCCTCAGCCTCAACAAGAAGATTAAGGATTGTGCTTAATCTAAAAGCACTAGTAGCAAGTCTTCACTAAGAGTGATTGATTGCATCAAACAGCTTTCAGAACTCTAGGTCATGGAAATAAATAGGGTAGACAACCATAATCTAAGGGTGACCAAATGACCATGTGGAAGAAACAAAGGATACTAGTTCTGTCACTTCCCAATGGAAGTTAGAATAACACAGTTCTGAGAAGACGACTTAGTGGTTAGAGCTGTAGCATACAATTTTCTATCACTCTTAAGTTTAGCTGCTCTAAAGGTATTACTGGCTTTGGAAAACAATATTCTGTCCTTAGCCTTTTCTTCCTTAAAATTAGAACAGTTAATCCTGTGAAATTAGAGATTGCACAGGATAATCACCAATGGTGGCATACTCTTGAACATTAACGCAATTCTTATTAACTTGGCTTTCAAAGCTACATGGGCTACATAATTCTGGCTTTGAGATTTAGATCAAATTTTGATGAAAAACACTTGACATTTAAAACATCGCCTAGAGTTAAGCACAAACGGTATTACAGTCTGTGATAGCCTGTATGCATAATTTCAGAAATTATTGGTTTTCCAAATGTAAATATGAACAAGGTTCTTGAAATCTTTTGATTCAGTTCCATCTTAATAATAGCCTCTACTGACATCTTCAGTATCTATCAGTAATTGACTGAGACATCATCTGGGTCTTGATTTCTTCTAAAGGTACATACATCAAGTCTTTAAAATGGTTGACTCCTCTAAGAGATTCAACGATATGTGAGGGGCCACAGACACCTTGTCCTCATCAAAGAAGGAAATTGTTGAACAAAAAACTCGGTTGATACTTGAGTCAAGAAACATTGATTTATTAAAAATTCGGCTACGTTTCAATAACTAAATTGTCGTCCTCATTCAGGACTACAAGTACAATAATAGAATTGACATTACATCTAAGAAATTCCTGAATGAGGACGACAATTTAGTAATCAAAACTTAAACGAATTTTTAATAAAGCTATGTTTCTTGAAACACGTATCACTCGAGTTTTTGTTCAATAAAAAAGTTTGTGAGTGTACACGTCATCATGAAAGACAAATTATTTTTATAAGTAAATTAGTTGTTCTCTCATTACATGCCGCTACAAACGATGTTCTACTTCAAGTGTTTCAAATAAAAGATACATGACCGGCCCATTCATTAATTGCCTTGTTAATCAAAAAAAGAAACACTTTTGATACATTTCGTCTATTTTCTCCAGATGTAAAAAAAATTTGGAGGTGGCAATTCAGGTGTCGTTGCCACTACCATAAATTTCTTACAACCATAATTGGCATTATGCTGTAATGCTAATTTAGAATTTGATTCCAGATGAAATCTAAATCTTCATACAACCAGATTTGTTTTAGTTTGTTCCATAAATTGTATCAAGCGAAACGGGATTATAGAAATTGTACATCATTAGTTCACTTTTGATTCGCAAAACTCTGATCCTACAGTTTTCCTAGTAAGCTATATTGAGTGGGAATCATTTGAGTACTTGTAACACTGTTCATAGATTCTGAAATTTGTGTACCGTATACATTCCCTGACTAAGCTAGTGGCTAGCAACCACACTTATGTCTTATGGAGAGCATGGTCGCAGTAGCCTCTCAGATTAGATTAGGTTAAACTCTGACCCTTTCACACCCCTAACAATTAACAGTTCAAAACATTCAAAAATCCCAAAGTGAAAATGTGATGGTATGTATATAAATTGTGTGTATGTCTGACTGGACTACTGAGGAGGACATCAAACCCCTGTTAGTAGGTGGAGCTAGTTCGCACTAATCTGCATGTAAACAACAAACAAAACAAACATATTTCTGAATGTAATATGTGGCAAGTGAAACACAGGGTTCTCTGATGCATCTACAAGAATAAACTCTGGATGTATCAAATATCATAATGTCAAAATAGTATTGAAAAAAATTGTCAATCTTTCTTTTTATCTTGTTGCAAAATTTAATAAAGATAGATAGTTCAGGCTATGTTTCTATTCTTCGTTCATATGTAAAGATTCTGATTTAAATTACCTGATTAAGGTAATTTGATTTATAACTAAAAAATTGTTCAAAGGGAAATGGTATTTTATCTATCTAAGACGTATGTATTAAGTTGAATAATTATGTAATTTGTTGATACCATCTTCACGTGAGCTACTAGTTTCCTCTAAAACACTTGTAAATATTTTCAAACTTGCCTATAGTAGCACTTACTTATATTTGTTAAGGACGGCCGTTTCGGGAGATATGTCCCATTGTAATTTACGTTCTGAGTTGACAATGGAACAAATCTCCCGAAACGGCCGTCCTCAACAAATATAAGCAAGTGGTCCTATAGGCAAGTTTATAAATATTTACAAGTGTTTTTTGTCATAACAGGATATGTTGTATATAGTCACGTAAAATACATTAATATAGTAAAATTTTTTTTAAAATTACTTTTTACTGTTTTGTTTTGCTACATTGAGGTTATGCTTTACATTTTGTAAATTTTAACCAGTATTAAAGTATTTCAACATTTAAAATGATACTTTTTTTTTAAACATATTTTTTAGTAGCATAAATGAAGAGGAAAAATTGAAATTGAGTACCATTTGGTCAATAACTACCAAATTACCCTATATTATAAAAAAGTACTTTGAAATACCAATGAAGTTTGCCTGGTGTTATTAAAAATGTTTACTGTTAGTCCACCACTTTTTATATTTTGGTTTTCACATATGTTACTTAAACATACATTCTAATCAAAGAAAAATATATTTGAAACCTCGGAAACCATACGTAATTATCAAAAGTTTCTTTAAATATTGGAACATAAACATAAGTTACTTCTGCATAAATAGATTATAGAAAATTCACCACAGTATGTTATATCACGTTTAAAAAAATATTAATTTATTAAATTTAAGAATGATTTTCAGTAACAAGACACAATCGATTTTGCACACACACAATTTATACCTGCAGATGAGGAAATATTTTTTAAATAAGAAAAATATTGCAGTTTTTGTGTTGTACATCTTGAGGTATTTGTATAAATTGTACTTTTTGTATTAACTTGGCAACAAAAGTTTTGCATTGAATAATGCGCTGACCTAGGGTGAAACATGTCTGCTGAATAAATCAGTAAGTAGTGGTTTTTTTGCCAAGTTAAAACAAAAAGTATAAGAAAAATATAATAATTTCTTATGGTGACAGCCTAAAAATTTAGTTAAAAGTATTTAACCTCACTCCATCTTCCCAAAAACAATTTTATTTTTGTAAAACAGCTATACTTTACAATATAACTAAGTTAGAAGACAACTATTAAGTATTCAGTTAAACCAGGTATTGTTCTTATATTATAATAACTACTAATCTACAACTTAAAATCATGTCTTACATGATATGGTGCCTTCTTATTCCATGCTGCAATGCAAAAACTAATACCATAATTCGGTTTTTACCAGTTTGCCTGTTAATAACTTATCTTGTGTTGTTAAAGTCGATTTCCTGTTTTATAACCAAACCTAGCCTAATTAGATAATTTGTAGATATATTTTAATATAACTTTCTAATAATGTGATAAAATTAAATATAGTGCAGCAATTCTTCAACATTTAATTTTAGAGCATTTAAGTTAGGTTCAAATGTATTCCTAGTTTATAATGTATTTTTAAATAACGGTAAAAATATAGACGTAATGACGTTGGTGCTAAATTTTTTTTTTTGTTATTATATTACTTGTTTTAATGTGTAGAACAAGAATATCAACTTTTTTCCGTGGAAAGTTACTTTTTTTACATTTTAAATTTTAAGTTGCATGTAGGCCTATGGCGTGAACCAGCCGCGCATTGCACTGCACTACATCTAGATTTGTAATTTTTTACAACATTACTAAATAAATATATTAAAATATACCTATGAAGTATCTAGTCAGGATAGATTTGGTTATAATTTTATTTAACATTACTATCTACCTGTATTCAAGTATACCTGCGAAGTATTCAGTCAGGATAGATTTGGTTGCAATTTTGGTAAATATTTAGACTTATTGCAGAAAATTACAACCAAATCTATCCTGGCTGGATACTTCATAGGTATACATTAATATAGGTAGATAGTAATGTTGTATAAAATTATAACCAAATCTATCCTGACTGGAAACTTCGTAAGTATACTTTAATATAGGTAGATAATAATGTTGAATAAAAGTACAACCAAATTTATCCTGACTTGACACTTTGTAGGTATATTTTAATGTAGGTATATAGTAATGTTGTATAAAATTATAACCAAATCTATCCTGACCGGATACTTCATAAGCATAATTTAATATATGGATACTTTTCTAGGCATATTTTAATATAGGTATATAGTATTGTTGTATAAAATTACCTTGTTAATAATGTATAATAACTTTTACATTAGTTTATGACTATCCGAACTTTTAATTTTTTAAAAACATAGACTTAGACAAATAGACGAAGTGCAGTGCCCTGTAGCTACTGCACGGCCGGTTCACACTATAGGTCTACATGTCATTACAACCTAACATTTAAAATGTGAAAAAAGTAACTTTCGGTACTTTCCACGGAAAACAAAGTTGATATTCGTGTTCTACACATTAAAAAGAGTAATATAATAACAAAAACAAATTTTTAGCACCAACGTCATTACGTCTATATTTTTACCTAAATAACATATGTGAATAAGAAAAACTGAAAGTGGTGGACTAATGGTAAACTATTGGCAATAATTATCTGAATAGCTTTTTCACAAATTTATTTAAATTATAAACTTGGCTCATTAATTATTCTAATGAAAAACAAGTTTCAATGATTGTCATAGACAATAAAATTTATAAACAAAATAGTATACTATAAAGTTTTCCAACCAAAATCGATTTGGTCATTAATAAAAAAATTATTTACATGACCTAGTCATTTAAACCTAAAGATAGCCCTTCATATGTTGTTGGAAGAGAAGGTAATTTGTTGAATGAGGCTTTAGATTCTTTCAATCAGAATAAATATATAGTTCTGTTTATTTTGATACAGCTATTTTGATACAGCTACATGATAATGCAGTATAACATAGTGAGGCAATTGTTACAAAATTATTTCTTAAGAAGCGTTCTTTTAGTGGTTTTTTTTTAACTTGGCTATTACTATTTTATATAATATACTAATATTATATACATTTTAACACTCTTTATTGCTTGGAACACTTAAAATAACTTGTTTCTTGGTTTATAAAGTATTGTAAGCAACTATGTGAAACATAATAGACTTCAACTTGTCAAATACTACTGTAAACTTTATTATTTATTATTTTTTCCTAAAACTACTCCAACTTTAATTAAATTGCATTACATTGTAATGTAGTATGATCTATTTTATTAAAAATCCTTGAGTTTACAAAATTTTGTTGAGTTGGTGTTATCTTTGTTCAAAATTTGTATATTTTAAGGTACACCCTTCCACTATGAATCAGAGAACTTGAAACTGTACTACAAAATATTTTTACAATTAAATGCACACATTAGCTATCTACAAACTTAAAACTAATTAGATATTGTAGAGCTACACTTAATTTCAAACTACTAGTAAATGAGTGTTATACAACTAAAAATGAACAATGGGTATTGTAAATACATTGATTGATTAATAAATAACAAAGAGTGCCAGCCTGTTTGTAATAAAAGAGAATTTAGGCATATTCTAAAAAGAAATAAGCCAAATATCGGCAAGGTGTATCGTATTTAGTATTTTGCAACACAGACATGATTGTATTGCACCATAAGTAAGAAAAACGTGACTCCATTACTGAATGTTTTTAATTTTTAACAAAACCTGTTTGATAATTTTCATTATTTGTTTATACGTCACATTATTTTTATGAGGTTATAAAAATTGAAATATTCAAACTTTTAAACAAATCTATCGCATGGGCTTTTATAAATTAAAAACTATGTTATGTCCAATTTCAATTATGTTTTTAATGAATAATTTGTAGAAACATATTCAAGTGTATACGTTATAAATCAATGTAAATTAATTTGCTTACCTTTCAGAACTTGCGGAGCTTGGAGGATCAAATTGGGAAACACTTCCAGCCATTGCTGTTAAAACAAAAGATAAAAATCAGCCCAATATGACGGAAGTAGGAAACCTTTAGAATACAGTTGCCTTGGCAACCAAAGACAACATCCTGTAGTTACAGTAGAATACAAGAAAATAAATACAAAAAAATACTGTTATTTCAGAATACTAGTTACCGAAATGAAAACAGAAAAGCGCTGTTTCTAAATAAAAATTGTAGATATATTTTACACATCTTCCTTAAAAGTATGACAAAAAGTAAGTAGCTTATAATTACAGGATTATATTTCAAATTAAAAGTAAACAAATATTGTCTATTCATCATTCTAAAAATATTACATCAAGTACTAGAAGTATATTAATAATAGCCCAGAAAATTATATTCAGCTTATGATTAATATGTGATTTTCAATCCTATTTTTAGTTACTGAACAATTACTAAGGAAGCGATCAGAGCACAATGAATGTGAAATATCAACTTTGGAAGAGTTAGCATTACACCAAGAAAATATAACCAAGATTGAACACTTACAAAATTGGTGTAAAAACTTAAAAATATTGTTACTTCAATCAAATCTAATTGCAAAGTTAGGTAAGTTAAAATTCATTTTAATATTTTTACTTTTTTTGTTATTTTATTATATTTTTTGCTGTTATAGGCAAATTTATAGATAGGCTACTATTAATAACCTAAGGACAAGAAAGACAGTCATATTGGTTAATCTGAGAAAGGGTGTTTATTATTTACCACATATATAATTAATGCTTTCCTTTTAAATCTAAAATAGGTTCCCTACCTATTTTTAAATGAAGGTTATTTAAAAGTATCCTTCAGTTTATGTTTAAAACTAAAAGAAAATTGATTTATGTTTAAATCAGTTTCTCTAGGAAATTAATAGAGAAAGCATTGGAAGTTTATTTAATGACTTTTATCTACTATTGTGGATGAATTGCTCTTGGTTTTTAATTAACTAATCCTACATTATGATTAGGATTAGAAACATGTACCTCAACCCTCTAGTGTCAATGTAATTATTGACATCTATCTATACACTCCACTCAAACTCTCTCTCTCTCTCTCTTATTCAATCTGAGTTTAAGTACCTTTCAGTGTTTTTTAAACCTTGCTGTTATACATATCGACCTAATTTGTTCACAACCATTGTGCCTAGAGACAGATAGTCAGTTGTGCCTCCACTAGAACTATATCCTCACTAGTCCTGAATAAAGTTGTGGACAGTTTGGTGAGTCTTGATTTTCATCAAAAAACAGCTTGCATTTTCGGAAAAGATTTTTAGTACTCAATCTATTCTCTTGAATTTGTTACATTATCAGTCTTCTTTAGATATTCATTAAATTTGTTTCTTCATAAAAGTATATTGGCTTCTAATGATATCAAAAGAGCAACAGCTTTTTTATAATATTAATTTGTATTAATCACTTAAACAATAGTTTATGACTATCCAAACTTTATGAACAATATGAAATTTACAGACACACAAAGTACAATCATATTAAACGAACAAACACAATACAAATTACACATACTCTTTGATACTATCGAAAATCTATTTTTAAAATCGTCACCGCTTGATCCAACATCTCCAAGCAGAAGACACTGATGAGGATCGGCACATAGCGATCGAAAACATTCTGTCTCAGTAAGTTTTAACAAATTTAGTAAATTTATAGTTCGGATAGTCATAAACTTTTGTTTAAGTGATTAATAAGATTTACCGAACGTAATGGACTACAACATTCAAGAATTAATTTGTAGGGGAAAGTTGTAGGTAATGGGGAGGATAGTGTATTGTCAATTACATACAAAAGTCGCTTTAAAGTGTGTTAAAGTAGCTAAAAATCTCGAATAGTATATTTTAACAACTGACTTTACCCATTTAAAATAATAATTTGAAATTGCTTGATGTAATCATCTTGAATTCGCTGATTAAACTATAACTAAAAAAATACTAAGTGAATATATAGGGCTTATTTGCTGATGCGTTTCGAAACAATCGTTCCTTTTACAAAACAAAGCCTCTACTCAGTAGAGTATACTTAGTATAGTACAATAATTTATACGAGCATGGTTCTTTAAAAAAATGTAAAACCAGACCAAAGTCCTCGTTTTGTACAACTATTTGTATAAAATAGGGTACACATTTAAAACAATGCAGGCTATAATATTTTAAACCTTATTTGTTTAAATTATCATTATATAAACATAATTAATACATTAGTTTATGACTAACTTTAAATTTTGTAAATTTTTTAAAACTTACTGAGACAGAACGTTTTTGATCGCTATGTGCCTTTCATCAGTGTCTTCTGCTTGGAGATTAATAAGATTCACTGAACGTAATGAACTACAAAATTCAAGAATAATTAATACAGTTAAAAACACTATGTTCTATTACTTACTCAAAACCAGGGCTAGATTTCTGATGGTATGCACCGGTACGGCATACCGAAACCTCTGTGCAGGAGAAAAGTACAATATGTAATTTTTAGAACTGTGGAACATTAGTTGTGAGTCAAAGTCAACTTTATCTTTGACTGGACAAAGAAACTGAAAAAATGAGCGACACCTCCAATAGAATTAGATTAACCGCAGTCAACACAACCTACATCCTTCAGAGTTACTTTATCTTCTTCTAATGATGACATGAAAAGAGGTGATAACCGTTGGCCAGACTGTTAACTTTAGAACAAAAGAACGAGTTTTGTGGAAAATACAGTTGGCTTATTGTACACAACATAAAGCTGGGGTGTGAGGTTTCCTGGAATGTTGGACAACTAAGTATTGAAAAATATCTGGTATCAAAATGTCTAAATAATAGACTGGATGTCATTTTACTAGCTCTGGGGAAACTCAAGCCCACCAGCAAACAGCTTTGAGGAAGAAAATATATAATCACAAAGGCAGTGCTGCACATTTAGAAGCTTTAAAAATTGTCACAGTGTCAACAAAAAGAAAAAAAACTATAGGAAATGTGTATTTGAAGACAGTATTAAAAGAGAAATATAATGCAGCGAGAATTTCCCGAACTATCTTTAATGCTGCCGAATAGAATCAGTCTTAACTACTTGAGTCAGAAATCGAAGTACCCTACAAGAGCTAAATGTATTAAATATCGGTCATATACTACAAATTAGGCTTGTGTGATTATCTTAAACCACATAAGTTCAGAAATGAGAAAGCACACTACACAGGAAATAAACAAATCAACCAATAAGTGTCTGGTCATCAACAACTTTTTGCGCAAAACATGAACTCTGATTTTGAACATTAGAGTTTGCCTAAAAGATTTAAGTATGGAATCCAGTGTGAATTTATTTTTTAACCTGGTTAAGCTTAACAGTGTGACCTCTCTTGGAAATTTTCAAGCAATATTTTAATGCCTAGAAGGTTACAAATTAGATGACAATGTTATGCGAAATAGATTATTTGCAGTGGCATTTGATGAAGCATTAATGATGCTTGGCAGAAAGTCTAGAGTGTATGCCTGGTCAAAAGATAAGTTTCACCCAATCATTATTTGGCATGGTTCTAGTCACAGGCTTGAACTTTATATGAGTGAAGTTGTGAAGAAAATGGCCAATATCAATCGCTTTCAAATGTTCATTGATAAACTGCAAGTTCTATACCACACCTCCCCAAAGAATAGCTGAGAGATAAATTTGGTTACAAATGAGCATGGAGTTCAACTGTTGAAAATTATAAAGGTGTTAGACACACGTTGGGTAGCCTTCAGCTTCTGAACATTTTCAATCATTTGGGAAAACTACGAAATTTTAGTAAACCATTTTATGTCAGTGGAAGAATACCAAACGCAACTGCTAAGGAAACTGCATTTGTTCTAGATTTAACTCTAATGTGTGATTCAATTCAAGAACTATCAGAAGTTAGTGGAGAACTTCAGAACCGAGATATAGATTTGTTTCAAGCTAATAAAAGTTTACAGACTCTGGAAACACATTTATTGCTCGTAAAGATAGAACGGGAACATTTTATGAGCAGGCTATGATGTCAACAATAAAAGATTTATGGGAATTGAACTTTTTGAAAAAAGTAATAAACTGCTAATTGATCCTATTGTCTTTTACGAGGAAGTATCAGAAGCAAATACAAAGAGATTGTTAAGAGGTGATGATACATCTTTGGCTAATTCGGCCTGTATAGTTGACCTAAGCACCTGGTCTAGGGGCAATAAGGACATTACATTTAGGGAAAAGATATGAGTCACTCAGATATGAGTTTGCTTTCATTAAGCCAATAGAGAGACACTTGAAGCATTTTTGGGAATATGTTGTTGACAATTGTGAGCACTTAGGTGGAGACAGCAAAAATAAAACAAACTATCTCAAGAATTTGCTTCTGTTGACAACTACAATCAAAACAATTTCAGTGTATTCAATGGAATGTAGGAGAAGCTGTTCTCAAATGAACCGTTCATCATAACTGATTTCAGAGCATCTTTGTTAACACAAACTGTCTCCTCATTATTTTTCCTGATGCTGAATGGCCCACCACTCACTCTCTTTGACCCTTAAGTATGTAGAATCTTAACTGCTTTGAGAACGGCATGCTGCTCTGGATACTAACAACAAGGTGTGTGTGTGTGTGAAGAGAGAGAGAGAGAGGAGTCGCATACAAAAAAAAAAATTCTCTAAACTTTGGACAAGTTTACAAACTGTAAGGTAAAACGTATTAAAGTACCTATTATAATAAATAGTTATTTCAGAAAGCCGTAAAGACAAAATCAATAAATAAAAGATTGTTGGTGAACATGCCTATATTATCAAACCAAATGTATCTAATTTTTTATATAACGTAAAAACATTTAATTGAAATAATGTACATTGTTTGAATGGTAGCCTGGTTGGGCTATGTAAGAAAAATGTTGCTACAGCAGTCTCAATTTAATTAGAAATTTCAACCAAAATTATATTCCTATTTTGTAAACTGATTCATTTTTAATCTTGTTCAGAAAAGAGTAAATATATCGTTTTTAAAACTCTATATTTCAATATTCCATAAACAACCCTCCTCCCTACCAACCCTTAGCCATAGTACCGGAACCTCATTTTTTATAAATCAACCACTGCTAATAACCTAATATTAAAAGTGATGATATTAAAAAAAAATAACTTGATTAACGTACGTTGACTGCACAACTACAAAAGTCAGCCAGAAAATTTTCATCCTCTTCATCGACATTTGAACAAGCTTCATGGGATCAGTCTCTGCAACCTGAATACTGGATCCATTCCTCCTTTTCTTTAGAATAGGTATATAACTCATTGCAAAATATGAAAGAGTTATCAATGTCATTTTCACCAGAATATTCCAAGGACTCGAGAAATTCCCTTTTTAGGGTGTGTGTTTCACTTTCGAGTGTCATTTGAGGATCTAAGATGGTTTTGAATGCCTTCCTACATCCCATTTCTTTACTAAGGACTGCTGGAAGTGCTTGTTCCATACTCTTTTTTTGATTTATTTTAGTACGTAAAATAAAACCTTCTAAGAAACTTGATGGAAATAATTAAAATAATATTTAGCCTATAATAAGACATTAACTAACAATAGTAGTAATAGCATATGTAGTAACCATAACGTGGATAACTTGATATAACGCAAAATGTAGCACAAAACGAGGATATACCCAATTTGTACTACGACTAGTGTCCCCATTTGAACCGACAGTACAACCAAAAATATGGCATAATTTAGGTTAGAGGCAAGCTTATTTTGGAACTAAGTATATTAAAAGAAGCTTAAATACTGTATAACAATATAAGACTCTCACTAAAATCTCTTCTGATTGTTTAATGACTTATACACATTTAAAACAAATCACAATGAATGACTTTTTAAGAACAAAGTAAAATC
This sequence comes from Prosapia bicincta, assembly GCA_036971475.1. NCBI lineage: Eukaryota > Metazoa > Arthropoda > Insecta > Hemiptera > Cercopidae > Prosapia > Prosapia bicincta. Next base: position 14,131,070 of record JBAIZL010000001.1, on the reverse strand, counting down.
TTTCTGGCTATTCTTTTCGCAAAAAAGTGTCTTGGCAACCACAAAACATAGTTTAAAGTACACTTATTTTGTATTAACTTGGAAAAAAACCACTAATTACTGATTTATTCAGTATATGCGTTTTGCACTAGCTCAGCACATTATGTAATACAAAATATATTGTGTAATACATTATGTAATACTGGAGTAATGTCATGGCATTGAATAATGCGTTGACCTAGTGTTTAACACATCTGTTGAATAATTCAGTAAGTAGTGTTTTTTTGCCAAATTAATACATGTACAACACAAAAACTGCAAGTTATAGTTTAAAGTCTGGAGTGACAAACTGGATGAGCTGAAAAATATAAGGAATGCAGCAAGAAGGGAAGCAGAAAGAACAAATGATATCCTCGACTGTTCGGCCTTACGCAGGGCACAAGCACAACTTCAAAAAGAAATAAAACAGTCTAAAAGAGAATCCTTTCGAAAATTTCTAGGCACCCTTGACTTTCGGAGGGATGGGGCAAAAGCACACAAATTTATATCGCGACTCAATAGTGACTCACCGCCTGCAGAGCAAGAACCCTTCACGAAGGGAACAAGATGCTATACTGAACCAAGAGATATCGCTAACCTACTGTGTAAGCACTATGCGAACATCAGTCGTGTAAACCAGCCTAAAAGTGCATACAAAAAGCTGTTAAAGCACCCCAAAAGCTCATGCCCAACTAGAGAAGACAGCAGAATATGCTCAGAGGATTTCACGTTGGCCGAGTTGGAACAAGCACTCCAGGAAACAAAAACAGGGAAAGCTCCAGGTGTGGATCACATTTTCTCGGAATTCCTTATTAACTTGGGCCAAAAGTCAAAATTGCTCTTCTTGGAGATAGTGAACCTATCCTGGGCTAGCCATGTACCTCATCAATGGCGAAAAGGTGAAATAGTGCCAATCCATAAGAAAGGCAAACCTATCAGTGAAGCAGGAAGCTACAGACCAGTTGCTCTAACGAGTGCATGTAGTAAAGTAATGGAAAGAATGGTTGCCCGCCGACTGAGCCAATTCTTCGATTTACACAACACCATCGATGATGACCAAGCAGGATTCAGACCGAGACGAAGTACGATGGATCAAGTAGTATACTTCTCACAGTGTGTCAAAGACGGCTTCCAAAGGAAAATGTCCACCTTGTCTGTACTAATAGACCTAAAAAATGCCTACGACACCGTTTGGAGAGAAATGCTCATACACAAGCTAGCCCAAAGTGAAGTTAGGGACAATTTATTTAAGTGGATCAAATCCTTTCTGTCGCAACGACTTATTAGAGTAAGATATACAGGAGGAATGTCCAAATATCGTATCCAAAGACAGGGATTAGCACAAGGAGCCGTAATCAGTTGTATACTCTTTAATTTGATGATCAATGACGTACTCACGGCAGTTCGAGCAGTGCCTGGAGTACAAGGCCTACTCTATGCAGATGATCTAATTCTCTGGGCTAGTGGTAGCAACATCAAATCACTAGAAGAAGCAATAAACAATGCACTGACTAACCTGCTGCTTTGGACGGAGACTAACGCGATGTGTGTGAATGCGAATAAATCAATTTACCAACTTTTTACACTTTCAACAAGGCGACCTGAAATCTCTCTGCGATACGGGAATAGCAAACTCATGGAGAGCAATATCTGCAAGTACCTGGGAGTTTCAATAGATTCCAAAATGACCTGGAAACCACACATCAAAGAAAGCGCCAACAGAGCCATTAAAAGAGCAAGACTGCTGAAACGCCTAACTGCCACAACATGGGGAGCAAATCAGGATGTACTGAACACAGCGTACAAAACATATATACGCCCCATACTCGAGTACGGAGCTGAAGCAACAATCACAGCGTCAAACACCACATCCCAAATCTTGGATAGAACCCAAAATGCAGTCCTCTGAGTCATCACTGGTGCACCAAAATCGACCCCGATAGCAGCAATGGAGGCACAGTTGGAAACAGAGCCAATGCAGTTTAGAAGAGAAAAACTCAGCCTCGGGTTTTGGGAGAGAAACAAAAGGACGTACAGCCACCGATGGGCAAACTTTAAAGAAGCCACAACGAGGCTAAAAACACAAAAAACTCCGATAACCACATATAAAGAGTTGATTAAGAAATACAACATCAACATTGGCACTCATACAACAGATATCAGGAAACATGAAGTGTTCAATTCACTGCCCAAGGGAATCCTAAATCTTCTTGACCACAACATCCCAAAGAAAGATTGTAACCCACTAGAACTAAAGGCTGCAGCCCTCAGAACCATCAACACAGTCTATCCAGAGACACAGTGGCTACATGTATATACCGATGGATCGTGCCTCCCAGACAAAGGACAGACTGGAGCTGGTTATTACTGTAATCTTTTCGAAGGATCGCTAGCAGTTGGCAACAACCAAAGTAACTTTGACGGTGAAATAACCGCCATACTAGCGGCATCAAACGAAATGAAGAAAATAAAGACACCGGCACAAGCAGTCTTTCTTGTAGATTCAATGGCTGCAATAATGGCCGTAACAAATAACAAGAAGACCGATTGCAGATCCACTCTAGCCTGCCGTCAAAATTTGTCAAAACTAATGAATAGGGGATGGAAAATTGAATTACAATGGATCCCCAGCCACGTGGATATAAGAGGAAATGAATTAGCTGACTCATTGGCAAAAAAAGGAACAACGCTCCCACAGCAGAGCGTAGCAACTTCGCTCCCCTCCATAAAAATACAAATAAATGCTGCAATAAAGAGGAGCACTCAGGCCTACTTACGAGAAGCATCTTTTAATAAACATTGGGCTACTCTTGTCGAAAACGGGCCAATTAACAACATGTTACCCCGACGGGACGGGGTTGCACTTTTTAGACTCACAACTGGACACGATTACCTAGCTGCACACCTAAACAAGATACACGTCTTCTCGTCTCCCAGGTGCACCCTATGTGACAGCGGGGAGGACATGACAGCTGAGCACCTCCAGTCATGTGCAGCTCTGGACCATGGACCCCTGAACGACACGAAGGAAGAAGAGATCTCTCGCCTCTACTGGTCAGCGCGCCACCAAATGGCCCAACAGCCAAGAGTGGGCGTTGGCTAGTAAGTAAGTAAGTAAGTAAGTTTAAAGTTTCACAGCAATGTGCAGTACATATCATTGAAAATTAGCACGTCCCCGTTTGAGCCGCCGTTTTGTACAACTTTCCCCTTCTGTAATTTGTTCATATTTTTACTTTGTAGAGCTAATCTCACTTTCTGAAATTTAATTACCCATCCCAAAAAGTTAACAAAAAGATATTTCCAAGTGTTTTACAGTTTTTTCACAAGCCTTTTGATTCTTGACAGCAGATGGCATTAGCATCTTCACACATTTTCTTCAATAATTCAGTTAGTTAAGGTAGGAATTTTAGTAAAGACCTAAGATCATCATGATTAATAATGACTTTACCACAGTACAGCCATTTTTCAAAATTTTTTTTATCCCAATGGTGAGTGAATGATGAAAAGAAATTGTATACAGCTTGAGCATGATTAAATAACTAAACATCACATTCATATGCTTCAGCTGTTTTAATTTCAACCAGGTTTAGTGAGTGGTCAGAGCAACGGATATATTTAGGTTTATTGTGTATGATTACCCTATCCCCAGCCTAACCTAAAAGAACCAAGATGTTAGTTACGGTCTGAGTTGACAATGGGAAATATCTTCCAAAACGGCTGTTTTCAATAATCAAAAAAGTAAGTGCTACTATAGCCAAGAGTAACATACTAATATATATTCAACAATTTTTAATAAAAAAATGTTTTCCTGAAATTGTTCAATTAAGTTCTATATATTGCTCCTAATTTTTAATAAGACTTCAGGCATAGGGGCCAGTATATTACTAATAATACACCACAAAGGACTGGATTCAAAAGTCCATTTCAGCCAGCTAATCATTAGTATAAATAAAGAATTACAGTATTTGGGGAGTATTTCATTGCTTACTTGAACATTGAAACAAAGGGTAAAAGTTTTAGAAAAAACTCTTCTAATAATCAGCTTTTGCTACTATTTATAAATGATCAGTTCTGTCTAAAAAGCTATTAACAGGTAAAAACAGAAATTTATTATTTTTGTGTGGTTAAATTGTTACTATATTTTTAATTCTAAAATAAAAATTATGAATATGTTGCAATTAAATGTTTTGTAGTTTTGGTTTAAAGGTAGTTTTATTTCTGTAGTATTCTAACCAATTCTAACAAGTAATAAGGTTTCACAACCAGTTTCACTAATTATCTGAAATGTACATCATAATATGGAATATTATTACATGAAAAAAATGACAAATTATGAATAATGAAAAAAATGTTTAATAATTAAATATGAATTTTATGAAAAGTTTACATTAAAAATGTAATTACGAGAGTAAATAAGAAAACCAAAACAGTATAAATGTGTGTTTGTTTATAGATATTCAATATACTTTCCTGAAGTATTTAATTATTGTTAATTCATATACTTTTTCAGAAAACTTGAATAAATTAAAACAGTTAGAATATTTAAATTTAGCTTTAAACAACATAGAAGTTATAGAAAATTTAGAAGGCTGTGAGTCATTGAAGAAACTGGATTTGACTCTAAATTTTATTGGAGAGCTTACTTCTGTAGAAACTTTAAAACACAATATACACTTGGAGAGCCTGTAAGTATTACAGTATAAGCAACTTTTAAAATAAAATATCACTTGCAAAGGCGTGATATATATATATATATATATATATATATATATATATATATATATATATATATATATATATCATAATATTTTTATATGTTTATATATATAATTTTTTATAATTTTGAATAATTTCTTTATAACACAAAATTTAATAATACTAATCTTTAGAAAATAATAAATTGCTGGGCGCCAGTTAGAATTAAAAAATGATAGTAACCCTAACAGTAAAATTTAGATTCCTAATCCTTTTATTTTTTATTACTTACCATTTATAGTAATAAATAAAACACTTTCTTATAATTCAATTAATTTTTGTTTAATTTAGTTTTTTATATCTTATTCTAGTTACAATATTTTTTTTTTAATACACTTTCTCTATTTCGTAATTTAGTTAAATATCACAAGACTCTTTCTTTCAGGTTATTCGGTGGGTTATTATGACATATTTAAAATTTGGTTTATGCAATTAATGTTGTAATAAATTTTATAAAAGAAACGCCTAGGCCTAAAGTTATTAATTTTGAATTTACAATATAATAATTTACAATCTTTTCTTAAATTTAATTACTTTTCTGACGTTTAATGTTTTTTTCCAAATTTCTAGCCTTTTAAATTTATTTCTATAAACAAATCTTTCACCACTATTTTTTTAATGCTTGAATTCTTCCTTTAAATAAAATTTTGGCCAACTAAGGTTTTGCTTCCAATTCCAATGCAAGCTTCTCTAACAATGAATTTTTCTAATTGAAATTTCTAGAGAAAAAATAAAACTTTGTCAATTGTTGAAACATCTGTTATTTAACCCACTGATTATTTGATCTTCATATCCTTACCTGGACAGTTAAGTTTTATCCTCTATGCAATAATTTTTAGGTCTTGTATATTTCTATATTTGGAAAACATCAGCTATTTCATAATTATACTAGCCGCCATCTTGGTTTTAATATTTTATTATAATTTTTTTTTAGGTTATGGCTCCATTGTTACATTTTCTTTTTTTTCATCCATTTTTAATTTACTTCTATTATATTTCGAATTATTGTTCTTTTTTTGTTTTAATGTTATATATATATATATATATATATATATATAGATTTTTTGGACTAGGAGACTGACAGACTTACCTTGGTAAGAGTCCACACTGTAGTCTTGAAATAGAAACACATAAAAGCACTTAAACAATGATATATTTCAACCACACAGTGGTCTTTATCAATCGAAGAGAAAACACAAAAAGAAATATGAGAGAATGAAATAAAATAAATATAAGTTGTAATCATATATATACAATATATACATATATACAATCATATGTATACAATATATATATATATTGTAAAGTTTTTATAAAACGCTTTACAATTATTTTTTTTTCTATGAAATATTTATTTGAATTGCTGATATCAAATTTCTATTTAAAACAAAAAAACTACTCAGGAACAATTCATAATTCTTTATTATCACAATTTCATCTAAACATTTAAACAATAAACACAAAACAAAAATTTATAACTTAACAAGTTTTAACAAACTCGGTTTAACTCTTATTTCTTTTAATTTTATAGTTGCACAATTTTAATACCCTTGGCTATTTTTACGATCTCCTATTATCTCGGGGTTTATAGCATGGGCTATATTTTTTTAATTCTTAGGTTAATTAAATAAATTTTGAAAAACAATACTAAATTTTGAAATTAGTTTTAATAAATATTTTCCTGATGGAAAAACTTTAATTTGGAATAAGCAAAAAGGCGAAACTATTTGAACTGGATTATGATCTTATTACTATTAATCACAAGATATTCTAATGTACAAAATTAAACTTCCCTATTATCCTAAGAGTCCACTAAAGTTTATTTTTTATAGCGCTATATATACTTAACTTATCAAATACCGAAATTCTGCAGGTCGCTTACGTAAGATTCCGTTCTCTTCAAATTTCACTTTTTACACACTTAAATTCGTTTTAGTTCCTTCAAAATATATTATCACTGTACTTTATCTTTACATTTTCTTATCCTTATTTAAATTTGCCAAGTTTCTTCACAAAACGGTATAATTTTGACGAATTCCTTCCAATGTAAAATTTTGACTTCTAAGAAAGGTCTGCTTCCTCGGCGTCCCCACGCCAGACTGCCTCTAACTACGCGTCCTTCGATTTTAAACAATTGTTTGTTTTTTTAATATGGCGGCTTCCTTCTTCAGAAAAAGAAATCATATGCTCTAATTTAACGAAGTTCCGCTCCTTCCCACTAGAGTCGACTGCAACTGACCTACTTCTTGCTTTCTACATCTGTTAATGTCAACGAACTATTTTCACCGTTTTAATTTGGTTAACATACTATTTCAATTTTCCGATCCTTAACAAACCTTCCAGTGTTTATTTAATTAATATTATTAGTGTGTGAAGTGTCTTTGTGTTTTACTTTTGTGATAATTCGAATTGTGTGTGTTTTGACTGGATTCATAGAACATAACCTTTCAATTTGTTTACTACCGTTTTTCACTTTCTCCTTCAAGTAATTACTTATGCCCTATGTTACTAATATTTACAATTTTGTTTGAATATAATTATTATTAGATTATCTTGTTTTAATTTATGTGTTAGGGGTTTTGATATAACACATTTCCTAATCGATTTTACAGTAAATAACTTGTTTACAATTCTAGGCTTTTACCTAAATTTAGTTTCAATTTTAACCTAACCAATCTTTTAATGAATTTCTTTTTAAATTTTGTGTGAGTTATTTCTAATATATTCTTCCAATTCTTAAATAATATTATATAGCCCATTCTATAAATGTTACAATATATATATATATATAATATATATATATATATATATATATATATATATATATATATATATATATATATATATATATATATATATATATATATATATATGATGATGATGAATAGTTATTATTGGCTCGCTCTTCAACTGTTGTTGAGTTCACGTCGTCAATGCTAGATGAGATTCTAGTGAAACGTCGGAACTGCGATTTTATGCACTGCAGAATGAACAGATGTACTCCAGATAATAACTGTTCATCATATTTTTCCATCCTTGATATGAAGTTACTATTATTACTTGTAAATAATTTTTTCCACCACTAAGTGCACTAATTTTACCTTATGTGATGAGGCATTTTTCGATCACTTGACCATTGTCGAATCACTTGTGACAATGGTCAAGTGACCAAAAGGTGCCTCATCACATAAGGTAAAATTATTGCACTTAGTGGTGGAAAAAATTATTTATAAGTAATAATAATAACTTCATAAAGTCAGTGCAACGGAAAAATAATGGACAAGATTATATATATATACATATATATTTTTAAATTTGCAACACTGTTTTTTTGTATTCACTTATCACTTTCACTATATGTACTTAAACAAGAATCTTAATTGGTATTTATGAGAGTTAACTTTCAAAGATTGTTAGTATCTCCATTATGAGCATCACTGACCGGGGGTAGTAGTAGACTGCGAGCTGTATAGAATTTCCGTTGTCACAAGGTGTGGTGTATCGTTATTGTTCTATTTTCAGATTCACTGCACTGTGGGAGTTTTTTAGTTTGTCTTGAGATTAATTTTGTCTATTAGGTTGAATAATTTATCGTTGTTTGATTTTATTTGTATTTGTTCTTTTATGATATTATTTTTATGTTTATAAATTTGTAGTTGTTCCCAGATTGTCCTTTTGACGCCTTTTTGTACTTTTTTTATTAGGTGTACATTTTCTAATGTGGGAAATGTGTGTTTGTTTATGATGGCGTGTGTAGCTAAGTTTGAGTTGTAAGTTTGAGGTTTGATGTATTTTGAGGTGTTCTTGATATCTGTCTTTTAATTTCTTTTTTGTTTGGCCTATGTACATTTTATTACAGTCTGGGCATTCGATTTTGTATATTCCGTTATTTATGTAAGCTATGTTAATAATATTATTTTTCAGTATTTTAGTTATTCCTTTTATGTTGTACCCTGTGTATGTGAATGTGGCCCATTTTGTTGTTGTTTGTAGTTCGATTGTAGGTTGTTTTAATTTATTTAATATTTTAAATTCTAATTTATCTATAATTTTTATTGTATCCATTTCTTTTGGGCTATTTGATATATTATTTGTTTTTCTTTAGCTTTTTCTTAATTTTATAAAGGTAGTTTTAGCATTCTGAATAAGAGTGAGTTGTAAGCAGCCATTTTATGTTGTGGGGGGTGGTTGGAGTAGTTTGGTATTGTATTAATGGTTTGTGTGTGGTTCCTATAAATTGAGTATTCAATGTTATTTGCATTTCTGGTTATTGCTAGGTCTAGATAGTTTATTTGATTGTTTATTTCTTCCTCCATGGTGAATTTTATGTTTGAATGTAATTTGTTCATTTCGTTGGAGTCGTGTGTTTTTATGGTTCGTGTGATTAATTCGTCATGGTTTTGGAGGTAAATTTCTGATATTATGCTTGAGAGGGGTGATCCCATTGCTAAGGCATCTATTTGTTTATATATCTTATTATTAAGAATAAAATAGTTTTGGTTTAGTATCGTCTTTAGGCATTTTGTAATTTGGTTTGTGTATTTGGATTGTTTTGTTTATTGGTATATTAGAGTACATGTTTGTGATATCAAATGATATAAATTTGGTGTTTTTGGTTATGTTTATTGTTTTTAGTCTTACGGTTAATTTAATTGAGTGTTTTATGGTGTATTTATTTTCCAGTTTAAGTTCGTGTTTCATAAAAACGCACGACCCCAATGGACATTGGATACGATATGTTGACGATGGATTATACATCTCACAAAATTAAGCAATAAATAATAATATCATCCTAAATGAAATCAACAACTTACACCCTAACATAAAATTCACCATGGAGGAAGAAATAAACAATAAAATAAACTGTCTAGACCTAACAATAACCAGAAATACAAATAACATTGAATACTCAACTTATAGGAAACCCAGACAAACCATTAATACAATACCAAACTACTCTAACCACCCCCACAACATAAAATGGCTGCTTACAACTCACTTTTATTCAGCATGATAAACTACCTTTAAAAAATTAAGAAAAAGCCAAAGAAAAACAAATAATATATCAAATAGCCCCAAAAAATTGATACAATAAAAAAAATATAAATAAATTAGAATTTAGAATATTAAATAAATTAAAACAGCCTACAGTCGAACTACAAACAACAATAAAATGTGCCACATTCACATACACAGGGTACAATATAAAAGGAATAACTAAAATACTAAAAAATAATAATATTAACATAGCTTACAAAAACACAGGAAACATAATCAATAAAATAAACCAAGCGGAAAAAATATGTCCCACACTTAATAACGGAATATACAAAATCAAATACCTAGACTGAAATAAAATATATATAGGCCAAACAAAAAAGAAATTTAAAGACACAAATATCAAGAACACCTCAATGCATACATCAAACCTCAAACTTACAACTCAAACTTAGCTACACACGCCATCAAAAACAATCACACATTCCTAGAAGACCTACACCTATATATATATATATATATATATATATATATATATATATATATATATATATATATATATATATATATATATATATATATATATCAGTATCAAGTGATAATTGTATCAACAGTTCACTAATTATGATAAATTTTATACCAATTGAGTAAAAAATAATTTCAGTAATTTTTTAAATTTATTTCTTTAATACAAACCAATACAAGTCTTAGGCTCATGACAAATATATCTAAATTGAACTATTATTTAATTATAGCTTTATTTAGGACCATCAAATAAAATAAGTTAATATTAAATTCATTTAGTGGATTATACACACACACACACACGCACTCACACACACACACACACTTGGGGGGGATGACATCTAGTATTTTTGAAATATAAATACTTTTTTACTGTAAAATACTTATGCTATTTCTGAAACACTTCTTTATTGTTTCATATTATTATCATGTACTTGGATATAATAAATTAAGTGGTGTCAAAAACATGCAAACAAACTTACAGTTTTATTTTGTTTGATTTCTTTCGTCCAATGAGTACTTTATTTTTTCCCGGATTTAGTATTTCAATAAAATGAAAACTAGCAATATTAATATGTCTAATACACTACTTTTATTAGTTTACACATACATGAAAGCCATTATTAAAAACTTAAAGCTGTTATTAAAAAATTAATTCATAATTACAAGAAACCATACACAGGTAGTGCTGTTAGCATGGAAACTCAATGCTTCTCATAATAAAACTCATTAATATTTCTTATATTTAAAAGCATTCCTAGAATCTATTATCTCATGTTATTTTAGTACCTACACAGATGTTTTTATAAAGTAAAGAGGTTACCATTTTTAAGCTTTTTTGTTATCCCATAATTTCACTTTGATTCACAGACTGTTGAAATTACACCTTAAAACTATCTTAGAAAATGCTTTATAATGCAAAAACTATGGTCATTGGCAAAAATTACACTGCAGACATCTTGTTCAGTAAGAAACAGCGGGAAATATGTAACCATTATAATTTCTGATATGATTTTGGGATCACAAAGGCATATGAACTTCCTAATAGTGATAGTGCTCTATAACTAACTATCAGTAGGAATAATTCCACAAAATTATCAGAGTCGTAGAATAAGAAACTAATGATCATAAGCTATTAAAAAATTCCACCAATAAAATTCAGTAATAAGTAATCTTAAGTAGGTAAATAATTAGAGGTCAAGAACAAAATGTTTTAAGAGAATGGAGAATGTTAAACTAAACAATTATAAATATTTATGAACTGGCCTATAGTAGCACTTACTTACATTTCTTGAGGAAGGCCATTTCGGGAGATGTGTCCCATTGTCAACTCAGACCGTAACTCCTTTTTTTAAAAATTTCTTGGAGTTACGGTCTAAGTTTACAATGGGACACATCCCCCGAAACGGCCGTCCTCAACAAATATAAGTAAGTGCTACTATAGGCAAGTTTATAAATATCTATAATTGTTTAGTGGAAACTAGTAGCTTACATGAAGATGGAATCAACAAATAAGAATGTTAAAATCACCAGGAATAAAGAAGTGGTGTAATAACTAAGGAAGGCCTAAAATCATTATGCCTATTAATATTCCATTTGAATATTTAAATCAAGTATAATGTGAGGCAGTATGGGTAATGTGTGGTATAAAATTGGCTAGAGAAAAATTTAGAATTTTTAGAGTTAATATTTCCTATTAAACAATTAGTAGTCTACTGAAATTCACTAAGAGATTGATTCATTAAACTATAAATAGAGCTTAAATAGCCACTGTTTCAATAGTGTTACGGCTAGCCCTAACTTAATCTAATCTAATATAGATGAGCAGAAGTAAAGTTCATCCAAAGTATCTCCAATTTTAAGTTTGACATGAATCTTTGCTTTGACAACAGATTAATGAAATCATATATTTTTCCTTGAGAAATGGGTTTAAAATTCATTATGTTTTTACTCTATACTATTGACATTTCAAACGAAAATAATGATTGAGTTAGTATAAATTGATAAGTTATAGGATATTCATTTAGAACACAACGATAAACAATGTTTCATATATACAAATTTAAAATTTGTTTTCTTTCGTAAAAAAAAATAATTTCATTGCATAGTTTTAAAAAAATGTCATTGAAGTAGATAGCACTTATATATTTTCATTTAGTATTTTATTGCTTGGTAAAGGTTTTCTACCATATCACAGCCTTTGACTTTTTTCACATATGTTTTTGAACAAATATTCTACTCAAGAATAAAGTTTTCTAATTTTGTAATGAATTTATTATGGATTTTGACTAATTTATAAGTACTGTACTTATTTATAAGTAATTAAAAATTAAAATTAGATTAACTTATCGTCTCTATATTATTCACCATACAAGTACTCACCAAAAGATTTCCGATGATAATCCATCTAAAAAAACTTTGAAAACTTGTTAATAATTATCACTTTAAAAGCAATAATTAGGTCAAAATATAAATAGAATACAGGGAAATGACAGTTGATCAACTCATTTGCATTAACCTACTCTCTTAAAAAAAGGCAATATCAATAAAGTGATAACAACCCAGGTGAGTTGTTATCTTATATGTCTATTGAATTGTAGATAACACATGTTCATTTTAATCCTGCGTAATGGCTTATGTAAATACCTAGACATGTGTAATTTAATAAACTATTTGAGGATTATTAATAAATAATTAATTAATTTACCATATGTATTAATAACATGTGAAATCTATTTCTTTTCACCTTAAGCTAGAAGTACTAATTTACACTTATATACTATAACATATATCAGTTTTTAATTCACATGCTTGTAATAAGTAGCACTTACATTTTGCCTAAATGAGAAGGTATATATCTATGTAAAAGCAATACTATATACCTACATAAAAAGCAATTATATATATATATATATATATATATATATATATATATATATATATATATATATATATATATATATATATATATATATAGTATTGCTTTTACAAACTCAATACTTGCTCTAATTTTACATGAATTTTATGAAAAATATTTGTTAGCAAAAATAAAATAGGGACATTTAATAGTCCTATAAATAACAAAAACCCATAGATTTATTAAAGCTATTTAAATAGCTTTTTTAGTAAAATGTTTTATACTGAACTTCCAAACATTTTAAGGATTAAGCAAGAATCTTGCTGGATTTCTCAGATTAAAGGTAATTACACACAGATGTTGCTTTTTAACAAGACATCAGAACATTTGTGCTGTTAAATAACTAATATAATCTTTATTAGTCCATAATAGAAATTATGTTACACAGGTGATAAAATTAAACACAAACCATTTAGAACACAAGATTTGTTCAATGGATTTTAAAAATTAAATTAATCAAATAAATAATATTATTTGTACATTTGTATAAGTAGTTTGGGGAATATTTAAAAAAAATCTGTGTTGATAATTTCCTAAAATATTAATATTTGTAATTGTTTAAATTACTTAATACACTTTTGCTATTACTTGCGACCAGACTTTTTGGACTTTCTGGACCAGCTCGTCATGAACAGCAAGAGGATTTCGATGTTTAAATTATTTGCATTTTTAATGACATACAAGTTTTAAGACCTATAGTTTATATTTTTTAAAATGTATAAGATTAATATTATTAGATATATGCTTCAGACATTATTAGTACATGAATAATTTTATAGGCAAAACACTATTATTGAATGAAAGCATACATTTTTTAAATTTGTACGAATTAATTCATTTATAAACATCATTTTCAAAATATATGATTTGGCAAATACCCACAAAGAGTTGGAACAGATAGTGTACATAAGTGTTTTGGTATAGCCTTGCCAAGCAAAAATACAGCACAAAATTGTTATAATTCACTTTGACTAAAAATATCTATCCTTCCTAGTTTTAAAAAATATGATCAATATTTATTTGTCAGTTGGGTGTTGTGTGTAAATATATAATAATCGATAATAATACTTGTAAATATTTTCCAAACTTGCCTACAGTAGCACTTACTTATATTTGTTGAGGACGGCCATTTCGGGAGATGTGTCCTATTGTCAACTCAGATCGTAAGTGGTCTCAAGGTTTTCATAGGTTAGGGTATTAGGGTAGGAGTGGGATATAATGGTGGGGGTGTGGATGTACATTATGAGCATTAGGAGTTATGATGTCAAAAGGTATGTGGGAGTTATAATATAATTTTGTGTTGAGTATGTGTGTAGGGCGTAGTTTGAAATATTTGTATATTTAGTATTTTTCAATTGTGTAATGTTGGTTATTTCTGTGTCGTTTATGAAGAATTTGTATGTTGGATGCTATGTCTATGTAGTCATGTTTTGTGGACTTGAGATGATCGGCGAAGTTCGATTGGTAATTATTGTTTGTTAATGGCTTTATATATATTCTTGGTAGTCAATCAAACTTCGAGTTTTTGTACTAGATCAGAGTCTTGTCTGTAACTCAGTTTCTAAAATTTCTAGAAATTGGACCAACTAACAACAAAATTGAGTTTAGCAAGATAGTAAATACCAATAGAAAAACTCGTAGCTATTGTTCAATATTCAAGTCTATTGAATAATATACTGATCTAGTGTGAAACAGGTCTGCTGAAAAACATCATTAAGAAGTGTTTTTTGCCAAGTGTAATGAACGAGTATATATTTGTTTAGCTTAGATTAACTAGTATATTTATTTAAATGTAAGATTATTTAGAAATTTATCTCGGTATTGCTAATGAGAAACTGTTTTCTTTGTTTAAAGTTATTTAACAGGGAACCCATGCACTGACTATGAGGGTTACAGGGAGTATGTTATATCTGTTTTGGGGCAGATAAAATATCTAGACAATATTGAGATTTTGAGGTCAGAGAGAATAAAAGCTTTCCAAAAATACAACTTGGTGAGACCTGATATACTTAAGCAGCAGATATTATATAAAGGTATGTTTGTAATCAAATTGTTGCATAGCTGGTCACATGTAAGCTACCATGTGACGTTGAAGGGCGAGGGGGAAGGATAGACAAAGCAAAAGACCGTTCCACAGATGTTATAATTTGAGGTGTTATTATTTATATTACAATAATGTAGATTTGACAAGGCCGAAAGATTGCTAAAAATATTATTTCATTTGATTTGTCTTATTAACGAGATCATTTACATAAAGTTTTGAACAAATATATTTATATCAGTTTTCAAATACTGCCATGACTGCATTTTCTTACCGAAGGCTTTTGATGCAACATGCACTACAAAAACCAATGTTTTTGAATAGGACTAGCTTTTTGTTTTCTATCGATCGATTGCACACCAGCTTACAAGTGAACAGCTATACATACAGGTGTTTGTTTAAATGGTTATTACAGCAGATTGTCATTAGCTGCTACAAGTGTTTCTTAGCATAGGAGAAGAGCTTAGAACCTGTAGAGTTACACAATATTTTACAGTTACCACATTCAGTACATAAATGTTTATTACCACATAGTTGTTATTTTGTTACAGAAAAACGAACAAAACAAAAGAAAGTTGCTGAAGAGAAGCTAAAACTGAAGACCAGTGATAGTAGGGAAGGATACAACAATGATATTGAAACAAAAAACAAGTAATCAATTTATTCATATTATGCATTTTTAGTTATAAAAATATTTCTCGAAATCAAAAGTCTTTTATCATGGATTTTGTGGTGATTTGCCAAAGTGAATCATCTATGTTGAAACCTTATAATTAAAGGAATTTTAAAAAACATACTAAAAGAAAAGATTTTCAACTAAAATTGGCAATAACTTGATTTGCAGTTAGAAAATATGTTTCATATTCATTGTATGTTCAAATTTCATTGTATATTTTGTTATTAAAAAAATTCTATATCTATATCCATACTATTTTTCAAACGTTTCAGTTTTACAATTAAAAATTACTTAACTAAGTGAATATATTGCTCTTACTTGCTGACGCGTTTCAAAACAATCGTTCCTTTTATGAAGCAAAGCCTCTACTCAAGTAAAGGCTTTGCTTCATAAAAGGAACGATTGTTTTGAAACGCGTCAGCAAGTAAGCCCTATGTATTCACTTAGTTAAGTAAATTTTAATTATAGTTCAATCAGTGAATTCAAGATGATTACATCAAGAAATTTTAGTTTTACTATAACATCAATGGTACTTAAAATCATTTTAAATATAAATTGGCTGTAACTTTAAAAATATAATTGTAGTTAATTTCATTTCAGATTTTGGTCTGAACTAAGTGAAAACACTCCAGAAGCCAGAATAGAAATAGCTGAAATGAATAGGCGTGAAGAAAGGAATGAAAAGACTGAAAATAAAAAAGAAAAAAGAATAGTAAAGTTATTCAACAATGATGGAAAACCTTTGAATGTTAATGAAGCAAAAATTCATTTTCATTTTACAGATGATGAAGAGCAAAACCAATTTTTATTAGAGTTGGAAGTCTATAAGTAAGAATACTATTACATTTTTTTCTGTAATTATGATCATTTGTTAAATACTGTTTTTCCAATTCTTATCTTCCATTTGACCTATTTATGGATATTAATTACAATAAACAAGGTCTTATAACATTAAAATTAGACTTTAATAAGAAAATCTTACAACTGATAATAAATCAGTTGAATGAAACAAAATAAGAACAGTAAGCAATTTTAAAAATAGTAATAGTCAAAATCCAAAACTAGTTTGTAAAAAACAATACAAAACTGAATAAACTAAAAATAAGGTAACTCTGGGCAGTAAAGAAATTCACGAGCACTTAAATTTTTTTATGTTTGTGTTTTGTTTTCAACTCCTCAGATGGTAAATTTCTTCTTTATATGAATTAAGAAGTATGAAGAGAATACGGGAATGTCTTCTGCATAAGATCAGGGAATTTAATAAATCGTTTTATTAGACATCTTGTGACAAATTTGATTATTTTTCATGATTGTTAAGTCTTACATTCTTGTAGCCATTTTATTGGTTTAGTTTAGACGCTCAAACTTAAACGTGTTTAATCTCAAACTATTAGACAAAGATCATAACATACCAGACATGATAAATTCAGTTAATGCTTTCTATAAAAATCTACAACTACGAATTACACATCTAAGCAGGAAATCTTTTAGTCACTTTGTAAATTTAAATCTAAAGTGAAAAGTATTGCTAGTGATTTAATATGCCTTTTCTATCAATTCTAAAAACTCTTGAGAATGAATCTGGTAGTAGGTGTAGATAGTTATCAGAACATGAACCACTGATATTGTTTAAAAATTAGTATTGCTTGGTTTTAAAAAACATGAGCCTTTGTTACTGTAAGAAAACTTTAAGATTCATATGTTTGTACAAAGGCAGACACACACACACACACACACACATACAAAATCATGAATGCATGCACACACGCACACATACATTCATACATAGTTATAATATTTGTGTGTGTGTGTGTATATATATATATATATATATGAAGTTAATATATTACTATGTGAGTAATTTTATCCACCATTAAGTGCAATAATTTTACCTTGAGTGATGAGGCACCTTTCGGTCGTTGACCATTGTCGAATCAATGGGTGATTCGACAATGGTCAATGACCGAAAGGTGCCTCATCACTCAAGGTAAAATTATTGCACTTAATGGTGGATAAAATTACTCACATAGTAATATATTAACTTCATAAAGTCAGTGCAACGGAAAAACAATGGATAATGTTAAATATCAAGAATATGTATATATATATATATATATATATATATATATATATATATATATATATATATATATATATATATATATATATATACTAATGTATTATATATATATAATATCATTGTTTAAGTGCTTTTATGTGTTTCTATTTCAAGACTACAGAGTGGACTCTTACCAAGGTAAGTCTGTCAGTCTCCTAGTCCAAAAAATCTAAATAATCTTTACCAACCAAAACTATATATATATATACACACACACACACATATATACACATGCATGCGCACGAACTGCGACGGGTAGAATTCTGATTAGCAAATACCGTCGCAATAATATTAAAATTTCGTAATGTAAAAATGAGAAAGCTAAGCCATTAGAAGGGATAAGGGGTTTTATATATTTTTAAAACAAGTAAATTACATGGAAAGGAGAGAAAACCTCAAAATACTCCTATAATCACCATCGACATTCAAGAAGATGCGGCTTGTCAAGAGGGAAAGGAGATGCCCTGTACCAAAATTCGAGAAAATGCCAAATAGAGGAGTTAAACCCAAATTAAAGAAGCAGACAATATTTTGATCATTTTTGAGTGAGCCTGCTTTGTGTGCGAAAGTGGAAGCCCAGCGGAGGAATAAGTCGCATGATGTCGTAACGTAGATCTTAGAAGCCACCCCATTGGTTGACAAAACGTGGTACGATACGCCTCTTGGGAATGAGAAAGCCCAGTGGGGTTAAAATAGGCAGCGTTATTCGAGACTTCAAAGAGGGAGGACGTGGGTCCGGTCGCTCCAGGTCACAAGCCTTTGTTTCAGTTTGTGATCTGTAAATGACGACGATGCAAATGACGTGTTAAGAGCGAGACTGGTTGTCGCTAAAATGTAGTCGCATGTGGTTTGGAACCCTTTTGGAGAAGGTAACTTCTCCAAAAGTGGTCTCCAAAGTTTAACATCTATGTGGTGGCGTTCTTAAGAAGTTTGTGTGTGTTAGAGGTGAACAATATGAAAAATTATTAGTCAGTAAGGTAATTTATAAAGAACAGTGAACAGTGAAGAAATCCAAATTTAATTAAATGTCAATTTTTAAATCAACCTTTTATCTATGAACAGTGAGAAATAAATAATTAATTAAATAATTGAACAATAAGAACTTAAGAACTGAAAGAGGGAGAGCAAAATTTTATAAATTTCAAAATCGGGATATAAAATTCTACTACGTCAACGCAGAAGGTACGTACTGGAAGGGTAGACAAAGGAATTCGCAGCAGGGATGCCAACAGTCAAGATCGGTGACACTCGCATACCAAGATGGCCAACCCAGAAACAAACGATCTCGAGGGAGAAGAAAGAAAAATCTACCAGGATTTAGGAGCGACCCTGCGATTAAGGTCAGGTTAATTTCTCTCGTTTTCATTTAATTAAAAATTCTATATGTAACAATTTTTGGGGAAAGTTGAATTTCCTTTAACACCCAATGCCTCAAACATAACCTAACACCTAAATACGCTAAAATTACAATAAATAATAAAACACCTGCTGCACAAAAAACAACAACACAAGCACAGAAAATATTTATCAAAAACAGCATCAAACAACTATACGCTAAAAAAGACACACCTAATTATAACTTATACATATTACACCAAACCCTCACAACAATGCTACACTACATGAAACTCGAAGAAATAATTCAATACACTAATGACGACACACATAAACAAATACAGTTCATTAGAAACAAACAGAATCGAAAACTACACAACCTTCAGCACAAATGAACTAACACTATTAAACAAGGCCTAAAACACAACCTACACCCCAAAAAATACAACCCCAAACAAATGTCAAACATCCTTTTAGACACTGAAACTGCAATACAATACACAGATCCCACACACCACGAATACATTAGACAAGACATTAAACATAAAATGCCCAAAATAAATAACTTAAACAATAAACCAACCATAAGTAACAAACATTCAACCCTTAAATCAATCATACAAAAATGCGACAAACATAAGATAAATTTCCTAAAAGCAGACAAAGGTAATTCCATCGTAATTATGCACCAACAAGACATCGACATGACAGTCAACAGCTTCATTACTGAAAACAAAATAACCGAACTCTGATAAGACCCCACACCAAAATTACAAACAGAAATTAAAAATCTTTTAAACAAATGCACCGAAATCATGAAAAGTGAACAAAAGAAATATTATAAACAAATAAAACCCCAAGCCCCCATATTAAATGCATTACCTAAAATCCACAAGGAAAACACACCTAGCCGTCCAATAATCAATCACACACATGCACCATCACATAAATTAGCTAAATACATAGACAAACTTATCAGAGACAACATAAACTTTCACAATCACACATCCACACACAATAACATAGACCTCATACACAAAATACAAGACATCCACATATCACACAACTCCACCATAGCCTCATTCGACATAAAAAACCTTTACACTAATGTGCCAATAGAACAAACACTGAACATACTACAAAATATGCTCACAGCAAACAACACGCCACATAAACTCACACATGAAATAATCACACTCACCAAACTCATCACATCACAAAACTACTTCACATACCAACACAAATACTACACACAGAAAGATGGCCTCCCAATGGGTTCCTCAGGCATCCTAGCAGAAATATTCCTACACCACATCGAACAACAATATATTCTACGAATAATAACCACACACATAAAATAATTTACTACCATAGATATGTAGATGACATTTTAATATTATACAACGGCAACAAAAGGCAAATCAAACAACTACATAATTACATTATTACCATACACGAAAACCTCACATTCACTCTCGAGTTAGAAGAAAACAATAGAATAAACTTTCTAGATCTTACTATCACCAAACACAACACTAGACATAATTTCAAAATATACAGAAAACCAACAACTACAGATATGGTCATACATAATACATCTAATCACCCCACACAACACAAACATGCTGCCTTTAATCATATGTTACACCATCTAATAAACATACCAATGCTACAGAAAGACTACGACGAAGAACTTAATACCATAAAATACATCGCCCAACAAAACGGCTACCAACACACACTCATAGACAACATTCTCAGGAAAATAAAACATAAACACCATCTAACAGCCACACAAACAAACCACACAAAAAATAACAAATAAATATCGCTCACCTACCACAATAAAAACACACACAAAATAGCCTCCACATTTAAAAAACTGCATTACCAAATATCCTACAAAACAAGAAACACGCTAAGAACACATATACAACCTTTTCAAAAAGAAACTGATATATACAAACTCTCAGGTATTTACAAATTAATTTGTAACGATTGTCCCAACTATTACATCGGTCAAACCGGCAGGTCATTCTACACACGCTTCGATGAACACATTACCCAAACAAAACAAACAAACCCTAAATCCAGCTATGCAAAACACCTAAATAACACCCAACACACACACATACCGACATACACACTAATTTAAATATTCTACACACATTAAAACAGAGTAAAAAACTAACAATCTTAGAAAAATATGAAATCTACAAACAATACGCAACAGACAGGGAAAATATACTTAATGACCACACACACTTCGAAGCCAATATTCTTTTCAAATACATCACACAAGACGCCGACACTTCACCCAATGTCATAAATCCAACTCTGTCATACTGTTTGTAAAGAGCCAGAAGCCGCTAGTAGAAGGTTAGCTTCGAAAAAAAAAACGATTGTTTTGAAACGTGTCAGCAAGTAAGCAATTACGTATTCACTTAGTTAAGTAGTGTAAAATTAGAAAAATGTTTGATTTTTTTGCAATTTTCTGTCAAACATTCACGGATTTTTTAAATACAGATACCTGGACACTGAACTAATAGAAGTGGATGTTGAACCAACATATGTTAAAGTTCTTATCAAAGGTAAAGTATTCCAGTTGAGTCTCCATGAGGATGTCAAAGTTGAACAAAGCGTTGCTAAAAGATCACAAACTACAGGGCATCTTCTTATCACAATGCCTAAAGTAAGTAAATTTTAACACACTTTTATTTTGAATTAATCTTAAAAAATGGTACTTTGTAGTACCCGTGAACATTGAATTTTTTCATAACAAAAAATAAAAATGTGTTAATATAAGATATTTTACTTTTAATTAATTGTAATTGTAAAATTTATGGTTGAAATTACTTGTATCTTGTAGATATA
Organism: Prosapia bicincta; assembly: GCA_036971475.1. Taxonomy (NCBI): domain Eukaryota; kingdom Metazoa; phylum Arthropoda; class Insecta; order Hemiptera; family Cercopidae; genus Prosapia; species Prosapia bicincta. Next base: position 14,108,812 of record JBAIZL010000001.1, on the reverse strand, counting down.
TGGGAACACTACCCTTTTATTTTTACTCGTAAAAATTCTAGTCTTCAAAGTAGTAGGCAAGAATATTTAATTCTGTTTATATTATTTTAAATAAATGTATGTTTTAAATTTGTTGTAAATACGAGTAATTAATTTTTCTAGTATTATACTACACTCTTTGATGTGATGTAATTAATTAATTAATGTATGTTTTTGTATAAGTGGTTCATATTATAATAAAAAATAGATGAATAAACAAAATTGGATATCAGGGAGTGAGTTCAACATCATTTACAATATTCGAACTTCAATAATTGAAATAGGGTAATTCAATAACTAATGTTCTTTTCTCAATGATTCATGTATTATACATAAACAACATGTTATATGAGTAAATCCAGTATGAAACTTAATAATAATTCAATTGTTAAAAACAGAATAACAAATAAGTTTAAGTAAAAACCTTGAACTTTACTCCAAGAAGCTTTATCTACCCTTATGTTTTACTCTACTTTTAGGTTTTCTAACAGTCTTACTTATCTCAGTTAGCAGACAAATTTTAGAAACAGGTATTAAGTTTTGAAAGTATTTCAACTGTACTTACAAAGTTTTAAACTGATAGTAGGTGTAATTACTCAGGAAGTAACTCTGTCACAGGATGGAACAATGCACTGTCCTAGTGCAAAAATGGTCTGCTGAAAAATATCAGTAAGTAGTGTTTTTCCCCCAAATGATATCAATAAAAATAACTTATTTTATAGCTATATGATAATATGTATGACATAAAGAAACCTGTCCTTGAAATATCTGGGATCTTTGAATAAGAGATTCTTTTGCAAATTATACTAACTTAACCAAGTCCAAATATCATTTTTCGAAAATAATCTCTCTTAAAAATAACACAAGTTTCAGGAGCTGCATGAAAAAGTTACAAAAATAGTGAATGTTCACTTCATAGTGGAAGTAAAAGCTTTATAGTCCAAAACTAATTGATATAATTACCAAAATTGCTTACCCTACATACAACACCCTTAACAAACAATTTAAAACCAACATCGCAAACAAAGACATAAAGAAAATACTGTCTTTTATGTCTTTACTTTCGAAGAAGTAAAGTGTAGTTTTGTTAGAAAATTGTAATGACTGAACAGGTGTATTGAAGGACCATATACCGTTCAGATTTTTTATGGCTGGTCCAGTTTGAAATTAATAATTTTCAAATTAACTGCACTGCATATATTTTGAGATTACGATTTTAATTTTTTCTGCCCACATAATCTTTGAAGTATTCAATTTCATAGTGTCCAGTATTTTCTCCTATTATTTCTTGTTCTTTTCATTGACCTCAAAGCTATTCATTAAGCTTAGAAGTAGTTACTGGAAGCGATTATTTAAAAACTGAATTTAACGTTTTTAATATTTACAGGTAAATGGCGAAATAAGACCTAGTAAACTGAAACCAAAAGTACTTAAAAAAGAAAATGTTTGTAACACTGAAAATATTTACAACTATCATACCTTGTCAAAGTAAGTAGAGTATAACTATTTTTATAAATTAATTCGTATTAATATTCCAAATGCCCTACAAGCAAGTGATTGTATACCTTACTGGTAGTAGTTTGTTTTCTTCTAACAGAACTTAAATGGTAATAAAATTAATTTTGAAATACTTGACTAAAACTACTGAACATAAACCTACAAAATTTGTGAATAATAGCAAGAAAAACAACTTCGAGTTAAGAGAGAGTTTTACGTAAAACTTAAAAAATCAATATTTTTTTCAAACTACTGGATATCAATTTTACTTCATTTACAACATGCACTTTGCTTATCTTTATTACTTTCAGAATTATCACTACTACAAATAAGTAAGCTTTCATCTTTAGTTTCTAAATTAAAAAAAAAATTCAACACTTAGACACATGATGTAAAATGTTTTGCAATTGTGGTTAAAACATTTTATAAAAGAAACGATCAGTGTTACATGCACATGATATACTGATATTACCACAGTGAAGAACACAGTTACAAGGCCTTGCCTAAGGAATAGTTTTAAAATATCTAAATGGCAGAGTAGTGGCTACCCCTATAAGACTATGGTGTAGACTTGAAGATTATGTAACAAAAGTAATAGCAAAATTGTATCACTAACGGAACTATTATAACAGATCTAAAGTGTACTATTATTTACAAATAAACCAACACAAATAATATATAATTTCCTAAAATTTTTCATATTAGCCGATCTCTTATCTCATCTGGTTTCTTACCTATTCACTACATTTTCTCTTTAAAAAAAAATACTGAGACATTTAAAATTTTCACAACTTGACCTATCTAGCATATTTCAATAGTTTTATAAAATTACCAATACAGTAAACTAGAAGTATGTTTTGACTATTATGCCCTGGTGCTTGAAGTTTACTTTCACTTAAATGCCAGTGCATGAGTTGGTCAGACATTTCCAAAGAGTTATAAATTTCTTTCTAACAAAGCTCTGTTCAGACAACAAGAACTTTGCAAAATTATGTAGAAAATCATAAGCTGGTTGATGATCCCTTCTCAGCTTCATTCAATGAAGTCTAATGCTACAAATTCCATACTGCTGTTGTTTACAGAGGGTTAGGTAATTGGTAGTTTCATCAAATTCATCAGGCAGGCTTACAAATAAAAGAGATTTGTAAGTGAAGTGTCACTTTATATCCTCAAGTAAGTGGCTTCCTATGGCTATATGGCCGTTATATTCCTATGGCTTAGCCATGGAAGTGAGTGTCACTTTATATTTGACCTAACAATTCCACCCATGTTGAATGAAGTTTACAATATATGGAGTCAAAGAAACATATTTTTTTTTTATCCTGGAACTATCGTCCAACATATCTGCAAAGACACCATTTTGTTAATGTTATTTTGCTTTAAAATGTCTCATACTGTTGATTCCCCTGTACTGTATTCCAAATACATCTGCTCCCTTGAAGCATGATTTTCTATTTTAGAAATTGTTTCCAATAAAAAGACTTGTAGATATGTTAGTATCGTACACTGACTAAAGTAGCATTAATTTTTTTTATTATTGAGGACGGCCATTTTGAGAGATGTGTCCTATTGTCCCATTAGTGGGATCATTTGAACCAAATAAAAGAATGAATGAAAGTAATTTCTCTTTATAAACCCAACAGAAGATATTCATAATGAAAAAATGCTGATGTTGCCCAAATTAGAAATGTCGTCTATAAAGTGTATGTATGTTATACAAAAGACTTTGAGACCATAGTTATTATTGTAAAATAATAACAGTGATAAAAAAAATACTTTGGTATAGAAGTCATTCAAATCATTACAAATCTATATTAGGGACAAAAGGTTTTTTTTTCTAATACTTGGGGTATAACTTGCAGATAACTCATACAGACCTCTGCAATATATGAACTACTTAAACCCATTACGGATTGTATTATTTGTGATCCAAGCAATCTAGTGGCACAAGTTAATTTGTCATGTCAAGTAATCACGGCAACTACATTGTGTTGCACTAAAAAAAAAAAACAATTATTTAGACATGAATAAAAAAATGACTTAGTTTCTTCAAGCAATGACAAAAAAAAAAGATTACAAGAAATCTTCATCAATTTGCCTGCTAAACACATTTTGTAGGGATAAGATAGCTTTGTCAATGGGAAGCAATGGGTTAAGTTAAGCATTGTTGCATCATCTCTAATGTTAAACATCTATGTCAATTAAACTTTTTCTAGTGTGTTTAAGGAGACTTATAGTGAAAACATTAACAATATTAAATATGTTAGTGATACAGTACTGATATAGAACAATTTGAAAATTTCCAACACTTAATAGAGATCAATAGCTGAAAGAGCAATACATGCCCTTAACCTGCACTAAAAAAATAAGATAAAATATATGATGATTAGAAAAATAACACCAAGGACACCTCTTTTTCTCGGTAGTCAAAAATGGTTGAATGCATTGAGACATTTGTTTATTTGGGAATTATAATACCAAAGGACCTGTTTTACCGAAAGCCAGGAGTAGTCAAATAAGATTTTAGCTTAGATATAAGAAACAAATAACGTGAAGTCATGTATACTATTACACTTGTATGGAGTACAGACTTGGACAAAATACAAAATATGGATCCAAGCCTTCAAATTTATTAGAATTTCTTAGATGGACCGTACCAATAATACTGAGGTTTCCCAAATAATAAAATACAAATAAGAATTGGAAACAAATAAAAAACAAAATTTGCAAAACTTAAGACATAATATGAGGAATGAAGAATATATCATCTATAAATTATTATACTAGGAAAACAGGTCCGAGTAAATAAAGTGCAAAGTGTTTTTGGCTGACAAATTTATGCAAGTGGAATCACTTTAAGTTATCTGCCACAGGAAATAAGTTCTTATTGCTGTGATGATTAAAAATCTGAAATGAATTAGGCAGATAATGAGGATCAAATATAGATTATTACTACTTTAGATACCACATGGCAAAATGTTATTTCAGATACGTTTTGCACTAGATCAGTGCATTGTTCAACGCTGTGAGTCACAGTCAATTCTCACAGTATTGACCGATGTGCACTGATTTAGTATGAAATGCGTTTGCTGAAAAATATCAGGAAGTATTAGTTTTTTGCCAAGTGATACCAAAAGTAGTTATTTAAAAATACCTCAAGGTGTACAACACAAAAACTGCAAGTTTGACAATTTTATCAATTGCTTTATGATTGTTACAATTTAAAAAAAAAATTTATTGTGAATTTGTTGTTATTTTATGTGTGATTTAAAAAGAAGCTGATTATGTATTTCCTATTTTGTAATAATTTTGTTGTAGGCGGGAATTCCTAGAAATTGGACCCCCTAATAACGAAATGGACTTTAGCAAGATAGTAAATACCAGTAAAAAAAATCCTAGCTATTGTTCAATAGGCAAGTCTAAGTTGCAGCAAAAATTGCCTTCAAAGGATTTTATGGATGATTTTGAAGTTCCTCCATTAGAATAAATATCCTATAGCAGTATTTATATTACATGGTAGTATTATTTTATAAACTTTAAAAGAAATATAATAACTAGAGTATTAAGTATTTTGTGATTTAATCAATTAAAAAAAATCCATCTAATATTATGTAGATTATTATAAGCGATAGAAATATTAAAATCTATATAGAAATTCTAGTACTCTACATATTCATAGTATTTTACATAATGATTTTATGAAAGATATCTTGTAATACAAAACAATTATTTTATTAACTACTACTAAAAAGAGGAATATAATACAAATCATATTGAGAATTGTACATATTCATACATATGATATTTCAGAGATGACCGATCTGCCAGATGAACCAAAGAAGTAGAAGGTAAATCAACTGAACTCATTACACAAAAATTGTGGTTGTAGTGAATCATAACAACGAAAAATCATAAATGAAAAAATGCACCCGCTGCCAATACTATAGATGATTTCAGATAAGATCAATGACACATAGCTAGCTCATTAAAAGTATAGTGCAAAAGATTAAAAAATTTCCTTTACACTGACTATTTTTGTTAGGGCCTTCCTAATGGTGCAACCTATCTTGGGTTAATATTTCTTTTTAAAAATAATAAACATTAATAAAGTGGATATTGTAAATTTAATTAAAAGTAAGGGGTTAATAAAGTAATATTAAACACATTTTTACTGCACATTATTTGAAGATACAAGTTTAATTGTCGAAACATCTAAAAACATATTATACACCTTAAAAAATAATCAAGAATGAATTAACTTTACTCTCATTTTAAAAGTTAACATTTTGTCTAAAAATGACAATTTTATTTATATTCTTAATTCAGCAACACTTTTGAACATGAAAGTATTACCAGTATATCTCCAGATCTATATATGATCATTCTAGTGTTGACTAGTTTGTTTTAGATGATAACAGTTAATAATTTTATTTAAACAAATACATGGTTCTATAAATAAAATGTTATGGATTTAATTATCCATGACAATCGGTGAAACTCTTACATTGAAACATAACAAATTAAATAATGGCCAAACATAATTTATCTCTTACATTTAACTTATACAAAAAAAAAAAAACAAGTAAGTAAGATATCACAAGTACATCCAGTAAGCTTTTCACAAGTTTATAGTAGCATATAGTTCCATTTGAGTCATACATTAGAAAATTAATTAGATATGTTTTAAGAGTTTAAAATTAACTGTTTAATTTTTACTAAGCTAATACAGATTAGATTGTATTAGGAGTTCAAGAAACTGATGAAGATCACCTAGACAATTGAAAATATTTTGTCTATTTTTCATATTTTTTAAAAAATTATCAGTTTAGCAAGCTATTTATTTGTTAAGTACAAACATAAAATAAAAGTTATTATCATATTGGCACACAGAATTCACAAAAAGATCAAAATATTATTTAAAAACCGACATACTATTTTATTGCAAATTTGTGAATGTGAAAGACATTTTTTTTAATTTCACAATACTAATCACTTACATTTAGACAAGTGCCACTATAGGTAAGTCTTTACATATTAATTAATATATATTAAAGTATATGAGAGTAATAACTTAATCTAAAAAACAATTCGTACATCTGGTGTAATTCACCGGTAAATTCAGTAAGGCAAACAGTTTTTTTTTTCAAAATCAACTTAAACCTTTAATGACCAATAAATGCACTTAGTAAATGTTTAAACATAAATTAACAGCATATAATACACATATAATTATACTCTATTTATATAATAAAATGTTTTCTGGTATGAATAAATATCTCATTATTATTTCTATTATTATTAGTGATCTCTTAAATATAAGTATTAATGCTATGCAGTCTTAGATTTTTTTCAAATAATGATTTTTATATGTGACCCAAAAGCATGTATAAGTTAATGATAACATGGTATTTTTCACTCTGCACATTGTACATGGAATGAAATACTTTTTTAAAAACAAAAACTTTCCACACCTTGGATATAAGTTTCAGTATATATATCAGGTACTTCTAGACCCCTATACTAACAAAACTCAAGTCTGGATTGGACTCAAGTAAAATATTCCATATGTTTTGTTACCAGAAAAATATTAGTTTTTAGTATTTCACAATATTTTACATGCTATTTATTTTCAAATGATATCTTTCTGATAATTGCAATCCCCTGTTTAGCTTTATAAAAAAAATTCACAATTGTTACTTAGCTGACAGTTTTACATGATACTAATTCATTGTCTACTTTGATATTTTAGGATGTTGTATACCAATAATATTTTGAGCTTTTATAGGAACAGAAGTTTATTTTATAAATAAAATCCAGTAATAACCGAGTAAAAAATATTTTGAATCAGTAACGTCCCAAGTAGAAGTTTGTAGAAGTTTATTCTAGATATGCTTTATCTTGTACAGTTTATTCATTCGAGTTTTCCTAGTTCCAATAAAATATAAATACACTTTTCGAATCATTCACAAATGTTTATGAGAATCTGAATTAGACTGTGATATAGATGAAGGTATTTCTAGTTTTTCTGAAAATATAAATAGATCCAAGAAGAGATCATCATTGTTCAGTATTTACTGACCTGGTCTATGACTGATTTCAAAGAAACGTTTTTGAAGACCCTGGATTTCAGATTAAGGCTAAGTTTCAGATGAAAACCTATTATGAAAATTTAATAAACATGTATAATTATACATATCTGTATGAGTCATTTTGTCTACTTTGATTTTATTAATAGATTATGCAACATAAACAGAAAAAATAATCTTGTAACATTTAACTAAAGAAACTGTCAACTTTTTTTGTTATTCTATTTTCTAAGGTATATAACTACGCTATAAAAAAAACTAAGGTAAAAATGTGTATATTTTATGTAAACTCATTTCATCCCCCCTATTTTGTGATCAAATTTATTTTGTTTAGACAATAATTTAAAAAGTTATGGTTGATTTATAAATAATCTAAGAAAGCTCTGTAACTTATGACTACAAATATTATGGCTCAGTAAACAAAGAGTTTATAAGAGATTCAATATCCTAAACTATGATAAGATTATAAGAATAAATGTGTCGCTATTTCTATTTAAATAATTGTAACTACATAGTTTTATCACTTCAAGAATCCAGTTATTGTTTACTAGTAAAAATTATTAAAAAAAATAAAATTAGATATCACTACAAAAAGTAATGTTTTTTTTTTGTTAAGTATATTATAATTAATAAGAAGAAAATGGAGGGAATAATTAACAAATGCATTTATATTTTAAACTTGATTGTAGATTAGTTTTACTCTCAAGAAATTAGCTTTAACTTTATTTACACTTTTCATTATATCTTGCAAACACAGTTTCCCAATGTTCTGAGTGACCAGAAACAGTAATGGTTTCACCATTATGCTTACGAGCTTGTTCTTCACATTCTTCAAGATTGGCTTCACCATTCATTAAACGACTACCAAAACCAGAATGGAAACTCAAATATCGTTGCTGAAATAATTTAACTTCATTACTATTTTTGGAGATTTAGTTTCTTATGACAAAGGTTAGACACAAAGCTTGCCATTAGAAACAATAAGGATGTTTCTAATGCAATTCATCATGACATTATGGTTTCAGAACTGTTATACAACAATTATGTTCATAAAGAGTATAGTATAAAGCTTACACATTATTAATTTTCTCTTTGAACAAATAATGAAGATTAAAAAGTGCAGGATGTTATTTTGGTATGAAGATGGTTTACATTACTATGACAAAAAGCAAAGAAATATTATTATAACATTGTCCAATAATAATAGTCGAAATAAACATAATTTCTACAAAAAATATATTGCAGATAAAATAAGTTTTATTATGTAATAAGTATAAATGTGAGCTTTACTTAAAAAGTGCAAATAATGAGAGGTGGAGGGATGAGAATCAAAATCTTAATGAATTGCAAAAGGTTAATATTTATTATTACAATAATACCTGCAAGTTTTTTGAAAATACTCCATCTGCAATGATTTTTGCTGCATTTCGAAGTCCTCTGGCAAATGCATCAATAGCGGAAATATAGGCTACAGCAAAATCTTTGAGATCAATAGAATCCAAATACATAGAAACTCCGATATTAAGACCCCCTGGTTGAATCCCTCCCTAAAAACAATATCTTATTAAATTTTATGATTTTTACTAACTATATTTCCTTATACAATTCCACTCTTTCAATATAAAATATTGATTTTAAAACCCTATTTTATAGAAGAAATAAAATTTTATTTAAATAACATAAATTTAAAACAGGTATAGCTTTTTATACAATTTAATACCGTTATTAGTTAAATTAAACTAATTTATTAAACTGAAATTTAAAAGAAAACCAAGTTATCATTTATTAAAAAAAATATATATTAGTAACGTACTGAAGAGGTCTGAATCAACGTTTCAATTAGGAAATTAATAATTTCCTATTTTTTAAATAACAATTTTAATATTTAAATAATAAGGTTTTAATTTATGGTATAATAAACATAGTAAAGAGTCAAGAAGTCAGTAAAATTTTTGAATAAGTATTATTAAGACAAATTAAAAATTATAATAGCATGAAACTGTAATAACTAACTAAATTTGACAAACGAGAGAGGAGTGAAAAATGTCTAAGTGCCGAAAAATGCTAACTTGAGAACTAGGCCACGTAGAACTATCATCGACATTTTGAAATGACCAGAAAAATCCATAATAAACAGTAATGAAAACCGAATTTAAAAAAACTTAAGTAACAAAAAAGTTACAGCCATTTAAAAATAATAGACATTTTTCAGTGTTTTAAAACAGATAACAAAATTATGCAGGTTAAAACTGATACGTTGTTCAACCTGCCTGTACAAGAAACAAGCACGGAGATAGCGACGAGCTTAGAGCAGAGGGGAATGGTTACATAGCCGCAATAAATACAGGAACTGAGGGACCTATAAGGCAGTCTGTAAAAATTTTTAATACGAGGTGCTAACGGTCGTTATGTCGGTCAGCGCTTAGGACAACCATCATCAGGCCAGATGGGACCAAAATAGCCACGTTTCTGCCGTCTACTTCCATCCATGGACAAGGGCTCCAGACTCAGCCTCCAGGACGTGGAAATGGAGAAAGACTTCCATCGACTGACCAGGGATGGCAACTTCCGATGTCCAGGGACCAGGGAATCCAGACGAGAGGACTCTAGGACCGGCAGGGAAATCCTTGGCAAGTCATTTTCTCTATTATATACAAATTAACGTCAAATTTAGTCAGTTAAATTTATTAAATTCAAATTAACAATTAAACTTAAACAATGACTTCATTCTATGTTGAAAAATTAAATAAATCTTAAAAGAATTAAAATTAATTAGTATAACAAAAATGTTTAAATAATAAATATTAAATTTACAAAGTGGTTTTGGCCATAAGCCAATTATTTTCAAGAAGACCAGATTTATTGAATCAAATAAATAACAAAATTATTTAAAATAAAATGTGAATTTACCAATTCAATCTTGAAATAAGAAGATACAATTTTTTATTATGTTAAATTTGCAAATAATTTTGTTTAAAATTGTGTAAATGTAATAAATGAATTGTATATGAAATGTAGGATTTAAATAAGGGAAAAATAACGAACTTTTAATTAATAATTTGTGAAGATAAAGAGAGAGTTAAATGTGTTTTATTTGAAAAGAAAATTATTTTAGTTTAAAAGCAGTAATTAAATGCATTATAAAAATTTACAGTATTTGAATTTATCCTGTGTTGAGCAACCAATAAAAACTTTTAGAGTTTTTCCAACTGATAGATAATGATTATAAAATCAAAGTACAGTTTTAATTAAATTTCATTAATTAATAAATATATAAAATTCAGAACCTAATGTTTCTTCAAACGAGTTCTCTTCTGAGAACTGTCTACTGGCAGATCATGTTTAAAGAACACAGGAGCCTTTTAAAATAGGTATCTTAAACATGATCATATTTTGCACGTCCCCTTGCTGTGCCTGCAGATCTCATGAAGTGGTGAGATTCTTTGAAAATTTTGTGTGTTCATATAAATGTTGTTTCTTTCCAGCTGACTATTTTACTGACATGTGTGACTATATACAGACACAACAAACCTGCCAACCAACTTAGGGGAGGTCATACAAACGTTAAGGTAGAAGTCAGCGGGAATAGGCTTGCATTTAGGCGTGGTACATTACGAGGGAACACAAGACAAAATTTAGGGATCTAAACACGGTACACAAAACGGTATGAGCAGCATATATATAAATATATAATAAATATGTAGTTGTGTGCAACAAAACTAAAACAACGAAAAGGAGAGGGGGACGTTGCAATACACATACTTACAAGAAGGTCATGATATATTTTATTAATGCTTTTAAATCGTTACATTTTATGAGTTATGCCACATCTGTTGAAATTAAAGAGATATTTTGCAATATGAAATCTTATATATATATATATATATATATATATATATATATATATATATATATATATATATATTATATAGATTTTTTGGACTAGGAGACTGACAGACTTACCTTGGTAAGAGTCCACTCTGTAGTCTTGATATAGAAACACATAAAAGCACTTAAACATGATATATTTCAACCATACAGTGGTCTTTGTCAATCAAAGAGAAAGACCACTGTGTGGTTGAAATATATCATGTTTAAGTGCTTTTATGTGTTTCTATTTCAAGACTACAGAGTGGACTCTTACCAAGGTAAGTCTGTCAGTCTCCTAGTCCAAAAAATCTAAATAATCTTTACCAACCAAAACTAACCTAAAAAAAAAAAAAAAAAAAAAAAAAAAAAATATATATATATATATTGCAGCAAATCTGTAATTCATTTGATTTCAAATACATTACACTGTATTATTTGATTACATCTTCACTTGATTAGTTTTACAAGTGTAAAAACACAAACATATCTTAGTATATTACACTTGCCTTTAGTAGCACTTACTTTTTTAATTAACGAGGACAGCAGTTTCAGGTGATGTGTCCCATTGTCAACTCAGACCAAAAAAGTAAGTGCTACTATAGTCAAGTGTAACATACTAATATATGTTTAAGTGTTTCTAGTATAATAGAATGTTTTGGGAATATTTGGAATAATGGTAACTTTTGTGTTAATTGAATTACTTTTCTCTGGACAGACATTTTTTGTGACAATAAACTCCTATAGTCTTGTTATTCATGGTTTTTACTGTCCATGACGCTTAGTGTATCTTTTAAGACTCAATGATTGCCTGTTATAGTCATAAGCGTTTTGTCTCAGTAGGTTTTAAAAAAAATACTTTAATTATATGTTTGTGAAAGTTGTGATAATACCATGTTTAATATACTTATTTTTGTTACAATACACATTCATTTTTTAAATTTAACATAAATCTGACCCATAGTATCAACAATGCAACTTCAAGTTAGTGCACATATTTTATTTAGTTACAAATAATAATATCAATATGAATTTTGTATATAATTGTAAATATTGGGCATAAATCCAATTATTTTGTTATTGCAATTTCATCAATCATGAAAGTACTTGGAAAGATAATAGATTTAAAATTATAGTATAGTTTTTTCACCATAGGCTAAATAAAAGCGTTGTATTACAATTGTCATAATTTACATTTTTTTATCAGAAAACAATATTTTTAGTTTTATTTTTGTGAAAATTATAAACATTCTTTTAGATTATTAAAAACACACACACAAATTCAACAAAATCAACTCTATTATATGAGTGTGTAAAATTAAAGGTAGATTAAATTTTTTTAATTGCTTCACATAGAAAAATAAAAATATCACATATTTAAAAGGTTAAAATTTTATTCTTGTTTTACATTAAACAAACTACAAATTACACTTTTGTTATTACTTGCGACCAGACATTTGTTAACTAAAAGTTATTAATTGTTAACTTACACTTGGAGGAAACGTTTTTGTCTTACGACTTCTTCAACCTTGTATGCCTCGTATCATACGAGGCTGAAGAAGTCGTAAGACGAAAACGTTTCCTCCAAGTGTAAGTTAACAAATAACAACTTTTAGTTAACAAATGTCTGATCGCAAGTAATAACAAAAGTGTAATTTGTAATTTACAACCAGCTCATCATGAACAGCAACAAGATTTCGATATTTAAACAAACTATTTTATATCTTGAGCCATTGGTAATGATTTAATGTAAGATAACATTTTTAATGTTTTAAGAAGATGAAGACATCATCATCTGGTAGGGAAGTGAAAAGGATTTCCAAATATAGGCAAGATTATGTTAAGATCATACAAATTCCTTGATCTGGGAGAAAGGAAAATCATGGGTAGTATTTTTTACAATAGTGTAATATAAACACTTTTTATTAAATCATTTCATTTCATAATAAAAAATTATAATAATAATTATATTATTTAGTATTGTCGTGATAATAGTAATAAAAATTATTCAAATAGTTGATCATTATTTTAAAAGTATTAAAGCAATGAAACTTAAAGTTACTTAAAGTTTGGTATAATATGAGAAATATAGAAAAGAAAACCTAAATATAAAAACTCACATTTTCTATGACAGTCTTCAAAAGCAGAGTGGTATCACGGACATTGGGAGGAGAAGTAATAAAGGTGGCATCAATAGATCCCAGGGAGCCATAACTACATAAACAGTATAAAATGTAATATAGAAGAATACTTTTAAAACTGCATTAAATATATTCAAAATTAAAGATAAACAATAAGACAGACTTAGATTAAGAAATCTCTGTTTAGAATCTGAATCATGGGAAGAGATGAATGTCTTCCATCTTGGTCAAATGATTCAATGAGTATAAAACCTGTTTATTTTACAAAAGTAACTCAAATTTTGCTTCTTTTCCTGATTTGAAACCTATTGAGTGGTCTATAAAGTTTTTATGAAATTAAAATATTAGGTTACAAGTTTTTGTATCATGACTTGTATATAACAGTGCATAAGTTGCTGCTCATCTGTAAACAAGATGTCAAAATCATGGTAGAAAATCATGTTAAAAGTGATTTTATACCTCATTAAGGGCAAAACTTCAAATAAACAGAAGATTTACTGATTAAAAGTTCAATAATAATTTTTCAGTTTCTAGGGATCTGTATAAGGCCTCCTGCAGTTAACGTGTTACAAGTTGTCTGACAACTTCACTATATGTTAAATGATTATTATTCACTTTTTTGAAACATTACAAATATAACACTACATAAATATAAAATAGTATCAAATAATCTTTAACAACTACTCCATCATTTGAATATTCCACCAACTAAATAGACAAAAACTGTATACTGTCAAAAATTTGATAAAGGTCCTCTCATTTCCTGTTCATGGCCAACCAAGATTTCTGATAAATTAAATAATACATGTTTACTTAGTCTTATACTTTCAAAAATACCCCTGAAAACATAATAACTGATTTATAAATAAAAGTAAAGAAATCACCCAGATAATATCAAATGGTATCACAACCAGGTCAGTAAGCAATAACATACCACAGGATAAGCGTTTTAAATTGAAAATTTGTTACTTAAAATTATAAATTATGACTACAATGAATTATAGTAATTTCCTGCAGAAAACTGTAATATGAAAGTTCAGCTGCTAGTTTTTGTAATAAGATAATTCCAGTTATTAAGGATTTTAATATTTGATAAAGTTTGTTAAAGTTACACTACACTATATCACTAATTAGTCATAAAGTGAATAATCCAGAGTTGATTTCATGTAGCAAGATTTAGACTGACTACTTGAAAGATAGATTTGGAAAACTCAGCAAGTAACTGGCAACCATTACAATATTTGAGTTAGAAAATTGTATAAATTTGTGTAACAATTAAAAATTTAGTCTTTGATCAGGCTACAATCACATTGCTTTGAATAAATTGAAATTAATTCATTTATAGAATGTCCTGAACTTGCTAACAATGATTTGACTTGTTAAATCAGATTTTAAAGAAATTGAAAATTAAATGCTTGTAATAACCAATTTGGCAGGGTGTTGTTGTTTTATTTTGAAATATCCATTGCCAAACAAATGATAACTGCATTAAAGTGACACATGCTCTTGAAATATGGCTGAGAGAAAGTGGTTTTAGTCACAAAGTGAGTAATAGAGATGGAAAGACAGTGTCAACTACAAATTTGAACTTCAGGGGTAGACAATGAACTGTGCTTTTTACCTAGATATTTTGACCAATACTGAAACACTGGTGTGACAAAAATAATGACATTAAAGAAGAAATGTACTATGAATAAAAAGTCAAGTCCTCTGAATTAAAAAATTCTGTGGAACTAGGTCAAATTAACAATAGTGACACAATTTTTTTCTGGTAACTTTTAAATAATTATGTTTACATATTTTTTAATTTACAAACAGTTTAATCCGACGTTTTTTCTTAATTGTAATAATAGGTGAATGTGTTTATATATACAACCCCATGTGTTGTCTCAATGTACCCCAGTACTGGGAAACACTGAGGCGGTTAACAGTTATTGATATTTTTTGTGTAGTAAGGTAAACACTATAAATACACTGTGATATTTATTGTATCAGTGAAAACTTCACATTACACTGTGGATATGTTTTACTATTAAAAATATTTTAATGCATATTTTCATAAATCACAAAAGCAAAAAAAATTGTCTCACTGTTTCCCATTTTTCCTTATATATACAAGAGATTTTTTGGACTATATAGGAGACTGTAGACTTACCTTAGTAATAGTCCAATCTCTAATCTTAAAATACACATATGAACATAAACACTGAAATAATGATATATTTTGGACATACTGTGTCCTTTATAAATCAGAGATAGAAACTTACTTCAGTTTCTGAAGGAAGTTTTTCTCTCTGATTGACAAAGAACATATTTTATCTGAAATAAATCATTACTTTAGTGTTTATGTGTGTCTATTTTAAGAGTACCAAGGTAAGCCTGTCAGTCTCTTAACAATCTCAAATAATTTTTAAAAATAAGCAAATAAGTATATAATAATGAACTGTAATCATTATTGTAACCGCATTATTGTTGTAAGACTCTAGTTGGTTATTTACAATAAAGTATAGACTACAAACGTCTGTTGATTTACTATAAGGATAAGACTTCAAAATATAAAACGAGTTATTTAAATCAGAAGCAAACTACCAAATTTTAATGTCTAAATGATTATGATAAAACAATGATATTCGCCTATACTGTCAGCCTTCCATGCATGACATCACAATGAAGTGCACAGCCCTTGCATTATTGGCTATTATCCACCACAGACAATAGGTAGAAAGTTAATTATATAATTTTTTTACACTCTTGTGATAGTCCAATTACATATGAACTAAAAAGATTAGTGACATGACCAACTTATAACTTAAGGACATTTTTGAAAAACATGCTGAAAAAAAATATTTTTGAATGCACTAAGCGTCCCAGCAAGACAATTGTGAAAATTGCTAAGTGTGAATAAAAACATCATTTTTTTAATAAACTTACTTAACAAAATATTTTAATAACTTTGTCAAATCATTAATTTGTTAAATTTAAACATAAGAAATTCACCAATTATCATGGACAATAAAATCCATCAGGTATATTTTTTTAAAAATACATCTATATCTCAATTCTTCTTACTTGATATTTACTTACACAGATGCCAAGTTAAGTTGGTGACCAGGTTTAGTGCTGATTTTGTACTGCCTATCCAAATTAAAATGTTTTAAAAAGCATATTGCACTTGTTGTATCATAATCATAATGGTGATATATTTGATTGTTATGCATATACACCTCACGTTTGTAAGAATTAAAGAAATCTTCATAGTTAGGTTCAAACAATAGTTGGCCTCTATACCCTATGCGATCTTTGTAATCTGAAATTTTAAAAATTCTGTTTTGAAAAGATATTTTTTTACCAAAAATAATTATACATTTTTTCTTTATTATTTCAGTCTTAGGAGCTCAAATAAATAGAGGTAAAAAAAAGTGTATTAACCTTTCAGTATGATTTTCCGCACATGGCTTATATTTATAACAGACTACCATTTGAGTTTCGGCAAACATTTTAAAGAATGATTAATAAATCATTTAAAAAATATTGACAGAAAATTTTATTTAAAAAAATGTTCTCAAATGTGTAATGGTTTTTATAAATTTATTTAATTGATATCAAACAAAAATTAAAAAACTGTTTTTTTTTTATTGGACTTCCTTTCACATAATACAGTCATGGTTTATTTGACAGGAAATTTAACAACCATGGGGTCGGGTTTAAACTATGCTACAAAAACTACTATGAAAAAGTAAAATGTATCAAATATACACTTTTATTGTAAAATAAATCTACAACAGAAGACATTTTTAAAATTTATAACCTAATTGTATATACAAATTTTAACACATTAAAAACTTTCCACTAAAACTGGTGGAAATTGTTTTAATAAACAAATTGGTTGAACAACATAGTGGTTCTTTGCAAATATCTTTCAAAATATAAATTAAGAGCTAAAACTGACAACTATTAATAAATAATTCTTGTATTTGAAAATCCTCAGTTTTTTTTGGTTTTGATTACTATGCATATATATATATATATATATATATATATATATATATATATATATATATATATATATATTTAGGTTAGTTTTGGTTGGTAAAGATTATTTAGATTTTTTGGACTAGGAGACTGACAGACTTACCTTGGTAAGAGTCCACTCTGTAGTCTTGAAATAGTAACACATAAAGGCACTTAAACAATGATATATTTCAACCACACAGTGGTCTTTATCAATCGAAGAGAAAACACAAAAAGAAGTATGAGAGAATGAAATAAAATCGTTTTATTTCATTCTCTCATACTTCTTTTTGTGTTTTCTCTTCGATTGATAAAGACCACTGTGTGGTTGAAATATATCATTGTTTAAGTGCCTTTATGTGTTACTATTTCAAGACTACAGAGTGGACTCTTACCAAGGTAAGTCTGTCAGTCTCCTAGTCCAAAAAATCTATATATATATATATATATATATATATATATATATATATATATATATATATATATATATATATATATATTATATATATATATTGTAATATTTTTTTTTTTTTTACAACGGGGTTTTTTTATTATTGATTATTATTGAATGAAGATATATAATTTCTAGTTAAAAACAAAAACTCATTAATAATTTAAATTCTTTATTACAACAATTTTTTAATTCACACAATAAACAGAACAAAAATAAAACTTAACAAGTTTTAACACAATATGCTAAACTCAATTCCTTTGATTTTAGTTACAAGGTTTTATACCCTAGGCTATTTTCTAAGATCTCTTAATATCTCGGGGTTTATATGCATGGGCTATATCTTTTAACTCTTTGGTTAATTAAATAAATTTTGATAAACAAGATTAAATTTAGAAAATAGTTTTAATAAATAGCTTCCTGATGAAAAAACTTAAATTTGGAATAAGCAAAAAGGTCTCTAAACTGTTTGAACTGGATTATGTTTCTTATTACTAACTATTAATTAATTCCAAGATATTCTAATAATGTACAATTTTAAACTTCCTTATAATCTTAAAAGTCCACTAAAGTTTATTTTTATATATCGCTAGGTACTTAACTTATCAATTTATCGAAGATAGGCGGCTTGCTCACGTAGGATTCAGTTCTCTTTGAATTTTATATTTAACACACTTAAATTCCTTTTAGTTACTTCAAATTATATTAATACTGTATTATAGCTTTAAATTCACTTATCCTTGTTTAATTTGGCCAAGTCTCTTCACAAATCTGTATAATTTCGACGAAATTCTTCAAATGGAATTTTGACTCCTAAGAGAAGGTCCGCTTCCTTGGCGTCCCCACGCTAGACTGACTAACGCTTCGTTTTTTTTCTTTTAAAATGTTTAAAATATGGCGACAATTCCTTTTCCAAATCTCATCTTCCATGTAATTTAGTTCGATTTTTTCCCACTAGAGTTGACTGTACACTGACCTACTTCTTGGCTTTACATCTGCTAACGCTCCAACAAAATTGTTTTTACCTGTTTTAATTTTGTTAATATACTGTTTCAACTTTCCTATCCTTAACAAACCTTCCAGTGTTTATTTAATTACTATTATTTTTGTGTGAAGTGTCTTTGCGTATTACTTTTGTGATAATTCTGAAATGTGTGTGTTTTTGGGTTGGATTTATCCAAACATAACCTTTGACGTCATTGTTTACAATCGCGTTTAACCTCTTATCTCTCCAATAATTACTTATGCCCTATGTTACTAAAGTTTACAATTTTGTTTAAATATAATTATTATTATTAGATTATCTTGTTTCAATCTTATTTGTTAGGTTATTTGATATAACAAATTTCCTAATGCAACAGTTCAAATATCTTGTTTACATGATACAACCTTTTCTAGGCTTTTACCTAAAATTAGTTTCAATTTTAATCTAGCCAATTTCTTATTTGCTATTTTCAAAATGTTACAATATATATATATATATATATATATATATAAATTTATTCATTTTTATGTACAATACTAATACATTTTTGTAAATGAAAACAAAAAATATTACCTGATGTCATTTTCAACAATCTAGCAAAGCTACGAAGTTGTCTAGCATGATCTGTGGTAAGAGATGAACTATAACCTTCTTTAATCCCACGGAAGAGGAACCCCTCTGCTCCCAGTTTATGTGCAACTTCTAAGCTCTTCTTTATTTGAGCCCCAGCAAAGCTTAAAACATTTGCTTCTGTGCTTGTACAGGCTCCATTTCTGTACCTTGGAATGAAACAAAATTTTTAAGACCAAATTATAATTTTTTAATATCAGCCAAATACACTGCGAAATAATATTTATTAATTACCAATAAATAATTCCATTAGTAAAATACTAAAACTATAACAAAAATATTTACTAGGTGTCTACATTTGAAACGATGTCAACATTATTTTTAAACATCCAAATTTAATACAATAATAATGCATGTAAATAAATTTAAACAATTTTTTGTTCAATTTTAAAATTTATTATCACATTGAATAGTAATACTAAAATTAATCACTTTTACATTAGTTTATCACTATCCGAGCTATAAATTTTTGTGAATTTTTAAAAAACTTACTGAGACAGAACGTTTTCAATCGCTCTGTGGTGATTTTTATCAGTGTCTTCTGCACTGAAGCGTTCTGTCTCGGTAAGTTTATACAAAATTTAAAGTTTGAATAGTCATAAACTCATTACAAATGATTAATTAAGTTTCACCTAACGTAATGAACTACAAAATTCAAAAGTGTAATACTAAAAGTTTGTATTTTGAGTCATACTCAGTTATTATTAGCCAATATTATTATTTATTTACCTTTGGCTATAATGCAAGTTGACTGCTAGCCAGAGAGGTTTGATGCCAGACTTGTGTTGCAATTCTATTATAAAATCTGTCATCTCATCCAAGTTATGATATGTGTCTTCTAGTGTATCACCTTCTGGAGCAAGGTCTCTATCCCAAACACTCCAGTATTTTACACCTTAAACATCATTAATATTTATAGAGAGATAAATTATTAACACACACACAAATATGTTTGCTTATGGTTTATGTATATATGTACAGAATAAAGCTGAAACTTATCAAAGAGTGAATCAATGGAGAGACTCGCTTAGCTTAAGTGGTAGGCTGATGTACAAAAGTTTAATCAAGCGGTTTTCCTCAAGATGCAGAATATTTTCACCAATATTGTTCCTGAAACTATTGCAGAATTTCCCAGTAGGGTTCATTTTGTTCAATTTGATCCCACCTTACACAAACTGAAGTCCATTTCTAAGAATTGTTCCCTCAACCCAGCAAATTGTGCCTAACACATTGTGTCCACATGTATTTGCATTCTAAAAGTAAGCTCATATCCATTGGTCCTGATCCATAGTACAATGAAATACAAAATCTTTAGTATTAGCTTAGCTTCTGATGTAAGTGGTTTGAGTTTCTGTGCTAGGTTTCAGCTTAACATGAGTTTGTTGTTTTCTGTTATATTGTATTTTGCAAATTCTGTGTACCTTTTTAGCTTTTTTTTTAAAATTATTTTACTAGTTTTCCTTTTTATTTCTTTCAAGCTTTTTTCTTTTTTCTGCAAAGGACAACATAACCACAATTACTTGCACAAATAATAACCTGGCGATCAAGAAAAGTGTTTTGACAGTTATCACAAATACATGTACATGTGACAAGTGAATAAATGGTGAGTGTACATATTTTGTATATAAAACTAAAGTGTAAACATATTTTATCCTTTATATAATGATATTTGTAGTGTACCAATAACAAAAATAACATGCTGTACACAAATCACTAGAATGATCCTAGATTAGTATAATGCACAATACAAACTGCTTATAGTTTAAAGG
Organism: Prosapia bicincta; assembly: GCA_036971475.1. Classification (NCBI taxonomy): domain Eukaryota; kingdom Metazoa; phylum Arthropoda; class Insecta; order Hemiptera; family Cercopidae; genus Prosapia; species Prosapia bicincta. The sequence goes on along the minus strand of JBAIZL010000001.1, from coordinate 14,087,357 downwards.
AAATACAAACAAGGAATATCAAGCAATTAATAATGGAATGTATGTGTGAACAATTACTGAGGAGGAATCTGGTGTCAAGCAGTGCAAAGTTCTACAGGGGCTACGAAGTTTTCTGTTCTACAGGGAAGGTTTCCCTTACAAAACACTCAGTTTGAACTCTAGGCTACATTCTGGATGTATCAAGTACACAGAGTAGTTAAACTACAAAAAAAAAAAAAAAAAAAATAGAAAAAAATCCTGGACCAAATAAGCAGCTTTTTAGATCATTTAACTGGTGTATTTTGGTATTTATAAAATGCACTGCTTTTGGTTTTTTTACATTTTGGTCCAACTAACCAGTCGTCCAAATTTTGGATTCTGGAATAGGGATGTTGGTGTACAAGTTTGAAATATCAAAGGAAAGTAAGTGGAGTTGTGTTGAATATTTCAACAAAATATATGTTTAACAGATCTCCACTTTAATTTAATATGATATTTCAAACCTTTACACAAACATTCCTATTCCAGAAACCATCAACAACTTCAAAGACATGCTTCTAGACATAAATACAACACAAACACTCATTAACGAAATCATTAATCTAACAAAATTAATCAGATCTCAAAATTACTATACCTACAATGACACTTTATACACCCAAAAAGATGGCTTACCTATGGGATTCCCTAGCATCTTGGCAGAAATATTCATACACCACATTCACTAAAACCACATTTTACATAACAATACTCAGACATTATTTACTGGTATAGTTATGTCAACAAAATTATCACACTATACCAAGAGAACAAACGGCGAGCACACATATTTTTGAAACATCTCAATTCCATACACCCAAAACTAACATAAACCATTGAAATAGAACAAAACAACTCACTTAATTTCTTGGACTTACAATTACATGTACAAACAAACAAATACGTAAATAGAACATAAACCGAAAACCCACCAACACTAATACTACCATTCACAACTCTTTAAACCGCCCACACCAACATAAACTAGTAGCTAACAACACCATGATAGATCACCTATTAAAAACACCATCAGACAAAGAACAACACTACTAAGAATTAAACACCATAAAACATATATCTGAAACCAATGGATCTAACACAACAATGAATGACAAACTATAAAACTGCTTAAAAAATAAACTTACTAATCAAACTCTAAACACGCAGCATGATAACCCATAAAATAGCCAACAGAATTCGAAAATAGAATACAAAATAACCTACTCCACACATACACCCTAAAAAAACTATTTAAATCCAACAACATAAACAAAGACATACAATTACACTGGTGTTTACAAACTAACTTGCAATTCAGGCCCCAGTTTTTACATAGGTCAGACAGGGAGGTGTTTCTCCATGCGGTACCAAGAACATATAAACGCACTAACAAACAATAATTACCGATCAAACTTCGCCGATCATCTCAAGTCCACAGAACATGACTATGTAGATATAGCATCCAACCTACAAATTTTCCATAAACAACACAGAAATAACCAACGTTACTCAACCGAACAATACGAAATATACAAACATTTCAAACTATTCCCTACACACATATTCAACACACAATTACATTATAACTAACTCACATTTTTCGACATCATAACTTCTAATGCTCACAAACTACACCCACACCCCACCCCCACCCTAGCTAAATGTAATATATTATTGTCTGAATGTAATAACGTAATAGTTAATTTGATTTTTAAATTTTTCTATCAAAATGATATTTACCCATTTTAGAGAAAAACTCAAAAGCTGCACGAAGTCTGCGCTTATAGCTGTCCAAAGTGTGTAAACCATCATCCCACAGCCTTTGGATACCAGCTTGATTCCACGATTCAATATCTAAACAACAATATTTTAGTATTGTTTGTTGTATAAATTTTATATCTTTTGTATAGCAATATATTGTGAATAAAACTATAACTTATTTTCATAACTACTTCAATTATTTTACATATTCAATTTTTTGCCCAGTTAAATAGATTAGAGATTTTACTTAGTTCACAAAATTATTCATTTATTCTATGTGAATAATTACCATAGACAGGTTTAATAATCCAAATATCTGGTAGCTCCAGTTTCATAGTCATTCAAATTATAAAATTTATGTGAAATTATATGTGTAGATAGTTGGAGTCTTACATCACACTAACATCTACCCTCCCATACAAGTTAAAGGTCAAGGCATTTTTCAAGTGTAGAGTTATTCCCTGATTACCGGAAATGTTTGAAACATGTCTTTTATTATTCTTTCCTCTTAAAATCCAAAGAGTGAGTGTTAATAGCATAACAATTCCAATTATAAAACCCAAAGGAAATAACAGGGTAAAATAATGTAACTACTCTCATCCAGTTAAACTTCTGACACCCATTATGATAGATTACGTGATAACTTCAACCCTCCTGCTAGTCCTAATATCTTCAAGTTACTCTTACTCAAATTTAGAACAATAAAAAGTATAAAAAATGACAATTGAGTACAGTAATACCCCGTACTTAGGCGATAGGTGGGACTGAGCGATAACCGTGTAAGTCGAATTCGCGTAAGTTGGGGTATAATTTTGAATACAATCAGATAGGAATCATATTTAATTGGGACCAAAGACTAGATAAAATAATAATTAGAAGGAAAATCTGTTTGTATTAAAATCGTAAATACGTAATACAACAAAAAATTATATATATATACATATTGTCAAGAAATATGTAAAAAGAAATTGTCGACATAGAAGGCTTCATAAAACCTAGTAAATTTGTTTGAAGAATTGAAGATTTTTCTTCTCACACAGAGTTTTTTCATAACTTGCTAATTTTTGTTTGTATTGTGGCAGAAATACACTCGTCGTTGGAGTCTATGATTTCCAAAACATGCTCAGTTAAACTAAGGCCTTTTGTCAAGTTTCTAACTATCATTTCATTCTACATCAACTCGGTCTAAAGAATCTGCGTTTTTAAGGCCTTGCTCTTGCTCACGCATTTCTATGAGCTCATCAAATAATTGTCAACTCCTGGTTTTGTAAATCCAGCAGTTCTTGAATGTCATTATTATCCACTTCTAAATATAGTTGTCTGGCAAAACCGACAACTTCTTCAATCACATCAGCAATTTCATCAGATTATGGCACTGATTCCACTTGAGTTTCAGTGGCGAAGAAAATAGATACATCTTTTTCCAAACGCCATTCAAAGTTTTTTTGAGAAATTTCATTCCAAGACTGTTCAATGATTCTCAAAGCATCTCTCAAAATATTGAATTGTTTCCAATAATTTTCAACAGAGAGGTTGTTGTTCTGCCTCATAGCTACATGCTGATGCGCTAAGACATCTTCTTGTGCAATAAGGTTTAAATGTTCTGATGACTCCCTAATCCATCGGTTGAAGCAAACTAGTTGTGTTTGGTGGCAAAAATATCACTTTCACGCTAGTGTCGTTATTAGTTAAAGTAGTAGGAGGATGGCCAGGTGCATTGTCAATTAATAGCAATTGCTTTAAAAGGAATTTGTTTTAGACAGACAATAACGTTCGACTTGAAGTATGAAATGATGACCAAACAAAGAGAAGCTGTCACTCAAGTCTTACGATTCTACTTCCAAATCATGGGCAAGTTAGCTTTAGAAATATTTTTAATGCCATTGGATTTTCTGAGCAATAAACTTTAAGAGATTGCAGCTCAGTGAACAGCAGTATTTGTGCCAAATATCACTGTCAATTGGTCTTTGGCGGCCTTAAAACCTGAAAACATTTTCTCTTCATGAGCTATAAAAGTTCTCATAAGCATTTTCTTTCAGAACAGGCCAGTTTCTGCGTATCTCAGACAGTATGATTTAAAACCACGTAACTTGGGAATCACGTAAGACGGGGTAGCGTAAGTCGAGATATTACTGTACTGTTAAAGAAATTTATAAAAGGTAGGCAAAACATAAATGAATATATAACAAATTAAGTTTGCTATTAAGCAATATACAATATCTATCAAACTTACAAACCAATCCTGAAAAATAAATGGTACAAACTCTATTGAGTCTTGTCTGTGACTCATAACATTGAACAATGCACTGACCTAGGGTGAAATGAGTCTGCTGAAAAATATCAGTAAGTAGTGTTTTTTTTTTCAACTGACACCAAAATTGTAATTTACAAACTCTATGTTGCCAGAAAGTTTAAAACTCCCATGTCAAATATAATGATGAATCTGCACTTCATACAATTTCTTCTGTTTAAATAGCTTTGTGTGAATAAGAGTCTATTATATTTAATTACAGAACATCACCAATATATATACTGATCATTTTGAATACGATCAGTTGCATGTGCTTTAAAATTTAGTTCTTGAAAAACTTTGCTTTTATTAAGAACATCATAACTGCTAATACAATATCAAAACATTTTTAATTTTGTAACTCATAAATTTAAAAATTAATTCAGTAAACTTGGTATTTTATTTAAAAATTCAAAAGTCTATAACAACAAAATTATTATTGAAATGCATTAACTATTACATCAAAAATATTTCATTATCCTGCAAATTTATTTTTAATGAACTGTACTTACTGTATTGTGAAGAAGAGTTAAATGCTTGCCAGAATGAAATAGAAGGCCGCAACCATTCTTCCATTGTCCGTCCATGTACCCTTTCTGTTGCATTATAGTAGCGGTAGCAAAGTGTATCTTCATAACTTACTTCAGGTTTATACTCTACTTTCTGAAGACCTAAAATTTATTATCTTCAGTTGAATGTTAAAATGTCAATTTTAGTAGAAAACAGATTACCTCAGATAATACTGATTATTATAATACTGATGACAACAGGTTAAAAGGTTTTCTATCTTTGACATTATATTTTTTTGATGGAATACTTTAAAAGTTCTTGTTAAAAATATATATAATTCCACAGTGAATTGATAAGCTCTGAAGATATCTAGGAAAAGAAAACAATAGAAATTTAGTCACAGAAGGTGCTTTGAGAAGATAATTTAAAATGAAACCAAAGAATGCAATGACAGAGAACTTCAAATTATCAGATAACAACTTTGTTAAAAGTAAACTTTTGTATATAAATAATTACCAGTTGAAATTTTCTATCTGCCACATCCATCTTCATGTCTCCCTCAGTCATTGTGTTTGGTTTCATGCAGTATTTTAGAAACTACTTCACATAATAAATATTTTTTTAGTTGCTGTCAATATGACATGACATGAGTAGTTGTTTTACTTATAGTGCAGTATTTTACACGCCAGATGATCTTTTTCAATTTCTTAAAAATAATTAATAATTTTACTATGATTTTCTCTACTTTGTGTTGAGTTCACTGAATAGATAAAAACATAACAGATGATTTAAAAATTCCTGATAGTATGGGGATATGGTAAGAAAAAAACAGAAAAAAAGTTTTTTGCAAAAAAATCTTATAAGACAGATGTTTGTTGATGGGAATAATGAATATGATGAGGTCTTTTCCAAAGAAATTCATCAGGAAGGTTTAGGTATTTCACTGTGAAGACAAATATATTCACAGTGCTCAATAGACGGAGTTGAAAGTCATACTATAGGACTTCAAAACTGAATAAGTAAATAGAATAACTGAAACATCAACACAATCAATTTTATTTTAGAAAAACACCAACTTATCAGGTGTTTGTATTAATTAATATAAAAAATTAATTAATAGACTGGTTGTATATATGTTATATAAATCTTACATTAACACTAATCCTATGTAAATTGTTATGTTTTTTTCATTAATTAGTTTTTTTTAAATACCGCTATTACAACTACCTTTTGTATACAGGATTAAGAGTAAATACTCTAGAAACCTTAAAATTTGTGTTTTAGTAATTTTTCATGTTTTAGAATCTTAATTCTAAATAACAAATTATAAATAAAAATCTTATATATTTCCATAAAGTAAAATAAAAAAAACAACAAAAAATGCTAGTAATGATGTAATATTAATTAAAATGTTTAGTGTTGTTGAAGGACAGGAAAAAATAAAGAAGAAAACAAAATGTTGTTTAAAGGGGCTGAATCATACATTTAGGAAAAAAACATAAAAGTAATGAAGACAATTTAAACGAATACGATTGGAACCAAATAAAAATTATTGCTAGTATGAAATGTTATCTAAAAACTCTTCAAGGCACTAAATAATCCAATATCCTCACTTTATTTCAATAAAAAAATGTAAATTCAGTATACAGAAAGTCTAATAATTTGAAAATTCTACATTATACCAGCTGACCAAAATAATGAATTTGATAATACATATTTTACAGAAAAAATGTTATTTAAGGAATTACTAAAATTACCTTATGTTTAAATAAAAATGTACATTACTATACCTGGGAAAAATTCATTGCTATCATTGGCACAGGTTCTGGTAGACACTTCTTTAACCCCTGATGTTTTCTGTCTCTTGACCGCATTTGCTTGAGCAGAAGTGTACATAGCCATGTTATCTGAGAGTGCAGGAAGACTAGGCTATTCTCTGTATTTATATGTTGAAACATTAGGAATGTAATACAATACAGTTCCACACAAGTGCATACTGCCTTGGTTCAGCTGGAGCATTCTATTGTCTAATTCAAATACTCATGTTTCATACTCTGCTATAAGTTTTTTTTCTTTTTTTGAAGGGGATATGTAACAATGTAATACCACAAGGGTAAATATAACTTTAGGCTTCACTGTTGTATACAATGTAATTTAAAACATCTTTTGTAAACATATCTTTTATTAAATTCAATGTACCAATAATTTCCAACTCAGGTTAATATTTTTCACTACTAGTTGGTTTTGCCCATTAATCCCTTTATTTGATTGAAGTTAATGATTAATATTTAATGTTAAAAAACGTTTGTTTCTTCTGAATGATAATTATTCTATTGTTTATAAAAACCCTAGCTTATGAACCCAGCATTGTCCAGTTAAAGTGAATTAAAGATACAAATTTAACATAATGGTATTCAATACTTAGTGATCAATCAATACATTCATTATTTAAAAAAAAACATTTTATTTGAACTTCTGTACCCTTTTGAACATTGGAATTAGTTTTTATTGACATATTTTAAATAGTTTAAAGTTCAGTAACGTGTAACCAGTTCAGTAAAGTATAGAAATTAATACATCTTCCCAGCCAAGTTTCAGAAACTTTAATACTAGTAAAATTGTTGTTTTTGCAACTTATCTTGATTGTAGTATTATAGTTACCTTGATTGACATAGATTTTCTTACAATAAAATTGGCTACAAGTTTTGTTTAAAACCAATACAACTTTATTGCACACATTATAAGCTATTGTAAGTCAAAGCTATTGAAAGAGAAACAAACTACAGGTGTGTTACAGTTTATTTCCTTATTTATTTGCTTTATCCCATATTTCTAAAAAACTATTGAATATGTAGCTCAGGGACTTGTTTTATTCCAGTTCTCATGTCGAAAGTCTTAAGAAACCACCATTCTTCAATAATATTAAATCTCCAAGAAATGTATGCAATAATTAATTTACTGTATGAAATATCTCCAATTTTAAGCTTAATCTTTCACTAGTTGTCACAGGCAAATAAAGTAACGTCAGAACTATGTTGATTTTTTCCAGTATTTTCAATGGAAATTTATTTCTTGTAGTATTTTTATATCTTAATGAATCACCTTTTTGTATATGTATGTACACACAAATACAATTATTTATTTAATCACACAAACATTTCAGAATGTATAATAATCTTTACAAATGCATTTTTGCAAATTTTTCACAAATAATCATTAAGAGTTTTATTATAAAAAAACTCAAAGTGAGTTACAAACCAACATTATTGAACAATGGTTGATGGCAATAAAAAATATATATATATCTAGTAAAATTACGTTCAGGAGTAAACAAAATTCAAATTTTGATAAAAATATAGCTATTTAGTTATAAAATGAATACTTTTAATCAATAGTAAGTTTTTTTTTAACTGCAGAAAAAATATAAGGTTTTAAAAATTTTACTTGGTATGAAAAAATGTTTGGCTCTAGTTACTCCTGCACTTCAGAACTGAAGCTTTACTTGTCAGAGAGACTTATCAGAACTGAAGCTTTACTTATCAGAGAGAGAGAATATATAATTTAGTTCTAATATACAAAATATTTATAAACTCACATGTGCCACATTTACATGATAAGAGTCAAAACACTTTTCTCGACTGTCAACTTATTATGTGGAAAACCAGAACATGGAATAGTGGTTTTGTTGCATATCATTTACAAACAAAAGACAAAAACACAAGATATAAAAAAGAAGCTAGTATAATATTAAACAAAGATAAAATGCTTACAGAATTTACAAAAATCACAATAGCAAAACACTTCACATCAAATGTAAATGTAGTGCTACAAACTGACAATAAATACAAACCACTTGCATATGGAGTCAAGTGAACTGAAGATTATGTTTGCCATTGTATTATAGATCAGTAAAGAAGTATTAGATCCACTACTTCCACACACAATGTGTTAATAGGAATAAAAATAACACTATGTCACATAACAAAGACGTACCAGTACATTGTTACTCCTTTAGGAGAAACTAATAAATGACATACCAGCATGTCACTACTTCTTTCCCAGTAAAACTCATACTCTTCAAAAGGTTAACATTAGTACATATGATACTAATATGTTACCTTTCAAGGCCTAATTGACCTTTGTACTCCTGATTATCAACAACAACTCCACCTAGATTATTTTCATTGTAACGTTAAACAAAAAGTATCTAATGGCTATTTTAATTAATCTTGTGATTCAAAATTAATGTAGAATCAATTGACCCAATGTCTGTATTTTGAAGTGTTGGATCAATTGGTCTTATGATATTATTACACTATATTAAGTGTCATGTAAAAAGTTAAAATTCTATAAATACAAAACCTTTGGCAGTATTAGTTAAAGACAAAGTTAAGTCAATAAAAATAAAAGATATCTGAGAAAGTTGTCCAAAAAATTCTTCAAGAACATGTTTAGTTAAGGCAAAGGAAGAGAAGATTCAAAAACTAAATAAAAACTTGGTTTCAAAAAACAAGTATAACTACTTATAGCAAACGTTCAGGGCAGCTAATTCATGTGTATTTTGTGTCTTCTCAAGCTGCATTAACCCAAAGCGAGAGCCTAGAATCCAAAGCAAACTTCAAACTATACGTAAATTTTAATTTGATTTTACTAATTATGATTACACATAATAATCGATTAAATGATAAACTAAGGTAAAAATTAACATCAACAAATATAGTACTCCTATAAAAAATATATAATTTAGTGCTTTATAAGTGGAAATATTTTTGTAGCAAAATAACATTCAATCGATGTAAGGAATTAATTTGTACACGCTAGTGTTTGCGACCCACATGTAGATCAGCGATGGATTAGGTGAAAATTTTCAAAGCCTGAATTATGCATAGATCACACATACTTAGAAGTCTTTCAATACAAATCTTAAAAAAATATAATGTTCCTTGAAAATATGTTTAGATTTAACAAACCCGTGACTAAACAAGGGGTTGCTGATGAATTGTGAAATGATTGATATTTAGGGTCGGATGTCACTTTCCCTAGTGTAAGGTGGGCATCGGTCTACCAATAGCACCTTTGTTCTTGTTTTATTTATTGGAAAAATAATATTCAAAAGATTTTAAATAAACAGCAGCTCATACTTTAGATTAGCAGGGTAAGAGATATGGTAAATTTATAAAAATCTTACCGAGATATAACGTTTCCAAGTAGACTAATCTTCAGTAGTGTCTCACATATATAAAAAACACAAGTTTTGCTGATAATCATCGACAACAAAATCCACCAAAATTTTCAATTTATTTTGAAATTGAAATAAATTGTTTAGTTTGTAAACAATAACATTTAGTTTTGAAACATGTAACTGACTCAGTTGTAATGTTACTGAGTACAGAAGTACAAACAAAACAACAGCTAGAAAAACTTCAAATGCACTGTAAGTAGAAGATTTTTATTTGCTACTTACCAGTTCTTTGATTTGTCTCTAAGACTTAGATATGGAAGTTTAAGTAAATTATAGCACTGTTAGCCCCATTGCACTATCAGATCGAATTACTCTATGACAGATGAGTTAATCTTCAAAAAATGTTGCATGTCCAATGGTTAGGTTTATTTAGAAGACCAGTAATATAAGAAATGTAAACCATTCAACGATATCTTAAAAGTAATGATTTCCTAGTCAGAAAGAAGATAAGAGATTGCATTGGTCTGAATTTACAAGAGTAGCAAGTGGATATTATTTAGTTATTATCTGATTATGCTTCTCAATTCTGGTTTACGATTTTATTGAAAATTGTATGAAATATATATAGTGCGTACCTTATATAGGTAATATTTAACAATGAGGGGACCAACTTCAGTTTTTTGTTTTGTTTTTACATGTATAATTCAAAAACACATTTTAAACAATAAAAGAGTGAAAAACAAATAAAAACATACACAAAACTCACAAATTACATTAAAATAGAAAAAGAGGCACCATTTTTAGATGTTTTAATATCAAGAAAAAACAATACTTTAAGTTTTAATGTTTATAGAAAACCAACTCACACAAGCAGATTTATTACCAGTGATTCATTTCACACAATATCACATAAGAAAGTAGCTTTTAAGTCTATGGTGCATCGTTTAATTAATTTGCCTTTATCAGAGGAAAATTATAAAAATGAGCTGAATTACATTTATAACGTAGCAAGGTTCAATGGATATAGTAATGTGTTTATAGATGAAATTCACAGAAAGATGAAAAATAAGACAATAAAAAATCAGAGAAGCTCGTTAATAAGGGATTTAAAAGGGAAAAAATGGGTAAAAATAACACACCATCCACCGCTGTCTAATAAAATTAGAAAATCTCTAGGAAAATATAGTAAATTGAATGTTACAATTGCCACTGCAAATAACCTAAAGAAGTTGTTAGGGAACCATAAAGATACCATACCTAATGAAGAAAAGTCAGGAATCTACTGCCTGAAATGTAGCAAGTGTCTTCTGAAATATATAGGCCAAACAAAAAAAAAAAAAAATTAAACTAGGGCTAAAGAACATTTTTCCACATTAAATATAATAGACCAGAAAAATCTGCGATGGCGAAGCATTGTTTAGAGGAAGAGCACGAATTTAAAGTAGACGGTGTAACCCTGTTAAAAAACGTTGTTAAGTGTAGTGAATTGGATACATGGGAAACTTTGTATATTAATAGGAATAAAAATAATATTGTAAACGAGTCAGGCCCTATTCCAAATTCTATATTATTGTAATTAGCATAACAAAAGGGGGGAAAAAAATAAAATTTATTGTAACTATTAGGTTATATATTTTGACATAATAATAATAATGTGTAATATTAATTATCTATTTTGTTTATATGTAATTATGTTGTATGTTACAAATTTTATTGTAATTATTGAGTTAGGTACACAATTTCTATTTGTTGTATCATGTTTAAAGTAGGGTTAGTAACTGTTGTTTTGACAAGTGGGCGTGGCAACGCCTACTGTATAAATACGGAAGTGTAACCTTACTTTCACCCTAGTTGTAAGTTAGAGTTTGTAGTAGTAACACTCACTGATGATGATGACTTGGTCATTGAAACGCGTATGAGTAAATAAATGAATAATTTGTGAGTTTTGTGTATGTTTTTATTTGTTTTTAAACCTCACAAGCTAAGCTCAAAGAATATTTGTTTTAATAAAAGAGTGGTAATAATAATAATAGTTGCTCAAATTGTAAACATACAAAAGTAACATATATGCGTAAAACACATCAAACTGTATAGAATAAATTGTATTTTAAACAACTGAAATACTAGTCCCGTTAGAACAGATTAGGTTATATAAGAAATTAAATGTGTTAACTATAACTTTGAATGAAGCAAATGGCTAGATAGATTGTGTTACCTAATCAATGCAAGTTTTCTCAAATGGATGAAAGTTCTTGGCTTCAGAAATCATATAAGTTATATCAGAAAACTTCATTTTTTGTAACAAATTGAAAAAAGCCTAATTGTAAATAGCAACCAGTTTAGTTTGTATTTCACAGTACTAAATTATTACAACACTCATTTGATTATGCATGTGTGAAATAAAACATCAAAAAGTTAAATAATTAAATTATTAAAACAGCCATAAAAATTGATGAAATATTCACTATTATTAATAGTATGCCTTATAAAGAATTCTCCCCATAAAAAATATAAGATCTAACAAATAATTTTACATACTAATGAAAGGAAAAGGATGAAAGTATTGTGATTAAAACGAAGGAGAAATTATTAACCAAGAGATAAAAGATAAATACAGTCAAAGTTTTTATTTGACAAATAATTAGCATTCACCCCGAAAAAAAAGGAGTAGTGCTAAAACATGTAATAAAGAATATATTACATAATATTTTCTTAATAAGAAGAAATTTAACAATAAATATCATTGTGTTTTTATTTCAAATATCCTTGTGAATAGTAAAAAAAATAATCCAAATACACAGTACGGAATTACGTAATCCATGATTTTGTTATAGCAAACAGGTTTGCTGTTTTTATACGAATCCACAAAAATGCCTTCCATGTAGTGTTTGCCAGTCGATACTATCTTTACTGTTACAAATTTACCAATTACATTATCTCTCTTGGGCACTAATACCTAAAAGAAATAAAAATGTTGGCAGTTAACTGTTATATAACATTACTATGAAAAGAACAAATACATTTATAAATTACTGAGTGAACAGTACTCATGTCCTACAACCAGTCAAAACTTAGTAAATTTTCTATTGGACTTTTACTAGATAAAACATATAATCAAATACAAAAGTTACCTTGAGCAAGAAAGATATGGTACAACAGATATTATACACAAAATACTCATTTAAACAAATTATTTAGGTACTTGATTTCTGATTTTAAAAACTGACAACTACAATCATGACCTAGTATTATATAACTCAATATATTTTTGCAATAATTTATTTTAAAATAAGCTGAATATCAAAGACACTCAAATTTCTTGACAACCTCTTGTGCAATAAAAACAAGCCATGACTATTTTTGCTAATGATACTAATAATGTTACCAAAATAAACATATGTTGTATTTAGATATTTATTTCTTATTTAGTTCTTTCTGTTATAATTGTTTGTTTGGAAATAAAATATATTAGATTTTTTTTTGTAGTTTAAGAAAAAAACAGATATATCCTGGCATAAAATGAAATCTCACAACAATTATAAAGTCAACAAAAACAGCAAATAATATAAACAAACATTTTTAAAGGTCAACAAAAAAAATATTTCCAATATGTTTTATTAAATAATTACAATCAATATAAATAAAGTAACATAACCTATGCATTAAACATCTATTCTACCACATAATCTACAACATAAAATCAACTTTTTTTGTATGTATATCACTTATTTAAGCCAAATGGGACGAAATAACTATATCACATACCTTGCCCCTTTTGTGAAAAGTTTTTCTCCCATATAAATTTAATTAATGAAATAATATTTGAAAAAAAAGCGTATTAACATCAATTTTCATCTACTACAAGTTTCAAAAACATGTAGTTGAACTTAATTGGATGAATAAAAAGTATTTTACTAATGATTGAAAATCTGTAAAAGATATAAGGAGAGTCTGAACTAATTGAATGAATAGAAAAAGAGTCTCATCCGTTATAACAGAATAAATTTTATAAAACATAAGTGAAACAGTGAGGGAATTATACTGGGAGGTTGGCAAGTCTTGAGGATGAACATTTTTTTGTTCTCATACAACAGGTCATAATCCATTATAAGGATCATCTTACTTGTTGTAGCTTGTTCTATACTTCATGTATTTCTTATCATCTTACATGGATCAAGGACTCAGACAAATGATATTCCATAGTTTAAGTCTGTAAACAGGCATGTTTAAAAATCTGAAGGTTAATGTTAGCTCTTTCAGTAAAGAAACTGACAACATAATGTCAAGGATAAGACCTTACCTTGTCAAGGATAAGACCTTTTAAATAAGGTAGAAAAAAAATATTAAAAACTTTACAAACCAAAGGTAATCTATAATTTACACATGTACCACCGAACAAATATTTATACAAATGCCCTGAAGAATAGAAGGCAAATTTAATTCTACTGTACAGATAAAAACAATCAAAAAAGTAATTCTTTTATACAGGTAGTACCTACAAATTCGCATAAACTCCTGTTTTTAATTAACCTCAAAAGTATTAAAACTGAATGTAGCGAGATAAAGAGATATCAAATTGTAGCAGTTGTATTCACAAAGAAGGAACAATACAAACAACTAAACATCCTAAATGACTTGAGAAATAATTTTTTTATATGGAAAAACTAAAAAATAAGCACACTATTAACTGTTATAGAAATAAAGTATAATGTTTAGAAAGATCTCTTTAGCAATCTATACCTGAAAACAGTATTTACCAAACATATAAGTAATTAATTACCAGTTACACTTTTAACTAACTTTATAATTGAGGTATGTAAATTAATTGGTTGTTGTTGTTCTTTAAGAATGACTTTTACTTCAGCACTTTTAGTAATGATCTATAAATTTTTGTTCTCTTCTAGAATATCTGCCCTGCCTTAGCCTCAGTGTCAAAGGATGCTAGTTGATTATAATTTTTCTTCTAACTAAATAAAATACAAGCGCTGAAACTCAATTGGTTGATCTTGTTAAGGTGATCAGTCAAAACAGGCATACCCCAAGTTCAAGCGAAACTCTACAACTGCATTTCTTCTTGGTGTAATTCTAACTGTCAAAGTGTCTAATTTTAATCACTGCTTCATGAAAGTATAATGAATAACATACTCCACATGTATCAATGTTATTCAAAAAAGCATTGGCATGTCTTTAACTTAAACAAATCTCCAGTATTCTGGGTAAGATGTTCCACATGAATCAATGTTAGTCAAAAAAGCATTGGTATGTCTTTAACTTAACCAAATCTCTTGGTAATAATAACATATCCTGCTATTATTAAAAATAGTTTAAAATCTAATATAACAGACCAAAAATAAAAACTGGTAGAATCCAGGCAAAATGTAATGTATTTCATGGTAATCAAGTAGTAATAGATTATGAAATAACTTCAACTTCAGTCTCCAAGATTTAACTATGTTTGGAGGGTTAAATTATTTATTTTGTATTTTTTTCTAAAACTACTAGGATGCGTTTAGTAATTTCCTTGCCTTTCTTAGCGTCAAATAATTTTATTCAACATCTTTTCAGTTTTTTATTCAATATTCTGAAAATGGATAATTTTCAACGTTTAAATGATTTCAAATTTGGGATTAGACAGAGATAAAAAATTTATATAATTTGTCCATATCAATTTTTAAACACTCACGGGAAAAGATTAATTATCTAACCTCTTGATTAAATTACAGTATTTGTCAAGAATAAAATAACTCTATTAGGAATAAAATTACCTGTTCATAGTACTTGTTATGCCCAACAAAATGTTTCCCATCATATGATTCTTCAGTCACCAACACCTGTTGCTCAGTTCCAAGTTTATGACTATAAGGTTCATACGACTGGAATAGCTCTGACAATTGTTTTGTTCTTTTCTTTACCTAAATAATTTCAATATAAGTAACTAAAGGTCTCAAAAGTCAATAATGATATATATATATATATATATATATATATATATATATATATATATATGTGTGTGTATATATTGTAACATTTATAGAATGGGCTATATAATGTTCTTTAAGAATTGGAAAAATAAATTAGAAATAACTCACACAAAATTTAAAAAGAAATTCATTAAAAGATTGATTAGATTAAATAGAAACTAATTTTAGGTAAAAGCCTAAAAAGGTTATAAAACGGTTGTAACATATAAACAAGATATTTGAACTGAAAATGCATAAGGAAATTTGTTGTATCAAATAAAATTAAAAACAAGATAATCTAATAATAATAATTATATTTAAACAAAATTGTAAATATTAGTAACATAGGGCATAAGTAATTACTTGAAGGAGAAAGTGAAATACGATTGTAAACAATGAGATTAGAAAGGTTATGTTTGTATGAATTCAGCTCAAAACACACACATTTTGGAATTATTACAAAAGTAAAACGCAAAGACACTTCACACATAAATAATAATAATTAAATAAACACTGGAAGGTTTGTTAAGGATCGGAAAATTGAAACAGTATGTTAACAAAATTAAAACTGGTGAAAACAATCGCGTTATTGCATCAGCTGTAGAAACAGAAGAAAGTAGGTCAGAGACAGTCGACTCTAGTGGGAAGAAATCGAATTAAATTATAGCAACATGTGTTTTAGAAGAAGGAGAAGCCGCCATATTTTAAACATTATTAAAAATAGAAAGACGCGTTAGTGGCAGTTATAGCGTTGGGACGCTACGAGATGGGACCTGCCATGACCAGTCAAAATTCTTTTTGAAGAAAGCCGTCAAAATTATACAGATTGTGAAGAAACTTGGCAATTTTAAATAAGGATAAGTGAATTTAAAGATAAAGTACAGTGGTAATATAATTTGAAGGAACTAAAACGAATTTAAGTGTGTAAAAAGTGAAATTTGAAGAGAACGGAATCTTACGTAAGCGACCTGCAGAATTTCGATATTTGATAAGTTAAGTATATTAGCGCTATAAAAATAAACTTTAGTGGACTTTTAAGATAATAGGGAAGTTTAAAATTGTACATTAGAATATCTTGGAATTAATTAATAGATAGTAGTAAGAATCATAATCCAGTTCAAATAGTTTCGCCTTTTTTTTGCTTATTCCAAATTAAAGTTTTTCCATCAGGAAAATATTTATTAAAACTAATTTCAAATTTTAATATTGTTTTTCAAAATTTATTTAATTAACAAAAGAATTAAAAATATAGCCCATGCCTATAAACCCCCGAGATACTAAGAGATCTCAGAAATAGCCTAGGGTATAAAACTTTGTAAATAAAATTGAAGGAATAGAGTTAAACCTATTTTGTTAAAAACTTGTTAAGTTGTAAATTTTTGTTTTGTGTTTATTGTTTAAATGTTGGAATAAAAATTGTTATAATAAAGAATTATGAATTGTTCCTGAGTAGTTTTTTTTTTTGTTTAAATAGAAATTAAATATCATTCAAATAAATATTAAATAAAACAACATCGTTGTATTATGCGTAAAGGAAATTACGTTATAATATATATGAAGTTAATATATTACTATTGTAAGTAATTTTATCCACCATTAAGTGCAATGATTTTACTTTGAGTGATGAGGCGCCTTTCGGTCACTTGATCATTGTCAAATCACTGATTATTTTTTTCTTAATTTTTCTGGTGAGGATGTTCGGTCCGTTGTGTTGGTAATTGTTGACGTCATATACGTTTCCTCTTGAGTCTTGTGTATTATGTTTTTGAATATGTCTTCTGTATATGTTGTTTGTAGATTCATTAAATTGTTGTGTATGTTTTTATAAATGTGGTATTTTTCTAGTGAGTTTAGTTCTATTGGGTTATTATTTATTTCAAGTATGGTTAGGTTATTTTTAGGGATGGGCCGATTCCTAAAATTTTCGATTCCAATTCCGATTCTAAAATTTTCCTTTCGATTCTCGATTCTTTAGTCGATTCTCGATTCTTTCAAGTTATATTAGCTTACATGCTAATAATTAATTTAGTTAACATCTTGGTCATATGGCAAAACCTTTTAAAAGTTCTGTTTTAATGTAATAGGCTACACAAAACCTTCAACCATGAGAGTGATATCTGTCTATAATTTATTAAGGTTAAGTTTCGGAGGAATAATATAGTGTTTCTGTTATCCGTCTATTCGCTCAACCGTCATGGCCACGGTTCCGACGGTGACGGTTAATCGAGTTTTTACTGTACTTTTTTGTGTTTTGTTCTGACATTTAGTGAGTGAGAGAGAGAGAGAGAGAGAGACGAGCGATGTCAAAGGACCAGAAATGGTTACGATCTTGATTGCTGTTGCTTCATAAATAATAATATTTTCGTTTACTTTTATCATTTAATTCATTCAAATCAACTAATACATAAATAAGACATAGTTGGTAATTAATTATTTTTCCACACAAATATAATAAATTTTGGTAATAAATTTTGTTTGGTAATAAATTACTCCACACGCATATTTTAATAGTTAACAAAATAGGAATCGGAATCGACGCTTTTATGAATGAAGAATCGAGTATCGACGATTCCTCGATACCACCTAGAATCGACGATTCCTGGAATCGAGAATCGGAATCGGCCCATCCCTAGTTATTTTCGTAATTTGTTATTTCATGTTTATGTGATATTAGG
The DNA here is from genome assembly GCA_036971475.1 of Prosapia bicincta. NCBI lineage: Eukaryota > Metazoa > Arthropoda > Insecta > Hemiptera > Cercopidae > Prosapia > Prosapia bicincta. Next base: position 14,068,961 of record JBAIZL010000001.1, on the reverse strand, counting down.
TGTGCTGCAACATTTGATACTTTTGAATTTTTGTTTTTGAATGCTCTATGATGTTCTTCAAATCTTATTTTAAATGATCTGGTTGTTTTCCCTATGTAAAATGCGTTACAGTTGTTACATGTAATTTTGTAAATTCCTGATAGGTTATGTTTTTCTGAATTTGTTTTGTGGTTTGTGTTATTAAGATATTTTATTATTTTGTTGTTTGGTTTGTATGTTGGAGTGTAGTATTTATATTTTAGGTAGATCTACTAAAAAGATATTTATATAAAACTTACTTCTTCCAGCAAGCGTCCAGCTTCAATTGTAGCCGATAGTCTGATGTCCATGATAAATTGTCATTGCAAAGTTCCAATAGTTTTTGTTTGTAAGGTATTGATGCCTAAAGTATCTGCCTTTAAAAGGTCCCTGGTTCTATTTGGACAACAGCATTTAATGAGGATATGCTCAGGCCTTCTTCTCCACTTCAGGCATAGGACGCATTCTGGTGATGCCGCTAAATTGAACCGGTAATATAACCGGCAATATAAGAGGGAGTATATCTCTTAGTCCGCAGGTTGCATTGCTGAGGCCAATTTTGCTACTTTATCAGCTTCTTCATTCCCTCTAAACCTGCGATGGGCAGGGACTCGCTGGAAAATTATCACTTTGCCTTCATCGTGCAACATCACAATTAACCTCCTCAATTCAGCAACTCTAAAGGAGTATGATGTAGTATATGGCAACGCCAGAACTTGGAGGGCTAATTTCGAGTCAGAGAGTCAATACAAATATCTGATTCGCAGATAGATTGATATTTTACCAGAGCGGCATTAATTGCTAGCAATTCAGCATCCATGCTAGACCAGGTGCTGGCTGGTGCAAAAAAAACGTTCTCCAGTTTCCAGGTTGAATTGGCCTGCTCCTGATTTCCCCTTCTCCGTGGCAACTGATCTGTCTGTGAAGATTTTTACATGCTCGTAATATTTCTGGTGGAGCATTGTTATTGCTTCAGTGCTGAGGTGTTTACATGATTCTCTTTTGTCAATTTATTGGGTAAATCTGTTTCAATCGAGACTCCTATCCATTTGTGAAGAGATTCATCATACACAATAGGGATGTGTTCTGAGCTATTGATAGGTAATTTTGAAGTAATTTTTCTCATTTGATAACTGAAAGAGCTTGTGCACGCGCTTGATAGAAATTATTGCGGCTCTTAAGAAATTATTGCTAGTTGAGGCCATAATCTTTAGAGGCTTATTTTACATTTGTCTTGCTATATATATTTCAATAGGTTCAATGCCCAGTTCAGTCTCCATTGCTGCTATCGGTGTAATCTTCATACAAACCAAACAGAGCCTGAGAGCTGCCGATCACAGCTGTCGTATCTTTGCAAGGTGAGTTGCAGCAGCTCCACCCCACACCTCATAGCTGTAAGTCACCTTGGATCACACAAACGTTAAATGGAACATTTTCATTGTTGTGTCAGCACCCCATTGTCGGCTAAAAACAGCTTTTAGTGCATTTATTCTACGCATACAGGTTTCGAGAATGCGAACAACATGAGCTGTCCATCTAAGTTTTAGGTCTAACACTATGGCCAGAAGTTTAGGTTTTCAGTTGTGCTTTAAGGATTTTCAGGCAACCTTCAGGCTTGGTGTGAAATTGGCTAGAGAGTTTCTTCTTGTGAAAACATTCTGTTTTTTCAGCAGACATTTTAAGATTTCCATATAAAAGAAAATGTCTATAACTCGTCATAAAGCAACCTATATGACACATTCATTTTCTAATATCAGGTATATTCCATATCCATCAATGTGATAATTAACATATACATTTAAGAAGAAAAAAAAACATTTCATCTGTGCACTTCAGGTAATTGATCTGTTTGTCTATTTTGAAGGATGTAAGCTTGTGGTTATGACATTTTATTCAAATCACTGTGAAGTGGTGTCATGGGAATGATTAACTGAAGGCTTCAACAGGCAAGGAATTTCTGTTTGCCTTAAAAATAAGATTGGTAATTTGACCCTAAACATATGTTCTTGCAATAAGCACTTCTTATCTCCTTTATCTTTAAACTAGTAAAACCACTGATGAAATAGTCATTAGGTTTATTGGTTAAGTAGGCATCATTAACATTCTGTTTGAAAAATTTTAACACTATAAACCTACAATTGATGTTCTATACCAAAGAATACAATGGTTTTTCTTCTGTACTGTCAATGTTGTATAGACCAATATTGTAGAATTAAAATGGCTGCCTACCAATGGACAACTGTTCTGCACAGGCAAGGTTAATTTTTCAATATCCTCTTTATATGAAATAATTTGTATATTTATTGTTCATTTTACACTTGATCATTGTAAAATCATGAGTAGAATAGTTACTGATTAGTGCTTAATCAAAATCTGGTTAAATTTTTTTTCCAAAAACTTGTATTTTCTATCTCACTGATGACATAAAGCTGCTCGAAATACATTTTATATATTGACACCTGGTTGATAGTAAAATCACCCTAAATCTGAAATCTATTCTCATTTCTACTTCATTACGTTACTGAATTGCAATTGATTTCAACATTCAGAATCATCATACTTGTATATCAAAAACATCATGTATCAGCTTCAGCATAATTTTTAACCTGCACAGTATCTAACCTTCTATTCCAGATATTATTTTAGTCACTATAGATAAATATTTCTATAGGTAATCGTCTATGTATACAAACAATCCTCATGCTTACGGCCCATCAAACTTAAAATGTAAAATTTTATGGGCTATCAAATTTAAAATGTAAAACTTTATGACTGCCAATTTTACTTAATGTAAAAGTTATCTTTACAAAAGTAAGCCTATTTTAATTCTAAAAAAAATTTAAATGTGTTTAAGAAATTTATTTATAAATGAAACGTTAACTATTCTCGCTATGAAGTATTCTTTTCTATATACGAGGCGTATTTTTAAACTAAGGGCCGTTTGTTTATATTTCCTCATAGTTCGAGTGGACGCCGCAACGAGGGCTTGCGTCGTGTCCTGGCATGCCTTGGCAACAACTACGCTCAGTTACAGCTGTGTAGCTAACCTGTGCGTTGTGTTCTGTGCTTGCGAAATGTTCAAGGTTATCGAATCGCCCGCCCCTTGCGAAGTTCGTTCGGTGATACGGTTTTTGCCGGCAAGAAACATGTCTGCTGCAGAAATTCACCGACAGATTTCTGAAGTTTACGGTGCTAATGCCATGTGTGAAGGAAGAGTGCGTAAGTGGGTTCGAGACTTCAAAGATAACCGCGACAATGTCCATGACGAACCGCGATCTGGTTGTCCATCTTTAATGTCAAACGAATTGCTAGCTTCAGTTGAAGCAAAAATTCGTGACAACAGACGCTTCACGACCACTACTCTCTCACACGAATTTCCTGAAGTTTCGAGTTCTGTGATTTACAAAATTGTTCATGAAAAATTAAACTTTAAGAAAATATGCTTGCGTCAGGTCCCTAAACTCCTGACGGAGGAGCACAAACACAAGACTCAAGAGTTCCTTGAACTTTCTGACACGTTATGACAAAAATGGTGACAACATGCTGAGTCGGATCGTAACTGGAGACAAAACGTGGGTTTCGCATTTCACTCCCGAATCGAAACAACAAAGCATGGAATGGAGACACACGCAATCTCCCGTAAAGGTCAAAGCCAAACAGACTTTGTCACAGCGCAAGATCAAGGCGTCCGTGTTTTGGGATAGGCATGGTGTTTTTCTGGTCGACTTTATGGAACAACAATAAATGCAGAAGCCTACTGCAAAACCTTGAGGAAGCTGCGCAGAGCAATTCAAAACAAGAGACGTGGCATGTTCACAAAAAGAATTTTGTTTCTGCACAATAATGCAAGGCCTCACACTGCTGCTCAGACCCGAGCTGCATTGGACTCTTTTGGCTGGGAAGTTTTGGACCACCCACCCTACAGCTCTGACCTTGCGTCGAGCGACTTTCATCTCTTCCGTCATCTGAAACATCACTTGGGTGGCAGCCGTTATAACGATGACAACGAATTGAAAACGGCCGGCTTCTTGGTTATCACAGCAGGCGGCAAGTTTTTATGAAGAAGGTTTCCAAAATTTAGTTGTGCGATATCATAAGTGTTTACAAAAACTTGGAAACTATGTAGAAAAATAGATAAAAGTATGTAGATTCCGAAAATAAAATTAGCTTTTGCAAATTTTCTTTTGTTTTTTTTAAATTTTCAAACGGCCCTTACTTTAAAAACACGCCCTGTAGGTTTCACCCATATTAGAGCCTTTGATGTATTATATTATGTGCTTCTGCATTCCAAATTCTGCCTGAGAAGATAAAACAATGCTGCATAGCAATTTATTGTTACATAAGGCCAAGCATGTGCCTCTTCAGAGATAAACAACAGTACCTTACCTAGTACAGAAAAATGTGCAGAGAAATACAGTGAACATACCTTTATCATTCTGAATTTTTCTATTTAGACTTCTTTAATAAGTTCACAGCATTGTTCCAACACACTTGCAATATATCAAGGAATTTAGGTTAATTTTAAATTTCTTATACTGAAGAAACACATTTTACATTTTGAAAAACTTTCAATAGTCATAAAGTATTGAATGTCTGACTGTCATTGTATAATGGAAACAAAGATTATTACTAAAGTATTAGTGACTACAATTCATCAATGCAGCTACAATACATAGAGTGTTTATTTAAAATATGATGAAATTTAAATTTAGAATGAGTATTATTTAATCAATAAATTCATATAAACTTTAATTATTGATGTGTGCAAAGATTGATAAAGATATTAAAAAATATATTTCAAATTAAATACATGAAAACACAAAAGACACACACATGTACAATACATTGTAAGTAATTATTTAGAGAACTAAGAGAAACTATTAACTTACTATGCTGACGATTCAAAATTCGAATGTCATTGATAATACCTAAACTGCAACTCAAAACAACCACTACATCATTTTATAGCAACTAAAGCTACTCAAATCTATTTTATGAAAAAAATGTTATACAAAATCGTTTTGGGCCTGGTAAGTTGCAATCAGGATTAACACTTTCCTTACAAATTATTTTAAACATTTGAAGGAGAATCTACATGTTTCTGGAATAGATATGTTGTGGGCAGGGCTTATGCAGTATAAATTTCTCCTATGAATAAATTAAAACTCTGCTGAAACTCTTTTAATGTTCACAACGGCCTACATAGATAATGCTATGAAAAAAATGTACATGTTGTTTGCTTGGCTTAAAAATGAGACATTTAGTTTGAAAAAACTTCATTCCAGGTGTTAATCAATTGTTCGAACAGATACAAATTTTCAGAAAACTTAAAGACTTATGCTATCAGAGCATAGATCAAATAGACTGTTTAAAGCTGTTATTTCACAGCAACAACATGTTTTAACATTCTTTTTTTATTGTTAATCGGAAACCTAGGCACACAATCTTGACAGTGACTCATTTCATTCTCAAATCTTCAGTTAAAATTCACTGAATCTAGCTTCAATATAAATCAATAGTCTCTGACATTATTTCAATAATCTGTCAAAGATTGAAGAACAAATTTTCGAATTTTCTGAAAATTTTTGTCTACTCAGGCAGTTGATGAGCCTCCGGAACAAGTCTTGTTATCAATAAAATGTCGCCATACTTTCAGCCTCAGCAGCGTTCTTACTGAGCAGAAAGCAAAATTTTGCAGCCAAACTTCTTTAATCAAACCCGTCATCAAGTAAGACCAAAAGAGCACAAAACAGAGCTATCAAAAAGTATTCCTATAGATGAATAAGGCAAATCAACAAATTGGGCACTACTGAATTTACAATGAGTTGCAATAGTACATTTAGAGTGGGAAAATTATAATGCACTAGACCCATTCACAGCAGAGCTAATCTGCGAACTTTTGAGTTCCCTTTCTTATTTGTATTTAAAAATGCTGTTTTTTTTTTACTAAGAAATTGTTCAACCTAACACTTTTTAATACTCTTTTAGTATTATTGTATTTTTAGAATTTTGTTCTATGTAAACTTATTTTAATTCATTTGCAATTACCTCATTACCAGGAATACGAGGTAAACGTTGAGCTGGAGTGCCTGGTCTAGGGAAGAACTGATTGATAAACAAAGAAGGGAATTTATATTTAGAGCACAGAGATAATGTTTGTTCAAAGTCCTGCTCTGTTTCCGTAGGAAAACCACAAATGATATCTGTAGCTATAGTTACTCCTGGTACTCTGAAACATGTGTTATAATACAGTGTTATATATAAAAACTCAGTGCATTTACTTTTACAAAATACAACAAATAGTTGAAAAGAAGATAGAAAGATCAAGATTCAAATGGCAATGGCAAAATAAGAGAATGGAGGGAGGGAGAGTACTCAGAAATCAAGGGATGAAACGGAATACCAAAGGTGGATCGTTAAAGAGAGAAAATTAATGTTTGTAGAAGAAACGAGCACATGAAGATTGACTATAGGAATTTAGAAAATATAGATAATTTGTCTGGCAGAACTTTCCTCCACTGGATGACGCAAAAAATTAAAAATTGTATTTTTAACCGTGCCATTATGCACTTAATATAAAGGATTTGGGGAAGTACCGCCATTCCTGTGTAAAGCGAAAAGTTCAAAAGGGGAAAGACATTGATCTTGGAGTCTGTCAGTATGTTTCCAAGTGTATAAGAAGAAGTATGATTTGAGAGTCTGTTTATCTGAAGACGTTATTTGAGCCAGTTGTGAATTATGTTTACTTATTTGATTTTGCCAGACAAAAAGAAACAAAAATAGCAGACATTCTATTGACCTCTTCTAATGAGTGAAGGTAATGTGTGACAGTAATGTTTTATGGAAGAAGGGAGAGACAGGGACACCTGAATATTATCACAATCTGATTCTGAAGGTATATTCCAATGTTTGTGAAAAATGCTGGTTTACACTGACAGGTCTTTATAAACATTTTCCTCAAGTTTAGTGTGGTGTAGAGGTTTTTACAGGAAACTTAATTACAAGAAATTCTGTGTTCACTGGGTACAAAAATTGCTGACCAAACACATAGTGCCAGATTAACTTTGGCATTTCTTTTGCACTATAACAACGAAAATAAAGTGTTTCTCAAAAACATCCCTACTATTGATAATAAGTCAATCCTGTATGTATACATAGAAACAAAAATGAGTTGATAGAAAGCGGCCTCCCCAATTTACCATAAAACCCAAGAAAGAGTGTAAGACCTGGTCTTGTTCTTGAAGTTTCCAAGGTCTATTAGGGGAGGGTGATGGGCCCTAAGACCAAGTCCCCAGTTTGGGGGTCCGACCCTAGGGTAAAGCCACTGGGGAGTGGATAAAAGTTCAATTGGACTACCTGGGCTGTAGTAATCAGACGAGGTATATTGGTGTACAAAGACCTTTTTGTATGAATAGTTCTGAAAAAGCGAACGAACCACTGTTTCTGTTTGGAGTTTGTCTCATCCCAGTGGCAAGCCAGTGACCAGTCTAGGCTTTACAGAAAGTTCAAAAGACTCATACACACTGATATCACGGGTCGTGATATCTAGCTCCCCCCTGCCTTGGGTGACATCAGTCACCCGGACGGGTGTCACAAAGTTTGAAGTTGGATTCATGGAAGCAGAGGTACTAGGTAGTAAACAAATTGTTCCCCATCATTCTGTGGTTTGGAGCAGGTCAAGAGTTAAATTAACCAGAACAATAGGCTTATTTTAGTCGCATAAACACACGAAATATTATGTTGCCTTGTTATTGCGTGATAATGCACAACTCTACTTAATCAATTCAAGGGTTCTTTTTAATCATTCTCTGTAAAGCCCGGATTTGGCACCAGCGACTTTCACCTTGACACCAAATGAAAAGTTAGGTTGCTCTTAGTTCTTTGAAGATGATGAGGAACTGCGAGACAGTATTGCTATGTAGCTGAAAGACAGTAGATTTTTTTACAACAATATTTCTTAGATTATTAAACATCATAAGAACCTTAATCTAAAGTGAGTATATAGGAAAACAGAGTTAAACTCTTGGAATATCTTGTAGACTATCACTTTTAATTATTGATCAACTGACACTTAGTATGATGAAAGTTTCATTCTTTTTCTCAGCCACGCGAGCTGTAAAAAGAAATCTTCTATATTTATGGATGGTTTTTGTATAAGCTGCCATACTGATTTAGATTGGCTCCGGCTTCTATAACAAAATCTAAAAGTTCATCTTCATACAATAAACTACAGCAACGACTTTTTGATGCACCTCCTATGGAATTCATTCTTTGAAATGTATTTATTACAATATTGCAAAATGATACTTTTGTTTCTGGGAAAATGTTTTAAACTTTCTGATAAACTAAATCTATACACATATTGAGACCTTTAAAACCAGGTTTCATTAAAACAATACATTCCTAAATTGTTAATATTTTCACTGTAACTTGTTCACAATAAAAAAAAACTGATGATAGACAAAACTAGCAACATGTGGCACTTTCAAAGTCTGTTATGTCGAAGAAGTTTTCATAAAATACACAAAAGAGTAATGTAAACAATACAATAAAGGCAGCAAGGCTATTATTCTAGAGAATTTTTTCAACATAGTTTATAAATTCACATTTTTTTTTAATAAAAGAATTATTTTGGTCTTCAAAATATTTTAGCTAGAGTTCAAAATCAAACTGAAATAACATTTATAACTGTAAACTGCAGTCTAATTGTAATGGCTCTTCCAATAAGTTTAGTCACTATTGTGAAACTATGTAATTGACTATGTAGTGGCATGTACATATAGTGTGAAGTTAAACATGGTCACTGATCGATATAGTTTTAGAAGACTATAATTAAAAATTAACTTAACTAAGTGAATACATAAGGTTTATTTGCTGATGCGTTTCAAAACAATCGTTCCTTTTACGGAAAGCCTCTACTGGCGGCATACACGTTAGGTACAAAGGTTGTCGGGATAGATTTATAACTTGCGTAGAGGCTTTGCTTCGTAAAAGGAACAATTATTTTGAAACGCACCAGCAAGTATGCCCTATGTATTCACTTAGTTAAGTTAATTTTTAATTATAGTTTAATCAGTGAATTCAAGATGATTATATCAAGCAACTTTTTTTAAAAGAGTTAAATAAAAGTTAGAAAATGTAACTATGAGTAGAAAAACTTGCTCAGGATCGAATGGAGCTATCTTAAATTTTGAGAAAATAGGCTACAAAAATTTAAACCGTGTTAATGAAAGGTTTTTTTACCTGGATCTAAAAAATTGTTCATTAAGAAAATTTGTTCTTAACTATAATTGTCTCCAAATTTTAAGCAACAAACAATTTTAAGCAAAATAGTTTTCCGTAAATAAACTAGAAAACTATATATATGGTCCTTTAAAATGACAAAAAAAAATCAACTTTTGTGGATTGAAAATAAATTAAAAACCTGTAACCATGAAAGATTTTTAAGGACTAATTATATTTGAAATACTATTTATCTTTCAGAATGTGTTGTTTATGGATCAGATAGAATACAAACTTTTCTTTTAAGAAATCAACAACTCTCTCAAAGTCTGCTCTTGAATACTCCCTCTTCATATCACTAAGTACAGCATCACTCCCGGATTGTACAGGAACATGAAGAAATGCATATACTCTATCATGGTTTAATATTTTGCTTATTTCCTATAAAAACAATGGATACCTTTAATTAATTATCTATACATATTTTTTCTAAAAGAAAAATTTTAATCAAGTGTTTCATACAGTTGAAGATTTTATATTACAACATAATAGAACTAAATAATTTGTATTAGTAAAAAATATATTTATAGTTTTTTAAAACAAATTATTATTTCCACACAAAGTTATCCCATTATTTTTCTACAGTTTCAACCATTAATCATAGAAATGTGTTGCTTGTGATGTAAATCACATAAGAAAAACTTATATCCCTTCAACAGCTAACCACACAATGACAACTTAAGGTACAAATAAGACATCAGTAGATACAGGGTCTAGAGACAGTCTTCGTAGAATTAATCTTCATCAAACTTTAGTTCTCAGGAGTATCAATGTTTAAAAATAAATACATTTCTACAAAAGCCTTAATAAAAAAAATCAGGTGTTTTATTGTGATTATGAATAGAATCTTCTACTGAAATGTATGTATCAATTTATCATTACCAGAAGTGTATCATAGATATTTTAATTTTTGTTAATTTCTTCTAAACATTAAATTTATTATAGTGTTTCCCCATTACACTACACAAATTTGGAGCTGGGTTGGTTCGTTCTGGTTTTAAAAATGCATCAGCCTGTAGCTCACAAGATAAAGGAATTTTCTACTCTCATAAAAGTTATTTATATTTACCACAAATCTACACAAAACTGCCTCAAAATCAAACCACTAGGTTTCAAGTTCAAGTATTTTGATGAGTGTTTCATCTCTGTTACATCCTTCACATTCTTCTGATTTTATGTCCTCAAATTTCTAATTGTAATATTATGTAAAATAAAAGGATGAATCTACCAACATAGCTGATGACAAAACATAATGACAAAGCATAAAAACAACAGTAAACATAGGCTCTAATAAGTTTTTTTTTTTAAACAACCGACTTCAAAAAAAAAAGAACCTGAATATATAATTTTACTTACTAAAAATTAAAAAAAAATAATTTATCATTAGCTTACTACCCACAAAGTTTAAAAGTCGGTGCCAAATACTTGGACTCATATTCAACATACTGGGAACATGGAAAAAAGGGGTTTTTACATGATGTTGGAGCACCTTGGCATATAGAATAACCAATTATGATATAAACACAGGATTTTAAATCATTTCTTCCATATACTCATTTTACAGATATAAGAAATTTATTAAATTTATGAAACAAAAGGTTGAAGGAGATATCATCTCTTATATTTATAAGCATCTACAGTAATCTCAATTTCCGTAGTCTGTACATCTGAATTAAAAATATGCATTCACATATTTTCTATCAAACAAAATCAGATGTTGTGTGGTCTTTTCCGAGAATAAAGATCAACTATCGTCCTGCATATTCTCATAATATCGAACACATGAAATTTTTAGTTCGTGAGAAGACTCTATAAATTGCTATAACCAATGATGGGGAATCAAGCAATGAAAAAGTTGATTGTTTCAAAAATGCTTGGAATAGATTTGATGGATTAGCAAATGCAAGGCATAATTGTGCCACTGACTTTAAAATTTTGTGGGTAACAAGCTTATGATAAATTATGTTTTTGATTTTTTACTATTTAATAAGTAAAAACTCAGATTCTTTTTTTGAAGTTAGGTCTGCTTTTTTTTAAACTTTATTTCTTCATTTTTAGAGGTATAATATTTAATTCATATCTAAATTATAATTGAATTTTGTTTCATGCTGTTGGTTAGATTGGCAAAATTGCCAATTTAATCTGGTCATACAAATTTTTGAGGTGTATATCCCTCTAACAATATTGTTCAAATAATTCACATGCTCTCGAACAATACGATAAACATATCAGTTTATCAGACAGATAAATTGAATAATTTATGTTGAAAATTCCCTTGATAAACTTTCCTAAAATCCCATATAGTATTTCTTATCTTACAATAATTTTTTTTCAACTTTTCATTTCTATTTAGAAATGTGTTAATAATCATGAAACGCAAAATCTCAGGTATATATACAATAACTATTAGGAGAAACGATTTTTTACATATAAAATATTAATAAAAAAAAGTGAAAATTGATAGTAAAGATATATTTATGAATATAAAGTTTATATTTAATAAATTTATCTGTTCATATTTAGTGAAGTAATAAAGTTTTTCAGTCAGGATTATTAGACATCTCATTTATGGTAAATGAACTGAATTGTATTTTCAGTATAAATAATGTGGAAAATTTACTCATTAGAATCCGACGATGTTCATTCTAAGCAGTTATCTCAAGAAAGAAATAAAAAAATCTATTAGTAATTTAATTCCTATATTTATACTTTTGTTCTATATTATTTTTATATGTGGTAGAATATTACATAAAATAAATGGTGTAATTGTTTAATTTCCTTATTAGTTATTTTATAGTTCATTATACTAATTAAAAAATCGCAAACAAAATTTTTTTAGATTAAACAGCGTATTATTGTTGAAAAAATCAGACGGATTGGTGGGTCCACCAGGAGGGATTCCCCTTTCATTTGCAAGCAAAATCACTTTGATCAGTTCAATACTTCCAAACTATAGTAGAACAAACATACAAATCAAATACAAAACCTCCTCCTTTTTTGAAGTCAGTTAAAAAGTAGCATTAAACAAGATAAAAAGAGTGTGTATGCATAATTGAGCTGAACAGAAATTTGAGTATGTAATTTTTTAAAAATGTATGATGTATAAAATTGTATGATATACAATGATTGGTTTATATATATATATATATATATATATATATATATATATATATATATATTGTGATATTTAACGTCGTCCATTATTTTTCCATTGCACTGACTTTATAAGGTTATTATTGATAACTGTAAACAATTGTTCCACCACTACGAGCAATTAATTTTTACCTTATTTTTAATAATTAAAAGCTGATATTTTTGTATAATATCTATGTGAAAAAATATTTATTAAAATATATAAAATATATTAAAAACCATTTATTTCTATGACCTTACCTCAAGATGCTCCAAAATATAAGGAGGATTAGTCATTCCAATCCGTAACATACAGTTTGATGGTATAACATCTATCAATTTCCATAATACTTCAGGAAGACTGGATCCAATATCACGTCCATAAGCTCCAGTATCTTCAGAAGTTAACCAGACCTCTTTCACTCCCTCAGCAAATGACTCACGAGCTCTTTCCACAATTTCATCTAACAAATATTTTGCTCATGTCAAATATAACGATCTTATAATATACACAAATAGCAATTTTTGAAAGATGAAAACAAAGTTGGTCACCAAAACATTTCTACATTACTATAACATAGGTTTATAATTTGTTCATACATTGTCTCAACGAGGTCACTTTGTTGGGATCTTTCTCTCGTGAATAGTGGATGCAATATAATAAAACTTGATATAGAATTAAGTAAGAAATTAAAGTAAATTTATAAACAACTGACTAAATAATTTAAACATTTCTGTTTGGATAAAAAAAAAATTAACAAAAGTTTATATACACACTGTAACATTTTGAAAATAGCAAGTAAGAAAGGCACTATATATAATAAAATACAAATATGTAAGTAAATCCAAACAAAAAAATAACCAATTATGAAAAAAAATGTATATTTAATCAAGCTTGTAAAATGTTAAAGAATGTATTAATGTAGATTTTAAGAATATTTTTTTTATTTAAATTAAATTAGGGGACATTGTAACATTTATAGAATGGGCTATAATGTTGTTTAAGAATTGGAAGAATAGATTTAACTCAAACAAAATATGAAATCGGAGAAATTAAATAAGAAATTGGCTAGATTAAAATTGAAACTAATTTTAGGTAAAAGCCTAGAAAAGGTTGTAACATATAAACAAGATATTTGAACTGTAAAATGCATTAGGAAATTTGTTATATCAAATTACCTAACAAATAAAATTAAAACAAGATAATCTAATAATAATTATATTTAAAGAAAATTGTAAACTTTAGTAACATAGGGCATAAGTAATTGCTTGAGAGATAGAAGGTCGAAACGCGATTGTAAACAATGAGGTTATAGGTTATGTTGTATAAATTCAGCCCAAAACACGCACATTTCGGAATTATTACAAAAGTAAAAAGCAAAGACACTGCACACACAAATAATAGTAATTTGTTTATTTAATAAACACTGGAAGGTTTGTTAAGGATAGGAAAGTTGAAACAGTATGTTGACCAAATTAACAATTTCGTTGGTGCATTAGATTTAAAAGCCAAGGAAATAGGTCAGTGTTGCAGTCGACTCTAGTGGGAAAAAATCGAACTTAATTACATGCAAGATGAGTTTTGGAGGTGGAAAGGCCGCCATGTTTTAAATATTTTAAAAGTAGAACGACGCGTCAGTATAGCGTGGGGTAGCCAAAGGAGTGGACCTTTTCTGAGAAGTCAAATTTCCATTTGAAGAATTTCGTCAAAATTATACAGATTTGTGAAGAAACTTGGCCAAATTTCTACAAGGATAAGTGAATTTAAATCTATAATACAGTATTAATATAATTTGAAGTAGCTAAAAGGAATTTAAGTGTGTTAAATATAAAATTTAAAGAGAACTGAATCCTAAGCGGAACTTCGATAATTTATAAGTTAAGTACATAGCGCTATACAAATAAACTTTAGTGAACTTTTAAAATCATAAGGAAATTTAAAATTGTACATTATTAGAATATCTTGAAATTAAATAATAGTTAGTAGTAAGAAACCTGATCCAGTTCAAACAGTTTAGGGACCTTTTTGCTTATTCCAAATTTAAGTTTTTCCATCAGGATGCTATTTATTAAAACTATTTTCTAAATTTAATCTTGTTTATCAAAATTTATTTAATTAACCAAAGAGTTAAAAGATATAGCCCATGCATAAAACCCCGAGATATTAAGAGATCTTAGAAAATAGCCTAGGGTATAAAATTTTGTAACTAAAATTAAAAGAATTGAGTTTAGCCTATTGTGTTAAAACTTGTTAAGTTGTATTTTTTTTGTTCTGTTTATTGTGTGAATTAAAAAATTGTTATAATAAAGAATATAAATTATTCCTGAGTTGTTTTGTGTTACAAAAATAATTTTGTAATAAAAAGAAAATATTACATTTGGCACAACAACGTGGGGCTCTATATAAAAAGAGATAAAGTTTATTTAGAGATTTTGAAACAAAATTAATTTAGAACTTTTTATATGAAAAACATTTGAACTGGAAATAGATTTACAAAAATTTTGTAAAATTAAACACTGAGTTGAATAGAGTCAAGGCTAGGTTTAGTAGAATATAGTATATATATATAAATTGTTTTTTTTTGTATAATAAGTTTACTAATAGCTAAAAAAAGAAAAAACATGTCTGATGAAAGGGAATCGTACAATTTGCGGGGGAGAAGAAAGCTAAAATAGACGAAAAGGAAAAAGAAACTGCCATAGGAAAATAGAACTGGAAAAAGGGACAAGCTTGGAAGTGCAGGAAATAGAAATGGAAGGCACAGATATGCCAATAGGAAACATTGAGGTAGAGGAAGATAGGGGACTACCTATGCAAACCCAACAGGAACGGGGAAATAATGAGAATGTAGATTTAAGGGATATAATGAGGACTTTAATGGAAATGAGCGTAAACATAAATAAAGGGAGAGAGGAAATGAATAGAAAATTAAATGAGAGAAATGAAGAAATAAGGAAAATAAAGAGAGAGATGAAGGAGGATTTAAAATTCATAACAGATGAAATAAGGGAGGATAATAGGAAAATGATAGAGGATAGGAGACGACAGTTGAGGACCGAGAATAATACTGTAATAGAGGATGTGAGAAGAGACTTAGAGGAGAAAGATAGAGAATTAGAGGAGAAGATTAAGAAAAATTTTGAGGAAACAAGAGATATAATAGCTGATGTGGTTGAAATTAATAAAAAAGAGATGGAGAAAGTAGAAACTATAACAAAGCAAAACAGGGAAGAGTTAAGAGTTTTAAATAGGGAGATAGGGAAAATGGAGAACAAAGTGGAGAAAAACACAGAAGAGTTAGGAGAGTTAAAATTAAAGGTGAAGGGGGAAAGAAAGATAACAGATGAGCGTTTTAGGAAAGTCGAAGATATAAGGGAGAAAATATTAGGAGAGCAGGGAAGGTTAAGAAATAAAATAGGAAAAATAGAAATACTGCCAATAAAAAATTTAACAATTCAAACTGCAACTAATAAGAAGACTAAAAGATAAATAAAATGATAATGGTAATAGGAGAAATCGGAGGAGTTGAATATCCGTTTCAATGCTTAGTGGTACCAGGCTTGTTGAGAAAATTTATCATAGGTATGGATATGTTAATGGATGTGAAGGCACAACTCGATTTTGGAAAATGGGAGATGGAATTTAAATATGAGAATAACAGAGAAAATAGAAACTTTGAAGCAGATGAGAGATACAATGGAGATGTAAACAGTGTTGAGGCAAGGACAGGCGTGGGGACAAGAAAAGAGCATGATGCCCACAGTCAGTCGGAAAACTAAGAAAAGTGAAACCATAATAGGAGCTCCAAATATAGAAATAATTTAATTATAAATAATGTACTTATAAATATGGAATTTTTGGAACAAGAGGATGAGAGAAATTATAAATTAGGAATGAATAAGAAAATAAGAAACCCAGAAATAGAAATTAGAATAAAGGAAACAAGTTTACAGGCATTAATAGACACAGGCAGTAATGTGACATGTATCCAGGAGAACTGGATATAAAAAAAAAATCAATAAAATAGGAAGGGAGATATTAAATAGAGATGAAGGAAGCAATATGAATAAACTCTAGGTGACTATATATATAAGAAAACGTTAGCAGGAGATAAGTTTTAAGGGATGGTAACTATATCTACGATAATTTATTGGTAACTTCGTCGAATATTGAGAATAATGAATAAAGATAAATATGAATCTATGATAATAAATATTGAAGCATCGTTGTAATAAATAAAATATGGTAATTGTGTATTTAAACTTCGTCGTATTGTAAGGGAGAATCTGCGTTGATAAATAATGGAACTTCGTCGTATATATTATATATTATAAAAGAAAAATGAATCTATGATAAATAAGTATTAAAACAAAATTTATATTCGTTGATATAGGGACAGTGTAATCGAAGGAGCTATAGATATGATCAAATAGAGGATATAAGATTGCAACCTTTAAAAATATTAGATGTTAAACTTCATACAAAATAAACTTAGATGATATAAGAAAATAATTGAACTAGATGTAAGATTAGAAGAGGAGATAAAATACTAACTTAGAACTGGGAGTTAGATGAAGCTAAAAGCAAAATATGAGATATGAGAGAAATAATAAACAAGGAATAAACAGAATAAGGGAAAGAGAAATGTTATAACCAATTGGACCAAAAGGAAATATAGAAAATACCAAAACTTTAAGAAAGAAAAATCAGAACAAAGACCTAACCTATAAGCAAGTCTATACATACTATCACTCGGATAGGCTGGGATTTAAAGAACACGGTATCAGAGAATATATGTTAAATAAATATTGAATCAGACTTATGATTGGAAAGATTCCAATATAATAAATGTAAAAAAATATATAATTATAGAAGGAATTGTAAATACCAGAACATGATTTATTGTTACTATATGTTAGAATTGTTAAAGAATTGTTGATTGAATGTTAGTTATAAGTATATTGTATTGTTAGAAGATAAGTTAAGTAATATGTAATTGAAGGGCAACAAACAAACAAATTTATTAAGAGGTGATTTCCAAAATGTGGAAATTGAGAAAAAAAAGGAATTTTAAATCAAAATTTTTTTTTATCTAAATTTGGGGACTATGTAACATTTTGAAAATAGCAAGTAAGAAAGGCACTATACATAATAAAATACAAATATGTAAGTAAATCCAAACAAAAAAATAACCAAATATGAAAAAAAGTATATTTAATCAAGCTTGTAAAATGTTAAAGAATGTATTAATGTAGATTTTAAGAATATTTTTTTATTTAAATTAAATTAGGGGGCATTGTAATATTTATAGAATGGGCTATATAATGTTGTTTAAGAATTGGAAGAATAGATTTAACTCAAACAAAATATGAAATCGGAGAAATTAAATAAGAAATTGGCTAGATTAAAATTGAAACTAATTTTAGGTAAAAGCCTAGAAAAGGTTGTAACATATAAACAAGATATTTGAACTGTAAAATGCATTAGGAAATTTGTTGTATCAAATAACCTAACAAATAAAATTAAAACAAGATAATCTAATAACAATTATATTTAAACAAAATTGTAAACTTTAGTAACATAGGGCATAAGTAATTGCTTGAGAGATAGAAGGTTGAAACGCGATTGTAAACAAGAGGTTATAGGTTATGTTGTATAAATTCAGCTCAAAACACACACATTTCGGAATTATTACAAAAGTAAAAAGCAAAGACACTGCACACACAAATAATAGTTATTTGTTTATTTAATAAACACTGGAAGGTTTGTTAAGGATAGGAAAGTTGAAACAGTATGTTGACCAAATTAACAATTTCGTTGGTGCATTAGATTTAAAAGCCAAGGAAATAGGTCAGTGTTGCAGTCGACTCTAGTGGGAAAAAATCGAACTTAATTACATGCAAGATGAGTTTTGGAGGTGGAAAGGCCGCCATGTTTTAAATATTTTAAAAGTAGAACGACACGTCAGTATAGCGTGGGGTAGCCAAAGGAGCGGACCTTTTCTGAGAAGTCAAATTTCCATTTGAAGAATTTCGTCAAAATTATACAGATTTGTGAAGAAACTTGGCCAAATTTCTACAAGGATAAGTGAATTTAAATCTATAATACAGTATTAATATAATTTGAAGTAACTAAAAGGAATTTAAGTGTGTTAAATATAAAATTTAAAGAGAACTGAATCCTAAGTGGAACTTCGATAATTTATAAGTTAAGTACATAGCGCTATACAAATAAACTTTAGTGAACTTTTAAAATCATAAGGAAATTTAAAATTGTACATTATTAGAATATCTTGAAATTAAATAATAGTTAGTAGTAAGAAACCTGATACAGTTCAAACAGTTTAGGGACGGACCTTTTTGCTTATTCCAAATTTAAGTTTTTTCATCAGGAAGCTATTTATTAAAACTATTTTCTAAATTTAATCTTGTTTATCAAAATTTATTTAATTAACCAAAGAGTTAAAAGATATAGCCCATGCATAAAACCCCGAGATATTAAGAGATCTTAGAAAATAGCCTAGGGTATAAAATTTTGTAACTAAAATTAAAAGAATTGAGTTTAGCCTATTGTGTTAAAACTTGTTAAGTTGTATTTTTTTTGTTCTGTTTATTGTGTGAATTAAAAAATTGTTATAATAAAGAATATAAATTATTCCTGAGTTGTTTTGTGTTACAAAAATAATTTTGTAATAAAAAGAAAATATTACAAGTACTCAAGCTTCCGTTAAATTCAAGTTCGGCTAGCCGGTTTCATATACGGACTAAAGTACTGATTGGATGGATAGGAAACTATTCAAAGATTTGTTTTTTAATGAGATTATGTCAGAAACTGAAAGGTTTTTAAAAGCAAAGAATTTGCCTCGTAAGGCTATTTTACTGGTACATAAAGCACCCAATGAAGGTCAACTGTAATCTGATGATATCTGTGTTTTACATCTTCTCGCAAATGTTATGAGCCTAATCCAGCCAATAGATCAGAGTGTTCTGGAATGTATGAAAAAAAGTACACAAATTACATTTTACAATTACTCTTGCAAGTGGCTGAATGGGAAGAAAGCATTGTAGGCTTTCTAAAAAAAATTACAATTAAGGGAGTTGTGTATTAGATAGCTCAACCATGGAACAAAATAAAAGAAAAAAACATCAAATAAGCCATGGAGTAAAATCCTGAGTCAAATTCACTATGTTTTTATATATTTTACAATGACAGTTGGCTGTGTTATTGATCAACATGAAGAAACAGTCTGACTTATCTTACAAAGAAACTTTCAGGTTGTTAAAATTCTGATGTGAACAATTTGAGATAACAGATCTCACGATTATTGAAATGGTACAAAAAACTACTTAAGACAGTAATGACGAGAATAAAGATGAAGGTTAGACCAAGACCTTCATACATATACATATATGAAACAAAAGAAACACAGTTTAAATATCTTTTTGAATTTACAACAATTTCCAAAAAGCTTAGTTTTTAAACTGGAAAGTAGCATCAACTTTTAATTAGTTTCTTTTCAATTAGGGCCTAATTTTATCTTTAATCAGTTACTTTCATTATTTACAAATTTTTAACTCTAGTCAGTTACATTCAAGTAGGCTACCTACTTTCACTACGAAGATCACTACCCTTTTCTTCATCTATCAATAATTAAAATATAAAATTAAAATTACTAAATAATAGAGAAGTATACATTGTTTGAATAATTATTTGATATCATGAAATTATTAACCCTGAAAAGGATACATAATTATTTTTTCTGAAGATGCTGGTACTGTTTTATCTGCAAAAAGCTTTGAATAATACTATTAAAACTATTGTTGTTTTTGAAATATTTTTAATTTAGTAACTATATTACAAGAAAACATATCACCATATTTTATATATATTATTATCACCATATATATATATTTTTTATATGGTTCTTCAAATCTTATTTTAAATGATCTGGTTGTTTTCCCTATGTAAAATGAGTTGCAGTCAAATCGTTGCAAACTACTGCAATGCATTTTACATAGGGAAAACAACCAGATCATTTAAAATAAGATTTCAATAAGATTTCATTCTAAATAAGATTACAGAGCATTCAAAAATAAAAGTACAAAAGCATCAAATGTTGCAGGACACCTAATATCACATAAACATGAAATAACAAATTATGAAAATAACCTAACCATACTTCAAATAAATAATAACTCAATAGAACTAAACTCACTAGAAAAATACCACATTCATAAAAACATACACAACAATTTAATGAACCTACAGACAACAAATGCAGATGACGTACTATTTAAAAACATTATATACATGGCTCAAGAAGAAATATATATGACGTAAACAAATACCAACATCATGGACCGAACATCCACACCAGAAAAATAGAGAAAAATTATTCAGTGATTCGACAATGGTGCCTCATCCCATAAGGTAAAATATTGCACTTAGTGGTAGAAAAAATTATTTCCAAGTAATAATAATAACTTCATATATATAATGTAATTCAATATATATTCATGTACAAGAAGACTATATATAATTGTTTAACCTTAGATGTCTCACTGACTGCTACAAAGATAAATATTCTAACTTTAAATTTTACTAATAATTTTTTTTATAATTCAGTTAGTACTTAAAGCTTCATGACCCGGGGAGGATGAGTTTCCAGAATTTTTTTTTTGAGGAAGTAAATTATAAATTTATATTTTAGTGTAATGACCATATAACCATAGCCAGATCAGTGTGTGACACTTAACAAAGCACAATGACGACAGACTCAAACTTTCAAGTAAAACCATATTGAATATCTACTTTCAGTTGTTACTCTAGTTACCTGGAGAATAACTGCCTAAGTCTCCTCGAGCATGTTTTGTCTTGCAATAAGTACATTGATTTAAACATCCAGTATTGATAGCTATTATTTCTATTAGTGGATTTCTTCTTACTTTAGGTAAAGTCAAAGAAGCTCCTCCTCTCTTCTTACCAGCTACCTTCTTTTGTCCTAACAGACGAACTGAATTACCTACAAAAAAAAAAAAAAAAAAACTGAATCATCAAATAAATGGTCAATGTGAATTCATCTCCAGATCAATACAAAAAATGAAATGTCTTCAATGATGATAACACAATTTTATTTATGATGTGATAGCTAACTAAAACCTGATACTATAAAGTTTACTATTTTATAAGTAGTGTATAATGAACTATTAAAAATTAGGGATGGTCGATCCAGTGACTTTAATGGATTGGTGATTTTAGTGACAGCACCAAGCTTGGATCAGTGACTTTTACTAGTAACTTTAGTATCGGTGACAAGGGATACTGAGACATCTCTGTATGTGCCAATAACGGGCAGGCATACTAAACTAGTGACGAAAGAGAGTGGCGGTGACATTATTGTTAGGAAGTTACTGCAACATACACTGGGGTAGTAAATTATGTAATCTTATATGAAACTACAAAATAACAGTTTATTTACAACATATGGTTTAAATACAAAATACAGTTTATTTACACTATTGGATATTTGTATCAACAAAAAGGATTCGTCTGACCTTATCAAGACTTTAACGAGATCTTCTGTCATTTAAATGTAACCTCGCATAGAGAATAGTCGCTCGCAAGGTACGAATGTAGCCAGTCCACAAAAATGTTGTTTTGCTAGTTTGTTTAAATTAGGATAATTATAGGAGTTCTTTGCTCACCATTTCAGTGCATCTTCATTTCTATTTAGAATAGGGTCCTCTAATTAGTGACTCGCTTCAACATTTTTCCTTATTGCAAAGCTCATTTTGCTTAAAAATAAACACATATTAAGAATTAAGAACAAACTATAGCGCCTACCGCATACAACACTGTCACTGTCCTGAAATCTGACATAATTCGCTCACTCACATACGACAACAATGAGCAGAACTAGTGACAGCGACAAGCTGATAGACGAGCTGTTAGAGTAGAGCAAGTGACAGCGCCATATAAACCAATGACAGCAGCAGTAAAATATCAGTAACTTTCTATCCAATGACGATGTCGTTTAGCTTCCGATCTATCCATTGTCACTGGAACTGGCATTTTCCATATTTTGTCATTGGTACCACCAGCGATAAAACGAAAACGAATATCAGTAACAAGTTACCAAGACCATCCCTATTAAAAATGAGGTTATGTGAATATTCTCCAACTTTTGAATGAAAGAAATTTTATCAACAAAACATTGCTTCACTTTCCTATGCTTTTACATACTATGCTATGTACATATATTATACATACAGGTCTGTTGTTTACAGACTAGATTTACAGGTTAGAATATTTTTTATTTTGTTTTTGTATTATAGTTTTTTTCATTTTGTATTTTTTATCATTAGCAAAAAAACATAAACCTAATGTGTAATATAGAAATGGAAAGCTTAAATTCTATAATATTAACTAAGTAATTGTTTTTGCTCTAAAAAATATTTCCCAATATATTTTACTACCTTTATTTTCCAATTTTAAAAAGAATTTTCTTATTTTTAAAATTCAACACATTTCAATTTTTTTTTTTATGTATACACTCTAAATTATTTACACTCTAATGTATAACCCTAAAAATATATTTTTATAAGCTAAATTTTATTTATAAAAATATGATTTTGACATAAATGTCTACATTTAACATAAATTTTAAATCAACATGTTTAACAAATGTTCTATTGAACTTTTAACAATTTTTTTCTACACACAGCTATGATTTCCTGATTAAAGTTATATTAAACTTTCTGTTCCATCATTTTTAAACAATGTTTTCTGTGCCAAAAATTATTTGAAAAAAAAATGTTATTTATAAATTTACAACAAATTTTATTTCTGTACCAAAGCAAATGCATACAAAATTTAATGTTGTTTACATTATATGCTACAAAAAGTGTTACACATCAGTTTAATATGACATACGAATAATTTATAAAAAAAATTTCTTCACACACAAATAACAGATGTCCAGGTCTATTTTCTGGTTTAGTCTTCCATCAACCGGAGGTTTTATCCTAATTATTTCAGAAGAGAGGGGGTGGAAGAAAATTTAAAAATATCAACATTATTCCAATTTACTATTCAAATATTACCTTTTAATGTTTCTTCAACAACTTCTACAACTCTGTCAATCTGTTGAACTCCAATTACACTCAGACCTTTCAAAAATTCACTTTTTGGAGCTCCTTGAGGCACACATCCAGCTACAACTACAAATTTACCATTTCGTCTTCCATCTTCTATTTCATTTCTGAAATTCAAATAAAATAAAGAATGATTTGTATTAATTTTTTTACAATGTTATTAGTTCTGCATATCTACAAAAAACTAAAAGGTAAATACGATGGACAAAATTATTTTAAATTAAAAAAAAAAAGAATTGTTATTTAAAGAAACCAAGAATGTATGTAAGACGGTTTATCCATATACACTACACATATAGAGCTGTTGCATTTATAGCTGAAGATTATGAAATATTTCATCAATATTCTGCCCAAAATCAAGTTACTCTCCGATGTGATAAAAGAGTAGTTCATCTCCTAAAATGGCTGTTCTCAATGTTATAATAAGCAAGTTTTCAGAGTGACCACTCAGTTATAACTTTTTAATCCCCATACATTTCTCAGATCAAAATAATAAAATTCCTGAACTTTGACTAAGTTACAGTAACAATAATCCCGATCTAGACCTAAAATTAACCTGTAGGTACAACACAATTTAGATAGCTTAAAAAATTAATATAAAAGGCAAGTAAGAGAGTATAAGAACATTGTATTAACCTCACTTTAACCAAAACCCCTGCCAGCCCCCACATCATCATGGCGAGAATGACACTGAAAACCCACTAACCATCTTCAGTCCAATACACTATCATAGATGAGCACAACAGACTGCAGTTTTCGTAACCGTAAATTCGAACTAAATTCTCTGATAAAACAGATCAGTGCGTATTTTTTATGATTAAAGTACCCAACTTATCTGAAATACACGTTGCAGACCCTTTTTCAGATATGTAATATTTTGGATAACCCCCATTAACATACATTCAACCCAAATAGGTTTATTGTTTCCATGCAGTACCCAATACCCAAACACAAGCAAACCTGTAAATCACTATTTAATTATTACAGTACACATATTTCTCAAAATATCATAATAAATTTCCAAGTGATTCTGAGTGTGTTATAATAGTAAATGTATGAAACATTAATATAAGCAAGCTAAGCAAAAGTTGAGTTATTTTAAAAGCTGACAAGGATATAAAAAATAAAAGAAGTTGATATCGGTAATTAGTTATGGAAATAAGAAATTTTGTAAAAGATACTTAGAGGACTAGGGTAGAGTTTTTTGTTATGAATTAGTAACTAAAAAGGGACAGGAGAATTCGCAGATATGTCACGTTCACCTTAAATAAAAATAATAATTTAAAAGGCAGTTTACTTAGAACTTTCACAAAATAATGGCTAGTGAAAATCCTCTAGCATACAAATATCAAATTTAGTTAACAGAGGCGAAAATATCTGTTCTTGATAAGCTAGAAAATTTAGCAGGAATTGGAAGGATGTGCTAGAGAGACCTAAGTCCTAGAGAGAGAAATGCAGGGAGCCGAAGTAGTCTTCCTTCAACCAAAAACGATAGCAGTCTTCCTTCAACGGAAAAATGTAAGTAGACTTCCGTTGACCATAAAAGTAAATAAGCTTATAGCGTGAACCAAGTTCATACGAAATAAAAGAAAAACTGTTGTGGGTATCAGTGTACCCAAAATGGAATCATAGAGAAATTTGTTTACCACTTTGTTTACCTCATATTTGTTTACCACCAAAATCTCGAGAACAGTTGTTGGTTGTATAAAAGAAAGTTTAGTTTAGTAGTTAATTATTGAAAAAAAAATATTTTTATAGGCATGAAGAATAGTATCATTGAGCCAGAATGCCAGATACTAGCTTCAGTGTTAAGTGCCAGAGAATTTATGAGAAACGTTTTTCAAGAAAACCATTTATTATTGTTAAAATTAAATGGATCCTAGAGTCGAGCTTGTACCTCAATTCGATAAAACTAGAAACAGTGAATACATTTTTTATTTTAGGGCTGTTCATCAAAACACACTGTATTTAAAAACTACAGTTAAACATATATATCAGTAACCAGAGTTTCGGTTGAGCGCAATTCAGAAAATCGGGATTAGATCTTTACATGCAGGAGTCTAACAATCCAACACTTCACTACTCTGCCCCCTCCCCCAAAAATCCGCATTTTTTCTGGGATCGCCTCTGTACCTCCACCTACCTGTGAGTCCAGTTTCTACATCAATTAGTCACTTGTATTGTTGACTTCAAATCAGTGTCGTATTTTATCACAATATTAGTCTTCATTATAACTTATCTTTAGTTTAGAAAAAAGGAGATTTTTGACTGATTGAGAAATTGTGAAAAGTTTATTACACTAACCCAATATTACAAGTCAGCAGTGCTAATCACAACTACTGGGGAAAAATGATAAATATTCAATCTTACTTAAAAAAACCATCACAATTTGAAAAGTGTACACATGTAACTTTGTAAACATTTGTTATAACATATAATATATTAAATAATAATATCATTTTACATTTCAAAATTGCTGTGTCATACATAGATATTTGGAACAAGGTAGCAAAATCTTTTACTAATACTTTTAAAGTTCTAATGTCAGTTGCATGTTTTGTCTATTGCTGATATACTTTGTTGCATATTATGTAATAAAACTAGAAATAAAAAATTACTTGAATAAAACAGAACTGTAAAATTCTGATAACAGGATATTTTCTTAATTAGTTACTTTGCTTTTAGGCGTCTTCCTTTATTATTAAAATACACTATTATTATTATTATTATTGTTAAAGTAGTATAGCTAATTTGTTATACTTATTTGTAAACACTGATTTATTACCTTACAAAACACTTTTGCTTGTTTTTATCTCTTCTCATGACAATTAGATTGATTTGTTTCTTCAAAACAACAAAATATTGGTTTCTTATTTTTTTGTATATTTTTCCAAAAACCATGCATGAGCTGCAATACCGGGTTATTTTTTTTTCATTTTTGGTTTGTAGATATTATTCTAGGTTTGTTACAACTGTCCTGTAAATAAGCATTAAAAAAAATGCATGCAGTTCTTACTCTGTGTATATGGCCCAACTGAAGTCGGGTTGACATCATCACGGATATCATTTTCCACTTCAAAATTCCTGTCATAAATAGATATTTGGACATGTAAGCAAGTTTTTAAACTAATACTTTTAAAGTTCAAATGTCAGTTGCATGTTTTGTCGGTAAATATATAGTCTTAATGATGTTGGTTTTTTTAATTTATTATTTTTTTAATTACTTGTTTCAATACGTAGAACCAGAATACCAACTTTTTTCCACGGAAAATACGGAAAGTTACTTTTTTTACATTTTAAATGTTAGTCTGTACTGGCATCTAGGCCTACAGCGTTAACCAGGTGCACAGTAGCTATAGCTCACTGCACTACGTCTAGCTTTGGTTGAAATTTTATACATTACTATATACCTATATTAAAATATACCTACGAAGCGTCCAGTTAGGATAGATTTGGTTGTAATTTTGGTAAATATTTAAAGTTATTGCCGGTGCAGAAAAATTACAATCAAATCTATCCTGACTGGATACTTCATAGGCATACTTTAATATATGTAGATAGTAATGTTGAATAAAATTATAACCAAATCTATTCTGACTGGATACTTCATAGGTATATTTTAATGTAGGTAAATAGTATTGTTGTTTAAAATTATAACCAAAAGTTTAATATTTAGATTTTAAGTATAGTGTAAAAATAAATTAACTTAGTAGCATAGCCGGTTCACACTATACATGGCATTAGAGACTAACATTAAAAACGTGCAAATAATTAACTTTTTGTATTTTCTGCGGTAAAAAGT
Source organism: Prosapia bicincta (assembly GCA_036971475.1). Taxonomy (NCBI): domain Eukaryota; kingdom Metazoa; phylum Arthropoda; class Insecta; order Hemiptera; family Cercopidae; genus Prosapia; species Prosapia bicincta. Next base: position 14,041,573 of record JBAIZL010000001.1, on the reverse strand, counting down.
TAATATTCGTGTTCTACACATAAAAAGGTTGTCCCACCCTTACTACTAAATCAAAGACCTAATCAGTCTTTTTTTTAATGTGAATTTCACCAACAGCTTAACTTTGCTAGTTTGTAAATCATTTAATATCTGTCTACTTATGCAGTCTTTATGTACTGTAGAAAGCAAAAGTTTACTTCTGTGACATCTTTCAAAAAAAAGAACATTAATAATGTTTTTGTCAATGATCATCATACATACATCATTAAACAAAATTAATTTTTACAATTATAATCAACTTATATTGAAAATTAATAAATTTAATACATCTATAACTATATAATTTCTAAATATTTATAAGTTACATGTATCTACGACTTAAACCTAGAAATCTAGTATAACAATGTTTCATTAAACATAATAAATTGATCATGATTTAATTATCAAGTTAACTAAAACTAAATTATGATTATTAATAATAATGACCTCTTTTTTATAATTTCATGGTTTAGACAGAGATGGTATAGAAATTTGTAAATCAAGGAAGGTAATTTAGCCCGTACTACACTTCAACCTGCAATTGCCCCTAGATACTCATTTTCACAATCTGAAGAACATAATACCTTTGGTGAAACCAGAAATACTTTGATGCTACCAGATTGAACCCAAGACTTTCTAGGTTAGAAGTCAAGTGCTATACCAATAACAATTTTCAGCTTACAATTTGATTATTAAAATTTTAAAAGCAAAGAATTGGAAAAAAACTTTGAAAAATATGCAAAAGCTGGTGAGAAAATATATTTTTTAAATATTGAGAATTCATAATAAAGAACTTTCAATAGAATCTATGTTTGTTTTACATTACCTGAAATGATCTTCAGCTGGACTTTTAACTGTACAACTATTAAGTAACCACAAATCTGCATCATTTTTTATATCTAAGGAAAAAAATAATATTATTAAACAAAATAAGAATTGCCTTTTACATACAAAAACAAAACAAATTTTTACAATAAACAAAATTTAGAATGCACAAAATTTATACTACCCTTTTATAAAAATATGAAATCATCAAGAAGTTCATTAATATTTATATTGATAGTACTGCTACAACCATCATGATACTTTATATCCATGGTATTTATATCTATCAGGTGTGTTTATGTCAGTGGCAGCTCGTGGGCAGGTTGGACGATTGTACAACCCCCAAACCAGAGATCAATAGCAAAAAGAAAATAAATTTATTTATTATGTAAGATTTACGTACATTGTTATGAGCAAATATTCATCATATAACATCATCTGTCATTATAAGTAATAATAAAAATGTCAGAATGTGTGACCGTTTGCTCAGTTAGGCCTGGTGATCTTGTTAGGCCTGGTTGCAGGAAAACCTGCAACATCTAGTGGTGTCATTCCTAATGGAGAAAAAGCATTCAAAGGTCAAGACAGGCTAAAACAGCGAGAAACTAATCCAGGCTAATACAAGCCACGTCACACCCTCAAGTGGATATGCTCAAAATATCGCTTATAGTATTACCTCTTATATGACGAGAGGTGGTATTTCTTTAACAAAACTTGACGTAGTGGCATGTGACGGTGCCATTACTAACACGCGTTGGAAAAATGGTGTTATGCGTTATTGAAAAACAAATAAAAAGACCCCTGTAGTGGAGAATATGCCTATTGAATTTCAACAAGTTGCCATTCCGCCATTTATTTTAAACCATAGAGGGTGAAATAATTGGCCTAAAGCCATTTAGTAGCCTAATTGGCACCCAGTTTAGTAAGTGTAAAAAGCATTCAATAGTCGATTTTGTAAGTGTAGGTTGTGAATTACCAGACATAATCGCACTATTTTGAGTAATGGTCAACAGTACCTTCTAGACATAAGTAATGCGATAAAGTCAGGCAAATGCTGGAACGCCACTGAAATTACACCACCACCATTGTTACTGAGAGTATCTGATGATGAAGTTTGGGCTGAATTCACTGCTGGTGAAACTCCTGCGGTATGTAACTTTGGAAAATTTCCATGTCCCACTCAAGCCGTAGAGCACTGCATTAAGTTAATGGGTCAAGCATTTCAAAAAGTCTTCGGCGCTAAGGAACAAGATGGTTTCATAAGATCCACCATAGCATCCAGACCTTCATTGCCAAATTTTGACAGCAAGTGCAACTTCAATTTAATCACTCAGAAATAGTGAGTAAAAGACTTTTTCTAAAGCCTACAAATTATTTTATTTGTTAAAATTGTTTGGCTGCAATTTTGTGTTTGTTTTATTTCAATTAAAAATGTTATTAAAATTATAAATTAACAAACATTTCTTTTATTTATATCCTTAAAATACACTTGTAATTAATACATTACAATTATATGGAGCATAGAATAAAAAAATAAAAATGGATTATGCTATTAATACACAACACAGCATGCTAGACCACACCTTCCTTTAAGGTGCTAGTATGCTCATTTTACCGATTTTTTAGCCTTTTGCGCTACCTGAAATTGAAATATTTTGACAGTATTAATTTGATTTTGTGTTTCTTAACCCATATGATAAGAGATGTTCACTATAGCACCGTAAAATATTATTGGTTAGGCACTGTAAAAACACCTGTAAAATGACTTATTTTTGAAAAACCAAAAGTAGTACGATGCGCTAACTAGGGGTTTAATATATATTTTGTTTTTACTTTACATTTTACTTATCTACACCTGCGGCAAATTTTCTGCGATATAGTGATTAAAGAGAAAAACATTATTTTTGTTCAACCCATCCTAATACAGTCGAACCTCTGTATAACGAAGTCGATTATCCAGAGAAAAAATTCGTTGTAGAGAGGTATTCGTTATTGAGAGGTTGTGTTGTCAAGAATGCTCCCACCCCATCTTACTGATCTTACCACATATCGCATACCGCACTACGTGTGTTAATAAAAGGGATACAGTATAATATCGCGAGCGTAGTTAGTGTAATACGCCAATGTTAATATAGGATAATGTTTTATAATGTCTCAATTTATTTGAAATTCAAGTTGTTAAAAATGTTTTATTGATGTTTTCAGAATGTTTCTTCAATGTATTAGATATCCATATTCAATATTTTTCATAGGGTCTACTCTGTATAGGCTATTATGATAAGTTATCTAATGCTTATGAAAACTTACTGGTAAATAAGTACACTCACCAAGTCATTTTCAGGAAACATGGCTTGAACGTAGTGGAATTTAATCGAAGCAAACTCAGTAGACCGTAATTTAGTAACTGTATTATTTATTAACCGTATTACATTTATTAAGTGCTTATACTGATTTTATTTGAATACACACAATCTATCAGTATTTTATTTTTATATACACAATTCAATTTCAAACAACACAAACTGTTTTATACACTACACAGACTGTATCCACAGAAAAAAATACTGTATTAAATTAAACATAAAATACGATGTACAGTAATACAGTACTGTAAATACAGTAACTTTGTATAGGTACTTTTTAAATCGTTTTTAGTTTTCAAAGTTTTACTTGAAAAAGTTAGTAATTTTTTGTTGCACTTTGCGTTTGAATAAAACATCCCGTTCAATGAATGTTTCACATTTATTCAGACAATCAAAAATGTTGTCTGGTACACCATCTTTCAGTTGAAATCCTCGCCTGATAATTTTGAAAGCTTTTAAAACTTCATGATCTGTAGGGTACTTCTCTTCAGATCAGACTTGACAGATCGGAAACATCGCAGAGATTTGCTTTTGCCAATCACAAGCAATTTGAGTTTTTCTGTCCCTAACATGTTAGCTGCCACTAATACGGTGATCCTTTCTTTCCTTCCTTTTCCTCCAAAACAAGGGTCGGTTTTAAAAGTTATTGTCTTGTTGGGCAAACATTTAAAAAACAGACCAGTCTCATCAGCATTGAAAATGTCTTTCGGTTCATAATCATTTAAAACCTTTTCCAACACATTTTCTTTCCAAAATTCACAAGTGGGGATATCAACAGTAGCACTTTCTCCCAAAATGACTTTTTGAACAATGTTATGGCGTTTTTTGAATTTTTCTATCCAACCATTACTTGCGTTAAAGCCACTGTGTCCAATGATACTGCAAATTCCAAAGCCTTTTCTTTAATAAGATTTTCTAACAATGGAAGATTTTTCTCGTGCATTACCGTAACCCATTTAATCATCGCGTTATCGATATTGTCGAATGTACAAAGTTTCATTTTCTTTCTTTGCAAATCATAAGAAACACTTTGTTTTAGAATTTTATCCCGGTTTTTTAGAATAGTGGACAGCAAACTCTGAGGTATACCAAATTTTTTCGCAACATCCAACTTTTTTACACCTTCATCAACCTCTCGTAAAACACTCACTTTTTCTGCTACACTTAAACACTTTCTTTTTGACATTTTTTCATAGCATGACAAACTCATGGCACTAATAAAACTGAGTAACTGAGCTAGCAACATTGAAATGAGTGATAATAGAAAATAGTGGGAGGATGGGAATGTACTGTAGGCCTGTACAGTAGGCCTACTATCTATAAATGCTGAGTTCTTAAAATTCCTAACTGATGAGTCACTGCATTCTTAACTGAACCGAACTATGGAGTCAATTGCCAACATGTGTTTCGCCTACCATTCTTGGTTTTGTTGACCTTCCTACTGAAAATAATCAATTTCCTGGAAATGACATTGTGAGCTGCCTATACAACACTACATTTCTTCGGTTGAAGTGAAGAAAAAACTTAGTTATTGAGAGGTCCAAAATTCGTTACATAGAGGTAAATAAGCAGTATAACTTCTATAATGTCATGGGACAAGGTAAAAATTCGTTATATAGAGGATTTCGTTATCTGGAGGTTCGTTATATAGAGGTTCGACTGTATAAACAAATAGAACTAAAAATACACATATCTGTCATTGGTAGTTACTTTGAGTAATAAAGTGAAAATTATCAACTTACTCACTGACCCTTTTTAAAACAGTAGTTTCATTGACAAAGCTAACCTGCTAATCGTCAATTAAGTAGCGGGTTCGCATTGTCAATGAAACAACTGTTTCGAAAAGCGTCTCAGCAACTAAGTTGATAGTTTTCATTTAGTTACTCAAATAATTACTTATGATTTATTCAGTTAATTGAAGGTGATTACAACAAACAACTTAGGCATATTTGGATTATTATCTACTTACTTGTTAGTTTGTACCCATAGGCAGCCAGTTGCCCTGCCATGTATTCACTGTCTGAACTGTTGTGTGTGCATCCCCAAGTTTTAACATAAACCGTTTGTGTTCCAGGAATAACACTTGAAGGCATTTTAAATTTCTTTATTTCATTATCAATATTCTCATTATTACGTTTTTTCACCCTAACAGTTACATTCTTTCTACTACTATATCTATCTTTTGGTGATATATCTTGTGACGAAATTAGATCTTCAATATCGTCTATTATTTCATTGCAAACAGATGGCATCTACAAATTATAAAATAAATTTAATAATAATCATGTTTAAATAACACACTGCTTACTGATAAACAAAGATTATTTACAATATCTATAATGAACAGTATTTAAAAAATGAAATAGAAACAACTGATGTACTTCTCTTGTCGATGTAAAGCGTAACTTTTTACCCCTATTAACAAAAATTGTGACTGTAAATAAATAATAATATTGAGAAGAATTATTTATAAGACTGGTTTGAAACTTTATCTTGAATGTATTTTGTAGTTAATTTTTAAAAACTCCTTCAAAAGTATGAGAACATTAATTATTTTAATCATATGTATTACGACTTTTGATCAAACTTATTTTTCACAATTTTTTCATTCAAGTTACTTGTATATATTTTTATAAATTCTTAAAATTATCATCTAATATAACACTATGCTGGAAAAAACTTTTTTTTACTTAAAATTTTCTACTATATTGGTTAAAATAATATCTATCAAGGTAATATTATCATAACTGATAGTTGATCTTAACATTATCCTTGGAGGAAGTGTAAACTTTGAAAGTGGCTGCTATATTTCCTCCCATTCAACATAAATTTTTTTATTATAATTTCCTTCATAACTTTTCATTATTTGGAACCACTTTTTTTTAGGTGAAAATGTAGTTTTAAACCAAGCTCGGGTGCTTTTGCTTAGTATAAACCTAAGCTGTGTAGACCTTTGTATTCAAGCTTAATTTTGTCACAATTATGGCAATCATCTACCAGAGTCTAAACACCTACATGGAACTCTATGTTTATCATAAACAACAATTAAATGTTTTTCATTTGGTAAAGTATTGTTGCCAAAAAAATATAAAAACATTATGATGTTGAGAACCTAACTATACTTTAGAAATATAATCCTGTAAGAGTTCTTTAGATATAATCACATGTTACACTATGTTACTAAATTAAAATATATGTAAAAAGGATCTCATTAAGGTATACATATCTTTTTATATCTGTATAAGGTGATCAATATACATAGGGTTATCCTTTTGTACACAAGGATAAATAGTAATTATCCTTTTTAACATTAAATAGTAACATTAATTTTTAAAACATGTTTTAAGGTATTTAATTTAAAGTCTTAAGTTTTTTATTATAGATCTTTAGTTTGAAACAAAAAACAAATTTTAATAGTAGACATTATGTAAGACAAACTTAAATATTTCATTCTAAAAGAGGAAGGTATAGAGTAAACAGTCATTAATCAAACCGTAGTTCATGTTAACAGACTTTTTTGTGAAAATGTATGGCATATTAAAGTTATACATCCTCAGGACCAATTGTTCGTACCCCTTCTATGTGTTCTAGGCAGAGTGGAATTGTAAACTTTATATATGCTTTTTGTAAGAACATATTCCACAAGTGGTTCTATTCATCTTTTGTTTTCTAGCAATGGATTATACTTGTTCATATTGTTGAGTAACTCTAATTATAGACTTCAGTGATTTAGGTAATGTAGAAACTTGGATACGCTGTTTTTTTCATGGTGTACCAGGGATTTGTGTCAGCATTTCATTGCATTGTTCTCATCATTTCAGTAAATGTTTTTGCTGATAAAATTTTTGTTTTCTGTTTAGAACAATGTAACTGTTTATGGCTGAAATATTTATTAACCCATTCAAAAGTGCAGTCTTCCATGATCTTGACATTATGGTGGTCATTTAATCACACGAGTCACCACATTCCTCTGTCTGATTATAAATGTCTACTATAATGGGTTTTCCACATTCTTGTGAAGAACCTTGACTCTGTATTCAGTGAATATGAAACACGCAATTTTGTTTGTTTTTGTTCTGGTAAGATCTTCCTTTGAGAATAGTCAAAGATTTTGAGATTTCAGGCTTGTCCTTACAAACAATATTAATCATTATGAGATTGTAAGGTTAAGCTAGGAGATAGGCACTAGGAATGCTGGAAAACCAACTGTCCATTGTTATATTTCTTTTATTTTCCTTAAGGCTCAGAGTGAGTTTTAACAAAATACTGAGCTAGTGGATTATTCTAGTGGCATACTTTGCATGGTTTTTGGAATATTTATCTTGAAAGACCATCTATCTATTCCTGAAACCCAACAACTGCTTATCTATGGTTAGAAAAGGCCATGCTCCATATTTGGCTGTATAAGATCAAATAAATCCTTTCCATATTTTAAGAACTGGTACGAAACACTCCTCGTTTGTTTTTCTGTCTGCTCTTGATTCCTTATCAGTTTTAAATAATTCAATAGAATTAGAAAGCAATTTCTCAAAAATTAACCCTATAAACATTTCCACTCTGGCTTACAGCAAACATTTCCAGGAAAATCGAATGACTGACTTTGTGATAAGCTATAACAATTTTAATAACTGATAAAACTCTTATTTATTGCATTTGCCTCTCTTACAAAAAATTTGATTGTTGAGTTCTTTGCCTATTTCCCCAATACTTCAAAATTGGTGGGTGGGTGTTTGTGTGACTAACAGTCTTTTTTTCTATCACAAATTGTGTGAGAAAAAAATCTCAAAGTTTCAAAAGAACTGAAAATTGTATACTCTCACTTTTAAATGTTGACCAAGATGTATCTTGTTGGATACTTTATAGATCTACATTGTCTCCTGTCCATCTATATCAAATTTTCCTTTATTGTCTTTAAATTGCATGGTGTTTCTGGAGATTGATCAGATAGTTGGTCAACACAGCTACTGAGTGTAGTAGGACTAGTTTGTAGTTCATTAACATGGCTGCTATCTATAGATATTGTTGCAATATTCTCATCTTTTGACTCTAAAGCAGACAAGTCATCAATAAAGCTTTCAAGACCTACAAACAATATCATACTAAAAATATCCATCCAGTATTTTAAAGTTTTTTTTTTAACTCTTGCCATCCCTCTCACTTGCTTCCACTGTACATTCATCAGTTGCTGAAAGTTAAAATTTGTCTGAACTTGATTAGGGTAGTATATTGACCTCAGATTCGCTGGTACTACATAATCAGCATTAACAAGTAATATAAAAACAAAATTTTTATGTCAATTTCTACAGAGAGCAACAAAGAGAAATTTTATTCAGTAAAAAATGTAAACTTTGTAAAAAAATGTGACCTCATCACATATAAAACTTTTAAATTCACAATTTTATTCCTTGCATTTTGTAGTCCATTACATTCGGTGAATCTTATTAATCACTTAAACAATAGTTTATGACTATCCGAACTTTAAATTTTGTAAATTTGTTGAAACTTACTGAGACAGAACGTTTTTGATTGCTATGTGGCGATCTTCATCAGTGTCTTCTGCTTGGAGATGTCGGGTCAAGCTGTGACGGTTTTAAAGGTAGGTTTTCGATAGTATCAAAGAGCATGTGTAATTTGTATTGTTTGTTCGTTTAATATGTATGTACTTTGTGTGTCTATAAATTTCATAATGTTCTAGTGTATTGAGATGTGGTTATTTTTTGTTGATGTGTAGGATTTCTAGATTAATGTAAATGTCTGTGTATTTGTGTCCTGTTTCTTTTATGTGATTGTAAAATGTTGAGTTGGTGTTCTGTTTGTGTTCCTTGACTCTTTGTTTAAAGCTGCGACCTGTTTGTCCAATGTAGAATTTGTTACATTCTTCGCAGTTCAGTTTGTATATGCCTGGTGCTTGTAGTTTATCTTTGTTGTTGGTGTCGGGTTGTATTTTGTATTGTAACTTATTAGTTTTGTATGCTAATTTGTATCCTATTTTTTGAAAATTTCGAGCTATTTTGTTTGTTGTTTTGTATATGTAGAGCAATGTGATGTATTTGTTTTCCCAATCTGTAATGTTAATTTTAGCGGTTTTTTGAATTTTGTACCATAGTTTGTGTATTATTGTGGTGTTGTAACCATTTGTGTATGCTAAATATTTAATTGTGTCTAGTTCTATGTTTATGATTTCTGTGGTCATTGGGACTTTTTTAAGTATATGGAGCATGGATCTGAAGGCAGCGTGTTTGTGTTGGATAGGGTGGTTTGAGGTGTTGTGGATAAGTGTGTCTTTCGTTATGGGTTTTCTGTAAATGTTGAACCTGTGTTTTTGTATGTGGCTTTTTGTTATGGTTAGGTCAAGGAAAGGGATCGGTTGGTTTCAATTTCTGAAGTGAAGTGGAGTTTTGGGTGTATTTTATTAGTGTAGGTGAGGAGTTTTTCGCATTGACAGGAGTTGCCTCTGTATAGTGTTAAGATATCATCGACATATAAATGATTTGTGTGTGTGTGTATTGTTTATGAGTATCTTGGTGTTTTCTATGTGTTGTAGAAAAATTTTGCTACATTTTGTTAGGACTTCCCATGGGTAGGCCATCTGATTGTGAATAGAAGTTTGAGTTGTGGGTGAAATAGTTTTGTTTGGTGATGGTTTGGAAGATGTTTATGATTTCGGTAATGTGGGTTTTAGGTATGTTGTTCTGTATTAATTGGGTTTCTAGGATGTTGAACGTTTCGGGTATGGGTATGTTGGTGTACTTATTTGTTTTGTTGAGTGATAGTAGTGTTGAATTGTGTGGTATGTTTATGACTTTTATTTTATTTATGAGGTTTGTTTTGTTTTTTATGTGTGTTTCTGTGTTTAAGTTTATGGATTATCTGATTATTTTGTCCATGTATTTATGTGCAGGGTTATTCTAGTAGTTGATGATGGCTCAAATGGAAACATTGGGTTTGTGAATTTTGGGAAGACCGCGGAGGGTAGGTGCTTTGGGGAAATCCATCCTGACTGGACACTTCTCAGGTATATAGTAATGTATAAATTAAAAACCCAATCTATCCTAACTGGAGACACTATAGGTATATTTAAATATATGTATGTACAAAACCATAAAAATCTAGCCAAAACATTGTTTCTGAAATATCTTACACACTTAAGATATGTGTGATGTCACGGTATCACTTGCGGACGATGCACAACTTGGTACTCCGCACTAAATTTTTTACCCAACTTTAAATTGAGAAAAAATAACTCCATGCATTTTTTTTTTTAATTCTTGTGCATATCGTCCTATTTTGTGGTTTTGAACAATTTTAAATTTTATCTCAGAATCTAAGGTGGCTCCTTTATTTCACAATTACCCTACATTAGATTATAGCAACAAGGCATCCAGTTAAGATTGACTTTATTTTTAAATTAAAAACAAATAAATAAATGAAGTAGTTCTTGAATTTTGTAGTCCATTATGTTCAGTGAAGTTTTAACAAATTTACAAAATTTAAGTTCGGATAGTCATAAACTATTGTTTAAGTGAATAAATAGAGTAAGCTAAGATAAGCCAACTGGTTGATAAATAAGTGAGCTCAACAAGGAGGCTGTGTTTCTTAAAATTGTTAAGCATTTTTTACTTGATACATTAGTAAACTTTTTTAAAGGAAATCTATCCTAATCAGACATTTTACAGGCACATTCTAATGTGATAGTTGAAACTACAATATAGTGATGTTAAGAAATATAGAAACATGTGTAGTTTTTTAATTTGAAAACAATTTGTTTTTCTCAACTTCATAAAAACACTGTAAAATTGAGTATGATATTATTAGGTGGATTTTAAGTTTTACAAATAGGTAAAACTAAGGTAAATTTTAAAAAGAAATGTGTGTAAGGGAATAATATAAATTCAAGAATGAAGTACCATTTATTTGACTAATTACCATCATAAATCAAACTAAGTAGCAATTATAGAATAGATTATTTGAATGTCCTTGTTCTTGAACATTTTTATATGTAACCTTTATAACATCCTATACAAATTCAGATAATTTTGGCTTTAAATAAATACAAATAGTTTCAGCGACGTCGGAGATTATCGATAAATACGGATTTTATATTTTAAACAAATTAATGAATTGAAGAAATATCTAGTGGACGTAATCACAAATAATTGTTATTTTCCACTCAAATAGCTGTTTCAAAAGTAATCTTAGGTTAGGTTATTTCACTAAATCTAGACAATTGCTTTTTTTTATAAAACTTGTTAATAGCTCACCTTTAAACTAATAATATTAATTTACCCAGCTCAACAAATGCTAAAAGCAAAACAAACCTAGAAATAATTTGTATAAATTACACTTATTCAATAATCTTGAATACACAAATGTGTATATTAACATACATTTGTAATCAGAACACAAATGGTAATTATTGGTAAATAAATTTGTAACAATATTAATATTCTAGCAGAAAGACTGCCATTAAGTTGTCAAAACCTGAGATAATTGTAGGAGAGAAAACTATATGAGCACCGGTAGAGCGAACCGTAAGTTCCGTTCTTTCCAACTAATAGTACTAATACGAGGACTTGTAACTAAAATAGCAATAATATATATAGATCAAGTATATACTGTATAAATTCTTCATGTATGATTTTTAATGTTTTTGTATTCCACCGTTATGCAGCTACTTTTCTGCCAGAGCAATAATTCTTCCACTACTACTTCCTTATCGTTTTGTCTTTCATATATATATATATATATATATATATATATATATATATATATATATATATATATATATATATATATATATATATATATATGTATTAATATTTTCTTCTTACTTGTCTACAGTAGCATTTACTTTTAATTATTATTGAGGACGGTCGATTCAAGAGATGTATCTTTTTGTCAACTTAGATTGACACTGTCCTCGTATTGCAAAAACCAACCAACAAGACAGTTACAATCTGAGTTGACAAAGACGGACATCTGGAACATCCGTCTTCAATAACAAAAAAGTAAGTGCTGCCATAGGAGGGTGTAACAATATAGAGGTATCAATATATGTTGAAGTGTTTTATTGTAAAACTATCAACTTAAATGAAGATTGAATAAGGTAATATTATTACGTTTTTTCATCCATCACTCCTTTCATAGCTTGGTGTAACGTGAAGACACCTCCGAATGTTCCCACAACAATCTTGCAATTTATTCTACTTCTCACAATAGTTTCCATTTCCTCTACAGCCATGAAGTCACCTATATTCTATATTAATCGTTGTGGGAAATGTTGGCTGAACAGATGAAGATAAAAACAATGTACTGAATTAGTTAAATGTGCGAAAGGCACCTGTGGAGATATAATAGTATTTTTTTCTGTTGAAAAACCAATTGTGGTTATCAATGCCAACGATAGATATATTAGTAAGTCAGTAGTCCTATATATTTGTACTAACATATTTACAAAAATATCAATCTTTTTGTAACTTGAAGTTTTTGCTGTGCATCTTGAAATTTTTTTAAAATTTACTATTATCAAAGTTGCTTGATGTAATCATCTTGAATTCACTTATTAAACTATAATTAAAAGATACTGAAATAAGTGAATACGTAATGAACTTACTTGCTGATCGTTTCAAAACAATCTTTTCTTTGCGAAGCAAAAAACTTACCTTTTACTACTATCACTTGGCAAAAAACCATTTCTTACTGATATTTTTCAGTAGACGCGTTTCCCGCTTGATCAGTACATTGTTTAGTGCTGTGAGTCACGTACAAGACTTGCAAAGATTCGCAGAGTCTTGGCCGTGACTCACAGCATTGAACAATCCACCAATAAGAAACGCGTTTGCTGAAAAATATTAGTACAGTAGTTGATGTTTTTTCCCAAGTGATACCAAAGGAAGAATATAATTTTGTTTTCAATGTTTTGTAGAAATTTCATAATGCACAATAACGTTAGCCGTCATTAATACCAGAAACACAAAATTAATCCTTACAATTATTTAGTAGTAAATTTTTAGGTTTTAAATTTACATCTGTTCATCTAACTTTGAAAATTGAATCGTATAATACTTATTTATCAATTTACTTTGCAAAATAGAATACTTAGTGATATTTCTCAATGTTTCGTACCTGGTTAGTGGATATTTCAAAGCAGCTAATCACAGAAAAGTCAAAATTAATGTTTTACTTTGATTTTACAAGTATTTTTTTAATAAGTCACTTTAACATTAGTTTATGACTATCCGAACTTTAAATTTTGTAAATTTCGATCGCTAAGTGCCGATCTTCAGCAGTGTCTGTTTGGAAATGTTGGGTTAACGGTGACGGTTTTAAAGGCAGGTTTACGACAGTATCAAAGAGTATGTGTGATTTGTATTGGGTTTGTTCGTTTAATATGCTTGTACTTTGTGCTTTTGTGTGTCTACAAATTTTTATATTATTCTAGTATGTTGAGAAGTGGATCTGTTATTGGTCAGATTTTTAGGTTATGGTAAATGTCTGTATATTTGTCTCTTATTTCTTTTATGTGATTATAAACTGCTGAGTTGGTGTTTTGTTTGTGTTCCTCGACTCTTCGTTAAATTTTTTGAGTTAAAAATGATTGAGTTTTGTTTTTTTTTGGATTTTACTCCAAATCTGTACGTATGTGAATATGATTAAAAATGAATGAATATGAATGTGTAATGATTTTAATGTTTATGTATTCCTTCTTAACTTACTTTATGCGTCAAATCGTTGTTCTACAATCTATTCGCTTTTTTAATTTTAAAAGTTTTGACTTTTTACATTGTTACCGGATTTATTACAAGGTTATATCATTGTTTGGTTTTTTTTCAAATGTGAGACTTTGACATTTGTTGATTCCATCTTCGCGTGAGCTACTAGTAATCACTTACACTTTTTAAAAAATGTTTTAACTTGCCTATAGTAGCACTTACTTTGCTTGTTGAGGACGGCCGTTTCGGGAGATGTGTCCCTTTGTCAACTCAGACCGTAACTGATGATTAGTTACAGTCTGAGTTGACAAAGGGACACATCTCCCGAAACGGCCGTCCTCAACAAGCAAAGTAAGTGCTACTATAGGCAAGTTAAAACATTTTTTAAAAAGTGTAAGTGAGGCTTTGGTTTAATTATTCATTTTGACGGGAATTTGTAATACTCATCATTAAAGCATACGGTTTCGCTCTATTTTTAGCGTTTTTTTGGGTTTTGTTTTTTAATATATTCATATTATAGTGGCAATTCTAATACGAGTATAGTATAGTACTATTTTCATGGTTGTCATTTTTATTTTATCAGTACCGTTTGTGTTGGTATCATGCTAAATTTTCGCGGGTCTAGAAATCTGTAACCGCTTTTGTAGTAGGAGTTAAACAAAAGCATGATAACATGTCATTCTGCTTTTTGTTTATTGTGACATTTCAATTAATTACATAGGTACATACCATTACTTCTAAACGATCAGGAAATATATTGTGTTTTTTGTGGTTATTGGAAGGTTGTTTTATAATTTAATTAATTATTTTGTTAATAGGAGATAAAGCGTGTAGTGTTAAATCTCAACCTAACTTTTTACAAACAAAAATTACCCCAATTTAGATCCATAATTGTGAATTTGGATTTTAAATATGACAGAAGACAGGAAATCTTATTTTTCCCAGCTTCAAAATATTTTTCAAGGTATAAAATCTATGAATGATTTTAGAAATATAAGTATAGTCTAATGTATATTTTCTATACTTTTTTGTATTTATAATTATTGTAACTAATTGTTTAAATTAGTGTAGTTGTTTTTGTGTAAGTATAAACTATAATTTTTTAAAAAGAGCAAAAGTCAAATTTTCCACTGCAATAAACTATTTTGATATATGAGGTTAAAAGTGCTGTGATTATGAACTATCAAGTTAAAAGATGGGTTGATTTGGCGAGGATGGGTGCATCTATCTGTGGGGTTAATTAGGGTATTTAGTTTAAAAAAAGTAAAAGTACAAAATTTCTGTTTATTTATAGAAAATACTTTGATAAAGTCACTAGGTAGTATCTTGTAATATTACATTCGGCATAAAATTAAATTATAGTTCAGTCAAAGTTGAAAATATGATATTACTGCAGAATTCTTTGAACTTCCATCGATTTTCATGAAAATTTAGAAAGCTTTATTTTCCTCAACTTCGAAAGTGACATGAGCTTTTTTCATTTTAGGGGTGGAGACCCCTCTTCTGCAAGGGGTTGAAAAAATGCTAATTTAGCATAATATTGGTGGAAATATTGGTATTTATTTAGCATGCCCACATGTATGATTTTAGCAAAAAAATAACACCGGCCGACCCTGAAAGTCATCCCGGTTATGAAAACTCTCGCTCAGGGAAATAAATACCATTTCATCAAATTTAAGTTGGGTAAAAAATTCAGGGCGGAGTAGTCAGAATTACTACATTCGCATATCAACGGCGTACTACGAATACATATATTCAAATATAAGCTATAAAGTCTCCAGTTAGGATAGATTAGGTTGTAATTTTATAAATTTCTATATACCTATATTAAAATATACCTGTAAAGTGTCTAGTTAGGATAAATTTGGTTGTAATTTTATACAACATTACATTACTTAATTAGATGTCTACTTCTGGGCAGTAATACTTTTTGCCAGCTCTGATCTCTATTCTAGCTTTACATGTGTACATTTGGTTAAACGTATAAAATTATAACCAAATCTATCCTGACTGACTACTTCATTGGTATATAAAATTAACCTTCCGTGGCAATAACAAACAATAATTACCAATATAGCTTCATAACATGTTTTTGATTCGTTTTATAAGCATGTAATGAGGGTGGGCAATGTGCATTTTTACCAGCTCCTTAAGCACCACATATGGGGGAAATACAATTTTCTAAAATAATTAATTTTTGGGGCGGGATCGAGAGTTGTTATAATTTTTTTTGTCAGTCGGTATAATTTTTTTCCGCTAAAAACGTACATGTGAGCACGGTAAATAAATACCGAATAATATTTAGCTATATAGAATAGATACTTTTTTACATTTTGAGTCATAGTTTATAACATCCATTAATTTTTCAACCATTAGATACAACCTATCAAGTTTAAAATAAAAATCATGGAAAATTGTATTGTCTCCTTGAAATATTAAATCAAAGATTACCAATGCACAAAACATTTGCTTACAGCTTATGATATAATTTATTCTGGGTATAATTTACTGCTGTAATCCTGGGTCCAGTCCAAGGCTGTGCAATCTTGAAGGTTTTCGGCATTCATAACTTCACTATCACATAGCAAACACTTTGGGGTCGAAAGCACATGAATGTGTTGGAGGTGTCTAGCAAGGTATCATGACCATTCTTCAATCAGAATGCTGCAACGCTAGAAGCTCAAGGCAAGTTATGGTCAATTGATCTCCACGACAAGACTTTCTCACCGTTTTCCTACAGAGTTCCCTCAATCTAACGTGATTACATTTTTTGGTGGAGATCTTTATTAGGGACTTGGAGGATTGTAGTGAACTAAGGAAGCGGAGGCTTGTTCTCTGCTTGGCTAGTTGGTCAGGGTTTTCATTGCCAGTGATGTTTACATGTCTCGGGATCCACTGGAAATTAAGTACCCACCCAGCATTTATCAGAGGATTTAGTCTTCTAACCTCAAATATTTGGATTCAAGTATTCACAAAAAAGCACCCTTTAACCCTTTGATCAGCAATATGTGCCAGCTCTGATAAGTCCTCAAGAGAGCAACATATTTTTAATGTTTTTTATAGTTTTTCTTTAAAATTTTTTAAAAAATTATAGTAATATTTTTTAAATTTAATTATTTTTACATGTAAATAAAATTTTACTTAACGTTACTGACAATTTCTTTGCTAAAAATTATCTGTTAATCTTCTTTTTTGTAAAATACTGAACAAACTTGAGAACTATCTGTAAGCACGTGGAAAAAACCATAGGCTTTGGACACAAAAGAACTTCAATAATTAATCACCTATTCATTGTAAAATACCGCACAAACTTTGAAATGATTTGAAAAAAAGCGGGATAACCCATAGACTTTGGACATAAAAGAATCTTGACTATGTACTCTGTGTAGCATTTATTGTCCAGATAGTTGTAAATATTTAATCTAGAATACAGCACAATATACAGGAAAACACATTATACAGCACAATATACAGGAAAACACATTGTAAACGTACTGCAATAGTAATCAGAGAAATGGTAGAACGTACTTATATGGGAATGCTCCAAGTGGACTTTGCTTGATTATGCAAGTGGACTTTGCTTAGTATGTGAATGCTAAACGAAGTGTTAAATATAAGTCTCTTTAGATTAAATCTTCAACACTCATTCAAAAAAGAATCTCTTTGTTTTTTATTAGCTTCATTATGTATAAGAGCAAAATGTTTTGAACTACAGATAGTTTTGGAGCTATTTGTAGAAAACCTTTTCAAATCATGAATTTGTACAAAAAAAATCAAATTTTTTAACCAATAATAACTCATTAATAACTGTTAACAAAAAAACTTAATAAAATAAAGAGTGCTCAGAATTTGTCCCTCTATCGATTCCTGGGGTTATTTTTGATAAACAATTTTTTATCAGCGATGATGGTTGGCATTCACCCCTAGGGTAAATGAGCAAGTCGCCACTGTGTCATTTTTGATACTTGAGGCACCCTCTAACTACTCACCAATTTTTATGGAAATCGATGAAGGTTAAATTGGAAAAACTTTATTTTTATGTGAAATTTGAGGAATAATTTTTTGTTTTGTTTGTGGTTTTATGATAATTTGTAAATTTGGTTATTGTTATTGCTAATGAAGGATAAGTAAATGTTTGTAAATAATAGATAGGTTGGAGTACGAATATAAAAACCCTGGTGTAGAGCCTATTGCGGATGATTATATTGTTCCTTTTCATATTCGTTATCAGGGTCATAGAGATATCTGTACTCATTATATCTTCATGTAGAAAGAAAAAAGGTGAAGAAGCATATAATTAATAATCAAACATTGGAATTTTGTGGTATTGAGAATAGAAACAAATTTGGCATCAGGTGGCAAATTCTCATTTACCTGAACTACACTAACATACTGTTTATTTATATAAAAGGGGTAACATATTCAGCATCATTAACCCTATTATTTATATTGCTATATATGATATCTATTATATAAAATTACTATATACAGTAGAGCCTCGAAAATCTTAGTCCCGATATTTCGAGCTTCTCTATAAGTGGAGCCTATTTCTATTTGAGCCTCTTTTATCTATTTGAAAGAAAATGATGAGCCACATATCAATACGATATGCAATGAAAATGAGTCGGGCTTCCAAGAAATGTTTATATCAATACTGTATGCAAAGGAAATAAGCCGGACTTTCAAGAAATGTTCATATAAAGTTCTCCTATTGTTTCTAATGCACAGGAATGTACCTCAGTGTAATGCGAATTATCGATAATCTGAGGGGTCTCGGTCTCATCTACCTCGATTTATCGAGACACTACTGAATTTGGAAAAAATTGTAAATTTTTTATATTAATGTAAATCCAATTTCATCATGTAGTTGGAAACATCTAATGAAATTTAAATCTAAGGATGACGGAGAATAAATATTGAATTTAGGATTGTCTCATGTACCATGTCAGTTATTAATATCTGTAATGTCTGGATAATAATACATGCGTATTAAGTCTTTACATAAACCAAAGGTTTGTACAGTTGCTCAGTAAACTAAATATGGAATATATACCCTTGACAATATCTCTGAGTATGCTTGAACATTGTAATCTTTATATAAAAAAAAAATTTGTTTCTTCTCAAAGAAGATACCACACATTTGTATCCCTTGTGATATTACAAAACCAAACTTTGAGTTGTGTTAATAAACAGTTAGGACTTTACTATATATTTTAAAGAACTTGCAAAATTACATTAGTTTCATTGATAGGTAAACATGTATAACTACATCATAAAATATTATATGTTGGATATTATTAGTTAATGTTCCTCACTGTGACTCCAATACAAAGTAGTGTTATCTCAGGTATATGGCGGTGCCTACACAAGACATACTTTTCCCCTACATGGGAGTGTAATATATAATAACTAAGACGTTAATGACAAAGAAAAAAAACATTCACA
The DNA here is from genome assembly GCA_036971475.1 of Prosapia bicincta. Lineage (NCBI taxonomy): Eukaryota > Metazoa > Arthropoda > Insecta > Hemiptera > Cercopidae > Prosapia > Prosapia bicincta. Next base: position 14,022,210 of record JBAIZL010000001.1, on the reverse strand, counting down.
CTGGACAGATTCTTCAAGTCTCCAAAATTTGGAAGATGCAGGAACTAGAAACTGATGAAGAAATTGCAAAGTCATAGTTAGTAATGTGAGATGTTGAGAATGGATAGCTGACGTATGTTGAATTGTTTACACTGTAGATATTTCATTACACTGTAGATATTTCATTACTAGTTGTGTGTGTTGTATTTACAGGATACCTACAAAATTGGTTTGTGAATTGTTACAAAAAAAAAAATCATCTTTTTACTAAACTAATAGGTTTATTTCTTTATTATTTTTATTATCAAAGAAATATAAGCTAATTTCTGCATGCCTAATTTTAACATTTTTCCTGGAGGAGTACCCCTAGAGCCTTACCGCATTCACGGTAAATTCTCTCCTTCTAGAAACATTTTTTTAAAAACTGTCAATGCTTTTAACTACATTGTAGAAAACCTGCCATTAAAACCACTGCCACCTACTTCAATAAAACTTTCCAGTAGCTAGCCTAAACACTGATAAAAATCTCTTAGTGTGATCAAAAACTTTATGTCTCAGAAAGTTTCATTATAAGCTTACTAAATTATATCTTAATCTGTTATCTTAATATATATGTTATTATGTTAAGTTTAAACTAAGAGATTGTTGCTACATGAACATCCTTTCTAAAGAAAGATATATATTAAAACTTTTGTTCTGTTAAATATATGTTAATGGATTTGGTTGCGTTATGTAACAGACTAATATTTTTTGTAAGTTCCCCTATTAATCCTATCACTATTTTTAAACAACAAAAGATAACTCTTATTGTCATCTTTTAATTTGGTAATTTGCTTTTTGACAATATCTGATAATAAAATGTAAAAAATTGAAGATGACCGAAAGCATTTGCTTAGCACCATATTCATTCCTAAATACATCTTGTTTACAAAAAATTTTTTAGTGGGTTTCATAAGACACCACAGGTTTGATGTCCACTGTTATATAGGCCCCCTTAATTCTTAGAATTTACATATTTTTAACCTCTCACATTATAGGTTTGCAGTGTCTAATATATAATTTTCCTTAATTTGGATTTAACTTTTCTCATAATAATTATTGATTAACATTATGAATTCTACAACTGTGCTGCCATCTACAGTTGAAAAAGCTAACATATACTCTTAATTGTTATTGTAGAATTTTCTTTATCAAAGTTTTTAGTTTTGCAACCACACTGGCTAAATTGGAGGTAAATGAACCGTGCTATATAAGTCAGATTAATGTAACTGAATAAAAAAGGAAAAGAGATGGTTTAGGGAATTATTGACAAAACTGTGTTGAATATTGCGTTTCAAGGATAGATGAATGAAAGAAAGACTTGAGGAGAAGTCATCAAAAGGATCTATCTTTGAGCAGGAAAACTTTGAAAAAATAAAGTCTTAAATTAGTTTAAAATAGAAAAATCTATGCAGATCACAGTAGCTTAATTATAATTAATAAAGAGTAACCCCAGCTACAATTTATTTAAACAACCTTGATGTACATTCCATGTACCTTGAGAATGGTTGTAACCTTCTGATGATGCTAACTGTGTTTGAGAAATGTACATTAGAGTTGTTGAAATAAATTATAGCTAGGGTTATTACTGTATATTAATTTTAAATAACACAATTTTTTAGTAATGTAAGAAGCAGTATATCAGTAACATATTAGGCTGTTTACTACATTCATTCTTTAATTTGAAACCTATCACATTGAAAAGTAATTATGCTTTTCTAAAGTATTGCATTCCTCTTTATCTCTCTATAAAAAAAATATAATCAAATATTTTGAATTAGAATCATGATTTTGAATAGTTGCAAATAATTTTATATTGTTTAAAAATTATCACGTTTATTAACCATAATGTTGTTTTTGGAATATGTAATATTTAAGATACTTATAATTAAACAACATTATTCAACATAAAATCTTTCTTATTTGTTTTAGATAAAACCTTTCTACCTAAAAAGTTGAAAATAACACTTACAGAAATACAGATCGTACTTTCTTTTAAAGGAGGACTTTTAAATGATGAATTGAGGATATTGGCCATTTTTCTTTGTAATACAGATTTACGTAAGTACCTTGCATGTGTGTTTGTATTACCATAAAATTAAGAAGAAAATAAACAATAAAAATTTGTTTTTTATACTTAGAAATAAACTAAATCTAATTAAAACCTAGAAAACCGTTTGAAAAGAAAATAGGGCAACAATACAGTTTTATTATTACACTTTTGCTATTACTTGCGACCAGGCTTTTTTGTTAACTAAAAGTTGTTAAATTGTTAACTTACACTTGGAGGAAACGTTTTCGTCTTACGACTTCTTCAGCCTCGTATTTTTGCCGCTAGGAATGCTGCAGTTGCGCTTCCTCGGTACCATTATTTTAAAAGTTAGAAGTGATGTGATCGAAGGGTATGTGTGATCTGTGCCGCGTTTGTTTATTTAAGATGTCATTTTTATGTGTGTTGCTATGTCTGTATATTTCGTACTGTTCTAGTGTGTTTAATTTATGGCCTTTGTTGCATGTGTGGAGAATGCTCATGTTATTTTCCATACTTTTGCATGAGTGTTTAGTGTCCATGAGGTGATTTGCGAAGGTGGATTCAATAGTAGTGTGCAGTGCGCTTTTGTGCTCCTTATATCTTTCTGCAAAAGATCTGTCTGTTTGTCCAATATAGAACTTATTGCAGTAGTTGCATTGTAGTTTGTATACTCCTGGGTTATTGTATGTGTTGTTATTGTTATTAATGCTGGGTCTGACAGCCATTTGGCTTGTATTTGTTGTTCTGTAAGCTATATTGTATCCTGCTTTTTGAATTGGTGTGCTATTTTATTTGTGAGTTTGTTTATGTATGTGAGGGTGATTAATTTGTTTGTGTTCGTATTTTTGTTGTTTGTGTTGTTGTTACTGTTCTTGTTGAGTATTTTTCTGTTTAGTTTGTCTATTAAATAATTGTCAATCCATTTTTGTGAGCTAAATACTTGATTGTGTTTAGTTCCTATGTGTAGTTTGTTAGTTCTGGATATAGGTATTCTATTTAGTCTGTGTAGTAAATGTTTAAATGCTGCGTGTTCATGTTGTATTGGGTGGTTCGATGAATTGTGTATCAGTGTGTCTGTCATGGTTGGCTTGCAGTAAATGTTGAATTAATGTTTGTTTTGATTTTTTGTTGTCTAAGAAATTCAAACTTTTGTTGTTTTCAAACTCTGCAGTTTGGCTATCCACTAAGTGTTGGGTATCCAGACGCTATGAAATACAAAATTAACAATATGGAAAAAAATTTCATTATATACATCTTGAAGGCACACTGAAGTTATTTTCTGGAGTCTTTAAATTAAGGTACTTATCGTTTCAATACAACCTCTACAAAGCTGTTGCCTATGATTTACTTGTTGTCAAGTACTTGTTTCGCGTGGCATACTGTTTAACATCAGCATCAATGAATTATGTAATGAGCCAAGTTTTCATTATTGGGAAGTCACTCTATGCCAAACCTGGCCTCTATGAAGGTTGATGGATAATTCCTATCTAAAACCATCCAAGAACTGTCTGTTATGTTTTGTCCTATGTAGAAGTGTGTTGATGTAGAAAAACAAAGTCTTTGTCCTACGTTTTCCCAGATGCTACTTTTGTAAAGCCTGCCACAGTTTCCTCAGTAGTTCATAATACCTCTCTAAGTTAATTCTTCTACCTCAATCAAGAAAATGAATGGGAATCACTCTCTGAATATCCTTGATCATCCAAAAAAGACAGTAGCTATGGCTTTTTTTTCTCTTTGTATTAGCCAACCAAACACTTTCTTGATTTCTTAGAAAAAATTATGTTCTCCTATTCCGTGAACTTCATTTATATTTCCCAAGTAAAGTGTTTCAATTAGGTGTCATCTTGTTTGCATTTTTAGTGTAATCTAAATGGAAGGTTATCTAATCTTTTTTTTTTAATATTCTGTTATGATTTTAGGAACCTATGTAGCATACAATTTGTGGTAACCTAACTTTTCTATTACAATTTTGTGAACTAACCTCTAAAGTTTGAGGATAGTGTTCTGAAAATTCTATAATGTGAAACAACTGTTTTTATGAAGTTTGTTGTTGGTTTTTGTTAACAGTTCAAGTCTAGGCTCATAATGAAGATTGGTATTACCATTTAAAAATCAATGTATGATTCTTTCGATTGGTTTTCACATATTCATTTTCCACACACACCACGAAATGGGTGATAGAACCCACAAAAATGTGTTATAATAAGGTTTTTTGACACAATTTTATGCACCAAATTCTGTGAAATTTGAAAAAAATATTTCAAAAGACCTGTATATATGTAACAGTTATTACAAAATTTGTGTTTGATTTTCATCCCCAGTTCAACAGTAAAAGGATAAGTTTGTCACTGACATTTCCATTGTAAACATAGGTACGATAGTTTTGAAAATCAATGCGCTATTGTCTTGCTACTTAGCTTTCACTTATTATTTTTTTTTCAAATACACCACAAAGTTTAAAATGAATTTCATTAGGATTTAGCTTTGTAAGTGCTGTATATATGGTTCTGTACTTTATTTATAGTTTAAAGATACAGTACATTATGTCTAGAACTCTCCATTAAACAAAAACAATTGTAAGTTGTATATATTATTTAAAAGAAATGTCATTCCAATTTTTAAAATATGGTTTAAAATGAATCACTGTTTTTATTTCTTTTATTTTATGTATACAAATTTAACTAAAATTAGGTAATTTAATTTTCTTATTGTTATAATGATGCTTGCTTTGTGCATCATAATACAATAGTCGCTGCATATTGCGATCATGCTGAATGTTATCATTCATTTATTATTATTGTAATCACTTAAAGACAGACACAGAATCTTAGAAATACATTGTAATTGAGTCACTTATTGTAATAATTTCTTCGCTTATTATTTTCATGTAATTTGTAATAACTATGACTTCCTCACGATGAACAATTATAAGTTTTTCTGAACCATTTGCGTTTGTACAAACTAGTATTGAAAGTATCTCTCTCTTTACTTAGTTTTCCATTAAGGTATTTGTCCTTCTTATAAGCAAGAGACTTATCTGGCATAAGTTTGGAAAAAAATCCAAACTTCTCAGGATTAAAAATATTACTCGGTAAAATCCTTCAGCAACTGTGGTAACTTGATTTCTTTCCTTGAAGAAACATCTACCTTATTTACTGACTCTGCTTCTCCACTGATCTAACGATGTAAAAGGTTATACCTTGTTTTTAATAGGTCAGTCCATCCACTGGACCCAGTAAAATTAATAATTTGAGGCTCTTTCGTGACTTCTTGTTCCTTTTCAGTTATCAATATCCTATTCATAAGCAAATATAAGGTATGGGTTTTGATGGATGTAAGCCATGGTTTTGATTAAATTATTGTAACAAAAACCTTTTCCAATTCTTCATACTTTCTAGTGTTTACTACCTTTCTTTTAGTTTCACCTTGTACAGTGTTTTATTCTAACTCCTTTCTCTTTTAAAAAATCTTTTCTAATGTGGAACTCGGAATGTTTAGATTAGCCCCGATTTTTTTTCGATTTCTCAAATGTGAACTTTTAACTTAACACTTTAAAATTTTCATTTTATTATCAACCGGTGAAAAGCATTTCTTTTCACTCCGCTCATCTTGTAAGACTAAAAAACACACCACTTTATACTTGATAAGAACTACATACTATAATAATAAACTATCCTATGGCACATACAATTATAAACTATCCTATGACACATACAATTACATACTTGTACAAAATCTCCAATGTGACTGACTAGCCTCTACTGACTTGACGTTTTGTATGACATCCGTTTAGAGGATGTAGGAAAAGGGGAAAAGAGTGAAAAGGAGGAAGGAGGAAATGCGTTCATGGTAGAATGTATACTGTACTTGTACATGTACAGTAAACAAAACAAGGGATTGTGTTCTAAGCAAATAGAAACGTGCCTATGTTTCTACATCCTTTTAAAACATCCTTCTGAATCATCGGCAGTCTTTATCAATGTTCAATTCTGTTTCCCATTCAATTCGGTTCTAGATAAACGCACTTTTCATATCCTTTGATTTGTTATACTTGACCATAACTGGTGAACTGCATAAAACTACAGTAATGCTTTTTTCCTGTAATTTTTTGCTATGTGGTTAAATTTTTGATAGTAGTCAAGAAAATTGTGTAAAAAAAGGCATATTAAGTGGGATTCAAAGCGCATTAATCATGAAATAGTATGTTTTTTGATGCTAAGTTTAAGGGTCTGAGAAAAAAATCATTACAGGTGGAATTAGCGGATTCTACTGTATTTGATAACATCTTTGGTGAAAATTGTGTTTGGTAAAAGTAAACAGACTATTTTGCTTCCTATTTGGCTCATTAAATAAATAATAAAGGAATTATTGAAGTTAAACAGTAGAGTTTTAACAAAGGTTTCATATTTTTCAGCACCAAATATAATTGATGAGATAATGAAATGCATGGTACCAAAAGGACCTGTCTCATATGATATCATTCATATGTTTTTAGTGGTTATATTTTCAAGGCGTAAGACTTCAACTCATCTACGGTTCTCCAGACTAATTCTGCAATGGTTGTTGAGTAAGTTTTACATTAATAAAGTTTATTTTTCACTTATTATTTGGAATAATTTACTGTGGTTAAATAATAATAAATAATGCACAAAACATTAAAAAAAAAAAAATAATAATACAAGCTTACTTGAAAAACACGACCACATTTTGTTAAGAGTAGTGGCAGAGGTATACTGAGTTGGTTGGTTATAAGTAAGGATCTATCTATAGTTAAATAGTATAGTGTGTCATTTCTCCGAGGCTGGTTAGGTTAAATGTACATCAGGTAAAAATAAAAGTATTTGTGGTTAGAGGTTTTTGTGTATTATTTATTGTTTATTTTTGTTTGAACTATAGTAAATGAATTTGAATAATATCATTATAATCTGCGTGTTAAATACAGCATAACTTCATTTATATGAACTATAGCACCAAAGGTAATTCGCTAATCTGATACATAAAAAAACTGATTATCCGAAAAGTATAAGTAATAATAATAATAAAAAAAACATAATATAAGTAATATGATGAGCGGTGTTGAGAATGGTACCTACAGCCTACCCTTGAACATTTCACTGTTTTTTCCTAAGGGAGGTTGGTACAAAAACATACCTTTCCAGACACCTTTAGGAGACTTCAGACAGGAAACTTCATCACTGATTCTTTCTGCCTTTTAACAGCTTTCATCAACCCCTCAGTGTGGGCGGTAGTCCTCATCAATTCACTAAGCATCTTCTTTCTTTCACCAAGCATCCTCTTCTACCAAAGAAGCACCATTATGTTAACCTCATTTGAGATTACTACCATAAACTAGCTCTGCACGCAGGACCTTGTAATTATAGTAAAATTACAATATACCTAAGAATAAATCCTTATGTATATTTCGATGACCATGTCATCATCATCAGAGAGTCCTATTACAAAATTACAATCTGGAATACAATCATTTACAAACTCGACTGACACCAACCGTTTTCTGCGGTCATGTATTTATATTACTTAAAATATGTAATATGAAACTAATGAAATTATATTATCTTAATTTTCGATAATCTACTAACAAAAGGGTTAGATTCTATTTATAAAAAGATAAATGTAAAGATAGCTTATAAGTGTCAAAATTACCTTGATTTATTAAGTAACCCTAAAGATATAATTCCAATGTTGGAAAAAGTCAGGACATAAGATAATTTGTAGTACATGCAATGAGATGTATGTAGGCCAAACCAAAAAAAAAAAAAAAAAAAATTGTAACTGGATTCAAAGAATATCTTTCACAATTAAATATGATAGGTCAGAAAAATCGAGTGTAGCAGAACATATCTTTCATAATCCACATGCATTAGATTAAAATGTTGTATTAGCTAAAAGTATTAACTCCAAAAAAATTACTCAATAGTTATGAAAGTATTTTTATAGTTATATCAAAGAATAAATTAATGAATGTAGGTAAAGGCCTATCTCTAACTTACCTCTATATTCTTTGCTTTAATAGTTTTATTTTAAATAAGATTTATTATTTTAATTAGTTGTTATTTTATTTATGGTTATTAGCTGTAGTTTATATTACATGTTCATTATTTATTATAGTTTAGTCCTTTCTGATGTGGCCTATATGGTTCAAGATGGCTAACCCTTGTGTGTTGGTCGAAGGCCGTTGTTTGTTACCTCATGCTTAATATAGCAACCACAGAAAACATTTGGCATCAGTCTAGTTTGTAAATTATTGTATTTTAGATTGTAATTTTGTGATAAGATCTGATGATGATATGGTCATCGTAATATACATAAGTGTGTAATCTTAGGTAACTTGTATTATTGGTTATTTTTGTATTATTTTTATGGTATTGGGGTTTTTTGCCAATACTTTTATTGTTATTTATTATTTAATTCAGTTATTAATTATAAACTATTTTATCAATTTACCTTTTACGTCTTCATTAAATTAGTTTTAATTCTTTAATATTATTAAATCAATTAAAAATTTTTGTCTATTCTATTTTTTACAGGTGTTTTGGATTTTGGCTTTGCAGAACTGGAACCGTTTCAAGATTATTATTACTTGTTCTATTCACTCTTGAGTTATCATGAATTGGTATGTAAATTGTATCAATAAGAGTATATAGGAAATTATTAAAATTATATGTTTGTAAAAATCTCTCATGATTTTGTTATATGTTATTATTGCTACTTGACTGGTCGTGACATATTTTGTTTAGAGTAGGATATATTTTATCATAGTATTACATTAGAAGATCACATTTAGCAGCTTCTAGTTTTACTCCTGCCAAATTAAATAACTCTCAAGGTCTATCGGAATGGGTTTATGCCCATCTAGGACGAAGTCCCGAGCCTGAAGGTTCAGTCCATAGGTAAGGCCAACCGAGAGTGGATAAAGTTTCAATTTCACTACCTGGACCCTACTATTCTGACAAGGTTTTGAGTTAAGGTACAGAAAGCTGGCTGTTCGGTAGGTTCTACTGGTCCCAGACTGGCAGGAGACTCAGGCTGGTAGCCAGTCTAGGCCTTATAGCAAGGTCGTTAGACTTTTGCATACTAGTACCACGGGTCTTGGGACCAAGCCCCTTGTCTCAGGAGGCACTCCAGGGACAGTAGCCAGGTGGGAGACATGATATTGAAGTTGAATTCATGGGAGTAGTAGTTCCTCATGCTAGATCGCATCCATCATTCTTAAGTTGTTAGTCATCTTATGGTTCACTCAAAACTTCAGCAACATTATAGTTATTGTTTGACGTGTTTTCAGTTTTTTGTTCAATTTCAATTTGTGAGGAAACCTTTTTTAAAACGAAGTCAAGTATTGATTTTCAGTGTTACTTGATTATTCAGTGTCAATTTTGATTTTAGGAACTTCTAACAAAATTTACAGAATTTATTCTAGAAAAAATTATTAACAAAAAACTATTTTACCCTAATAGAAGTTTGATTTATCATAAAAGAAACTTAGCAACAATGATTTAGGAATATTCAAACATTTCAATTACAAAATTTTATTTTTTCAACTCTGTTTTTTTTTTTTTTATCAAAGGCGCTAAATACTGTATTAATTAGATTAAAATAATGTACAATTAAATGTAAATTATAATCTAACACTTGAGATTTTCATTTCTTTTTATTTTCCTCTAAAGGAAAAAAATTCTCTTAGACTGAACACATTTTACACTAAGTCCACCTGGACAAGTTGGCAATAACAAACTGGGTTTTTTATAATATTTATAAAAATTCATAACTTTTGAAATTATTATTCAAACAGAATGAACTGTAATAAAAAAAGCTTTCATGAAATATACCTTCTTATATATTTCAGTCTATTCAGAAAAAATATAATTTTAAAAAAATGTAACAAAAATTTAGATATATGAAAACTCCAACCATTATGTATGAGTTGTTACCTCTACTATTAATTTTCATTTGTAAAAAAATTTTGGAATATAATTATAAATGAAATTATAATAAACCAGCTTGTAGAAATAAAGTATGATTAAAATATACATATATTGTAACATTTTGGAATAGCAAGTAAGAAAGGCACTATGTATAATATAATATAAATATTTAAGTAAATTCAAACCATAAAATAACCAATTATGAAAAAAGAGGAAAATGTAAACATAACCTAAATTGGCAAAATCGTAACATTTAATCACAAGTTTAGAACAATAACCACTATAAAAAAAACAATATAATAGAAACAATTTAATGTGTAACAGTTTGAAAAGAACACTAAAACCATGTAAATAAAAGTAAAAGCCTTTAAGTGTTAAGAAAGTGAAACCATTTTAGATTGCACAAATTAACCAAAACGGGATGGCTGGCGTATTAAGTGAGGTGCGCGCGCATTGTGAACAGAACACCTGATAATTTAAACTTAGTCGAAAGAAATAATATTTAAATGCAGTTACCTGCAAAGAAATTAAAATCTAGTTATTAAGAACATGAAATGTACCAAAGGCAGTGAATACAGCATCCGTAAAGCCGGTAACAACAATTAAAAAAAGGAAATAGTTGGTTTAGCCATTTTTAAATACGTGGCTTAGCGTTGCTTTAGTTGTACACACCTCCTCAAACAAGACAGACGTACTTCAGAATTGGCCAATAAAATTTAACGAATTTAAACTTAGTGCGGGAGTGTTAGTCTCGAATTCAATTAACAGTACAAAATACTTTCAAGAAAATTAATTGAAATTATTTATTTAGCAAGATCTTATTAAATATTTTGATAAAGGCCGAAAAGTGGAATCTGCAATCTAAAACACTTAAGTATCTAGGCTAGATCCAGTACTACATTTTTGAAATTTTGCAATAAAACATTTATAAAAGAAAAGAAACCAGTGAATTTATTAGAAAATCAAACTATAGAAGAAAACATTTAGAAAGAATATTAAGGGGCAATTTTACCTAGAAATAAATTAATTTGTAACATAATTTATGACATTTATAGCTTAGATTTTTTTACTCTTGTACTTTAGAGTGCCAAATAAGGTTTCATTATTCAAAATTTAAAACCTACCAGATAACCCGAGATTAAGAGAGCTTGTGCTGAACTAAAATTAAAATCAATTTAGACTAAATTAAATAAAAACTGTTGATGTCAAAAGAGAGATACAATTTAGAGTAATAAGACTCATTATAATAGAGGACACTTATAGTAAATTTGTAAAACTTTAAAAAAAGAAAAAATTGTAATTTATTAATAGAACTTATAATTGCTAAGAAATTGTTTTAAATGATACATTAAACTTGTTATTAAAAAGAAAGCTCTAGAATATTTATTTATCTTAAAATAAATTAGAAAATTTACTAACCTACCTTGAACTAAATAATTGAGAAATTTTATTAAATACAATTTTTGAAAAAAATACATTTTAAAGAAAGATTCATTCATTCATAATAAAATAATAAAAGAAAACTTACAATATATGTGTTATAAAAACTATGAAATATATTCATAAACACAGATGGAACTAATTATGAGTAAAGCTAGCAATTGTGTCATTGTTTAGCATTTTTTAACATTTGTATAGCTGACCAGAAATAAACATTGTAATATACTGAAACTCGATATTTGCTGAAAACAGAAATATATGGAGTTTAATATATTCATCCCAAGTATACTCATTTTTTATAAGAACCGGGTTGTGCTAAATGCAGACTTATATACTTGAGTGAGGTATACAATGTGTTGTCATACAACACAAATCTTCTAAATGTTATTTTCCAACCAAATTCTTTATTTTGAAAAGTTTTTGAATCTAATTTCTTGGCTACACTATTTGGTTTTTAGACTTTTAGTCAATTTTGAAGTGTACATTTAAAGCGATCGTCAATCCCAATGATAAAACTCAAATTTCAATAGCTCTTTTGGTATTTTGTTAAAGGTTTTACTTCTTAAATTTCCATACTGCCCAGGAGCTCTTTAAATTGTGATATTTTTATTGTTAACCTGTTAGATTAAGCAACAGGTTTGTTTAGTGTAAAATTAGTATTCTGTAGGTAATATTTTATTGTATCATTGTTTCTATTAGTAATTTTGAATAAGTAAAATACAGACAGTTCATTTACACCACAGTGAAATATGGCTGAAAACAACTAATTTGATCAACAATCCTATATTAAGAATTGAGGACCCAGAAGATGAGGGTACATAATATTTCAGTATTAATGTTGCGGATTCATCTAAGTTCATAAATTCATAGATATTTGTGGCCTTGGATTAAGTTGCAGTTCTTGGTAACAAACTGAACATTAGCATATACTGCAATATTATACAACTTTCATCTAGTGACTTGTGCTTCTTTTCCATTAATGGCCTCATTTAAATTCAGGTGTGTTATAAGCTACCCAAGTGTAATATGGGTTCCCTAGTCGCTATATCAATGTTTAATTTGTCACCAGCAATAAAAAAGCAAAGTTACTACATAGACGCTTCTTTTTGTATCCCTCAGTAAGAAGGAAGTTCCTTAGATGTAATAGGAATTGTCTCATTTGTGGCAGGATTTTTCTTAAACTTCTTAAGTTACAAACACTAAAAAAAATCAAAACAAAAAACAAATAGCCAGCTTAAACTGTGTTACGTCCTTCGTAATAGTTCAAAGTTAGTGCCTTGCTTATGCAAAACTGTGATCACACAGTTTGGCAACAAATTTGCTAAATTGGCATATGCTACAATGACAAGAAATACAAACTTGGCATATTCAATGTATCTCATATATTCATATGTCTGTGGAGTATCTATTGTATATAAGGTTTTAATGTTTGCATTTATCTTTATTCATGCTTCAGAATGACTATGCTTGCAAAATGATTTACAAACTAACCAGCCCTATTGATGTCACTGAAATTTTGATCTTAAGAATCATGAGAAAGAAATCAGAATTTGGAAAGCCACCAAAAAAAATATATATGGATGCTCTACTAAGGTAAGTTTTACAAATGGAAATATCAAACAATTGGATACTGTATGATATAAATAACCTTTACTTTGTTTATTTAAGCTGGTTTAGGAGTAACATAATTACGAGGTGTGATAAAAAAATAGGTTAAATTAATTTTTATAGCGGCAATTGCTGATGCTACATCCATATGATGTAATTTGTCTAGTAGCTTGATCTGTTGAGAAAGGCAGCGACAAGTTTCAACACACTGGAGCTTGTCAGTCGACTGCCAGAGCCGCTAGAGCGAGGTCGTGTTTATCATGTCTGCCACGCATCATGGATTTCAAACAATGAATTAACCTTAAGTTTTGTTCTAAGTTGCAAAAGAATGCCAAAGAAGCTCACGATAGGTTAAAATCTGTTTATGGGAATAATGTGGTAACTCTGAAGACTGTGAGAGTGGTATGACCGATTTAAAAACGGAAATGAGTCGGTTGAAGAGGAGCAGAGCTTGAACATCAAATAACCTCAAAAACGAACGACAATGTGCAAAAACTAGAAACAATGTATGTTCAAACAGGCAAATGACTATTTGAGAGCTATCGGAAGATCTTAATATCGTATGGTTCAGAAAAATGGGCGAATAGCTTTCTGCTTCATCATAATAATGTGGCGTGCTATACTTCGCTTCTCATTCGCAAGCTTTTTGGCCAAAAAAGTCTTTTTTTTGCCATACTCACCCGATTCATGTGACTTTTGGCTTTTCCCAAAAATTAAAACTGTGTTCCTTAAAGGAAAACGTGTTGACACCATTCCTGACATGGAGGGACCCATAACCGAGCAGCTCAACGCCCTTCCAAAAGAAGCCTTCCAGACATGTTTCTCTTTATATATTCAACATTGGGATAAGTGCATTGCCAGACAAGGACAGTACTTTGAAGGAGATTAAATCAAATTTGATGTAAGTTTATTACTTTTTTAAATAAAAAATTATACAATGTATTTTTTTATCACACCTCGTATGAAGATAAAACATCTTAAAACAAAATATAATAAAATGAAAGAGCAAACTTTTGTTATTTTATGCTTACAAAACCTATGCCAATATTAAAAATACTTTTTGATTATGATATAGGTTTGTTAAAGAAATTTTACTCACACATTTTGTAGTGTGATGTTACAGTCAACAAAATCTAGCAGATATCTACTTGATTTAAGGTTTAAATATAAGTAATGATTTTTTATTGTTGTAATTCTACACCAACTTATAAAATTATAAATTTACCAAATACTTGTAATTTGTAAAGAGTTTAGAAGTTATTGTTGTAAGAAAGGCCAATTATTGGATTGGATATATATATATATATATATATATATATATATATATATATATATATATATATATATATATTGTAACATTTATAGAATGGGCTATATAATATTATTTAAGAATTGGAAAATAGATGAGAAATAACTCACTCAAAATTTAGAAAGAAATTCATTAAGATATTGGTTAGGTTAAATGAAAACTAAATTTAGGTAAAAGCATAGAATTGTAAACAAGGTTTTTGAACTGGAAATGTATTAGGAAATTTGTTATATCAAATAACCTAACACATAAATTAAAACAAGATAATCTAATAATAGTTATGTGTAAACAAATTTGTAAACTGTAATAACATAGGGCCTAAGAAATTACTTGAAGGAGAAAGTGAACACGTTTGTAAACAAAAGAAAATTGAAAGGTTATGTTTATGAAAGACCAAGCAAAACACACACAATTCAGAACTATTTCAAAAGTAAAACACAAAGACACTTCACACACTAATAATATTAATAAAATAAACACTGGAAGGTTTGTTGAGGATAGGAAATTAAAACAGTAAGTTTCAACCAGGTTTAACTAAGTTAAAACGCCATTCTAAACAATCTCGATGTGGACGCATCAGCTGTAAAACGGTGAAAATAGTTCGTTGACATTAACATGTGTGAAAGCAAGAAAACGAGTCTGTGACAACAGACCTGTTCAAGGCAACAGGTGTTTTTTTAGAAGAAGAAGCCGCCATATTCTTTTCTTTAACAACTTTAGAAGTAAAACGAAGCGTTAGTTTTAGTTAGAGCTTTTCTAGCGTGGGTGACGCTACTAGAGGAACCAAGCAGGACCAGTCAAAATTCTATTTATTTGGAAAGAGTTCGTCTAAATTATACCGTTTTGTTAAGAAGATTGGCCAAACTAAATTAAGGAGAAGTGAATTACAAAATGTAATACTGTGTTAATATAAAGTAAAGTAAATAAAACGAATTTAAGTGTGTGAAATGTTTAATTGGAGAGAACGGGAATTTACGTAAGCGACCAGCAAAATTTTGATATTTATTAAGTTGAGTAATAGCGCTATAAAATAACTTTAGTGGACTTTTAAGATAATAGAGAAGTTTAATTTTATACATTAGAATATCTTGTAGTTAATTAATAGTAAGTAATAAGAAATAATCCAGTTCAAATCGTTTAGTTTTTTTTTATTCAAAATTTAAGTTTTTCCATCAGGAAAATATTTATTAAAACTATGTTCTAAATTTAATATTGTGTTTTTCAAAATTTATTTAATTAACAAAGAGTTAATATAGCCCATGCTATAACCCCGAGATATCAAGAGATCTTAAACTAGCCAAGGGTATTAAAATGTTGTAACTATAAAAAATTAAAAGAAAATAAGAGTTAGTATATTTTGTTAAAAATTGTTAAGTTGTAAAATTTTTGTTCTGTGTATTGTTTTAAATGTTGAAATAAGAAATGTTATAATAAATGTTAATGAATTGTTCTTGAGTAGTTTTTTTTGTTTTTAAATAGAGAAATATCATTCAATAAAATAATAAATAGTAAAACCCCGTTGTATAGCGTCTTTAAAAATTACTTTATAATATATATATATATATATATATATATATATATATATATATATATATATATATATATAAACCTGGAACACCATAATTATAAGTTTCTTTCTGATTTGACTCTTGTTACTTTAATCCTCTTTTTTATGTATTCTATGACTCCATTCAGTGGTGATGTTGATTGACTGTCATGATTAAGCCAAAAGAGACTTGAATTTCATGGGAGTATTCACAAGGCTAACAGTTGTAACTTCCATTTGTGAAGCAGAGGTCATATATGACCTCCCCTATTGGGAGCTAGACATTTATCAGCTAAATCTATTAATTTTGTTTGAAAATGTTATGGTTAAAGAGAAATAAAACCAATGATTTTAAAGTGAATCCCACACATCGCATGTTACAGAAATTCTAAAAGGCTACAAGAATATCTATTACAGCAAAAATGTTCTTGAGGCTTCATACCACAAAGACATGGATGTAGAGCAATGAGTGTAGAGTTGCAGCCTTAAAAAGTGCTGAAACACATTTGCCAACAATGGTATTCAACTGAAAATTTTAGGAGATTCCCTACACCTACTATCGGGATAATAGTTATATATATTCCAGGAAACACCTTTTGTTTGAGTCAGCCAATGGATGAATGTGTTACTGAAACTCTAAAGCAACACTACAGAAAAATATTTTTACAAAATTTTATACTTTGCTGTAGTGAGATGCAAGTACAAGAATTTTGAAAAAAATAACGAGGACTATTCAGAAAGTAAGGAACGTTTTTGAATTAAAAAAAAAATAAGTACAATAAAAATTTTTTATTATATACATCTGAAAGAGCAACTAAAATACTACTTTTCTACGTAGTCGCCAAACAAATTGAGACATTTATCGTAGCGGTGGACAAGCTTTGAAATTCCTTCATCATAGAAATCTGCCGCCTGCGATGTCAGCCACTCAGTGACACGGGCCTTGAGCTCCGCATCGTCGCCAAAGCGCTGTGTTGCTAGCCAGGTCTTCATTCTTGGAACCAAGTGAAAATCGCTTGGTGCAAGGTCAGGACTATAGGGCGGATGTCGAAAATCCTCCCATTTGAATGACTCAAGGAGTTCTTTGGTGCGGTTTGCTGTGTGAGGTCGGGTATTGTTATGCACAAACAAAATTTTTGACGTCAATTTCCCTCGGCGCTTGTTTTAAACTGCTCTCCTAAGGTTGCGCAAAGTTTCCCACAGTACCGCTCAGAGTTTATTGTTGCACCACGTTCAAGAAAGTCAATAAGAAGCACACCTTGCCTGTCCCAAAAAACCATCGCCATAATCTTCCTTGCTGAAAATGTTTGCAAACATTTTCATGGTTTATTGGGGGAGCTTGTGTGCCCCCACTTCATGGACTGTAATTTCGTTTCGCAATTAACGTGTTTTACCCATGTCTCATCACCAGTTACGATGCGATCCAGTAGTGAATCACCATGTCTGTCGTTGGCATCCAGAAATGTTAAACTTGCCTCCATTCGCTGACTTTTATGGCGGTCAGTGAGCATTTTCGGCACCCATCTTGCACAAAATTTGTGGTAGCCTAACCTTTGTGTGACAATTTCAAACAACAAAGTCCGTGAAACTTGTGGGAAACAAAGCGAAAGCACCGTTATCGTGAATCGGCGGTTTACGTGAACCTTTTCATCAACTTTAGCGACCAGTTCATCAGTCACAATGCTTGGGTGTCCGCTCTTCGCTTCGTCATGAACGTTAGTTCGGCCATTTTTAAACTGAATGCACCATTTTCTCACAGAACTTTCATTCATTACGTTGTTTCCATAAACTTCACACACTTGGCGATAAATATCTATCGGTTTTAAGTTTTTTTGCCAACAAAAACCGTATCATTGACCGCACCTCACAACTGGCGGGATTTTCAATCGCAGCGCACATTTTCAGTTGAAATTGCGAAAAAACAGGCAACGCGGAAATGTTCTCGTCACTGCTGGACTCCGACTGAGTTGCCGAGTGCGCATGCACCAAAATGTACGAGATCGGCGCGCACCTAGCTGCGTCAGACAGAAACGTTCCTTACTTTCTGAATAGCCCTCGTATACTGTTTTGAGATGTTGTACTTAATGTTTCACTTTCATGGAATAAAATTTCACAGAGAACGCTTACATTGTGTTGGAACAAACTGTGATCATACAAACAGGAAATTGACAAAAGTGAAACTGTTGATGATTTAAATACCACAAATTTCATTTCAGAATTAAAATAAATATGTCAAAATATACCTGGTACAAAAGGAATAGCTGACGAAGATCTAATAGATGGGGCGAGAGAAGATACTAATGATGTTAAGTACAAAGTTTTAACAGATAAAGAAATTGCAGCCTATGGGAAAAATAAAGATGCATTTATTGAAGAAACTGTGGAAGAGTGTGAACTTAGCCCAGAAAATTTAGTGACCTATGGGGAAGTAGATGAAATGCTAACAAAATGCACTGTCTGGTATGAGAGACAAAAATAAGCAGAACTGACAAGTATTAAGACAAATTTGGAGTTGCATTACAAAAAAAAATAATTCTCTAGTACAAAAGAAAGTGACAGAGTTTTATGTATTCATTTTTAAAAACTAAAACATAAATAGATTTAATATATCATAATTTTTCTAGTTTGTGTTATTGTTCTTACAAGTTACTAAAATATATTTGTTATGTATCTTTTATGAAAATAGAGTATTATACTGTATTTGAAACTACAAACTGTACTGCATGCTTTTTGTGTTTGTTTAGTAATTTTTAATAGTATTGTTCAGTTTTTTGATGGACATATATCTTCTAAGTACAATATCAATTACATTACCTATTTACACATTTATGTTCTGTTTACCTACAACTAAATGTTAATTTTATGACTTCCGTAGTTATAATTTTTTGAATTCGTTACCCCCTCAGTCCCAAACATGATGAATTAGAAAGGTTCTTCTGTAATTAAAAGCTTTTGTGGCAATAGAGTAATAACTTTATGCTATTATAAAAATTTCAACATTTTGAAGATAGAATTTGAGAACACATAAAACTTTATGAGTAAGGTGGCACAAAATTACTAAAACTCCTAACGCCTTAAACTCTTGCAAGACTGATACTTCTGGTGAAAAGTGTCTTCACTCTATATTGGTCTATTCCATTGAACGTCTTTTCATGGTACTTTGATTAGACATTATGAAACAACAGATATGATTCTTAAACAATATTCTTAATTGATAAGTTTAGGAAGAATCCAATGAACATCATGTATGTAGTAACACCAATTTTTGTTTTTTTATTTGAGTTTTTAGACTACCAATTACAAAAAGATTACAGTATATGTACAAGTGTAAATTAAAAAAATAGGCCCATAATGATATTAAAATTTAATTCATGCTAATTTGATAATGCACTAACAACTAAAGTTCAGGGAGTTGATATACAATTAGTTAATAATTTTGTTGAGCAGTGTGGACTAATTTTTTTTTAAACTAAATAAATAAAACCCATTAACCTCAATGCAAACATATTTATTACAATTACTTTATGTACATTTTGATTACATGGTAATCATCTTCAGAAGTACTCTATGTACATTTCGATTACATGGTAACCATCTGAGAACTTCTGAAGATTATTACCATGTAATCAAAATGTACATAAAGTAATTAATCGTAATAAAGATTTTTGTATTGTGGTTAGTGGATTTTATTTATTTAGTTAATATAATTAGCTAATAAAATGAACTAGGTTTTAAGCTTTAATTTTTGTTACAGAACTTTTGGTAGTTGTAGACCTGACTTCATTGACCCAGAAAGCTTTCAAGAGGATATAAATACTGAAGAAACATTCCGAAATTTGCCACAAGAATTTACTCATTTATTTTCAATGGTGCATGGTAAAGTCCTTAATTATGTACAAACATCGCAGATGGCATTAGTGCCAATGATCAAACTCGAGGACAGTCTTCAAGAGGTAATCTTTAATTTATAATTATCAAGTAAAAACTAACACAATGAAAGTACTAGTTTGATATTGCTAACTAAGGAAGTTGCATTAAATTTGAATTACTTTTACAAACTAACAATACAAATTATTAAATTTTATTAATGAAAGGTGCAAAATAATATATAATTTATGAATTTTCTGAAAAAAATATAATTTTTAAAGGTTGATTTGAGTAAAGTCATTATAATGTTTGATTAATGTTTATATACAATCCTTTCTTTTATTTTTTTTAATTTAAAGAAAAAGTTTAGCTGCCCCCACTTATGACAGTACTTCTGAGACCAGTGATCATCATCTGTCTATGGTTTTGTAGATGCTTGTGTCTCTGTATCTACAAGTTTTAGTGTAGGATGTATTTTTTAAAGGTTTTTATTGAAGAAAGTCAATTTATTCTTCATAACAATCTATGAAGTGTCCTATCATAAATACAAAACCATACCACTATAACCATCCACATCATAACATTGCTACTTATAAATTAGTTTTGGTTGGTAAAGATTATTTGATTTTTTGGACTAGGAGACTGACAGACTTACCTTGGTAAGAGTCCACTCTGTAGTCTTGAAATAGAAACACATAAAAGCACTTAAACAATGATGATATAATAATGGGCTCCTTCCCATGCAATAGACCTAGATGCAAGACGTGTCCAATACACCCATCAGCAAATAGTTTCAACAGCCAAACAACAAAAATGGTCTTCAAAATACAGGGTCATCATAATTGTACATCGAAAAATGTCATATACCAGCTACAATGTAAACTTTGCTCTGCACAGTACATAGGCCTGACCACGGATGGTCTGAATATCAGAATGAATGGCCACAGACATGATGTTAAAATTATGAATATGGATAGACCAACAGCTCAACATGCTGCGAGTCACAACATCACAACTTTTGATGACTGCTATACCACAAAAATAATTAAATCACTCCCCACTGATTGCAATCCCTCAGAACTGAGAAGGTGGGAACTATCATACCAGTGGTATACCAAGTCCAGAGAATCCCCTAACCTCAACATCAGATAAATCCATTAACTTTTTTTTTCCAAATAGCCTTATCTCTTTTCCCCTGACAGACTTATATAAACTATAATCACTCATATGCTCATGGAAACAATATATATATAATCTGTGCATCTGTGACATCTGATTTCTACTCTACACAATCTGTGATTACAATTATTTTATTTCATTCTCTCATATTTCTTTTTTTGTTTTCTCTTCGATTGACAAAGACCACTGTGTGGTTGAAATATATCATTGTTTAAGTGCTTTTATGTGTTTCTATTTCAAGACTACAGAGTGGACTCTTACCAAGGTAAGTCTGTCAGTCTCCTACTTATAAATTAGTTTTATATAGAATGTTTAAAATGACTCTATCAAATAAATTGAGAAAAATAAGTAGTATAACAAATAGTCAAAAAATGGATGCAATAAAAAAACAAGAGGTAAGTTAGAATTTGAAACAATAACTACATTACGGCATCGAAAACATGAACTGTAAACAAGAAAAAATTCACTTACACTCCGGATCGGGCCACATTTATGTATACTGGATAGTACATGAAAGTAATGAAATAATATACAAACTTTAAATAATATAATATACAAAAATACCAGAAATGTAATCATTAAAATAAAACAATGGGAAAAAATATTTCCTACCCCCTAGTAATGACATTTATAAAATTGAAGATCCAGACTATAATAAATTTTGCATTGGCTAAACAAAAAAAAAAGAAAATTAAAAGACGGATGTAAAGAACATCTAAAGCTTGCAGTAAACCAAACATTTATAAATTAAATACTTTATATGCTATAAAAAATAATCATACATTTCTCTCATTAAAAATCATACGTGTAATATAAAAAGTACAAAAGGGCTAAAATGACAAATCAAAAAAAATAATAATAATACACAAACAGTTTCAAATAAAGTAAAACTGATGAAGTACTCAATAGACAAAGTTAACCCCAACTTAGACCAGTTTTTTTTGTTGAAAATACAGCAATTTTTTAAAATCGTAAGACGGGATCTTATACCACAAAAATTGGTGAATAAATTGCAAACCCTTTGAACTAAGAAGATGGGAGTTGTCATAACAGTGTTTCTGTTGCGACCACCTAACTGTGCACTTGCCCACTCCCGCTTTCCCCTATACTACCTCTTATGAAAACATGTTAAATTTTCAGAATGTTCTATACATCAACAGCTTCTGCACCTGATATGTCTACATATATTTACATATTGTTTGTTACTTCATACTGAAGCTAATTTATCTTATATTGACCGTCTCATGGAAGTCATCTTATACAGTTCACCAAATTGTAATAGGACAGTTATCGTTTTTCTTGCGTTAGTTCAGAAAGCTTGGTTAATTTTTATGATCGTTGTTTTTACCAGATATTCTGCCTCGGTAAATGGTTTAAACTAAAAAAAACCATTAAAATATAAAAGTTAAACCAAATTAAATCTGTTCATAAAACTTCCTGAATCATTGTTTCAGTCGAAGCATCAAAAGTTAACTTGGGATGGTCGGATTTAAAAACAACTCAGGCACAATGTTCTCCAAACTCTTTTAAAGCACTGACGTAAAAATCAAACCTTTCTACAGATATCGCCTCTAGAGAAGTTTCAATTAGCCTGGGAGTGAGCGTGCCGTATCTAAGGAAATAAGCTGGGAGCGCATCTGTAAGGGAACCCAGAGCGTGCCGGAACGGTAGCCGTGCTGAATGTGTTAACTGAACCGAACTATAACATGCAGTGAATTGCCGACATGTGTTTCGCCTACCATTCTTGGTTTTGTTGACCTTGCTGAGGAAAATAAACAATTTCCTGGAAATGCCATTGTGAGCTGCCTATACAACACTACATTTCTTCGTTTGAAGTTGAAAAAATAACTTCGTTATTGAGAGGTCCGAAATTCGTTACATAGCGGTAAATAAGGAGTATAACTTCTAAAATGTCATGGGACAAGATAAAAATTCGTTATGTAGAGGATTTCGTTATCTAGAGGTTCGTTATATAGAGGTTCAACTGTATGTGGTGGATTTGAGAAAAGATCTTTGGTGTGGGTGGAAGGTTGAAGAATCTTGAAGCCATCCTTAAATATTTTGTTCAGCTTCGTTAGGCCTGGATAGCAATCTGTAACTAAAGACAGTTTGTTGTCTTCCATAGCGGGTCTGTGTTCATCAGATGATTGAGCTAAGCGGATTTGATCCTCAACAAGTTGTTTAGGATATCCTCTTTTTTGGAAAGCTAGTCAGGTCTTTCTATTAAAGTTCTTCAATGCTATATCGTTGGAACAAATTCTCTTGCCTCTGATGCCTGACTGTATGGTATCTAAAAATGGTCCATTCCGTGCAATACACCTAGATGCAAGACATGTTTAATACACATACCAACAAATAGTTTCCATAGCCTAGCAACCAATGTGGACTTCAAGATTCAGGGTCATCATACTTGTACATCCAAAAATTTAATATACTAGTTGCAATGTAAATTTTGCCCGGCACAGTACATAGGCCATACCAAGGATGGTCTGAGCATCAGAATGAATGGCCACAGACATAACTTTGGAACCATGAACATAGACAGGCCAACCGCTCAACACGCTGCTAGTCACAACATCACATCTTTCAATGATTGTTATACCACAAAAATAATTAAGGCCCTCCCCCCTGATTGCAACCCTTAAGAATTGAGAAGATGGGTGTTATCATACCAGTGGTACACTAAATCTAGAGAACCTCCTAACCTCAACATCAGATAAAACTCCTTTTACCTTCCCCCTAATTTCTACCATTTTCAACAATTCCATTTACCTTCCTTCTGACAGACTATTAATATCTAGTTTCAAATAATGAATATTTATACAAATCACATATAGCACTATATCATAAACTATAAATCTGTGACATTTGGATATTTATACACATCTGTGGTTCACTTCAGTCTTTTCTTTTTTCTGTTTTGATTGAGAAAGATCATTTTTGATCGAAATATTTCAATAGTGTGTTAAGTTTTTTATATGTGTCTATTTATTTATTTCCAAGAGATTGCAGTTTTAGACTATTGCCATTAGGTAAGTCTGTCAGTCTCCTATCTAGTTCAAAAATGCCTATATATATATATATATTTGGACTAGGAGACTGACAGACTTACCTTGGTAAGAGTCCACTCTGTAGTCTTGAAATAGAAACAAATAAAAGCACTTAAACAATGATATATTTCAACCACACAGTGGTCTTTGTCTCTAATATTGGATGAATATGGAATATGAATATAATTTTCTAAACATTTAATTGCCTCCCCTGTGGTTGCCTTTTTCAATTTATAGATTTGAACGAATTTTGTAAATACATCTAAAATTACTAATAAATACTTATAGCCTCCTACAGTTCTTTGAAATGGTCCTATAAAATCAATTGACAATTGCTCCTTTGGTTTTTCCACTTGGATCCCTTTCATCTCTCCAAAATTACCTTAGGTTACATTTTTAGCTCTTTGACAAATATTACATGTTTTAATAATTCCCTTAATGCTTTTTCCCATTTTCTTCCAAGTGAAGCTCTCTGATAATATGGTATGACATTTCTTAGCTCCTGCATGCAGGTAATATTCATGACAAGTACCCACTATTTCTTTAATCATTCCCTTTGGTACTACTATTTTCAAACTTTCCCTATTTCTTTTATATACTAAGTTATTAATAATTTTATAATTTTGAGGATAATTTTGAATGTTTTCTTTTATTTCTCTAACTTCCAAATCTTCTACTTGTAATTTACTAAATTCTTTAAATTTTGTACACATTTCCATATCCATAACTCTTTCTATATAATTTATTTGTAATTCTGAATTTTGGTCTCTTCTTTCAAACTTATTTTTGTCACAAGGGTTCCTGCTCAATAGGTCTGCAACTACATTTTCTTTTCCTTTACAGTGTTCAATAGTATAATCATATTCTTGCATTAGTAATATCCATCTATGCAATCTTGAATTTAAAATTTTACAAGTCTTAATAAAAGTTAAGGCCTGATGGTCAGTCTGGATCACAATTTTTCTTCCTAGGATGATCTGTCTTGCTTTCTGCAGACAAAACAATATAGCAAGTAATTCCTTCTCAGTGGTATAATATTTAACTTCACTTCCTTTTAATGTGCGGCTCATAAACATTACTGCCTTTTTCTCCCCCTTTTCATCAATCTGATAGATGTGTCCTCCTATGGCATATTCACTGGCATCTGTTTGTAGGTAAAATGTTTTCTCGTAATCTGGGTAAGTACATTTGTTTCCAAAAATTTTTTCTTTAATTTAATAAAATTTCGCTCCTCCTCTTCTGTCCAAATAAATTTGTTTCTATTAGATAATAATTTTAATAATGGTTGTACAAATTCTGAATATTTTTCTATAAATTTATTATAATAATTAGCCATTCCAATAAAACCTTTTAACTGTCGAGGATTTTTAGGTGAGGGAAATTCTAATATAGCTCTAACCTTCTCTTCATCCATTTTTACTCCACTTGTAGTCAATCTATACCCTAAGAATGAAATATCTTTTCTACAGAACTCTGATTTATCAAATTTAATGGTCATGTTGTTTTCTAAAAAAATTTGGAAGATCTTTTCTAGGTGTTTTTTATGCTCCTCAAATGTCTCAGACATACAGACTATATCATCCACATATATTAAGGTGAAATCTTCTAATTCCTCGCTCATAATACTGTCCATAGCTCTTGCCAATGCTGCTAGAGATGTTTTCAATCCATAGGGTGTAACAACAAACTGGTATGTTTTCCCTCTATGTTGGAATGCAGTATATCTCCTTGACTCCTCTTCCAATTCAACCTGCCAGAAACTGTTAGTGAGGTCCATGGTACTCAACCAATTAACTCTCTTTGCTCTGTGTAGAATCTCATTTATTCCTCTATAGCAATCATAATCCGGAATTATAATTTCATTTAGTTTTCTTGCATCTAAACATAATCTAACTTTCCCATTGGTTTTGATGACTGGGACTATTGGATTAATATATGGACTAGTACTTCTTTCAATTATACCTAACCTCAACATTTTCTCTATCTCTTCTTGTACCTGATCTTGGTACTTTGTAGGAATTGGGTAATTTCTTTGGTAAAATGGTACATCTTCCCTAACTTTAATCTTATGTTTATATGCAGTGCATAAACCTGGCTGGTCTGAAAATACTTCTTTATACTTCTCTATTAAATCACTCATCTCCTGTCTTTGTTCCTCAGTTACCTCTTCATTCCCTATTCTTTCAAAAATATCCTCTTTTTTTATCTCTCCCTCCTCTTGTACAATTTTAATATAATTTTGACTCTGGTTTCCAAAAGTTTCAAATTCTTCCCATTTTTCCATATCATTCATTCCTTCCTGTTCATCACAACTCAATTCCTCCTCCATCTCATTTTCAAAATTATTCATCTCCCCTTTAAATTTTGTCTGCTCATCTACACTCATTTTTGATTTATATAATTTGTTTTCATATTTAAACTCCATCTCCCATTTTCCAAAATCAAGTTGTGCCTCCACATCCATCAACATATCTGTACCTATAATAAATTTTCTCAATAAGCCTGGCACCACTAGGCATTGAAACGGATATTTTACCCCTCCTATTTCTCCTATTACCATGATCATTTTGTTTATCTTTTTAGTGTTCTTATTTGTTGCAGTCCGAATGGTTAAATTTTTTATTGGTAGGATTTCTATTTTTCCTATTTTATTTTTATTCTCTAACATCCATTTCTCCTGGATACATGTTACGTTACTGCCTGTGTCTATTAATGCTGGTAAACTTGTATCTTCCATCTTAATCTCTAGCTCTGGGTTTATTATTTTTTTTTCAATTCCTAAATTATAATTTCTCTCCTCATCTTCTTGTTCTAAAAATTTTCTATTGATTAATACATTATTTATAGTTAACTTATTTTTATCGTAGGAGCTTTTATCAAATTTTATCACTGGCAACCTCATTTGTTCTGTTTGGTGCTCCTTTTCCTGATCCAAGGCGACGATACCAGTGTTCTCTAGTTTTCCGTTTGACTATGTGCACCATCCTCCTTCCTTGTCCCCACACATCTCCTTGTCTCTATCTGATTTACTTCCTTCTGGCTCCTGTCATTGGTTCTGTAATTCCTGTCTCCTCTATTTTCTCGATTATTTTCCTGCCCTGGTCTTGGTTCAACATTCCCCCTCATATGATTATCTATTCTTCTGTTAAAAAACTGGACATATGGCCGCCCTTCATTCCTATATTCATTCCTTCTATACAATTCTCCTGGTCCTGGAAATCTTCTATTTCCCTGCTGGCTCATCCCTTCCTTACCCCTTCTGGGTGGAAATCTATTTCCATTCTGTTCCTCTCTAGGGGTAGGCCTATTCCATGGTCCCCTGTTTCTCTGTCTTATTTCCTTATTTCTCTCCTCTATGTCCTCATTCAGCATCCTTTCCATCTCTCGGATCGTTTTTATATTTTGCACCCTTCTTGACAACTGTATCTTTTCATTAAAATGCCGGCTTAATCTCCGGACTATCTCTTCCTCATTTTGCGGTGGTGTCATGTTCTTTAAAACTATGACTCTTTCTATGAAATAATCTGCTCTGGCTCTTCCATTTCCCTCAATATACCTTTCATTTTCCATTCTCTCTTTAATGCCTTCCTGTATTTCTTTGGCCCAGTATCTTTCTATAAATCTATCTTGTAAATCCGCGAAATCTTCCACCTCCTCTCTGATTGATTCCCACCATCTAGCCGCTCCTACTTCCAAAGCTCTATCTATGATTCCTCTCCATTCATTTTCAAATCTTTCCCCTGTCCTACATTCAAATTTTCTCTCCACATACCTATCCAGTCTTTTGAGGAACTCCATAGGGTTACCATTCCTTCCATTAAATTTGGGCATCTCCTCCTGATTCCCGCAAGACACTTGTATGATCCTTAGGCCTTCTC
Organism: Prosapia bicincta; assembly: GCA_036971475.1. Taxonomy (NCBI): domain Eukaryota; kingdom Metazoa; phylum Arthropoda; class Insecta; order Hemiptera; family Cercopidae; genus Prosapia; species Prosapia bicincta. The sequence goes on along the minus strand of JBAIZL010000001.1, from coordinate 13,994,340 downwards.
CTCCTTTACTTTCTTCCACCTTCTTTTCTACCTTTTCCATTCTCTGGGTCAATTCCCCTTGTTTCTCATTATTCCTCCTTCCTTCTGTTTCCAATCGGTCAATTCTATCATTATTATTGTTTTTCTCAATCGCTATCTCCCTATTTAAAACTCTTAACTCTTCCCTGTTCTGTATTGTTATATTTTCTACCTTCTCTATCTCTTTCTTATTAATTTCTGTCACATCAGCTATTATTTCTTTTGTTTCCTCTAAATTCTCCTTAATCTTCTCCTCTAAGTCTCTTCTCATAACTCCTATTACAGCATTATTCTCTGTTCTCAACTGTTCCCTCATATCCTCTATCATTTTCTTATTTTCCTTCCTTATTTCCTGTGTTATGAATTTGAAATCTTCCTTCATCTCTCTCATTTCGTCTCTATTTTCCTCTAATTTTTTGTTTATTTCCCTCATATCCTCACTCATATCTTTCATTTCCCCTTTTATTTCATCTATCTTATCTAATTGTCTATTTATTTTTTCATTATTTATATTTAATTGTCTATTTAGATCCTCTCTCCCTTTTTCACTCATTTCCATGAGAGTTCTCATCATCTCCCTTAAATCTTCATTCTCATTATTTCCCTGTTTTTTTTGTTGGGTTTGCATAGGTGGTAGTCCCCTAGCCTCATCTACTTGGGTTTCCACCTCACTCTCTTCTATAGGCATATCTGTACCTTCCGTTTCTGTCTCTTGTATTTCTAGGCTTGTCCCTTTTTCCAATTCTATTAGGCCTATTGTAGCTTCTTCCTCTTTTTCATTTATTTTTTCTTTTAATGTCACATATTTTCCTTTTGCAGCTTCCTCAATTGCTGTACCCTTCCTAGACCTACTATGTTTGTTATATTCCTCTAATTTTTCTGTTTTTTTCGCTTTCTCCCCCCTTAAATTATATGTACCTGTTTCAGATTCCATTTTTTTTTTTTTTTTTTTATCTAAAATTTCAAAATTCCCCTTTATGCTATTTAAATTTTGAAAATTAAAAAAATTTTTGACTTATGGTTGCAAAGTCCTGAAAAGTAAACAATATTAATACAAATATTTAATTAATAATCTTATCTAAAGTGCCTTAAGGTTAATTCTTAAATTTTTTTATAATCGAGCCCCACGTTTGTGTGCCAAATGTAATAATTGATAAATTCACTTTTATAAGTCTTAATAAAAATTTATAAGTTAAAAGAAATAACGATTCAATGCTGCTTTTGTTACAAATTTTTTTTAATATCTTAATATGACATTCCTTATTTTCTTTTATAAAGTCACTTACTAATTACAAAGTCTTATTTCATCCACAAAGAATTACAAAAATTAAGCTTTATTAGCCTAAGTCTAAAATTTGTTTATGGCAGCAAGAAGTTTAGTTATAAATTTTAATATTAATTGAATTTGATTTAATTACTTTAATTTGAGCTTGAGCTCTCCTTATCTCGGGTTAATAGGTGGGTTTTCTAAATTTTGAATAATAAAATTTGAGTTGGCACTTTCAAAAAAATATCTAAGTTACAATTCTTACAAGCTAAAATTTTTTACAAGTTATTTGGTTTCTAATTAAATAATTTCCTGAATAATGTCTTCTTAATCGATCAGTTTAATGATTTGGCTTAATGTTATTCTGTAATTATGATTTGAATACGATACTGCACTTTCCGCACCAGTTAAAAAATATAATTTCTACAGCCAATCTTGAAACACGTCTGCCTCGTTCAAATGCTCTGTTCCAACTAACTGACGCTCCCTTTTTTAGCAATAAAATGGCCAAGTCGTCAATTTCCGCTGTTTTCTCGTTTATTCCTTGTAACAGCTTTACGGATGTCATGTTCACCGCCTCTGATACACTTCTTCTTCTTAACAACTGCACTTAAATTTCTTTGCAAAACAATTGCATTTAAATCTTATTTCCCAAACTGTTTTAGATTATATCTCCACGAGAAATATTTAAAACGAATATCTTTTGCCGGACAATGCGCACGCAACTGCACAAATTCGTTCTCCCATCTTGTTTACTTCAGAACATTCCACTAGCTTGCCGTTTGAAAGTTTTAAGTGTATTTATATCGTTCTATTGTTCTATTCAAATTGTTATCTATTAATTACTTCTAATACATTTTCTTATAAATAGTGATTTGTGTGTTTTTTTTTCTTTTTATATAAAATCTTGTGATTAGATCTAAAATGTGGCCATGTGCATTTTCTACACAAGTGAAATTAGGTTATGTTTACATTTCGTTACTGGTATATTTTAGTAATTTTTTTACATACTGAACTTATTTATATATATTTATCTTATTTTGTAAGTGCCTTATATATATATATATATATACTACTTCGAAATGTTACAATATATATATATATACACTACTAGTAGTGGTTTAATTGTAATTATTTAATAAAAAGTAACTAAAATAAAATTTGTCTTTGTTGAGCTAAGTAGGAATTTACTTAAATATTCTTTTTTGTAATTACTTGTTTTATTGTTCATGTGTGCTTGCCTAGAGAAGCAAATTCAAACATTGTTTAATATTTTAGTCTAACATACATTTTTAGCAGATGCCATTGAAAATACGATTAAATATTTCTTTTGATGTTAAATAATAAATTACATAAAATTTTCTGGGTATAACACCATAACTTGAAATGTGTTTGAGAAAGTATTACTCAATATGCTGGATTCAGTTAAATATTTTCAGTTTTTATTTTTATTCAAGGTTTGTGGTATTTCAGGTTTCATTATGTCAATCTCGAGTGAAGAAAGTAAACAGACTCATACCACCAATTATATATAGTTTTAATATGAATGGAAAATTATCAGTACTACGTTATGAAAGGTATGCTAAAAATCATGTTTATTTTAAGGATTTACAGTTTATTTATGTTTCAAAAAATGTATTTTTTATTCCATATACCATTTTTATATCATTCATTAACCGCAAGTTATAAAATTCTTTAGCTGAAGAGTTTGGTAATTTCAAATAACTAATTAAAGTTTAATATTTTTTTATATCTATTGGTTTTCACATCAAAAGTGTTCAATTTAAATAAATAAAACCTCCTAACCACAAGTAACATTTTTGATTTAAACTCTTGTGTGCATTTCAATTGCAAATTAATCATCTTGAGAGGAAATTAATACTAATATCATTATAAAAATAATTAATTATAATTGATTTTTGTATTAATTTCCTATGAAAATGATTGCTTTCTAATTGAAATATATATATAAGGGTTTAAATAAAGTTTTTCTTATACTAGAAGTTTAAGGAAATTTGAAATACTCACCAGATGGTAAATACATCATTTGTCCTGTTTGAAGTATTCACAGCATTTCTGATCTTGTAGGCCATCCTCAATCATCTTTCACCAATAGTATTTTTAGACTTATATTCTTTAAAATGTAGTTATAAGTAAACATTTGTCTGTGGTAGCACTTATGTTTTAAAGTCTTGTTGTAATCATCCTAATTCACTGATATAACTATAGTTAATTAATACATAGCTAAGTGAATACTGTAACGTTATTTTGTTTTTCCGCCCAAAAGTCTAATTCGATAGGATAATTCTAATTGTCGCAGTGAGATAGCAACAGCTGACCGATAGTAAAACAGCTGTGGGGGCAAAGTTTGATACTTCCGATATAGTTTTAAAATGAATTAAGAGAGTTGTTGAGAGAGACTGAGACTAGCGAGTGGAGAGAGAACACGTCTTCCTTGGAACCAACGAACTGCATCCGGTCGAATGCTAGCTTCCTGAGGGAACTGGCGAGATGTAACACTTAGTTTATATATGTTAAAGTGTATACGTGTAAACTAGTAGCATTGAAGATGGAATCAAGTAATATTGACATTTTTAGAGTTCTTCCATTTTCTGTTTAATTTACTAGTTGACATATCTGAGTCTTCTCTTTTTATTGTGATTACAAGATCAGACTTGTTAAAGATGTTATTTATTTTTGCAATGTCTTTTACTCTCTATGGCTCACACTCTTTTAATACGCAGTTTACTTCCTTACAAGCAATAAAAATACCTTCTAGTTTTGTTATCTACATATTCCATTTAAAAATATTGTATGATACTGTAACTTTATTTGTTGTAGTGAATTAAATATCTATTTCAGTGGCATTTACAAATGAATGTGTTGCAAATAATGAATACAACTCTATAATTATCTCTTAATTATTTGTACAAAAAATGAGCATTCAGCGCTTTATTGATCTCACCCTGCCTTTAAACAGTCTGCGTTATTTTGACTGATTTTTATTCTTGTTTGTTAATATCACTTTAAATTTCTCAAAGGTTTTTTTATTGAATGAAAGTTAAGTTTGATGAGTTTTAAAACAAGAAGGTTTACATTGGTTGCCTAACTAAAATTGACTACAAAACTGAGGGCCCACTGAAGAGAACTGATCAGAACTATGGTTAGAGAATAAGCGGTTCATGTGATTAAACAAATTTTATGTGTCCAAAATTCTTCCCTCACTGCTTTTCTAGGCTAGATACTGTCGCAAGTCCTATTGTAAGGGCAGTCTTGGAGTTACAGCTTAAGAAATTGTTGATTTTATTCCTCTTAGTTCTGAGAGAGTAGAATATAATAACCACAACATTTATTGGTCTTGAGAAAATGCTGCCTTGGAATAATAACCAACTCTTCATCACTGAATGGAGTGTCACAGAATTCGCAAGAAGATCATGTAATTCAGTGGCAATGTTATGACTTACAGTCTAACTTACAAGTAAATAAATTTTTGTATGAGATTTTATGTTCTATAAAAGAGTACAAAACCTATTACCCATAGCATTGACTAATGCATATTGTACTGGAACAAAAGATTCTTTATTACGATAGCATTTATTAATGTTACTTTTGGAAAATCAGTGATCCTTTTATAATTTCTAAGTTACTTCAGCCCTTGCATGGAGTGTTCACAGTGCCCAGATGTTAAAGCCTGTGGTACAGTATTATAAGTACTCAACAGATGTTGAGCACTCATAAAAGAGAAGAAAGAGAAATTGTATTGTAAATTGTTATATGAGCTAGCAAATTTATTCGTAAAGAGTGAAAATTGCAAAACACACGGTTAAAATACTCTAGGCTAGTAAAACAGTGTATTCTGTAACAATTAGTAGTAATTTATAAAGCTGAAAATTAAAATAATCAGTGCATCTGAAATTTTAGCCACTTCTAATCAGAAAGTAAAACTGAAAGGCTTTCAAATTTGATTAATTTTTTCAAAATAAGGTATTGTAAAAAGACAAATTAAACTTAGAATTTTCTCAATGGTTATAGTTCTATTACCAACTGAAAAGCAATTATTGGGCACAACTATCTTCTTTTCGGTTGGGAGAATTTGTACTTCAGGAATGTAACCTTATTCACATGAAGCCGTATTTCCCTATTTCAAGTATTGGGGAATTTGTCCCTGCTTTTGCTGTATGTCTCTAACTTCTAATTATATTCATGATCCTTTTGTATCCGTTGTAAACTATAGTAGATTTTGGTTGTTCACTTTAAATATTTAAAAAAATCCTAACTTTGTGTTGTTTTGAAATTAATAAAGATATTGTTTTACAAATTAGAAAATTGAGCAGTTTATTTCATACAAGGCATTTATATTTTTAACTTTGCAAAACTGTTTTCTTGTATTCAGTTTTCACTTACATTTCAAGGTACTTGAAGAAGAATCTTACTTGGTATGCATGCGAGTTGACTTTCGAGAACTTTAATTACATGCCCTCATTTTCGAGCATTATCTGAGACTGAGAGCTTCTTGTATTTGCCCACTTGTGTGGGATTTCCATTGTCACATGGTATATTTGTACTGTTTTATTTTCAGTTTCACTGCACTGTGGGAAAGTTTTTGTTTGTCTTGGGGTTAATTTTGTCTAATAAGTTGAATAATTTGTCATTTTTTGATTTTATTTGTATTGGTTTGTTTACTATAATATTTTTGTGTTTATAAATTTTTAGTTGTTCCCAGATTGTCATTTTGCTGGTTTTTGTACTTTTTTTTATAGATGTATGTTTTCTAATGTGGGGAATGTATGGTTGTTTTTGATGGCGAGTGAGGCTAAGTTAGAATTGTAAGTATTAGCCACACACACACACACACACACACATAATCAAAAACAACTATACGTTCCCCACATTAGAAAACATACATCTAATAAAAAAAGTACAAAAGGCATCAAAATGATAATCTGGGAACGACTAAAAATTTATAAACCCCAAAATAATATAATAAACAAAGAAATACAAATGAAAATAAAAAATGATAAATTATTTAACTTGATAAACAAAATAACCGTAAGACAAACTAAAACTTTTCTACAGTGGAGTGTCCACGTGTACCACGTGACAATGGAAATCCCACACACCTGGCAACTACAAGAAGCCCTTAGTCTTAGATGATGCTAAAAAATAAGGACAAGTAATTAATAATTCTCGAAAGTCGACTTGCACATACACCAAGTAAGATTCTTGTTTAAGTACGTTAAAGTGTAAGTGATAATCATTTATAAAACAAATTTTCTAAATAAAACAATATTGTAGTTTGAAATTTTATGCATCTAATACTTCCATAAAGAACAAAAAAACCCATAAAAGTCTAACATTAATAAATGAAACCTCTCAACCACAAATAACTTTCTTCTTTTATTTAAAACCTATAGGTTTTAAATAAAAGAAGAAAGTTATTTGTGGTTGATAGGTTTCATTTATTTATGTTAAACATTACGCGACAGTTGTTTTATACAGTTACCAAAAAAATCTAAGTTTAATAAAAAATTTTATTAAGTTTACAATTATAATTAGGATTTAAAATATTCACTTTAAAAAATATTTCATTGCTTTATGTTGTGATATGATCTAACCATTAATTTTCTAAACACAAAACATATTGAAAATATCATACTGGTCTATATCAGTTTGTGTTAAAAAGATAAAATCTTGTTCTTTATGAAAACTACTATTGTTTTAAGTTTACTGCTCTACAACTATTGAAGTTATTTTCAGTATTGATCAGCTGGGAACAAAAGTGATTAGAGTGGCCTTACCTGACCAGATATTATCTTTATTAAACAACCAAGTTGGCCATTTTAAATTAATAACCTGCGATGAAATTGATCAACGAAGATTTGCTAGCCGATTATATGACACTCTAAAGCAAAGTAAGGTTTTTTATTATTTTTTTTTGTCTTATGAAGTATAATTAAGAAGTATTATAAATTGTGTACAGATACATTGATTTTGTATTTACATGATTTTTCTTATTTTATATAATTTGCACTTTAATTAACAAACACAAAGCTGTTTATGTTATGTTTAAGGTACCGTTATAATTATATGTTGATATATGTACAAAAATATATAGCATACTTTAACCTAAATAATTTTTATAGCCTTTTGGTAAACAAGTAAAATTCATGGATTATGGAGCATAACTATTTTTTCTAAAATTTATGATGAATTCAAATATACTACTTTGACTTTTTTAGAGTTCAGGTTTAAGCTTTAAAAATCCAACTATAAACCTTCAATGTCATTATCATGATTTAAACTGAAGTTACTGATCTTTAAAAATATGGACCAAAATTTAAATTAATAACTTCAAAAATAATTACATTTTTTTATGATTATAACTAGTTTTGTAGTTTTTGAACTAAGGCTTTCAGTTCATTTTTAATCGCCCACCTTTTAAAACGTAATTTTTAGAGTAGACTTTAAGAGTTTCAGTTATTTTATAAGTTTAATAAAAATAAACACATAAAAATATATATTTTATTTTTAATTAAAACAATTGTACATATTTTACACTTGCTACTTATAGTAGCACTTATATTTGGTTGTTGAGAATTGGCATTATCAGAGATATGTCAACTCAGACCGTAACTGACCACAAGATTTTTATAGATTAGGGTGGGTGTGTTTGAATTCATGCTTCTTGTTTTTTATATAATTGCAGAAATAACTGCATTTGATTGAATAAAGAATTTTGTGTGGTATTAGTTTTAAAGAAATATGTTTCTTTATAGCTTTTGTAGAAAAAGAAGATGATTCAAGTTTTGAAGAAAAAGAATGTTTTTTAGAACAAATAATCAGTTTGTGTAATTTCATGCAGCATGGAATTTATAAATGCACAACTTTTGTGGGTGAATATCTACTTACCTGGTCAGGATTGGACTTCCGCCCACAAATTCTTAGCCTCATTGAATGGGTAGTGGTGGATTCATATTCAGGTGTTGTATAATCCTTCTTAATAGCTTTAGAGTATATGAACAGTTTTTGTAGCCTCTAACATAATGACATAATAAAACTAATTCCAATAACATTTATCACTACACCAAAATGTACTTAGATATATAAATATAAAATCTGTAACAGGGATTGAATTATCTACCATACTATATGCATTGGATTACTATGGTAATATTTGCATTATGGAATTGATTGATCCATTATTGAGCAAACCTTTACATGTGGACATGTTTTCAATAGAACATTGCAGATTATATTACTCGTAATCCGAGCGATCTACCATGCGTGAATTAATTCGTCATGTTAATTGATTTGTAATTTCAAAATACTCTCACTTATAAGGTACTAAATATTATATATTTTATATGAGTGCAGCTTTTTAATCATTAATTTATAAATGAGTTAGCTTATTTGTTAATTAATTATTATTTGTAATCGTAATTAGTAAAAACAAATTAAAAGTTACTTATGGTTTGAAGTTTACATTAGATCCTAGGCCTCCATTATTATTGTTCACTTATATACATAAAAATACATTAATTATAAAAAATATTTATATATATTTACAGTAAGTAGTTTTTAAATTTAGAACTTTAATGTCACTACCCTCGGTCTCGCTCATTTCGAACAAACTGTCTACTCTAAACAACAGGCGATTTTCCATATTAACACATTAAGACACACAACAAACATCAGCTACTGACCAACGCCGAATACCTACTAAACTGGAGAGAGTCCACTTGACCTGACATCTGATGACAGGTCTACAACAGTCCATAAAACATCTGATGACAGGTCTATAACGTTGATAAAAGGATAACTTCTTCGGCGATAAATACCCTTAGGTATCACAGATGTCAGACTTATGTGACAAGTCAAAAAATAAACTTTTTTGAACCAAACTCACAACAACAAAAATCATATTGTAAAACTGACGTCTGTATATTATGGATGATTAATGTGTCGTGACCATAGGCAACAATGGGTTAATGGAGCATTTCTGGACTGTCCTTATTAGTTCCAAAATTCTAATTGATATCTTGCCAGTGTTAAAATACATGTTATTTAACATTTAAAAACATTGTGTATGACAATTCTTCATCTAATTTTTTTTAATGTAAGAGTTTGAATTCTAATATAAAATTTTTTTATAATAAAATTAAGGGAAAATTTTTATTTACCTTTTAGAAATAAGAATTGTGCTGCATACTCTATAAAATGATTGTTTAAATAAAAATCTAACCAAACAGTGAGGAATCATGATATATCTACTGAAATTAGGAAATCAAGAATTATCCCTAATAATGAGGGAAGGTTAGAGAATTATTTTGTCTATATTATAAACCACAATCTGGTTTTATTTTTTTGCCTGCTGTTCTTAGATTTTGTATTTCCCAGAATAATCATGGCAACAACGATATTCTGGACACCATACATATTTCACTTATGTTCATTATAAGTTATAGTTAATTTTACCAATACCAAAGAATACTATGACTAATTTTAATACATAATCCTTTTAGCTAAACAATATGTTTTTCCTCAGAACTTTTTCCAATAATGAAGAGTCTTCACATGCTATTTGTAACCTCAGACATCATAATGAAGTGTCAAATCCTTGAGACATTTACAAACCTTGTGGGCAATATGGTAAGTTAGTTGTGTTTTTTTTTTATCAACCCGTTGCGTCACCATACGTTTTGTAGCCTGGATCACACCTGCGTCCCTCAGACGCATATGTCATTTTTTCTGTTGAAATGAACTAAAATGTAGTTTTTACTTACTTTATTTATGTATTCTAATAGCTTGATAAGATTGCATATACATTGGTAAATTCACTTGGAAAATTTGAGGTAAAAAAAGTTGTCGAAGATTAGAACAACACACACACATATATATATATATATATATATATATATATATATATATATATATATATATATATATATTTTGGACTAGGAGACTGACAGACTTACCTTGGTAAGAGTCCACACTGTAGTCTTGAAATAGAAACACATAAAAGCACTTAAACAATGATATATTTCAACCACACAGTGGTCTTTGTCAATCGAAGAGAAAACACAAAAAGAAATATGAGAGAATGAAATAAAATAAATATAAGTTCTTATATAAAATAGAACTAAATAATAACCATACTATCATAAATTCTATTAATCTTATTGAAAAACTAAATGCAATTAAAATTAATGAAAATACAAAATTAATATCATTAGATATAAAAAATATGTATACAAACATACCTATAAAAGAAACTCTTGAAATTATAAAATATAAATTAGAACACGAGAAAGATAAAAAATTAACATTAGAAATTTTAAATACACTCAAAATAATATTAAATCAAAATTATTTTTCATACAATGACAAAATTTATAAACAAGAAGATGGTCTTGCTATGGGCTCGCCATTATCAAATATATTATCTGAAATATTTTTACAACAATTAGATAATAAAATAAATGAAATTATAAAATTATATGATAAAAATGGTTATTGGGTTCGCTATGTAGATGATGGAATGTATATATCAAACAATAATAATATAAATTTAACAAATATTTTGGATAAAATAAATAAAATTAATAATAAAATCAAATTTACTTATGAAATTGAAACAAATAACAAAATAAATTTTCTAGATTTAACAATAATAAGAAAAAATGAAAAATTTGAATATATGATATACCGTAAACCAACTTTGACAAACCAAATTATACCAAATAGTTCTAATCATCCATATAATCAAAAAATGGCTGCTTTATATAATTTATTATATAGAATGCATAAAATACCCATGAATGAAGAAAATAAAATAAGAGAAAAAACATAATTTATCAAATTGCATTAGAAAACGGTTATAAAAAGAAAACTGTTGACAAACTTAATTATAATATTTTAATTAAACAAAATAATTTAATTTGCAATAATAATAATAATACAATATGGACTTCATTTTTATTTATAGGCCATGAAATAAAAAATATCACCAAATTATTTAAAAATACAAATATCAAAATTGCATACAATACTAATAACAAAATAATAAACATAATAAATAACAATAATAAAACAACTAATATGCATGAAAAAGGTGGTGTTTATAAATTAGAATGCGAAAATTGTAATAAAGCTTATATAGGTCAAACCAAGAAAAAATTCAAAAAAAAATATAAAGAACATTTAAATGCCTATATTAATCCAGAAATATATAAATTAAATTTCGCAAATCATTGTATTAATAATAAGCACCAATTTCCAAATATAGAAAATATGAGACTTATAAAAGAAATTAATAAGGTATTAAGAATGAATATATATGAAGCATTCGAAATATATAAACACAATAATAATAACACATTAATAAAAGAACAAATACAAATACATTCTAAATTTGATACTATATTCAATGTCTATAATGTTACAGCAACAAAATAAATTTGGCAATTTGTTTAAATTTAGCAACAATTCTATTTCTAATTAAACATATGTTTTAGGCCTATAGCTTACATTATTGTAATTTTCATTCCTGATGATGTTGGTACTGTTTTCCAACGAAAAGCTTTGGATATAAAATAATAAATATTCTTGTATTTGAATAACCTATGTTGTTTTAAATTATTAAACAAGAAAACGTATTTTATATATATATATATATATATATATATATATATATATATATTGTAACATATATAGAATGGGCTATATAATATTATTTAAGAATTGGAAGAATATATTAGAAATAACTCACACAAAATTTAAAAAGAAATTCATTAAAAGATTGGTTAGGTTAAAATTGAAACTAAATTTAGGTAAAAGCCTAGAATTGTAAACAAGGTATTTAAACTGTAAAATCGATTAGGAAATGTGTTATATCAAAACCCCTAACACATAAATTAAAACAAGATAATCTAATAATAATTATATTTAAACAAAATTGTAAATATTAGTAAAATAGGGCATAAGTAATTACTTGAAGGAAAAAGTGAAAAACGATTGTAAACAATGAAAGGTTATGTTTGGAAAAGTCCAGTCAAAACACACACAATTCGAATTATTACAAAAGTAAAACACAAAGACACTTCACACACTAATAATAGTAATTAAATAAACACTGGAAGGTTTATTAAGGATCGAAAAATTGAAACAGTATGTTAACCAAATTAAAACGGTGAAAATAGTTCGTTGACATTAACAGATGTGAAAGTAAAGAAATAGGTCAAGTGTACAGTCGACTCTAGTGGGAAGGAATCGAACTAAATTATAATCCATATGATTTTTTTTTAAGAAGGAGAAGCCGCCATATTAAAAAAACAAACAATTGTTTAAAATCTAAGGACGCGTAGTTAGAGGCAGTCTGGCGTGTGGACGCCGAGGAAGCAGACCTTTCTTAGAAGTCAAAATTTTACATTGGAAGGAATTCGTCAAAATTATACCGTTTTGTGAAGAAACTTGGCAAATTTAAATAAGGATAAGAAAATGTAAAGATAAAGTACAGTGGTAATATAATTTGAAGGAACTAAAACGAATTTAAGTGTGTAAAAAGTGAAATTTGAAGAGAACGGAATCTTACATAAGCGACCTGCAGAATTTCGGTATTTGATAAGTTAAGTATATATAGCGCTATAAAAAATAAACTTTAGTGGACTCTTAAGATTATCAGGAAGTTTAAAATTGTACATTAGAATATCTTGTGATTAATAGTAATAAGATCATAATCCAGTTCAAATAGTTTCGCCTTTTTGCTCATTCCAAATTAAAGTTTTTCCATCAGGAAAATATTTATTAAAACAAATTTCAAAATTTAATATTGTTTTTTCAAAATTTATTTAATTAACCTAAGAATTAAAAAAAATATAGCCCATGCTATAAACCCCGAGATAGTAAGAGATCGTAAAATTAGCCTAGGGTATATGAAAATTTGTAACTAAAAATCAAAGAAAGTGAGTTTAGTATATTGGGTTAAAATTTGTTAAGTTTATTTTTGTTCTGTTTATTGTTTATTGTTTAACTGTCGAAATAAAAATTGTTATAATAAATGTTAATGAATTGTTCCTGAGTAGTTTTTTGGTTATTAAATAGAAATAATATATCTTCATTTAACAGTATAAAACATCGTTGTATTGTGTTTTATAAATACTTTACAATATATATATATATATATATATATATATATATATATATATATATATTTATATATATATATATTGTAACATTTATAGAATGGGCTATATAATGTTGTTTAAGAATTGGAAGAATAGATTAGAAATAAATCACACAAAATGTGAAATCGGAGAAATTCATTAAGAGATTGGTTAGATTACATTAAGACTAATTTTAGGTGAAAGCCTAGAAAAGGTTTTAACATACAAAAAAGATTCTGAACTGGAAAGAATGCATTAGGAAATTTGTTGGATCAAATAACCTAACAAATAAAATTAGAACAAGGTAATCTAATAATAATAAAATAAAAAAAATTGTAAACTTTGTTAACATAGGACATAAGTAATTACTTGAAAGAAAAGGTAAAACAAAATAGTAAACAATGAAGGGAGATAGGGGTTATGTTGCATTAACCTATGCCAAACACACATTTCGGAATTATTACAAAAGTAAAAAGCAAAGACACTGCACACACAAATAATAGTAATTAAATAAACACTGGAATGTTTGTTGAGGATAGGATAGGTGAAACAGTATGTTAACCAAATTAAAACGGTTGAAAACAATTTCGTTAGTTGATCAAATTTAATCAAATAAAGTAGGTCAGTGTTACAGTCGACTCTAGTGGGAGAAAAACGAACCTCATTACATGAAAGCATAGGTTTATGGGTAATTAATATGGAATTTTAGAGAAGGAATCGGCGCCATGTTTAAACATTTTAAAAATAAAAACGACGCGTTAGTCTGGCGTGGGCAGCCGAACGAAGCGAAGCCATTCTTAGAAGCCAAAATCCCGTTTGAAGCATCTCATCAAAATTATACGAATATGTGAAGAAACTTGGCCAAAATAAAACGAAAATAAGTTAATTTAAAACTTATAATACAGTTTATTATAATTAAAGTAACCAAAAAGAATTTAATTGTGTGTGAAACATAAAATTTAAAGAGAACTGAGTCCTATATGAACAACCAGCAAAACTCCGAAAATTGATAAGTACATAGCGCTATAAAAATAAACCTTTAGTGAACTTTTAAATTTATAAGAAAACCTAAAATTATAAATTATTAGAATATCTTGAAATAATATAATAGTTTAGTAGTAAGAAAGCCTAATCCAGTTCAAACAGGTTAGGGACCTTTTTCTTATTCCAAATTTTAGATTTTACATCAGGGAGCTAATTATTAAAACTATTTTCTAAAATTAATCTTATTTATTAAAATTTATTTAATTAACCAAAGAGTTAAAAAATATAGCCCATGCATAAAACCCCGAGATAAAAGAGATCTTAGAAAACAGCCTAGGTTATAAAATCTTGTAACTAAAATATTAAGAATTGAGTTTAGTCTATTGTGTTAAAAGTTGTTAAGTGTTTTTGTTCTGTTTATTGTGTAAATTAAAAAATTGTTAAAATTAAAAGAATTTAAATTATTCCTTAGTTTTTGTTTTAAATTTAATAGAAAATAAATTATTCATTCAATCAATAATAATTCTTCTTTATAAAAAATATTATAATATATATTTATAAATATTTTTCCAACATCAATATCAATTTAGAATTTTTCAGGAATACTTATAGTTATATAATTATTATTATTATTATAATATTATTAAAAATTCTCAACCTACCTTAGGAAATAAACTAGAGAAAAATTACTGGTAGGAGTTAATTAATAAACACTCAATTCAAAAACATATTTTCTAACATTAACTCACCACTGATAAACAACACCACTACATATAGTCATTTCAGTCTTGATTTTCATTTTTTCTTTCTGATACAGTCAAGGCATAATTTTCTTGAACATTGCAAACATATTGGCTTTCGACATTCGACACAAGCATAGGATGTTCGTCGTCGTAACTTGTAGGAGCCAAAATACAATACTTTTTTGCATCCATTTTATCCTCTGGAATTTCTGATTCATCGACATTTTTGGATGTACCTTCTTCAGTAGGTTTTAAAAAGAATTTTAGATTTTCGATAAGGGTTTTATTGATAAATTTATTCGTTGCTCGAATTTCAATATGTGGAGTTATTAGTTGGTAAGCCAATTTTTTCACAAAATGCAGCCTTCTTTCCATTATACTGTTTATAAAACATTTGTGTAAAATGAACGCATTTACAAGACTGATATTTACAAGAGCCGAAAATACAGCGAAAGGCCACCTCTCGCTCTTTCGGTTGGAAGAAAAAACACTGGTTCATCTCCAGGTTTCTCTTCTATGTCATCCTCTTGCTCCTCATCTTCCAGTTCTTCATCTTCTTCCAATCCAAGAAGAACTAGTTCTATTTCGGGAAGTCCGATCCTTGTGTCGTATACTTCCGCGTCGATATTCAGTTCATCCGTTTCCTCGTTAGTCTCACTGTCTCCTGAAGATTCATCGTTCTTTTCTTTAAATAATTGATGTACTAGTACCGAAAAATTGGGATCATCAGTCCGATACAATTTCTCTGCATTCATTCTGAAAAAAATATTTAACCAAATTTTAGAACTACATGCTAAAACAAATTATAAATATTTTACAATCGCTCTGCATTCATTCTGAAATAAGTATTTAACCAAATTTTAAAACTAATTACTAAAAACAAATTATAAATATTTTGGAAAAATAATATACGTCACGATCACACCTACGTCTGTCAGATGCATGGAGAAATGTGGTGGGGAACACACCCTGCGTCTCACAGACTCAGTGCACCTTGAGTTAGTAGTAGATTGACAAAAATCTTACCTGCTAGGGTTTGAAGAGGTTGAGCTAGACACTTCGCCGACCTTGGGAAGGAACTGATTGACGAATACAAAAACACTAAATGGCGGTGAGATTTCAGTATTGCCAACAAAACAACATTGATTATCCCGTATGCGACTGGTAGACGCATGTGTGACGCAACGGGTTAAATTGAATTTTAAAACTTAATTTCTTGAGTTTTAAACAGAACTGTGCATGAAGACTATTGCTTGTTAGAAAATGACTAAATTTAAGCTTATTTGTATTACAGTAATACCTCAACTTACCCTTTTGACTGAAAATAAATAAATGATAACATATGATTTCACAAAACAGTTGATTTTATGTTTTAGGTTATATGGTATAACTGCTGTTTTAAGGCATAGGTTATGTTACCTTATTTATATTAATTGTAATTATTTAATAAAAAATAACTAAAATAATATTTTTCTTTGTAGACCTAAGTAGGTATTGATTTGAAACAATTTTTTGAGTATTACTTGTTACTCAAGTTACATTTGTGGTTAACTTTCCCAAGCATAGTTTTAGAATATAATGATTCAATTATTATAAAAGAGTAATTCTTGTACTTAAAACAAATAAATACACCTTGAATTTTGTAGTCCATTATGTTCGGTGAAACTTAATTACTCACTTTTACATTAGTTTATGACTATCTGAACTTTAATTTTGTAGATTTGTAAAAAATTACTGAGACAGAACGTTTTCAATCACTCTGTGGCGATCTTCATCAGTGTCTCATCAGATTAAAGTTCGGATAGACATAAACTAACGTAAACGTGATTAAATAAAGGTATATTGTGCTCTCTATATTATATTACCATTTGTAAATAATTAATGGTTCTAGCGTGATATTTATGTTACAGGCTAAAGCGTTTTATCGATTTAGTAATGGAATTGCTTTCCCTTTCATGAAGTCACAAACACCAACTTGGGCATTGATTCCAATACCTATGTTTCGGAATACTATTCTGTTTATAGAAAATCTATTACAAATTGGTCTTTGTTTAGAACCCAAAAGCAGTAAATTTTTGGATTCAGCTATTTCTTTCTATGAAGGCGTAAGTAAAATTGTTTTAATTAAAATAATATGAGGAGAAAAAATTATTTGATTAAGTAATGCCATATTGAATATTATTATAGAATAAGTTTTCATTTAGATTATAATCATGAAAATTGAAGGTATTTGTATGTCATAGTCTTGTAAGTTAGGGGAGTGAAATTTTCATACTTCTTACAGAAAAAACTGTTGTTTTTTTTGTAAAAAATGTAGATTTAGTAAAAAAAATTTTTCTAGCAGAAAATTTTCAATAATCAAAAAAGAAAATCTTGAAAGACGCTAAAAATTTTTGTAGGTTATTTTCTCAGCAGAAAATTAGCGAGAAGGTTTTGCTACCCCAATTGAATTTTCCAGAATTCCAAGCTAGTTTTCTTTTTTTAGTTACTTCCTTTTTACCTTTCAAATAACTTATAGGAATTGATTGACTTTCTGAACTTATGTTGCATGTCAACCATTAGCTTGCCACTAACTATAAGTCATAAACAATTGCATAATTTTAGATACATTAGATCATAAGTAAAGATTATAGTTAAAGGACCATTATAATTATGTCTGTATTATTCAGCTATAAATGTTATTTTCATTATGACTTTGAAATAATTTTAGAACTTGAATACCAAGAAAAAACATTTATTAAACAAAAACATGACACAAATGAAAAATAGACTTCTCCAAGAAGAATGTTTTCAACATTGTTTATATTTGAAGTATTTATATTCAAATGAATAAAAAATGTTGATTCTATTGAGAAACTCTGAGATTAAATACAAATTTCTACTAGTCTTTATCAGTGTTTCTCCTGATTAAAACAAAAATAACCTAACAAAAGATTTAATGTTTTTTACTTTCTAGACAGGTTTTAAATTTAAATCAAACTACAGGTCATCCAATTATAATGATTGTCAGGGCGGCAAAAAAAACATTTTGTTAAACTGTTATTTAGCTATAACAAAATGTAAAGTAATTGTTACAATACAATAATACAATGCATTAGATAATTTCATTCTTACCTTTTAAAATTCATAAAAGTCAATATTGTTTTAGTAGAATGGTTGAAAATAAACTAAATACACATTCCTTACCAGAGCTTTTTAAATTAGTTTTGTGAAGGAATAAACTTTATGATATGGTAGATACTACTTGGTGGTAAGTTATAGAATAATGAAAAAAAACAAAGTTTTTGTTATTTAAAACATGAACTTAATTTGAAGGTTTATTTAAAAAAAAAGTCTTATTTTTGACTGTGGTGTTTTTGTAGTTTTATCCATTAAAATTAATTATTCAAAAGAATGAAAAATCAATGAAATAGTACTCAGAACATTATGTATAATAGTTAAATATATAGTGACTTATAAAATAAGTGAATTATATCTAAATTATTATTTATTTCGTTATGAATGTTAATAAAAAACATCTACATTATTTTCCTTGCTTAAAAATTAAGAAATGATATTTGTCAAGCAATTTAAACTCAACAAGAAAAGCCAACCAGGGTGATAATAAAAAAAAAAAAATTACTGGCAAACTATTTATTACCATCTGTGCCATCAGGTTATAGCTTTAGTTCAGAAATTGTTGTCTAAACTAAGGTGAGAAAAGTATGATAATTTTTTAAATATAAAAATCTTGTCATACTGAATAAGCTTGGATTGTTTCTAACCCCCTGTCATAAACCCGCTATTCAAAATTGTGTCTACTCCCTAGGTCGAATTAAAAAAAATTGAAACCAACATTAAAATTGAAATTAAATTTTTGTCCATGAAAAACAACTTGTGTAATAAAATTATTTATTAATAATTTTTGTCTTTAATTATCTGGGGATACCAAGATTCTCAATAAAATAATATTCTTAAATTTGATTTATAACCATTGTATAAATTATACTATGGTTTTTCCGATCTGAGATAAATTATTTAATTAATGGTTTATATTTTGTCTTCTGACAGGATTAATGGTTTATATTTTATCTTCTGCCAGGATTAATGGTTTATATTCTGGCTTCTGCCTTTTTCTCACGACTAAGCAAATGCTTTTGCCTCGAAAGTGTCAGGACAAAGAAAGATATTTATATCTTGTCCTAATGCTTCTTGGAGTGACAGGTCAAAGTAGGATTTTTGTTGTTGTCCTAATGGGTTCTTATAACCAACTTCAGTCACAAATTTAGGTCAGCCTCTTTCTCTAGACTTTGTTGCTTTATTTTTCAGTTGTCTTTTGGTCCTGAGAGTGAATGTAGTCACAATGAAGGCTTAGTAATTCTCTCCACATAGGTTTGCTAATTAGTCTTGATAGTGACTTTATAAATACAGACAGTGATTCGCACAATATTCCCATACCAGAGTGCTTCAAACTGTATAAGACGAAAATTAGATTCTAAAATTATTAAAAAGTGTTCGTAAATATTTTTAATAAATTATTTTAGTTTTTAAAGGGAACAATCAGTTGCGTAAATATTAAGGGACCCTACAATCAACCACTAAGCTTCAAATCATAACAATCTTTTTATTTATTAATTTTTGACATTATTATTATTTTAGATATTTCAATTCATAATTATTTTTTTACCCAACAACAGTTACAAATACTAATAAGTTAAAAATAATAAATTAGCATAATACAATTCAGTTTCTCAGACCTCTGATTCACAATTCATAGATATCTGCTGGGTCGCTATGAATGCAAATAATTTAACCCACAATGGATTAATTAAAAATCTTTTGATTTCAATATAACATAAAATAAATATTACTGTTTTTGTCTTTGACTACTGCTAGTTATTTCTAAAATTAATATTTAAAATTATACATATAATATAAAAACATAACTAACTGCCCCAAAAATAAGTGTCAAATAAAAAATGTTTTGTATTGAATCTTAACAGATTGTTTTAAAGTTTAAAACAGATTTTTTTCTGTTGATTTTTCAACAGAGTTTATGACAGACAGAGTTTTTGCATCATATCTTTACTACGTAAAGAGATAGTAAAACTACTTGTGCTATATGGATACATGACTTTAAAATTGTTATTTTTTAGAATTTACAGATGCCACTACTTTTAAACTTTTGTTTTTGTTGTTATACAGATGTCCAGTTTTGAAGAAATATTTGGTTTACATCTTTTAATAATTCCGTTAAAAGGAGTGATGTATCATTGCTTTTTCAACAGAAATGTAATGTTTTTAGATCGTGTTGCTGGCCTCCTCTTAAAGTAAGTATTCACTACTTATGTGTTTAACTTTCTACAGTTTTAAATATTGTATATTAAAATTTAATTGAGTGACGACATCAACATGAAAATATCTGGTTAACTTAAAAATAGTAAATATTTATAATTACCCAAAAAACTATTTGTAAATTTATCTTAAGTATTCTTTTCGTGAAGAAAAAATACTTAAACATTATTTAGTTACATGACCTGCAGAGGGGCCACATATTTTTCCTGAACATCATTATCACAAATCATATAGAGCCAGTATTAGTTTTCCATAAACAAACTGCCATTTCAGATTGATAATTTTCCTTTTTGTTGACAGAAGTTCACTGTCTATGCTTATAGTAGCAACCACAGTTTGTGTTTAAGGTTATTTTAGTGGTGTCAGTACTGCTTGGATCTTATAAGGTTTATGTTAGTGTGGCTTTTTGCTCTAACGTTTGCTCTAAAAGTCCATAAAATATAGCAAGTGGCAAAACATCCTACTTGAAACTTTTTGTGGATAATAAATCTAAGGGCCCACTTGGAGTCCCCAAGTGTTTCTGTTATATAAAACACGTACATTTCTCTGCAAACAACACATTCATCAAAAGATTTGTTGTCATCTTCACTTACGTTATGGTGCCTAGTTCCTTGTTGATTCTTGAAATAGTTATAGAGATATTCCGACTGCTGTGGCGGTCTGCTCTCTTGCCTTCTGCTTCAGTATTGTCACACTATTCTTACACTCTTCTCTAATAAATTTATAAACAATAGATACTAGTTCCCTTCTTTTGGGTATTTAAAACTTTCCCTCCTGACCCTAAACAGTCACACGTTAAAAACACTTTACTAAACAACCCAGAGTGACACTCCACTTGCAAAGCATATGATTGGCTATTAAGGAGTATTTATAGATGTCCTAGATTAGTCATAACAGCACCATCTCTTATTAGTCATTGTTTTGGGACGTCAACATTGTGAGTCAGAGGAAATGTTTGCAGAATGGTCTTTGGCTAACATCCACCCATCCATACGTGTAAATACCTACACAGTATGTATTGTATTTGTAATTTTTTAAAAAAATCTTCTTGGTTGTACATTACGGTAAAATACAATGCCATATTTAATTAACACCTGGATTATATAATATGAAACATAAGCTTACCAATCATTTCAGTTTTTGGAGAAATAAATACAAATGGGTACTATAAGGAGTTTCTAAGCCATCTGAGAGTAAGTAAGTTGGTACTCTGTAATCTATCACAGCAGCATCCCAACTCCTGACGGAAATCAGGGTTTCTACTGTATACATGCATATATACACACATAAACAAACATTAACAGGTTTATTAACCCTAGTCTACTAACATTATTTTCTGTACTGTTCCACTAACCATATGTAAGTTTGGCATACACATAATTATATCAAATAATAATAAAATCAACTCACAGTTGTCTGTAAAAGTGTTATTTTTTTTCAAATTCCAACTAAAGAAGCTACATCTTTTACAAGTATTAACTCAACTAAAATTTTATTATACACTAATTCTGAATTTGAATTTCTGTGTTAGTATAACTCAAATTTTATCAATTATTTCCTCTTTTATATTTATAAACAGTTTGAAACATTCACCAACATCTGGATCAACATATAATTTAGGGCCAGATCTAATGTGAATGTTATTTTTGCTTTGTGTTTTACTTTGTAGGTGAATAGTTTTTCAACAATATCCATTTTTTCCAAGAAGATCTCTTTCATTAGGTATTTTTATAACTGTTTTAGAAAGCTGAGAATCTTGATAAGCATTGACAAAAAAATTGTGGGATGATTTAGATGAACTAAAAAAAACAATCATCAGTACCTCTCTTCCTTATTTGGTTTTTTATTTCCTTCAACTTGTCTCTTTTCATGTGACCTAATAGATTCAAAATCAGGAGCATCAATCTTATCTTCATGACAGAAATCTGGATCTGCATCTGTAATCTGAGTCAAAAACATTTTTAACATTGTCTTCAGTTTCACTATCTTCTCCTTCATCATCAAACATCGAATTGATAAGTCTTGCGATTCTCTTATTATCATTAATTCTAGTTGTGCTTGAAAATGAAAATGTATGGTTTCAGTAATAAATTCGTATCTATCACAATTTTGTCGTGTATGCCAGATTTACGTAGTTGTTCCTGCTGTATATATTACTGATTATACGTAAAATGTACTTAGTAAAACATAACTTAGAAAATTACTTATACGTATTTATTATGTGTTTAAAAAATTTATTAATAAGGTACTAACAAGATTAGTTTGGTGACTTACTGAAAAACAATTGCAGTGGGGAGAAAAAGAGCAGAACTTAATCTTATCATTCATTGTCTCAACTAATGCTAAACAAAGAAATCACTCCAAACAAAGAAATTGAGGAAAGATGTCTAGATTGTTTGGTATGGGTATAACATACCATAAGGTCTAATACTTAGGAATCTAGGGTTAAAAGCATGTTTTACATAAACCTAAAAGTGTGTTTTTTACCCAAGTTTTGGATATCTAAAATGCCTTCTACGCTCTTTATTTCGGATAGTGGAGATTCTACTATATACATGAAATTTGCTTCTTTCCACAAGGTCACAATAGCAGCAAATATGGAGAGGGGTTTGGCTTGGCTTGGTTCTGGACCCTTTCTCAAATATAACACCCCTAAAGTAATCACTTCCACAGTATACACATAGCCACAAACATGTCAACTTACAACACATATGCACACCTACACTTTCATGTAGAGATTATTGACTGGTCAAAATCATTGTGAGTTGAAAGTGCTTGTCAAGCTCTGATATGGGATACTGATGTGAGCATGGTCTGACGAAGATGGATCTCTGGTTGCTGAGCTCCCAGCCTCTTTGGTTCATGGTAAAGGAGTGTCTATGATGTACAGGTGTTGAAGTTTTGTGCACAGCATTACTATTACTCAACCGATACCTACCCAGTTGAACAAAACAGAAGACTATAGATTCAGAGTTCTGTTTGACATAAATCCCAGGCTATGTTGGGGTCGGAAGAAAATCTAAATTTAGTTATGGGTTTGTCCATTCTTATTGTCCCACTTGGCAATTATTAACTTGGCAACCACAGTGCTAATAAGAGCAGTAAGAATTTGATGATGGCAATAAAGCCAAAATTACTATCATCAAAATCTTTTGTTGCATATGCAGAAGGGAGAGATTTATCAAAAGTATCTATCTTCTTAATCAACAGGGCTAATACTGGATGTGCATGAGGTCCTGTCTCATCTTATTAAGAAATAAATTTTAAAAATACTTAACTAAGTGAATACGTAATTGCTTACTTGCTGACGCGTTTCAAAACAATCGTTCCTTTTACGAAGCTAATCCTCTACTAGCAAGGCCGTGGGCAAAGGCTCTGTCGGGAATGGACTTATGCCAGTGGATGGGGGTGGGGTGTTTGTGTTGTGTGTCATATAATGGAAAAGGCTATTGGCTTCAAAATGGGTGTGATCATTTAATACGTTTTCTCTGTCTGTTGCGTAGTGTTTGTAGATTTCATATTTTTCCAAGGTTGTTAGTTTTTTACTTTGTTTTAATGTGTGTAGAACATTTAAATTAGTGTGTATGTCAGTGTGTGTTGGTTGTTTTTTAGCTGTTTTGCGTAGCTGGATTTAGGGTTTGTTTGTTTTTTTGGGTAATGTGTTCTTCGAAGCGCGTATAGAATGACCTGCTGGTTTGGCCGATGTAATAGTTGGGACAATCGTTACAAGTTAATTTGTAAATACCTGAGAGTTTGTATTTGTTAGTTTCTTTTTGAACAGGTTGTATGTGCTGCCTTAATGTGTGTTTGTTGTTTTGTAGGATATTTGGTAATGGAGTTTTTTGAATGTGGAGGCTATTTTGTGTGTGATTTTGTTGTGGTAGGTGATTAAGAAATTTAGAAAACTAAGAATTAAGAAATTAAGACATTTTAAAAAATGGGATCTTACTATATATTTAATGGATGTATATATTAAATGGGACATATAATTACCAACAGACTTTACAATGAACACTTGTAAAAATTTAATCTTTAATAGGATCAAAGTTATCAGTGCTCATTTTATAGGTCTTTGAATTCCTTAAAAGATGTCATCATAGGTTAGGATATTGATGTACGTACTTGTAAATGAAATCATGTGTGAACTGCCATCTCAATTAGACATAGATGTAGTGCCCATTATGAAAATTGAAAAAGGTCAATAATCTGCATCAACATCATTTATCCTTATATTGGCATAATTAGTTTTACCATGAGAACAGCTTTTTCATGAGAACATAAGTGATTAACCCAAGATGATTCTCCACATGTCAGCATTTTGGGTACATTAGTTCTTCCTGTTTGAAATGAGAGGTATCCAGACAATGTAGCATTTAGTGTTGAAGATCAATATGACAAGAATTGCATTAATGGTCCAAGTGAACGGGGGGGGGGGGGGAAGTTATTCAGAGTATTATGGGTAAGGGTAGAGTATCGTTTTCCAAACCTAGGAAGATCTTTAGAGCTACTCAACCAAAGGTTGATAAAAAATCATATGCAGCTACTTTGATCAGTATCAAGTCATCCTGTAAGATCTGTGTTAATTTGTAAGAAAGAGTTGAGTTTTTAATGAAGCAAGTTACTTGGCTCCTATCACTAACGACAAATGGAGTTGTAAGTTAAGGACAACATGAAGACAAGACCCATGATTTGCCCCTTTTTCTGAGCACTTCCACTGAAGGGTTTGGTAGAAGGAGTAAATTTTTAACACAGATCAATTGTTGTTCAAAAGTAATCATTTAGTTATGCAATAATTACTTATAGTTTAATCAGTGAATTCAAGATGATTAAAACAAGCAACTTTTACTTTATTACAATTATTAAAAAAATATTTCTTAAACTGACAGAGTAATTTGCTATGTCATACTTTTTGAAATTGTTACTCTAACCACTTTATAGATTTGTACATCTGATATTTTTTGTTACAGATATAAAGAACATTATGATCATTTAACAGAAATAGGATTACAAACACAATTTAACCGCCAGATAGGATATTGTAATTACTATGTGAATGATATTGTGAATACATTCTTTCATGGCGAAGTAAGTAGACTCTTCTGTGTTTTATCTTACTGCAAATTAGTTCTGTTTTATTTAAATATCAGGTGTTATATCAGCAATTATATTCTTTAAATAAGCCTTGCATCTTGAATATTCTTGCATCTTGTTACTATTTTTCCTACTAGTGTCACATTAATACTAGAAATGTCAGATAGATGTGTAGATATTTTAGATTACCTCTGCACTGAAAACTAATTTTACATTTCTTGTTTCAAAAGATAAAAGTATTCATCAACTAATGAATTTAATGTTATAAGGTAGGGATGGCCAACTAGCGGCCTGCGACCTGGTTTTATGCGGCCCCAGATGAATGTTAAAACCTTAGATTATTAATAAATGTAAAATATAAAAATATAGGTAGAAATAGACCATAACATATAAGTTGAACCCCCCCATCCAGTAAGAGCAAACTCTTACTGTCACTTGCAAAATATCCCATTTTCAAGGTCGGAAACTGGTAGTTCATTTTGGAGTCAAGTGCCTGAAGAGAAGTATCCCAAACTATGTGACTTTGGTAGGAAAATACTTTCAATGTTTGGAAGCTCATACCTTTGTGAATGTACCTTTTCAACAATGAAATTTATAAAATCAACTCACCACCGAGGCCAACTGACAACCATCTTTGAGATCTGCTAAAAATTGCACGACTTTAATTCAGATTGGTTTTGATGAACTGTTGAATGATTGTGCCCATAGTGTTTTCAATAAGTGAAGTAGATACATAATTATGGATGATTTTAAATTTAAACAAATTAGAGTTTTTCCAATAATGTATTCTCATAAGCGTAAACATGATTGAATAATTTACCTATTTTGATCCTCTGTACATTGAGCTTGATTTGAAATGTATATGAAAATTTTTGCATAAAGTTTATTGATTCATATTATGTTATATACGATGCATACTACACGATATATGTATTGCCTACATTTGGCTTATTGATGTATGTGTGGAATTAGTTGTGTGGCCCACGTCTTCACTGAAAATATTGAAGTGGCCCTTTAGGGTTAAGAAGTTGGCCATCCCTGTTATAAGGCATTAATTATAACAGTGTAATTATAATAGTGCTGTAAAAGGCAAGAAAACAAATTCATTTAGTATATTAATTTAGTTTTTTACAGAAATTTAGAAGTATAGGAAAATATGATTGATATTTAGTGATATACAAATGCTTAACAATTTAATGTCAACCAGTTGTAAGCACTAATTAATATTCTTGAATCCTTTTTAGTAAATTTATCAAAACCTAACTATTTATTCACTAGCATCAACGATTTATTCCTCCTGAACAGAATAGACATATAATAAATATGTTAAAAACTTAATAAAAAACATGAACCCGTGTACACACTCTACAGCATTTATAAATCATTTGTAAGTAAAATATACAAACTTGAATTTATAAACATGAACAAAGTATGAGACATTTCAAAACTGGTTTTATAAAAGTGTAATTAAAAGTAATGGTATTTTTATTTTACTTTTTTAAATAGTTAATTCTTTATTAAAAATGTACAAAAATAAAAGTTCATCAGACAGTTATGCTGGTTATATCCTTTATCCACTATTCATTGAATTGTTACTATAGTGAAACACTAATGGATTCTGACCTAAACTGAAACATGTATTTACCAAAATTTTTCCGTTTCTATGACATTTCATTAAAGTTCACATAAAATCTCACCTGTTTCAAGTTGAACCTTCCACATTCAGAAACAGAAAGTCATCCTATTTGTATGTTGCACAAAAAATGCTTTAATGTGAGAGGCAGAAGAGTACTTACTTTTTACTTCTTCGTGCAGGCGTCCAGCTTAACTATAGCCGATGGCCCGATGTCCACGATATATATATGATGCTATGGCCCACAGGTTCTTCTTAACTAGAATATCTTGCCACTTTGTCACAATTGGTCTGAGGATGTCTCTTGTAGGTAATGGGTAAGGGCAGTTCAGCAGGATGTGTTCAATTGTTTCACTCTCCACACCACAGAGTGCACACAACGGAGACTCTGTGAGATTAAAACGAAATAGGTACTCCTGTGTCACCAGATGGCCGGTTCTTGCTCTGGCAGCAAAAGATGCTGTTGATCGTGCTACTTCCCTATATTTGTCCTCGACTGGTGGTTCTGGTTGGAGGTGGTAAAGGTGTCGGCCGGTAGACTCTTTTTCCCAATTTTCACACCAAAGTTTTCGGAAAACTTCCCTGCTTACACTTTTGCAATGTAGTAGGGAGTGTTTGCCTTCATCTGTAGGTCCCATGGTTGAGGCTATTTTCGCAATTTTGTCAGCCTTTTTGTTTCCGGGTACTCTGCAATGGGCAGGTACCCATTGAAGAGTTAATTCCTTCCCGCAGTCCACTAGTTCTAGGATGGTTTTTCTTATTTCTGATATTCGAAACGAGTATGAACTTGTAGAATTACTTAACAAGTAGAAGAGTAAAAAAACAAAATTACGGAACTTCTAAAGATGAAGTATAAGAAGGAATCGTATGGCCAGCCTATCTCAACCTTCCCTTTCTAGGCTATTAACCTTATTTGGGTTTTTTCTGCAAAGAAACAAGATAAGCATACCATCTCATAACATCATCATATTAAGATAAGGATTCATTTGAATTTGTCACAACAAAATGGATTTAATTGAATTTGTTTTTCTCTAAATCCAATAAACATGTACAGTCATAATGTATAGCGGGTATTGTTTTCTCCAAGAATCTGTATCTGCAGTACATATTGAACTTTGTTTACGGGAAACCTCTGAATTTTGATGGTGTTATTAAGGGCTCCAAGGCAATCTGAAAGTTTTTTTTATCTTAATAACTTGAAGATCATAAAAGTAAGTAATAAGTTAAGTGTTATGCTTATAACAAACAAAAATAATTCAAATCTATGAGATTTAAAAAATAAAATAAGGATTAAAATGTAATTGGTTAAATGGAAGTGGTTCTATGAAAAGAAAATTGCTAGAAGCAGAAAAAACATAAATGAAATCGTGTGGTAAATGAATCATTTATTAACGAGATTAGTGTGTAATTCAACAGAATACTCGAGAGATAGCACAAATGTTAGTAAAAGAAGATTTAATAGCTGGTTTGAAAGTTTCAGTAAACGATATTTTTATCATAGTAGATGGAAAATTAAGCAAACGTTTTACTTGGAACCATTTGTAAAATCAGGAAATTGCCACATTTTCAGTTTATTGTACATAATAGGTTTTTGCAGACTGGCATGGGGGTTCAAAAGTGTATTGCAAGAGTCGAGCTGGTTGGTTAAACAAATGGACTGATCTTGATAGACAGGCTCGCTGCCCAAATTGACAGTAAATGGTGGGATGAGTCTTAGCAAAACGCTTTTCCTGAAAGGTGAAAAATGCTCTGAAGTGAAACCTGGGAAAATCTGTGATTTTATGATAGATCAGACGGAGTAACCTCTTATTATAGGTAATCCTAGTAGACCGTGGTGAATATTAATAGTCTTTCTGGAACATGGAAATCAAACAAAAAGGTGTGGACAACTACTGCAATAATTAGAATAATGGCTGGTAAAAAGAATAATTAAATGAACTCTCATGTATTGGGATGGTTGTGACGGTTGAATTGAATTGTGCCATGCAAAATTTTCACACACTTACAAAGAACTAAATGTTATATATTATAAAGTTGCAATGTTTTTTATTCATTATTTTGAATTTTATTTAGTTTATTATATTTTATTGTTTGTATTTGTAATAATTACAAGGAAAAAAATTAAATAAAATTTTATTTTTGGTTTGAAGTTTTTATTGTAGGCTTCCCTAACATTCATATAAATGTTCACTTCAAATATGTACAAAAATATTACAACTAAAATAAAAGAAATATATGTACACTCAGATTTTTTTTATTAATTTAGAATTTCTACACTCATTCTCTCTATCCAATAACAACCGCTCCAAATCTGATGATATAAGAACAAACTAAGGTTGGTTATAAGAACAAACTAGGGTACCAATAAAAATCCTACTTTATGTCCTGCCAATCTGAGAACACATTATAATGATATAGGCCACATCTTTCTCTATGGTGACAGTTTCGAGAGACAAACATTTTCTTTGTCATCATAAACATTTTGCGCCTGAAGCATGGAGAACATAACATATTAACAAGGGTCACTTAAAAAATAATGAATTTGCTCAACACAATTCAGTTGCCATGACCACTTGACACAGCGAATTAATTCATGTTGTTAGATCGTGAATAGTTTAATCCTCAATGGGTTACGGAATATGGTGAATTACAGATTTTATTATGATGGAGAAGTAGTGTTACATCCTGGGAGTAAATCTACCGCTACCAGGTAGTAGAAAAATGTTAAACATAAAAAAATCGTTTAAAAATTATAGCTCAACGTTAAATTGATATGTTTCAGATTGTTGCCTAAACAAATTATGATTTAAAAGTAATAGTTTTCAAAAATAATTTGTAGTGTTATATTTCGTTTTCTGTTCATCGTAAGATTGAACAAATAGTAACGTAACTGTAATTTGCATATCTCAATTATCTTTATATTTTAAATTGCATTCCAATTTGTTGTTGACTATTAGAACTATTAAGTTCTTACAGATGATTTATTTCTTTGCTTTAAGAAAAGAATTTTATATGAGCCATTAAACACCTATTGATAAATATTTTAATCTCTTGCATTCATTTTTCTCAACAAACTACTGGCTTTACTATTTATAACCTAGATATTCTAAATTCAAGTTACTTGATTTTATCTTTTTTTGGACAATGATTCGTATACAGTAACTTTTATGTATTAGACTGTACTTGAAACAAACTAATTGCAAGCACTTAATAAAAAGATCTAAAACAAGGGACTCAGATGTCTGAATCCCAGAAACATTCTTTATTTTTAATATCATGTTCAATTTTATTCAGGCTTTAGCAAGAAGAGGAGATGGCATTATATTTGAACTTTTATCAAGAAATATGATTGCAAATATATATCTCTTGAATCAAAATAATCCAAATTCATTATTTGAACTACATAATTACATGTCATTAATTCCATTACTCAAAATGAGAAGTGATAATATGGATAGTATGTCATCAGAAGATTATTTCAGAACTCAGGTAAGAAGTAAATAAATTATGTTAGATAATTTTTTAACATATATATTTTTAAGATAATATACTAATAACTCATTAAATTCATTAAACCTTTCTATTTACTAAATAAATTATATAATTCTATCATCTTGTACACAGGTATAGAAATATTTAAAAACATTGAAGCATAATCTATTTAATTTTATTGTACCCATGTTCAATAAACACGTTTAATTTTATTAATCACTTAAACAATAGTTTATAACTATCCGAACTTTAAATTTAGTAAATTAGTTAAAACTTACTAAGACAACGTTTTCGATCGCTATGTGCTGATCTTCATTAGTGTCTTCTGCTTGGAGATGTTGGGTCAAGCGGTGACGGTTTTAAAGATAGGTTTTAAATAGTATCAAATAGTATGTGTGATTTGTATTGTATTTGTTCGTTTAATATGTTTATACTTTGTGTTTTTGTGTGTCTGTAAATTTCATATTGTTCTAGTGTGTTGAGATGTGGTCCTTTTTTGTTAATGTGTAGGATTTCTAGGTTATGGTAAATGTCTGTGTATTTGTGTCCTGTTTCTTTCATGTGATTGTAAAATGTTGAGTTGGTGTTCTGTTTGTGTTCCTCGACTCTTTGTTTAAAGCTGTGACCTGTTTGTCTAATGTAGAATTTGTTACATTTGTCGCAGTTCAGTTTGTATACGCCTTGTGCTTGTAGTTTATCTTTGTTGTTGGTGTTGTATTTTGTATTGTAACATATTAGTTTTGTATGCTATTTTGTATCCTATTTTTTGAAATTTGCGGGCTATTTTGTTTTTTGTTTTTTTTTAATGTATGGTAATGTGATGTATTTGTTTTCCCTGTCTGTAGTGTTAATTTTAGTGTTTTTTTTGTTGTATTTTGTACCATAGTTAGTTTATTAATGTGGTGTTGTATCCATTTGTGTATGCTAAATATTTAATTGTGTTTAGTTCTTTGTTTGTGTTTTCGGTGGTCATTGGGACTTCTTTAAGTCTATGGAGCATGGATCTGAAGGCAGCGTGTTTGTGTTGGATAGGGTGGTGGTTTGAGGTGTTGTGGATAAATGAAAGTTAAAACCAAATGAGCGTATAGACTATTTAATGTAGTTCTGAAGGATATGAAGAGAATAATTTCAGTGTTAAATATTTAGGCATTATAGCTGTATATTTACTTTTGTAGTAGTTTTTAAAATAAATCATTAAGGCCTAAATATTTAACATTGAAATTATTCTCTTCGTATCCTTCAGAACTACATTAAATAGTCTATACACTCATTTGGTTTTAATTTTCATTCATCTATTTAATGGTTTATTTAAGAAATTACTACAAAAGTAAATATATAAGGCATAAATACTGAAATTATTGATTTGTATGTCCTCATTTAAAATCAAAACTAAATGCTACTTTATTTTTGTGTTACCTTGTATAAGTGAGTATATTAAAATAATCTACAAACATAAAATTATGGAAATTTTATTCAATCAAATACCAAATATTTCAATGTCAATTTTATATATGCCACTTTTTATTCTTGACTTTTGACTTAGGCAACAAATATGTTGGAAAAAATTAATATAAATGTATAGGATATAATATTTGACACACATTTCCTTAAAATAACTTCTGTTTAAAAAAACAAAATAATATTCAAGATTCCAACCAATTGTAGTTTAGGCCAGTGTGTGTGTATGTGTCTATATATGTGTATATATATACAAATATCGCAATATGTATTCTTGTGTATTAATAAAGAACTAAGTCAAAATACAAATACAAGAATTATAATTGAATTTACAATTGAAAGCTTTTCGTTGGCTAACAGTACCAAGAATATATCATATAGGCTAAAATATCAAGAATATATATATATATATATATATATATATATATATATATATATATATATTTTTTTATAAGGTTAGTTTTGGTTGGTAAAGATTATTTAGATTTTTTGGACTAGGAGACTGACAGACTTACCTTGGTAAGAGTCCACACTGTAGTCTTGAAATAGAAACACATAAAAGCACTTAAACAATGATATATTTCAACCACACAGTGGTCTTTGTCAATCGAAGAGAAAACACAAAAAGAAATATGAGAGAATGAAATAAAATAAATACAAGTTATAATCACAGATTGTGTAGAGTAGAAATCTGATGTCACAGATGCACAGATTAAAGTTATATATATTCTTGATATTTAACGTTATCCATTGTTTTTCCGTTGCACTGACTTTATGAAGTTAATATATTACTATTGTAAGTAATTTTATCCACCATTAAGTGCAATAATTTTACCTTGAATGATGAGGCACCTTTCGGTCACTTGACCATTGTCGAATCAGTGATATTTTTCTGTTGTAGATGTTCGGTCCGTGATATTGGTATTTGTCGACGTTACACGCACTTTCTCTTGATCTGTGGGTATGATGTTTTTATATAGTATGTCTTCTGTATATGTTGTTTGTAGATTCATTAAGTTGTTGTGTATGTTTTTATAAATGTGGTATTTTTCTAGTGAGTTTAGTTCTATTGGGTTGTTATTTATTTCAAGTATGGTTAGGTTATTTTCGTAATTTGTTATTTCATGTTTATGAGATATTAGGTGTGCTGCAACATTTGATACTTTTGAATTTTTGTTTTTGAATGCTCTATAATGTTCTTCAAATCTTATTTTAAATGTTCTGGTTGTTTTTCCTATGTAAAAAGCGTTACAGTTGTTGCATGTGATTTTGTTAATTCCTGATAGGTTATGTTTTTCTGAATTTGTTTTGTGGTTTGTGTTATTAAGATATTTTATTATTTTGTTGTTTGGTTTGTATGTTGGAGTGTAGTATTCTTTGTTGTATATATTTGTTATTTTTTTCTATTTTGTTATTGGTGTATTTATATTTTAGGTAGATTTTTTTATTTTCATTATTTTCGTGTTCCGGTTGTAGTGTTGTGTTGAGGTTAGGTTTTTTGTGAATTTATTGTATATATTTTTTATAATGTGTTTGTTGTATCCATTTTCTATTGCTATTTTTGTAATGTTATCTAATTCTTCATTTAATTTTTATTTGTTATCCTGTGTGTATTTTATTGCTTTATTTATCATGTTACTGTAAGTGTTAATTTTGTGTGTCCAGGGGTAGTTAGATTTGTAGTGTATTGTGGTGTTGTTGGAAGTAGGTTTCCTGTATACTGTAGTTTCTATTTTATTATCATTTATATTTAAAGTGATGTCGAGAAAGTTAATTGTTCTATTTGTTTCTGTTTCAACGGTGAATTGTATGTTTTCGTTGTATGTATTTAGTTTGTTTAATATTATGATGTGTTCGTTGTGAATGGTAGGTTGGTATATTACAAGTATATCGTCTACATACCTAGTCCATAGTGAAATATTGTGTGTGTTTATTATAGGTTTAATTATTATTTGTTCAAAGTGTTGGAAATATATTTCTGACATGACAGATGATATGGGTGAACCCATGGGGAGTCCAGTTGTTTGTTTATAACATTTATTGTTAAATTGGAAGTAATTTTGGTTACATATGTGTTTGGTTAGCGTAATGATACTATCTATTATGTTTCTTTTTTCGTTATTGTGTATCAGTTTGTTTTTTATTATTTCTATGGTTTCTTCTATTGGGATACTAGGGTACATGTTAGTTATGTCATAACTTATTATTTTTGTGTTGCTGTTTGTTTTTATCGTTTTTATTTTATTAATTAATTTGTATCCATTTTTTATATTGTATGTGTTGTTGATATGTATTTTAGATCTTATGATTTTGTCTAGAATTTTTGCGATTATGTAAGATGGTTCTGTTGTGAAATTTATTAGTGGTCTAAATGGTGTGTTGGGTTTGTGGATTTTAGGTATCCCTGATAATATTGGTGCACATGGTTTGAATGGGTATAGTCTTGTGTGTTATTTTAATTTATTGTTATAGTTTAGGGTGTTTCGGTGAGTGACTATTAAGTTTTTTATTGTAATAAGGTATTTGCTAGTTGGGTCTGGGATTTGTTCGTATTTATTTTTTTTTATGTAGTTAGTCATTGAATCGATGTATTTGGTATTTTCAATTATTACTGGTGTATTTGTTTTATCTGATTTTAATATTAAGTAGTCGTTTTTTTCTAGTTTTTCTCTGAGTTTTATAATTTCTTTTTTATTTATATATTGTTCCGTTTTTTTGTTTTTTTCCGTTTTTATTAGGTTAATTTTATTATTAATATTGTTTCTTATGTGTTCAGTATTTTGGTGGGTAATTTTGTGGATGTTAGATTCTGTGTCAACTATTAGGTTTTTTATTATTTGTTTTTTGTTGAAGTTAGGTAGGTTATATTTGAAGGAATTTCTTCTTATTATTTTTTTCTTTTTCAGTAAATTGTGTTTTAGTTAAGTTTATGAATTTATTGTTGTTAGAGGTGTGGGTTGGTTCTAGGCTATTTTTTAGGTTATGTTGTTGTTTTGATGTGTGGATTGGTTCTAGGCTATTTTTTAGGTTATGTTGTTTTGATAAATTTTCGATTTTTCTGTTTTGTCTGTTTATAGTGTTTGTTTTATGTTTTATTATAATTTGTTGTGTTTTTTCGTGAATAATAGGTGTGAGAGTATCAAAAGTTTTCATTATTTTCAAATTGGTTGTGTATAGTTGTAAATTGATTTGGCTTTTTTTATGGTAGGCAGATTTAATGTTTTGTTTAATTATGTGTGATTCTGCTATTTTTGTTGCTTTATTGATAATAGTGTTTTGTTTATTTTTTATGTGTAATTTAGCGTATTTTGGTGTTATATTAAGTGTTAAGCATTTTTTATTAAACTGTATTTTGTTGATGCAATTCTGGAGTTTGATTTTTAGGTTAAGATATTTACGGTACAGTTGTTTACCTTGGTAGGTATTAAATTCTTGATATTTAACGTTATCCATTGTTTTTCCGTTGCACTGACTTTATGAAGTTAATATATTACTATTGTAAGTAATTTTATCCACCATTAAGTGCAATAATTTTACCTTGAATGATGAGGCACCTTTCGGTCACTTGACCATTGTCGAATCACTGATATTTTTCTGTTGTAGATGTTCGGTCCGTGATATTGGTATTTGTTGACGTTACACGCACTTTCTCTTGATCTGTGTGTATGATGTTTTTATATAGTATGTCTTCTGTATATGTTGTTTGTAGATTCATTAAATTGTTGTGTATGTTTTTATAAATGTGGTATTTTTCTAGTGTGTTTAGTTCTACTGGGTTGTTATTTATTTCAAGTATGGTTAGGTTATTTTCGTAATTTGTTATTTCATAATAAATACACAAAAACCTCTTAACCACAAACTTTCTTTAATTTACCCTAATGTACATTTCAGTTACAAAGTAACCATCCTCAGAGGGATAACATACAAAGATTGTTATTTCATGTTTATGAGATATTAGTGTGCTGCAACATTTGATACTTTTGAATTTTTGTTTTTGAATGCTCTATAATGTTCTTCAAATCTTATTTTAAATGTTCTGGTTGTTTTTCCTATGTAAAAAGCGTTACAGTTGTTGCATGTGATTTTGTAAATTCCTGATAGGTTATGTTTTTCTGAATTTGTTTTGTGGTTTGTGTTATTAAGATATTTTATTATTTTGTTGTTTGGTTTGTATGTTGGAGTGTAGTATTCTTTGTTGTATATATTTGTTATTTTTTCTATTTTGTTATTGGTGTATTTATATTTTAGGTAGATTTTTTTATTTTCATTATTTTCGTGTTCTGGTTGTAGTGTTGTGTTGAGGTTAGGTTTTTGTGTGAATTTATTGTATATATTTTTTATAATGTGTTTGTTGTATCCATTTTCTATTGCTATTTTTGTAATGTTATCTAATTCTTCATTTAATTTTTGTTTGTTATCCTGTGTGTATTTTATTGCTTTATTTATCATGTTACTGTAAGTGTTAATTTTGTGTGTCCAGGGGTGGTTAGATTTGTAGTGTATTGTAGTGTTGTTGGAAGTAGGTTTCCTGTATACTGTAGTTTCTATTTTATTATCATTTATATTTAAAGTGATGTCGAGAAAGTTGATTGTTCTATTTGTTTCTGTTTCAACGGTGAATTGTATGTTTTCGTTGTATGTATTTAGTTTGTTTAATATTATGATGTGTTCGTTGTGAATGGTAGGTTGGTATATTACAAGTATATCGTCTACATACCTAGTCCATAGTGAAATATTGTGTGTTTATTATAGGTTTAATTATTATTTGTTCAAAGTGTTGTAATATATATATTTATATATATATTGTTTCCATGAGCATATGAGTGATTATAGTTTATATAAGTCTGTCAGGGGAAAGAGATAAGGCTATTAGGGGGGGAAAAATGAATGTGTTTATCTGATGTTGAGGTTAGGGGATTCTCTGGATTTGGTATACCACTGGTATGATAGTTCCCACCTTCTCAGTTCTGAGGGATTGCAATCAGGGGGGAGTGATTTAATTATTTTTGTGGTATAGCAGTCATCAAAAGTTGTGATGTTGTGACTGGCAGCATGTTGAGCTGTTGGTCTATCCATATTCATAATTTTAACATCATGTCTGTGGCCATTCATTCTGATATTCAAACCATCCGTGGCCAGGCCTATGTACTGTGCTGAGCAAAGTTTACATTGTAGCTGGTATATGACATTTTTCGATGTGCAATTATGATGACCCTGTATTTTGAAGACCATTTTTGTTGTTTGGCTGTTGAAACTATTTGCTGAGGGGTGTATTGGACACGTCTTGCATCTAGGTCTATTGCATGGGAAGGAGCCATGAGGAAGTTTGTGTGGTTTCTCTGCATCAGGGTCTGGTAGTTTAGGATGTTTTTCAAGTTGGGAGGTTGCTTGTACCAAATTTGCGGTGGATCGGTGAAAAGATTTTTGGTGTGGACGGAAGCTTGAAGAATTTTGAAGCCATCTTTCAATATCTTGTTGAGTTTATGTAGACCAGGATGGTAGTCTGTTATTAAAGACAGTTTATTTCGTTCTGTTTGTGGTTTATGGTGAACCGAGGATTGTGCTGAATGAATTTGGTTTTCAATGAGTTTTTTTGGGTATCCTCTTCTCTGGAAGGCTGTTGATATCTTTCTATTAAAATCTTCCAATTCCCTATCATTCGAACAGATTCTCTTACCCCTGATTGCTTGACTGTATGGAATGGATCGTTTTATGTTTATTGGGTGGTTGCTGTCGAAATGGAGATATTGTAGGTGGTTTGTCGGTTTGATGTGAATTCCTGTGTTAATATTTCCATTCTGGAGTGTTACCTCTACATCCAAAAAGGTGATGGCTGCTGTAGATTTCTCCCAGGTAAATTGAAGTGTGGAGAATTGTGTCAGGCTGTCTAAAAATGCCTCAAGTGTTGAAGCACCCTGTGTCCAAATTAGGAAGATGTCATCTATATATCTATACCAACATAATGGCTGGTGTGTTTGTGTCTTTAGCACACGGCCTATCTGCAATAGAGAATTTTCTAAACAAACGCCCAGGCAAGCCTTCTCCCACTACACCTTTTCTTGTGAACCTGACCAGGTTCATCCTCGAGAAGAACAACTTTCAGTTTGAGGGAAGGAACTACCTTCAAATAAAGGGAACAGCAATGGGCACCAGAATGGCACCATCGTACGCAAATCTGTACATGGGATTGTTGGAAGAAAGTCTTCTATTATTTCATTTGCTCAAAGATTGACAACTATTTATTATGAACATTTT
This sequence comes from Prosapia bicincta, assembly GCA_036971475.1. Lineage (NCBI taxonomy): Eukaryota > Metazoa > Arthropoda > Insecta > Hemiptera > Cercopidae > Prosapia > Prosapia bicincta. Next base: position 13,955,904 of record JBAIZL010000001.1, on the reverse strand, counting down.
TAAATGAAAATTTCCTATAGAAATAAATAATTTATGTACTTTATTATCATTCATTTAAAGTATAATTTATGGCAAACTTTACATAAATCGTTAATAGGCAACATATTCAACAACCTGAAAAGTTATTTTAATTAGCAAATAACAATTACTAATAACACTTTTTATAATTATACATTTTGCAGACACTTTGAATAATGAAAATCTGTTTGTATTACTTCAAACATATTTCTGTTAATTTGTCAACATTTAATAAATACCGCTTATGTCTTTATTGGGAAACATTTTTTTTATTTATTTCTATGATCAATATAAAATAATTTTCTTTTATTCAAACACATTGTTGCAAAGTTCACTGAAGGCAAAGAACACTATTTTCAACATTTTATTTCTATTACTTCTATATATATTTACTCAATATACTAAAATATATACTTAATATAATATACTAATATATATAATAAATATATAGCCATGGATGGTTGGATCTGTCTTCTTTAAGTTCTAGTTTAGAGAAAGCCTACTTCTAACCAGGCAGAAAAGTTTATATGTTTTCAAACTAAGTTGTTATTAAGTTTCCTCTTGATCAATAGAATGATTTTCATTTTGTACTCTTTCATGACAGGTTTTATAACTACCACATCTGGAGTTTAACTTTCCTCTACATTACCAAAAGACTTGCGTTCGCAATTTATTATTAAAATATTAATTTTCTACATATTTTGAACATTTCTACATATGAAAAATGTGTCACATATTTGTTTACACATATTAGTTCAATACCTTTCAAAGGAAAGTCTATTCAAAGTTGTATACATACTTTTACGTTCTTTGTGTTTTATAAATCTTCTTTAACACTTGAATTATTGTTTTAACAATTTCCTATATTAGTTTATTATGTAATAATTGTTGTATTTTAATTATCATGGCTTTGTTTTATTTTTATATTTTCTCTCAAGGTTAACAATTTATTGAAAATTTCATTTTTGTGTATATTTAAATAGAACCCTATACTTAAACTCTTGGCTTCACTTAAACTTTGTATGTTATATTAATCTAACTTATGACAACAAGTTAGATTGGAATCAGGTTATCTCTTTACATAATCAATGTTCCAACCCGCTTCATCAGTTACTTGAACTTACTTGTTTATTCTCATATTTTATATGTTAGCTAACATATTATTTATTTATTAAAGATTTAATTGTGCTTAATCATTCGCTTGATTCCAAGCTTCCTAGTTTAAAACTGAATTATTGTATATTTCATTTTTACAAGTAATATCAACCCTAGTACCCTTCAATTTGATACACAAAGGGGAGAGATAAAGTTCATTAATAAAACTGTATAAACATGGAACACTTTAGATTTAACTACGATTGAAACATTTCATTGCAGCAAAAAACTTATTTAATGTAGTTTACACTTTCAAAAAAAATTGGATTTACTTTTTTCAATACTACTGCATACTCACGTAGCCAGGAGAGCCAAATTTACAGTCTTATCACTATAAACACTTTATAAATTATCATAATTGTTAAATTACAGTACATGTAAAGATATGACAACCTTACACACATATACAAACCATCATTTATAGTGGCAGCTGTTTTGTGCAAGATAGCAGACAGCGATATCAAGTACAGAGGCAGATTAGAATATCTGTTGCAAACAATTTTTTAAAAAATCTGTATAATTTGTTAACAATTTACAGATCTAATGCTCTTATATAAATATTTTTCTGAATGTTTTAACAATTTATGCAATGTTATCAAAATATATGCAGAGTTTGTGTTAGTTTACCATTTGATGTCTCTTTTTAACTGTGCTATAGTGGTAATGAAATGTTTAAAAATTGATGTAATTTAATAGAATCCCCTGGTATTAGAAGAGATAATGATGATGGAAGATTAGTACAATATCTAGAAAAGAGAAATTATTATCATTGATAACAAATGGATCTGTCTACCTCTAATATTATAGCAGTCACAAAATTTACGAGTGACATCTTTTGTGTCTAATTATAACATTTTGTATTGTTTTAATGATTTTGCAGGAACATCGCTATAACTTGTTGGAAATGTATGTTGGAAACGTTGCTAAACTCATTGAGATTGTATCTAATGAAAGACCATTTCATCTTGATAACTAATTTTAATGTGATTTTATACAAGGCTTTTATTAAATAAAAGAGTTGAATAACAATACAATAAGATTATATACTTGGAAGTTAATTATTGTTAATTCTATCTAAGTTGTACTATTATATAATTTGAACATATTATTTTAAAATATACTATATATTATTAAATAATTTGGTTTGTTATTTTCACTAAAAGGTCATTATTTTATATCAATGGGGTTCCCTTTGAATTATACAACTTGAAATTCCCCTAGTCAATAATTATGAGTTATCAATGGGAATCCTAATTAGCAACAACCCTAGCAAAAGAGAAAACACATTCTCAAACTAAGGACGTCACTCAAAAAATAAGTCTGCTAGCATCAATTTAAGGAAGACATCACAATATGAAAGGGTAAAGATTTCAATGACAAAAACATATATCTGTGTTTACAAAGAGATAAAGAGCATGTACAACCAAATAAACATTATATTTAGAGGTCAGTTGTATAGACATGAATGACAAGTTTGAAATATTCTAGATACACACCTTTAAGTATCCATTTACCTTACCAATCCACATGTGGCCAAATTAGACATTGACACTATATATCAAAACTGTTCTATGACATTTTTCCACAAATTTACTTAGATTTAAGTTTGCACAAGTCACTGTATTCAAATGTATCTTAAAAGATTGATCTGGACAACAAAATCGACAACATATTTTTTCCCTTAGGTACTAATAGAATATATTTAAAAACTTAACTTCTGTAATTAACTTTTATTTAATGATATGTACAACAAACATGAACATTTTAATCGTCTATAATTCATACGGCATAATGTGTTCTTTTAAATCCCTGTCCTGAAAATAAAAACAAAATATTAACAATTATTTTGAGTTATTATAATAAATAAGTATTGTCAAGTTATGGAATGAAAATACCAACTACATTGTTTACTTTGCATGTGGTTAACTTCTACATTTTTCTAAGTAGACATAATTTTGGAAGTTATATGGAAAGGTAATAAAGATGTCAAGTTTTATCAACACAAATCTTTATTAAAATTAAAAGAAACAAAAGACAGAAAATAAGGGTGCTGAAGATATAAAAGAAATCGAAAAATTATTACTGAATACAAGAATGGGATATATGCTGGACCAACTTTCAAGGTTTCCTATTATAAAAAGAACAAGGTTTAAAGAAAATCTATAAAAAAATAGATTATTCTGACAATAGGATAAAGTTAGGCTAAACAATAACTTAAACAATCAAATCTTTAGAAAGAACTTCTCCTTGAAATGGTATAAGAGACTAATTACTAAGGAAAAATTAAACTCACTAGGGTTCACTTTATCACGTAGCTAAAAATAATTAATGTAAAAATCCCTACTGAATACAGTATGCTGATCTATCTTTGGCACTTCCATCGATAATGATATATTTACATTCGTATAGATGAAGATATCAAAATTAATCAGTAGAGATGAAAAAGTTTGGTTCAGCATAATATTGCTCAATATAACAACCATTTAGTACTATGAGCTTTCTATATTTTTAATTATATAAAACATCTTGATATTGTGTAAAGTTAAATACAGTAGAACCCTAGAAATCCTAACCCCTGCAAATCCAAACATGATTTGATGAAAACCAAATTTTAAAAAATTATATAAAGTGTACTGAAAGTTTGCTACTTACGTAAAACAGGACTGAGATGTGCAATATATTGGAATTGACACTGCAAAAACATGATATAGTACGAAGGCCTATAATGTACTATTGTATCACTTTATTAACATAGAATTTATTGGCAGTATAATAAAAATAAAAGACAAACACTAAACTATATTTTTCATTTATAATCAGTAATCTTCATCTGGCGAAGAAACGTAAACCTTCCCGAGGATGCGATGTTGAGCAACGTCGTATTAGCATAACATCATTGGCTGCTGCAGGTGCATGTTGTTCTACGTAACGCAATGCAAGGTTGAGTAACAGCATTTGTAGAGGCATTTTTTCCTCCCTATAGGTATCCGCTACACTGTCATTGTGTTTATCCTGGATCATAGACACCATGTCATGCTCAGTATATTCTTCATTATTATCTAACTCAGTTTCATGTTCTGCAGCACCCCTTGATCACAGCCTATGAGCTAAAGCAACGATGTTACGTTAGGTGGGAAAAAAATTACTTTTATCTCTTTACATACCAACTGTATGTCTGAAGGACGTGAAGGAGCATTGTCTATCAGAAGTAGAGCTTTTGGTAGCACTCCATTTTTTTCATTAAATTTTGTTACTGAAGGAACAAATTCATTTTAGAACCACTACTTAAAAATATTACCAGTCATCCACGCCTTACACTTATTTCTGTAATGAACAGGGAGTGCATTCAAGTTCATATTTTTAAGGGCTTGTGGCTTGGCGGATTTACCAATCACCATTAATTGTAGCTTATTTGATCCCGCGGTGTTACTGTAAGGTAAAACTATGAGATGCTGTTTGCCGCAGATGATTCCTCTTTAGAAGCAAAACTTCTAGTGAGAAGAGCTTTAAAATTCAATCCAGTCTCGTCCGCATTATACACTTGCTGGGGTAATTTTCAGACAAAATGAAATCTGTGAATTCGTCTAAATATTTTTTTGCGGGAATATTATCAACTGATAACTTCTCCCCGCTTACCGTTAGTTGTCTAATTCCGCGCCTTCTCTTCCATCTATCCAACAATCCATTGCTAGCAGTAAATTCCAAATTACCGTTCATTAATTTGTTTAACTGTAATGCATTTTTTTTGACTTAATAAGCCACTAACAGGAACTCCTTTCTACCTCTCGTGTAAACCATAAAAATACAGCCTTGTCAATTTTTTCATTCACAGAAACTTTCGAGTGATGGCGTTGTTCAAAAGACTTTTCACTTGTAGCACTGCAAAACTGTTCAATTTTTGATACAGAAATATGTAATGAATGCTCTAATATTGTTTGTTAATAAAAACAAGTAATTCTGTCAAATTCAAAATACCTAGCAAATCTGAACAGGCTATAGCTCCAATTAGTTCGGATTTGAGGGGTTCCACTGTACTCTAGATAGTTTAGGAAAAAATTTTTTTAATAAAATAAAGGAATCATTTTTATAACTTATAAGTAAAGTTACCATCAGATTAAAAAGTTTTGCAGTCTGCAGAATTAACTCTAGCCCTCTTTACATAAAGCCTCATTTATTTACTTTGTTTAATTAAATGATTGCTTTGAGAGGAGTAACATTACACCTACACACTGTTTTCCCTGTTTAATCTAAACAATCGACTTGAGATTACTTTTCAAAGCACTGACTACATGACAGATAAGAACCATGTAAATCAATCCTTTCCAAGGCTTTTATAATATATTCGCCATTAATTATTGAGGTACTCAAGGTCAGGGAAATGTTAAACTTTTACAATTCAAACAAAATATCTTTCACATAAGATATATAGTTGTACCAGAGCAATTACTGAATTCAAATATTTGCACTAATTGAAACGAAAGAAATAAATAAAAAGTTTGTTAAAAGAAACAGAAAACTCTCAACACAGTAAACGTGAATAATCCTCTAGAAAATGTGTCATAATACAAACAAAATGGAGACTATTATTCAACCTAAAAGCATTTTTGTTAAATATTCCAATGGTCCATTTCCCCAAACAACATTGCTGCCAGAGACGTACACCAAAGAAATAATTGATGTGGGCTTCCTAGTCATGCTAAAAATATAACTTACCTTTTTCTTTCATTCAAGTCAAACGTTCATACCTGAGCTGGTGCTATCTCAACCACATATCACTGAAAACATCAAAGTGAAAGAAAGATCCAATGCAATAGGTTGCAGCAAAATTATTTATTGACTAAAAACTATTAAAAAATTTCCATGTTCCTGATTGGAATGTCAAAAAAGCAAACGTGGGATAAAATATCTGAATACTTTCAGAACAAACTCTTGTGTCATCAATAGCCACAGACTCTCCTGAATCATTTATCTGGCATTACCACTAATATTAAGCAATGTGCTCTCTAAGTAATCCCTAAAGGACAGGTAAAGACCTTCAAGCCCTTCTAGAACTGCAAACTGAACCAATTTAAGAGGAAACACAATCAGGATATCAAGCTGGAAACAGAAGGTAAAGAAACGTAATTGTTGAAATATTATATTTTATTTTAAATAATTTAAAACATACATTCTTATTTTAAAGTAGTGTTTATCAAAGTGTAGTAGGCATATTTTTTACGGGTAAGTGGTGTACAAGAGCTAATAAAGTACTAAACTAGTTTTTGATTTGAGTATATTTTGATATAAGAAAATGATTTATAACACTTGGACTCCTATATTTCATTAATTCCAGTAATTGTCTGCTTGTGTAGCTAAAATTCAAGGAGGGGGATGTATTTAATAGATTGAGAACTCTTGCTTGAAAGTATCAGGAATAATGCTGAAAATGTTATATCTAAGATGTTTTAAGAAATAAATAAATAATTACCATCTACATACAAAATCTGAATTATTTTGAAAAAATTAATAAAATGAACTTACCCATACTGCTGAGTATTGTATCAACCTGAAAATGATTATAATGTTAATTATATAGTGTAAACAATTTTTCTTTTAAAATTTTATATATATTTTTTAATTGAAATTGTTTACCTTTTCTGTGTCATTGCAGTAAAAGATATAGCATGTAAAATGATTTTTTGTAACATCTGCACTTTTATCCCTGAAAACAAAAGTTTGTATTTTAATCTTTATTGTAACACATATCTTACTTGTATTCTAACTCCACAAATCTAGAAGATCCAGTAGTTGGAACTCCACAAACTTGCTCATTGGTATTTAATAACACTGGTCAAAGTGTTAAGATAGATTATCTGTTAATTAAGTAGATGTTATAGTGGAACTAAATTTTAGCTTTAAGTGTTGATTATAATAAAACAGTTTCGATTCATTGCATTTACATGAAATATAAACAAACACAAATTTAAATTATTCAGTTTTACCTGAGTAAGTCAGTTCTATATCCTAAGTGAAAAAAATACACAAGTAAATTGTGGTTGAAAAAGCAAAAATAATTTTAAAAAATTTGAGTGTGAGTTGATAAGAAACTACAAGCCATGAAGAAGCAGTGGCCTCCAAATTACTGGATAAGAAGCAGGAGTGTCGTGTAGATTTTTAGAGGAATTAATTAATGTCGTGTAGATTTTTAGAGGAATTAATTAAACGTAAAAGTACAAAAAAGAGGTTTTACAAACTCTGAAATAGTATTGAAGAATTCTTGACGTGTAAAACAGCAAAGTAAAAAAAAAAACATTTCATTAGAGATAAATAAAATTTACAACTACATAAAAACAAAAGAAATATTACAGTTTTGGGAGTGTATACGTCTTTCCAGATTACTGTTAAAAACTCAAACTCATACTTATGTTTACTGATAAAAAATATTTTTCAAATTCGTTAGAACACTTAACATGACATGTCTTCTGGTGCTTACACAATTCAACTTGTTGAAAGTATCTCAATACAATGGCAACATTTGCCTCTTGACAGCTCGACATATGTTGCAAATCATTCAATATTTGTTGAAGATGACTAAGTTGAGGTTTTGATAATGGTATTCCCAAAATTTTTGCAATGGATGGATAGAGAGTTATCTTCTAAAATTTAGGATTTCCAAACATATGTCTTTTAACCCGGAGGAGTCCAAGTTCAACAGAGTTAGATGAGATCTTTTTTGTCAGACAAAATATTCAGATCTTCATTTGTAATCACCAAATTCATCACAAAATTTCTTAAACGTCTTCTATACCATCTAAACCATTTTCACTGCCTGAATAATTTTTTTTAAAGTAACATTGCATTCTGTTTCACAATTCATTTTAAATTCACAAGCAATGCCGTCTTCGATTATGTTTTTTCAATTCCCTCTATTATATTAGTTCATACTCTGCTTATATATATATATATATATATATATATATATATATATATATATATATATATATATTTATATATATAGATATATATATATATATATATTGTTCAAATTTTCAATTGTTAATAAAATAACTTTTTATTCATCAACTCAAGTTCAAATTCAAATACATTTTTTAAAACTTGTAGGGGATGACACTTATGTCAGTTTTATCAAATATTAATGAATTAATTTTAGATTTAAATGGAAGAAAAACATTTTACAAACGGGGCAAGGTATGGTTATTTCATCTCATTTGCTTAAAATAAGTGGTAACATATTTGATTTCATAAAATAGCTGATTTTATGTTATGGATTATGTGGTCAAACAGATGTTTTTATGTTATGGGTTATGTGGTCAAACAGATGTTTTTATGTTATGGGTTATGTGGTCAAATAGATGTTTTTATGTTATAGGTTATGTGGTCAAACAGATGTTTTTATGTTATGGATTATGTGGTCAAACAGATGTTTTTATGTTATGGATTATGTGGTCAAACAGATGTTTTTATGTTATGGGTTATGTGATCAAACAGATGTTTTTATGTTATGGGTTATGTGGTCAAACAGATGTTTTTATGCACTGGTTAAGCTACTTTATTTATGTTAATCGTAATTATTAAAGTAATTAAAATAAACTTTTCCTTGTCGATCTGAGTAGGAATTGACCTTGAAACTTTTTTGTTTATATTACTAATTTTTAATATTATTTGCAAATTTTACAACATATTAGCCTCTACATATATATATATATATATATATATATATATATATATATATATATATATATATATATAGTTTTTACTTTTCATTTTAGTATTTTTATGTTTTACTTTGTATAGAGTTAGTTTTTATGCAGTAAATATACAGTAATACTTCGTACTTACGGAATAGGTGGAACTGAGCGATAACCGTGTAACTCGAATTTGCGTATAATTTTTACATACAATCACATAGGAATCATGTTTAATTGGGACCAAAGACTAAATAAACTTATAATTTAAAAGAAAAATGTGGTATGTATTAAAATCTTAAATACATAATACCACAAAAAATTATATTATACAAATACATATTGCAAAGAAATAAGTAAAAAGAAGTTATTTTGACATAGAAGGCTTAATAAAATCTAGTAAATTCTTTTGACGAACTGAAGATCATTTCTTCTCACTTAGAACTTCCTTGTAGCTCACTAATTTTTTTGTTTTGTGCAGAAATACGCTCATCGTTGGAGTCGATGTTTTCCAAAATTTTTAAGCCTTGATCAATTAAACTAAGGCCTTTTGTCAAGTTTCTAACTATCATTTCATCTTCTACGTCAACTGGGTCTAAAGAATCTGCATTTTTAAGGTCTTGCACTTGCTCACGCATTTCTATAAGCTCATCAATTAATTGTCAGCTCCTAATTGTGTAAATCTAGCAGTTCTTGAATGTAATTATAATTCAATTCTAAATTGAGTTCTCTGGCAAAACCGACTTCTTCAATCACATCAGCAATTTCATCAGACTCTGGCACTGGTTCTGCTTGAGTTTCAGTGGCGAAAAAATAGACAAACCTTTTCCCAAATGACATTCAAAGTGTTTTGTGAAGTTTCATTCAAAGATTGTCCATTGATTCTCAAAGCATCTAAAACATTCAATTGTTTTCAAAAATCTTCAACAGAAAGCTCATTGTTCTGTCTTATAACTTCATGCAGATGCGCAAATGATCTTGTGTAATAACCTTTAAATGTTTTGATGACCCCATGATCCATCGGTTAAAACAAACTAGTTTGTGTTTGGTGGCAAAAATATCACTTTCACGTTTGTGTCAAAATTAGTTTAAGTAGTAGGAGGATGGCCAGGTGCATTGTCAGTCAATAGGAATTACTTTAAAAGGAATTTGTTCAGACCGACAATAACATTCGACTTGAGGTATTAATTGATGACCAAACTACTCCTCATAAAGGGAAGCTGTCAGTCACCGAAGCCCTCCGATTCGACTTCCAAATCACAGGCAAGCTAGCTTTAGAAATATTTTTTAAATGCCCTTCGATTTTCTGAGCGATAAACTATGAGACATTGCAACTTCCAGTCACCAGCTGTATTTGCGCCATCCATCTCTGTTTATCAGTCTTTGGCGGCCTTAAAATCTGGAAATACTTTATCTTCACTCGCTATACAAGTTTTTAAGGTATTTTTTTCCAGAACAGGGTATTTTCTCGTAACTCGGACACCATGATTTAAAACTGCGTAACTTGGGAATCGCGTCCCAGATAGCTTGCCTTAGCAACTGGGCGGGTCCACGGGTGGCGGATAGTGGAACGGCCTACAGATGTATAGGTTACTCGTGATTAAGGATTCCGGAAGGTTTCTGAATAAGCAGGCCCGGACCAAGGCAATGGTTCAAAGGTGAGGAATTATCCCTCCTCGTCAGTCAACCGGTTGGGTGTGGTAGAAATAACTGCTCTGACTGGGGACTGTGGTAGTTGGGAATTAAGTCCTCACAATGATACTCTCACCTCCCAGGTGAACCAAGGGCAATGCGGCTGTGAAGTATGGGCAGGAAACTACCCTAACAACACAGTTGTAACAAAAGAGAGTAAAGCAGGCTGTTTGCTCCATGAGCAACAGTTAATAATGTCCTGATCTTGGGGTTTGCTTCAAGGTCAGTGACTGAATACCCAATCCAAGGTGGAAGGCATCGTGCCGATGGATGAATGGCTGCAGGGTATAAAATGCAGAAGCACACGATCCCCTTGAGGAACCAGACAAAACCTCATTGTATGTTGTCTTGCCAGGGCAGTGGGGGTTCTGCTCTGGTTGACCGTTCTTTCCCCCATACTTGGGAAGCTAATGGACCAAGTAAGTACACAAATTGATGTTGAGTCTGCACAGACAGCGGGAGCCAATGAGATGGCAAACCGTGAGTCTGTAGCAGATGTGTCAATGGCAACCACCACTGGGGGTGCGGGGGCTGCTACCAAGCTGCCGACTGCAGAAACCAGTGAAATGGTTGTAGAGCTGAGCACGCTTTCTCTTCGGAGAAAGGGTATGAGTGGAGCGGCCAGAAGGCGGTTCCGAAAAGATCAGGCAAGAGTAGCGGGAGGGCCAATAATCCTGAGCACACAACGCAGGGGAGGCCAAAACGGAGCCGAGCATGTTAACGTTCAGGGCTTGGATGTTGTGAGGGGTGAGGTGCAACAGGTGGGAAACAATCAACCACAAGCACCAAACCCCAGCATGGAGATTGCATACTCGAACAACTGGGCTAATCTCCCAGATGTTTCAGGACATATAAGTATCGAGTGCATGGTCAAAGAACCTGTCTTGGAGATGGGCAGTGACCACCTTACTCGGACGTTTGCACCTGACCAGGCCCACCAAACTATGATGGAATGGTCAGGGTCAGTAACATCGGGAGCTCAGATCTGGTACACAGATGGCTCCAAGATGGACTTCGGCACTGGAGCAGGGGTGTATTGTAAAAACCCAAGGGTAAAACTAGTTTTTTCCTTGGAGAGGCATACCTCTGTCTTTCAGGTCGAAATATATGCTATAAATGCCTGTCTGGGAGAGGTAGCGAGAAGGGGAATACACAGGACCCGGATTGCTATTTTCTCTGACAGTCAGGCAGCAATTAAGGCACTAAACGGACATGTGGTCACCTCGGGGAGTGCCTAAATAACCTAGAAGCCCTGGCAAGGCACAATCAAATCAAGATAGGTTGGGTGCCAGGGAATAGGGTAATATTGGAAATGAAGCCGCAGATGCACTGGCCAGAGAGGTGTCTTTAACTCCCCTAATTGGACCGGAGCCGGCGGTAGGTATTTCCAAATCCATGGTCAAGATTGCAGTGCGAAGGTGGATGGCTGAAAGACACTGTGAGCACTGGGTCAGGGCTGAAGGAATGAGACACAGTAAACTAACCCTTAGGAAACCTTCCTTGGGGCTGCAGGAGAGTCTCATCTATCTGTCTAGGCAGGAATTGAGAATAGCCACAGGTGTACTCACGGAACACTGTGGACTAAGGAAACATCTGCATAATACGGGTATGTTCAAAGATGAACCAGTGTGCAGATTATGCGGGCAAGAACTGGAGACCGCCACACACATCATTTATAGATGCACTTGCCGAGAGGCGCTTCAACCTCTTTGGTGATAGCACAGCTCTGGAATAGGATGCTGAAGGTAAAACACTAGTCAGGAAACTTCTAAACCTGGTAAGAGGGAAGGGGCTCTTTGACTAGATCAGGGAGGTAAGTACAATATACCTAAGGTAGCGGTGCTTCGGGCAGTTTAAACCCGCTCCCAAGTTAATTAAAAAATAAAAAAGTTTTTAAAAAAATGGAAATTGCGTAAGACGGGGTAGCACAAGTAGAGGTATTACTGTATATAGTAAACATTAATCCCATACAATATTTATTATAAACTGCATATTTTCAAGATATCATCAAGATATACAGTAGTATGCTACAGGTTAAAAACTTTTATTTTAAATCAGTTAACCATAACTTACTCAGCAATGTAGGCAAAATAATTTGGCCTATCCACGGTACAGCCACAGGAAGATATTTGCATAAATGAATGTTTCAGTAACATCTGTAACAAAAGTTATGATAAAGTTCTCTACAAAAAACAATGATTTTCAAAGACCATGTAGTGAGGAATATTGAGTGATCTATAAACAAGGTTATTGTTATGGAATTGCAAACAACTTTTTTTGTTATCTATTTATACAAAGTGCTAACTTACTACAAGAGTAAGCGTTTATAATATAGACATATATTAATAATTAAAATATAAAACAGTGTTTTATTAGTTTGTGTTATAAACAGGAGTAAGATCTATACTGTGTGGATGATTGTCAAATTGTAATGTTAAATCAATAGAAATTATTTTCATAAAACGATTTTAACCGACCTAAGAAAACTATTTTAAAAAAAGAAATCAGCTGACAATTTGGGAACAGTTTTGTATGGTGTAGAACAATGCAACGGAATACACAATAGCCGTTTTGCACTGGAACACAGAGTCAGAATCCCTTCAAAGGGTTATACAGCAATATCAAAGACAAGAGAACCAAATTGATATAGAGGAAAATATCTTTGGGCAAGTTTAAATGTTTCCATTATATTAACACTGGAGTAATCGTGAGAATATTAGTCACATGAGTCATAGCACGGATCACTATGGTAATCCAATTTAAAAACATTCATATAAAATAATTTTAAAAAATTTCTTGTAATACATTTGGATTAAAAGAGCGTATGAGATACAACTTTCGAAAAAAGTTTTCAATTATAATTCAAAAACAAACATAAAACAAAAGATAAAGCACAGTTTGTTTTTATAATGTTTGCTATGTACCTTAATTTCAAAAAGAAAAGAAATTGCAAAAATACAAGCCAACTTTTGTTTTATTCATTCATTTAGGATAAGATATAATGAATGAATATAAACAAGTTTTCAAAATTTAAATTATTTATTCGGAAATTTGATTTAAAAATATTCAACTAAGAATCATTTAAATGTAATTAATAATTAAAAATTATACTGTATAGGAAGTTAATTTTACAAAATGTGTCATTTTATAGGTGCCAATTGGCCTACATATGAAATTAAATTCAATGCTAGATTAAAATATAAACAATAATTATTTTTAACTTCCAATTGTTTTTAAGTTGAAATGACTAGTTTTGTGCGATTTAAACAGCTTGTAAATACAAATAAAATGTTTAAGATGAAATGAAATATTAATTTTAAAGTTGGTTTTGTATTAATTAAAACAGCTTTCTCTGTAAGTAAATTAATTAAGATGAGTTTTTATGTTTTATTTATGATATGTTTTTTGGGTACATTATAACATGATTTGAATAGGCTCAAATTAAATTATAAAAAAATTTAAATATTTTTTAAATAAACAACTGGTAACAGATAGTTTAGTTTTCACATGAAATTTTGCTTTAGGGGCTTAAATGGATTTGGAATATACATAGGCAACCAGAAAGTAACAGACATTTTGAAATAAAAAAAGTAACGAAGTAAAAAAATAAAATTTTAATAGATACATTTTAAAGTTACACTTCAGGTTATTTTTCAACGTATTCTCCATTGAAATCGAAGCACTTATAGTATAACACAAGTTTTTTATTTAAACTTTGAAAAAATTTGCCGTCTGAAATCTTAAGCACTTGTTAACACTAGAATGACGTTTTGTGTCACTATCAAAGTTCTGCACTAGATTTCATCACTGAAACTAAACTTCAAGAAATTCAGGGGAAATGTTTTTAAAGTTCAGAAATCATAGAATGGTGATTTTCAAAAATATTTTTATTAACAAGTCTTCAGTAACTAGGAAAGTGTTAATTGCAAGTGAATCAATAGATATCCAGCATGAAGGAATAACATGCCAACCTAGAGAGAGAGAGAGGAGAGAATTGTGATGTTTGTATTAAAAAATGTTACTAGTTTATCAAGATGTTACAATTGTTCGCTCCTCTTGCAAAACACTTTCAGACCAAGGCAAAGACTGTGTTTGCCACCAAAAGTTTTATTACATAAAGAATGCAAACAGGGCAATTAAGAAGTTTTACATATATCTTTTTTATAAAAACATAAATAAAGGTTTTTATATCAAAGTCTATTTTCAGAAATGCATTTAAATGTCTACATTTTATTTAAGTATGCAATTATCATTTTACTTATTTTGGTTTTTGTATGAAGATGGATGATTAAACTTAGAAAAACAGATTTAAACTTTAAAAAATGAAACTGATTTCCAACTGTCCATAAAATTACTTTATCATGGCAATGAGAAAAAAGTTTCTTGAAAAGATACCATAAATGGAATACCTTATTAGATTTTCGATCTGATATTATAACTCCCAAATCTTGACATTCAAATGTGACAGTTATTTTCTCTTGTTTGTCCTTTAAAAGTTTTTCAATTGCTTTCCGAATTTGTTTTACATCTCCCAGTTCCCCTGTAGTAATTTTTCCCATCCAAGTGATAGAAGGAAGTTTCTCTCTAGTAACAAGAAAAACAAGTATTTACATATTATCAGAAGTGTCCATGTACCTTAAGCAAATATTTTTATTATATTATTACCTCAAGACAATTTATCAATAAAGATTTAAGTTTTATGCCAATTTGAGTGTTATTTATTGTTTTATCAAATCTTTTAAAACCCCTAATTTTTAAACACTACTTTCATTAATTTTTTATTTTTATTAGTGAGTTTTTTAAAATTTATTAGCTTTTGATAAATAAGATAAAACTAGGATTGGCAAAATATCAAAATAAGTAAAGTAATATTCATTGCCGAAACTAAGTTTCAACATTTGTAAAAATCTTTTTCATTTAATTAAAACAGTTTAAACTGAAACCATTGTAATCCATTTCAATTTAGCTAAACTTTAGAATGCGAAAAAATAAGATATGTTTCATGAAATCCAATCAGTTAAGAAAATCATTATTAGTTCTTTAAAATATATCATTATTGCCAAAACTAGACATTTATTTAAAAGTTTGCATTATTCCATATTTAAGAGTTTGCATATTTAAGGTCCTCTGCATTGCCATAACATAGCTATGGTTTTTTTGCACTTATCCTCCAAATGCTCCCTGCACCATGCTTCTGTTACCTTGAGTGTCTCTTGAATCAGGTCTCTGAGGACCTCTTCAAATGGCCCCCTAACAAGGAAAGCTATGTTGTCTGCATAACCTTAACACCCATTGCACTGAGCGTCCTTGGTAGACCATCCATGACAAGGCTCCCCAGCAGAGGGGATAATACCCCAACCTGCTGGCAGCTCTCTGAGACCATCCTACTTATCGCGTACCAAATCAGGATGCAGTACTTATACGGTTTTCCAAGGAGCTCATAATCCAATTTATAACTCCGTCAGAAATCCGATGATCCTTAGTTGCTCTCTTGATGGCCAGCCTAGAGGTACTATTAAAAGCCCCAATACATATCCCCTTGTTGATCTGACCCCCAAAGAAGTCCACAACCGAAAACAGCGCAGTCTCCACTGACCTACTAGTTGGTTGGTCCTGATGAAGGGGATACTGCTTCAGAGGTCTCTCTTTTCAAATAGTGGTCCACCAACCTTTCCAGTGTCTTTAACAAGAAAGATGTAAGGCTGACAGGTCTGAAGTCCTTTACCGCTGTATAACCTTTCCTTCCCAGTTTGGGGATAAAGATAACTTTTGTTTTGAGCCACTGCCCGGACGTGAAATCGACGCCCCTGAGTAATCCCCTCAGTTGCCCTATAATTTCCTCCAAGCAATTCTTTAGTAATGCTGAAGTAATATTATCCAATCCAGGCTCTTTAAAATACAGAATGACCTTTATCACCTTTTGCACCAAGATCACCTGCCCAGCACCATATGGCTGAAGTTTTGAGCACCAGCCCCTACTGGTCTAATATTGAGAAAACTGTTCCTCATCAGCAAACGCAGGGTATTTTCCGGGGTGTCAATAATGCTACCATCAGCCTTCTTGACAAACTCAAGCTCTCCCCTCGGTCCATCTGCTAACACCTTAAACAGTCTAGCAATGTCACTTAGTGTGCTAGTCTCTGAGCACCACTTTTCCCAAGAAGCATGTTTAACCTCTATTATGAGATTTTAATCGAGACACTAGCTGTCTATATGCTTTCCAAGTCTCCACTGTATTCTTCTTCCTTGCTCTATTAATAATCCTTTTAGTCTCTTTCCCTTTTGCCTCTAACTCGCAGTTCCACTTAAGTCCAGTGTTTATCCGTGAGAGAGGGCAATTGCCCTCAGACGATGTGGAAATTGCAGTCCTCATTATTTTTCAGTTTGTTTGGTGTATCATACCTACCACAGAAGTCGGACATCCTCCTCCTCACCGTGGACTTAAAACCTTCCCAGTTTATCCTTCTAGGGTTCCTAAACCACACCACATTCAATTCCCTTCATTGTAGCAATAATGATCCAGTGATCTGACATGGAGGGCTCATCCGAAACCTTTCAGTCATGCATCCACTTTACCATCTGTCTATTACAGAAGATGATATTTAGTACCTCCATTCTGTTTGAAGTGACAAATGTTGTCTCGGCATCTGTGTATTGAACCACAAGGTTTTCTTCAATCAGGAAGGTGAGGAGCTATTAGCCACGCTCATTTGTGTCTATACTACCCCACACTTCATTATGAGCATTAGTATCACCAAGATTCCTATATTCCTCTCCCTGCAATACTAAACTAACTTACATAATTCTGCAGGGGGTGATTCTCTATTAAAGGCGCAGAAAGTAGAGGCACCGATGAACTCCCTGCGCTACTTTGATGTAGTATTGTATTGAATATCCTCCCAAACCAACTCTCAATGAACTAGAACAATGAACTTTTAATTTCTGTGGAGATCAGATGTTTATTTTTTTTTATGTCTGTGGATTGTATTTATTTGTTTTGTTGTGAAAAAAATAGAGAAAACGATAGATTGAAATATGGAAAAGCATGTGTAGGAATTGGAAGTCTAATTAATAATAAGTATTGTGGTTAATGATAAGTCTTGTAATTACGATAATTCGATTGACATTATTTAATTAGATAATCATAACGTACGGTACTGAGGACTGAATTGGAAGTTTAATTAAAAATAAATGTATGGTAGTTAATGATACGAGTTCTTTGTTTTGTCTATTATTTCCGATCATTAATATACGTCCACTAACATCGAATTCTAATCACCGCAAGGTGTGTCGGTGAAAATTCTTAAATCAGCATGGCTTCTAGTCCTCTGACTATCACACATGCTCTGTGCCCCTCATGTTCCCCACTTGCATAGGTGCGCCCGGCTGCAGCCAGACCCCTTATACGGTTCCTGACCAGCCATTGTTCTGGTACCAGCACAAGTCCTGGTAATGTGTGCCTCACCTTTAAGCACTTGATTAGGATCACCTAGCACTTTTACTGAGGTGTATGTTAATCTGCAGGATCATTGCTTGAAAGTCAGCCATATTCAACTGACCCCTACGCCTTCTCCTGATTCTCCCTCTTGCCCTTCTCTTTCGGGTCTTAAGAGGTCCATCTAAATGTGACCTCTCTATTCCCCAGGAAGGCCTTCCCATCTCTTGCCTGGAGAAGTCTCGCTGATGCCTAATCCAATCTTAGGCTGGTGAGGCTTGCAGGTCCCCGCTCAATGCACTGTAGGATCTTCCACTTCGAAGAGACAATTTTCAGGCTCTGCATCCCTATGAGCTTGACCAACTGAGTGGCCTCCCTTTTTAGTGGTAGTAAAAGCACGTTCACCCTTTTGATCAGTTCATCAGGCAGGACTAGCTTTGCCTGAGTCCCATCCTCGAGCTTAACTGACAGTACCACTTCTCGCAGCCATTTTGCAGATTCTTTCTCAGCACAAATGAATGCTGCGACTCCATCCCTCAAATACGTGTCCCTGAACCGCGGAACAAAACCTACACTAAGAATATTCAAAATTTGGTCCATGACAGGGCCCTTAAGATGGTCAATGCCGCCATCTCCATCCTCACGCCTACACTATCCCCAAAGGTCACTAGTACCCTCGGTAGGTTGGCTAAGATTGACGAGATTGACCCAACAGGCCCAGAGCCTTGTCTATTCCTCTTGGCCTCCGACTCTGGAGTAGGATCAGAAGTACTCCTTTCCTTTCCTCTCTTTCGTACCTAAATAGCAGAAGTATAATTTAAGTTTTGAACATGAAGTTACTTTGAAATGCGTCAACAGAGGAGAATATTGAATTGTTAGGAATGGCAGAAAACTGTACTGAAACATATAGAAATATTCCTAAAAGAAATGAAGATGAGTATATTAATAATTTCAACTGCTTAATTAAGTTTAACATCCAGAAAGAAGCATTAGTATGTATTTTAAAGATTTATTGAAATGTTATCCTAATAACTAACAAATGAAATCAGGATCTAAGCTAAGATTAAGTTATCCTAGTAATAAACTACAAAATGAAATGAAAATTAATTACCAAGTATTTATAAATTTACAAAGACTAGAAGAATAATTTTTTAGGTTGTTCACCAAAAAAAATCATTTAAGCTCAACTATAAATATCTGTCTTTATAATTTCTGTACTAGTAAATTTTTCAGTAATACTTGACCAAATGGTAAATTTTGTTTATTGTTGTTTTCGCATATTACTAAAAAAATAAAGAAGAAAAAGGCGATTTCAATTTGTGTAAAATAAATGTTTTAAGTTTCACTACATCTGGGTATTATTGAAGTTAGTATTGGTTGAAGTATCTGGTATTTAGTCATGATAACACAGAAAGTATGAAATAATTAAAAACACATACAATATATGTTTACATACAATATGGAACAGTGGTGTTTAGTCGCTATCAAATTTCATGAAATAAATGTTTATTCAGGTGAATAGAAATACATTTACTGAAGTTTATTGTTAAGAATGTTTCTTGATGTAAGCACAGAACTACACTTTACCTTCACAAAATTCATGCTTTAGTTTTTTTTTCAAACCAAAGTCTCCATACTAATTTCTTTGTATATAAATTTTGGTACTTACATAGTATACGGAGGCCGCTATTTTTAGAAGTTATTTTGCAGGGGAAGTAAGAACACTAAATTTTTATACAGGACAGAATTTATTTGACTTACTGTGAGAAATTATTTGTTAATATGCTGTTCGGTTTTTGTTTTCTGCCTTCCAAAACAAATATGTTAGCAAGAATTGAGATGATTGGTCAACAGTCGCGGTCACTCCCAATTGCCACATATAATTTTCCTTATTTAATCACTTTAACAATAGTTTATGACTATTTGAACTTTAAATTTACAAAATGTAAAGTTCGGATAGTCATAAACTATTGTTAAAGTGATTAATTAAGATCCACAAAGCGTAATGGACTACAAAATTAAAATACCGATCCCTCTTGTTTCTCTATTTAGCACTTCCGATTCATAGTGTAACTTGGAAGTAATATTAACATATTTATGATAACCTAACCTAAGCCAACCTGACCACCACAGCGAGCGATATAATAGTAGCCTCTGTATAATATATGTAAGTACCTAAATTGTATTATATGTATATAGTATAACATAGTGTGGTAATATGTAAAGAACTATTGGTTAAAAGGATTATGTTTGTAATTTGTGGTTATATATCTACAGCCATAATTTGTCATTTTGTAAACAATTTTTATTTTGTTTTGTATCATTTGAAATTCTGTTTCTTGCTCAGGAGTAATATATGCGAAAACAGAACTGTCAATAATGTTTATGATTTGGTCAAAAATTACAATTTTTTCTTTAACAAATTGTAATTTTCATAAATGCACAATGCTTGTAAATGAAAATTAATTGTCATTTCATCATCTAACAAAATTATGCTAACAGCTTTGATAAGGTATTAGTGCTAACAGCACTGTTGACTTATCTCGTTTTGTTCCATGAAGTTGTGTATGTTGACTTATATGAACAAAAGCTCATTTAATTTTTAAAATTTTATAAAACTTATATAAATACACTTTATATAAACTTACACAAAATATAGGAACACATCTTTTATACTTTTGAACAGAGATTGAGTGTTGAAAAATAAGTTATTTTAACTTTTTCAATATTAAAATATCATGATTCAATTTTGTCTGGCTAACATGTTTCTCAACTTAATAAATGAGGTTATTGTTTCTTATATAATCTCCTTGGGTTTTAATATGATGAAATTAATCCAAAGTGAATTATTAAAACGGCATATTACTAACAAGTGAAGCAACAAATATAAACAATATTGAATGTTGTTGATCAGACATAATCTACGTAATTTAGGTTAGGTTATTTTTTAAAATTTATAAATTATCAAAACATTGTGACAAAACCATAAATTTACAAAATTACAGAACTTAAATAATAATTCATTTAATTCAGTTGGCACATTATTTTAGTTTACATAACTTGATAAATTGCTAGTGATATAGAATGGAATTTTCAAATCTTCAAGTTCTCCTTAAATAAAACTGTGATTGCTTCGACAAAAAAATTATGGCATAAATTAGGGAATTCAGTCAAGTATTAATAATTTCTAAAATTTTAGTTTTTAAATAGAAGCAATAAATAAAGTTATGGATTTCTTTTCAACTTAGCTTAAACTTAGAATAATTAGCTAAATTAAAACTTGAGTAATTTTGTTTAAAAAATTAATTGTGATAAAATCAAACTGTTATAATATATATAATTTCAGTGATATATATATATATATATATATGTGTGTGTGTGTATGGTGATGAATAGTTAATATCCATTTGTTTTATAGTGCATAAAATTGCAGTTCCGGCGTTTTGCTTGAATCTCTTCTAGCATTGACGAGGTGAACCCAACACTTGAATTGCAAATGAAGAACGCAGACAACTCCACTCCTATATAGGCCTATAGAGGAAAGAAAACTTTATATCATGGGCATATGAAAGTTTGTAGGGGGGCTCGATGAGAAGCATTGCATACCAAAAAATTAAGCAGCTAGTTTTACCCTTGCAGCTTGTTTTACCTATTACTACGTATAAGGTATTGTGCCACGGTACTTGATGTATAAGGAAAATAAACACATTACTTTAATTACCTGTACTTTTTATTAAAAACCAATAATATGTAAATATTCAGGGGAAACACATTTTTTTAAAGTTAATATTTTAGTTCTAAATCATGTCCTACAATTAAAACTTTCAGCACAGCAGCGATATTGGTGATCTCGTCAAACTACTGTCTGTTTTTCGTTAACTTCCACCTATGACGGCAGTGGAACGCTATGTGGGTTGCATTATGAGATGTTGTTTTCATCTCAATAATTTTATTTCTAACATATACATGTTTATTGGTGACATCAGGACAGTGTATTAGACACTAAAATATTGTTTTATTTATCGGGTCACAATTAAAAAAAAGAAATACAAATGATAAACTACTGTATGACAAATAAGAAAACACAATAAAAAAGTCAGAGAATAAAAGAAAATTTACATACAAAACTAAAGACCCTACTACTAAAATATATTACATACTAAAATAAGCACTCAACGTTTAACTCGGATGTTTGTGCCATGTGTTTCGGAAAACGATAATGTAAACGGAAACATAGGTAATACATACGTCACATCCAAGACTATTTATAGCCGAGATTAGCTGACATTTGTTTACTACAATCTTATGTTGACACATTAGGTTTTCGGGCGTCCAAGCATTTTGTCAATGACTCATATTTACAATAGTCTGTTCCCACCTCGAGTTGGTTCATTCACTCTAATAGGACAGTTATCGTTTATTCTTGCGTTAGTTCAGAAAGCTTAGTTAATTTTTATGATTATTGTTTTTACCGGATATTTTGCAGCATTAAATGGTTGAAACTAAAAAAAACATTAATATATAAAAGTTAAACCAAATTAAATCTGTTCATAAAACTCCCTGAAGCATTGTTTCAGTTGAAGCATCAAAAGTTAAATTGGGATGGTCGGATTTAAAAACGACTCAGGCACAATACTCTCACAACTCTTCTGAAGCACTGACGTAAAAATCAAACCGGGGCACGTTGGCACGCTCTCTGTACCTAGTAAGGGAACCCAGAGCATGCCGGAACGCTAGCCGTGCTGAGCGTGTTAACTATTTTGAAAAAAAATCAGCTATCTACAAATGGGGCTTGGATATTTATTTTGTTTTTTAAATTTGAGGGTGAGCCAGGGGGGATGCATGTAAATGGGAGCCCTCCATGGATGTACATATAGGAGCGGAGTTTTCTGCATTCTTCATTCTCACTTCAAATGTTGTTGGTTTCACATTGTCAATGCTAGATGATATTCTAGCAAAATGTAGGAAATGCAATTTTATGCATTATAAAATAAACGAATGTATTCCGGAAATCAACTATTCATTATATTTTTTCATCCGTGACAAAATCACGTTACATAAGTACTCACTCATTAATATCATAAATTATAAGACCTGTTTGATGTTGACTGTACACATACACACACACATATATATATATATATATATATATATATATCTTGATATATTACGTTCTCCATTATTTTTCCGTTGCACTGGCTTTATGAAGTTATTATTATTACTTGTAAATAATTTTTTCCACCACTAAGTGCAATAATTTTACCTTATGCGATGAGGCACCTTTCGGTCACTTGACCATTGTCGAATCACTGAATTAATTTTCTCTATTTTTCTGGAGTGGATGTTCTGTTCGTGATGTTGGTATTTGTTGACGTCATTCATATTTCTTCTTGAACCACGTGTATAATGTTTTTAAATAGTTCGTCGTCTGCATATGTTGTCTGTAGGTTCATTAAATTTTTGTGTATGTTTTTATAAATGTGGTATTTTTCTAGTGAGTTTAGTTCCTTTGGGTTATTATTTATTTCAAGTATGGTTAGGTTATTTTTGTGAAATTACGAAGAGGAAACGTGTATGACGTAAACAAGTACCAACACCACGGACCGAACATCCACACCAGAAAAATGAGAAAAAATAATCAGTGATTCGACAATGGTAAAGTGACCGAAAGGCGCCTCATCACTCAAGGTAAAATCATTGCACTTAATGGTGGATAAAATTACTTACAATAGTAATATATTAACTTCATATATATATATATATATATATATATATATATATATATATATATATATATATTAGGTTAGTTCTAGTAGAGCTTAAATCTTATTTAGGAATTTTTGAACTAGAAAAACATATCACACTACTTAAATATTTCGATCACACAATGATCTTTATGAATAAAACAAAAACTGAAGTAAAACACAGATGTGTATAGATATCCAAATGTTACAGATGCACAGATTTATAGTTTATCATATAGTACTATATGTTATTTGTATAAATATTGATGAATTGAAACCATATAATAATAGTCTGTCGGAAGGAAGGTAAATGGAGTGGTTAAAAATGGTAGAAGTTAAGGGGAAGATAAAAGGAGTTTTATCTGATGTTGAGATTAGGAGGTTCTCTAGATTTGGTGTACCACTGGTATGACAACTAACATCTTCTCAATTCTGAAAGGTTTCAATCAGGGGGATTTCCTTAATTATTTTGGTTGTATAACAATTATTGAAAGATATGAAGTTGTGATTAGCAGGGTGTTGAGCTGTTGGTCTGTATATGTTCATGGTACCAACGTCATGTCTGTGGCCATTCATTCTGATGCTCAGACCAACACACACACACACACACACACACCTATATGTGCAGTTCAAGGAAATATGGCAGTCAAGAACACACACACAAACACATACAAACACACACACCTATATGTGCAGTTTAAGGAAATATGGCAGGCAAGAACAAATAAAATACCTGATAACGAGAACAACGCTTAGGAAAATGCAAAGTTAAAATTATGGTATCTCGAGGAATTGGTGCAAATCTAAGAAGCTTAGAATGGCATAGAAGAAGAAACCCAACACCAAGAGGAGATATAAAGAAAGAGATTATTGAAGGATTACTGAAGGAGGGCACATTGGAGATGGTTCTTTTGAAGAAAGCCACAATCGTGGTTCAGTTGGATGAACTAAAATATTTTTCAAATTAAAAGGTTGTCTGAACCAAATATGTGGTGGATTTGAGAAAAGATCTTTGGTGTGAGTGGAAGCTTGAAGCCATCCTTTGATATATTGTTCAGCTTCTGAATGGTAATCTGTAACTAAAGACAGTTTGTTGTCTTCCATAGGCGTTCTGGGTTCATCAGATGATTGAGCTAAGCAGATTTGATCCTCAACAAGTTGTTTAACATATCCTCTTTTCTGGAAAGCTAGTAATATCTTTCTATTAAAGTCCTCCAATGCTCTATTGTTGGAACAAATTCTTTTGCTCCTGATTGCCTGACTGTACGGAATGGACCTTTTTATATTCATAGGGGGATTGCTATTGAAATGGAGGTATTGTAGATGGTTTGTCGGTTTGATGTGGACACCTATATAGATATTCCCATCTCTTATTGTTACACCTACATCCAAGAAGGTGATTAGCTGCTGTAGATTTCTCCTAGGTGAATTGAAGTTTAGAGATTAGTGATAAGACCTTCAACACACTTTCCAGTGTTGAGATTCCCCGTGTTCAAATTACGAAGATGTCGTCTATATATCTGTACCAACATAATCGTTGTTTTGAGTTTTTAGGAATTCCGCTGTACATATCCATGTACAGGTTAGTGTACGATGGAGCCATCCTAATACCCATTGCCGTTCCTTTTATTTGCAAGTAATTTCTTCCCTCAAACTGAAAGTTATTCTTTGCAAAAATGAATTTGGTGAGGTGAACAAGGAAAGGTGTAGTGGGATGAGGATTGTCTAAGCGTTTGTTGAGGTAACTTTCGAGAGTTGAAAGACCATGTGCATGAGTGATGTTCTTATAAAGAGAGGTAACATCTATGGTGACCAAAATTGTATCAGGAGGTAGAGGTACAGGTATTTGAGACAGCCGGTCTATCAATTGATTAATATCCTAAATGTATAATGCAAGGTTTTTGACCAAAAGTTGAATATACAATCCCAGAAAAGCTGAAATACTTTCTGTGACCAAATTACAACCAGCGATTATTGGCCTACCAGGTGAAGGTAAAATAATTTTATGGGTCTTTGGCAGTATTTAAAATTGAGATGTGGAGGGGCTTACATTGCATAGTAATATTATAGATCCTTCTGAAATTTGTTCTCTAGGAACTGTATATTTGTGCCATTCCAAGAGAGAATTGTTGTAGTCTAATGTTGGGTTATATGTGAGGAGCTTATATGTTGTGCTGTCAGATAGTAACTTATTTGCCTCCTTTATGTAGTCTTCTCTGTTCATGACAACCGTGGTTGAACCTTTATCTGCTGGAAGAATGATGATGTTATTATTGTTTTTAAGAGAATATATTTCTGCTCTCTCTCTCTCTCTCTCTCTCTCCATATATATATATATATATATATATATATATATATATATATATATATATATATATATATATTGTAATGTTTATACATAAAAACAAAACAGTAATAAATAACAATAATTCAGAATATAAAAGAAGTAAATTAAAAATGGATGAAAAAAAGAAAATGTAAACAATGGAGTCATAACCTAAAAAAATAACCATAAAATATTAAAACCAAGATGGAAGATAGTATAATTATGAAACAGCTGATGTTTTCCAAATGTAGAAATGTACAAGACCTAAAAAATTATTGAATAGAGGATAAAACTTGACTGTCCAGGTAAGGACATGAATATCAAATAATCAGTGGATTAAATAACAGATGTTTCAACAAAGGAAAAAGTTTTATTCTTGGCTCTAAAAAATTTGCAATTAAAAAAAATTCTTTGTTAGAGAAGCTTGTATTGGAACTGGAAGCAAAAACTTAGTTGACCAAATTTTATTTAAGGGAAGAATTCAAGCATTAAAGAAAAACAGTGGTGAAAGATTTGTTTATAGAAATAAATTTAAAAGTCTAGAAATTTGGACAAAAACATTAAACTTCAGATAAGTAATTAAATTTAAGAAAGATTGTAAATTATGATATTGTAAATTCCAAATTAATAACTTTAGGCCTAGGTGTTTCTTTTATAAAATTTATTACAACATTAATTGCATAAACTAAATTTTAATTTGTCATAACACCCACCAAATAACCTGAAAGAAAGAGTCTTGTGATATTTAACTAAATTAGGAAATAGAGAAAGTGTATTAAAAAAAAATATTGTAACTAGAATAAGATACCACTAAATTAAACAAAAATTAATCAAATTATAAGAAAGCGTTTTATTTATTACTATAAATGGTAAGTAATAAAAAATAAAAGTAATAGGAATCTAAATTTTACTGTTAGAGTTACAATTATTTTGTAATTCTAACTGGCGCCCAGCAATTTATTATTTTCTAAAGATTTATTATTAAATGTTGTGTTATTATAAAGAAATATATTTACATTATTCAAAATTATAAAAATTTAAAATATATTATAAAAATATTACAATATATATATATATATATATATATATATATATATATTCTTGATATTTTACGTTATCCATTGTTTTTCCGTTGCACTGACTTTATGAAGTTAATATATTACTATTGTAAGTAATTTTATCCACCATTAAGTGCAATGATGGACTTTATCACTCAAGGTAAAATCATTGCACTTATATATTACTATCGTAAGTAATTTTATCTACCATTAAGTGCAATGATTTTACCTTGTGTGATGAGGCGAATTTACCATTGTCGAATCACTGATATTTTTCTGGTCAAGTGACCGAAAGGTGCCTTATCACACAAGGTAAAATCATTGCACTTAATGGTGGATAAAATTACTTACAATTGTAATATATTAACTTCATAAAGTAAGTGCAACGGAAAAACAATGGATAACGTAAAATATCAAGAATATATACATACACACACATATATATATTGTAACATTTATAGAATGGGCTATATAATGTTCTTTAAGACTTGGAAGAATATATTAGAAATAACTCACACAAAATTTAAAAAGAAATTCATTAAAAGATTGGTTAGGTTAAAATTGAAACTAAATTTAGGTAAAAGCCTAGAATTGTAAACAAGGTATTTACTGTAAAATCGATTAGGAAATGTGTTATATCAAAACCCCTAACACATAAATTAAAACAAGATAATCTAATAATAATTATATTCAAACAAAAGTGTAAATATTAGTAACATAGGGCATACGTAATTACTTGAAGGAGAAAGTGAAAAACGGTAGTAAACAAATTGAAAGGTTATGTTCTATGAATCCAGTCAAAACACACACATTTCGAAATATTACAAAAGTAAAACACAAAGACACTTCACACACTAATAATAATAATTAAATAAACACTGGAAGGTTTGTTAAGGATCGGAAAATTGAAACAGTATGTTAACAAAATTAAAACTGGTGAAAACAATCGTGTTATTGCATCAGCTGTAAAAACAAATAGAAGTAGGTCAAGTGTGCAGTTGACTCTAGTGGGAAGGAATCGAACTAAATTATAATCCATATGATTTTTTTTAAGAAGGAGAAGCCGCCATATTAAAAAAACAAACAATTGTTTAAAATCTAAGGACGCGTAGTTAGAGGCAGTCTGGCGTAGGACGCCGAGTAAGGTAGCGAATCTGCCAGGACCAGTCAAAATTCTATTTATTAGAAACTTCGTCAAAATTATACAGATTTGTGAAGAAACTTTACAAGATTAAACAGGGATAAGTGAATTGAAAGAGTTAATAAAGTGTAAATATAATTTAAAGGAACTAAAACGAATTTAAGTGTGTAAAAAGTGAAATTTGAAGAGAACGGAATCTTACGTAAGCGACCTGCAGAATTTCGATATTTGATAAGTTAAGTATATATAGCGCTATAAAAAATAAACTTTAGTGGACTCTTAAGATTATCAGGAAGTTTAAAATTGTACATTAGAATATCTTGTGATTAATAGTAATAAGATCATAATCCAGTTCAAATAGTTTCGTTTTTTTTGCTTATTCCAAATTAAAGTTTTTCCATCAGGAAAATATTTATTAAAACTAATTTCAAAATTTAGTATTGTTTTTCAAAATTTATTTAATTAACCTAAGAATTAAAAAAATATAGCCCATGCTATAAACCCCGAGATAGTAAGAGATCGTAAAATTAGCCTAGGGTATATGAAAATTTGTAACTAAAAATCAAAGAAAGTGAGTTTAGTATATTGGGTTAAAATTTGTTGTTTATTTTTGTTCTGTGTATTGTTTAAATGTTGAAATAAGAAATGTTATAATAAAGAATAATGAATTGTTCCTGAGTAGTTTTTGTTTTGTTTTAAATAGAAATTTGATATCATCAATAAAATAAATATTTAATAAAAAAAATAATAATTGTAAAGCGTTTTATAAATACTTTATATTTTGCTCTTTTCTTCTCCCGTACATGAATCTATGATAATGAGTAGTTTTTGTTTTGTTTTAAATAGAAATTTGATATCATCAATAAAATAAATATTTAATAAAAAAAAAAAATAATTGTAAAGCTTATTATAGAATACTTTACAATATATATATATATATATATATATATATATATATATATATATATATATATATATATATATATATATATATATTCAATTGCCATTTCAATTACTGTGCTATTAAAGCAGGTGGGCTACTACAATTATAATCAGTTTTAATATTCGCTTGCAATCTTTCTATAAAATTCACGTTTTCATCTTTAATGATGTTCAAAACTATGTTTTTCCTTCAACAGATAAATAAGGATGATATTAAAGTAAACTAAATCGCCCCTAAATTTAATTATTAAAAACGTAAATTTAGGTATAAGTAGAAACCTAGTTTGATCAAGTTTACCATGGCATCAGTAAACTAAAGTTAACAAATTAAAGTTATTATTTTTATATTTGTTAACATAATAACATTCCTATTAGTTACTATTTTAGTAATTCAATGTGTCTACTTTTTGGTAGACAATATAACTTTTGTTGTTGTTCATAAACAGAAATTTTAAAATTATATGATTGTCATATTAAAAATGTATAGTTTTCATATATAAGTAAATGACATATCTGTTTCCTATAAATGATCTCTTTGAAAAACAAATTTTTAAAAAAAGGATGAATGTAACTTTTTATGAATTTTATTCCTTTTGAAGGTTTCTGTCTTTATTGTTCCATGATCAAGGTAAGATTTAGGCACGTTTTTTAAAATAACTTCTGATAATTCTACCCTAATAATAAGCCAAATGAAGTTTGATTGAGAAAATAAAGTAATTACTCTTGAGAGTTGTCCTTGTCTATGAGGAAAGTTTCAGTACCAGAGATTCGATTCTGTAAACGTGTGAGGTTGACATCAGCACTTCTTAAAAGTGGGATAAGTGGTGCATATATCTGACCATGCCATTCTGCCTAGAAAAAATCAGATTTCAATCCTTCAAAAATAGTTTGTGTGCAGTTATTTTGTGTTGTATATCTTGAGGTTGTTTAACAATTGTTTTTATTAATACCACTTGGAAAAAATACCACTCCTTACTGTTATTTTTCAGAAGTCACATTTTGCACTATATCAGTGTATTGTTCAATGCTGTGAGTCACGTACAAGACTGTTGCTCAAGTGTATTGTATTATTGTTAGTCTGTGGTGTATTGGTGTTCTGTGGTGTGTCGATTTTCCTATAGTAGTTGTTAATTATGTGTTCAAATATAGTATTTGATTGTTAGAGTTTTGTTGTTTAGAAATGTGTTATGGATGGTTTTTGTGGTGTTTGTATAATTCGAAGTTTTGTCATGTTTAGTTTAATGTCGTTTTTGATGAAATGAAGAACTTTTACATGTGTCTTAATGTTGGTGTTTGTGTGTTCTGTATACGAATAGCGAAATTTGATTTGGGTTGTGTATTTTTATGTCATTTATGTGTTCCTCGTATTATGTGATGAAATTTCTCTAGAAGAAACCCTACATGACAGGGTAGGAGTAAACAAAATCACATGTAAAGACTTACCCATCTTCTGCATAGGTCAAACAGGTATAACAAATGAGGATAGACAATAGCTTTAATAACAATCCATATGTAACCAGCTGAAATAAAATGTTCATTATTGGGTAAAACAAACATGTATGCCAAATTTATAATTAACACTATTTTCATTATATAAATATTTATTCATTCATTTTATTTCTGTCTAGTAAAATTACTGAACTGTATGAGACCAAATTAATTAGTATCATGAGTAGGAATACTAGTAGGAATACTAGAGTAGGTCAATCTCTGTATTTTTTATTTTGCCTCAAAATTTGATACCTCTACCTTAAAACGTTGAGTGTGGCAGGATGCATGAAAGCCTCTGCCCTACTGTTGCCCGTAGCAGTAGGTGTTTATTTATGCCTCATTCCCCCTCTCAATTCATTTGTTTCAGTATGAGGTTAGCCATTGCCAGAAAATGTTCCCACATCAAAATGTTCACAAAGACTGGAATGCTGTCCGGCAATGGCTAACCTCATACTGAACCAATGAATTAAGAGAAGGAGTGGAGCATACATGAATGCCTAACACCGCAAGTGGCAGTAGGCCAATGCATACCTGCCGCACTCAACTTGTTAAACTTTTTCTATATACAATTTTTGTACATGTGAATAAAAAATTAGTTAAATCGTAATAAAGTGTAGTATGTGATACAGCTATTAACAGTTAAATCAATGCATGGGAAAGAAAAATCAATAATGTCTGTTAAAAGTTATTTATTTAAAAAAATATTATATTTTGTATTTATTAAAAAATAATTTAACCATTTGAATTCAAGTAAAATAGGTAAATATATATACAAACTTCATGAAGAAGTAAACTTTATCAGATGTAAATTTTAAAAAGTAAAAATATTTTTGAACCAAATTATTAGAAAGTATATTAACAGACAAAGCTTTCTTTAACTTCTTTCTGTAATTTTTGTCCTACTCTTTACTTTAAACTGTTTCCTTTAAAGTAAAGGAATAACAGTCTTTTCATTTAGAATATAGGATAATAATGATAAGAACCTGCTGCTTCTGAATTTGCTATATTTCTCTTTTTCCGTTGTGTAATTATTTTAGTTTTACAACTATTTTACCTTCTCATGTAGCTTATTCATTGTTTAATTTTCTCAAGATAACTTAACTCTTTTGTTGACTGAAATCCCAATAGCATTTTGATATTTCTGGTTTATATTGTATAGAAATGTATTTTGACACTCTGTATCTTATATATCCCTTCTATGTATTATATATTTTGTTTATCTGTTATTGTAGAAATATTTATATTCTCTATTGTCTATGTAAGAGAATCTGAAATATTGTCACTCATTCACCTTTGTATTGCCTAGTACATGATATTCATGCCACTTTGGTGGCATTTTACATTTGGTATTTCTGATCACTCTGAATTTTTTTTCCTAAAATTAAGACAACCATACTGTATATTTGTATTGAAAACAATAACCTATTTACATATTTAGTAAAAAAACATTGTAGTATTAGGGAACAGATAAAATAAAAATACACTACTTTATAAAAATATTTCAGAATATTCTTGCTTCTTCAGTAGTAGTAAGAAGATGTGCATAGTGGAGTTTTGTCATGACAAAAACCACGAAAAACTAAGATTTTATAATGAAAAAAATTAGACCTTTTGTAATTATGACTTTGCAGATTTTCAAGAAATTTTGTTGTGCACTTGTACAAATCTGTATTGCTAAACTTCCGATATATTTTAAGCTTCTGAAAGGTAAGTAAGTATTAAAAAAGTATATTCAAATTATCACTAAACACTCTATGAGTGTTAGTCAATCACTGATGAAGATGAAATCACACGCAAAACTAGAATGTATTACTAAACTACTATTTAGTGAGGTTTTGAGTATATTTTAATATTTACCTTTGGTGTAAACTAGATTTGTTAGAAATCCATGAAAGATTAGCTTGTACAATTCTGAACATAACATGTTCTACGTCCAAATGTTTTAATGTAATCATGAACCCTTAAAAGTTCTTCTTTTAAAAAAACTTGAAACATTCAAAATAATAGTATATGGGCATATGTTAAAGATAAACTTCAAGACTGTCTATAATGAATATATAGAACTGATAAGTATAACATACAAGAAGAAATAATTTAAGAAAGAAAATCAAACAAAGGAGACATTTTTAACCAAAATTTAAAAGCAGTTCTATTTTGCTTGTGGATGAAACATCTACAGATCAGTAGGACATTTTACGCTTGCACTTGAAGAAAAAATAGTAGGAAGTGTAAGGAATACAAATATATTGGTCAAAATCTGTATTTACATCCATAATTATTAGTTATTGTTCATAATAACAAACATTCGTTTATCAGATATGGCATATTAAGAAAAAGATACTCTCCTTATTTCAAAGTTAGTGTTAGTAGAATCATTAGGAGAGGTAAGAAAAGACTAGCACAAGAAGGTACAAGAGAAACCTACAATAGTTATCCTCTCAAGAAAAATTATAGTTTTAGTAGGTTCAATGATTATTCAGGATGGCCACTGATATCAATTAATGGTTTTCCCTGACTATTCCCTGACTTTTCCCTGATACAAACTTATTTTCCCTGACTTGCAAAAATTCCAAGATAGTCAGTAATTTCAATTTTGTTTAACCAACTAGATACTAAGGTTTTTCTTAATGGTAATTTAGACTCCAAAAGCAAATAAAATACGGGTTATTTATACATTTGGTACCAATTGAAACACAAAATCTGAAGATACATGATTAAAATTCAAGTATTGAAAATTTTTAAGAGAAATAAACCTATCCTACTGTAAGGAAAGATCTATCTAAATCAAAGTTAAAAGAAACAAACTTTGCAGCAATAACTCACCAATAATAAGTAGCATGATGATGATATTGAGAGTAACAAACACTATCTATAAATTGTTCACAATAAACTACAGATTAAATATTTTAAGCTGGCTCTTGGATCCTAGGTGAAAATTCTCTATTAGTCACCCAGAAAACATCAGGCACTGCTGTCCCCTTTCATTGGGGCCAAAAATCGATACTAGTGCGTCCTAACCCTTAGCCAATCCTATTGGATTTTTACTTCCACAGTTTTTATAGTTTAATGAAGCCTAAATGCATAAATTCATTGGAAATAAGTATGAATTAATTTATATTAATTAAAAAATTAATTTCATTTAATTAATTTTTAAAAAATGACTGTACTTGAAAAATTAACAACCCCGTTAATTCCCCGCATGAGCCTTAATGCGATGGGAAACCCTAGAGTCAATGGAAGTCAAAGCGATTGTTTGTAGAAATAGCCTGGGAGTACCTCCACCCTCCCCCCACCTTCAGGATCTCGCCAAGGCCCGCAACCCTCAAGTGCCAGCTTAAAAACATTTTACCTGTACCAAACTACTTTTTTAACAATGTCAGTTTTGCCTCGATTTCATCTAAACTTCTTTGGGTTTCTTCTACAATTTCTCTTTTTTTTATCGCTAATCTCTTGATTTCTTTTGAAGCCTCTGCCTGCCTTTGTCGAGATTCTACTTCATTGGTTTTTTCTCTGCGTCTTCTTTTCAACTCTTCGTGGTAGCGGGATCTTGAATTTTTGGCATATTGCAGCATGGATTTGCTGATTTCTAGATTTTCGAGTCCATCAGCAGATAATACACTGTCAAAAATGACATGTTGAGCTATCAACGACTCCGCAGTCTGGTTTTCTATGATGCATTCTTTATTTATTGAAAACCCCCTTTCCAGGGATGCATTCCCATGAGACAGTGTTAATATCATTTTTAAAAAGTTCATCATGTCATCAGATAAGTCGCTTACTGAATTAGCAACATTAATCAACCAAAGCTCGTCCAATCTTTGTTTTTTCTTGTTAAACGACTTCAGTTGTTCAGCTACAAGGAGTGTTGAACAAAGTTCTGTAAACTCTCTGTGTATCTTATCCGCTGATGAACCAACAAGCCAGTTATTTTCAACAAGTGTTTCAAGAGCAAACTTCATTCTGGTTTCTCTAAGTTGATCTTTCAAAGCAATTTCTGGGTTCAGAACCGAAATACCTTTAGTAAATTTACTTTTTAAAGGCGACTTTTCTTGAAGTTTTGAACAAATTGCCACTATAGCTTCTCTACATCATTTCCTTAGGTGGAAAATTTCCTCATCTGTGCATTTGCCAATTTTTTTAAGGGCTTGTCGGGTTCCATATCCTAAATCAATTTCTTGACATCTCTTTAGGTTTTCAGTTTTATTCAAATCAATTTTGATGATACTGTTCGAGTGTTCTGCTAACTTGTCCTTTTTAACAACTTTAGACATTAAACTTTTCAAAGTAATTGATAGAGAGTCGTAAAGGAAGGGTGCAAGTGGCTCGTCGGATTGAAATACTCGGAGGAAAGGCTCCAATTCTTCACTTAGTAATTGAAAAAATGCAAGTTTTACACTTAACAGTTTATCTTTCAACATGGTTTTGAGAGTCACAAAACTTTGACACTTAGGCTCCTTTTTGTCCTTTTCCACTCCTTCCACATACTTTATGATGTTGGGTAGGATGGACTGAGCAGTCTTTGCAACATTACTATTTTCAAGCTACCGAACAGAACAATATTTTTTTGGGAATGTAGTTGAATTTGTGTAATAAGTATAAGCAGCTCTTCTAGATGGTACATGGTGAAATAAATTGTATAATGTCCTTAAAAATTCAACCACACCCCATCCAGTAGCCTTGATTCCTGCTTTAAAGGCATTGTTGACAGTGTGTAAGCCACAACTACCTATGTCAAGAAGAATCTTGCAATTATCTTTTTTATTGAGGTATTCTTGATAAAGTCTCAAAAATTTAAGGTTAACATTTGGTCCATCCATTGATATCTGTAAAATTTTCTTGTAGTCAAGTTCTTCAATTGCTTTGACAAATGAATCCAATAAATCATCAGCTGTACTATGGCCCAAAAACACTGAGTTGAAATACCTAAACTGTACTTTGTTATTGCTATCACAAAATCGAACTGATATATCCATTTGTCCTTTCTGTGAAACTTTGTTTAAAGACTCATCAAATCCGATAACTAAATAATATGAATCATTCAACATTTTGTTTAGATTATGTTTAAAATATGGGGCGATACCATGAACTAGTAAATATCCTACTTTTGTTCTACCAAGCTGAAACATTTTTGCAATTTCTGAATCTGGAAACATGAGTTTAAAAAGATCTGCACTTCTCTCGCTGCTTCTCATTGATCTGTGTTGCATTACAGTGTCTGTAGCCCATATTACTTCTGATTTTAGAGTAGCTTCTGACTGTAAAAATTTGTTCAAACCAGTGTTTTTGGAGCCTGAAATTTGTGGTTCAACTGTCAAGGTGGGTAAACTAATTTCTGGGGGTTTTAAGCTTTCTGAGAGGGCTGATGTAGATGTTCCGGCTATACTTGTAGATCTACTTGCTTCATCTCTAACACTGAAGAAGCCTTTGATATTTTTAGTTTCACACTTACTGCTGAGAGCTAACTTGTGTTTTTTACCAGATAAGTGGCTAGTAACAGCTGTTCTTCCCATGTTACTCAAGGAAAAAGTTGTTCGGCAAAGTGTACAATAAGCTGAGTACTTGTCAGTTTCTACTCTTTGCAGCCACGGAGAGAAGCTACTATTAAGGAGCCATGTGTCATTAAAGGTGGTTTTCTTAAATTTTGACATCTGTAAACACATAACTCTAGATTACATAAAGGTTGCAGTTTCATAAATGATACACTAAACATCGAATAAAAATAACTACATAAATAATGCTAAATATTGGGAGATGTGATTCCATTAAAGCTGTTTGAAGATGTGTGTGAGAAAGTAAGAACGTAAACTCATTGTAAGATGCAATTGAGTTACTCCTAAGTTTACCCCTTTAACATTTATATTTCAAATAAAGGAGGTATATAATTTCACTTTGTTTAGCAGGCCACTTTTGGAAGTCTATTCTACTGAAAAAGTCACTTTTAGTCAAACTTTTTTAAAGTAAATTTTTCATTTAATTGTGCTGTGTCATGAGTTTAAGAATAATGTTAACCCTATAAGTGCGATAGAAATTTTTCAGTAAGTTGCATTACATTAATGATTTAATTAAAACACTATGAACTATTGAAAATTAATTTTTCATTATTAGTTTAGTTAGATTAAAAGTTTTAGCTTCTTTTAAATTAAATTTTGAGGTACTTATCAAAACTAAAACTGCACTTATCAAAACTTGTTATATGCAGTTTACCAAAGAGAAATAAAAAGGTGCTTAAATAATTTGCTGAGATGATACAGTGATGTTTTAATATTGTGGTTTATAATATATTTTTTTACTTGCATAGGCCTACTTGTTTTTAAAAAGTCACGTTATAATTAGGGGAGTTTTCATACAATTTTGTGAAAGAATAGTTTTTTGTCAATACCACGTTTTCTTGCATTTTTTATTAACTTTAAGTTACCAAAACTAGGTCTACAGTAGCCTACAATAATCTTAAAAGTAAAATGTGTTATCTAATCATGGAAATATTACACTTTTTTATGTCAAAGTGTAAAAAGTTTTAAAGTGTAACAAACTACTGAATGTATTTTTGTTTGACTTTAATGAGTCAATATAACAGGAAGTCAATCAAACGGCTGTTTTCAGAGTCAATATGTGAGGTGTATAACTGCAAAATTTCCATTCTCCATTTTTTCCAATTTTAGGAAAATGAAAAAAAAGTTTTAAAGAGTAAAAAACAACTGAATGTATTTTTGTTTGACTTTACTGAGTTTACGGAATTATAACCAATGTAAGTAAGCCTATATTGTTGATAAATAAATAAATACAGTATTAGTAGAAATTTTTTTTTAGGTTTGGTTTTTGTGAGCATTTTTTATTGATTTTAATATGGCCTTTGATTAATTGATTGATTTCCTGTTATAGTTTGCTGCGAGTGTAACTTTAATAAGAAAAAAAGTTTTAATTTACAAAAATAATTTCAAGCGGCTTCCCTCATGGGCTTGAAGGCAAGGAGCGCAGTAATTTCTAATTCATAAATAATGTAAATATGTAGGCTTTTAATATTCAAATTTTTCATAATTAAATCAAATTTAATAAATGTAAATTTTTTTCATCTACTGTTTTCAAAAAATTACAATTATTGATGAACTGTTGGCCGAAAATTTCGGTTATTTTTTAAGATTTTAAAGGTATGTAAATTTGAGCCAATTCGGCCTACCATTCTTTTTAAACAATAATTTGCAGTTGGGCCTATCTTATATTTAGATAATTGAAAAAAAACTGTTTAATATGTGTATTGGTGATTTAGTTCTATAAGTCTGAAGCGCGAAGATCATATCTTGGTGTTTACCCGCGGGCCGCGCTTAGTCGAGTTCGACAACACTCGGGGTAGATGCCGAACCGAGGAGCTATTTGACCCAAGGGGGGAACAGATGGATAAATCCCTCTAAAAATTTAAAAAACAATGAATTACATGGAAAATTAACGGAATTATGAGTTGAGTAATACCCCGAAATTTTCAAATGATAATATTTCTTACTGAAACACCCCCCCCCCTAAAGCCAGAAGGTGAAGAATATATATATATATATATATATATATATATATATTAGTAGTCATATTAGAAAAAAATATGGCTAGTGTAATGAGCCAAGCGAGTGAAATTTTGAAATATCGGCTACGTTTCAAAATTTAATTCTGATTAAGTAATTAAAACCTTAAACCCTTTAAAGTTTAGGCGCTGCACGGCACGATATCTTCCGATGTTTCGTTTATCTCGTCCATA
Source organism: Prosapia bicincta (assembly GCA_036971475.1). Classification (NCBI taxonomy): domain Eukaryota; kingdom Metazoa; phylum Arthropoda; class Insecta; order Hemiptera; family Cercopidae; genus Prosapia; species Prosapia bicincta. Next base: position 13,917,476 of record JBAIZL010000001.1, on the reverse strand, counting down.
ACAGCACAAAAAGTAATCACATACTCGCCCCGTCGAAGTAGCTTGGCCGAGCACTGATAGGTGTAATTAAAAGCCTTTGGGTGAATAGACACAGTACAATTGGGAATGTTACATGTCAGCCGAAAGTTTATTTAAAGTATAAATATTGTTGTGCAAGACAGAATATATTGACACTTGATTTCTAATACAAAATATTTACACTCGAGCATTCATCACTTGTGACATGTTTACATAGCTTTGTGATAAGAGTCAAAACGCTTTCTGTCGATACAGAAATTATAGTCTCCAAGTCTGAGCGCTAACTACAAGTGAACCAACCGTTCAATCATATGAGAAAAACATTTTCAACATGATTTTTGCAAAACACAGATTATAATACAACGAAAAAAGTAACGTTTAATCAATCGTTTTTGTTGACGTTCAAATTTAAAACAATAGTTCTTCAAGACCACTAATTCAATCTTTGTGAAATTTGTATACCATATTATTTGACTCATATTATTATGAGTTTTAAAATTTTATCTCATTTAGGCCTACTGCAGATATTATAGTACAGTAACTTTATCTCACGACTCCTTTGTATGATCAAACTTGTTTTAAAGAATAAAATCTCAAATAAAAATTATTATAAACAGTTTTGTGTAATTTTGGATGCGTTACGTTATTGAATATTATTTAGTACAGAGTTAGTATGATGCGAAAACTGTCCGTGAACACACGGGGAATGTACAGTCTATCCTGATGGCTATAGCGGGTTTTCATATTATTGTGCACAATAAAAAAAATAAATAACTCACCGGAAAATTATTGCAGCCTAGTATCATTTTAACCTTCCAACAACCAATCATGAGAAATATTCAATAAAAATATTATATTCATGAATGTAAAACTGAGTATAAAATTTAGTGAAAATAAGGAATATTCAACTATAAATATATAAATCTACAAATTATAGAATGAAATAAATATCGGCATTGTACACAAAGCACTAGCAGACAAAACGTCCCAGTCTGACTGCGCTATGTATAATAGATAAATACTTAAATTACCCAGACATCCAGGAAAAAACTAAAAAAAATAGGTTGAGCCGTTTCCTATAATTCAGTGTGTAAAATAGTGAGCCGGAAACATACTAGAATCAGTTTTATTTACAAATAATGTTACGTGAGAAGAAAAACACTTTTCATTAAAATCTGATTTAAACATTTGGTTCCAGTGGGCCTCTCCAGTTGAGAGCGGCGGACCAGAATGTATACGCCTATTCTTACCTCGGGAGGCCGCGAAAATGTACGCTTCAGCGCACATTATCCCTGTATCAAATAAAATATAAGAACTTATCGAATTTAATGTTCCGATTATATTGCAAAAAGGAGCCCTGAGATAAAGTTGTTGTAATAAATCTACAGTAACTAAAACATTAGATGAAATTTGAATATTTAGGCTACTAGCTCGAACGGTTCACTGATTGTTAACGCTCAAACTCAGGGGTACTTAATTTCCGTGTCTACAGTAGTCAGCTACAGTCGGGTTAGCGTGGGCAATATGAACACTTTATTTTATATTCTCTTTAGTTTAGCCAATTACGGCGACTAATTAAATTTGTATCTTACATAATTTTAATATAAATTTATACAAATAATTTAAACAAAACTTAATTTAATGAAAATTAAATGTAATAATACTTTGTCATTTTAACTAACCTTACCTTTGGTGCTAACAGCGATTCAAGACAAAACTGCAAGACGCCGTACGCAGGAGGGTTATCAGATACAAAACCAACGGCACAATTCAAGGTCAGCTGTCACACAGGTCCTAAGCGTCGACTATTCCAAACCTCTCCTTCTCCTCCTCCCCCCTCACATCTGCTATCGTTGCTTTTCACGAACCGTTGCCACGGCTACAGCACATACTCCACTGGCTTTCGCAACTTCTTGGAAAAATACGTAACGTATCACTCGAATGAGATCTTAGCGCAGCAAAACCCCAAATCATTATAGCTTTGTGCAATATTACTATTCGAATATCGATCTAATTTTTCCCTGACTCTTATTAAGATTTCCTGACTTTTCCATGACAAACTGGCATGTCCCTGACATTTCCCGGTTTTCCAGGTCAGTGGCCACCCTGATTATGTAAACTGATCCCAATCAAAACTTCAGAGGGGAGAAACTTAGGAAGTTTCACTATGCAGCTATACCCCAAGATAAATGGACTATTTACATGGTTATATTATCAATGTTTTCTTATAATTTTATTTATAGATATCACATGATACAAATGAATTTTTTACATGCTTACCTTAATAATATATGCGGTGACCGGATACCCAGAAGATTTTTTCAAAATATTGCCCAAAGTCCCTTGGACACTGGGTACAATAGCTACAGAATTGAGTTCATCTAAAACATCTCCAACTTCTACTTGATCCTAATATAATCAATCATTAATAAATAATAATTCTTTTACTTGTTGAAATTGTATTGTAATATTAAAGTTCTTAATTAGATAATGTCCACCAACTCACAACCAATAATTTATTTTCTCACATGCTTTTCAAAACATCATTATCTAATGCTTTTCGGCATAACCATCCATGAATATAATTACACAAAATCTAAACTGCAAATATATTTTAGATTGCATGTAATTAAATGAATTTATGATAATAACTTACTCAGTGAAACATGTATGAGAAACAATAAAAATATTGACAAAAACCCATATACCATAAAAATAATCAAAAACAACTAATATTACAAGTTACCTAAGATTAAACGCATATGTACATTTCGATGACCATGTCATTATCATCAGAAGGCCCTATTACAAAATTACTAATTGAGGTTTATCGTATTTTAAAGTATTTTTCAATTAGTAAATTTTCTGTGTGTTTCTTAATAGGTTAATGATGTGTCTGCTTATATGTCACTAACCTATTAAGAAACACACAGAAAATTGGGATGATGGTTATATTTTTTCTGCCCTTATAGAACTGCGATGGCAAAGTAGGAGCGGAGTTTGTGTTAGCAGAGATTTAATAATTTCTAAGAATCTTTAAATGTCTCATCAAAGATATTGTTCTAAAGGAAGATATTCAAGAGTTTTGTGCAACGTTTATGGAGGGTCAGGTGAAACTGTAGTACCTGTATATTCTCTAACATTTTTAGTTTGGTTTCATTGGTAATAATCTGTTTTGATCTCAAAAGCTCATAAAGGGATAACATATATTTGAACTTGAATATGAGAAACTCATTTTTACTCTTAATCTGAAATAGAGGAAGATTACTATTAATTTTCTCATAAAAAAGTTAAGTTAAAAAAAGTGTATATGAAAACAAGGTAAGTTAACCCTTCAAGCCGGGACATATGATATTTTAATATACAGAGAAAGTTGTACTAGCAAGTGGTATGTCAAGCACGAACATACACAGTGTATCATCTTATAAAAATATTCATTACTCAGCTATCTCTTTAATTTTTTTTAAAAAACTATTTCGTAGGCAAGGCTTGGAAACTTTGATCTTCAATATAATGTAACCTGTTATAATATGTGGTATAAATGTTGAAAATGTAGAACTTTCAGACTTAAACATCCATATTAGTAATAGTGAGAAATAATTATAATCAAGATGGAGGATCTGATAGTAATTGTTATGAAATTAGTGAATTTGAGGAAATTAACAAAAACCTAAAGAGTGATGAATGCTTCAGATATCTGGAAATTTCATCAGTTTATTTTCAATAGTTATTGAGAAATTACAAACCAAAGTTTTAGATGGAGAAATATTTAGTTGGTCACACTAAGGAAAGTAATGTTAAAGTCATGTAATCCTGCATGTTTGTGCTATTTAAATAGTGGTTTGAAGGGTTAATGAAGAAGTATTAAAACAATATGAGTGAAATATGGAATCAGCATGACTTACCTCTTCTGATGCTATACTGTTTGGCAAGATTGAAATAGCGATTGCTTTCCCTTCAACAAATCTAAAACAAGTTATAACTGGATCAGTTATATTTATTTATTTATAATACCTGAATCTATTTAATAATATTTAAATTATATATAATTTTAGTTTCTTTAGTTTTATTTACAATTAGTATTAAACATTTATTTTATTTTATTTTGTTTAGTTTGGTTAGTTTTATTTTGTAACAATTATTTAAAATAAAACTTTAGTTAGGCGATGATAACCTTGATAGGTAGGTTTTTCGCCTGGAAAAAAAAGTTATATTTATTTCATGTTTAGAATTATAAACCTAACACATATTTTCTCTTTGAAATTTCATTTGCTCTCTTTCGCTGTTACTATGTTTTATAAATATTCATCATTATTATCATTAGCAATTAAAGAGAATAATAATTGTTTTAGAAATAAGAGCCTTGAATAATAACAAACACCAGCTGACAATCAATTATTTATTTATCATATATGTTTCAATGGCAAAGCCATCATCGTCAATTAGAATAGTTAATATAAAATCTAAACTATAACTTGACTAAAATATAATTTGGAGATTGTACTAGCCATTTTCATGACGATGATGATTATTACTTTGTCACTGAAACACTTTAGAGAAATAAATTGACTGAAAATTAGTGTTAGTTATTATTTAATAATTATTTAACTATGTTCACAAGCAAAGATAAAAAGTTTTGAAATATAAACTTATAATAACTTTACCAAACTCATTATAAATTAATAATGATAGGGGCATATCCTTTATTTGATTTGTAACCATATTGTCATAATTATTTTTTAAGAACCTATCAGTAATTAAAATTATAATTTTAATTTTACAATCTGAATAATTTAACTTTGTTTTAAAAAATTACTTCTTTAAAAATGTGCTTTTATTTTTACTTAATAATACTTACAGTTTAACCCAGCAGGGTTGCACAAAAAATAAAACTTAAGGAGTTGCACATGGTAGATTCAACCAGGTCATTTCAATAATACAAAAATAAATACTGAACAATATTTTATTTTACAAATACAAATATCATAATTAAGTATAATGTATTTACTAATGTTCTATTGGTTTTAAGTGTGACATGAATGTACTAAATAATTTTAAATAATATTTGAAGACTAGACAAATTTCGTGTTTGAAAAAACGCAAGATTCTAGATAAATTATCATAATATATGAACCCTTTAAAAAAAACTTATGTTTAATAATATATTCTGAAAGAAAAGTAATTCCTGAATATGGAAATGTACTTAGTACCTGAGGGTTATTTCAATAAAAGTCTTTACAGTTCTTTATCCGGCTGATGCACTTGTGTGGCACAGTCTTGATAAAGTACAGTGTGTTCCCTGGAGATGAATCTACGACAGTTGTTGCCTTGAGTTTTAGATTTCCTCTTTTGCCTCAAGTCTCAAAAGTCACATCGTCCTTGAAGTGCATCGTCTGCAAGATTTCACCCCTGTGGCTGTAGCCCCAGCATGTCATCAATGTCTCGTTTCAACTAACGTGGAAGTTTGGCCCGTCTATGGCAGCAAAGCATGGCATAGCTTAGTAACAAATTGTTTAAGGTAGTTTGAAGTTTCTGTTTGCATGTTTGTGCACTGTTCTGATTCTGTGTCTTCTTGTACTTCAACATGATTTTGTTGTTCATCATCGGAATCCGGTTTTGCAATGAGCTCAATAAGAAGTATGTCACTGAAAAGTAGCCTTCTGACAGTACCATGATATTTCTTTTTACGATCCGTTCTTCCTCACGTCTTTCTATGCTATCTAAAAGTCTAGTAAGTCTTTCTTTCTCTGCTTGGTTCAAAGTGTGTATTTAAACAATAAATGTAATACCCAGCACACTAAACGCTCAATAACACGAATGCGAATTGCAAAATGTATGTTAGATTTCAGCACATGTGAGGAGTCCCGCACGGTGGATTCGACATTGGTGCCTCTTTAGACTACCGCACTACGACTAACATTGAAGTTACTGGAAAAACAAACATGGCATCCGACCGCAAATGAGTCTATTTGAAGGTACTGGAAGAGTAGAAGCTTCCAGAAATCGGCAGTTTGAGATATTACGAAAATTGTAAAGACCCGGTGGAAAAGACTGTGACACGACCCCTTCTGGGTTAATAATATAATTTTTAACAAATCATAGATTCTTCTACGAGATCTAATATCTCACCTATATTGGCCAATGTAGTTATGGATAATCTAGAAATTTAAGTTCAAAGTATAATATTTGAGAAATTTAAGATACATTCAAGCTTATAAGACCAGTTTGTGGAAATTTTTACTATTGCCACTACCAATAGGGTATATAATATAGTTGATATGTTTAATAGTTATGATGAAAATTTAAAATTTAGAGTCAAATTGATTGCAATAGTTGTTAAAGTGTTTGAGATTATTGGTTTTAAGGGATAATGATAATTATGTTATAACTAATTTGTGTAGGAAGAAAACTTTTAAAAAGAGTGCTATAGTAATTACTTTTCACACCATTCATTACATCAAAAAATAGGTATAATATACACTCTTGTGGATAAATCTATTAATCTTTCACATGTTACATCATCAAAATATGTTCTTAGTTACTGAGTTTCATAAAAAAATTATTTTCTTCATGATTTCATTATTAAATATAATAAGAAAAAAATTTTAATGAGTAAAAATAATAATATTTTTAAAACAAATATTTTAATAATGATATCTCAGTTGTTCTTCAATTTATAAGAGAACTAAATTTTCTGTTGATTAATTTGTTAAAACCTCACGATGTCAGATTTAATTGGAGTATATTAATTATGTTGGATAATCAGAATATTATATAGGTTTGTTTTTGTGACTGCAACAGTTTGTACATAAGTAAAACTGAACAGAAATTAAAAGTAAAGATTAAGGAACATAAAAGTGAAACTGTGATGAGCCTAAAATAATAGATATTGAAGATAATTAAACAAAAAGTTGTTTTTTGAGATGTGTGACATTCATATTAATACTAATGCTATCAATAGCAAGAGATACAGAACAATTGCTTTCCAAATACAAAGAAACATTAAATTTGACAATTGGTAAGCTTTTAATGCTGTCTGTAACTGTCTTGCTATTTTATGTCATTGCTGGTTTTGTTATTGAATTTGAAGTCTGTGATTTTCAATTAGTTACTTTTTAGTCTGTTTGTAAAACTTGGTATTTAGATAAGGTTTATTAACCCTTAGCACTCGACTGTCGGGGGAGCCCCGCCCAGCGTATATTGCAGTTTACTCGTATGTCGGGGGTCACCCGACACGATTTTCAAATGCCTATAACCCGTCTGCGGCGAAGCCCACGGCATTCAATCTTTTACCGTTTGGTGCTACACTCTATTGAAAATAATGTAAACTAAGTTGAAAATGCCTAGGAATATGTGAGTCATCACAAAATCTAGTTTGCCACTACATTGTAAGCTGAAAGTAGGTTATAGTTTTGCCGGTTAATTCTTTACTCGTAGTTTGCCGTGGCTTCACGTGCAATTAGTGCTTCTGAAATTCCTGATCTTTTACTTGATCCTGATTTATTAGAATGTAGTTCAGTTTCATAAACAAAATAACTAAACCAACAGTTATTTGTAAATACAACCAGTTTATGGGCTGTTCAATGTAATGAACCGTGCAGTTTTACGAGACGAACAAATAAATGGTGGAGGAAAATGTTTTTCTGGCTATTAGATGTAGCTGTAGTAAACAGTTTTATTATCAATAATAACAAAAAAAGGAAACGAGAGAAAATCCTGTTTAAAAAAAAAAAAATTGCCAAAACTTGGTGGGGGAATGCATTGGTGATATCAGGAATAACCCGTATAGTGAGAGGGGTAGGCTATCAACTACTGACAAAGAAGAAAGACTGAATGGGAAATTATATTTAATCTTTTCCAATGATAAAAGTAGTTCTAAGGATTGTGTAGTTTGCAGTAACAGGAAGAGAGAAGGAGGTAGAAGGGAAACAGTTTTTCACTACAAAACATGCGGCAGAAAACCGGGACTTCATCCGGAAGACTGTTTTCAAAGATATCATACTCTGTAAAACTACAAATAAGATAATAAAATCATGTACATACAGTATTAGTGAATAAAAATAACTTAGTTTACTAAAATCATGTAAGAAAAAACAAAGTTTTCCATAAACAATAATGCAACCTGCAGGTGAGGAATTTGTCCCAATTTAATTACAAGTGGGGAAGCCAAGCATGTTACAAAAATCCGAGCGCTAAGGGTTAATACTTTAAATTATTATTGATGAGCTTCTTCAAGTGATAGATTTTGTTTAGGTAATTATATGAATTTTCTTTCTTCATAAAAATGTGTAGAACTAAGATAATTTTATACTTCACTTATCAATGTTAAAGATTAATGTATGAAAAAATTTTTATAATATTTTGTGTATTCTTTTTATTATTTTTTTATATTTTTATATTGTTACAATTATAATTTATATGTTACTTTTAGACTTGAGAAGGGACCACAAAAATTGTTGTTGTGGTCAAAACGTTAAAGTTCTATAAAGCTTTTTATATTATCATCTCTCATTTCATCAGAGTCCTTTTGTGAAATCTAAATTCTTGAAGCCTTATTATTTAAAATGTTTGACTGTAATTCTTTTTTTAGGTCACTGTGCAATCAATGAAAACGGCTTGTGTGTTCAATAGTTAAAATTAACTCTTAAGTTTAATGAACAATGGTTATTAAGTTAGTATTTGCATAAGTTTATTACATATGAGCCATTGAATGCAGGCTGTATGTCAGTTTTTTATCAAAATGGGTAGGGAGTGTTGCGAGAAAACATAACCTTCATTCTATTTAATGCAAAGGTGGTGTAAATCTTATCTACCAAATGAGCCTACAGAGTACAACACAATCAAACAATATGGAATGAAACTAAACATATGTTTTATGCATAAGTGGTGTAAGTCATAGAGTTTATTCGTTGATATCTTTATAAGATATGCATAATCTTAAAATGAGTTCTGATGGTGAAAGTGAATATAATTATGAATCAGATGCTGACAAAGAATATGTTCAACCTTTGAACATATTCTTTATGACCAAAGATGAAGGACAATGAATAACAAGAATTATAATTTTTTTAAAAGTCAATTCCTACTTAATCAACGAAGAAAAATTTTATTTTAGTTCCTTTTTATTTTATAATTACAATTAATATAAATATGTATATACATATGTTAGAATAACAATATTAAGTGGCAAAATAGAAAGCGAATTTCCTTGCTATTTTCTATTTTCCTTTCTATGTATGGTGTTGGACTATTATTTTTGTTTGTTAATATTTCTACGCTTTCTTTTTTCATCATTTGCATTGTGTTGTAGTTTCTTTTCACCTTTCCTTTGTATTGTTTTGTGAAGCAAGCTTCGATATCGTTAATCCAGTTTGTTTCATATTATGGTGAATCAATTAAACCCTTACTTTCTACCAAGACAAAAGAATCACTTCAAATGTAATTTGGTTTTAAAATTCAATTACATCAATTTTTTTATTTCCTTTCCCAAAACTTAATAGAGTTCATTTAACATTCTCTTAATTAAATCTGTCAAACATTTTATAACAGTCTTTAATAATACAGCGTTATTCAAAATAATACCATTAGTTGAAATTCTTGACATAAAATTTTCAATAAATGATTGAATATTTGTATCTCTTTTCTTCCTTTTATTAATTCTCCCATGCAAGTTCTTTGAAAGCTAATTCATATTATAGGTTTATGTTATTTCCATGATTCACACCCAATGTATTTCTTGTAATTTATTAAAAATAGCATTTTTTAGAAGTTTTAATTTTTAAAATAAACAACATTTTTTTTACAATTCCACTTTTATACTTAAATTCCAATACAAACTAATATAATTTTTACTTACGCAAGAGTTAATCCTAACTCCGTACATGGTACAAACTGCAACTGTTTTGTTACAGGTAGGGTCCAAGTCTGGTCAAGGAATCTTGCATTATTTAGATCTAATGTAAACTGTAGTCTACTAGTAAGCATCAGTACTGATACGAAAATCTCACACAGTATCTCATCACCAATAATGGATCGACTACTGTAGTTTATTTTAGTTTCTCCCGTTTGAATCTGTAAGCAGATACTAATAACTCATAACTAAGCAAAACTTGGTGAATGTCAAAACAATTTTTGCACATTCTCCTATTGTTTTCAACAATATCTTTATCAAAAAGAATTTATCAAAATTTCATTCTGATCAGCAATTTTCAAAGTTTTTTTCATATACATCTATATACAACTCAGATAAACCTTGTACACTTAACTTATGTCAATAATTGTATACATCTTCAAACTTCCATAATAATAGTAATAAGATATTACAAAATTATTTTCTGGAACTGTTATTTATATTATTAATAAAAATTGTTATATTTTATTAAAAATTGTAAAGCATTAGTATGTATGTATATATGTGTGTGTAGTTTGTGGTGTGTATGTGTACGGGATGATTCAAGAACTTTGAAAATTCATTTAAATTTATTGAAAGAAGCTACAGAACTGGCCAAGTTTTTTACCTTAAACTAAAGATGTTATATGTGACTTCAATTGGTTACTCTGCATATGCACACATCCTGTCTGTAGTCAATTTATTTTCCCACTTGCTATAGCATTGGAAGTTTAACTTGATTAACAACTGTGTAAATTCATTATGTGAGCTCAGATAGAGAAGCAGCCAAAGGAAGTAAATCTATGTGATATCCTTGATGAATCTCCACACACAAAAACAAAAATCAAAGGAGTTTAAGTGTAGGGCACATGGCGACAATGCTATTGGCGCATAACATCAATTGATCAGGAAAGAAGTTATTGAGAAAAATCCCAGACATCAGTCAGGCAGTAGGGCTGGTGCATCATCTTGCATAAAGTACTGATTTCATCCTTGGTCATCCTCAGCGATCTGTGGAATTAAAAGGTTTTGTAACATATCCACGTATACTACTATCTTGTTGATGTTTCTCTGATGGGAAAAGTAAACTTTTCTTTTGCTCAATGTACAAACACCCGATAACTTTATGGCTTTCATGTGGATTTTCATTCCCCCAATTCTAGTTATATTTGCCACCAAGTGAAGCTTTAACTCATCACTAAAGATGCTTTTGTCCAAGAAATGTTTGTCCTTATCTCCTTATCTACTCAAACATTTCTATACAGAAGTTTTTATGTGCAATTTTATACCTGTCTTAATTCTTGTAAAATAGTCAAATTGTATGTTTTAAATACAAATTATTTTTTAACAGACACTAAGTAGTCAGCTGTGGGATCTGGTGCTTGCAAGAAGCACAAAGAGTAGTTTTTATAGAGTTAATGACAAAACTTTGTCTCACTTACTCAACGACTTCATCAGATGTGTTCGGACAATCTCAGGATTTCTTATGTCTTACGAAACACCTTGTTTCTACAAAACAATTATGTCACTTATAAATTGCCGGCCTATTAGAAGGATCTTTATTGTACTTGGTATGAAAATTACGTTGAACTGCTATTTAGATTCTTTAAAACGAAACACATAACTAGCACGCTTGAGTCTGGTGAATGCAACCATCTTCAACACAACTAAACTGCTAATGCTTGTTACGGTGCAATCAATATTAGCGAACTAGGGGAAACTCAACTTGGTGTATTTCCTCACAAAATAACACTCATATCAACTCTGTAGTTTTTTCAATATATTTATATATTATCAGTTGTAAAAATCCTTTTTGAATCACTCTATGAAAACGTATACACATTTGGTAATAAAATTTTTTATTATACATTATAGAAATATTATTTTTCACTTCAATTTTGTGTACTTGAAAGAAATTAGGAAAAAATTAAAGATATTCATTGAAGCACTTTCATTTATCATCTGACTTCATTCTCTTATGTCTTAAGATGCCCATTCTCCACTCCTCTCAGAGCATCTATAGGTTTTCATCTAATTCTCCGTCTTACCATCTCTACAATTTAAGACAAAGTCTTCCTCCTTTTCTTCTATTATGAGGACTAATTTCGAATTTCACTTCAAATTGTTAAACAATGATCAAATAAATCAATAAATACAGCAATAAAATCCAATATATCAAAGGATGTATTTGTGTGTATTGTCCTTATATAATATGTAATCGTTTATCATATTCTACCAATTATATTGAAAGATATTGTTTTCCAAGCCTATGTTGTCTACCTTTCTTCTTTTCAACAATGATGATTACCTTGTGTAGTTGAAAACATTTTCTCTTAATATGTTTTGAAAAGTTTGCTTTAATTATATAAATTTGTGCAGGTGGTGAATTACAGTTTTAAATTAATTTTATTATTATTATTGGGTGTCTAGTTAAATTCCAGGGCTTTTCAAGGATTTCCAGGGTAAACACAATTTTTTTCCAAGAAGTTTAAAAGTAAAAGTTATGATGTTAGATTTATAACATTATAAACATTTATAAAACACTTTACATATATTCTTATATACTTAATATATACTTATCATACATTCTTATATGATTTACTTATTGCATTGAGTTTATCCACAATATTTTAATTTAACTCGTTTTAAGGTACAAATATTTCTTCTTTTCCTTTCTCAATATACCATTAAAGATATGAAATTAATATATCATATCAAATTTTAAGATTTGTAATAAGTTTTTTATATTTTCCTTCTTCCTCACTTAACAATTTTCTCTTTTTGGCTAGTATTTCTTTGAGTTTATCTTCTGCATTATGTCTATCTATTTCTTCTTTCATATCTCTCTTCTCTTTTGCCTTTAAAGCAATTTTTTATTTTTGTGGGCATCACGAAAACATCATGTCTTGGGGGAGTGAGAAAGAATGCTTATTCAACATCTACAATAAATAAGCTTGACAACAAACTCTCCCATAGTCAGTGTGATTTTAAATGTGCAGTGTGATTAAATATATTCTGAATGCGCAGAACAAATCATGTGACATGACTGACATGGGTAAAATATAATAGGGATATATATGATGTTAATACATATGGCATTTATTTTTTTGCAGCTGAAAACACGTTTGCTACCGCAATGTTAACACAATAACTATTGGTATATATCAACTAACTCACATATGCACCGTATGGTCTCCATTTATGGACAAACTTCCCACATATGCTCCTCGGGGTAGATGAAATAGACTGACGGTTCATATCTGGGACATTGTGCATTACATATATTCCTCTGAAATTTCAGTGATCTATTTTAACGGCTTGATATATTCGTACAGGTCTATAGACATGTATGATTTATATTAATTAAAACAACCTCTCACCACAAATTCAACAAATTTTATTTTAACCTTATGTACATTTCGACTACAAAGTAATCATCTTCAGAGGTATTTTTACAAATAGTTTTATTTGTAAAAATACCTGTGAAGATGATTACTTTGTAGTCGAAATGTACATAAGGTTAAAATAAAATTTGTTGAATTTGTGGTGAGAGGTTGTTTTAATTAATATAAACATTTACGCCACAGTTGCTTTAAGTTGTTGACATGTATGATGTTAATGTAGGACATTTGGTCTCTCAGTTAGTCTAGGTTGATTCCGTTTATTATGTGTAAAAACGGAAGAAATACCTAGCATTCATTATTTAGATCTTAAATACCCTAACTTTCTTTAGAACTTCTTCAAAGAAGATATTGTAGCACCAGTCTATTCTACTACAATCACAAATAATGTACTCTAAACGAAATTCTATCACAAAAGATGTAAACGTTTGTAAATATTCTGTACTTTATATGGAGCTCAAATGTGAACATATTTTCTTTTTAGTACAATAATATTTATATTGGCTGTATTTTTCCGATACAGTATAAAGCCTATACAAGCAATCTGTCCAGTATGACTAGCCAAGAAAAGTTAGTTGAGTGTTTGTTGATATAAGCCTTTATATAACATTGGGGTTTTTACGTGTATACAGTGACATTTTCAATATATTACACATCTCAGTCCTGTTTTCAAAATTTAGTATGTACTTTATTAAATTTTTTAATACTTTTAAAAATTATGTTCTTATTAATATACGTTTGAATTTCCAAATGTTCCATTGTAGTGGCTCATACGTGGGATGGGCGGTCTATGATGAAATAATTTTCGTGCTATAGACCGGCCGGCTGCATATATTGGCCATCACCCCCCCCCCCCAAAACACAAAATATACATTCAACAAATATACATCTAAGGTATTTATGTAGTATATTAACTTGTTACAACATTCCAGTTTTGGTCTGTAATGAAGGTCAGACTCACAATAACGCGGTTTGTGTAGAAAAATCGAATCCTTACTTCCAGTCTCTCGTGAAAAAGCAGATGGCACAAATATATGCGCCGCTTGGTAGTGAATGTATAAAATAAACAGAATTAAAATTGAAAAAATACCAGGGTTTTTGTAGGATTCCAGTATTGCTAGACACCCTGTATTTATTGAAACAAGCATTAATTAGAATATTCAATATGGAAATTTAAAAAATTATAAATATTATAATGTACTTTAATTGGTAGAATAGGTTTTGATGTCTGTTTTAAACTTTCTCTGCTTTTCCATAATCTCTAATTGGTAGAAATTGTCTTTTATATCTATAAGTGTTTTTACCAACATAAAAATTTTCCTAGACTTTTAAGTTTATTTGAGGCTCCTATAAAAATAATACCATAATATTGTATAGTATTAAAACTAGAATCAGAAATGAGACAGCAATCACTAAAAACTGGTATCAAAATTGCTAAATCATTCTAATAATATAATGTAATATATAATAAAAGAATAAATCCAGAAACTTACAAGTAACTGAAGAGGAATGTGTAAGCATCGTTTTGATAAACAGTTACGAATAAGTAACCTTAAACGTCCTTGGTTTGTTTTCACCTTAGGGCATTTTTTTGCCATCTCAACAGAAGACTGATAAGTAAATGATGGCCTGAAAAAAATGAATATATTTCACTCTATTAGAAAATTAGGTAATATAAGAAACAAGTTATATTAAAACATAAAATATATGAATTATACATATTAAGATGTCATTCTTAACTTTTAATGTTTGATTAAAATTTTGGAATGTACAAAGATAACTAGAACAATAGCACAACATACCTATTTAAATATTTTGTTATTAAAATAATAGTCTAAACACATTTAATTTACACATATCTAACGTGTGTGTATTAAAAAAATAATATTAATAAAATAGTTTTAATTAACTAAAGTGACATTTCAGTTGAGTAATATTTTAGATAAGACAGTATCGATAAATTAATTACTGTAAAAAACAACTAAATAATATAAAACATCAAATAAAGAACTAGTGTAAAATTTAATACCTTAAAACTTCCACCACAAGCGCACAATAACATCTTCCTCTAATTCACTGCTACTATATTACTCAACAAAATACGTAAGATTCATAAAAAGAATTGAATTCTCAACATAAATACAAAATAAATTCAGCAGAAAAAATTCAACACTCATCTTTACACCAGATGTTGAATTTGATCACTTAAAACTTTAAATAAAAGCTACAAGGTAGCATTTTAAATAAATAACAGTCTTAAATATAAAGTACATCATAACAAGTGTAACTTTTTTTATATTACCACCAAACCTTGATCTCCGTAAATGAAAAATAGTAAATAGTTCCAATGGTCATCACGGGAGACCAGCACTCTTTAATGGACCGATATTAAACAGCTGATTGTGCTACACTTGTATTTTCCGATCCTTTCTAAATTAATATAACCAAGTTAGGAAAAGTAGCACCATGATAGCGAGAGTCAAAGAGAACAGGTCCTTGGGGGGTCTTCCTGGTGACTGAGAGAGCACATCCCGCCATATGCCGTCTTCCCGGGGGAACCAGTAAGCAGATCAAGGTAACCGATAGACTTAAAGACAACCCCCAACAGATAAACTATTTAAATCTCTTTTTATTATAATTATTTACATTAAAATGTATATACGCTCACCATCTACGACCTGAGGAGGATTATTTGTTATAATTCATCTAAGGAGGGGGAATATTCTAAATTCTATTTATTTAATGTTAATGATCTCGTTTTTTTCAATTCTCCAACGGCGGTGTGTGTTACAAGAACATAAAAAATAAACTATGTACCTTGTAGATATAAACTAAACTGTACAGACTGTATTTAATTTTAGATGAGGAAAATGGGAATCAATTTTCAATAAAGATATTCTGGAACACTATAATAGATTAAAAATAACATAGACCTTCTTTATAATAACATAATAGAAACATGTTAGAGCACTAAAATAAAATAAAAACATAGAGAATCTTACGTCCACAAAAAAGGACCTATACTCAACACAAAAAACAATAAATGAAATTTCAACCCAGCTAGAATAGAAAATAAAAACATACTAATGAACTCCATGAATATTCTACACACTGTTTAACCATCTCCAATACAGTTACTGAAAACCTTCCTTTAAAACTGGCTCCACTCAGTTTTACAACAGATTATAGTTGTTAACCTTGGCACTAATGACGATTAATTACAATCAAAAATGTTATACCTCAGCAAGTTTCTTAAAAATTTAATTTAATTTTAAGTTTATACAAGTTGTCAGATTATAAATTTAATATATATTTTGACATTGGTAAAATATAACAAGTGCCCCTTAGCTTACCAAAACTGTATTTATATCAATTCTGTTTAATAAGAAAATGTGTAGACCTCTGGAAAATTATAACATGAAATGTTTAGGTTCAAAATATATAATAACTTATAGTTTCAAAGTACAAAATAAAAACATACCACTAATAAAAATTACCTAATAAAAATAAACCTTATATTAAAAATATTGAAGTTATTAATCTTTAAATATAAACTTATAGACTTTAAAATAAATGCACACTTTCCTAAAATAGCACTTGAATTGACTTCAACTTTTTTATTTAATTTTTTGTCTCAGAATTTCAGTACAGATTTATTTTAGTGGAGAAGCCTAAAACAGAGCCAAATCTTCTGCAAGAGGTAACTCACTAGTGAATACTTTTTGAAACTATGTTTATAGGAACTATAGGTATTTTTTGTTATTACAATTTAATAGACAGTGACACATACCTTCCAAAACGGCTGTTCTCATATAAATGGAAGTAAATCCTGCTTTAGTCAATATAAATAAAAACACACAAACTATACATACAGTATAACCTCTCTAATTTGTCACTTTCTATAATTCATAACAGTAACAACAATCATTATCTTCACTGTCAAGTAGGATAGGTGCTATCAAACATGGCTGACCAGACATGAGTCATTCGATTACTGAGAAAATCTGTCAACACATCCTTTGTTTTCATATGTCTCATACGCAAAATAAAATCTCGTAGAATTCTTTAGTAGTTCACTGATCACATCATACTAGACAGCGTTGTGTTTCATTATAAGTTACATTGTAGTTCATACAAATTGTATTCTCCAGTTTTCATTTCCTTCCTTCATTTTATATAATTTTTTCAACAGTGGTTATATAAAGGAGAAATGTCTAATCCCGGTAATTCTAAAACTTTAACGTCGATTGATAAATATCACATTCTACAACAGTTATGAAACAGCGAAAGCGTGTCGAAGTTATCGTTAGAATTCGGAATGCCTAGAATGACCGTAAATGACATCAAGAAAAATGGCAAAAAAAGAAATTGAAGAATTCATGACAAAAATGGAAGTTTCTAACAGAGATGTTAATAAACAAAAAAGAATGACAACGACCATTCACCATAAATCATTTAAGTACAAAATTAATTACACTACATATTTATTTCCATATTTATATGCTATGTTTACTTGCCATTACATGTTAATTTCACGACTTCCGTAATGCGTCTTTTTTTCAAATTTGTCCCCCTCAGTCCGGAATGTGATGAGTTAGATCTCTCCTTTCTCTCTCTCTCTCTCTCTCTCTCTCTCTCTCTCTCTCTCTCTCTATATATATATATATATATATATATATATATATATATATATATATATATATATATTGTAAAGTATTTATATAACGCTTTACAATTATTTTTTTTTCTATTAAATATTTATTTTATTGATGATATCAAATTTCTATTTAAAACAAAAACACTACTCAGGAACAATTCATAATTCTTTATTATCACAATTTTTTCTTTTTTTTCTTTAAACAATACACAGAACAAAAATAAACTTAACAAATTTTAACACAATATACTAAACTCACTTTCTTTGATTTTTAGTTACAAATTTTCATATACCCTAGGCTAATTTTACGATCTCTTACTATCTCGGGGTTTATAGCATGGGCTATCTTTTTACTTCTTTTGTTAATTAAAAAAATTTTGAAAAACAATATTAAATTTTGAAATTTGTTTTAATAAATATTTTCCTGATGGAAAAACTTTAATTTGGAATGAGCAAAAAGGCGAAACTATTTGAACTGGATTATGATCTTATTACTATTAATCACAAGATATTCTAATGTACAAAATTAAACTTCCCTATTATCCTAAGAGTCCACTAAAGTTATTTTTTATAGCGCTATACATACTTAACTTATCAAATACCGAAATTCTGCAGGTCGCTTACGTAAGATTCCGTTCTCTTCAAATTTCACTTTTTACACACTTAAATTCGTTTTAGTTCTTTCAAATTATATTAACCCTGTACTATATCTTTTAATTCACTTACTCCTGTTTAATCTGGCCAAGTTTCCTCACAAAACTGTATAATTTCGACGAATTCCTTTCAAATTGAATTTTGATTGCTAAGAAAGGTCTGCTTCCTCGGCGTCCCCACGCCAGACTTTTACTAACGCGTCTTTAGATTTTTAACAATGTTTAAAATATGGCGGCTTCTCCTTCTTCAAAAAGAAATCATATGCTCTAATTTAACGAAGTTCCGTTCCTTACCACTAGAGTCGACTGTACACTTGACCTATTTCTTTACTTTCACATCTGTTAATGTCAACGAACTATTTTCACCGTTTTAATTTGGTTAACATACTGTTTCAATTTTCCGATCCTTAACAAACCTTCCAGTGTTTATTTAATTACTATTATTAGTGTGTGAAGTGTCTTTGTGTTTTACTTTTGTAATAATTCGAATTGTGTGTGTTTTGGGCCGAATTCATAGAAACATAACCTTTCTAATCTCATTGTTTACAATCGTATTTCACTTTCTCCTTCAAGTAATTACTTATGCCCTATGTTACTAATATTTACAATTTTGTTTGAATATAATTATTATTAGATTATCTTGTTTTAATTTATGTGTTAGGGGTTTTGATATAACACATTTCCTAATCGATTTTACAGTTCAAATACCTTGTTTACAATTCTAGGCTTTTACCTAAATTTAGTTTCAATTTAATCTAATCAATCTTTTAATGAATTTCTTTTTTTAAATTTTGTGTGGGTTATTTCTAATTTATTTTTCCAATTCTTAAAGAACATTATATAGCCCATTCTATAAATGTTACAATGTCCCCTAATTTAATTTAAATAAAAAATATTCCTAATATCTACATTACACATTCTTTACATTTTACAAGCTTGATTAAATATACATATTTTTTTTTAAAATTAAATTTAAATTAACATTTACTTCCTAATTGTACATTTTATTTAATAACTATTTGAACACTTTTTTTTTGAGTAAGTACCTCAACACCTTGGCTAACTTATCGTCCATTGTCTTTACTTCATTTATAATTGTCCATTTATACTTAATTCCTACGACACAATTTTATCTTAATTCTTTAACAATCAAATACTGAGCTGAAAACTTCAAATCTACATATTACTTAACTTATCTTCTAACAATACAATATACTTATAACTAACATTCAATCAACAATTCTTTAACAATTCTAACATATAGTAACAATAAATCATGTTTTGGTATTTACAATTCCTTCCATAATTATATATATTTTTTTTTTTATTACATTTATTACAATTGGAATCCTTCCAATCATAAGTCTGATTCAATATTTATTTATCATATATTCTCTGATACCGTGTCTTTAAATCCCAGCCTATCCGAGTCATAGTATGTCTAGATTTGGTCAAATTGGTTATAACATTTCTCTTTCCCTTATTTCTGTTTATTCCTTGTTTATTATTTATCTCATATTTATTTTGCTTTTAGCTTCATCTAACTCTCAGTTCTAAGTTAGTATTTTATCTCCCCTTCCAATCTCACATCCAGTTCAATTATTTTCTTATATCATTCCAGTTTATTTTGTATGAAGTTTAACATCTAATAATTTTAAAGGTCGCAATCTCATATCCTCTATTTGATCATATCTATAGCTCCTTCGATTACACTGTCCCTATATCAACGAATATAAATTTTGTTTTAATACTTATATATATCAACGCAGATTCTCCCTTTTAATACGATGAAGTTTAAATACACAATTACCATATTTTTATTACAATGATGCTTTAATATTTATTATCATAGATTCATATTTCTTTTATAATATATAATATATATGACGAAGTTCCATTATTTATCAACGCAGATTCTCCCTTACAATACGACGAAGTTTAGATACACAATTACCATATTTTTATTACAACGATGTTTCAATATTTATTAACATAGATTCATATTTATTTTTATTCATTATTCGACGAAGTTTCCAATAAATTATCGTAGATATAGTTACCATCCCTTCAAACTTATCTCCTGCTAACGTTTTCTTATACACATAGTCACCTAGAGTTTATTCATATTGCTTCCTTTACCTATATTTAATATCTCCCTTCCTATTTTATTTTTATTTTTCAATATCCAGTTCTCCTGGATACATGTCATATTACTGCCTGTGTCTATTAATGCCTGTAAACTTGTTTCCTCTATTTAATTTCTATTTCTGGGTTTCTGATTGTCTTAGTTTTCCGACTGACTGTGGGCCCCATACTCTTTTCTTGTCCCCACGCCTGTCCTTGCCTTAACACCGTTTACATCTCCATTGTATCTCTCATCTGCTTCATAAGTTCTATTTTCTCTGTTATTCTCATATTTACATTCCATCTCCCATTTTCCAAAATCAAGTTGTGCCTCCACCTCCATTAACATGTCCGTACCTCTGATAAATTTTCTCCATAAGCCTTGTACCACTAAGCATTGAGACAGATATTTAACTCCTCCTATTTCTCCTATTACCATTTTCATTTTATTAAGCTTTTCAATTTTCTTATTAGTTGCGGTTTGAATGGTTAAATTTTTTATTTGCCATATTTCTAATTTTCCCATTTTAATTCTATCTCCTAACCTTCCTTGCTCTCCTAATATTTTCTCCCTTACATCTTCGACTTTCCTAAAACGCTCATCTGTTATCTCTCTTTCTCCTATCACCTTTAATTTTAACTCTCCTAACTCTTCTGTGTTTTTCTTAGTTATATTTTCTACTTTCTCTATCTTTTTTTTATTAATTTCTACCACATCAGCTATTATTTCATTTGTTTCCTCAAAATGTTCCTTAATCTCCTCCTCTAATTCTCTATCTTTCTCCTCTATGTCTCTTCTCACATCCTCTATTACAGTATTATTCTCTGTCCTCAACTGTCGCCTCATATCCTCTATCATTTTCCTATTGTCCTCCCTAATTTCATCTTTTATTAATTTTAGATCCTCCTTCATCTCTCTTATTTCATTTCTATCTTCCTCTAATTTTTTTTTTATTTCCCTTATATCCTCCTTTATCTCTCCTTTTACTTCGTTTATATTCTCATTTAATTTTTTTTTTATTTCCCTTATATCCTCCTTCATATCCTTCATTTCCTCTCTCCCTTTATTTATGTTTACACTCATTTCCATTAAAGTCCTCATTATATCCCTTAAATCTACATTCTCATTATTTCCCCGTTTTTTTTGTTGGGTTTGCATAGGTGGTAGTCCCCTAGCTTCTTCTACCTCAATGTTTCCTATTGGCATATCTGTGCCTTCCATTTCTTTCATTTCCAAACTTGTCCCTTTTTCCTGGTCCCCTACAACTACCAGCTCGCCTATAATATTTTCTTCTTTTTTTTTATCTGTAAGTAACTTATTATACATACATAAACAATTTTTATATATACTATAAACCTAGCCTTGATTCTATTCAACTCAGTGTTTAATTTTACAAAATTTTGTCTAAATCTATTTCCAGTTCAAATGTTTTTCATATAAAAAGTTCTAAATTAATTTTGTTTCAAAATCTCTCTAAATAAATTTTATCTCTTATTATATCGAGCTCCCACGTTGTCGCGCCAATTATAACATATATTTCTAAGACGCAATACAACGGGGTTTTATTATTAAATGAAAATAATTAATTTCTCTAGTTACAAAACACAAACTCCGGAATAATTAATTCTTTATTATTATTTTTTATTTCTAATAATCGTGCCCCACGTTGGTGTGCCAAATGTAAAGTATTTATATAACGCTTTACAATTATTTTTTTTTTCTATTAAATATTTATTTTATTGATGATATCAAATTTCTATTTAAAACAAAAACACTACTCAGGAACAATTCATAATTCTTTATTATCACAATTTTTTCTTTTTTTTCTTTAAACAATACACAGAACAAAAATAAACTTAACAAATTTTAACACAATATACTAAACTCACTTTCTTTGATTTTTAGTTACAAATTTTCATATACCCTAGGCTAATTTTACGATCTCTTACTATCTCGGGGTTTATAGCATGGGCTATCTTTTTACTTCTTTTGTTAATTAAAAAAATTTTGAAAAACAATATTAAATTTTGAAATTTGTTTTAATAAATATTTTCCTGATGGAAAAACTTTAATTTGGAATGAGCAAAAAGGCGAAACTATTTGAACTGGATTATGATCTTATTACTATTAATCACAAGATATTCTAATGTACAAAATTAAACTTCCCTATTATCCTAAGAGTCCACTAAAGTTATTTTTTATAGCGCTATACATATTTAACTTATCAAATACCGAAATTCTGCAGGTCGCTTACGTAAGATTCCGTTCTCTTCAAATTTCACTTTTTACACACTTAAATTCGTTTTAGTTCTTTCAAATTATATTAACCCTGTACTATATCTTTTAATTCACTTATTCCTGTTTAATCTGGCCAAGTTTCCTCACAAAACTGTATAATTTCGACGAATTCCTTTCAAATTGAATTTTGACTGCTAAGAAAGGTCTGCTTCCTCGGCGTCCCCACGCCAGACTTTTACTAACGCGTCTTTAGATTTTTAACAATGTTTAAAATATGGCGGCTTCTCCTTCTTCAAAAAGAAATCATATGCTCTAATTTAACGAAGTTCCGTTCCTTACCACTAGAGTCGACTGTACACTTGACCTATTTCTTTACTTTCACATCTGTTAATGTCAACGAACTATTTTCACCGTTTTAATTTGGTTAACATACTGTTTCAATTTTCCGATCCTTAACAAACCTTCCAGTGTTTATTTAATTACTATTATTAGTGTGTGAAGTGTCTTTGTGTTTTACTTTTGTAATAATTCGAATTGTGTGTGTTTTGGGCCGAATTCATAGAAACATAACCTTTCTAATCTCATTGTTTACAATCGTATTTCACTTTCTCCTTCAAGTAATTACTTATGCCCTATGTTACTAATATTTACAATTTTGTTTGAATATAATTATTATTAGATTATCTTGTTTTAATTTATGTGTTAGGGGTTTTGATATAACACATTTCCTAATCGATTTTACAGTTCAAATACCTTGTTTACAATTCTAGGCTTTTACCTAAATTTAGTTTCAATTTAATCTAATCAATCTTTTAATGAATTTCTTTTTTTAAATTTTGTGTGGGTTATTTCTAATTTATTTTTCCAATTCTTAAAGAACATTATATAGCCCATTCTATAAATGTTACAAGATATATATAAAGTGTACTTACACATTGATATAAAACAAGTTCAATACAGAACAGAGAATTTCAATAACTAAACATTTGATTAAGATGTTTATTGCATGCACTCGACTATGTTAGTGTTCAATGTAAAACACATCCTCAATCTTAATTAACCGTCTTACTTAATTAACTGTTTGGCAGGTGAAATTATAGTTTGTATTTCTAATAATATAGAACGTTGATCTGAAAAACTACTACCTTAGCATGTAAAGCTATATATAATATATATATATATATATATATATTGTAAAGTATTTATAAAACGCTTTACAATTATTTTTTTTTTTTATTAAATATTTATTTTATTGATGATATCAAATTTCTATTTAAAACAAAAAAAACTACTCAGGAACAATTCATAATTCTTTATTATAACATTTCTTATTTCAACATTTAAACAATACACAGAACAAAAATAAACTTAACAAATTTTAACCCAATATACTAAACTCACTTTCTTTGATTTTTAGTTACAAATTTTCATATACCCTCGGCTAATTTTTACGATCTCTTACTATCTCGGGGTTTATAGCATGGGCTATATTTTTTTAAATTCTTTGGTTAATTAAATAAATTTTGAAAAACAATATTAAATTTTGAAATTAGTTTTAATAAATATTTTCCTGATGGAAAAACTTTAATTTGGAATAAGCAAAAAGGCGAAACTATTTGAACTGGATTATGATCTTATTACTATTAATTACAAGATATTCTAATGTACAAAATTAAACTTCCCTATTATCTTAAAGGTCCACTAAAGTTTATTTTTTATAGCGCTATATATACTTAACTTATCAAATACCGAAATTCTGCAGGTCGCTTACGTAAGATTCCGTTCTCTTCAAATTTCACTTTTTACACACTTAAATTCGTTTTAGTTCCTTCAAATTATATTACCACTGTACTTTATCTTTACATTTTCTTATCCTTATTTAAATTTGCCAAGTTTCTTCACAAAACGGTATAATTTTGACGAATTCCTTCCAATGTAAAATTTTGACTGGTCATCGCAGGTCCGATCTTGTAGCGTCACCCACGCTATCTCCAACTCAACTAACGCTTCGTTTTTAATTTTTTTAAAAATTATTTTACAAATATGGCGGCTTCCTTCTTCAAAAAGAAATCATATGCTCTAATTTAACGAAGTTCCGTTCCTTCCCACTAGAGTCGACTGTACACTTGACCTATTTCTTTACTTTCACATCTGTTAATGTCAACGAACTATTTTCACCGTTTTAATTTGGTTAACATACTGTTTCAATTTTCTCATCCTTAACAATCCTTCCAGTGTTTATTTAATTATTATTATTAGTGTGTGAAGTGTCTTTGTGTTTTACTTTTGTAATATTTCGAAATGTGTGTGTTTTGACTGAACTTTTCCAAACATAACCTTTCATTGTTTACAATCGTTTTTCACTTTTTCCTTCAAGTAATTACTTATGCCCTATGTTACTAATATTTACAATTTTGTTTGAATATAATTATTATTAGATTATCTTGTTTTAAATTTTATTTGATACAACAAATTTCTTTATGTATTTACAGTTCATATATCTTATTTATATGTTACAACAGTTTTATAACCTTTCTAGGCTTTTACCTAAAATTAGTTTCTATTTAATCTAACCAATCTTTTAATGAATTTCTTTTTAAATTTTGTGTGAGTTATTTCTAATTTATTCTTCCAATTCTTAAATAATATTATATAGCCCATTCTATAAATGTTACAATGTATATATATATATATATATATATATATATATATATATATATATATATATATATATGTATATATATATATAGATTTTTTGGACTAGGTGACTGACAGACTTACCTTGGTAAGAGTCCACTCTGTAGTCTTGAAATAGCATTTAAACAATGATATATTTCAACCACACATTGGTCTTTGTCAATCAAAGAGAAACACAAAAAGAAATATGAGAGAATGAAATAAAATAATTCAAGACTACAGAGTGGACTCTTACCAAGGTAAGTCTGTCAGTCCCCTAGTCCAAAAAATCTAAATAATCTTTACCAACCAAAACTAACCTAAAAATAAATAAACAAATATATATATATATATATATATATATATATATATATATATATATATATATATATTGTAACATTTTGAAAATAGCAAATAAGAAATTGGCTAGATTAAAATTGAAACTAATTTTAGGTAAAAGCCTAGAAAAGGTTGTAGCATGTAAACAAGATATTTGAACTGTTGCATTAGGAAATTTGTTATATCAAATAACCTAACAAATAAAATTAAAACAAGATAATCTAATCATAATAAAATTAAACAAAATTGTAAACTTTAGTAACGTAGGGCGTAAGTAATTACTTGAGAGATAGAAGGTGAAAAACGGTTGTAAACAATGAATTGAAAGGTTATGTTTGTAAAAATCCAGCTCAATAACACACACATTTCGGAATTATTACAAAAGTAAAAAGTAAAGACACTTCACACACAAATAATAGTAATTAAATAAACACAGGAAGGTTTGTTAAGGATCGGAAAATTGAAACAGTATGTTAACGAAATTAAAACGCGAGTGAAAATAGTTGTTGGCGCATTAACAGCTGTAAACCCAAAGAAAGTAGGTCAGTGTACAGTCGACTCTAGTGGAAAAAAATCGAACTAAATTACATAGAAGATGAGAGTTGGAAAAGGAATTGTCGCCATCTTTTAAAAACATTTTTTTTAAAAGTAGAACGACGCGTCAGTCTGGCGTGGGGACGCCAAGGTAGCGGACCTTCTCTGAGAAGTCAAAATTCCATTTGAAGAATTTCGTCAAAATTATACAGATTTGTGAAGAGACTTGGCCAAATTAAACAAGGATAAGTGAATTTGAAAGCTATAATACATTATTAATATAATTTGAAGTAACTAAAAGGAATTTAAGTGTGTTAAATATAAAATTCAAAAAGAACTGAATCCTACATGAGCAAGCCACCTATCTTCGATAAATTGATAAGTTAAGTACCTAGCGATGTATAAAAATAAACTTTAGTGGACTTTTAAGATTATAAGGAAGTTTAAAATTGTACATTATTAGAATATCTTGAAATTAATTAATAGTTAGTAATAAGAAACATAATCCAGTTCAAACAGTTTAGGGACCTTTTTGCTTATTCCAAATTTAAGTTTTTTCATCAGGAAGCTATTTATTAAAACTATTTTCTAAATTTAATCTTGTTTATCAAAATTTATTTAATTAACCAAAGAGTTAAAAGATATAGCCCATGCATATAAACCCCGATCTTAGAAAATAGCCTAGGGTATAAAATTTTGTAACTAAAATTGAAGGAATTGAGTTTAGCCTATTGTGTTAAAACTTGTTAAGTTTTATTTTTTTGTTCTGTTTATTGTGTGAATTAAAAAATTGATGTAATAAAGACTTTAAATTATTAATGAGTTATATGTTTTGTGTTACAAAAATATTTGTGTTATAAAAAGAAATTATTACAATATATATATATATATATATATATATATATATATATATATATATATATAAATATATATATATATATATATATATATATATATATATATTGTAACATTTATAGAATGGGCTATATAATATTATTTAAGAATTGGAAGAATATATTAGAAATAACTCACACAAAATTTAAAAAAAGAAATTCATTAAAAGATTGGTTAGATTAAATTGAAACGAAATTTAGGTAAAAGCCTAGAAAGGTTATAAAACGGTTGTAACATATAAATAAGATATTTGAACTGTAAATACATAAAGAAATTTGTTGTATCAAATAAAATTTAAAACAAGATAATCTAATAATAGTTATATGTCAAACAAAATTGTAAATACTAGTAACATAGGGCATAAGTAATTACTTGAAGGAAAAGTGAAAAACGATTGTAAACAATGAAAGGTTATGTTTGGAAAAGTCCAGTCAAAACACACACAATTCAAAATATTACAAAAGTAAAACACAAAGACACTTCACACACTAATAATAGTAATTAAATAAACACTGGAAGGTTGGTTAAGGATCGGAAAATTGAAACAGTTAGTTAACAAAATTAAAACTGGTGAAAATAGTTCGTTGACATTAACAGATGTGAAAGTAAAGAAATAGGTCAAGTTGCAGTCGACTCTAGTGGGAAGGAACGGAACTTCGTTCAATTAGAGCATATGTTTTTTTAAGAAGGAGAAGCCGCCATATTAAAAAAAACAAACAATTGTTTAAAATCTAAGGACGCGTAGTTAGAGTCTGGCGTGGTGACGCCGAGGAAGCAGACCTAACAAAAGAAGTAAAAATATAGCCCATGCTATAAACCCCGAGATTGTAAGAGATCGTAAAATTAGCCAAGGGTATTAAAATTGTGTAACTATAAAATCAAAAGAAATAAGAGATAAACCGAGTTTGTTAAAACTTGTTAAGTTATAAATTTTTGTTTTGTGTTTATTGTTTAAATGTTGAGATGAAATTGTGATAATAAAGAATTATGAATTGTTCCTGAGTTGTTTGTGTTTTAACTAGAAATAGATATTATCATTCAAATAAATATTTAATAATAAAAATAATAATAATAAACATAGTTGTATTGCGTTTTATAATTACTTTACATTTGGCACACCAACGTGGGGTACGATTATTAGAAAAATAATAATAAAGAATTAATTATTCATTTAAATATTTAATAGTAAAAACCCGTTGTATAGCGTCTTTAGGAAATTATGTTATAATTGGCACGACAACGTGGGAGCTCGATATAATAAGAGATAAAATTTATTTAGAGAGATTTTGAAACAAAATTAATTTAGAACTTTTTATATGAAAAACATTTGAACTGGAAATAGATTTAGACAAAATTTTGTAAAATTAAACACTGAGTTGAATAGAATCAAGGCTAGGTTTATAGTATATATAAAAATTGTTTATGTTTGTATAATAAGTTACTTACAGATAAAAAAAAAAAAAAAGAAAATATTATAGGCGAACTGGTAGTTGTAGGGGACCAGGAAAAAGGGACAAGTTTGGAAATGAAAGAAATGGAAGGCACAGATATGCCAATAGGAAACATTGAGGTAGAAGAAGCTAGGGGACTACCACCTATGCAAACCCAACAAAAAAAACGGGGAAATAATGAGAATGAAGATTTAAGGGAGATGATGAGAACTCTCATGGAAATGAGTGAAAAAGGGAGAGAGGATCTAAATAGACAATTAAATATAAATAATGAAAAAATAAATAGACAATTAAATATAAATAATGAAAAAATAAATAGACAATTAGATAAGATAGATGAAATAAAAGGGGTAATGAAAGATATCAGTGAGGATATGAGGTAAATAAACAAAAAATTAAAGGAAAATAGAGACGAAATGAGAGGGATGAAGGAGGATTTGAAATCCATAAAAGAGGAAATAAGGGAGGAAAATAGGAAAATGATAGAGGATATGAGGACAGAGGATAATACTGAAATAGAGGATGTGAGAAGAGACATAGAGGAGAAAGATAGAGAATTGGAGGAGGAGATTAAGGAAAATTTTGAGGAAACAAATGAAATAATAGCTGATGTGGTAGAAATTAATAAAAAAGAGATAGAGAAGGTAGAAAATATAATAAAGAAAAACACAGAAGAGTTAGGTGAGTTGAAATTAAAGGTGATAGGAGAAAGAAAAATAACAGATGAGCGTTTTAGGAAAGTCAAAGATGTAAGGGAGAAAATATTAGGAGAGCAGGGAAGGTTAAGAAATGAAGTAGGAAAGATGGAGGTACTGCCAATAAAAAATTTAACAATTCGAACCGTAACTAATAAGAAGACTGAAAAGATTAATAAAATGATAATGGTAATAGGAGAAATAGGAGGAGTTAATTATCCGTTTCAATGCTTAGTGGTACAAGGCTTATTGAGAAAATTTATCAGAGGTACGGATATGTTAATGAATGTGGAGACACAACTCGAGTTTGGAAAATGGGAGATGGAATTTAAATATGAGAATAACAGAGAAAATAGAACTTATGAAGCAGATGAGAGATACAATGGAGATGTAAACGGTGTTAAGGCAAGGACAGGCGTGGGGACAGGAAAAGAGTATGGTGCCTACAGTCAGTCGGAAAACTAAGACAATCAGAAACCCAGAAATAGAAATTAAAATAGAGGAAACAAGTTTACAGGCATTAATAGACACAGGCAATAATATGACATGTATCCAGGAGAACTGGATATTGAAAAATAAAAATAAAATAGGAAGGGAGATATTAAATATAGGTAAAGGAAGCAATATGAATAAACTCTAGGTGACTATGTGTATAAGAAAACGTTAGCAGGAGATAAGTTTAAGGGATGGTAACTATATCTACGATAATTTATTAGAAACTTCGTCGAATAATGAATAAAGATAAATATGAATCTATGTTAATAAATATTGAAGCATCGTTGTAATAAATAAAATATGGTAATTGTGTATTTAAACTTCGTCGTATTGTAAGGGAGAATCTGCGTTGATAAATAATGGAACTTCGTCGTATATATTATATATTATAAAAGAAATATGAATCTATGATAATAAATATTAAAGCATCGTTGTAATAAAAATATGGTAATTGTGTATTTAAACTTCGTCGTATTGTAAGGGAGAATCTGCGTTGATAAATAAGTATTAAAACAAAATTTATATTCGTTGATATAGGGATAGTGTAATCGAAGGAACTATAGATATGATCAAATAGAGGATATGAAATTGCAACCTTTAAAAATATTAGATGTTAAACTTCATACAAAATAAACTGAAATGATATAAGAAAATAATTGAACTGGATGTGAGATTGGAAGGGGAGATAAAATACTAACTTAGAACTGAGAGTTAGATGAAGCTAAAAGCAAAATAAATATGAGATAAATAATAAACAAGGAATAAACAGAAATAAGGGAAAGAGAAATGTTATAACCAATTTGACCAAATCTAGACATACTATGACTCGGATAGGCTGGGATTTAAAGACACGGTATCAGAGAGTATATGTTAAATAAATATTGAATCAGACTTATGATTGGAAGGATTCCAATTGTAATAAATGTAAAAAAAAAAAAATATATATATATATATAATTATGGAAGGAATTGTAAATACCAGAACATGATTTATTGTTACTATATGTTAGAATTGTTAAAGAATTGTTGGTTGAATGTTAGTTATAAGTATATTGTATTGTTAGAAGATAAGTTAAGAAATATGTAGCTTGAAGTTTTCAGCTCAGTATTTGATTGTTAAAGAATTAAGATAAAATTGTGTCGTAGGAATTAAGTATAAATGGACAATTATAAAAGAAGTAAAGACAATGGACGATAAGTTAGCCAAAGTGTTGAGGTACTTACTCAATAAAAAATGTGTTCAATTAGTTATTAAATAAAATGTACAATTAGGAAATAAATGTTAATTTAAATTTAATTAAAAAAAAAAAATATGTATATTTAAATAAGCTTGTAGAATGTAAAGAATGTGTAATGTAGATAGTAGTAATATTTATTTTTATTTAAATTAAATTAGGGGACATTGTAACATTTATAGAATGGGCTATATAATATTATTTAAGAATTGGAAGAATATATTAGAAATAACTCACACAAAATTTAAAAAAAGAAATTCATTAAAAGATTGGTTAGATTAAATTGAAACGAAATTTAGGTAAAAGCCTAGAAAGGTTATAAAACGGTTGTAACATATAAATAAGATATTTGAACTGTAAATACATAAAGAAATTTGTTGTATCAAATAAAATTTAAAACAAGATAATCTAATAATAGTTATATGTCAAACAAAATTGTAAATACTAGTAACATAGGGCATAAGTAATTACTTGAAGGAAAAAGTGAAAAACGATTGTAAACAATGAAAGGTTATGTTTGGAAAAGTCCAGTCAAAACACACACAATTCAAAATATTACAAAAGTAAAACACAAAGACACTTCACACACTAATAATAGTAATTAAATAAACACTGGAAGGTTGGTTAAGGATCGGAAAATTGAAACAGTATGTTAACAAAATTAAAACTGGTGAAAATAGTTCGTTGACATTAACAGATGTGAAAGTAAAGAAATAGGTCAAGTTGCAGTCGACTCTAGTGGGAAGGAACGGAACTTCGTTCAATTAGAAAATATGTTTTTTTAAGAAGGAGAAGCCGCCATATTAAAAAAAACAAACAATTGTTTAAAATCTAAGGACGCGTAGTTAGAGTCTGGCGTGGTGACGCCGAGGAAGCAGACCTTTCTTAGCAGTCAAAATTTTACATTGGAAAGGAAATCGTCAAAATTATACCGTTTTGTGAAGAAACTTGACAAGAATAAACAGGGATAAGTGAATTGAAAGAGTTAATAAAGTGTAAATATAATTTGAAGGAACTAAAACGAATTTAAGTGTGTAAAATGTCAAATTAAAGAGAACGGAATTCTACGTGTGAGCAAGCAGCCATTCGACGTTATTTGATAAGTTAAGTACCTAGCGCTATATAAAAAAAATAAACTTTAGTGGACTCTTAGGATAATAGGGAAGTTTAAAATTGTACATTAGAATATCTTGTGATTAATAGAAATAAGATCATAATCCAGTTCAAATAGTTTCGCTTTTTTTTGCTTATTCCAAATTAAAGTTTTTCCATCAGGAAAATATTTATTAAAACTAATTTCAAAATTTAATATTGTTTTTCAAAATTTATTTAATTAACAAAAGAAGTAAAAATATAGCCCATGCTATAAGCCCCGAGATTGTAAGAGATCGTAAAATTAGCCAAGGGTATTAAAATTGTGTAACTATAAAATCAAAAGAAATAAGAGATAAACCGAGTTTGTTAAAACTTGTTAAGTTATAAATTTTTGTTTTGTGTTTATTGTTTAAATGTTGAGATGAAATTGTGATAATAAAGAATTATGAATTGTTCCTGAGTTGTTTGTGTTTTAACTAGAAATAGATATCATCATTCAAATAAATATTTAATAATAAAAATAATAATAATAAACATAGTTGTATTGCGTTTTATAATTACTTTACAATATATATATATATATATATATATATATATATATATATATATATATATGTATATATATATATATATATATATATATATATATATATATATATACACAATATATATATATATATATATATATATATATATATATATATATATATATATATATATATATATATATATATATATATATATATATATATATATTGTAATATTTTGTAAATTCACTTTTATAAGTCTTAATAAAAATTTATAAGTTAAAAGAAATAACGATTCAATGCTGCTTTTGTTACAAAAATTTTAATATCTTAATATGACATTCCTTATTTTCTTTTATAAAGTCACTTACTAATTACAAAGTCTTATTTCATCCACAAAGAATTACAAAAATTAAGCTTTATTAGCCTAAGTCTAAAATTTGTTTATGGCAGCAAGAAGTTTAGTTATAAATTTTAATATTAATTGAATTTGATTTAATTACTTTAATTTGAGCTTGAGCTCTCCTTATCTCGGGTTAATAGGTGGGTTTTCTAAATTTTGAATAATAAAATTTGAGTTGGCACTTTCAAAAAAATATCTAAGTTACAATTCTTACAAGCTAAAATTTTTTTACAAGTTATTTGGTTTCTAATTAAATAATTTCCTGAATAATGTCTTCTTAATCGATCAGTTCAATGATTTGGCTTAATGTTATTCTGTAATTATGATTTGAATACGATACTGCACTTTCCGCACCAGTTAAAAAATTAAAATTTCTACAGCCAATTCTGAAACACGTCTGCCTCGTTCAAATGCTCTGTCCCAACTAATTGACGCTCCCTTTTTTTAGCAATAAAATGGCCAAGTCGTCAATTTCCGCTATTTTCTCGTTTATTCCTTGTAACAGCTTTACGGATGTCATGTTCACCGCCTCTGATACACTTCTTCTTCTTAACAACTGCACTTAAATTTCTTTGCAAAACAATTGCATTTAAATCTTATTTCCCAAACTGTTTTAGATTATATCTCTACGAGAAATATTTAAAACGAATATCTTTTGCCGGTCAATGCGCACGCAACTCCACAAATTCGTTCTCCCATCTTGTTTACTTCAGAACATTTCACTAGCTTGCCGTTTGAAAGTTTTAGGTGTATTTATATCGTTCTATTGTGCTATTCAAATTGTTATCTATCAATTACTTCTAATACATTTTCTTATAAATAGTGATTTGTGTATTTTTTTTTCTTTTTATATAAAATCTTGTGATTAGATCTAAAATGTGGCCATGTGCATTTTCTACACAAGTGAAATTAGGTTATGTTTACATTTCGTTACTGGTATATTTTAGTAATTTTTTTACATACTGAATTTATTTATATATATTTATCTTATTTTGTAAGTGCCTTTTATATATATACTACTTCAAAATGTTACAATATATATATATTGTAGGTTAGTTCTAGTAGAGCTTAAAGCTTATTTAGGAATTTTTGGCCTAGATAGGAGACTAACAGACTTACCTAGTGGCAATCGTCCAATACTGCAATCTCTTGGAAATAAATAAATAGACACATATAAACATGTGATTAGTAAGTCTGTCAGTCTCTTATCTAGTTAAAAAATCTCTCTATATATATAGTGGAATATATATTTGTGGAATTGAACATTGTCCATTATTTTTCTGTTGCACTGACTTTATAGTTATTTGTTATTCTAAACAATTATTCCAACATTAAGTGCAATTAATTTTTACCTTATGATGAGGTACCTTTCGGTCACTTGACCATTGTCGAATCACTAAAACAGAAATATTTCAGTGATTCGACAATGGTCAAGTGACCGAAAGGTACCTCATCATAAGGTAAAAATTTATTGCACTTAATGCAGTAAGTGCCTTGTGCTGTTTGAGCAAGATTAGCTGCAAATAGTCGGTACACCGAATTCCTTCCTAGGTAGGAATATAGATGGTCTATCTTCTGCAGCCTGCAGTAGAGTAGATGGTAATTTTTCAATAAGAACTATCTCAAACTCAAAGAACTTTGTGGTTATTGTATGAATTTGAGCCTCAATGGATTTAAAAACCATAATAAAATAAACGACTGGATTCATTACTTACAGTTGTAAATGTATACTAGTATCACTGCTGATGTTGATGTCATAACTGTGTACAATTATTTATTAATCACCTTATCTCACAAGCTGGGCCAAAATTTACTTACTGCTTCTGTGTGCTTATGATCTTAAGTCCATTTAATTATCATCCTATTTAGTTATCTTTACGATATCTCATTTTATTAGGTTTCTATTTAGAAGATATGACTATTATAATTAGCACAATTCTAAGGCTTTAATAATAAAAAAAGGATAATTAAAAAGGTTTGCCAAACCTCTAATAAAAATATCAATGTTTATAAAGAATCTCATGTTATTTCACCCATCTAGTTTTTTGTAAATATCCAGATTTTAGACAGTTAAAATTACTTTAGGCAAGCATATTTTTTTATTATGAAACTCATCTTAATATTGCCTACAGAAGAACTCTAATTTAATATATTCACATGATTAACTGTTGCCAGTAAACAAAATGTATGCACTAAAACACTTATAAATATTTTACAAGTTGCCTATAGTAGCACTTACTCATATTTGTTGAGGACAGTTGTTTCGGGAGATGTATCCCATTGTCAACATCTCCCGAAACGGCTGTCCTCAACAAATATAAATAAGTGCTACTATAGGCAAGTTGTAAAATATTTACAAGTGTTTTTGTGGAAACTAGTAGCTCACGTGAAGATGTATTCAACTAATATAAATAAAATGTATTATAATTATCACGGTGGACAGGTAGCAGAATATGACTATATAACAAAATATTTTATAAATAATACTGACTTTACCTGTTTTTAGACTTTGACATTTGCTCTAACCAATACCAAGGATCTGGAGGTCTATGACTTCCAAATGTCGAAAGCTGTGAAAGAATACCATAGCGAAATATCCTCTCCAAACAATCACAATAGGCACTTAAACTATCTTCATCATCAGTTATTGCAGGTTTAATTCCCACCAACAGTAAGGCATGACCTAATAGATTAAAAACAATTACAGTTAAGTTCAAATTACAATACCAAATTATATTAGTTGGATAAATGTTGTAGTTATGTCATAAGAATGCAAATAAGACCTCTTTATGGATAAATACAATCAACACCTGATAATTAGAGCAAATTTGTGCAAGAACTACCATCAATTATCCACAAAAATTGTTTTAAATTTTAATATCTAGAAAAGGCCCTGGTATGTGATTTATAGGGTGAATGAAATAAGTATCTTACAAAATAAACAAATTGCCATGTATTTATAAATTAAAAAAAGACATCAAATAAAATTTTTAGATTTTGCACAGAAAAATCATTCAGGCGTGACTATAAACTCTTTTATTATTACGTTCCTGCTATAATTTTTCTTACAACAGATTGCAAATTTCATAAATACGCAGGATTATAGAAACATAAGGGGGTCCTTTATACCTGACTACTTGCTTAGACCATTGAAAAGGTTGCCTATATTTTTTTTTCTTATTGCTCCTACATCACTCCTATTCTTATATACATATCCCTAAATGTGGTGATTCCTTTAGATTGTCTATGGGAAATTTAGTTGTTGTCTGAAGCTGTCAACATTGAGTAGTATTTCATTACTTAATTCGATTATATTTTTCATTATTTAACACCATTGTATTATAAATATTGTCATATGTAAATATTTATATATTATCTAGTAAAAGTATTATATATCTTATAATTACAATAGTTATCAATACAGTAGCTAACTTTATTTCAAAATGTCAACTTTTAAACAATCAAAAGAGGCTAATATCATTGGGATTTCCTATGATATATGAATATACAAGTTGCGTAAAAGAATTGGTGATCTTTTGTCAATCTAAAGTATGTAGTCAGATAAATGACCCCCTTACATTTCTATAACCCAATGCAAAATCTCTGTAAATGAAAATTCATTGCATTTTTCAATGTGCTAATATTGTTAATATATATGGTACAAGTGCCGACAGCAGTGTTAACTTCTGAATCAAGATTTAATGGAAGAAGAGCTAGAAGAACTAATTACCAAACCTGTGCCTAACTCGGGTAACAAAGACAAAGAAATGTATCGCCGAAGTTGACATTAGAATCTGTCTGTGAAATGTATGTTTAGGGAAACAGTTAGTTGCATCCGTTGCCAAAATTGATCCCTCTTTAGAATGAACATCAAAATTTAATCGAGAGCTGGTAAAAGGGCAATCACTATATAAAAAAGTGTGTAAAAAGAACTTAAAAAAATGCACAAAAAGTGAAATGTTTTTTAAAAATCAAATAAACAGTGTTCAAAAAATTATTTGACTAAAATTAGGTGTTCAAAAATTTAATGGATAGTGTTTAACAATAGAGAATAATGTGTGTCTGCGAATGTGACCG
The DNA here is from genome assembly GCA_036971475.1 of Prosapia bicincta. NCBI lineage: Eukaryota > Metazoa > Arthropoda > Insecta > Hemiptera > Cercopidae > Prosapia > Prosapia bicincta. The sequence continues at coordinate 13,880,075 of JBAIZL010000001.1, read as the reverse complement.
TATTTAATAGAATTTTTGTGTTTTGATAAAAAAAAAACATAAATAATCAATAAAAATATGTCTGTAATTGTATAGTAAGTAAATACACTATAAAGTATTATAAGTGAACAGTATAGCTGTAATTAATGTTAACATTTTTGATGTGGAACGTAACCCTTCCTTTTCCATATACAGTTGGTTTCAGTATTTATGGTAATTTCAGGGAACGTGGCCCCCTCGAATAACGAGCAATAGCACTGTACTATACTTTCAGAGGATTCTCATGGTATCCTAGCCACTATTGAATGGACATGTGTTCAAATTTCAGGATTATGTTATGGTTGATGCTTTGCTCAGTTACACTTCATTTGTTATAACAGGAGCCTCTTCTTGTTAGAATACCTCTGAAGTTCATGTTTTGAAAGTGTGCACGGGATTAATATGTCTTTGAATGAACCACTTGTTCAAGACAATTATATTTTATGAAAATCACAGTTGCTCGGAGAACAGTTTTTAAGAGAAATGAGACACTGCCAAGGAGTACAGGATAGTAGATAATTGATCAATAATTAATTAGTTTATTCCTTTACAATAACACAACTTGTTTTTTTTTAGAAGTCATAGTGAACAATGAAACGAGCTCACAAACAAGACAATGGACCGATGTGAAAAGTACAAGGACCGGCCACCTGGGGAAGGATGACAGACATCTATACAGAAAGGCACTGAGACTGTGGAGAATTAGAATCCAAATAATGTTTGTGATGCGCCTATACTAGCTTCGTGGACAAAAAACCAATAAACTTAATTGACAGGGAATCATTATTTTGGAAATCAGTACATTTTCGTTTTAATTTTTCCCTCCTTAAAATATTGAAGCGATTCAGATAGCCAGAGTTTGGTTTCTAATTGGAGTTCCACTGTAACACCTAAATATATACACATCAAAATAAAATTTAACAATACATCTACACAAAAAACAACTAAACAAGCACAAAAACTATACATAGAAAAAAGCATTAAATTGTTTTACTCACAGAAAGACACATTTAACACATAACTATACGACCTATGTATGGTCCTGTACATAAACACTATGTATTGTTTTTACATTTAAAATTTTTTTTGTTTAGAATGTATTTTTGAGTAACATATGTATGAACAAAAAAATAAAATTTGGTTCAATCCTTGTTAATAGTAATTAACTGTTTTGTGTTATAAGAATTGGACAATAATGATAAAAAAAATGTAATATTGCGGACTAAGGGTAAAGGTAACATACACTTCCACAAAATTTAATTTGTCAAAACATCCGCTTAGTAATCAGATCATAAAAGTATTTTTAAGTTAAATTCTTTATTCCTATAAATTTTAAAATAAGATCTAAAACCTTATCACACCTGTTACTTGCATAGCTATTTTGTGCATTACTGTAACATACAGTGAATACATACATAAATTTAATTATGTAAATTATTTAATAATTTATATTTCTTACTTATAAAAAGATTATTATTTTTAATATCATCCTCATTAAACTTATGTATTTTCTATGCTTTTTGATCATACCTTTCAGCTCTTTGATAAGAGGATCTGAAACCGACATGCTTTGTAATAAATCTTCAATAATGATAAATTTACATAGTTATTTTCGAGAATCCAATATTTTACTTAAAGTAAACTCTTGAAAATCAGTCAATTCTTTCAAAAAGTAGTTTCAATTCATTTTAACAATTACATAAATTTAACCAACAGTTTGTTTGTTTTGTTTGCAAATTGATAACACCTTAATACTATTGTACTGTCAATTTAATTTATCAGTTATTTTTGGCATATGCATCAAGATTACAGACCACAGATCGTAAAGGTCACAGACTAATTGAAATGTCACTGAATTATTAAAAGATTAGGCAATTCCTTTAGAGCCCCGCAGAATACAGACTTTGTATAGGCCGATAGTTTGGTCGGGTTCTTAATCACTATGAAGAGGTATGCATATGCGCACATTACAACGATTCCGTTTCGGCCGATAAATAAGTTTGATGTGCTTCCCGATTGTCTTTAAATAATTCTGTAGGACTGTTTAATCAGTATTGGCTAACTTCCACCCGCGCACATATGACGATTCTTTAGTCTGCCGACTCAGCCGATAGTTCAATTTACTCCAAGCTTTTGCTTTGTACAGGCGTGTCGTGCTTATATTTAGTTATATTATATTAGAATGACATTGCCCAAATCACCATCGTTGATTGTGGAAACGATCATAGAAAATTTGATTGAAGAAGTCGACAGAAGAGGCCTAATGTATCGAAAGAAATGGACTTGTATAAAACATTGTTGAAAGTAATAAATGAGACTCATGATGATGAAAATGTGGACTTGCTTTATCTCTAATCCCTTCACTAAAATTTAACCGCAGAAGAGACACTTGTTGTTAACATGAGCATTCTTGGCGTTTTTAAACAGATAATTTAGGTTTGTTCATTTTACGTTTCAGCCAACATATAGGTACATCATAGTACGGCAACCCTTGTCCTCTTTCCTGTTTAACGATGAACTAACAATATGCCACCATAACAACAATCACAGCATACAACCAAACTTACACCTTACCCCAAAATTGGATTAACGCAGTGTGGATGTGCTGGTCGACTTTTCACTCTACTTCGTAATGCAGTGAGTGTTTCTTTTGCTAGTTTTTTTTGTTTGATTATTATTTTTTTTCAAACTTTTATTCATACGTCATCTAAACATAATGTTAATTTCATATAACGTAACAATTTTATCCATTTATATCTTCCGCGAGCTTAATTTACTTTGCGAACACACAAAACTAGAATATAAATAATCGAAATAATAAACGACACGACGCAACTGCCTAATGGAAACCACGGTTTTATTTGCTATTTGCAGACCCGAAGTTAGTTTCTTACATTAACTCATTCTTGTAGCGGTACTGTCAGGGCATCACAGCCCGCTAGAACAATGTGTGTAACTCTGGTACGATATTACCTGCTCTGATATCTCCATTAGGTAGCCTTAAGAAACAGAGGAATCACCAGCCGCCAGAATACGCAGCGTTACTGGAAGGCGCTGGCTCACTTGTCTGAAGAGCGTGCCTTTTTAAAACTATTTTCGGGGCAATCATACTTTATAGATTTTCAAAATCGGAATCCTTCCAAAGAAGTTTGGAAAGCCACTGTCACATTTCTATTGCAAGTTCAACTCATTAACATCATCAGCACTAAATCTTTCACAAATTCCTCCGTACTATACTTTTTTCTGCCTCGTACAAGACTAGACCTAACCCATAACCTTCTTGGGAGGTGACGACAACATTACTGACCTCTAGCAACTGCAATGGTAATTGCAGCAGCCGCCGCTGCAACAACATCCGAGTCATTCATTTATATATTTAAATGAAATTTAATATAAATATGGAACAAACGATCATTTTGGAAACTACGCTTTAATAAAAACTCATCTCTGCCACTCGACACGTTCACATATACTAAGTAATGTGGGCAGGGCAAATAGCCGGCGATGCCGTTCAACATTGCTGATTTATCAATGTATATAGCTTAAAGTACACAGCTTAATGTTAGTTCCGATTTTTCAAAATATATGGTGAAGTTAAAAAAAATGCTAACATCTTCATTGCTATTGGGAAGGAATATGGTAGGCGGTAAAAATTTAAATACTTCGCAAGACCATAGATAAGTAAGTAATCTTCATTGCTAATTTAATAATTTTGAACTGATCCCTAATATTTATTAAACAAGATAGAAGGAAGCATTACACGGCAACATCATCACGTGTTTACTATTTATCAAAGTAAGCAGTTGGTGTTTTTAAAATATCAATAATGTTAGTGAACTTTTTGCAAAACAGATGTGAACTGCAAGACTTTTTTCTTTATTGTTGTGATAAGGCACTTGAAGGCCTTATCAGTGACATTGGCAAACAAAAAAAGGATTAATGAAATTAAATAGCTACAGTATGCCTCTTTCCAGTGACTAATTGGCTAGGTTATTATTGTTTTTAAAAGTGCATTCATTTTAATAATTGTGTTAATACTTTCAGTCAACAATTATACAACCTGTAGCCATACCGGTAAAATGGCAAGTTCAACTACCACATATAGTGACCTGTTGAAAAAAGGAATTGAAGAATTTATAAAAGCATTTAATTTTAAACCAACAGTCGCTGGTTGTGGGCCTGGTCGAGTTAATTTAATTGGAGAACATACGGACTACAATGATGGATTTGTTTTACCTATTGTAAGGATAATATTTTTAATTTACCTTAAAGTTTTGTAATCAACCATTACAACCATTGTTGTTTTGTCACTTTTACATGAAATGATAAAGTGTGTACACTTAATATAAGAAGTCACAGGAAATTAAGTTATAAATAAAAGCTTATATAAAAATAATTAGACCAAGGAAACTTGAAGTTTGAAATAATATGAATGTGTAGAATGATGTCATTTACCTTTCATATATTCACATTACTCTAAACTGAGTCATACTTTGAAAATTGAGAGGATTTGGAGCCAAGTAATTTATTTCATGGAGACTGTAAATGTTTTTTTTGCTATAAAAAACCTTCAGGCTCAGTAGGAATCTAATATCACATTTCTCAATTGAAAAACTTATGTTTTTCAGTTTTAGAAACTGCTATTTAATGTAATTTTGTAAAATTCAAGATATTTTTAATATTTAAGTTTTTGGTTTCCATTATATAAGTATTACCAAATAAATGTTGGTAATTGTTTAGATTCCTAAACCGGGTCTATATTTTCATGAAACATTCAGAAACATGTAGCACTGCTACATCAGTGCTGAAAATTTTATCCAACTTTAATTTAAGAAAAAATAATTTTTCTAGGCACAAAAAAAATAATTTCAATGAAAATAGCCTTTTTACATGTTTCTTGCAAATATAGGCCCGGTTTAGGAATCTAAATAATTACCTAAATTTTAAAGTAGGTTTTACTGCCAAAAGCAACATACACTTTGACAGTTTGGTAATTATTAAGATCAGTGACTATCACACTGATTGGTGAAAATTTTTAATTTCAATAACTCGCTTTTCATCAAACAAACGAGCTTTGAAAAATAATGTGTGACAAGATCCGTCACAGTCCATCGTCTCACACACACACACACACACACACACACACACACACACACACATACACACTAAATACAAGGTTTTTTGGTTGAAAAGTCAGGCGGCATCTGTTGGTTAATAAGAAAGGGTCTTTCAGATCATGTGATTACTTTAATTAAGATGGGTGATTTTAATTTGTCGCTAAAAATAACACAGATTCACGCCTTTTTCAGTTGAAAAGTCATGTGACATATGTCGGCCAATTGGAATCATTAATCATTAATCACTAATCATTAATTGGATTAGGAGCAAAATTTTAATATATTTATATTCATTTCTATTTAATTATAATTAAATATTACAGTTATAATATTAATAATTAATATTATAATTAATAGTAACATTAATAATTATAAATTATTGATTATAATAACTATTTAATTAATATTGATAATGAAATATTAATATTAATTATTAGTATTGCACAATTAAATGGTTTAATATTAATAATTAATAATAATAATATTTAATTAAATTATGATTTATTGTTATATTTGTTATTGGTTAATTTTATTATTAATATTAATAATCATTCTAATTAATATTAAAATGATCAATATTAATAATCAAAAGATATTAATAAAATAAAAAATAATATAATTATTAATGAATAATACTAATTATTAAATGATTTAATAACTAATCATTTATTTACTAATAATTTAATGTTTAAATAATTAATTAAAATTAAAGCTGATTTTAATAAAAAGTAAACCTTTTGTTTATAGCTGGAATAAATTAAAACTATCCGGCTTGGTCGAGGACCAATGTTTAATCCGCAGATCAAAAAGTTAGAAATAAAACTACGAGGTGCGGTAAACCCTATTGTTAACAAGGTTACTCTGGATTGCGTAATTTACGTTAATATTTAACATAGCAAGTTTAAGCACTGTTTTAAGCAAAATAGAGTCATTTAACACTGACAACGCAACGACACTGAATTTAATACAAATAAATTATAAATTGTTCATATTCCTTAACTACGCACTTACCATAGGTAAGAAGTGATGCAATGTTGGAATCGAGGTGAAGTCTCCACAGTACTGTGGTCGTCTTAGGCAGCGTAGAATTCTTGAAGGCGATCACGCAACTAAAAAACTCAATTGAAATATGAGTAAACGTAAAAGTTAAGCTTATAAGCACTTAGTTTATTACCGTGAGTACACGTACTAAGATTGCGCAACCGGCGAAATCGGGCGACACTTTTACTAACACGGCGAAAATATACAGTTAAAATATTCATTAAAAGCTCATTAAAAGTTTATTAACAGTTCATTAACGCGGTCCGCACTATAAGCACATTAACGAACGAAAGCGGTACTTTAAATTGTCTGAAACAAAGCCATGCGGAAATAGGCTACGAGGTTTAACGTAGAAATGCACTGTTCGAGGGTCGGAACGATTCTACTTTGTCTTGACGCGGAAGAAAGCTTAGAAAAATAAGAAGGGAGTGGGGGTGCAGCGTTCATCCAGAGAAAAAATCAATAATTTCGGATATCGATTAGCGGGTCAGAGATCACATGACCAATACGTCACGGTACAGCTGTTATGCAGCAAAGCAACTTGAACTTCGAGCGCTGACTCGAACATACCGCCCACCAAAACGAATGTTTTTAATCCGCCAGGTGGGTGGGGGGCGAAGAACCATAAAGCACCGGGACCCGAGGGTGCCGAAGAAGAAAGTGGCAAAGGAAAACTAAGACAAACAAAGAAACAACAGGGGCGAGAGCGCCGAAGAAAGAAGCTGTAGACAAGCGGTGAAAACTAAGGATGAAGCGGAAAGCCGACGAGCTTGTTGACTGGTCGTCTCAGCTGTCCGTGAGCGGTCTGGATGGTGGCTACTCTAGAGACGTGGTCCTTTCCAGGATGCAGACTGATGATCCTTCCCATAGGCCAATGAAGGGGGCTTGAGTGTTCTCCAGTTATGAAGACAAGTTGATTTTCCTGGAGTGGCGTCGAGTCCTTATTCCATTTGTGTCGTTGAATCTGAGTGTGTAGATACTGAGTGGACCAAATTTTCCAAAAGCGGTTGGACATCTGTTGGAGCATAGACCATCGAGATTTAAGCGGAGGCTCAGTATAACATTCTTCGGGAAGTGACAGTAGTGGACGGCCAATCAGAAAGTGTCCCGGAGTGAGAAAGGACGCTCCTTCACTGGGGTCTGGCGAAACTTCGAAAATAGGACGACTGTTCAAAATGGCTTCTATCCGGATGAACAGAGTAGATAGCTCTTCAGCGGTGAGAGTGGTGTTGCCTACAGTGCGTCGCAATAACAACTTAGCGGATTTAACAGCGGCTTCCCAAAGTCCTCCAAAATGAGGGGCAGCCGGAGGGTTGAAATGCCAACTGATGCGTTGGTCAGCTAGTTTGCGTTCAATAAGTGAGCTAGAGCGGTCCAGAAACTTGTAGACATCGTTAAGTCGGTTGGCAGCGCCAGTAAAATTCGTGCCGTTGTCGGAATAAATTTCTGAAGGTAAACCTCGTCTAGCGGTGAAGCGGTGTAATGCGGCGAGGAAGGCATCAGTAGATAAGTCGGTCACCAATTCCAAATGAACTGCTTTAGTAGTCATACATACAAATACGCAGAGGTAAGCTTTCAATAGCTTGGAGGTGCGCAAATGGTTGGCCTTTGTGTCAAAAGGTCCAGCGAAATCTACTCCGACTCTATAGAAAGGTGGAGAGGGCGTAACTCTTGATGAGGGCAAAGGTGCCATCATGGGCTGGCGTGGTTTAGTTTGCATGCGGAAACATCGAATACACGCATGGATGCGTTGGCGAAGTAATGATCGCAGAGCTATGACCCAAAATTCACTATTTATCAAGGCTTGAGTGGTACGCGGTCCGGCATGCAAGGCCAGCTTGTGATAATGGTCACAGATGAGGTCAACGTAATGATGGCGCTTTGGTAACAGAAGCGGGTGTTTAGAATCGTAACTAAGAGACGAATGATCAAGTCCACCGCCCACCCTGAGTAGACCCTGGGCGTCGATGAATGGTGTTAGGTTGCGTAAATAAGTAGGAGGTGACCCCAGAATGATAGCAGCGGTTGGAACTGTCGGAGCGGTGGTGGTTGCTAAAAGGTGTGGCTTCGTGGAGGCTGATGAACTCTCCCGCCCACCATGAGCATTCCGGAGGCGTCGACTAGAGGGCGAAGAGACTCGGTGATATGGTTGACTCTTCTAACTGAGCCACTGGCGGGGGTAACCTTGCGTATGTCCTTGTAGCGTTGAGAGGCGTTAATGGTGCGGATGACCTCTTTCCTCTCCATGGGTCGACGTGCAGCGGTGTAACGAGCGGCTAATCTTACATTGAAGGCGTGAGGTCGACGACATCGATGGTCTGGAAGCGATCCGGAGATAATCCATCCGAAGAAGGTGTTGAGGGCAGCGGGTTGACCTTTGATTATGGTCTGCGGTTCGTTAATAAGACTGCGATTAAATACGTCAGATCCTAGAATTAAGTCAATTTGGGCTGGAGTGTCAAAGTGAGGGTCAGCAAGTTGTAAATGCTGATATTGAGCACGTATGCACGGTGCTAAAGCGGTAGCTGGAAGCGGGTCAGCGATATGAGGTAGTACTGCAGCTTCGACATCGAGTTTGAAATTTGAGGCATATCTAGACGAGATTTGTAGGGACACATATTCGGATATATGTGTGGTTTGAGAAGCGACCCCGACAAGAGAAACATTTGATTTCCTAGTAGGTAAGCCCAACATGGTGGCTGCGGGTTTTGTTATGACAGACACTTGACTGCCTGGGTCAATGATTGCCCGAAGGATATGCGGATTGCCATAATGATCATTAGCAATGACCTGAGCGGTGCCTAACAAGGCAGAAGCGACTTTAGTGTTATAGGTGGCTAGAGGTTTTATATGGGCAGTTGACTTGTTACCGTTATTGGCTGAGTTTGGGTGCCAATGCGTGTACGGTCGCTGGGGCGAAGCTGAGTTAGAGTCATGTAACAAGGAGTGATGATTACCGTTGCAATGTTTACAAGTGTTGAGCGACTTGCATTTGTTTTGGTAGTGGGTACCGAAACAATTGAAACAGCGCTGCATATGTCGTATAGACTCGCGACGTTCCTGGACTCTTTGTTTGAGAAATTCTGGACAACAAAAGATATTGTGAATGGCTGAACAATAAAAGCACTGTGCGGCGGACGGACTGTTACGAGGCGGGTTGGTAGGTCTGGTAGACAAGCGAGGTCTGGATAAATTTTGTCTAACACGCGGTAATGGTTGCGGTGCGGGCGCTCTTCGATTGAATTGGACGCGTTGACTTATCACTGGTGATCGCAGAGCCTGCGGTCGAGTTCTGGTGGTGTGGTACGTTGTACTGCGGCGATGACCTTCATTCAGCTGTGTGGCTTCATCTGCGTGGTCGGCGTGGTCACTGGTAGCGGCTGCGGTAGTCGATATGAGCGTCATGATTCTAGCGGGGTATTCGAGGTGCGGTGTCGGACTATGTTCAGCTTCGAGGTCAGTTTCGACATGGTCAATATTTAAATTAGGGGCACTACTGGAAATTGAGTCATTCAACGCAGAGACCATCGCTCGTGGTTGCTGACCTAATTCTGAGTTAACTGCAGTCGCGGCAGAGGGTTGATTGAGCAACTCCATTGCTCTAGCCTGCTCAGTGACGAAATCATTTAGAAATCTGTACGTGGGCATTTGATTTGTTCCCAATCTGGTTTCAAAGTTAAGTCGAGTCTGTGCATCTAAGTTACCAACAGACATTTGAAAAAGTAAAAAGTCCGCTAAGTCGTCTAACTGGACAGCCTTTAGTGCGCACACAGCATTTGAATGTGCGGTTAAAAATCTATTAAGTTCACTCTGAGACGCGTTCTTAATAGGCTTAAAGTCTTTAATAATTTGAAAATAATGATCGGCTAAACGACGAGGGTTAGCATAACGATTGCGTAAGGCTTGATAGGCGATATCATAATTATGTTCGGATATTGTGAGTCCCGTAACAATGGCTAAAGCGTCTCCTTTAAGCGCTGATTTTAAGTACTGAAATTTTTGTATGGCATTAATATTGCTATTGCAATGGACCATTGAGTCAAACATTGAAATAAAGTCATTCCATTCGTTACTATTGCCTGAAAAGCTAGGCATTGTAAGGTTAGGTAAGTGAGGCGAATTCGCGCCGGGGTTGACCTGCGAGGTTACCTTCACCTCGGTCTTAATAATGTTCGGGTATTTAGCCAACATTGGCAAATACGTGTCCTGAAATTGTTTTTTAATCTTAAATGCACTTTCAGCAAGTTCGGCAACTTGACTGGCGAACGTTTTCTCTAATATCTCATACGTTTCGATAAAGTTAGATTGAATTCGTCGAATTTCCCGTGCGAGGCCTTCTGGTATTTCTTTATCGTGAAGTACACTCTTTACTTGTTCCAGCTCGCCTACAATATCTCTCAATTTAGACAAATAATACTCCGTATTAATTTCCATTTTAAATAAATTTCAAAACCACAAACAATTGAAATTAAAAAACCTCACTATAAGTTCAAACGCGATAATAAAGTGGACTGTATAAAATTTGTAAGTCGTAGCAAGCATAAACACTTCCTTGCTCGTAATCATGCAACTATGAGCCACGTGGCTTATTGCGCAATGTGGCACCGGTAATTATCGTTAAAGTTTTCCTGATTGTGACGTCGCGGTAAGCACATGCTTACGTTAGTTACAGCTTTAAAAATTTTAAAAATTTATAAATTTTTATCGTTGAAATAACTCAACAAATGTTTAATTTGGTTACAAAGGAACCACGTGGTCACTAATACATTATCGTGAAATTGAAAGAAAAACCCTAGGTCACTGAAATAATTCAATAATCCGGCCCGAGGGACCAATGTTTATAGCTGGAATAAATTAAAACTATCCGGCTTGGTCGAGGACCAATGTTTAATCCGCAGATCAAAAAGTTAGAAATAAAACTACGAGGTGCGGTAAACCCTATTGTTAACAAGGTTACTCTGGATTGCGTAATTTACGTTAATATTTAACATAGCAAGTTTAAGCACTGTTTTAAGCAAAATAGAGTCATTTAACACTGACAACGCAACGACACTGAATTTAATACAAATAAATTATAAATTGTTCATATTCCTTAACTACGCACTTACCATAGGTAAGAAGTGATGCAATGTTGGAATCGAGGTGAAGTCTCCACAGTACTGTGGTCGTCTTAGGCAGCGTAGAATTCTTGAAGGCGATCACGCAACTAAAAAACTCAATTGAAATATGAGTAAACGTAAAAGTTAAGCTTATAAGCACTTAGTTTATTACCGTGAGTACACGTACTAAGATTGCGCAACCGGCGAAATCGGGCGACACTTTTACTAACACGGCGAAAATATACAGTTAAAATATTCATTAAAAGCTCATTAAAAGTTTATTAACAGTTCATTAACGCGGTCCGCACTATAAGCACATTAACGAACGAAAGCGGTACTTTAAATTGTCTGAAACAAAGCCATGCGGAAATAGGCTACGAGGTTTAACGTAGAAATGCACTGTTCGAGGGTCGGAACGATTCTACTTTGTCTTGACGCGGAAGAAAGCTTAGAAAAATAAGAAGGGAGTGGGGGTGCAGCGTTCATCCAGAGAAAAAATCAATAATTTCGGATATCGATTAGCGGGTCAGAGATCACATGACCAATACGTCACGGTACAGCTGTTATGCAGCAAAGCAACTTGAACTTCGAGCGCTGACTCGAACACCTTTAAAGTTTTTTAAATTTATTTCTTACTAGCCAACGTCCATCCTTGGCTTTTGAGACATTTGGTAACTCGCTGACAAGTATAGTCGAACATCCTTAAGTGGGTGTTTATCTCCAAAATGGTCGAGTGCATTGCATTTCAGCAGATGATCTGCATTCATCGTATTGCGATCACAGAGAGGGATTCCGGTGTTGGGAGCACACCAATGCGATGTAGATGTGTGGCCAGGTAGTCGTGGCCGGTCTGCATTCTGAACCTGGCAATGCCTACAGCTCGTGTAAGTCAGGTCGATGGGTCCTGTAGAAACAAGGTTTTTTCAATTTTCTTCCTGCTGACTGGTGTGTGAGTTGCAATATATTGACCTGGTCAATAGTTGTGTTGATGAGGGCTTTTGTGGTTTGCAACGAGGGCATGGCTAGGGATCCATTGTAAAGTTATATGCCAACCTTTATTTATCAGGTGTTTCAGGGCATTTCTTGTTTCCATTGTTTTTTTGCAGCCTGTATCCGATTGCAAGATTCATTGTTCTTTTGCAGCCTGTATCCTAAAAAAGTGTGACCTTACTATTGTAAATAGCACGCACATTATAAATAGAAATTATATTTGAAAAAAGCCTCTTTGAACCAAGGTGGCTTTTGTCGTACGCACGCTGGTATTGGAGAGCGGCCTGGCACATTTACTACTATTGGCTGTTGCGGGCCAATATGGTTTGGTCTGTGATCAGGATGTACTGGAGATTTGTTCGAGATTCTTGGTGCATCAAATGATTGTTCATATCCAAACATCTATAGTCTTCTCTTTTGCAGCTAGAGATGGTATCAATTGGTTTATGTGTCTCTTGATGATTTTTCCATTCAGTGTCATGTCTTTTGCCTTGCTTCTTCTTTAGAACCTTCTTTCAAGTAATATATGTGAATGTCAAGAATATTGAAGGTAGTGGTTATATTATTGGGAAAGCTTATTTAGTTCTTGTTGTTTCAATTTAAAAATGAGCTTTTAAATTATGTGACAAATTCATGTTAAAAGAAATATTAAAAATCAATGAAATATATGAACTACATGTCACAAAAATGGGATGTAAACTCATGGATAGTGCGAATTATCCGTGACGGAATGATTTTTATTATAATTAACTAAGTCTATAAACAATAAAATAATTAAAATAAAATATTTACACAGAATTGCTTGAAATACAAGTATATTTTTCTAATGATTTTAGGCATTGCCAATGGTTACGCTTGTGATTGGTTCAAAAAATACTACAAAAAATTGTAAAGTTTGTACTGTCAGTGATGATGTTAGTAAGGACACAATATCAGAGTTTGAAATTCCAAGTATAAAGGAACTAAAACCTGGAGATGTTCAATGGGCAAACTATGTTAAAGGAGTTGTTTCATTCTTTAAAGGTTAGTTTAGCACAAAAATTCATTTGGAATTTAAATTAAAAAATAAATTGAAAAGCACTGAGATAGTAACTTGCATTGCAATTGTCAATATAGTAGAGCCTTGTCAGACTAACTGAGGGCTTGACCAACCCGGGTTTTCAAAATCTGGGCTAAATGCAGACATAACCCGGTACTTATAGAAATACTCCTTTAAATTTATCAAACAAAGAGTATTATCTATAGTGTATGAATGTACATACTGCACATACAAGGATAAAGTCTACTAAAATTCACTCCTGGGCAAAGAAATCTGTCAGTTTTGTGAACCGCTTTCTTGCTGTACAATCTCGTATTTTCTTCAGAGAAGTTCAGTTGGCGATATTTCAATTTGCTGTTAAAATAGATCCTTAGTGCATCTAGTTGAGTCACTGCCTATTTCAATGATTCATTGCTGCTGGTAGTTCATGGTCCTTGTTGGTCTCCTCTGTATCTGATTGGGTAACATGAGGGAATTACGAGATGATCCTCATCCATAAGTTTTCTATAACCTCCATCATGGTTTGCCTCTAACTATAGGTTAATTGCGTTGATTTCAGAGTAGCCATCAATATACTAGAGTATAATCCGCTTGGTGTCGCTAGGTTCGTATAAATCAGCTGATTAAAACGCGGTATTTCAGTCACAGACATCTTCATTTGTTGACGAGTTACACACAGTTTAGTAAAGAGTGTTTTTTTCGTTTGTCGGATTGTCAAATGGACACCCTGAAGGAGCAACGAATTGCTCTGAAATTTTGTGTAAAACTAGGGAAATCTGCAACAGAAACATTTGTCATGCTTAACATGGCCTACGGCGATGTTGCCATGAAGCGTACTGCATGTTTCAAGTGGCATGAAAGTTTCAAGGGTGGCCGACAGTTGATTGATGACGATGAGCGTCCTGGACGTCCTTCAACGTCAACTGACGACCCAAACGTTGACAAAATCAACTCCCTGGTGCACGAAAATCGATGTCTGACTATTAGGGAGCTTTCTGAAGAGTGTGGGATATCAGTTGGATCTTGTTACGAGATTTTGTCCGAAAAATTGAAGATGCACCGAGTCGCTGTAAAATTTGTGCCACGCATGATGACCAATGACCAAAAAGCCAATTGCGTCTGGGTTTGTCGAGAACTGCTTGATCGTTCAAATGAAGATGAGAACTTTTTAAAACTTTACAACTTCTTGTTTTAAAAAAACATTTACATCATACAGTTTCAATAATCACTATTAAACAAACAAATAAAACTTAATATTCACTAAATCTCTTATTTTATTATGATACGAAATACTTGCAATACAATCGCTGAATGTTGCCAGGAGGCGAGATAAAACGAAACACTTGAAACTTTACAACTTCTTGTTTTAAGAAAAATATTCACATCATATAGTTTCAATAATCACTATTAAACAAACAAATAGAAACTAATATGAATGATATGGACTAGATTTCTTATTTTATTATGATAGAGGAGCCCGTTAGTTTTTGTTGCGTTGGGTGTAATCTAGGGTTCATGGGGAGCTGAGTTGCTCTGCGCTGCCCAATCAAGAACACGATAATGCTACTGTAGCTGCAAGAAAATATTAACAGACATCTAGATACAAATTCTAACCTATTGGTGTGTTTGTTAAACTTGTTTTGTACTTTTTGAATTTTATTTTATTCAGAAACAGTTTATAAATTCTTCTCATTAAGGAAACAAAGTATTAAAAAAAGGGTAGAGGGTTAGCTTCGTAAAAGGAACAATCATTTTGAAACGCGTCAGCAAGTAAGCAATTACGCATTCACATAGTTAAGTAGTTTATAATTAGTATTAAAAAAAATTGTGTTAACTATATTTCACCCAAAATTTGCCCAGAAACCCAAGAATTTCCCCGATCCTAAAACGCCGTATGAGACATATTTTGCACCCATGATATGAATTTATGTCTCCAGGAAGACTTTTTCCAGTGATAGTATGTTGAACACACTGAAGCGTTTTTTTCACTTATCCAACCAACCTTAACTGGTATTGAAATTCAGATCTCCATCAAGCAACTGTTTATTTAAACTCAGGGCCTTTTCTTAAACAATTAGCCCCAAACAGTAAACCCCATTTTTTTTCTGCACAAAACCAAGTATAGAACACTCCATTTGGAGTCCTGTGTTTAGCTTTCTTAGTTTTACATCGATTCTTCAGACTGTCTTTCATGATCATAATCATGAATTTTAATCATGTTTTCCGTCCAGTCCGTTACTATAGATTTATCATCCATAAGATGTTGCAATTATACAAAATGGTTCATCTTTATCATTTATACCTAATGCTTCTAGTTTTGTTCTATTGTCATAACCTTATTTTTTGTTAGTTATCATTGTTTTGACAAAAATGTATGCACAGCACAATCTGATGTCACACACAGTACTCTATACAAGCCTTAAGGACAATATTAACAAACTTGATTTATTCACAGGATGACTGTGAATAAGTGAGGAAGCAAGGCAAGGGAAAGCGACAAAAAGCTGTTTCCATAGTTTCTTAAACCCTGAACACACAACCAACTTACAGAAACAGTTCCAGTGACTATTTACATTTGTATTTAGATTCAGAGAAATCTATTGTACTAAAAAAAAAAATTATGTTCATTATTATGTTTATATGGTGATTTGTACACACTTAATTTTTAAACTTTTTGTTATTGAGATTCTACTGAAGGTTTATTTTTGGAGAGTAATACAGAATATTGTTTACAAGCTATTCAATAAGACAAAATTTTAAAAGGGAGTAAAAATTTGGATTATTATGAATTATTTTAAGATTTTGCTATTTTAAAGAATTTCAAAGAATATGCTTGGATAGAAAATAAACTAAAGTATAATAATAACAATAATAATAGTAATAATCCCTTAGCTTTTTCTTTTATTAAGAGTGTCAGGCGAATTTTGAAATTATAAAATTAGGTTTATAACTATTATTTAGCAGTGATGTTGTTAAACCATCCTAAGGATAAATTACTACCTAAAACCTTTAAAATGCTGAAGAGGTTATATGAAAACAACAAGAAGAAAATAAACACTAGTGGATAAGTGACATGCACTTTGTTATAAAGAATGCTCAAGCAATGAAGATGACCTGGAAGTAATTTTAGATACATTTTTAAATTATAAGGGGACGATTCACCATAATTTATTATAAAAGTTAACTGTTTCTCAAGGTTAACAAAGAGTTTTATTGTTTAACAAAGAGATCCTTAGACCCCTACAAGATATAACCAATAGAACTATAGACAAGAAATAATCGGTTTTTGTTTCATGACAATGCTGGTACATTCTTAGTGATTGTGAAACAGTAACTTACCCACCACAATGTTACCATTCTGGAACACTCTCTATATTATTCTGACCTAAAACCAATAGAGTCTCATTTGTCACCAATACTAAAGATAAATTGAAGAGTCACCATTTTAATGATACCTAGAGTAATGCAAAATGTGGTAAAGCAGTTAAAATCCAAGCCAATTAAATCTTTTTTAAATTCCTTCTATTAGCTCACACTCTCCTGATAAGTATCTTGTACAAGTTTTCAATCGTCAATAAAATAAGTTTTTATTCATCCAATCAACTTCAATTACACTTTTTTAACCTATAGTGGATGACAATTGATGTTAATACAGTTTTTATCAAATATTTATTCGATATTATACTATGAAAATTTGTGGGGTCTAGGCCGGATTAAAATTGAGTATCTTCATGTTTGAAGCCTTGCGTTTTAGTACTAAACAAACTTTTCCATAGCTATAAATCTGCTTCTTAAAGATGTATATGGATTTTTATTTTGCCCTCATCTGGTTGTCGTCAAAACCTCCATTGCATATCCTTAAATTGTTGCCATAGCTACCACACATTATCATGTTGAAAAGAATAAAATAAACAAACTGGATTAATGGTAGCAAACTGTTCTTAACAAATGGACAATGGGGAAAGAAACTACAACACAGTGCAAGTGACAAAAAGCGTATAAATAAAAAAAATAATAATAGTTCAACACCATAGATAGAAAGGAAAATAGAAAATTGCAAGGAAATTTGCTTTCTATTTTGGCAATTAATATTGTTACTCTGCCATATGTATGTGCATATTTATATTATCTGTAATTATAAAATAAAAATAAACTAAAATAACATTTTTCTTTGTTGATTTAAGTAGGATTAACTTGGAAAACAATTAAAGTTCTAAGGACGATACATGTTTTCTAACAAAGACTAACAGGTTTATCTAACGTTCTATAACTTAATAATACCTATTATATTACAATTAAAACTGTTTTTGACAAGTATCTTTTCTACTTTTATATTATTTTTGCATTTTTTTAACATGCACAGCAGACGAATGCAAAAAATGATCTAACTTAGTTTTATGTAATATATTACTATTTTTGTGCTGCAATAAAAAATGTTTTTCACCATGTTTGTTTTGCTCATAAGATATACAAAAAATAAATATATTTTAAAAGCTAGTTCAAAATGGATTACATTAATAATCTGCGTGATCACACACGTTACTTATTTACTTGCGACCACTGCAGTGTTGAAGACACAAATCCAATTTCATATTCCCTTTGTCCAAATTTAAGGGTAAAAGACATTTATAAATCCTAAAACCATTTTATTCCATAAGTAATATTCAGGAATGAAATTAAAATTGTTACATAATTTTAGTGATCCTGTAAAAAGTCCATCAGGTCTCGGTTCCTTTAGAATTTACATATTGCTCATTGAATCGTTATTGTATTAAAGTAAATGGTGGTAGGCTTCTTAAGTCATATTTACAATGAAGTATTATTTAATATTCTCAACTTCTTTTATTATTTCATTTAACATTTCAACATAAGTATCCTGCTTATAGAAACATCATTTAACTTATTGATTGCAGGCTTGAGTAACAACTGGCCTAAGAGTCTGATTATTGCTCAATAGTTTAATCAAGCTATTATTGTCAAGACACAAAACTCTTTTTTTTGATATTGTACTAATACTTTTGTAGAAATTTCCAGCAGGAAAAAATATATAATAATAGATATTGAACTGAAAATAATTAATCACAATGCCAATGATGACATGCTATTTTCACCTGCAGTTAAGCTATCTTAAAATCTGTTTCTTTCTATGTACTGTCTTAAAATTTATTAACCGTCTTATGTAACTATATATTTATTGACATTTGTAGTGGCGCTATAATCTTTTATTTAAAGAGTTTATTTGCCTTTATTGTCTGTTCTACATTCGAAAATACTCATGAAGTTGAGATATCTTTTAATTACTATACTGATATCTCTTATTTTAATACCGACAACTCGCTACCATTTTTCTTCTCTTGCATTATATTGTCAACTTTGTTTTGTACTCTATTTCATCTTTTATTATATTCACTTTCATCATGTTATATATATGGTGATAAAATTAATTAATCCCTTTTAATATTCAAGTTAAATATTTATGTATATCTATATTTACATATTGTAACATTTATAGAATGGGCTATATAATATTATTTAAGAATTGGAGGAATATATTAGAAATAACTCACACAAAATTTAAACAAAAATTCATTAAAAGATTGGTTAGGTTAAAATTGAAACTAAATTCTGGTAAAAGCCTAGGAATTGTAAACAAGGTTTGAACTGGAAATGTATTAGGAAATTTGTTATATCAAATAACCTAACACATAAATTAAAATAAGATAATCTAATAATAGTTATGTGTAAACAAATTTGTAAACTGTAGGAACATAGGGCTAAGTAATTACTTGAAGAAGAAAGTGAACACGTTTGTACACAAAAGAAAATTGATAGGTTATGTTTGAAAAATTGGGCTAAAAACACACACAATTCGGAAATATCTCAAAAGTAAAACACAAAGACACTTCACACACTAATAATATTAATAAAATAAACACTGGAAGGTTTGTTGACGATAGGAAATTGAAACAGTAAGTTTCAATCAGGTTTAACCAAGTTAAAACGCCATTCTAAACAAACGTGTGATATGTCAGCTGTAAAACAGATGTAGGTCAGTGTGACAATCGATTCTATTGAAGAAAAAGAAAACAAACTAGATTACAGGCAACATGTGTTTTTTGGAGAAGAAAGGCGGCCATATTTTAAACAATTTAAGAAAAGCTAAGGACGCGTAGTTGGAGTTGAGTTGGGAATGGCGTGGTGACGCTCTAATAGCAGACCTTGCTGTGCAGTCAAAATTATATTTATTTGGAAAGAGTTCGTCTAAATTATACAGTTTTGTGAGTAAACTTGGCCAGATTAAACAGGAATAAGAAAATTGAAAGAGTTAATACAGTGAAAATATAATTTGAAAGAACTAAAACGGATTTAAGTGTGTGAATTGTTTAATTGGAGAGAACGGGAATATACGTAAGCGACCAGCAAAATTTTGATATTTATTAAGTTGAGAAATAGCGCTATAAAAATAACTTTAGTGGACTTTTAAGATAATAGAGAAGTTTAAATTTGTATATTAGGATATCTTATAGTTAATTAATAGTAAGAAATAAATCCAGTTCAAATAGTTTGGCTTTTTTTTTTATTTTCAAAATTTAATATTGTTTGTTCAAAATTTATTTAATTCACCTAAGAATTTCTAAAAATATAGCCCATACTATAACCCCGAGATATCAAGAGATCTTAAACTAGCCAAAGGTATTAAAATGTTGTAACTAAAAAATTAAAAGAAAATAAGAGTTAGTATATTTTGTTAAAAGTTGTGAAGTTTATTTTTGTTCTGTTTATTGTGTTAATTGTTTACTTGTTGAATTAATAAATAATTGTAATAAAGAATTTAAATTACAAATGCCTGAGTAGTGTTGTGTGTTATAAAAATTACTTTATATTTGGCGCAACAACGTGGGGGCTCGATAAAATTTATTTAGAGAGATTTTGAAATAAAATTAATTTAGTACTTTTTATATGAAAAACATTTGAACTGGAAATAGATTTAGACAAAATTTTGTAAAATTAAACACTGAGTTGAATCGAATCAAGGCTAGGTTTATAGTATATATAAAAATGGTTTATGTGTATAATAAGTTTACTTACAGCTAAAAAAGAAAAAATTATAGGCGAGCTGGTAGTTGTAGGGGACCAGGAAAAAGGGACAAATTTGGAAATGAAAGAAATGGAAGGCACAGATATGCCAATACCAAACATGGAGGTAGATGAAGCTAGGGGACTACCACTTGTAGAAATTGAACAGGAACGAAGGGGTAGTGAAAGTGGAAGTAGAAATAATGATGACTGGATAAAAAAATTGTTCGAAAGCAACCAAAACTTACTAAAAGAAATAAATAAAGGGAATGAGAAAATAAAAGAGGAGATGAAGGATATGAGAGAGGATCTAGGTAGAAAATTAGATATAAATAATGAAAATATGAATAGAAAATTAGATAAGATAGATGAAATAAAAGGGGAAATGAAAGATATGAGGGAGGATATGAAAGATTTAAACAAAAAATTAGAGGAAAATAGAGACGAAATAAGAGAGATGAAGGAGGATCTAAAAGTAATAAAAGATGAAATACGGGAGGAAAATAGGAAAATGATAGAGGATATGAGGGAGCAGTGGAGAAAAAAGAATAATGCTGTAGTAGAGGATGAGAGAAGAGACTTAGAGGAGAAAGATGGAGAATTAGAGGAGATTAAGGAAAATTTTGAGAAAACAAATGAAATAATAGCTGATGAGATAGAAATTGATAAAAAAGAGATAGAGAAAGTCGAATATATAACAAAGAAAAACACAGAAGAGTTAGGAGAGTTAAAATTAAGAAATGAAGTAGGAAAGATGGAGGTACTGGCAATAAAAAATATAACAATTCAAACCGCAACTAAAAGGAAGACTGAACAGATTAATAAAATGAAAATGGTAATAGGAGAAATGGAAGGAGTTAAATATCCGTTTCAATGCATAGTGGTACAAAGCTTGTTGAGAGAAATGATCATAGGTACGGATATGTTAATGGATGTGGAGGCACAACTCAAGTTTGGAAAATGGGAAATGGAATTTAAATATGAGAGAAACACAGAAAATAGAACTTATGAAGCAGATGAAAGATACAATGGAGATGTAAACGGTGTTAAGGCCAGGACAGGCGTGGGGACAAGAAAAGAGCATGGTGCCCACAGTCAATCGGAATACTAAGACAATGAGAAACCCAGGAATAGAAATTAAATAGAGGAAACAAGTTTACAGGCATTAATAGACACAGGCAGTAATATGACATGTATCAAGGAGAACTGGAAAAGAAAAATAATAATAAAATAGGAAGGGAGATATTAAATATAGGTAAAGGAAGCAATATGAATAAACTCTAGGTGATTATGTGTATAAGAAAACGTTAGCAGGAGATAAGTTTTAAGGGATGGTAACTATATCTACGATAATTTATTAGAAACTTCGTCGAATAATGAATAAAGATAAAATTATGTATATTTAAACTTCGTCGTATTGTAAGGAAGAATCTGCGTTGATAAATAATGGAACTTCGTCGTATATATTATAAAAGAAATATGAATCTATGATAATAAATATTAAAGCATCGTTGTAATAAAAATATGGTAATTGTGTATTTAAACTTCGTCGTATTGTAAGGGAGAATCTGCGTTGATATATATAAGTATTAAAACAAAATTTATATTCGTTGATATAGGGATAGTGTAATCGAAGGAACTATGGATATGATCAAATAGAGTATATGAAATTGCAACCTTTAAAAATATTAGATGTTAAACTTCATACAAAATAAACTGAAATGATATAAGAAAATAATTGAACTGGATGAGCATAACAATATAAAAAGGGGAAATATAATTTGGAAAAAGGGGAATTTGAAAATAAAATGAAATATATAAATAACGTCGATAATATGTGGAATAAAATAAATGTCTACGTGAATAAGGGTGTCAATGATGTTGATGTCGTCGAAAATATGTTAAAATAAAATAAATGTCTACGTTAATAAGTGGAGGTAAGGTGAATTACCGTCATATATATATGTAACAAAGTATATAGTATAATAAAGAGTTTAAAAAAAAAAATAATAATAATAATAATAATAAAATAATAGTAATATGAAATTGGGGTTAAATTTAATATAGTTGTGTTCAGATAGAGTTGATAGATTTATAACTGAAGTGAGGTTGAGGCAAGGTTAAGACAAATTAATTTTAATTGAAAAAAAAAATTTATGATGAATAGTTGGGAGGATGCGAAAAAAGAGATAGTAAATAGAATAATAAATAACAACATATAAAATTAATGAAATAGTATTATGCGAGTTTTAAACTAGTATAAACCATGTAAGACAAGTAGCTTGAAGTTTTCAGCTCAGTATTTGATTGGTAAAGAGTTAAGATAAAATTGTATTATAGAATTAAGTATAAATGGACGAAAGTGGACAGATGAAGGTATAAATGACTTTTAAGTGGACAATTATAAAAGTGGTAAAGACAATGGACAATAAGTTAGCCAAAGTGTTGAGGTATAACGTACTCAATAAAAATGTGTTCAGGTAGTTATTAAATAAAATGTACAAGTAGGAAAGAAATGTTAATTTAAATTTAATTTAAAAAAAAAAAAAATATGTATATTTAAGCAAGCTTGTAAAATGTAAAAAAATGTGTAATGTAGATATTAGGATTATTTTTTTTTGTTTAAATTAAATTAGGGGACATTGTAACATTTATAGAATGGGCTATATAATATTATTTAAGAATTGGAGGAATATATTAGAAATAACTCACACAAAATTTAAACAAAAATTCATTAAAAGATTGGTTAGGTTAAAATTGAAACTAAATTCTGGTAAAAGCCTAGGAATTGTAAACAAGGTTTGAACTGGAAATGTATTAGGAAATTTGTTATATCAAATAACCTAACACATAAATTAAAATAAGATAATCTAATAATAGTTATGTGTAAACAAATTTGTAAACTGTAGGAACATAGGGCTAAGTAATTACTTGAAGAAGAAAGTGAACACGTTTGTACACAAAAGAAAATTGATAGGTTATGTTTGAAAAATTGGGCTAAAAACACACACAATTCGGAAATATCTCAAAAGTAAAACACAAAGACACTTCACACACTAATAATATTAATAAAATAAACACTGGAAGGTTTGTTGACGATAGGAAATTGAAACAGTAAGTTTCAATCAGGTTTAACCAAGTTAAAACGCCATTCTAAACAAACGTGTGATATGTCAGCTGTAAAACAGATGTAGGTCAGTGTGACAATCGATTCTATTGAAGAAAAAGAAAACAAACTAGATTACAGGCAACATGTGTTTTTTGGAGAAGAAAGGCGGCCATATTTTAAACAATTTAAGAAAAGCTAAGGACGCGTAGTTGGAGTTGAGTTGGGAATGGCGTGGTGACGCTCTAATAGCAGACCTTGCTGTGCAGTCAAAATTATATTTATTTGGAAAGAGTTCGTCTAAATTATACAGTTTTGTGAGTAAACTTGGCCAGATTAAACAGGAATAAGAAAATTGAAAGAGTTAATACAGTGAAAATATAATTTGAAAGAACTAAAACGGATTTAAGTGTGTGAATTGTTTAATTGGAGAGAACGGGAATATACGTAAGCGACCAGCAAAATTTTGATATTTATTAAGTTGAGAAATAGCGCTATAAAAATAACTTTAGTGGACTTTTAAGATAATAGAGAAGTTTAAATTTGTATATTAGGATATCTTATAGTTAATTAATAGTAAGAAATAAATCCAGTTCAAATAGTTTGGCTTTTTTTTTTATTTTCAAAATTTAATATTGTTTGTTCAAAATTTATTTAATTCACCTAAGAATTTCTAAAAATATAGCCCATACTATAACCCCGAGATATCAAGAGATCTTAAACTAGCCAAAGGTATTAAAATGTTGTAACTAAAAAATTAAAAGAAAATAAGAGTTAGTATATTTTGTTAAAAATTGTTAAGTTGTAAAATTTTGTTTTGTGTATTGTTTAATGTCGAGATGAAATGATAATAAATGTTAATGAATTATTCTTGAGTAGTTTTTTTTTTGGTTATTAAATAGAAATAATATATCTTCATAAAATAGTAAAACCCAGTTGCGTCTCTTTAAAAAAATAATGTTATAATATATATTTATATCTATATCTATATTTATGTATACATATATATACCTGTAATTACACCGCATTACATCTGTAATTGGACACCTTTTCATGTCGCTGCATCACAAGCCACCTGCAATAACAACATCACTCTTGTGATTTTATATTTATTTTAAACCAGTGTTAAGGTATATGTTGCGTTCTACTTATTTTTGTTATTGGACTACCCTGACAACCCCTTAGTGATTTTTAAAAGTAATTTTTTGTAGTTCTAATCACATTGGATACGAGTCAAAAGCATGTTGTGTGAGTAATGTATAAAACTTCTAGGCGTGTCCAGCCAGCTTCCCCTAAATGCTAGGATTAGTTTTCCAAGATATCAGTTCAGCCATTTTACGGCTACTAGTAACACGTTTCTTGAGTATTGTTAAGTTTTCATGAATAATAAATGGCTTTATATATTGAGACAAAATTAACAATATATTTTTATTTTTACAATGGATTCCTTCCAATATTGAGGTTTTTAAAACAATATTTGTTTCTTATAAACAAAATTGTTAAAGAAATTTTTTGTCACAAAATTTTATAATTTCTAAACTAATACATAAAGTATTAATATAATGATAAAAATGTTATTTAATAAATGTTTAAAACACTCATTTTTTGGGTTATGTTGGATGTTTGGAAAGTTACTGTTCAAAATGTTGAATATTGGTATATGTTTCAGTGTGGAAGTATAAATTAGTAAGGTAAGTTGACAATTGAAACTAATAATGTTACAGAACAAATAATTTCCTTATAGTGGATTACATGCTGTATCAAGAGCACCACAATATCAAGAACACAGTGGTACAATATATTACAATGAACATATTGGAAAGAACCCCAATACTACAAAAATAATCAAAAATAACAAATAAAACAATCTTAAGTAACTTGTTTTATTTGTTATTTTTGATTATTTTTGTGGTATTGGGGCTCTTTCCAATATTTTCACTGTAATGCTGTAAATAGTTATACACAAAAAGCATATTATTTATTAAATTATCATTGTTGTGGAAATTGCCAATGGCACAAAGTTCTAATCACAATATAATTTTTTCTTTGCTTTACTTTGAGGGCAGTATTATAATATTGAAAAAATTACATAATTGTAAATAGTTTTAAAAAAATATCTAATTTGTTACTATCCTTGTTATTCAATAATAGTAAAATTGACAGATTGCTTTAAAATTACACAAAACTTTCATTGACTTTTTAAACAATTAGTTAAAATGACAAACTTGAAAAAATACTAGTAGGCCATACTATTCACGTGTGAATATAGAAAATTGTTTACTGTATTATACTGTAAATTGCATTTAAATATAATATGAAACAAACTGGGATTTTATTAATTATATTAATATAAAAAAAAATTAGTCAAAGTTGTTTTTTGTGAATAAATTGTGGAATGGAACATAATTTCAGTTTTTTTCAATAACTTGAACTTTATTTTTAATGCCATATACTGAATATATGCAACTGGTTTTAATATTAAATTATGCAATATTGAAAATAATTTTTGAAATAATATTTAAATTAATAATTTTGTTGCCTAAGCATCTAATTGTACACATCCAGTATATTTTGTCTTATAATAATAATAATAATAATAATGTGTATATTTTAGGAAAAATAGATACAGGATTCGATGCTATTATTATTTCCTCTGTCCCTGTGGGTGCAGGACTGTCTAGCAGTGCTGCTTTAGAAGTTGCTACTTATAGTTTCCTTGAAGAACTCTATGGAAAAACTGAAAGGTATATAAATTAGTTAAAAACCTTTTATTATTTCATGTCTCTTGAAGGAAAAAAACATATAAATCCTTTAGCCACTATCTTGTGGTTAGGTTTAAATTTGTTTTCTTCTTAGTTTCTTGTGTTAAAAATAAACATCCATTTTCCTGATGATTAGGGTGTTGAAATATTGATGGCGTATGACATATTTCTTTGATAAATCTTTGGATATAATTCAACCATTTACATTGAGTATGGTTTCAAAAAGGTTATCACTTTGCTACAGATAACCTTTAGTAATGATGAAAGTTATCTTGTTGGCCTACTTATATCTTTATTTATCATTATCTTAAACCTTTAATTATGGTTTATTTAAATTAATTTACAAACTGTAATTTAATTCAAGCACCATGTAATTATGGTACTTGAAATTAATTTATGGTTTATTTATGGCACAAAAATTGAAAAATTTAAGAATATTAGTAATTTTATTCTGCATATTATAATATACTTTTACTTTATCTAATGCCTGCCCTTGGCAAAGAAGCCATTCGGCGTCGAGGCTCCTAGTAGAGACGAGACCACTGTGGAGTTATGTTCGCCAGTTCGGGGCACTTTGGCAGATGGTCGCCGTTCATTCTTTCTCCTAGACATAGAGGACCGATGTCAGTGTCCACCAGACCAAGACGGTGAAGATGTGCCTGGAGGTAATCATGCCCAGTACAAGTACAAAATTGTGCGACGGCAGCCGCTCTGCTTAGGTTTCGGGGGAGAGGCCCATCCAACAGTAACGTTTGCCACTTCTTTCCTCTACTTGCCTCGAGGTGAACTGATTTACAGTGTCGTCTGACTGCAGTTTCTATATGGCTTTTAGCAGATGTTAAGCTGACAAGGGAAATAGGCTGTTGCATGTTTGCTCCGCCTTTCGCTAATTTGTCGGCTTTCTCATTACCAGGGATTCCCATGACTTGGGATCCACTGGAGGTGGACAATCCATCCGTCTTCTATGAGTTTTGCGAGACTTTTCCTACCTTCTAGTGTTAAACTGCAGTCAGTGGGAGTGCTGCTGGCTAACGTCATAATTACAGCTTGTGAGTCGATGAAAATAGTAACTCTTCTGCAATTCAGTTGTTTTTTCTCTGTGGCTAGCCTAAGCTCTTTAACGGCTGTTATTACTGCAGCTATCTCACCATCGTAGTTGCTTGAGTATATCCCAACTGCTTGACTTTTTTGAAAAAGGTGTGAGTACACGCCTGCCCCGGTTCCAGTGTTCAAAATCATAAAACCGTCTGTATAAATATGGAGCCAATTTTCTTGAG
The DNA here is from genome assembly GCA_036971475.1 of Prosapia bicincta. NCBI lineage: Eukaryota > Metazoa > Arthropoda > Insecta > Hemiptera > Cercopidae > Prosapia > Prosapia bicincta. The sequence continues at coordinate 13,852,549 of JBAIZL010000001.1, read as the reverse complement.
GATATATTGTATGTTTAGTCTCCAGTGCAGATTTCCGTAGTTCATCCGGGTTATACATATATTTGGGGGCTGATTGGCTCAGCAGTGAAAGATTCATTAAAGGTGATGCGCCAAAGTCTGTATTGAAAGTTTTCCAGGGCGCAGGGCTGCCTAGGTGGATGTTATATTTAGTTCTGAGGTTTTGCATGTGTTCAAGAGGAGTTGTTTGTGTTTTTAAGCGGTGTGTGGCTGCCTTGTATCCGTTCCAGTATCTGTAGTCAACTCTTTTGGATCCCTCCCAGAACTTCAGTGTAAGTTTCTCTCGCCTGGTACTTAAGGGTTCAGTGTCTGTTTGGATCTCCATGGCACAAATTGGTGTAGAAAAAGCTCATCCAGTGACTATTCTTAGAGCATTATTCTGTATTCTGTCAATCTTTTGGAGGTTGCTGTTGTTTGCTAAAGAGACTACTTCACATGCATATTCCATTGTGGGTCTCACATAGGTTTTAAAGGCTGTGTTGAGAACATCTTGAGTACAACCCCACTTGGTAGCTGTCAGTCTCTTCAGGAGGCTAACTCTTTTTCCCGCTCGCTCCACCGTATCTTGAATGTGCTGGTTCCATGTTAACCTGGTATCCAGTTTCACGCCAAGGTATTTCGACAAAGTTGTTTGGGGGAGATTGGTTCCTTTGTATGAGAGTTGGATTATTGGAGGCTTTGTAGACAGGGTGAAAAGTCGGTATACTGTTTTTTCTGCACTTATTATCATTTTATTGTTATCTGCCCACTTCGCTATATCTTGTAAAACTGAGTTGATGGTAGACTCTAAGTGGCTGGTGTTGCTTGTAGTAGGCCAAACAACTACATCATCAGCATAAAGAAGACAAGAGACACCAGACGTTTTATTGATCGTGTCAATGAGGTCGTTAATCATTACGTTGAACTGGAGGCAGCTGATCACAGCACTTTGCGGAAGACCATGGCGTTGTTGCTTGTATGCTTAGAAGGTGTTCATGAACTTCACTCTGATAAGGCGTTCCGACAGAAAATTCTTTATCCATTTCATCATTTTCATTGTTACGCTTAGTTCTCTCAACTTACATAGCAAGAGGGAGCGGCACACTTTGTCATATGCTGCCTTAAAATCTATCAAGACCGCTAGAGTGGACTGCCTACGATTGATACCATCCTTGACTGCCTTGCTTAAATTTAACTAGTAGATCGGTGTTGCCGGAAACCTGCCTGGGCATCATCGATAGCCCCGTTAGCTTCAAGGAAGGTTCTTAGTCTTTTTTTTTTACCATTTTTTCAGCAATATTGCTACAAACGCTGGTTAAGGAAATGGGCCGATAACTGGTTAAACTGCTTTTGGGTTTTCCTTTTTTCAGTATGGATATTATCTCTGCCTTTTTCCACTGATGTGGTATCCATTTTCCCCAGGTGAGATTGACAAGTTTCAGGAAGCACTCTTTGGCTGAGAGGCCGAGGTTCTTCAAAAACTCTGGGAAGATTTTATCCGGCCCGGCAGATTTACCACCCCGCATATTATAATATGACATTTAATATAAGTAAAAATAAACATAACTATTTTAGGATTGCTATTCAAGAAAAACTTAATCTATTACAAAGGACATATACACACCAAAATCGACAACGTATTAAAGTTTTAAATATTGCACTAATTATCATTATATTTTTAATTTTAGAGCAAAATTTAATTTGTCAATTAGTAAATTAATTGTAGTTAAAATTGCAATAGCAATAGACAGAACAATGTAAAATTACAAAACAAACATATATGACTAATGATTGAAAGAAACAATTTTTATGATATAGATAAGTAGAATCAAATACATGTCAATTTACTTACAGTATATTAATAATCATATTGAAGATTTGAGATGTTGAACAAAATCTTTATTTGAAGGGTTATTGCTTCTAGTTTTATTTGAATTGTTTAATCTACCATCGGAGATCATAGACCAAATTTCCTTCTTTTCAATGTCTTAGTAATTTAGAGTAAGAACTTAAGCACTGCTAGATATTTTTGACAGTTTTTATAATAAAACTTTTGTCAAGTTGTTTTCTAAAATTAAACTTTGAATAAGAGAAAGAGCATCTACAGCATCGTCCTCAATATCAATATCAGAAAGGTTTATAAACCATTTATTAGTATATGTATTACTGTCATTATCGAGGTTTTCCTTATATTGTAAATCTAACATACTAATGTTAACACAATTGCTACAACTATTATTTCTAATAAAATTTTACATATAACTAAATGAGGGAAAGACAAGACTGGTACTTTAACACATTCAGCATGGCGGCGATATTGGAGATCTCATCAAACTACTGACGGTTTTTTCGTTAACTTCCACATTTGACGGCATCGCTTTATCTTAAAATCTAAACTAATGCTTAGTTGTAAACGGGCAAAAAAGTAAAAAAATTTAAACACTCGATTTAATTGTAAAAATTGGGAGCGTCCCAGTGCACTTGTGGCCCCTGGTAGTGGAATTATTGAAATGCTATGTGGGTTGCTTGTCATTGCATCTAATTATCATGCTCGTTTTCATCTCGATAATTTTATTTCTACCACATACAGGTTTATTGGGTACATCAAAACAGTGTATTAGACATTAAAATATTGTTTTATTTATTGGGCCACAATAAAAAAAGGAAATTTATATAAAATATCAACTTATACAAATGATAAAATACTGTATGGCAAATAATAAAACTCAATAAAAAAGACAGAGAGAAAAAATTTATATAAAAATCTAAAGTACCTACTACTAAAGTATACTACATACATACTAAAATTAACCACTCAGCGTTTAACTCTGAATGTTTGTTTCTGTGCTTGTGTCATGTGTTTCACAAAGCGATAGAGATCAATAATGTAAACGCAGACGTAGATAATGCATATGTCACGTCCTAGACTATTTATAGCCGAGATTACGTGACATTTATTTACTACAATCTTATGATGACAGATTAGGATTTTGGGTGTCCTAGCATTTTGTCAATGACTCTTATTTACAGTAGTCTGTTCCCACCTCGAGTAGGTTTATCCACTCTAATAGGACAGTTATCGTTTATTCTTGCTTTAGTTCAGAAACCTTAGTTTATTTTTATTAGCTACTAGCATTAGTTTATTTTATGTGGTCGTTTTACCGGATATTTTGGCACATTAAGTGGATAAAACTAAAAAAAACATTAAAATATTAAAATTAAACCAAATTAAATCTGTTCCTCCCTGAAACATTGTTTCAGTTGAAGCATCAAAAAGTTAACTTGGGATGGTTGGATTAAAAGACGACTCAGGTACAATGTTCTCCAAACTCTTCTGAAGCACTGACGTAAAAATCAAACCTTTATACAAACATTTATCGACATTAGAGAAGTTTTAATTAGACTGGTAGTGAGAGTGCCGGTGCAGAAGGGAAGAGGGGAGCGCACCTGCACGTTCTCAGTGCCTCGCAAGGAAACCCAGAGCGTGCCGGTACGCTAGCCATGCTGAACGTGTGAAATTGTAATAGTGTTGTTTATAAAATTAACTGTACACAATATCAAGAGCACAGTGGTACAATATATTACAATAAAAATATTGAAAAGAACCCCAATACCACAAAAATAATCAAAAATAACAAATAAGACAAGTTACTTAAGATTAAACCCTTATGTACATTTCGATGACCATGTCATCATCATCAGAGGGTCTAGTTACAAAACACAATCTAGCACACAAGAAGTTACAAACTAGAATGATACCAATCGTTCTCCGCGGTCTCTATATATAGGCGTGAGGTAAGCTCCGCCCCCTCTCGATTGGTATCATTCTACTTTGTAACTTCTTGTGTGCTAGATTGTGTTTTGTAACTAGACCCTCTGATGATGATGACATGGTCATCGAAATGTACATAAGGGTTTAATCTTAAGTAACTTGTCTTATTTGTTATTTTTGATTATTTTTGTGGTATTGGGGTTCTTTTCAATATTTTTATTGTAAAATTAACTGTATTGACTGTGTTGCTCTACACCCCTCTTCTTCTTGTTACTTTGTTATGTAACTTTTTGGTACAACACCCCCTCTTCTTGAAATGAAAGCCTCCCACACCTTCCTCCACTTTACACTATAAATAAATAGTATGAAAAAAACACTCACATGTATATATATATATATATATATATATTTATAGGTTAGTTTTGGTTGGTAAAGATTATTTAGATTTTTTGGACTAGGAGACTGACAGACTTACCTTGGTAAGAGTCCACTCTGTAGTCTTGAAATATTTCAAGACTACAGAGTGGACTCTTACCAAGGTAAGTCTGTCAGTCTCCTAGTCCAAAAAATCTATATATATATATATATATTTTGAAATCAATTTATTTATACATACTTTCACAAGAAACATGATATTATATTTCAAGTTTTAATATGCAAGGCAAATTTTAACTAATATGAGGAAAATCTGTTAGATGGTTGAACTTGAATTTTTGTTCACTAACATACCTGTTTGAGGTTGTATTTAGTAAAGGCACAACAGAAGTCATTAGCAACATCAAGTTTGTTCCTATATTTTGTTTGTATTGCAACAAGTGCTGAAAATGTTTTTTTGTATAAGTAGATGCTTGTAAAAGGTAAGTATAATCGAAGAGCTGCCTGTGATTCACTTTTAAGTGTTTTATCCAAAATGAAGGTTTGTCCATTGGGGAGCTGTTGCCACATTGAACGGCAAACATTCGTTTCGCAACACGATTTTATTATTATTTTGTTCAAGCTGTCATGTTGATTTAATTTCAAGTTTACAAAACCTTTACACAACCTTTATTTATATTTCTTTTATAAATGCACACATTTCATTAAAATTCTCTGAACATCATGGTCAATAAAATTACCTATGTAAACAAATCTAAGGTGTAAATTTAGTTTTAAGTTGTGATAAATTATGTATTTAAATTTTAACTAAATGAGAATTTATCTGACTATTTTCCAACTGGTCTCCGCCCCCCTAACTTCCTTCACGCCTCCAAGGGGGCGCCCCTCCCCAGTTTGGGAACCTATGCTCTACATGTTGGTGAAACCAAAAGACAATTAGAAGTATGCATTAAAGAACATGAAAAAAAGATCAGCAAGCATGATTTACCTATCATAACAGTATTTTTTTGATCATATTAATAAATTTGACAGCTTCAATTTTATAAAACTTACTGCCTTAGATAGTGAGAGAAATTGGGGCCAACATATTTTCTTGGAAATGGTACACATAATAATAGAAAACAATTTTAATAATATAAAAGAGGAATCAAATAAACTAGCAAATAAATGTTTATTTACATGCCTTAAGAAGCATAGGAAATGGTTGAGAATATAGTTGGGTTTAAGGTAAGTGGTACTGGATTAAGGCATCACGAGTGTAGGGGACATATCTGGAGTAGACCCAATCTTTATAGAGGCTATAAAGAAGTGACGAAATGGTATACATCTTGTAAGAAAAATAATAAGGATAGATTAAATTATGTAGACACATTCAAAAGAAACAATGATTCCCTGTTACTAAAGGGATCGGAGGATTGGAGAAATAGAAGAAAAAAAAGTATGACATTGTTTGGGCAAGATAGTTTACTTGAAGATCTCTTATGAAGTGGGGGGAAAAGAGGCGTCTAATCCCTAACTGGGCTTTTAAATTCGAAAAGGCCAAGTACGAAGCTAATCATTACTAATATTTTAGTGTGTTTTAGAGGTTCTTACACCAATAAACGCTTCATTAATTTTAATATGCCTGAGTACTTCCTTCCTCCTACTTTATTTTCAGCTCTTTCTGATTATATTTCTAAGATTTCCATATACTAGGTTTTTTCCGTACTGGGCGCCCAACTATACAACTTTGTAAACAAGTTTCTTGACTACTGTTACAATGAAAATACTAACTAAACACTTGTAAATATTTACAAGTATTTAGTAAAAACTAGTAGTTCACGTGAAGATGGAATCAACAAATTTTTAAAATATTAAAATGAACCCCAATACCACAAAAATAACAAATAAAACAAATTACTTAAAAATAAACCCTTATGTACATTTCGATGACCATGTCATCATCATTAGAGGGTCTTATTACAATCTAGTAAACAAGAAATTACAAACTAGAGTGACCCTGTAACTTCTTGTTTACTAAGTTGTAATTTTGTAATAAGCCCTCTGATGATGATGACATGGTCATCGAAATGTACATAAGGGTTTGATCTTAATTAATTTGTTTTATTTGTCATTTTTGTGGTATTGGGGTTCTTTCCAATATTTTCACTGTAATATATTGTACCACTATGCTCTTGATATTGTATATTGACTACTGTTGACAAGAATTTCATTCATCTGTACTATCCAAATCACACCTGTTGTAAACTCTTAGGTTTACAAAACATTTTTTTAAAATTTAAATAATACTAGAGGGATTTAATTTCTTCACCAGAATTTTCTTACAGTGTTTCTTCATTATTATTTGTGTTTTTCAATTACGATTCCAATGCAACATATAACTGGTATGTTCTTAAAGCCCATAGGTTTGTTTTATGTTCTTAAAATATACTCTAGGTTAGAATAATAATGACGCTAGGAACTATTCCTTCAGCTCAGTTGATAACATAGGTAACAATAAGTTTTATTTTTTTGTTTAGTCCACCTTCACTCTTATCTTTTGCTGTGAAATTTATGACCCATTATTCAATAATAGTTTTCATTGAGCATGAACAGTTGAACAGAATAAGTTAAACAAAATTACATTATTTATTACGTGAATTTTTCACTTGCATATTCTTTACACAATGTTTGTCTAACAAAGTATTAAACTTAGGTTACTTAAAAAGACGGTATAGCGATTCATATTTCAATTAGTTTAAAAATGTATTGCAAAATTGTTACATTGCTAGAAATATACACAGTAGAACTGGGTAAATTCGAACTATGAACGTTGGATAGTGCCCTTTTGGTCAAAAGCACTCCAGTTTTATTGTTTGTGACTTGACAGTTTCGGCTGTTTACAGGTATTGTGTCACTGGTCCATGTTATTTTTAAAAAAATACCCCACACGGACATTAAAACACTCTGATTTGAATAGTTAATAAACTTAGGCATAGTAAATTTATAAAAATTATAATTACTATCAGTTAAAACTTACTGCGGTCAACATTAGTAAAAATATTACATGAGTATAATACGTACTTATACAGTAAGTCATGGATGGATATGTACAGTACAAAATAAAATGTTTTTGTCATATTTTCTAATGTCTGATTGTTTTGCAGAATTAATTCTTTTAACATATGCAAAATCCTCAAGTACATTTAGGGAGAGGAAAATACCGTCATTAACATTGGTTTGTCCTTCAATATAAAGTCGAAACTCACTCACATGATGAAGAGCCTCTGACATTCTAAGGATCGGGGAGTCTTCACAGATTGATTTTATTCTAAATCTGACAATTCGGAACCTTTTTGGTTTTAATTTATGCTAAAATGTTTTGATCAGAAAGTTCTCCGCACTCTTCTACTTGTTTATCTATATTAATGTACTCTTCAAAGGTGATGTTTGTATTGGCTTCCTATTCGACATCTTCACTAAAAAGAGGCACACTACTGTAACAACAAACTGGAAAACTGAACAAATGGTTTAGTCGTTGGCGCTTACACAGAATTCCAGTCACCACTTACACACCAAACATCGTGACCTCCAACCAAACACAAAGAATTCTTGGAAGGGAATCAATCACTTCGAAATAAAGAAGTTGAACTTCGAATTATCCATTGGTAGCATATAAAGTTCAAGGGACTAACTCAAAACTTCGAATTATCGGCAATTTCAAAATTTCGAATTATGTACGTTGTACTGTACATTTTTCTCGTATATAATATTGTGTCTGTTGTATTAGCATTCTTGTTTTGTTCTTAGGTTCATTTATTATCAGATTTAAGTGAATGTAATTGTACATTAATTACTTTTCCGTATCATTCATAAGCAGTTTTAGCCTTATTTTGCTTTTGTCTTAACCTTGTATCTGCTATGGATAGCAGGATGAGTAAAATACACATTATGATTGAATGTTTCACTTTGTGAGGCCCACAGTGATAGAATAGAAGCAGCCAATTTCTAATCTGTAATCTCCTGTTCCTTATTCTTGTTACTCAGCCCAGGACTACAGACTTTGCTAGGAGGGTCAAAGATCTATCATGTACACAACTGTCCCTTTATTAAGTCCAACTTTCAAATCTTCTGAGCCAGATTCTACAAGATGACGCAAATGGCGATTTTGAAGCCTGCTTTAAGAAAGAGCTAATATGGCTGCTTCTCAAACCCAGATCCCTCAAAAGGTATGTAATGATTTGGAGGTCAACCCTCCAATACCAAATCATTTGCATGAAATGAGTACTTGTAACTTTTCATACAAGAGATACATACTTATTTACTTTTAGTTCATGATGCTTAGGAACAATGTTATACTTAGGTAAATTCAGTTCTACAATTACAATAGTTTACGTTTTTGAGAAAAAACTGTCAAATTAGGAGAAATATGTTATAGACGTCTCTGAGAGAAATTAATAATGTTAGTTCAATTGTCTGACAAAACTATCCAATCACTAGTTTTTTCAGTCATAGAAGGCTCGATCTTAGATTTTGCTCTTTTAACAAAGGCGATTCTAGAGAGTTTATCGATATAAAAATGCTTGGCTATTACAATAGATAAGGGCACTGGTCCCCTAACTACATTTACGACCCGATCAAGTCCTTATGTATATTCTCTTTCAGGGAAATTGGACAGCCTGACAATATTTGCAAAACTGTAGCAGAGTCTCTCAAATACAATGCAGAGTTGTCATTAGTGAAAAACCCCCATCTATTCAAATTGCTTGGGTATAGTGGATTGCATTAGTATAGACTTTTTGTCATTCATTCATTCATTAGTATAGTATTTTTTAATGGTTGCCATTCATTCTCACTCTTGGGTCATTTGAGGGTGTACTTCTGTTCTGACGTAGCTGATTTAGAACCAGCAAACTGACATCAGAGCTGCTAGAACTACCAGAGAGGGACTAGAAGCATCCACATTATAATTGCATGTTCCCATGGGCGCCCATGTATAATTTTATAGGGGGGGGGGGCAAATCTGATACCTGGGGGAATGGGATTCCCTCCATGTATGGGGAAATTTTGAAAAATTAGGGTTAAAATGGTGAGTTTTAAAGAATTTTATAAAATTTAAAACTTCTAATTTTTACAGGCTTTTTTGTATCGATTAATTAATTTTTTTTATAGAATGAGTGAATCTTTATTCCTTAAAATACTAAAAAATATAATAAAAAGCTCCGAGATAAAAGGAAACGGCTAATATCTATGTATCGTATTAATATACATAGGAATTCTTTTGAATTAATATGTATTTCAATTCTTTTGAAATTGATTCTTGACGTTTGTTATGTTTTGTTATTAGAAAATGTTTACATTTACCAATTAGGCTAATAATTTATCAATTTTGTAAATCGTAAAATGGTACCATACACTATAGTCAATATATAATCTCCCTGCTTCTTACTTGCACCCAATACAGTACTACAATGTCGAACGCAGATGATATGCAACAGAGAAGAAATGCAGCGTCAGTCGGAAGGGCCTAGGTTGTCCTTCCTGTCACGTTTTCCTTATCATTGGGATAGCTAGCTCACTGTGTCAGCGTCTAGGATATTAGTCGTGTCCTGGTTAACTGTTTTCCTTTAATTGTCATCAACTGGTCCACATTGACATAATCACATAATATGGATATTCGATAGTTTCTGACTTTAAAACCTACTTCGTTCAGTCAAGGTGTTAATATAGCAGAATCGCATAAATATACTATTTATATTGTTAATACTGTGAAAATTTATTATAATTAAAATATAGTTCTTCCACATCAGCTGAAAATAAAAAAGAAATATTTGTACGAAAGTCTTAATAATTTTAATTTGTATTTTTCTGGGAGCTAGGGGGGGGGCACACACCTCCTGCCCAAGTGTATGGGTGCCCATGCATGTGCCTTACTTCTTGCATATTAAATTGTCAAAAATGTTTGCAATTTATATGTAAAGCATATGTATGTATTATACATTCTGTTTCAGGAAAGTTCGTAGAATACAATGATACAATTTATCTTAATATATATTATTTTAATGCTTTTATTTTTATTGTTAAATAAGCAACAACTAATTTACATAAAATTAAAGAATTTAAAATTTCCAGAAAATTTGATTACAGCAATGTACATTTTTATAGGAGCAGAAATTGATTTTTGACATTAAAATACAAGATTTTATGAAATGATAACGAGAAATTTAAGAAAGTAATAACTTATAAAAAAACATTTTCACCAAAATTGAATAAAAATATATCCCCATGAAAAAGTAAATGTATTATGTTTTCATTATTTTGTGTGTATATTATCTTGTAGAAAATTAAAATAACTTCAAGAAAACCTATAATGTTTATACTTTTTGTTGAAAATAAAGTTTAAAAAATAACTCAAAAAACCACTACTTACTGATATTTTTCAGCAGATGTGTTTCACACTAGGTCAGTGCATTATTCAATGCTATGAGTCATGCACAAAACTCTTATCCGTGACTCACAGCATTGAACAATGTACTGACCTGGTTTGAAATGGGACTGCTGAAAAATATCAATAAGTAGTGGTTTCTTTGCCAAGTGATACCAAAAGTGTAATTTGTAAGAAAAAACCTCAAGGTTTACAACACAAAAACTGTAAGTTTTAAGAGCATTGTTTCCCATCTGTTGTGACACATAACTTTATTATCCTCAGTAACCATCAATATGTTTCATGCCATTTTTCAGTGTAGTAAAGGATCTTTAATAAATGTGTAATACCTAAAAGTTAAAGTTAGAAAATCTTAGCCTTCCATTGGTATATGTACTGTTGGATTTAACTAAATATAAAGAACGTTATTTTTGATCTAAAGATAACAATTTTGGGGAATGATAAAATATGTTCTAGCCGCTGCAAAAAGGGTTTTTGAGCTGATAAAATATTGGCTGGCAGATATAGGATTTAACAAATAAAACATTATAAAGCCTCTGTAATAAAATAATGAATTATTATGGTGATATACAAAAGTACAGTAAATCCTTATTATTAATACATTTGTTTACGTCACTGTAAACCTCCATTCGGGAATTTTGTATTTAAAAGTAAATAATATGAGAATTTGTTGAAAAATATTAATTTGATTCAATTATTTGAAATGTAGCAGAGTGAATGTAAAATTTTAAAGTAGTGAAAATAAGTGTGTTTCTTTCAGTTTGACTGATAAAGCATTAGCATGTCAAAAAGCTGAACATGAGTTTGCTAATGTACCATGTGGAATAATGGATCAGTTTATATCTATTATGGGAGATGAGGGTAAAGCATTACTTATTGATTGTATGTAAGTATCTTTCCAAAATATGAATGTTTTAGCTTAATCTCATCTGTTTTGTTAAGATTAGCATAATTTTACATCTAAGATTTGTTGTTGTTTTGTGTTAGTTATTATCTTCATTAATCCTTTTCTAAGTTATAACTTTTAATATCATGAAATATATACAATCAAGTGCAGCTCTTTTAGTTTGTTTAAATTACAATGTAAATTACAATTATTCATTAGATTAAATTCAATTCATTAGATCTTCATATAACATATTTCTATTAAAGTCCTATAGTATGTTGAAGCAAGCCGTTAGAGCATCCCTCTTGATGATTTTTCACCTTTACATCAGAGAAATATTGCACATCGGTGTAATATATCATCTTAAGATACCTGGATGGGACTGCATAATAATTTTAAAACATAAAGTGGATTGAAAATATTATTCTACAACTTTCAAGTATATTGTGTAGAAATTACTACAAATGCTACCCTAAAACTTTGAAGTATATTATGCTACAGATACTATTACGAAATATTACCATTTCATTCAGAAAAATTTGAGTTTAAACTAGTGGAACATATTATAACTGTTAAAGTTAGTTTTCAGCATTATAAATAGGAAAGGTTAAAATGAAGAAAATATCAGATATAGGGTAATGGAAATGATTGTAAATAAATTATTATATAAAGTATATATTATAATAATTTTATTCCTATAATAATTTCTGCTTTTAAATTAAATAGTTACAGAGAAAACAATACAATTATAATTAATTGGGAGCTAAAAATATTTTAAAGAGATATTAAAAGTTTATGAAGGAATTATCAAAGGCATATTCCACCAAATTTTTACTTTATTTATTATTTCTGTAGCATTTCTGCATTTATTATGTTTTTCTTTAATGTGTTTAAATAAAACTCATTTGAATTAAGGTTCTCATTAAAAACCCATAAACCTTTAAACCTTTAAAACCCAAAACTCATTAAAAACCCTTAAACCTTTAAAACCCAAAACTCATTTAAAACCCTTAAACCTTTAAAACCCAAAACTCATTTAAAACCCTTAAACCTTTAAACCTTTAAAACCCAAAACTCATTTAAAACCCTTAAACCTTTAAACCTTTAAAACCCAAAACTCATTTAAAACCCTTAAACCTTTAAAACCCAAAACTCATTTAAAACCCTTAAACCTTTAAAACCAAAAACTCATTAAAAACCCTTAAACCTTTAAACCTTTAAAACCCAAAACTAATTAAAAACCCTTAAACCTTTAAACCTTTAAAACCCAAAACTCATTTAAAACCCTTCAACCTTTAAAACCCAAAACTCATTTAAAACCCTTAAACCTTTAAAACCCAAAACTCATTTAAAACCCTTAAACCTTTAAACCTTTAAAACCCAAAACTCATTAAAAGCCCTTAAAGGTTCTCAGTCACTTTCTGGCAAGGGCAGCTCTAGGATAGACTTTCAGAAGGGAAGGGGGCACAATGACAGAAAAACATGGGACGGAAAACTTTCAAAAATAAAGGCCTGGAAATGCAATTTAAAGCTATTCTTGTACTTAAAACTACAATACCGTGCCCCAGCGGTGGTAAAATTAAGGCTACATAGAAAATATTGTTTTACTTTCATCGTTTCATCTAACATCACATAAATGTATAAACAATATTACTTTAAAATAAAAGTGAAATGAAAAATACATTTTAACCCTTAGCACGCGGGACATATAAAGGTCAAGTAACAGATTACATGCTATTAGATAAAAAAAAACTTTTGCGAAATGTTCAAAGTTCTATTTAATTCTGAGTTCCTAAAGATGTATTTGAATAAAAAAAATTATAAACTAGTTATTTTTATAATTTTTCACATTTTTACACTGGGTAATTAAAGATATCAATAAATCCATTTAAAATAAAATTAAAGTAACTACAATTATTATTCAACAAATCATAAACAATAAATTATTCCTACAGTACAAACCAAGGTCACTCATGTAAATAGTAATCCACTATAGCAATCATAATGCCAACACAAAATATGACAATTGATAGACGCTGCGTCCTGCCGAGAATACCCGTCGTACATGCATCCTTAGAATGGCGCCTGGTAGCTAAAACAACAGAATGTGGATCGGTAGCACGTGGCCAAGAACAATAAACGTAGCAGAGGAGTTTATTTACACCAAACAAACATTGTCACACATTGTAATGGACTTTAAACAATCAACTAGGACTTCCATAAACAAAATATTGTAAATACGTGATTTCTTGTAATACGCGCTAGCAGAGATTTCAGCCTTACGAGAAATCACGTTATATGCGTGCAAAGGGTTAATAAGTAAACTGGGATAAATCTAAATGTATTAGGAATATAAAAAATATTTCTAACCGCTCTTGCTTTCTGGTGGAAGTGGAAGAAGCAGATTTGCTATTATTTATTACTTGCCAATATTTAGTTACAGAGATATTGTAAGTGACATATTCATGATTTCTTGAGTTATGATGTTTCATCATATGTTGGAGTTGTTTTATACGAGGTCTGTTCAAAAAATACGTGGACTGAGGTCATAAAAAGAAATGTACTTTATTTGGAAGTTACACGTCTGGGTCCCCTTCAAAGTACTCTCCTCCCCAACGCACACACTTATCCCAACGGTGTTTCCACTTGTTAAAACATTCCTGGTACACTTCTTTTGTGATGGCGTTCAACTCCTTCGTTGCATTTGCCATAATCTCCGAAATCGTTTCAAATCTTCTTCCTTTGAGGGGTTTTATGAGTTATGGGAATAAGAAAAAGTTACAAGGAGCAAGGTCAGGTGAGTAGGGGGGGGGGGAAAGATCAGTGATCGAGTGTTTGGCCAAAAACTCACGAGTTCTGAGTGCTGAGTGAGCAGGAGCGTTGTCGTGATCACTTCTCCACAGTTCTGGCATTTTGCGTCGGACGGCGTCCCTCAGATGTTTCAGTACTTCAATGTAGGTATCTGGTTGACTGTAGAGCCTTCAGGGAGGTACTCGTAGTGAACAACACCCTTAGCATAAAAAAAAAAACTCAGCATCACCTAGACATTCGACCGAACTTGGGGAGTTATTTTGGGTCTTGGGGGCGTTTGACTCACCCATTGGGATGATTGGACCTTCGTTTCAATGTCGTAACCATACACCCATGATTCATCACCGGTTATAATTCTTGAGAAAAAGTTCTCATCTTCATTTGAACGATCAAGCAGTTCCCGACAAACCCGGACACGATTGGCTTTTTGGTCGTCGGTCATCAGGCGTGGCACAAATTTTGCAGCGACGCGATGCATCTTCAATTTTTCGGTCAAAATCTCGTAACAAGATCCAACTGATATCCCATACTCTTCGGAAAGCTTCCTAATGGTCAGACCAGGGTGTTGATTTTGTCAACGTTTGGCTCGTCAGTTGATGTTGAAGGATGTCCAGGACGCTAATCGTCATCAATCGACTGTCGGCCACTCTTAAAACGTTTATGCCACTTGTAACAAGCAGTACGCTTCATGGCAACATCGCTATAGGCCGTGTTAAGCATGGCAAATGTTTCTGTTGCAGGTTTCCCTAGTTTTACACAAAATTTCACAGCAATTTGTTGCTCCTTCAGGCTGTCCATTTTAAAATCCGACAAATGAAAAAAACACTATTTACTAAACTGCTTGTAGCTCATCAACAAATGAAGATATCTGCGACTGAAATACCGCGTTTTAATCAGCTGATTTATATGAACCTAGCGACACCAAGCGGACTCTCCTGAAACTAACTTGAGCCGCGTAATTCAAACAGTCAGCGTATTTTTTGAACAGGCGTCGTAAAGCATTGTAACATGTCTGGATGGAACATATGAGTTATGTTGTATTATTTGGGATAAAGATAAAAACTTTGGGATGTTTTGACTTAACTAGTTTTCTGAATAATACGCTTTCTAGTAGAAATATCAGACCTTTAAAGTCTTCTCAGCAAAAATTTTTATCTACTATATCTACTTTAAAAAATATTTTCAGATTCTTATGTCAAGATCATAAGGTAAATTATTTAATCTAATGGGCCAAAAATCTAAGTATATATATATTGTAAAGTTATTTTTATAAAGACGCTATACAACGGGTTTTATATTATTAAATATTTTATTTAAATGAAGATATTTTATTTCTATTTAGAACAAAAAAACTACTCAAGAACAATTCATTAACATTTATTATTACAATTTCATCTCAACATTAAACAATACACACAAAACAAAATTTTACAACTTAACAATTTTCAACAAAATAGGTTTAACTCTTATTTCTTTTGCTTTTATAGTTACAACATTTTAATACCCTTGGCTGGTTTAAGATCTCTTGATATCTCGGGGTTATAGCATGGGCTATATTTTTTTTTAATTCTTAGGTTAATTAAATAAATTTTGAACAAACAATATTAAATTTTGAAATTAGCTTTAATAAATATTTTCCGGATGGAAATACTTTAATTTTGAATATACTAAAAAGGCTAAACTATTTGAACTGGATTATTTCTTATTACTTACTATTAATTAACTACAAGATATTCTAATGTACAAATTTAACTTCTCTATTATCTTAAAAGTCCACTAAAATTGGTTTTTATAGCGCTAATAACTTATCAAATATCGAAATTTCAGTTAGCTTACGTAAGATTCCGTTCTCTCCAAATTTGACTTTTTACACACTTAAATTTGTTTTATTTACTTCACTTTATATTAACACAGTATTACATTTTGTAATTCACTTCTCCTTAATTTAAGTTGGCCAATCTTCTTAACAAAACGGTATAATTTAGACGAACTCTTTCCAAATAAATAGAATTTTGACTGCACAGCAAGGTCTGCTTCCTCTAGTAGCGTCACCCACGCTAGAATGCTCTAACTACGCGTCCTTAGATTTTCTTTTAAAAATGTTACAAATATGGCCGCCTTTCTTCTTAAAAAAAAAAAACATATGGGTTATAATTTAGTTCGATTTCTTTTTCTTCACTAGAATCGATTGTCACACTGACCTACTTTCTTGCTTTCACATCTGTGTTACAGCTGACATACCAACAAGTTTGTTTTCACCAGTTTTTATTTAACTTTGGTTGAAACTTACTGTTTCAATTTCCTATCCTCAACAAAGTTTCCAGTGTTTGTTTAATTACTATTCTTCGTGTGTGAAGTGTCTTTATGTTTTATTTTTTTTATAATAACTCCGAATTGTGTGTGTTTTGCTTGGATTGATAGAACATAACCTTTCAATTTTCTTTTGTTTACAAACGTGTTCACTTTCTCCTTCAAGTAATTACTTAGCCCTATGTTCCTACAGTTTACAAATTTGTTTACACATAACCATTATTAGATTATCTTATTTTAATTTATGTGTTAGGTTATTTGATATAACAAATTTCCTAATACATTTCCAGTTCAAAAACCTTGTTTACAATTCTATGCTTTTACCTAAATTTAGATTTCATTTAACCTAACCAATATCTTAATGAATTTCTTTCTACATTTTGAGTGAGTTATTTCTCATCTATTTTCCAATTCTTAAATAATATTATATAGCCCATTCTATAAATGTTACAATATATACTCAATGATCTGCATGACAAAAAAGCATTATAATTTAAAAAAATAAAAACTTTAAAACTAGTAGTCTTACAGTTAAGATATATTACATTTTTTTTCAAAGAAATCTATTTTCAAATCAATTTCATTACATTACATTTCAGGAAAATGAGCAGTGAATTGATTCCAATGGAAAACCCAAATATCCTAGTCCTTATTATTAACTCCAATGTTAAACACAATCTTGCTGGAGGGGAATATGCAAAAAGGAGAGCTCAGTGTGAAAAAGCAGCTAAACTACTCAATTGTAAAAGTTTACGCTTTGCAACTTTAGATCAGCTCGAAGGTTAATATAAACTAAATTCGTCCAAAATTAAATTTTGAGAATTATATTTTTAAATGTAAAGAATTTATACTGTATATGTAAGACAAATATTTTCATAAAGAAATAATTACTTTTCAGCTTTAAAAAAGTCTTCTGAAATAGACGATTTAGTCTATAGAAGAGCTCGCCATGTTATTAGTGAAACTAATAGAACAGAAAATGGAGCTAAAGCACTTGCAGCAAAAGACTTTAAAACCTTTGGGGAACTCATGTATCAGAGTCATTATTCTCTCAGGTAATTATGTAAATGTTTTAATTTCTATAGAAAATTAATTTTAAAATTTTGCAAATTCTGCAAATCATATAAGTTATAAGTATTTTTACAGTTAATTCTGTAATTTCTGTAGTCTGTAATCAGTAAATTATGAGTATTCACTTATTTTTCACTGCAGCATGAAATATTCAGCTGTTCAAATTAAAGGTTAAACATGAAATTTGTAAGTAAAATTGTTACTGTTCTCAGCACCTACATTCAAAAGAAATTTCCTTTCCTTTAGGTATTTGTAAGTACTTTTTATGGCCATGTCACGCTATTACAAGAGAATGGTGCTGCACAGGGTAGCACACTAAGTGTAACTGGATGTCATTGTTAATAGTATCGCTGCTACCATGGCGATTCCTTTTATTTGTTCTCTATATATACACATATACACTTTTGTACATTTATGGGCGCTTAAAGTATCTCTTCAAAAGGAAGATCTCTTCAGTTAATCATTAGGCTCGACATGGTCCAAAATCAGGTTTCAAAATTTTAGCTTCTAAGGTACAGAGTGTTGTATTTAGTCATAGTAGGCAACACCAGAAGCATTTTCCTTGCTTTGATGGTAAGCCATTTCAAACCAAAACAATTCATGTGTACTACACTACTACTACAGATGTAAAAACACTTGATTCAGTACATCAATCTGATCTTAGACTTGTTTCTGGTACTTTAAGATAGAGTGAAATTCTAGTCTTTGTATCATGGTAGGAGAGCTATTACTTTTTTGATGCTAATATTTAATTGATATTTCATATATTAGTGATATATCATGAAATTGAAACATCTGACATTGAAATAGTTTTGATAACTCATTAAGTTCATTATGAAAACTAACAACATTTAGTTTAAGAATATTGAGTATTCCCAAAATCTTTAATTACACCTACCTAGTGCATTTGAATGTTCAGTGATGCTGTCTGTTTTTTTTTTTATATCATAGAAATACCACACATTTACTTCTTATTAAACTGAAAATGATACTCCTGACAATAAATACCTTCAAGGAATTTAGAGATCTTTAAAAACTAATGGAATTTAGAGATCTTTAGAATTATTGTTGAAACAGGAAGGGATGTTGCATGTGCTTTTTATACAACAGGACAGATATGTAACTATGAATGACTCTCAGTTTGTAGTTGTTTTATAGCTGAATTATTTTCCTTATTCAAATCTTTAACTATTGAAGAATCTACAACTCTACATTACTTTGCAGTCTTTATAGTTGAAGTAATTTGGCCACATATTGGGTGTTGTAATATTTTGACATCTGATTTTCTAAAAGAAGTAAAATATGTACCCTTCATGGAACAACCTCTCACCACAAATTCAACAAATTTTATTTGACCTTATGTACATTTCGATTACAAAGTACAGTACAGTCTCACTAATCCGGTCTCCGATGATCCGGACTTCCGGCTAATCCGGACGGCCCAAAATTTTTGTTTAGTTATAGTATTTTACAGTGCACAATCAGTCTGCCGTCCACAAAAATATTTATTTTTATACTACTATATCTGTTATTTTTCAAAGGGGTTTTCCTACTCTAATAGACAAATAATATGTTTATTCATTAAAATATGAATTTATCCTATTATTTGTTTCTTTTGCCTGTTAAAGTAGGAAAAACTTCTTTGAAAAAATATATTCACATTAGATCTCCCAACACTACAACGCACGTGATATCAAGAGATATCTTGCGATAAATGAAAGATAAAGGACCGCTGACTAAACGGATAGACAGTCTATCCTTCTGGCGTCAGGTCAGTTAGGTGGCATCTTTCCGTTACTGCTTTCGCAAGATATCTGCTTAGTTGTCATTTAATTCTAGTGCAATATTGATCTGTGTTTTTTATTTACGTCTCGTTCAGTGTTCAGTGAAAATAGCGACTAAACGTAAGTCAGTGACAGTGACATTGGAACAAAAACTCCAATCTTTGTTTCGTATTGATGGAGGTGAATCGCATACTAAAATTGCAAAAGAGTTAGGCGTGGGAAAACAAACTGTTTCCGATCGGAAAAAAGTAACAGGAAATTGAAGATTTTTGTGCAAAAATTGTTAGTAAAGACATTTTAGGCGGCAGAAGCAAAAAACCAAAAAATTAAACCCTAGATGATGCTTTGTATGTATGGTTTTGCCAACAACGGGACAGGGTGTTCCATTATCGGGTGTAAATTTGCAAAGATCGCGCTGAAACTGAATGAAAAGTTAAAAGGAGACCCTAATTTTAATGCCTGTGTGGATTGGCTATCACGGTATAAGGAACGACACGGCATCCTCTCAACTCGGAATAAGTGGTGAAATTTTGTCAGGTGACAGTGATGCCAGTGAAAATTCCAAAGACAAATTTGGCAAGTTTCTCAGAGATGAAAACTTACAACCTTGTCAGGTGTTCAACGCTGACGAAACCGGATTAAATTATAAAATGTTCCCAAAAAAAAACTTTAGCTTCCAAATTAGATTCAGTAGCAAAAGGCCATTAAGTTAAGAAAGATCGTATGGCTTTGTTGCCCTGCAGTAATGCTCCTGGCGATCTAAGATTTCCACTTTTGATGATAGGGAAATCCGCAAAGCCGAGGGTTTTTAAAAATGTAAATTTAAGTGTTCTACCGGCCCAATACAAGTTCCAAAAATCAGCGTGGATGAACAGTCAAATTTTTAAGGACTGGTTTTTTGAAAACTTTGTTCCAACAACAGACAAGTTTTTAAAAGAGAAAAAACTCACTTGAAAAGCGGCTTTACTAATTGATAATGCCCCATGCCACCCAAATGAAGAACAATTGCGTCATGGTGACATTTTTGTTAAATTTCTTTCTCCTAACGTCACGGCTCTCATTCAGCCGATGGACCAAGGCGTGATAGAGGCGATAAAACTGCGATATAGGAAAAAGTTAATTTTATCGCTTTTGGAACAAAAACAAGCAGATCCAGCTACACAATTTATTGAAATTCTTAAAAAAGTGACTATAAAGGATGTCATTTATATGGCTGCAGACCTACTAATGACGACGCCGAATTTGTTCAGATTTTTCAACAATTGGAGGGTTGTGCCAAGTTGAAAGACACTGATATTTCCGAGTGGATTATCAGTGATAATGACATTGGTCATCAAGTGCTCAACGAGGACGAAATCGTCGCTGTGTGCATTGCAAACGCAGAAAATGACAGCTCGGAAGAGAAAGACTACACAGACGAACCGGTCAGCCCAACTCATGATGGGGCGGCTGCAATGCTGGAGGGGTTGATAGCCTACTTTGAGAAACAAAGTGCGGAGCTACTGACCTTGAAACGCCTACGAGATCTTACTGTGAAACGACGCCATTTATCGTTAAAACAAAAGAACTTACAGACTTTTTTCACTAAGTTTTTTAAAGTTTATTTTTGTTTCAGTTTCATTTTTGTTTGAGTTTTTTGTGCGTTTATACAGTATAGTGTAAATAACTTTATGTGAATACATTTATTCAACGAGAAAGATGCTTTGATATTTATTCATGTCATACCTTTTCTGTTACAATTACAGTATTTTTTGCTAAATAAGCTATGAAATACTGTACTGTATAGCTATAATTAGGCCTCAATTTTACTAAAACTACAATTTCAATGTTTCCCCAACTAAAACACATATTGTATGCATTTGTCTGGCTTTTTTCCGTCTAATCCGGACTTTCGTTGATCCGGACAGGGTCCGGTCCCATCAAGTCCGGATTAGTGAGACTGTACTGTAATCATCTTCAGAGGTATTTTTACAAATAACTCACTCAAAATCGAAATGTACATAAGGTCAAATAAAATTTGTTGAATTTGTGGTGAGAGGTTGTTTTAATTAATATAAACATTTACGCCACAGTTGCTTCAAGTTGTTGTTACCCTTCATGGACTTTTACATGTAAATGAGAAGACACTTTAGATTAAATTCAGAGAAATCGTTTTACTGTCTGCCAATTGAGAGTGTCTGTTCTAATTGTTAAACAGAGCTTCTGTTTGTTTAGTTTTAAAGCTCTCTTCATGTCTACCACCCTGTTTTAATGGTTTAATCTTCCTCTTTGTCAGATGTATGAAGCTACAATCACAATTAAATATGTACTGTTTGAATATAATGAAGTAAGAGATTTACAACAGATTAACCCTTGAACAAGTTAAAAGTTTTTCAAATTCTATTTTAAAATATAGCGATCTTTTCTTCTGTCAACTCATTCCTTTCCACCTCTTTTTGTACCTTCATTACTGTAATTTTGTTGTTTTTTTAGTTTATTTTGATAATTGTAATTTTTTGCATTATATTTCTATTTTTGAATCTGTCAGCATGCGATTTCTGCTCATATTAAATATTTAATACACTAATGAAATCTGAAAGTGATGTAAATTACTTTACAATTAATTGGTCAAACAGTGAAATAACAGAGAATTAAATAAAATTTCATCCATTTTTTATAGGTTAATTTGAGGCTGGAAACCTTGGAAGATATTTTGGTAAATGTAAAAAAGGTAGTTTATAGAGTGTTGAGACCGTTAGTAGCTCAGTGGTGTCCATTTAGATGGTCCCTATTACAGTCATCACTGGTTGTAGTATAGATGACCTATATTATGCAACATTTTAGCAGCATCACATTGTCATAAAAAGAATTAAGTTAATAACATTTTGAAATAAATTTTTATACAGATTTTTATAATTTCTATTTTAAATTTATTAGTTATAAGTGTATTCAATTATAAAGATAACTGTTAATTACTAAATAATAACAAACACCAACACAATCAATAATTTATTCCTTAAAAGCTTTTTAATAAAGAAATCCATCATTATGAGTGAGTGTAGCTAATACAGTATCTAATACAGTAAACTATAAGTTATAAATTATTGATTATGGGTTGATGTTTGCTATTATTATTTAATTATTTTCTATGCTAACAAGTAAACTCAAAATTTTGTATGTATAACTACAGTAAACTCTCGATTATCCGTGTGTGGATTAACCGATTTGCGGATTATCTGGGGTCTGCTATTGTTTTACAAATATACAATTTTTATTCCAATCAGATTCATGTGTTTAAATTTCCAAACGGTGAATTACGACGTAAATACATATAAGGCTTAATAGAAGTTAAGATGAAGGGACTAGATATGTAAATATGTACATACTAATTTTTACATTGAAAGGGAAGCATCCCGACACAGGCCAGCGAAATAAAAGGGGCGAGCATGGTGGCTATTAACACGTTTAGCATGGCGAGCGCCCCAGCACGTTTTGGGTTCCCTTGCGACTCACTGAGGGCATGCCGGTGTGCTCTCCTCTTCTCTTCTGAAGGACGGCGAGCACTCCAGCAAGCTCACTCTCAGTCTAATTGAAACTTCTCTGGTGTCACTAAATGTCTGTATAAAGGTTTGATTTTTTCATCAGAACAGTTTGGAGAACATTGTGCCTGAGTCGTTTTTAAATCCGACCATCGCAAATTAATTTTTTGGAGATTCAAATATTGGGTAAGTTATTAGTGCTATAAGTCTCTTATTTTTGTATTTTTATACCATTTTGACGTTTACAATGTTTTATAATTGCATTTTCGTAAAGACTTATTTTTTCCCAAAAAGTGGTGGTTTATTTTTATTCTAATGTTTTTGAATAAACGTATTATTTTGTGCATTTGTTATTAAATTTTATATTTGTGTATATTTTCTTATGCACAAAAACATTTTAATCTCTGCAATAAATAAATAAATATAGAACATTTGTTTATTTTAATTAAAATTATTATTATATTTATACGATTTATTTCAGAATATTGCTCCGCTTGCCCCGAGGAGCCTCCCCTTTGCATTCAACAATGCTTCAGGGAGTTTCATGAAAAGTTTTAATTAGGTTTAATTTTTTTATTTTATTGTTTTTTTTTAATCACAACGCGGCACAATATCCGGTAAAAACAACGATTATAAAAATAAACTAAGCTTTCTCAAATAACGCAAGGATAAACGATAACTGTCCTGTTAGAGTGAATGAACCAACTCGATGACGATATAGAAGATGAGGAGGCTAAGATCAGCTATGACACTGCGTTGAGGTCCTTATTCAGTACGTAGAGGAGAAAGACGGCTCTTCACTGTGCGACAAAATGGTTCTCAAGAAACTCAGATTGCACATTAAAGCTAAATCAATGCTCACAAAAAAAAACAGACGAAAGTGACAGATTTTTTTGTTAAAAAGTGAAAGTATTATGTGTAAAGGAAATTAAATATGTACATACATACTTACTTTTGACATATACTTATTGTACGTATTGTAAATAATTAGACATATAAATGTACATGTTATAATCCGTCAAATACATCGACATTTTAAATTATTTTCTGTATTTATTTTGTCCTCTGAAGAATATTTGTGAATTGCATTAACCGGGGTCATTATTTGTGTAACTTATGGTATAATAACCGATTATCGATTGTTTTGCATATTCTTTGTTCATAGCGGATTATCCGGGGAATTCGGTTATACGGCGTTGCCGGGCCACCCTATTCCACGGATAATCGGGAGTTTACTGTATTAACAAAATGTCCTAGATATCTGATTTTTTACAAAATTATTAAAGATGACAAATAAATGGAAACCAGTTGATATCAGTTTTTACACATCTAATTTTAAACAATCATATCAGATTGATAATATACAATTTTCTCATAACCATTGTATGCTTGAAAAGCCAATTTTGTATTTTTTAGTGTTGAATATTTTTGTGTAATAATTTTGAAACAAGTTATTTTGATGTATGAAACAATCCTTATTTTTCAGAAATGATTATGAAGTTTCTTGCAAAGAACTGGATGATCTGGTTGAGATTACTCGGAAAGTGAAAGGCGTATTAGGTAGTCGTATGACAGGCGGAGGATTTGGAGGCTGTACAGTAACACTGGTAACTACATAATTTTTTGTTATGGTTTTACATTAAAATTAAATTATTGTTGTTTTCGTGTCCATGGAGTTGTAGATCATATAAAAAATTTGGACGATAGCAGCCACCAACTATTTTACAGATCCTGTGAACAAACAGGTAAAAGTCCAAACTTTTTGAGGCTCTGGCAACCCTTCCGTCTTGGAAAATGCAATATCAAATATAAATAGAATCTTTTGTTAGAGGCTATACTATGCCTAATATAGAATGCTAGGAAACCTCTTGTGGCTATATTTCACCAACATTCATTAATCATTCTAAGACTTAGTCTTAGTCATACAATACTAAGTATGACTGGAATTGACTTTTAGCCAATTTGAAATTACTTGAATTTTTTAAATTTAAGATTTGGATCATAGAAAATTTTTATAAACTAAAGTATGTATAAGGTTAGAATTCTTTTAACAAAATTCGAGACAAAAAATGTAATATAATTGCAACATACAAAGGTTAACAACACAATGATCCTCTTTAGCCTTCTAAAATGTAACTATATGAATATTCTATTATAATTAACAATTAAAATTTTAAATATCTAGCCTCAAAATAAAAATAACTAATTATAAAAACCTTGTAGGATTAATACTAATGAAAAGTGTAAAATAACCCTATTTCAATGGAAAATACAATATTTACATTATACACATACTCATAAAGATAACAACAGGTATAAACAGATCTTCATTAATCAGGATCCATTAACCGTTATTGCCACATTTCAAAAGTTTATACTTGCCTTTATTGAATATTCTTACGCAATATAATATTAATCTAATTTTTAGCAATAATAATAAAAGGAATTTTGTAAAATTGGGAAAAGACCTAGCTCAGAAAGATGAAACACAAAATGTGGTGTGCAAGAGTGGGCTGTTCTGATCGTCACATATATTGGACAAACCAAACAAAAACTTGAAGAATATTTTAAAATGATTATAAGTGTGACTTAAAAAAATGTAAGAACTAAAATAAAAAACTTGCCAAATATTTGATATTGGAAAATCACAAAATTAATTGGCAAGATATAAAAAATTTTGGTATACTAGAGTATAAAAAACTGTTACTTTCTGAAATGGTGTATATTGTTATATGGAAACACCTTCAAATCTATTATTGACACAGTTCATTTGCAACTCCAATATAATTAATTATAATGAATAGAAGTAATCAAGTAGAGTTTTAGCAATGAAATACGTTTAATTTATGTTTTATAATTAATTACTGTAATTTTTATATTAATTGATTTCATCTTCACATGAGCTACTAGTTTTTAACTAAAAACGCTTGTAAATATATTTGCCTATAGTAAGACTTCTTTTTATAATTGTTGAGGATGGTCTTTTCGGGAGATGTACCCCATTGTCAACTCAGACTGTAACTGACCACAAGGTTTTTGTAGGTTAGGGTGGGGGTATTAGGGTGAGGATGTAGGTGTATTTTGGTAAGTATTTGGGGTTATGATGTCAAAAAGTGTATGTGAATTATATATAATGTAATTGGGTTTTGAGCATATGAGTAGAGTGTAGTCAGAAATGTTTGTGTATCTCATTGTTTGTTTACATCTTAAGTTATTTTTGTTTTGTTTGTGTAGAATTTGTAGGTTAGATGTTATGTTTGTGTAAATATGGTTTGTGGATATGAGATGTTTGGCAAAGTTTAATTGGGTGTTTTTGTTTGTGAGTGATTGTATGTGTTCTTGGTAGCATGTGTAAAATGACCTCCCTGTCTGGCCAATATAAAAAATGTAAGTTGGTTTGTAAACACCAGAGGATTACTTGTTTCGTTGGATTTTCAATTTGTTGGTTCTATTTCATGCAGATGTTATATGAATTTGTAAGTAATATTGAAGAATGTTAAATTTAGCAAAATGTATGTATATGCTAAATTTGATTGGATATTGTGTTGTCGGTAGGGTAGAGATTGACTTAAGTAACACAAGAGATGCAGACCCTTCTTATTACCACCTTCACTGCAGAATTTATTAAAAGAAGGGCATGAACCAAAGTGTAATTCTTTGAGAAAGTAGAAGATTAAAAAAATTTATAAAATTAAATACAATTACTTAGCTAATTGTATGTATATATATATATATATATACATATATATATATATATATATATATATATATATATATATATATATTGTAATGTTTTTTATAAAACGCAATACAACTATGTTTATTATTATTAAATGAAGATATATTATTTCTAGTTAAAACAAAAACAACTACTCAGGAACAATTCATAATTCTTTATTATAACATTTCTTATTTCAACATTTAAAACAATACACACAAAACAAAAATTTATAACTTAACAAGTTTTAACAAACTCGGTTTAACTCTTATTTCTTTTGATTTTATAGTTACACAATTTTAATACCCTTGGCTATTTTTACGATCTCTTACAATCTCGGGGTTTATAGTATGGGCTATATTTTTACTCCTTTTGTTAATTAAATAAATTTTGAAAAACAATATTAAATTTTGAAATTAGTTTTAATAAATATTTTCCCGATTGAAAAACTTTAATTTGGAATAAGCACAAAGGCGAAACTATTTGAACTGGATTAAGTTTTTATTACTATTAATCACAAGATATTCTAATGTACAAAATTAAACTTCCCTATTATCCTAAGAGTCCACTAAAGTTTATTTTTTTATATCGCTATGTACTTAACTTATCAAATAACGGCGAATGGCTGCTTGCTCACACGTAGAATTCCGTTCTCTTTAAATTTCACTTTTTTACACACTTAAATTCGTTTTAGTTCTTTCAAATTATATTTTCACTGTACTATATCTTTTAATTTTCTTATTCCTGTTTAATCTGGCCAAGTTTCCTCACAAAACTGTATAATTTTGACGAAGTTTCTAATAAATAGAATTTTGACTGCACAGGGCAGGTCCGTTTCCGCGGCGTCACCACGCCAGAACCGACTCTAACTACGCGTCCTTAGATTTTCTTTTAAAATGTTACAAATATGGCGGCCTCCTTCTTCTTAAAAAAAACATATGGATTATAATTTAGTTCAATTTCTTCTCACTATAGTCGACTGCACACTTGACCTATTTCTTTACTTTCACATCTGTTTTTACAGCTGATGCAATAACGCGATTGTTTACAATGGCGTTTTAATTTGGTTAAACTTTAGTTGAAACTTACTGTTTCAATTTTCCGATCCTTAACAAACCTTCCAGTGTTTATTTAATTACTATTATTAGTGTGTGAAGTGTCTTTGTGTTTTACTTTTGTAATATTTCGAAATGTGTGTGTTTTGACTGGACTTTTCCAAACATAACCTTACATTGTTTACAATCGTTTTTCACTTTTTCCTTCAAGTAATTACTTCTGCCCTATTTTACTAATATTTACAATTTTGTTTAACATATAACTATTATTAGATTATCTTGTTTTAAATTTTATTTGATACAACAAATTTCTTTATGTATTTACAGTTCAAATATCTTATTTACTAATCTAGGCTTTTACCTAAATTTAGTTTCAATTTTAACCTAACCAATCTTTTAATGAATTTCTTTTTAAATTTTGTGTGAGTTATTTCTAATATATTCTTCCAATTCTTAAATAATATTATATAGCCCATTCTATAAATGTTACAATGTCCCCTAATTTAATTTAAATAAAAAAAATATTACTAATATCTACATTACACATTCTTTACATTCTACAAGCTTATTTAAATATACATATTTTTTTTTAAAATTAAATTTAAATTAACATTTATTTCCTAATTGTACATTTTATTTAATAACTAATTGAACACATTTTTTATTGAGTAAGTACCTCAACACTTTGGCTAACTTACCGTCCATTGTCTTTACTACTTTTAGAATTGTCCACTTAAAAGTCATTTATACTTTCATCTGTCCACTTTCGTCCATCTATACTTAATTCTACGACACAATTTTTATCTTAATTCTTTAACAATCAAATACTGAGCTGAAAACTTCAAGCTACACATTACTTAACTTATCTTCTAACAATACAATATACTTATAACTAACATTCAATCAACAATTCTTTAACAATTCTAACATATCGTAACAATAAATCATGTTCTGGTATTTACCATTCCTTCCATAATTATATATTTTTTTTTCATTTATTACAATTGGAATCCTTCCAATCATAAGTCTGATTCAATATTTATTTAACATATATTCTCTGATACCGTGTCTTTAAATCCCAGCCTATCCGAGTCATAGTATGTCTAGATTTGGTCAAATTGGTTATAACATTTCTCTTTCTCTTATTTCTGTTTATTCCTTGTTTATTATTTATCTCATATTTATTTTGCTTTTAGCTTTATCTAACTCTCAGTTCTAAGTTAGTATTTTATCTCCCCTTCCAATCTCACATCCAGTTCAATTATTTTCTTATATCATTTCAGTTTATTTTGTATGAAGTTTAACATCTAATATTTTTAAAGGTTGCAATCCCATATCCTCTATTTGATCATATCTATAGCTCCTTCGATTACACTGTCCCTATATCAATGAATATAAATTTTGTTTTAATACTTATATATATCAACGCAGATTCTCCCTTACAATACGACGAAGTTTAAATACACAATTACCATATTTTTATTACAACGATGCTTTAATATTTATTATCATAGATTCATATTTCTTTTATAATATATACGACGAAGTTCCATTATTTATCAACGCAGATTCTCCATTACAATACGACGAAGTTTAAATACACAATTACCATATTTTATTTATTACAACGATGCTTCAATATTTATTAACATAGATTTATATTTATCTTTATTCATTATTCGACGAAGTTTCTAATAAATTATCGTAGATATAGTTACCATCCCTTAAACTTATCTCCTGCTAACGTTTTCTTATACACATAATCACCTAGAGTTTATTCATATTGCTTCCTTTACCTATATTTAATATCTCCCTTCCTATTTTATTTTTATTTTCCTTTTCCAGTTCTCCTGGATACATGTCATATTATTGCCTGTGTCTATTAATGCCTGTAAACTTGTTTCCTCTATTTAATTTCTATTCCTGGGTTTCTGATTGTCTTAGTTTTCCGATTGACTGTGGGCACCATGCTCTTTTCTTGTCCCCACGCCTGTCCTTGCCTTAACACCGTTTACATCTCCATTGTATCTCTCATCTGCTTCATAAGTTCTATTTTCTCTGTTATTCTCATATTTAAATTCCATCTCCCATTTTCCAAACTCGAGTTGTGCCTCCACATTCATTAACATATCCGTACCTCTGATAAATTTTCTCAATAAGCCTTGTACCACTAAGCCTTGAGACGGATATTTAACTCCTCCTATTTCTCCTATCACCATTTTCATTTTATTAATCTTTTCAATTTTCTTATTAGTTGTGGTTTGAATGGTTAAATTTTTTATTTGCCATATTTCTGATTTTCCCATTTTATTTCTATCTCCTAACCTTCCTTGCTCTCCTAATATTTTCTCCCTTACCTCTTCGACTTTCCTTAAACGCTCATCTGTTATCTTTCTTTCTCCTATCACCTTTAATTTTAACTCTCCTAACTCTTCTGTGTTTTTCTTTGTTATATTTTCTACCTTCTCTATCTCTTTTTTATTAATTTCTACCACATCAGCTATTATTTCTTTTGTTTCCTCAAAATTTTCCTTAATCTCCTCCTCTAATTCTCTATCTTTTTCCTCTATGTCTCTTCTCACATCCTCTATTTCAGTATTATCCTCTGTCCTCATATCCTCTATCATTTTCCTATTTTCCTTCCTTATTTCCTCTTTTATGGATTTCAAATCCTCCTTCATCCCTCTCATTTCGTCTCTATTTTCCTTTAATTTTTTGTTTATTTCCCTCATATCCTCACTGATATCTTTCATTACCCCTTTTATTTCATCTATCTTATCTAATTGTCTATTTATATCCTCTCTTCCTTTTTTACTCATTTCCATGAGAGTTCTCATCATCTCCCTTAAATCTTCATTCTCATAATTTCCCCGTTTTTTTTGTTGGGTTTGCATAGGTGGTAGTCCCCTAGCTTCTTCTACCTCAATGTTTCCTATTGGCATATCTGTGCCTTCCAATTCTATTTCTTTCATTTCTAAAATTGTCCCTTTTTCCTGGTCCCCTACAACTACCAGCTCGCCTATAATATTTTCTTCTCTTTTTTTTTTTATCTGTAAGTAACTTATTATACAAACATAAACAATTTTTATATATACTATAAACCTAGCCTTGATTCTATTCAACTCAGTGTTTAATTTTACAAAATTTTGTCTAAATCTATTTCCAGTTCAAATGTTTTTCATATAAAAAGTTCTAAATTAATTTTGTTTCAAAATCTCTCTAAATAAACTTTATCTCTTATTATATCGAGCTCCCACGTTGTTGCGCCAATTATAACATAATTTCCTAAAGACGCTACACAACGGGGTTTTACTATTAAATATTTAAATGAATAATTAATTCTTTATTATTATTTTTCTAATAATCGTACCCCACGTTGGTGTGCCAAATGTAATTTTTTATAAAACAGACGCAACGTGGTTTTATTATTATTGATTTTATTGAATGATATTTAATTTCTATTTAAAACACAAACAACTCAGGAACAATTCATTAACATTTATTATAACATTTCTTATTTCAACATTTAAAACAATACACACAAAACAAAAATTTATAACTTAACAAGTTTTAACAAACTCGGTTTAACTCTTATTTCTTTTGATTTTATAGTTACACAATTTTAATACCCTTGGCTAATTTTACGATCTCTTACAATCTCGGGGTTTATAGTATGGGCTATATTTTTACTCCTTTTGTTAATTAAATAAATTTTGAAAAACAATATTAAATTTTGAAATTAGTTTTAATAAATATTTTCCCGATTGAAAAACTTTAATTTGGAATAAGCACAAAGGCGAAACTATTTGAACTGGATTAAGTTTTTATTACTATTAATCACAAGATATTCTAATGTACAAAATTAAACTTCCCTATTATCCTAAGAGTCCACTAAAGTTTATTTTTTTATATCGCTATGTACTTAACTTATCAAATAACGGCGAATGGCTGCTTGCTCACACGTAGAATTCCGTTCTCTTTAAATTTCACTTTTTTACACACTTAAATTCGTTTTAGTTCTTTCAAATTATATTTTCACTGTACTATATCTTTTAATTTTCTTATTCCTGTTTAATCTGGCCAAGTTTCCTCACAAAACTGTATAATTTTGACGAAGTTTCTAATAAATAGAATTTTGACTGCACAGGGCAGGTCCGTTTCCGCGGCGTCACCACGCCAGAACCGACTCTAACTACGCGTCCTTAGATTTTCTTTTAAAATGTTACAAATATGGCGGCCTCCTTCTTCTTAAAAAAAACATATGGATTATAATTTAGTTCAATTTCTTCTCACTATAGTCGACTGCACACTTGACCTATTTCTTTACTTTCACATCTGTTTTTACAGCTGATGCAATAACACGATTGTTTACAATGGCGTTTTAATTTGGTTAAACTTTAGTTGAAACTTACTGTTTCAATTTTCCGATCCTTAACAAACCTTCCAGTGTTTATTTAATTACTATTATTAGTGTGTGAAGTGTCTTTGTGTTTTACTTTTGTAATATTTCGAAATGTGTGTGTTTTGACTGGACTTTTCCAAACATAACCTTACATTGTTTACAATCGTTTTTCACTTTTTCCTTCAAGTAATTACTTCTGCCCTATTTTACTAATATTTACAATTTTGTTTAACATATAACTATTATTAGATTATCTTGTTTTAAATTTTATTTGATACAACAAATTTCTTTATGTATTTACAGTTCAA
Source organism: Prosapia bicincta (assembly GCA_036971475.1). Classification (NCBI taxonomy): domain Eukaryota; kingdom Metazoa; phylum Arthropoda; class Insecta; order Hemiptera; family Cercopidae; genus Prosapia; species Prosapia bicincta. The sequence goes on along the minus strand of JBAIZL010000001.1, from coordinate 13,820,118 downwards.
ATATCTTATTTACTAATCTAGGCTTTTACCTAAATTTAGTTTCAATTTTAACCTAACCAATCTTTTAATGAATTTCTTTTTAAATTTTGTGTGAGTTATTTCTAATATATTCTTCCAATTCTTAAATAATATTATATAGCCCATTCTATAAATGTTACAATATATATATATATATATATATATATATATATATATATATATATATATATATATATATATGAAGTTAATATATTACTATTGTAGTAATTTTATCCACCATTAAGTGCAATGATTTTACCTTGTGTGATGAGGCACCTTTCAGTCACTTGACCATTGTCGAATCACTGATATTTTTCTGGTGATGACTCAGAAAGATATCAGTGATTCGACAATGGTCAAGTGACCGAAAGGTGCCTCATCACACAAGGTAAAATCATTGCACTTAATGGTGTATAAAATTACTACAATAGTAATATATTAACTTCATAAAGTCAGTGCAACGGAAAAACAATGGATAACGTAAAATATCAAGTATATATATATATATATATATATATATATATATATATATATATATATATATATATATATATATAGTATATAATATATATATATATATATATATATATATATATATATATATATAGTATATAATATATATATATAGTATATAATATATATATATATATATATATATATATATATATATATATATATATATATATATATATTAGGTTAGTTCTGGTAGAGCTTAAAGCTTATTTAGGAATTTTTGGACTAGATAAGAGACTGATAGGCTTACCTAGTGGCAATAGTCCTAAACTGCAATCTCTTGGAAATAAATAAATAGATAATGATCTTTATCTATAAAAAAAAGAGACTGAAGTGAACCACAGAAGTGTATAAATATCCAAATGTCACAAATTTATAGTTTATGATATAGTACTTTATGTTATTTGTATAAATATTGATGAATTGAAACCAGATATTAATAGTCTGTCAGAAGGAAGGTGAATGGAGTTGTTAAAAATGGTAGATGTTAGGGGGAAGGTAAAAGGAGTTATCTGATGTTGAGGTTAGGAGGCTCTCTAGATTTGGTGTACCACTGGTATAACAACTCCCATCGTCTCAATTCTGAAGGGTTGCAATCAGGGGGAGGGCCTTAATTATTTTGGTGATATAACAATCATTGAAAGATATGATGTTGTGACTAACAGCCTGTTGAGCAGTTGGCCTGTCTTATGTTCATGGTTCCAACGCCATGTCTGTGGCCATTTATTCTGCTCAGACCATCCGTGGTGAGGCCAATGTACTGTACCAGTCAAAATTTACATTGCAACTGGTATATTACATTTTTGGATGTACAAGCATAATGATCCTGAATCCCACTTTGATAATATCAATAAACATATGTCATCATCATCATTGATGCTACTACAAACATATAACTTTAATTAAAGAAGGGGAACTTAGCCTATCATATTTACCCTAACACAGTAGCCAGATCCAGTTCCAACTTTTATATAAATATGACAGGCTATTGTTCCACTTCTTTAGTTAAAGTTATATGTTTGTAGTAACATCACTGATTATGATGATGACATAAGTTCTCGAAAATGCATATGAAATTTAAGTTTTATAACTGTGAGTTGTGTATATTTATTTTGTTTATTGTTATATTTATACTAATCATGTACATACAAATTCAAAAACAAATTTAACAAAAATAAGCATGAATAAGAGAAGTAACTAATAACATAAAACGTTTTTTATAACTAAATAAATTGAATACTCAAAAAGTAAAAAAAATTAAAATAACAATCATAATAATTTGAAAATGAAAGTTCTTCAAAATAAGCAAGACAAAATAAAATTCAACAGAAAATTGTATATACAGTATAAGAATTATTATAATAGTGTACAGTTAAGCAACTAATGCATATATTTAATTGCAATTGTTTTTGCAATGTATTCATAATTTATTAAATAGGTTATCACTATTTATTAAATTGATAACGTTAATTTTAATCCTAATCTTAATTGTACCCGATATTTATTTTGTATCATTCACTAATGTCAGTTTTTATTAAACCAGCTTTACAAAAATCAACTCAATCAGATATATATTTCTCACTTCTGAGAAATCAGCTGATTTGTTGCATTACAGTTGAACTGAGGTTTATCATTGCATTTAAAAATAATTGATTAACCTTAACCTCATAAGTTTTAACAAATTTACTTTATTACTTATAAATAAATTTCACCTTATATATCTACAAAAGTCATATCACAAAGATTTAATTTAAATCCATTAAATATCTTAATAGTAAAATCAATAATGTTTAAAATCTGTATTTGTATATTGTTTATTAACCCTTTGATTAGCAACATGTGCCTGCCCTGATATGGCCCTTTGAAGCAACATATTTTTGAAAGATTTTTACTCTTTTTTTCCTAATTTTTTAAAATTATAGTTATATTTGTTATAATTTTTATTTATTTTTTTATTTTCATGTTAACCAAACTTTACCTTATGTTTACTGACAATTTCTTTGCTAAAAATTATCAGGTAATCTTTTTTTTTTTTGTAAAATACTTCTGTAAGCACATGAGAAAAACCATAGACTTTGGACACAAAAGAACTTCTTCACTATTCAATCGCCTATTCATTGTAAACTACCACACAAACTTCAAAAGCATTTGTAAATATGTGGAAAAACCCATATACTTTAGACTCAAAAGAATGGTGACAATGTACTCTGTGTAGTATTTATTGTGGAGATAGTTGCAAATAACCTAGAATACAGCACAATACACAGGAAAACAAATCGTGAATGTACAGCAATGCTAATCTGAGAGAAACGGTAGAATGTATATATACGGGAAAGCTCCCGCTGGCCAGTGTGTGATCTCATGTACTGTTAAGTGAAAATTAATCAAAGGGGTAAATAATGTGCAACAATTTTAAGTTGAGTTTACCAATGTACATGTCTCTAATATTTATATTGAACATGAACATTTTACCTAAGGAAGCAGACAGACTAAGAAACAGCCAGAAAATAAATGACTTGACAGACACACTAAAAAAATGTACACATTTTAAAACATAGTCTATTATTAAACATATCATTGTAAACTACAACTATTATTTGTAAACTACAAACATTTCATTGTATTGGTATGAAGTTACACAATAATGGCTAGAAGATTCTAAAAACACTATTACATGATAACAACAAGTGATAATATTGACATTATGTATAACGAAAATTTTTGTTTTTGTTACCTCCTTTAAATGAGAAAATTGTACACCTGTCTGATAACACAAATATCTAAAAACACGTAACCTTAATTATGTAAGTGCTTGCATACATAAAGGTAAAACATTAAATTTTTGTAATAGCTACGCATGATTTTTTAAAACACAGCAGAAATTGTATAATCTCACAATTTTTCTGTAAAACAGACCATTATTTTATGCAACAATAAATTATTAACTAAATAACACTTGTAAATGTGATACACTTTCCTATAGTAGCACTTACTTTTACAATTGTTGCAGGTTGTTTCGGGAGATGTGTCCCATTGTCAACGCAGGTTGACCGTTGAGAATTATGGTCTGAGTTGACAATGGGACACATCTTCCGAAACGGGAGCCCTCAACAATTATAAAAGTAAATGCTACTATAGGCAAGTGTAACACATTTACAAGTGTTTTTAGTTTGAGACTAGTAGCTCGTATGAAAATAGATGCAACAAATATAAAAAGGTTTGGTTATAAATGAAGTTATGTTTGTTAATGCTCAAGTCCACAAATATATATATTTATAAAAATAAATTATTTATTCTAGACAGTGAATATTATTTTATAATCACAAAAATTTATGAAGTCTTAAAAGAAAAGTTAATATGGATAATAAAATCAATAATTTAATTTTGTGTGTTTCTTATATATATATTATAGTAGTAATTTATTTTAATTTTTACTTAATTTTACCATAGTTATTTATTTTTAATAAATACAAAAAATATATACTTGATATATAATACTGCTAGGTGATAAACTCTACTTTAATTTGCCCTTTTAAAAATGTTTACAAAACAACTACAATATGATTACCTAGCTGAACTCAAGTCTTAATTAATGCTAATAATTAATAATACAATTTTATTATTTTTACTCTGGGTCGTTTAAAAGGTTACTGTAATCTGGATGATTCATTAATGACAATTTAATAAAAAGTTATTGATAAAACCTAATTATACTCTGAATATTTAAATTTTGAAAAACAGTTTGCGGGTTGACTGAAATTTTACTTGAATATGGCAATAAAATAATGTTTTAAATTTATATATGTGACTCACGGAACGTGCGTGGTTATCCTTGGACTTCCTTATGGTTGGGATGATGGTATTTCCTGGACGCGCCTTCTCGCTCACTGCAAATCGAAGATTCGTCGGCCGTTCCTTGACTCTCTTCTCTGCACTACTTTCTTTATACTTTGATTCTTGTAATAAGTTTTTTTTGTTATTCTAAAAATTTCCTTTTCCCTAGTAAATTTATCCCTTAGTTACTCGTCCTACCACACTCGTTCCCTTCAACCCAGTTGCCATACTCAAACGCCCTAACACTGTCGATTTTCGGAATCAAGTGCTAATTTGTATATCAAAAAATTTTACATTTGCGACAAACACTTATAATCATATTTATGGTTAGTTCTATTACTCTACTAACCCTAAGACTATTGTAGAAGTATTTAAATTAAACCTGGACTACAGCTGCATTAGGAGGAAATAATACATTCACCCATTTTATATGCAATAACAAGTGATATGAAAATCTGTTTTCTTAATTTTAGGAAGTACTGTAGCACAAGTATTCAATTTATAACTTTCTGTATAAGAAAGAAATAAGTTAATCTATTGTACTCATATTTTATTTACAATAATAAATGACATGAAACCTGTCAGATGTTTGAAACAATTGTCTAAGTTTGATGTTTATAATTTGTGTCTATGTTGTTTTGAATATCAAACTAAATAACTTAATTCTGTTTAATGGGATCGACATAATACTTGTGGCATAGAACTGCCTTCTATATTAAAGACATTGCCATCTTTGGCATAGTACTGTGATCTGTCTACATAATCTATTTAATCTTTTGTAACATATTTTGGTATAAAACTATATTCTGATTGGTTGAGAAATTAATAATTAGTGTAAGAGGGTGTTTCTATGTTTAATTTTCTATTAAGTCTTTAGGTTTACGTTGCCAATGTGAATTTATCGTGTAGAATTACATGTTTTGTGCGTGGCTAGTATATATCACTGTATGTAATGTTTCTTTAAAGGTTAAACAAACTTAAAATAAACTTTAGTGTTGGTACATATGAAGAGATAAACATGATTTTGTACAGTATATATCAATTTCCGTAAATTAATTTTTGTTTCTCACTTTTTCTGAGGCCTTTCTACATCTCCAGATAAGAGTTTGTTTACAATAAACTTGAGTTTCAGGTTCATTACAAATATCATGCCTATAAAACGAAAAAAACAAATTGATTGTTTATTAATGTATACAGAATATACAGTTACTGGAATGATTGAGTTTTTATTAACCCGGCATAGGCCGCGTCACGGTATTTTCTACCGGGCCTTCACCATTTTCTTAATATCTCGAACTGCCGATTTTTGTAAGCTTCCACCCCCTCAGTACCTTCAAATAGACTCGTCCACTATCAATGCTGTGTTTTCGCTATCACCAACAAGTGTCTTAGTGTAGCAGCCTAAAGAAAAGCCAGTGTGGAAACCACCGTGCGCGACCCCTCGCATGTGCCAAAGTGACATAATTTTTAATTTCACTTTTGTGTTATTGATCGTTTAGTGCGTTGCGTGTCATATTTATTGTGTTACTATGCAATATGAATCAAGCAGAGGAAGAAATACTTGCCAGACTGTTAGATAGCGTGGAAAGGGAAGAAAGGCGTGAGGAAGAAAGGATTGCAAATCCTGTTAGTGTTGAAAGACAACTTTTTCATGAAAAGAAACATTGAAGAGATGCTAGACCTACAGCCGAAGGGGCGAAATATTGGAAAAGATACACGTGAAGGATGATGTGGTCTATGCAACTAGAGACAAAACAGGAAATAAAAAACTCGGTGCAACAGCTGCGTTAGATTCATCTGCAGGGAACACACTGTACCTTCTTGTCAAGACTGCCACCCAAGGGCATCAATCGGATGAGGAACTGTAAGGAATTTCATTGCTATAACCCTCAGGTGCTTAGACATATTGTATGTCATTTTTGTTTAAAATTATAAATGTTTACAGTTTCATTTCATCACTATAACTGTGATATTATGATAAATTTACCTAAACTTTCAACACATTATGATTCAAAATTGGTTCTTTTACTTTACAGCTATTGTAAACATCCAGTACATTTTCTTATTCAGAAATTAGTTTTCTTTCAGAATTTATTATTAAACATAAGTATTTGTAAAATAATTGTTATGTTATTACAACTTATCTAAAGTGTTGTATTTTGTTCAAAAAATAAATTTGTTAAATCTTAAAATATTATTTAAAATTAATTAATTCATTATTGTCACAATTAAAACCAATAGAACTTGAGTAAATACATTATACTTAATTATGATGTTTGTATTTTTAAAATAAAATATTGTTCAGTATTTTTTTTCGTATCAATAGAATGACCTGGTCGAATCCACCATGTGCGACCCCTCACGTTTTATTTTTCACGCGACCTCTGCCGGGTTAATATACATAGCCTATACAGTTATTGTTAAAATGCCAATGCTGGGTTTAATAGGATTTAAGGTAATAAATGTTTGTTCCATGCACATTTTTCTAAGACTTTTAACAGTTAGTTTACAGTCTACCATTTTTAATGTGTAATTTTCTTTTTAAATTATTCAGATTCAGTTGGAATAATGGAATATTTATTTTACTTGCAGGTAGAGAAATCAGCTGTTAACAATGTCATTGAAGAGGTTAAACGGAGTTATACTGGAAAACCATCCTTTTACATTGGTTCTCCTTCACATGGAGCAAAGAGTTTCCATATTTAGCTAAATATTAATTAAAAAAATAATAAACTAAAGATTACTAATAATAAAAATTATTTAAACATTTAGCTCTTTGTTAATTTAAATTTATAATTTTTGTTTATCCTTTAAAATTACATTGAGTGGTTAATAAAAACATTTATTCAGTTTAATTTGTAGCTGAATATACTTTTTTATTTCTAAAAAAATTGCTGTATTTTATAAATGTATTCATTGTTATGATTATATTTTTAATTATGTTTTGCTTTAAACATGTTGTTGGGGGGTTCATCCCTAGTTTAAGATAATATGACAAAATAAAATAAAAGCACAGTCTCTGACTGAATGACTACCTCACATAAGTGTGAGGAAACTTTAAAGGATGAGGAGTTTTAACAAAGTTCTAAATTTACTAACACACATATAGAATTACTTAATAATGTCGTATGATTGAAACATTGGATCAGGAGCTTAGGATACACACTTACTTGTGGTTCAAGTCCAGGTTTCACTGAAACACTCAATGATTGCTAATTAGCAGCTAATCGACAAGTTCTAGTGTCTCAAACAAAGGAAAGAAACAGAAGTACGATGTTTGTCTATATTTACTAAGTATATCACTTCTATACTCGGAGTCGGCGAAATAGTTGATCGAATAGGCACAGTTTGGAGATTAAACGTTACAAGACACTTTCAACTAACTGGATGAGGTTATTCCCTTGACTATTGTGTGACATGAAGGTGTTGCAGCCTGAGGTACTTCTTGCAGTTAGTTTCATTCAACAACTAATGAAGTTAAGCAAAGAGTTCAGTCATAAAAATGCTTCTGTTGTCTTTATGCTTGTCAGAGCTTGCTTTCATAAAACAATTTATCCCAGCTTTGCTTCCATAAAAGTGAAAAAAATATCTCTTCACATTTGAGGTAATAAAAAAGACAATATTATTCCATTAAGAAAAAAAGTTTACTTTATTATAAGTTATAGTCTTTACATTCTAATAATTTGCTCCTCCATAGGTACATTGTTTTCTATTGTTATAGTCCTATTGTATATGTATGTCAATTACCTTATTTTATTTGAATTGAATGTTTTAATTGATTAAAGACAATCTAATAATAATTTACTTTGATTTCAAAATTCAAATTGATTTTATCCAGGCACATTCTTGCTTGTTACATGCTGTAATTTCATAATAATTAAATAAATAGCGTCAACAATTTATTTTAATATACATAGTGCCATTTTTTTAAAAAAATTATTTATTTTAAAATATATTAAATTCAAATAATTTCAGAAAGAACTGATAATGGTTCCACCTAAGAAAACTGCCGGGTGACCTAATCACTGTATGAATCCTGATGGAGTAGTCACACAGAACTGGTATGAAACTTTTCCATCTGATCAATGCTTGCTTTTGGCCAAAATACGTTCCTAGGGAGTGGAAGGTAGCCGAAATTGCAGAGTGATTCTACTGATTCCAAAGCCAGGAAAAGCATTGAATGATAAAACATCCCATACTCCGATATGTTTGCTTCCAGTTATATCAAAGGCTTTTTTGAGAGACTGCTATAGAGCGATTCAAACTGACAATTTAAGAGCAGGATTTGGTTCTGAACCACCAATAAGACTTCAGGAGCAAGCACTCTATAATAGACCAGGCACAACAAATTGTGGAAGTAATACAGAAGACCTTGGAGACAAAGAAATTATATTCTGGCATCTTCAGAGGCCTTTGACAATACTAGCACATTGGCTTGCTGTTCAAAATTCATTATGTCCTTTCAGACGAATTTTGGCAAATACTTGAGTTTTATCATTTTTCCGTATTAAACGAGGCATGGAGTTCTTGATATTCAAGGACATGTTTGCTGGGGTGCTTCAGGCTAATGTCCTCTGCCCAGTGCTATCTTGTCCATAGTGTAAAATGAGGGAGATGAAACCGCTAAATTGCAGTATACACTGGACACCGTCAATGACTAGATCAGACAGTGATGCATTGAGATTTACAAAAACAAATCAGCTTGGTTATATTTACCAATAAAGCAAAGATCAAAACTGATCTCATAATCATAGGTCAGCAGAGACTTCATTCCCTTATAGTAGAGATGAAATATCCAGGTTTAAGATTGGACCTGGATATGCCATTGCAAGAAAAAAAGAGATGAACTGGAGATCCGGTACCGAAGTTTAGTGTAGCTAAAGCTTTATTTCGAGTTAAGCCTGTATAATAAATTGCTACTATACAATCAAGTGCTGAAGCATGTATGGACGCACGCATTGCCATTGTGGAAATGCACAAAGAGCAGTTATCAGCAAGTTATCAAGTGCTTCCAAAATAAAGTTTTACAAGCTGTAGTGAGGGTTTCTATAACATGTCTGCAACTCTGTGGAGGTAGCCTAGTAGGAATGTTTTAGTTGCCTTGCAGTTATTTTTTCCATCTATATATTTTCGTGTAAGCGTATCAATATCATTATTTATTATTATTATTATTAATCAGCTGTTAGCAAAATTGTTTACATAATTGATAACATAATTAAGATATTACTATTTTTAATGTTTTTTTATTGACTTATAAGATATTGTTCAAATAAATACTGGAAAGCATTTAATGCATTTACATTATTAATTCCCAAAAATGTGTACATTAAGAAACCTTATTAATTATTCATTTAGGGATTTTAATTAAATAATTTTGACTTCTATTAACATCCAACTGCCATGCTTGATTTGCCAATTTTACCTGTGCCATCTTGATTTTTGTTATACTGTGTTACTTTGTATCGGTTTGTTAGCAATTGATGTAAATATATTTACTAAAAGAAGAGACAGTAAATTTGAACCAAAAAGATCAGCAAAAAAACCCTTGTGATATTTTTATAAAATGTCTTGTCAATCGGATCAGATCGATAAACATTTACATCATTTTGGTTTCATATTATTTTATCAGTTGGTGAAGAATCAGGTGTTTTTTCATAACAATTGTTTGGGAAAAATAGTTTATCTTTTAATATCAGCTGTTTATCTTCTAATTGCAATAAGAACTTCAACAAAAAAATATTTGTCTTCTACCCAAAATTTTGAATTATGCAAGTTTGAATTAACTGTATTTAACAGTAAATGTTTGACATTTTAACCTTTCACTGGGTAAATGGACTATTTTTTAGTCCGTTTTTGGAAAATATCTTTCGACTCTGTTTTATGATGCAACTTTTCAGAAAAATTTTCTGCTGTATTAATAGCATTTATCAAGTGCAGTAAACTTGTTTTATTTATTAATAGTTATGTAATTTCGGTAAATGAAAAGGAACTTTGGTGGAATAATTTTGTCAAAAATCATTTAACAAAATTGTTAAACAGTAATTTTTTTCTTGATAAGAAATGTCAAATTCTTTCTTCTTGTGAATCAATAACACGACCAACAGTTTTATTATGAATAATGATTTTATTCAATGACTTACTTAATGTATTTTTTATAAAATTTTTTTTCCATGATTAGGCTATCCAGTACACAACGTTCTAAACTTTATTTTTTTTTTAGAAAGTCTACAATGCTTTCTTCACTTTCAGTTGCTTCTAAGAGAGATTGTAAAAGGTAACGTCCGTATTTTTTTTCATACATTCCAGAACACCCTGATATATTAGCTGGATTAAGCCGTAACATTTGCGGGTAGAAATAAAGCACGGATACCACCAGACCACAGTTAATCTCCATCGAGATGTGACGGTCTAATAGTAAGTAGTTTGAACTTCCTTTCAAATAGATAAAATAGTCTGAATAGAAATAGGCTCGAAAAATCGGGACTCAGAATTTTTGAGATTCTACTGTTCTTATTTTAACTTTAGGATGCAATTATACTTAGAAAAAAAATTAAACTTAATAAGAAAGAGTGGAGTTGTCTTGTTCAAGAGGCTACTGTTGACTTGAATTCAATTCTTGGAAACAGTTACTTGTTGGTTTGTGTCAACAATTCTTAAAAACAGTTAATTGTTGGCTTGTAGCAATAATTTTTAGAAACAGATTTGACTGTGTGAGAACTGAAGAAAATTACCACTATTTAGATTTTCTACAGTTGTAAGCTGCAATACCAGGAAAAAAGTTTCCTAATTTGACAAAAACAGCTGAACTCATGGACAACTGCCATCTGTCTAACTGTAAAGTCTGCAGCAGTGAGCGTGTTATATACAGAGTATATATGTGAGATTTTTCATTTATATTATATTCTCTAATAGTCCTTAATGTAGTACTAGTGTGTTTTATTACAGAAATTTACAAATACAGGTGGGTAGTGATGAATTTCATAGTGCGTTTTATTAAAGCGAAAAAAAAAACAAATTATAGCCAATTTGCAAAGAAAGAAATACAAGCAAGTCTTTGCTTTTGTAGAAGCTGAATGTAAAAATTGTTCTATTAAAAAAGGGCTTATAACTGAGGCTTAAAATTAATAAATATCTTTAAGATTTTTTCACCCTTTTCTAAAAAGGCGAGCTTTTGTAAAAAAACCATAACACATACATTGCCAACAGTTCAATATGTATGCTTATTTATAACGATTGAAAAATTATGGTAAATTATTGATTAACAACAAATCATTGGATTTAATATTTCAGATATTGTTTTTTGGTTAAGGATCTTAATATCTTCAGCAAACTGTATTTAATTAATGAGAAACTATTACAAACATTATTGTATCTTTTTTTATTAATCATATTATAATAGGAATAAGTAGTATTTCATCCACATCTAACTACTTAATGTTACAAGTTTATGTACAAGCTGCAGACATTTACAAAGATATTTCAAAATTGTATAAAACATTTCAAGAACTTTCCGAGAGGGTTTGTGAAGGCTGCTGGTGGGCTTGTGAAGGTTGCGGCTGTGTTGGCTTCGTGGAGGCAGTGCCCACAGCAACTAAATTGTTTCCAGGTAAATACTGAAGTGTAAGAATAGAACTACAGTTTGTTGAGTATTTTGAAGGTGCCTCAACATTTTCACTGAAAAAAAAAACAATATTCCTGTTCACTTATGTCTAGAAAACGAATTAAAAAATCCTTTACTCATCCACGACTTTATATTTTGAAAGAAAAAATATATTAATATTAAACAATAATATATTTTATTCTAAAACATAAATTAAATTACTTACTTAATATTTGATAATACCAATACAGTAAACTCCCGATTATCCGTGGAATAGGGTGGCCCGGCAAAGCCGGATAACGAATTCCCCGGATAATCCGCTATGAACAAAGAATACGCAAAACGAACGATCGATAATCGATTATTATACCATAAGTTACACAAATAATGACCCCGGTTAATGCAATTTACAAATAATCTTCAGAGGACAAAATAAATACAGAAAATAATTTAAAATGTCGATGTATTTGACGGATTATAACATGTACATTTATATGTCTATTTACAATACGTACATAAGTATATGTCAAAAGTAAGTATGTATGTACATATTTAATTTCCTTTACATGTAATACTTTCGCTTTTTAACAAAAAAATCTGTCACTTTCGTCTGTTTTTTTGTGAGCATTGATTTAGCTTTAATGTGCGATCTAAGTTCCTTGAGAACCATTTTTGTCGCACAGTGAAGAGTTGTCTCGCTCTAATTATTGTGTCCGTTGTTTTCATCTCAAAAATTTTATATCTACCATATACATGTTTATTTGGGACATTAAAACAGTGAATTAGACATTAAAATGTTGTTTTATTTATTGGTTTACAACAAAAAAAAGGAAATTTACATAAAATATCAACTAATACAAATGATAAAATACTGCATGACAAAAAATAAAATTTAATAAAAAAGACAGAGAAAAAAGAATAACACATAAAAATTCAAACCACCTACTACTTATTTTAGTATAATAACCACTCAACGTTCAACTAGGAATGTTTGTTTCTACTTGTGTCACAAAGCCAAAAAGATCAATAATGTATATGACAGACATGGATAATGCGTATGTCAGGTCCTAGACTATTTATAGCCGAGATTAGCTGACATTTGTTTACAATCTTATGATACACAATTAGGTTTTCGGACGTCCAAGCATTTTGTCATTGTCTCTTATATACAGTAGTCTGTTCCCAACTCGAGTTGGTTCATTCAGTCTAACAGGACAGTTATCGTTTATCCTTGCGTTATTTGAGAAAGCTTAGTTTATTCTCATGATCGTTGTTTTTACCGGATATTGTGCCGCGTTGAGTGGTTGAAAAAAAAACAATAATGAATCTTATTGGAATAAAAATTGGATATTTGTAAAACAATGGCAGACCCCGGATAATCCGCAAACCGGTTAATCCGCCCACGGATAATCGGGAGTTTACTTTATTATTAAATCATAGAAAACCCCTACTAAACAATAACGAAAATGACTGATATATAAAATTGTTAATTAATTCTCTAAACTCAATAACCAATGTAAAATTTGTTTTGATCAATTTAAAATTATTTTCAACTTAGTAAAATTAATTGTATGGTGAAAAATACTACTTTCTTATAATGCTTGGATAAATTAGTTTATTTTCAATGAGTTATTTTTTTGCAGTCCTTTGTTTTTAAAATGTGATATTTTACTTAGGAAAAATACACTGGTGTATTTAAAAATAGAAGATGAGTTAAAATAGGACAAGTACTTTTATACTTACATTACAGTGTTATACAACCATTTTCAAAATAAAAACTGTTTCCCCTGATTTGAATCGAGTATAGAAACTGCCATAGTTAAACCTAGACTGTAGATGTTACACTCTAACAACAAATTAAACGACTATGGAATTGTTATGATGTGAGTGTTTGCTCACCATTCAGCTAGTATTCAAGCCCTGACTTATTCCTAATAGCCAGTACTTAGCTTCAGCAGGTATGATTATTTTATGCAAATGAAATACTCAATGAATTACTTTTTAAAAAATACAAAGTTTCTATTAAGTTACAGGCCAAAAAATACACGTTTGCAAGCCTCCAGTCTAACGAAAGCTAAAAACCTTCTGAGCAATGAAACAACAGTATTACATAAGTCATCATACAACTGGTTTGGTAGAAGTTGTCTCCATGAAATCAATTATGGAACAGGGAAATGGCACATAGTACTTTTCCTGTGCATTATGCAACTTATGTTCACATAAAAGTATTAGCCGCTAGCTTTTTCCACATTAACGAAGCCAAGAAAATAACACCGTAATATTGGGCAAAATATTTTTGATTGTTTATAATTTAAAAGTTTTGTAACTGATTTCACCTACAATGTCTCACTGTCAATCAGCTTAAACAGAGCCATACCTTTATCTAGACAACTGATATCAATGTGTTGTAAAATGTTTTAAATTTTTATAGAGTTCTTAAAGAAAGGTTTATCATGAGAAATGTGAAAAAAATACAATTAATAACATTTGGAAAATGGTAATCCCTAGAACAATATTACAGTGAAAAATGCATCAGAAAATTTACTTTTACTAAAAATATTAATATTCTAGAAAAAAACAAATTTATTTTATATTACAATTTACCTTGAAATATTTTTCTGCTTCAAAAATTGAGCGTTCCAGAATAAAACTGTTCCATCCATAGCTGAAGAAGCTAGTGTATTGCTTTCAATACTCCAGTCTACAGCAGTGATAGGATGAGTGTGACCTCGCAGATCTGCTAACATTGCTCCACCTGCCAAATCCCACACTCTTACATGTCGATCATCACCTGTCAAGTAAAAAATTAATTAAACTTTTAGTTTATTTTAGTACTAAAAAGGTTTCTATAAATTTGTAAATAAAAATTTTCTAGTAGAATTTTGATCTCAATGACTTAATTAAAAAAATATATATTATAACACAAATTTTATTTTAGGTTGTTTTTATTGTCCCTTGTTAGAATTACAAAAGTTTAATGGTTCATATATTTTTTTCATAGTCATCTGTATATTATAGGATTGTCATTGCATTTGTGCATCATTTTATATACTAGACTATTTACATTGAATTAAAGAAACCAATATTATACATTGACTTGAGTGGTTTGGTTGCTATAAAATCTGGGTAAGATAAATAGCTTAGATGGTAAAACATCTTTTTGTAACTTGTCAGATTAATTTTTAGTATTTTTGACATGACCAACTTTATTGGTATCTAAAATGGTTTACATTTTACATTCTCTTTTGGATTCCAAAAAAAGAGACTGACATATCTAATGCGAAATTCTAATAATACCTGAAGTAGTTATTTGCTTGGCTGATTTTATACACCAATTTTAGCTATCCTAATATTTGAAAGATGTGAATTGAACATTTTTTCCTGTTATTAGGTTTCATTAAATGTCGAATATGTTTAACATTGTACAATGAAATAAATATTTTTAGTTTATAATTGTTAAATTATGTTAATTTTTTGAAGTTTTGAGTTAAACAACTTTTTAAACATAAAAATATATTCTCTTTTAATTAAAATAATTAATTGTGAACATTATTATTATTATTATTATTTCATTTTGGCACTACTAAATTGAAAAATAAATTTATTATGTGAAAAAATACAAGATACATTTTAGTTTGATTAAATCTTACTAGTAAATTCCAAGTAAACTATTTACCTACAGCACGATAAAAAATAAATAAACAAGTGTGTGCCTGAATAAATTATTTGTTACCACCCCAAAATATATAATTAATTGACTATACAAATAATTAGTTAATTTACTTCTGCTGTATGAATAAAATCACCTTTTTACTATCAAATTTGTTCTACTCCTGACTGCTATTTTCACTCAAAATCTCTTCATCAACATTTATAGATAATTAAAAAAAATTCATTTACAATACAGTGAAACCTCTCATCCGGATGAAAGTGGTGACAGCCCGATCCGGATATGAGAGTGGTTGTGTAGTACATAATCACAATTATTCCATTTGGAAGAAGATTGTTTTAAGTAAATAAGTTACACTTATTGAAGATTGTTATTATATTCTATTAGCATTGCAGAAAAGTAGTACAATTTAGTTACATGCCTTACAGTTTCTAAACCCATTGTGGTATAAGTGTCAGGACTATTTATTAGTAACAGGTATAAAGACCAGCTCAGCTAATCATGAAAATCTTCATTGATTGATTGATTTGTTTACTTCAAGAGAGTTTAACTTCTTGTCACACTCAAGACTAGAGGACTATGCTTTTTAAGGGATATTTATCTACTCCTGAAACTTACAGCATAAATAAATAAAGATATTTATGTCACATTGACCTTCTGTCAGACATCTAAACATAACAGAATGCTTTAGCAGTTTTTATATCAACTGGAGTGAGAAGCTCAGTATACTCTTGTTACTCTGTGTTGGTCAGTCACTGAACAATACGAAGACAACTGATTAATTTGGGTAATACACTAATCTGTAGAACACTAGTGAACTGAAAGATAAGAAGACTAGAACACAACTAGGTGTGTCAGGAAAAAACAAAGAGCCAACTGGTGGCATCAGAGACTGGCCCGACAGCAAGGTGCTTTGCGGAATAAAGACGGTTACTTTATTTTCATAATACATTCAGATTATCATGCCTATACAATGTACTGTTTATATATGCTGTCAGTTTTTAACCCGCAATAATTTGTTTTATGACATAATTATTTTGTTTAAAACATACACACACTTTACTATTACTAAGGGTATTTAAAAAATAAGTTTCCCTTGCGTGTATCACAAAGTGCAAGTGAAGGATCGCCTTCCTGGGAGGAATTTTTAGTTTAGGTGTAGAGAGACACTGATTGCCGCTAGTTATGAAGTGCGAAGTGTTATTAGTTTTTTGACTGCCATAACTGAATCTGCCATTGAAATTCATTGTCAATTATGTGAAGTTTATGGTGAAAGTGTAATGTCTGTCCAAAATGGTTCGCTGTTGGCAAAAAATGTTTTAGAAAGGGAGAGAAAATGTTCATGATGAACAGCGGGCAGTTGCTGGGTGGCTGTCTTGCTTGTAATATCACAAAGTAAAAATTAATTGCACTTAGTGGTGGAAATAATTGTTTACAATTAAAGTTTAACAACTTTATAAATTCAGTGCAACAGAAAAATAATGGACAACATTAAATCACACACATACACGCGCACACATATAAAATATAAACATATTCTATACTATTCTCTAGACACAGTTTTTCAGCTGGAATTATAGTTATTCAAAGACTAATTAAGGCATTAATTAAGTTTTTGAAAAACACTCAAGTGGAAATTCCCCTATACTATAATTAGAAGCAGTTGAATTCTATACTATATTGATGAAGGGTTCAATTCCAGTCATACGGCTTCTAGTGATTTTAATTGTCTAAAATGTAAGAAAGCTATCATGATTAATATAATTGGACAGTGACATAAATTTGTCTATAAAATAGTTTAAGCAAGAACAATACCAAAATAAAAGTGCAAAACATGTACATTTGTATGAATAGAAGGATGTTTTGGGGCAAGTTTGTGAATATCAAAGGGATTCAGTTTGTTCAAGGATAATTAGACTGGGAGCTTGCAAACATTTATTTTTTGAACTGTGACTAGATAGCCATTGAAAAAACTTTTTAAATTTTTAATTTATATAAAATTTGAAAAAAAATTTATTTCATTCGCATAAAACAGTCATACCTGCTGAAGCTAAGTACTGGCCATTAGGACTAAAAGACAAAGCTTGAACACTAGCTGAATGGCCAACAAACACTCGCACCATAACACCATCAGTTACAGACCACATTCTAACTGATCTGTCTGTCGATCCTGTAACTAAGTATTTACCATTTGGATGGAACTGTATGCACTAAAACAAGAAACATTTGAAAAACCATTATTTAAAATCTTTTCTTAAATACAGATTCTAATAATAGTTTAGCAAAACAAATAAATAATATTTTTTGCCAGTAACTTGGGAATGTTTAGTCAATGTTGGCTCATTGTACTATCAAAATATTCCTATTTATGCAGAACATTCTATTGGTTAAATGCTACAAATGAATAGATATATCTGGGACAAGATGTTATGTAAGAAGAGAGCAGGTAAATAAATTGTGTTGTATTTAGTTCTTTTCCATTTAATCTTTTCATCATCATCTTGAATAGATACTTTATCTCTCACATATTTTATCTTTTAATATGACTATTACAAAAAGTATTTTTTCAAATAAACAAAATTAAAAACTCTACAACTAAGATGTACTCCTCAAGGCCTAGCAAATGCTTTAAAAGTACTAAAAAATAATGAGTGTTTTGTGGAGTAGTAAAAATATTTTGTGGAAAAGTAAATAAAAAATGTTTTGAAATTCATTTTTGTACCTGGGAATATAGGTCCAATTTGTGAGTTGAACAAAATGGGGGAAACACAAACACATTTAGTATTGTGATTAGAAGCATGATTACATTAACAATAAAGTTAACATAGTTAACTTTCCAGAATAAGATTTATCAGTTATAAATCATCCTAATTATTGCATTCCTTGTTATGATAATCATAACTTTATTTAATTGTATTGTATTTTCTTAATGTTCTTATTTGTCATAAATGATAACTTCTGGTTATCAGGTAACAAAAAAGGAAGGCTATTTATAGGTTATTCCTACATAAATTATACTGTGATAAAATTAGTATAGATAATTAAAATCCTGCTGTAAATAAGATTGTGCTTGGTATAAAGTTGGTGTGTAAAATGCATTCAACTCAAATTGAAAAATGTTGACTAAAATAGCAAACTCTTTCTTTACTAACTACATAAATTCAAAGTTATTTTCATTTCCCTGAGATAAGGCTGCACAATGTCTCCAAGGGAGTAAATATAGTAGCACATGACTAAAAATTGCAATAAAAATAAAAATTTGTTTAAACAAATGAGTTTATAAAGTTTTTCTTGTTTGTATTTTTCTCAGAATTTGTTATTTTTGAGGGTTAGCACCAAATGTTATTATTTTTTAAAAGTTTTTGAGGACTTTTACATTCCTTAGTACAATTTTATTTTAATTTATAATTTATTTGTGGATAACTATTAAATAACTATAAAAAAATTACATTTTTAAATTTATTTCAGATACAATTTGTTTGAAATTTTTTTTTAATGGGACAATGGTTTTATTATTTATTTATTCCGTGGAGAACGAGGAAGGAAGCTTTGCATTACCTGAAACACTTGTTGGCGTGTGGGTCTTGAATAACAAAGCAACAAGCAACTGAATTTTCTTGTTTTAAATGTAATACTTTTTATCTTATGCTAAATGCCCAATTCATAGTGTTGCTAGAGTTTATCTAGTCATTTTGGCAAGAGCTCCAAACACTGATGGTCAAAGATAGTTTTTTCCTTCTTATTTGCAAAAGTCTATTTTTTTGGATAAGTAACCTATTTTTTTCAGTCACTTCCAAATATTTGTAAAATCAACACAGATTATAACATAAAATTGACTTGGACGGTTTTTAGAATTAAATTTGTTATGATTGATATGAATATTTTTTAGACTACTTACTTATCCTTTTATTTCCATGAGAATTTAGAATTTGATCTTAGGTAGAAACAAAATGTTTGTTTTTTAATAGTTTTGTTCAATAATAAATCACATATACATCTCTGAGACATGGTGCTGGCAATGGCCATATACATTCTTGCACTAGTAAATAACGGTTATAGTATATGAAGTTAACAAATCATTCTTGGTTACTAAAATAATTAATCTAAATTATAGCTAATTTCATAGCTTAGGTATAAATTATTGTATTAAAAAACTCAAATTTTAAATACTTGGAAAAATCACTTTTCGTAATTTAATAATTTCTAATTGATTGTTCTATAATAAGTAATACTAATAAATTAAACATACATTGACATCCATTGTATGTCCTGCCAGAATTCTAAGAGGATATGTTCTATCGAGGTTCCAAATCCTTGCAGTCCTGTCATGGGAGCCAGTACCAATACACACTCCAAGGGAATCTACTCCAACACACCATACTGGATAGTTGTGACCTCTGTACTTTAAATACATTAATCAAAGAATGATAATTTTAAATATTTATTAAAGAAATAGTAACACACTAGATTATTATTTTAGAAATTTTTTAATTACAAATACACATTTTTTCTTCTTTTTTATGTTTAAAATGTTGATTAGTATGGACATAAATATAAAAATTTACTCTTGAGGGTTTATGATAATGTGAACATATATTTACAATTAAAATTTTTGTATCAACTAGTATGGCAGTATATTTAATAAAATTTTCTATTTACTGCCTAAATCTGTTTTTACAATATGAACTAGATTTTTTTAAAAACTTCCTGAGATGTTATAATCTTTCTGTTATGACAATTAATATTGTCAGCATTGATTGTGTGATGTGCTGACTCAAATTTATTTGGTACTAAAGTTCAGCATTATGTATAGGCAATATTAGTTTCTTTATGCACGTGGTATTAAACACTAGCACAATTAGTTGATACTGTACAAGAGGATATGAATTAATGGTGTTGTGAGTAAAGATCAAATCTTTTAGACACAGGTCTCTGATTGGTTGAAAATGGGGGTTGATTATTACAAGACATGTTTACCCGATGCTCATATATTTCTCTTAAACATACTCCTACTAAGTTTACCAGTAGAGCTCAGAGCCAGCATTCTGGATTTTGAATACAGTGGATTTAGGTTTGAATCCTACATAAGAAACAACTTTTTTTCAGATATTCTCATGATGTAAATCTGACTTCAAAATCAAGAGCTCATTACAAAATGGAAGATGCTTACACTTGAGGAGGGGGACGCAATGGGTGGGGAACATATCATTCATCTTATTTAACACAAAATGGATTATAACACACTCTCATTTGATGGAAAATACCTAGGGAGGGGAAGAAAGATGGTGTTCAATAGAGTAACACTCTCTGATAGGGTAGGCTTCCTCCATTTTCAAGCAATTAAACAGGTGGGTTCAGGTGACTTGGTCTCTACTGTTGTGGATACAAAATCAAAGTTTATATGTGTATTATGCATACAAACATTAAAAGTATCAGTACATAAGCAACTTTGAAATATTAAAAGTTTCTTTCTTATTGAAAATTTATTCTAAAGTTAAATGTAAGCAATATAAAAAATAATTTACTTAAAAAATATCTTACTCCAAGTATCACTTTGCAAGAACAAACCTAATGGTAAAAAGATTTACTGAAATACAGTGTTGGAGAAGAGGTTGTCTTAACTTAATTCAGATTTTAAGACTTGGAACCATACATGTATACATGTACACACATATACACAGGATATGGCAATTTTGCAAAAGGTATGTTGAGATCATTTTTTTGTATCTTGTAAAAAACATTGTTTTCATAATGCTAATAATGTTGAAAAGCTTAAACGGTTGTTATTTGTTAAAATAAATTTATTCCCACACCTGCAACAGCCAAGTTTATCAATTATATGCCCCATTTTCATAAATGCCAATCTCCACAGCATTTGAATCTAAAAACATTGACTTTTAGGAGAAGAAAAATTTAGTCTTTTGAGTTTGATCATGTCAAAGAATTTGATAGGTTAAATACATTGACTGTTGACATTTTCATTTCACTACAGATGTCTTCTTTTCAGGCTAATGAACAATGCACTACAATGAAACCCAGGAGACCAAGGTGGTGTAAATATATATTAATCTATATTCAAATTAATATTACCTATAGATAGCTGCACAACTGTTAGTAGAAAGATGCCAAGCTCGCATAGTTCTATCATGTGAAACAGATAATAATACCTCTGTGTTTGGGACAAATGTAACTGCAGACACAGGTTCACAATGTCCTCGCAGAACTATTGATCTGCGTTCCCTAGAAAAAGCAAAAAAAGATATCACTTTCAATTAAAATTTAATGGTAATCTCAAACACTCAAGAAATGAAAATCCATTATCTTCACATTCTGAAAACTAAGCTCTAATTTTGACTGAATTTTTTATTCTCGTCAAATAAAAAAATCCTCACATGGACAAATCAGATATACTTGTAAAAATCTCGACAAGTAGAATATATAAGATATATTTATGAAGAAAATGTAAATAAGTTAAGATGGGAAAAAGTAAAAAACTTGAATGTTATGGTTTCAGCAATAAATTGTATAAAGCTATAAGAATAATATCGAATTAAAGATAGACCCCTTACAAATGTAAGAAAGTTTATTATTTATACATATATTTAGCACAAGTATATTGATTACCCATATGGATACACAAATTGTTATCTTGACCAAGTGATGTTTTAAAATTCACATAAATAATAATTTTTAAAAGTCTAAATGTTAATTTTTTTTAAAAACAAGTAAGTTTCTTTTTATTAAATAAAAATAATATCGTTACAAATCTTGGGATCACTGGTGATGACGATAGTCCACTTTGTTAATTGTTACCAGCTTTTTGTGACAATTGTTTTATCAAATAGTAAAACCTTAGAGAAGTTCCTTTTCTAGTATGCTTCTGTTGTCCACATTGAATAACTACGTTTTACTATCTACTTCACAGAATTTCATAATAGATACAAATTGTAACTCTAAAAGCAATTTCTCTTTTATCTGTAATTCAAGTTTATATTATTTTCAACTTCTTACCAAAACTTAGCTTTGAACTACTGTTTAACCAATTGGGGATTAGATTATTCCCAATCCAAGCTATCTAGCACACTTGAAATAATTCCTGGTATCAATTGTATTAGCTACAAAATTATTCTCTGTTATAAAGAGTGAATATTTATATAGGTACAATTTTACATGGATGCACATTTTTTATTTATTATTTTGTACCTCAGTTAGTTTATTATTTGTTAGTTGATTATTATATGGCAACCACACTAAAATTAGAAAGGATGAATGTAAACAGAAACTTAAATTTTACATTCTGCTAAGTTAAATACATGGATAATAAAGGTGTGGTCACATCAAAAATTAACTTGATTTATTCTGTTTTTAAGGTAGTCATTTTCACCTATGGTCACTGATAATTTTCATTTACTGGGTCACTGGTAAGGGAGTACTGTGGCGAACACACTAAAATTAGAAAGGATGAATGTAAACAGATAGTTAGGTTTTGCAGGTGTGTTGAAGAAAGCGTTACACACGTGAAAATAACAAGATTTTTCCTAGGCCTCTAATAGTGAGGGCAAACATCTGTTGCTTGGGGTTACAAGAAATTTCTTGACTTGGAGTGTTAGCACTAACACATACCACCATAAAAGTGAAAGTTTCTGAGTGCCTGTGCCTAGCTCTCCTATTTCTTAATATAAGTATAAATAGAAATACAGTTAATTTAACAGTGAAAAATAGTGTTTTAAAATACAAAGTAACTACTACAGAGGAAATAAATTTCCTCTAACCATTACGAAGAATAAATTTAATGTACATAAATATTTTATATATACCATTTTAAATACAACTTAGCATTAAGCCTGAAATACAGTGATTTGTAGAATAACTATAATAATATCTATTGTGATTCTTATTTATAGATATCTAATTAAGTTCTTTATAATAATCCAATTTTTAAAATAAAAACTGAAAATTGATGTAAAACAGTAAATTTTTTCCAAATGTGTAATCAAAGTTGTAATAAATTTATGTTAAAAAAATTTATTTTTAATTGATATAATTGTAATTTAGTCTATAAACACATTTTACAATAGAATAAACACATGCACGCACACATACAGACACAAATATATATTCTAGGGTATAACCCTATCTTTGGAATCATATATTGTATCACACAAAGATCTACTTAATCTTATTATGATTTTCAATAAATATTTTTGGCACACAAAGGTATAGTTTTAAAGTTTCTGTAGCATGGCTTATTATTCATAAACTTAATTCTTAAATGGTTCATAAACAAGTAACCATTGAATTTAAATGGTTAATATTATAACCTTATGAAAATACTGCTTTTTTAAAATGTACAATATTATTTTGTCAATGAAAAACATTTTCATTAAACACAGAAACAAACTGGTATTGAAATACAGAAAACGGTTCTTTATTTCTATGTGCAAGGAAATATGATAGGATAGAATTTTTAATTTGAATGAGTATTCTTTACTAATATTTTTGAATGTACATTACTAATATTCGGGCGAATATTGCTTGCCTTGCTAACATTGAAAAACATAACAATGTTGATAAAATAAAGATTTCTAATTTTGGTAATCTTCTACATTTATTTCCCATATATCGCTTGTATTTTTTTTAGAGTCCAACACAATTTCATTACCACTCAACTCAATAGTTAACTCAAAAAATGCGTTTGTTTTATATATTACTACCCTGAGTTTATTTGGAATATTTTTTCTTCTTATGTCATATATATCACAATGCGATACTGATCGATAATGTACACACAGGCATAGATAATGCTTTATGTCTCATCCTAGTCTATTTATGGCAGTGATAAGCTGACATATGTTTACAATATTATGATAGATTACTCTTTCTGATGTCCATGCATTTTGGTCACTGACTCTTATTTACAGTAATCAGTTCAATCGCTTATTAAAGTTATCGTTTATTTATGCGTTACTTCACAACGCTTAGTTTAATTTTATGGTTGTTGGTTTTACCTGATACTGGGCCACGTTTCCAAATTTGTTTCGTCTTCTTCAAGCTTATACGTTCTAGTTCACCCCAACAGCCTTTAGGCTAACAGGGCATCACTTCCCAGAGACACTACCACAAACTGCCAAAAGAAACAAATCCAACTAACCAATGTGTTTGTGACTATATATCTGATGCAAACGGCAGAAAAAAGAGGAGAATCCAGATATTTTTGCCCTGACTGTGATATGGACTGTGATATGTGTTACACCAAGTTTCAAAATTTACCATACTCTGGCAAATATATAAGAAATACATATAATATATATATATATATATATATATATATATATATATAAGAATTAACTCAGGTTAATAATTAAGTGTTATTTATGAGAGATATTTTACCCCTTAATATACGAAAAAACAAGTTTACAATAAAGGCAGCTCTAATGGATATAAACAATTAAAAATTCACAATAAAAAAATTTGATTTTTTGGGGAAGGGAATGTGAAAAAAATCCATAAGTCAAGTGGTTAGTTACTAACAAGATATTGTAATACTATAAGTAATGGTTGAAGCTAAACAAGCTTGTACACTATCCTGTCTGTCTGTAACTATCTTAAAACCCTCTATCTCAAAGAAAAGATACACAGCTACATTTCTTAATAAATTGATAAATAGAATTTATTATTTTAGATGCTATTAATAAAATCAAGTTTTTTATTTATACTGGTCATTTAAAATATTATCTTCGACAAACAAATTACTTGCTGAATTCTTCTGTTCTTGTTCTGAATAAAAATAATTGAAAAAATTTTAAAAAAAGAAAAGAAATTGGAAGATGGTTATAGGTGAATATTATATTAATATGAGACAGCCACAAAGTACTAGTAAAAAATTATGAGGTAATACCCATATTTTGTAAATTTAAAATCTCTATCTAAAAACTATACATAAAGTTTTGAAGAAATATACCATTCCTTTAAATAAAAACAGAATGCTAAAAACATCACAATCTATTTACATGCTGCATATTATTTACTTACGGCGCAGGATGGTCAATTGGTTCTGTGTCACATGCTAAATTTATTGTTGCTCGTTGCATCTCAGGAATAAGTTTATTTTCACTAAGGCTAAAGAGGTTTATTTCAGAATTTAAGTAGCCAACTGCAAGTAATTTATCTTCTACTGAAATATTTGCACAAGAAGTGCTAAAAATTAAAAAAAAGCAATTAAGTATGCTATTTATAAATATAACTAAATTTAATAATATTTCTAAATATTTAATACCTAGACAATAAACACATGAATATTTAGACATTATTTCAGTTTCTTATGAAATAATTTTGTTGTATAAGGTAACACTATATGGAAAGAATATATGTGTACCTTGAGGAAGGCTAAAAAAAAAATTAGGAATGTTTGAAAACTGTTTAACTGTATATAGGCAAGACAACAACAAATTATTCTAATTATAGATCAGCAACAATATGACTTAAGAACTATTAACCTTCGAGAGGGCACATGTGGAGTTTTTCTCTGCACGTATCATTATATGTTAAGAAAATGTCTTTCTAGTAGTCAGAAGTTTATTTCCGGCTCGCTACTCCACAACCTGCATTCTAAGAAACGGCTCAACCTATTTTTGTTCATTTTTCCTCGTAGCTTTAGTGTGAATTTAATCTTTGTCACGCGTGGTCAGATTGTGGAGGTTTTGTCTGCAAGCACCCTTTCGTGTATATTATTTGTGCGGAGTTCCTTGTGCAGTTATTTAAATTACAAAAGATTTTGTGGAGTTAAATTATTACAGTTTTAATTGTTATTATTATTTTAGTGTTGTATGTCTTTTTAGTATCTAAGTTTCACATTTTACTGGTATTCCATTTGAAGAGGAGAGAACATATGCTATGTGGTGTTGAAAACGAAGAAAACCGATAAATAGTTTCTACCAAAAATTTTGTTAGACAGCTCTTTGACGATTTTGATGAAAATGAGTCTCTTTGCCAGATGATGACCCTAACGAAGAAGTTAATGAAATTGTAAATGAAACAAATGACAAAATAGGTGAATCTGGGTGAAAATAATGAAAAAGACCAGTTTGTTGATATGTTGTCAGATTTTGACGTTATAGAGATAATCCCAATAAAAATCCGCCAGGAAGCACTGTAACAACAGTGCAGTTTTACATTAGAAAAGAACCTTTTCTTTAGTAAAAAACAAAAGTTGCTGTGGTGTACTGAACCAGGAAGGCAAGGGAGAACAGCAAAAAGAAACATAATTCTCATGAGATTGGGTCATGTTAACGCTACACTAGTGGTGACAAGTAAGCTTAGAAGTGAACAATTATGAATTGTTTTTTCAACAAAGACTGTAAGATTCTTCTAGAACCTGTTGTGTTATATAACCAATATTTTTTTTCATCTACTAATTTTTAGGGTTATATATTTGAATATAAATATTCCTTATTTTCATTAAATATTATAATTAATTTCATATTCTTATATGTAGGACCTACCATCAGGATAAACAAATTTTAATGTTTAGACGTTGAATTACTTTATTACAAAAGAATAACCTGCAAACACCTTTCCTGTAATGAAAACAGTGGTCTAGTATACACGCTTACACGTTTTAACAATTTAAAATATTTTTAGAAATATGTCGTTTAGAAATGGTGTCTAAAATGATTTACAATGCATTTATATAGTACTTAATGGTAAAGTCATCCAAATATAAAGGCTATTTGTGCGGAATAAACGTCTGCAAGCACTCTCTTTCGTTTGAAACTCTATGCTTATAATTAAGAAAAAATCAGGTCTTTATATCATGTGTATTTCAAGATACACAAATCATTAGAACAAACTATCTATATAGAAAAAGGCAATAATGATAAAAAATATTAAAAATAGGCAGACTTTTTAATGCGTATAATGTTCTGTTTAATGTCACAGTAGTAAAAACATTAACGAGAGTTGTGTTTTATAATAGAAAATAAACGCAATAGGAATATATTGAATCAATGTACTCGTACAATCTCAAAAAAAAATCCCTTCTAATGAGTATTAGACTTTCTGACTTATACTTAGAAAAATTGTATGTTTTATAAGTATATGTTATTTAGGTAAAGTATGTGATAGACATCATTGTAACAGAGAAACTGAAACCGAGGGGAAATCTTTCATCAGAGGCACCATCTTTTGCCAGCTGTAACTCATTATGAATGCTTTTACAGACCCATGTTTAAATAATTTTGACCTGTGGAATAAGCCCTAGATTTTCTCCATTTCTTCTTGGGATCACGTATAAAGTAGATTCAGCCAATTCGAAGAAAGATTAACAGTCTTGTAACTTTTATATAACTCTATCTATAACTTTTACATGCAATCTCTGAATGGAAATTAGTAGCTAAGCATTTTTAATTTTTGTAAAAACAATGTTATTTTGTTAATTTAACTAGTCAGACAATAACTTATAAATTTATTTAGTATACAAAGAAGAATTAATTTAACATAACTAACAATTTAGTGTTACAGTACTAAAGATTAACATTTAGTATGTTTTATTAAAATGAATTAACCATGGATAATTAACATTTTGGTATTCTTATAGTACTATGATTTAGCATAGACATTCTAGACAATACTCATCATTACAACCTGAATAATGACAATAGCCACACAACGATTGTATGTTAAAACTGTTTAAATAAGACAGGGCACTTACTTTTCGGAATTGTGTAGAGAATAGAGTAATAGAGGAGGTGATGGTGTTGGGCTCTCATGAACTGCACGAATTGCATCCTTTAGTTGTCTCATTTCTTTATCATCTGTGTAGCTGCTATTAATAGTATCCAGGTAATTGATACAATAATTCTAAAAAAATGGAATTATTAAAATTTTTTTTAACACTTATTTCTTTACTTTCTAGAAATTCATTGAGACATCAAAAAGGTGATGTTTACATACTGTTATAAACAATATTTTATAATTACTTTGGTATAATGTTCTTCCGTGCTTTTGGTGCAATTGATTTGTATAATCATGTCAGCTGAAAAGATGAATGTATCGGTATGTATAGTCAGTATAAAGGTGCAAGGTACGTAGGTATTTGTATAGTAGAAGGTCAACATGTTTTATTAGTAGCAAATATTTATTTAACCTCTTCTTTGATGCAGGATGCTAATATTTGTATTTTGACTGACTCACAGTCAGCTTTATAGAGATAAGAAATGACAACATCATTCTATTTCGGAATGTAAAAAATATTTAAGTTATTAAAGAAATTTAAGTAAAAAACTATATTCTAATTAATAACAGATCAATATGGCATATTTGCAAATGAATCGGACAAAACTGGTTAAGATGCATTAAACTTATATGCACAGTTAGAATGTAAATTTTACAAGAAAAAGTATATAAGTATGGAAGAAATAGATTTTGGTTAGAAATCGGAAAGAATATTGTTGTAGGTAGATAATTTTACTAAATTTAGTTTCAACGGACAACATAATGTGTAGTGGCACTAGTTTATCTGTTATGTTTTCAGCTGACATCATCTTCTTTGCGCACACACTGTAAGGAAAATATTTGCAGCACATACTTTTACATTAGTAATTGAAAAATATAATCATGAACCTTTTGAAGCAGAGGCTTGAACCTGTCAATTTGTGTCTACCTGTAACTTTAGTAGACAGATTGAAGTTAGATTAGTCACTGACTGTTAATTTGTCAAAATACTGCAAGTAGACTGCATCATGTGATTCTGGAGGTTTGGACTTAGAACAAAATAAATAAATGTTTAATAAATCTGTAGTTACTAATTGAAATTGCTAGCGAGGTAGTAAATACCCATTTCCCAAGTTACCATCAAATGATGATATTCCACTTTAAGGAAACTACAGCAATGTGAAATACAAAATAAGTCGTTTAGGAACATTTACAACCAGTATTAAAAGTGCGCAAATAAAAAAAAAGGAATTTGTAATAATCTATATATTTATGTTGCTTGATGTAATCATTTTGAATTCACTGATTAAACTAATTTAAAAAATACTTAACTAAGTGAATACGTAATTGCTTACTTGCTGACGCGTTTCAAGACATTCGTTCCTTTAACGAAGTTAACTCTCTACTAGCGGCATCGGTTGTAAAGGCTCTAACAGGAATGGATTTATGACAGTGGAGTGGGGTGGGTTGTTTGAGTTTTGTATCATATAATGGAAAAGACTATTTGCTTCAAAGTGTGCGTGATCATTTAATACGTTTTCTTTATCTGTTGCGTAGTGTTTGTAGATTTCATATTTTTCTAAGAATATTAGTATTTACTTTGTTTTAATGTGTGTAGAACATTTAAATTAGTGTGTATGTCGGTGTGTGTGTGTGTGTTGGATGTTTTTTAGGTGTTTTGTGTAGCTGGATTTAGGGTATGTTTGTTTTTTTTGGGTAATGTGTTCTTCGAAGCGCGTATAGAATGACCTGCCGGTTTGGAACAAATGTTTTGAAATTCATCAGCAAGTAAGCAATTACGCATTCACTTAGTTAAGTATTTTTAAAATTAGTATATATTTATTGTATAAATATGAGCATTAATTTTCAGCTGAATCCCCTCTTACTTCTAAGCACTTAGTTCATCTTCTACAAAGTACTTAAATTCCTTTCTGGAAAAGGATTTTTGCCTGGTGTTCAGAGCGTTTGCACCTCTTTGATGGCTTTTTAATCAATGATTCCTTTACAACTTCTCTTTTGATGGACAAAAAATGTGAAATTTACTTGAAGCCAGGTCTGGGTTATAAGGTCCTCAGTAACTGAAAACTGAGATTTTTACGGTAATGGACTGTGTTTTTGCTGTATGCAGATGAAAATTATCCTGAAGCAAAATTATGCCTTTTGAAAGTTTATGTTATTTGGATTGGATTTTTGGCTTCAATAAGCACTAGTTCACAGCATCTGTTACTATTTATTGTTGATCTTTAGTTATGAAGTCAACAGAAATTAAGCCTTTTATATCCCAGAATATCGTCATCATAACCTTTCCTACATTCATCTCACTATTGAACTCGTTTGTTATAGGAGATGAAGGATGTTTCCACAACAAAATTTGTTGCTTAGTCTTTAATTCAAAATGCTGGATGTATTTTCATCAATGGATATTATTCAGTCAACACATGAGACTCATTCTTATTCCAAATGCATCTGGAAAAGTTTTAAACAATTGCCTGAGTTCGAGGAGTCATTGATGATTAAATATACTAAACCATGGCTTATACTCAACTCATCTTGTGATGAGCTTGTAATGTCATCAATTGTTATTTCTTGATTATCAAACATCACTTGCTTAGCCTTCAATACTGTCATTAGTCTTTGAAGTAGAAGGGTTCCTTTTTTCTTCAAACAGAGAAATCTGACCACTTTTAAAGTGATCAATCTATAAACAGATCTTACTTCCCTTTAAACAACTCTCTTTACATTGCTGCTGTATTTGATAAATAGTCTCTGCTATTGAGATTATTCCTTCTGAATTGAGGAGATGTATAACTGCCTGTATTTATTTCTTGGTACAATCAGACAAATACAATCATGAATAACATACAATGAAACAATATTTTCAATGAATAGTTGTTATATGTTATGAGTTGTAGCAGAACAGTGTTCCCATACTTGTGATTCAGAGGGAAATCCAAATGCCTTTTTACTTATTTCCTTGTCCTCATAGGATTTGATTACAATTTCCCAAAACTTAAACAAGCATAATTTTGTGCTTTGTATTCCTAAAAGTACCATTCAAATGATTTCTACAACACCACAGATAAAGAATTCAGCTTAAGCATGATTTTAATTATAGATGTATAAAACACAGATTTTCTTGACTTTAAAAAAAATTATAAATGAAATTAATGATAAGTTAAGCCTTTCAGTGCCAATGATTAATATTTTTTAAATGTACTATCAAAAGTGATATCTATTTTGTTATAAGGAGTACTCAAAAGCACAGAACCAATATTATTGGTTTTATAATATAATGATTTAGACAAAATTTGTAATTTGTTTATTTGATTAATTAGCATCTATAAAATGATCTCAAAGATTGCAAAGGAAATTTGTTAGATCTATTGCTGTATGGCATATGCTAAAATTTTCTCTATCTATCACTAATGATATTTTAAATAAAAGTGGTTTAATCCAAATTAATCATGTATATGCAGTTGTTATTTGTCCTTTGTACAAATCTTAAAACGCTGCCTTGGGATTTTTTAAAATTGTATAGTAAATAAATAGGAACATAATGAAATACATTTATTTCATTTACCATTTACATAATGTCAATATAATATAAAGAACATACAATTTACATTTCATTATTTATACACAAAAATATTTATGAATTCTTACTGTTATTTCATCAGATTCCATCATTATACTGTTTTCGTCATCTTCTTGCACATTATCATCAACCAAGACTTCCAAGTCAAACCATGTTTGAAGCACCTAAAACATTTCATTAATTAAAATAGTGCAGACTGTTGATCAATATTTTGAATTTATTCCTATAAGTCTCAGCCCTATAACAGTTACTATATAAACAGGGGTTTTTAATAGAGATACAAGTATAATGGTCTATTATTCCAGAGAAGTAGCTTATATATTTCAATTTATTGGGAAGATTAATTGGTACAGTAGCAATTGATATATTTTTCTTAAGTAATCATTTCCAGGATCTGTAATTTCAAAATATATGCCCCATAATCAATGTTCCTCAATGGCAGTATTCTTTTATATCATGAAACATATTCTATTTTTATATACAGCGGAACAAGTTACTGTATACTGAATAGAACCAACTTAATACTAACATCGGGAAAATGAGAAAAAATGAATAAAAACCATGCAATGAAGGATGGAATATTTCTACTTACAAAACCTTATTGTTTTTTTTTTCATTTCACAAAATACTAGGATAAAAAAATTGCTTTTGCGATAAATTTATCTTTATTACCACGGCTATATTAGCCTAAAAGTGTGAAACATTTTGAAAATCATTGTAAGTAAGAAGGTATCTTTAGCAAAATGTTGAGTAAATAGTCACATTACGCAATGAAGAAATAAGTGTAATAAGAAGAGCTGATTACTATTAAATTTACATCAATCATTTTAGGAAAAAACCCTTTGAGCCTGACAAAGAAAAGGAGCATACATTGATGAAAATGAATAGAGGCAATATTTTCCCAAGCCGTTATTTCTACTTCTAAATGAACAGTGCAAAAATGTAAAATAAAATTGACTAGTTGAAAACTAATAAAAGTTCAAGATCC
This sequence comes from Prosapia bicincta, assembly GCA_036971475.1. Taxonomy (NCBI): domain Eukaryota; kingdom Metazoa; phylum Arthropoda; class Insecta; order Hemiptera; family Cercopidae; genus Prosapia; species Prosapia bicincta. The sequence continues at coordinate 13,787,189 of JBAIZL010000001.1, read as the reverse complement.
TAAATATCTAAATTTTAACATCTGATAGGCCATAAATAAAAAAAACAAGTGAATTTAAAAACTAAATGTATTCTTGAATTTTGTGGTCCATTTCGTTTGGTGAATCTTATTATTCACTTAAACAATAGTTTATGACTATCCGAACTTTAAATTTTGTACATGTGTTAAAACTCACTGAGACAGAACGTTTTCGATCGCTATGTGGCGATCTTCACCAGTGTCTTCTGCTTGGAGTTGTCGGGTCAAGCGGTGACGGTTTTAAAGGCAGGTTTTCGATAGTATCAAAGAGTATGTGTGATTTGTATTGTGTTTGTTCATTTAATATGCTTGTACTTTATGTTTTTGTGTGTCTGTAAATTTCATATTGTTCTAGTGTGTTGAGATGTGATCCATTTTTGTTGATGTATAGGATCTCTAGGTTATGGTAAGTGTCTGTGTATTTGTGTCCTTGTTTTTTTTTATGTGATTGTAAAATGTTGAGTTGGTGTTCTGTTTGTGTTCCTTGACTCTTTATTTAAAGCTGCAACCTGTTTGCCCGATATAGAATTTGTAACATTTGTCACAGTTTAGTTTGTTTATGCCTGGTGCTTGTAGTTTATCTTTGTTGTTGGTGTCGTGTTGTATTTTATATTGTAACTTGTTATTAGTTTTGTATGCTATTTTGTATCTTATTTTTTGCAGGCTATCTTGTTTTGTTTATGTATGGTAATTTGATGTATTTGTTTTCCTTGTCTGTAGTGTTAATTTTAGTTTTTTTTTTGTATTTTGTACCATAGTTTGTCCATTTGTGTATGCTAAATATTTAATTGTGTCTAGTTCTTTGAATACAGGAATATGGTTTTGAAGGTTAGGAAAATACACGCCCACATACAATTCAACAAATTATGCCAACTCACAACAAAACACCCACATACGCGAAAATAAACATAAACAACAACACTAAAGCAGCTACAATTACCAAAAGAAAAGCAGAGATAATTTACATTACACAAAGTATTAAAAACTTAAACAAAAATAAAGACTTTCTAAATTATAGGTTACCAACTTCATTTAAATCTCGCAAACATGATATCAAATTACAATTGGCAACAGACACTAATAATGGGGCAACTAATAAAATAATAAACATCAAAAATAACCACAAGAAAAAGATGAATCAACTATTATGTAAAACAAAAAAACAACATACTCTCAACCTACACAAAAATTCTAACCCCGTACAGTTAACCTCACTAATACCAAATTCACACAACACGAAATGAATTTAATAAACAGAGGCCTAAAATACAACCTAAACTATAAATCAAATAACATAACAAACAGAAACATAATACTACAAACTGAAACAGCCATACAAAAAACCGACACCAAAGACCAAGACTCACTTCGACATGACATAAAAACCCTAACCAAACAGAAAAACAACCAACAAACACATGAACAATGAAATTAAAATCGCTGCAAACATAAAACAAAAAGCCCAACTAAATAACATCATACTCACCACACCAGACAAAGGCAACACCACAGTAATTATTAATACAAACAGCTTAAATGACAAAATCAATGATTACATAATAAATAATAATATAATACAACTACATACAGACCCAACGGAAAAATACCACAGAACTATCAAACAACTAATAATTACATCTAAATACATTATCAACAAAAAGAAATCCACCCTAAAGCACCTACCCTCAGCGCTCTCCCCAAAATTCTCAAACCGAATGTCCCCATCTGAGCCGTTATCAACTACCAGAATGCCCCTGCACATAAACTAGCAAAATACATGGACAAAATAATAAGACAATCCATAAACTTGAATAAAGAAACACACATAAAAAACAGAACAAACTTCTTTAATAAAATAAAAGACAAACATACCACACAAATCAACACTACTATCACTCAACATAACAAATATGTACACCAACATACCCATAACCGAGACAATCAATACCCTCACAAACAATAAACATGCACACAAAATCATTTACTGGCACAAATACATCGATGATATCATAACACTATACAGAGACAACTCCCGGCAATGCGAAAAACTCCTCACCTACACTAATAAAATACACCCAAAACTCCACTTCACTTCAGAAATTGAAACCAACCGATCCCTAAACTTCCTCGACCTAACCATAACAAAAAGCCAAACACAAAAACACAGCTTCAACATTTACAGGAAACCCATAACGACAGACACACATATCCACAACACCTCAAACCACCCTATCCAACACAAACACGCTGCCTTTAAGATCCATGCTCCATAGACTTAAAGAAGTCCCAATAGCCACAGAAAACAAAAACAAAGAATTAGACACAATTAAATATTTAGCATACACAAATGGATACAACACGACAATAATAGACAAACTATGGTACAAAATACAAAAAAAAAACACAAATTAACGCTGCAGACAGGGAAAACAAATACATTACATTACCATACATAAACAAAATAACAAACAAAATATAAAAATATAGGATGCAAAATAGCATACATAACTAATAACAAGTTACAACACAAAATACAACACGACACCAACAACAAAGTTAAACTACAAGCACCAGGCGTATACAAACTGAACTGCGACGAATGTAACAAATTCTACATTGGACCAACAGGTCGCAGCTTTAAACAAAGGGTCGAGGAACACAAACAAAACACCAATTCAACATTTTACAATCACATAAAAGAAACAGGACACAAATACACAGACATTTATCATAACCTAGAAATCCTACAAATCAACAAAAAAGGACCACATCTCAATACACTAGAACAATATGAAATTTACAGACACACAAAAACACAAAGTACAAACATATTAAACGAACAAACACAATAAAATCACACATACTCTTTGATACTATCGAAAACCTGCCTTTAAAACCTTCATCGCTTGACCCGACTTCTCCAAGCAGAAGACACTGATGAAGATCGCCACATAGCGATCAAAAATGTTCTGTCTCAGTAAGTTTTAACAAATTTACAAAATTTAAAGTTCGGATAGTCATAAACTATTGTTTAAGTGATTAATACTAAATTTGTATTGTATGTATGAATAAAAAATCATATAACACAAATGTTAATAACCAATTTGTTCCTATCTTTCCTGGAGCAAAAAACTAATGAGGAACATAAAGAAAAAGTTAACCAAATTAAAGTTAATGGAGGCCTTATTTTATAAATAAGAAGTTTGTTCACAGGTATGATAAATGAATCAATCATAAGGTGATTATGGTGAAAAGTAATCATAAATATACATACCATTTAACTAAAATGTATTCATTTGCCTTTAATGTGTGACTGATCTGAGATTTAAAAAAGTTTTGTGTATGAACAAAATAAAAAAAAATAATAAGTAATACAGATTTTTTTTTTTTTTTTTTTTTTTTTTTTTTTTTTTTTTTTTTTTTCCTGGCGAAAAACCAATTGTGGTTATCATCGCCAAACAAAATCTAACACAGCACTCAATATTTTAAATAAAATCAAATAAATTAATAAATAAACAAATAAATAAATACAACAAAAATTACAAAACAAAATAAAACACCAACAATAAAAAACAAAAAACAACAATATAACAATTAAAAAATCCTTAAAAACTAAATAACAACAAGGAACAATATAACAGTAAATAAATAATATGTAAAACAATAATAGGTAACAATTTACCAATAAATAAATCTCAATAACAATAACAAGAACAGAAAATAAATTTAATTAAAATAAATAAAAGAAACACAGAGAATTATATGTATAAATAAATTTTTAAAAAAATATATATATATTTATGTATTAAATTTTAAAAAATATTTTCAAGTGGTGCAAGAAAGCGATGACTCGGTCAATGGTCGAGGCATCGTCCCTTAGCACCACCTTTAAACTCCCTTTTAAATTAAAAAGGGCACGAACATTACCTACACTAACACAATCTACCAAAATATGTTTTATTGTGAAGATACCCCCGCAGTATTGGCATATTGGTGGATCTTCACGACGCATCAAATATCCATGAGTTGCAAAAGAGTGGCCAACGCGAAGGCGTGTAACCACCACTTCCTCCCTACGTTTTGAACGAATTGAAGACCTCCATGGACGGACGGTATCTTTAATTTCCCTCAGCTTATTATGAATCACGGTATGCCACTCGTCATTCCAAGCAGCGAGCAATAAATGTTTCGCGAAACACACATAATCAGATGCCATAACCAGTTGAGTAAGAGGCACCAAACTTGTAGCTTTCTTCGCCGCTTCATCCGCTTTTGTGTTTCCAAGTATTCCGCAATGTCCAGGAACCCAACAGAAAGTTACCCCCACACCCCTCAATTGAAGCCTGTGTACAGCACACAAAATGTCCCCAACTAAAGGGTTGTTAGAGAAAACATCCTGAAGAGCCTGAAGAGCACTTTTGGAATCCGAACACAAAAGATAATGCGAAGATCGTGATTGAATGACGGTCAAAGCTTTAAAAATAGCAAATAGTTCTGCCGTGAAAACACTGCAAGCTGAGGGCAATCCGTACGTGTAGGTACAACCAGATGCATAAAACGCGCACCCAACGCCATTGTCCAGTTTAGATCCATCAGTGAAAATAATTTCACTGTGTTGGTGAGATTTATAAATGGATGAAAATTCCTGGTGGTAGACCACAACAGGAGTATCGTGTTTTATATAACTGGACAATGAGAAATCGAAGTGCGGCGTTTTTATTATCCATGGAGGTAGATAGCACATTTGTCGTTCAAACATAGTTGGAAGTTGCAACTCAAGGTCATCCAATATTCTTAATGTTCGTATGCCAAATGGAGCGGTCGAACGTTGACGTGTATTGTACACTTGATTTAGCTTATTATTAAAGACTATTTCAAATGCCGGGTGGTTGGGTTTGCTTCGAAGAACAGAAACGTAAGATATTTGTAGCATCTGACGTCGTCTAGAAAGGGCAGGTTCCCCAGCTTCGACAAGAAGACTAGGGATTGGGCTAGTTCTAAATGCACCAGTAGCCAGTCTAAGTCCAGAGTGGTGGATGGTATCAAGAGTTTTCAGAACTGTAGGTCGTGCAGATGAGTAGACTTGACAACCATAATCTATGCGCGATCTAACGACTGCGCGATAAAATCGAAGCACACTAGTTCTGTCTGCTCCCCAATTCGTACCACTAAGGACTCTTAACATATCCAATTTCTTGCTGCATCTCACCTTCAAATCACGAACATGTGGACCCCATGAGAGTCTCTTATCAAATAAAAGACCCAAAAATCGAACACTATCCGTGGTTTGAAGCTGAACCCCATCAAGATAAAGGATCGGCTCCTGGTGTTGCCTACGACGACTAAATGCTACACACTGGGTCTTCGAAGCAGAGAATTTAAAACCTGTAGTTCTTGACCATTCCTCTAATCTACCTATTGCTAACTGCAAAGATCTTTCCGCAGTTGCCATGCTACGAGCAGGCACATATATACAAAAGTCATCCACAAAAAGGGAACAGTGTACCGGAGATCGTATATTGCTGATGATACTATTTATTGCAACGGCAAATAGCGTGACGCTCAGCACGCTGCCCTGCGGTACACCATTCTCCTGTGTATAGCTGTTTGAATACGTGCCTCCAAGTCGAACGCGGAAAGATCTATTAGAAAGAAAGTTAGCGATGAATGCTAGGATATTTCCTTGTATACCCCATGATTTTAAAGTGTTCAGAATTCCTCTTTTCCATGCCATATCGTATGCCTTCTCAAGGTCGAAGAAAACAGCAACGAGTGTTTGACGCAAGAGAAAGGCATCTTGAATAGCGGATTCTAACAAAACCAATTGGTCAACGGATGATCGTCCTTGCCTGAAACCACACTGTTCGTTGCAAATAAGGTCATTGGTTTCTAGGTACCAGACAAGACGGCGGTTGACCATCTTCTCCAGTAGTTTGCATAAGACGCTTGTAAGGGATATAGGTCTATAACTACTGGGATTGGTTTTGTCTTTACCTGGCTTCAAAAGAGGAATTACAGTCGATTCTAACCATGCATCGGGGAAAGAGCGCTCCTCGAATAAACGATTGTATACTCGAAGGAGGACAAGTTTCGCCGATGATGGTAGATGTTTTAGCATGGAGTACACAATGGAATCAGGACCTGGTGCAGAATCCTTCGTTGACGCAAGAGCTGATTCCAATTCCCCTATAGAGAAAGGAGTGTTTAAAGGAGAGTCCCCAGACGACCCAACAGTAAACGGTATTGCTTCTTCCTTCAGTTTATAAATCTGGAATAATCTATTATAGGCTGTAGTAGCAGAAAAGTTAGAAAAAGATGTTCCAAGTACATTAGCAATGTCATCACTGTTTGTGATTAATCTCCCATCTGGTTGCTTCAGCGCAATGGCTGGCAACGGAATGGAAGTACCACAAACTGATCTTAGTTTCCTCCACACTGTGGAGGACGGAGTTGTTCGTCTAATTGTGCTAATGTACTGTTCCCAAGAGTTCTTTTCTACTCAGCCTAAATATCCTCCGTGCTTTCGCACGGAGTATTTTATATTCCTGAAGGTTTCCATTCGTTGGGTGTCGTTTAAATCTCCTAAGAGCTCTTCGTCGTAAACGGAGGATTTCTGTGCATTCATCGTTCCACCACGGCACAGGCGGTCGGCGTGGATGCGTAGAGGTTTTCGGAATGGTCTTTTCAGCGGCATTTAAAATTGCTTTCGTAATATTTTCTATATTTTCATCAATGGGTGTCAAATAATCCATGTCAAGTGATACAAGGTAATTCGAGTATGAGTCCCAGTTGGCTTTTCGCAAAATCCAACTGGGATTTCGAGCATAACAGGGTTGGGAGTCACATAAACTGATCTTAATAGGCACATGGTCGCTACCATACAAATCGTTGAGTACCGACCATGTGCATCTAGTAGCTAATTGTGGGCTGCAAATCGATAGGTCAACAGCTGTCCATCCACCAGTAGATGCTGCTAAATGGGTAGGCGAACCGTCATTTAGCAGATATAAGTCCAGTTCCGTTCTCACACTCTCAACAAGGTCACCTCGAGAGTTCCTAGTCGGAGATCCCCAAGACGAATGGTGGGCATTAAAATCCCCTACCAATAAGAACGGAGTTGGTAACTGGCTTATTAAATTCACTAAATCACTGTGATGCAGGTTTTCTTGTGGTGGCAAGTAGACACAACACACAGTGATTTTATACGGGACAGCTGTTTGAACGGCTACTGCTTGTAAAGGAGTTATTAAGTTTAGAGAAACAGCATCGATACAGTCACGGGCTAGGATGGCTACGCCACCTCTAGCTCGATCTTCTGTAACGAAGTCCGATCTAAAAACTGAATACTCCCTTAAATGGAAATTATGCGATTCGTGGAGATGTGTCTCCTGTAGACATACAAACATTGGGTACACATCCCGCACGAGTACTTTAAGTTCTTCATGTGACTCCTAACACCGTTGACGTTCCATTGTATCACTGACTTCCTAAGCAAAGACATTTATTAGCTTAGCAAAGGGTTTATTTGACACCCATTGGTGCTCTCTCCTTTCTTGCCTGGGACGTTTTGGGACGTCTCAGGCTTACATTTCTCAGATTCCATATCCACCCGTTCAGGGATGGAATCCGAGGAAGTTTTGGGTTTAGGAGGGGTAGTTTTCACATTCCCTCCTTTGTTTGCATTTTTCTTAATCTGTAACGACTGTGACGATGTGGTCTGTCGTAACTCCGGTCTACGTGGTTTGGATTTTTCCAACGTCTTCTGCACAGATGGTTTACTACCCGTTGATAATTTCTTCTGCACCGAAACACAAGGCTCACTTAGTGATTTATTTTGTGCTCCAATCCCCCCAGTGGAAGGGATAGGTACACGAGGTAAAACACTATCAGTTGCTGCAGGTTGAACCAAATTTAGAGACGATCCATTTGTGACTAAGCACAAAAGGCGAGACACTTGTTCAGTTAGAGCTTTAATCTTCTTGGACAGCTCAGCACAGTTGGTACAAGACGATTTCGAAGCGGTCAGGGTAGCGGCATAAGTCTTACTGTCTGCCTTTGGCTGAGTGGATCTATAGAGTTTTTTGGCCTCTGGAAACGACAGCTTGTCTTTCGCCATGATGCCTAGGATAGCTTTCTCTTCCTTAAATGTAGGGCAGTTGTAGGATCGCGCTGGGTGGTCACCACCACAGTTGGCGCATTTCGGAGAATTAATACATTCCTTGTCATCATGGCCTTCAGCGCTACATATACCGCATACGTTCTGCTTCGAACACGTAGAGCTGATATGCCCAAATCGCTGGCACTTGAAGCAGCGCCTAGGGTTAGCCACGTATGGTCTCACTGAGATCCTTTGATAACCTGCATGCAAGTATTCGGGTATTTCCGGCTTTCCAAAGGTTACAATAAAAGACGCTGTTGCTACTTTTTCTCCTTTGTCCATTTTCATTATGGGGATAACCTCCGTAACTAACTGAGACGACAGTTCGGATTTAATTTCATCAACTGAAATGTACATTAAGTCCCTACATGTGATGATCCCCTTTGAGTAATTCAAGGATCTGTGGGGAGCCACAGATACCTTGCCCTGGTCAAAGAAAGAGGTCATTTTAGATAGAGCACGGGTTTGTCTCTCGGTGGAAGTCGCAACTAACAGTGTTCCGTTTCTGAGTTTCTTAATAGAGGCTACTGGGCCTCCAGCACAAGCAGTAATAGCCTTGTTAATAAGGAAGGGAGAAACTTTGGAAAGATCTTTCCCTTCTTCGGCACTAGAAACAACTAAATACTTTGCTGATGGCAATGTCTGCGACGTTGCCACCATCAACTTTTTACTCAGATCTTGACTATCGTCAGGAGAATCCTGGCGTGTCCTCTTCAGACTAGTCATATTTGACGTGGTTTTGGAATCCATAAATATTTTTTGCCAGCCATCGTGTCAAGCGTTACGGGCGAGACTATAGGAACGGGTACACCCTTGGATCACATTAAGATCATTTCCAACCCTCAGAACTCTGAGGCCTATAGCTTTTCTCCTTAGCTCGACTGGATGGGCATCAGTCGAGGACTCGTAATACTGTGCACAGGCTCCGACACCCATGCACCGCGGACACTCCCTGACCAAGGACCGAAGCGGCTGGTAGACCAGAAACCGCGCTTACGTCTTCGGCAGAGCAAGCTCACATCAGCGTCCCAGACCAGAGTTTGTCACGCTCTGGACTTTTCAGCACTCCCAACGCGCAACGGTTCTGACCAGTCAAAATTCCCTATGTGAAGTTGTAAGTGTTGAAATGTGTATGGATTGTGTTGGTGTGTGTATGGGTGTATGTGTATGCTTTGTGAGTGGTGTTGTGTTAGGCTAGGGTACCGCGAGGGACGCCAAATCCCTCGTAGGTGCAGCTAGTCCGCACCCCCCTGCGGGTTAAGTAATACAGAATGAGCCAGTAAAACTCATAGAACTGAAACAGTATTTTTATGACAATCAGAAATTAGATTGTTACTAATTTCAATGAAGTATATCCCTCAGATATTGAGATGAAAAAATATTGAGAGGAAATGGTACACCGCTCTTTACACACTAAAAGGAGTGTAAAGAAAAAAAAATTTTGTTTTTGTTTATGATTGTGTAAGTTTGATGATAACGTTGATGATTTTATATTTGTATCAGTTTGGATATTACAGCCTGTAACGATTGTAATTAATAGGATTAGAGTAGGGACACAAACCCTTTTGGTTAGTGAAGAATAACCTGTATTCAACGGTTATATATGTGAAGCACACCAATTAAATTAAATCTATATTAAATTATTAGATAGGTACGACCTTTTAAAATCCTTACAATTTTAATATTTCTTCATTCTGATCTGTGGAATAAAGAACTATTAGATCCTTTATGGGGATTGGTGAATAAATTTAAATAAAATCACTTGGGTAGGGTTACCTGAAGCAGACCTACAGTAGAACCCCTCAAATCCTAACATGATTTGTTGAAAACAAAATTTTTAAAAAGTATATAAAATTTAATGAAGTATGTACTGAAAGTTTGCTACTTACGAAAAAAAAAACTGAAATAAAAACAGGACTCAGATGTGCAGTACATTGGAATTGACACTGTAAAAACATGATATAATACAAAGGCCTATACTGTACCACTACATTAACATAGAATTTATTGGCAGTAAAATAAAAATGACAAATACTAAACCATATGATTCACTTAAAAAGAAAAGACACAAAGACTTAACTATATTTTTCACTTAAAATCAGTAATTTTCATCTGACGAAGAGACGTGAACCTTCCCGAGGATGCGATGTTGAGCGACCGTCACATTAGGATAATATTATTGGGTGTTGCAGGTGAATGTTGTTCTATGTAATGCAACACAATGTCGAGAGCGGCAGCAGTATTGGCATGAGTAACAGCATTCATAGAGGCATCTATTTCATCGCTATTGCTGTCTGTTACATTGCCATCGTGTTGATCCTGGATCATAGACACCATGACATGCTCTGTATATTCTTCATTATTATCTAGTGCTGTCCACTCTTCCATGCAACTTTCTTCAGCATCTTCACATCCTGGTACTCTTTGAATAAGAGCTGAAAGAGCTCAGTTACTTCATCCCATGTTCTAAGTGGTTTTTCCACGAATTCGAGACTAGGCCAGAGCTTCTTCCAAGATTTCTGCAGTAAAGTGTTCCTGATATTATTCCAGGATTCAGCTACCCAGTAAATTATATCCTTTATTGTAATCATCTAAAGTTTTCTGGAATAGAAAGAGAACAATCTTCTTCAATTAATATTTGCAGAAGCTTTTTTCTGTAGCTCAGTTTCATGTTCTGCAGCACACCTTGATCCATAGGCTGAAGCAATGATGTCACATTAGGTAGGAGAAAAATTGCTTTTATGTGTTTACATACCAACTGGATGTCTGAAGGATGTGAAGGAGCACTGTCTATCAAAAGTAGAGCTTTTGGAGGCAGTCCATTTTTTTCATTAAATTTTGTTACTGAAGGAACAAATTGATTTTTGGACCACTCCTTGAAAATATTACCAGTCATCCACGCTTTACACTGATTTCTGTAATGAAAAGGGAGAGGATTCTTTCTTGCGGCGTTACTGTAAGCTAAAACTGTGAGACGCTGTTTGCTTGTTTTAAAGCCTGGCGCAGGGATTTCTCTTTAGAAGCAAGACTTTTCATGGAAAGGGCTTTAAATTTCAATCCCGTCTCGTCTGCCTTATACACTTGCTGGAGAAAGCAATTTTCAGACGAAATCAAATCTGTGAATCTGTCTAAATATTCTTTTTCAGCTAGATTATCAGCTGATAACTTCCTCCCCGCTTACCCGTTAGTTGTCTAATTCCGTGCCTTCTCTTCCATCTATCCAAACATCTATTGCCAGCAGTAAATTCCAAATCACCGTTCATTAATTTGTTCAACTGTAATGCCTTTTCTTGTATTAATGGGCCACTAACAGGAACTCCTTTCTGTCTTTCTTGTGTAAACCATAAAAATAAAGCCTCTTCAATTTTTTCATTCACAGAAACTTTCAAGTGATGGTGTTGTTCCAAAGACTTTTCACTTGTAGCACTGTAAAACTTTAATTTTTGATACAGAAATAAGTAATGAATGCTCTAATATTGTTCCTTAATAAAAAAACTCAATTCCGTCAAATTCAAAATACACAGGAAATCCAAAATCTGTAATTTTCTAAATCAGAATAGGCTATAGCCCCAATTAGTTCGGATTTGAGGGGTTCCACTGTATTTCCAAAAGAAGGTCATGGAGACTTGTATCAAATTAAAATTAAACTATCATGGAAATATAAAACTTTCAGATACTGTTCATTAGAATATGATTATAAAAACAAGCAGTAAATCATACCTGTAATAATATGACATGGCTATGGGTTGTTGCAAGATACATTCTGAGATTAGCCATCGCTGTGGAAGAGAGTTTAACTTCATATTTACAAGACCTGTATGGCATAAATGGCTATTATTACTTACAATTTCATGATATTTACACAAAGTACTTCTGTCACAAAACAAATTGAAATGAAAAAAATCTTGTAATGATTAGTATATGTTAAAATTAGGTTTTTTATTATGGTAAAAACATTGAAATACTTATTATTATCAATAATTATTAAAAAAACATTACCAGGTCTTAAATTACGCACAACTAAAGAAAATTAAAAATTAATACTAAAATGGAAAAATATAAACAACATGGTAGAAATCTAGTGTTGGTAGTATAATAGCCTAGTTCTGATTCAAAAACGGTGAAATACAAACCTAGTTATATGAACAAAGTATCATTCAACAGACAAGTAAATTAACCTTATAATAATCAATTTTGGCTACTTGCTCTAAACCCAATCCTAACTAACATAGGTCTTTTTACCAGCCCAGTAATATTTTTTTATGCTAGCAAGTACAGATAACATTATTGCTGGAGCCTCCAGTCACTTGTAGACAGTCTTGTATCGTCGAATTGTGTAACGTACCAATCTAGGAATGTCACATGCCCAGAGGGATCTATTTAGAGACCTTATATCCAATTGTAAGAGTGTTATCCTGGAAACTATACTGTACACTGGAAACTATGTTGTAAATATGTCAAGAAAAAAAAATTAATTTCGGTCTAGTAGTTTTGGAATAATTGCTAGACAAATATTAAAAAAAAAGAATTATTGACCACATACTGGTCTAAACCATACAAAACTGGTCAAACATAAAAAAAAACACATATAATCAGTTCAAATAATGAACCTCATTTTTTGAAATCAGTGAATAAGGAAAAAACTAGGTCATGCAAAATTTAAAAACAATGAGCTAAATATAGTAAAAGATAACTGAACCCATAATAACCCATCATATCTGTAAACTTTCTTAATTAGATCTTGTAAATGTTTTTTTTTATCAACACGGTTTCAATTCATCAGGACCAAGCTAACTGTATTTGACATAATAGGCACATGCAAAGGGTCTTTTTATTGTATATAAGACCACTGTATTTGTTTGTATTGATTTTTTCCCTGGCAAAAAGCCAATTGTGGTTATCATCGCCAATCAACAGCAAGGACAAAAGCAAAATAGTTTAGATGAAACAAAATAAATATAATAAAACTTAAATAAAACAAAATTTACAAAACATAATAATAATAATACAAAAATAAATATGTAACAATAAAAAGGAACATAACAATAAATAACAAAACAAGATAACAATAAAAATAACACTTATGTAGAAAATAAATAGGTTAACAAAAATTAAACTCTAAACACAAACTAACATGAATAGCTCTATACTATAGTAAATAAATACGTAAATTAAAAATTCAAATATTAAATAGTATATTTAGGTGGTGAAGGAATGAGATGACACAGTCGACGGCCGCGGCATCGCCCTTTAACTCCTTCTTTAAACTCCCTTATAAATTAAACCTGTCACAAACATGCTTCAAACCAAGACAATCTACCAGTATATGACTGATTGTGATGGTATTTCCACAGAACTGGCATAATGGCGGGTCCTCAAGATGCATCAGATAACCATGAGTTAGCTAAGAGTAGCCGATGCAAAGGCCGGTAGCCAATACTTCCACCTTACGTTTCAAAAGAATAGAAAACCTCTATGGAAGGACAATATTCTTAATTTCCCTCAGCTTATTGTGATTTACACATTGCCATTCATCATTCTAAGCAGCAGCCAAAGAGCGTTTCATATAACATATATAATCAGATGCCAAAACACGCTGTGTAGATGGCACCTTACTAGTGGCAATCTTCACCGCTTCATCCGCTTTTGTGCTTCTGGTAATTCCACACTGTCCGGGAACCCAACAGAATGTTACCCCAACACCCCCCAATTGAAGATTGTGTACTGCACTCAAAATATCCCCAACTAAAGGGTTCACGGAGAACACATCCTGAAGGGCCTGAAGTGCACTTTTAGAATGGGAACACAAAAGGTAATGACAAAATCTAGATTGAATGATGGTTAGAACTTTAAATATGGCAAACAGTTCTGCTTTGAAAACACTACAAGCTGAGGGCAATCCATACATGTAGGTACTGCAATGGGCAGTTTGCCCCTGCAATCTAGAAAAATTGAAATTTTTAAAAATTTGAATTTCAAAAATTAAATTGTAATTAGAAAATGCAAACATTTTTATATTAAAGAAAAATTAAAGCAAAGCATAGAATAACAGAGTGGAAAAAGCCAATATTTCATAATCATAAATAAAAATTGTAAATAACAAATAAATTTGACAAACCAGGAGTGTAGTGGCGATAATTGAGTGCAAGAATATAAATAAAAAATACTATCTAGCGAGCCTGACTACCTATGATATTTCTAAATAACGAGTAAAGTGTGAAAACATCAATAGTGAAATAGCAAACCATAAAACTTTATTAAGAAAAAATTACAGCAAAATTAAATAAAATAGACATTTAGAAATTAAAAGAATGATAAGGAGCCTTCAAGCAAGATAATTCATATAACTGAGAGTCGGACTTCGACAAGAAAAATGAACTGCTATAGTTGTAAGACCAAGCGGCTGGAGGGGGAAGTACGGCGAGGCCAATATAAACGTTAGCGCAAGGTTTTTTAGAGGAGTCCGAAATAATACAAATTTGACAAGTGCCAAACGAAACTATGTCGATTTTCAGCCACACAAAAGAGACAACGGGCCAGATGGCGTCTATCAGAACGTTTCTATCATCAAATTTATAACGCAAGTTATACATTGCGATTCATCAATCGGTACTTCCATTTCGTAGAAATGTAATTCAAATCGTAACGACTTACCATGGTTTTGCTGTCCGAAAATTCCAAAGGATCCAGGAGAAAGATAGAAGACCTCAGCCTCAACCAAATTTAAAGGCCAGGGACCGGGCATGGCAGGAAGTGCAAACTTTGGCGTTATTTTTTAAAGTCAAATTTATTAGTTAAAATTTAATAAACTTTTCAGAAAATTCTAATTCAACATTTTGATTCATAAAGAAATAAACAATGGCTCCACTCTTAGTAAACTTATTAAATAGTATTAAAAAAGTAACAGACTTTTCTTATAAGTAATGTTGAATTGTGTAAAATAATTAAAATTAAATGAAATAAGTCAGTTTTCCAAAAAGGAAAAGTTCTACAGGTAAATTATTCAAATTTTATGTTAAAGTCTCTAGACCGGCTTAATCAGGAAGAAATCAACAAAAGAATGTTTAATTCAACTCTTTAGAGTGGTTTTGACTATAAACTTGGTCAATTTCAATAAGATCAAAAGAGAAAAGAATTATAAAAAAATTTGAAATTTAAATATTAAATGAAACTAATAATTTCATGTAATATAGTAAATGATTTTGAAAATATTAAATAATTATTAATATAACAGAACGTTATATTAACATTTGAACCAAATTAATTTCAGATTTAAAATTTATGGAAAGAATTAGCATATGATATACAGTGAAATTCAAAATAAAATCTTAATTTATTTTTCAAGAATCAAAGATTAAATACATAATATAAATGAAATATATGTAAAAAAATTAATTTAATTAAATATGTAACGTTAAATATTGTATGCATATTGTGAAAAGCAATAGAAATCAAGAAGTGTACAATTATGTTAAATCTTATTATTTTTTATCATTAAAATTAAAATGCAAAATCTTCTTAATTTATTTAAAAATAGTTGTGTTAATAAATGAATAAAAACTTAAAGTTTTTTCCAACTATTAAATTAAAGGATGCAAAGTTATATATCAAGAGTATTTAAATTCATAAAACAATAAAATAAAAGCCTAATGTTATAACAGGTAGTTTCCTCCTGATTGGAAATTAATTAAAAATATTTGAGCTATATCAAAAGATATTTGGTTTTTAAATCAAAGTCCAAGGCAAGTGCTGCTTAAATGTAAGACAGGAACCTATAAAAAGGTAAAATTAAGCAGGATCATATTTTACAAGGCCCAACCTGGACCACCTGTTAATAATAGCACATGGTAAGATTTTATGTATATGATGATTGTTCATGTTAATACATATCTTTTCAGCTGACAAAATTACTGACAATATGGCCCTAACAATATTAGTTATCGGTAGGAGGTATTTTAGAACAGCAAGTCAGGTCGGCGTGTGTTGCATGCGCTCAAGTGTATTTAAACAGTAGGCAGGTGGTTAAGCGAAGGTAGCATAGGTAAAGGTTTGTTGCAGTACGTCCCGATGCATAAAATGCACTTTTAACACCATTGTCCAGTTTAGACCCATCAATGAAAATAATTTCACTGTGTTGGTAGGATCTGGAAATTGTTAAAAACTCCTGGTGATAAACCACATCAGGAGTATTGTGTTTGATATAACTGGACAATGAGAAATCGAGACATGGCGTTTTCATTATTGATAGTATGAGTTAGATAGCACATTATTCGTTCGAACGTAGTAGGAAGTACTAACTCACAGCTATCCATTATGCGTACTAATCTTAGTTAAGTGCATATTGGATATGAAAGACCATTTTGAATGTAATATGATTAGGTTTACTTCCAAGACCAGAAATGTACGATATTTGTAGCATATGACGTTGTATTGACAGGGCAGGTTTCCCAGTCACGACAAGAAGACTAGGGATTGGGCTAGTTCTAAATGCACTAGTAGCAAGTTTTAGTCCAGAGTGGTGGACTGCGAGAGTTTTCAGAACTGTAGGTCATGTGGATGAATACGCTTGTCAGCCATAATCCATGCACGATCTAATTATACCGCGCAACAAAAATGAACCATATTAGTTCTCTCTGCTCTTATCAAATAAAAGACTCAAAAATCGAACACTGCCCGTGTTTTGAAGCCGAATCCCATAAGATAAAGGATTGGCTCCTGGTGTTCCCTACGACAACTAAATGCTACACATTTGGTTTTCGAAGCAGATAATTTAAAACCTGTAGTCCTTGACCATTCCTATAATTTGCTTATTGCTAACTGCAAAGACTTTCATAAATACAGCCACATAAATACAAAAGTCATCCATAAAAAAAGAACAATGTACTTTGCGGGTCCAACCTCCGTGTGTTTGCTAGGAATGCGTAAACACAAGCTAAGTGAGGGAAAAGCTATTACCCATAAAAAAACATCTATTCAAATATTGATATCATGTACTTACGTATTACAGTGGCCTAGCAAGTGTGCTATCTGCATCACTGATGGTGGAATCGCTGTCGCTGGTAGTATCGTCTGTACTGCTGTCGTCTTGAGCATTAATATTAATTATTAGTTCATCTATTACATCTGATACTATGCCATCAGTTTTCCAGTAATATTTCTCAAGGTCTTCGACTTTGTTGCAGTAGCCGATCCAGTCATTTTCTGTCACTTCTTCTATTCCCAGTTCGGTTAATTCCTGTAAACTTTTTAAACTTAAGTTGCCGTCAGGGTTGTGTTCTCTCACAAAGTTCTTTATTTTAGCCCAAGCTAGTTCGATAGGGTTTAGGTCACACATGTAAGGTGGAGTTCTAACGACAGTATGGCATAAACTACAGAGAAACTGGTCTATTTTAAAAACTTTTTCTTTCTGACAGTGAATGTTAATTAAAGGAATGAGCTCTTCTTTTTTTCATTGTTTCGTTACAGTGATTACCACGTTTCCTCAAAAAATTTATCATTTCCATTTTTACTGAATACTTAGTTGGAAACTTTTCTGATAGATCAGAATGATATGATGCATTGTCGATTATAATTACAGAGGCGGGTGGAATGTTTGGCAAAAGCATCTCTTTGAGCCACTTCTCAAAATTATTTTGGTTTATTTGACCGTGATAGTCACCGGAAGTGGTTCCTGCCTTATAAAGAAGCTTGGTTCCTTTCACAAATCAATTTTTGCCACCAGCATGTAGAAGTATAAGGCGACATCCTGCTCTATAGTTTTCTGATACACCGAAAACATCATCTGACTGCCAACATTTTTTAACAGTTATATTACTGTCTACCCATGTCTCATCTACGTACAAAATATCCCTTCCAGATTCACGTAAGGCTTTTATTTGCACTAAATATCTGTGTCTCCATTCCCGAATTTTCTATAAGAATTTTTCTCCTACTACTATACTTTCTCCATTTGAAACCCATTCCCCTTATAATTTTTATCAAAGATTTCTTTCCCCATGGAAAGTGAATCCTTTTTTTACACTATGGGAAGCAGTTTTCTTGCTGTTGGTACAACTTTTTCACTTTTATAAAAGTCTTGAATTATATTTCTAATGACACACTTATCGAAGTCATCAACAGAAACTTTTCTGTCTTTGAACCTGGTTTTTCTTTTTTTACCAAGCGAGGAGAGCTTACTGCTTGAACCTTGTTCTTTCAAGTGATTAGCCTCTTTACGGACTTTAAGAATAAAATTACCTGACTTTCCACAATAATCTGTTGCTCTTTTTGTGGCCTGCTTTAATGGAAAACGCAATGAATTAGCTTTTGCTTCTTCGTCACATTTTTCAATTATTTTACAAATTAATGTTCAAGCTTCACTATGTACAACAAAACTTCTTTTACAGCTACTTCCACTTGACGAACTTTGCGACATGACTAACTATCAGAATTATCAACACTAAACAAAAACACTAGGCTAGACGATAGAAGAAACACTCACAATTCTATTAAGACACACACTTCCACTAGGTTAACTGACCGAATGTTATTTGAAAAGGAATACACGCACATAACAGTTACAAGGCTGTAGCCCCCTCCCCCGGCACCTCATCCCGCAACCACACGGAGCTTGGACCCACACAGTACCTTAGATATGATACCATTTATTGCAACGGCAAAAAGCGTGACGCTCAGCACGCTGTCCTGTAGTAGACCATTCTCCTGTTTAGAACTGTTTGAATATGTGTGGTATGTATGTGAATACAAGACGAACACGGAAAAATCTATTTGACAGGAAGTTAGTGATGAACGCTAAAATATTACCTTGTATACCCCATGATTTCAAAGTGTTCAGAATGCCTCTTTTCACAGAGGAAAAACTTATAGTCTCTACAAGTTGACCTTGAGAGTTGCTAATCAAAGATCCCCAAGACAAATGGTGGGCATTAAAATCTCCTATCAATAAGAACGGAGTTGGTAACTGGCTTATTATGTTCACTAAACCACTGTGTTGCAGATTGTCTTGTGGTGGCAAGTAGACACAACACAGTGATTTTATACTCGACAGCTGTTTGAACGGATACAGCTTGTAAAGGTGTTATTAAGTTTAGAGAAACAGCATCGATATAGTCACGGGCTAGGATGAGTATGCTACCTCTAGCTCAATCTTCTGTAACAAAGTCTGATCTAAAAATTCCCTTAAATGGAAATCGTGCAATTCATGGAAATGTGTCTCCTGTAAACACAAGCATTGGATACACGCCTCGCACAAGTACTTTATAAGATCTTCTATGTTACTAGAGATTTATCAATTTAGCAATGGATTGATCTGACACCCATTGGTGCTCTCCATTTTTTTACCTTAGACGTTGACAGACGCCCTAAGCTTAGATTTCTCCGATTCCATATCCACCTTATCAGGGATGGAATCGGAGGAAGTTTTGGATTTAGGAGGGGTGGTTTCACCATGACCTCCTTTTAAAATATTAGTTTTTTGGTAGCTGTTACCGGTGCTTATTTAGATGAACTCTATTCTAACTTTTTACAGCACATTCCTTTTCATCATGCTCTTATACACTACATTAACCATATATACCCTGCTTTGAAAACAAAGAACTAATGTGCCCAAAGCGCTGAAACTTGAAACATCGCCATAGTCTCACCGAGAGCCTTTGATAACCTGCATGAATGTATTCTGATACCTCCGGTTTCCCAAAAGTCACAATAAAAAGAGGCGGTTGCAACTTTCTCGCTTTTATCAGTCTTCATAATGGGTACAACATCCGTTACTGAAGCTGACGACAGTGGTGGTTCCCATTTCTAAACTTTTTTATTGATGCGACAGGACCTCCAGCACAGGCAGTAATAGCCTTATGAATGACAAAATGAGACACTTTTGATTGGTCTTTTTCTTCCTCTGTGCAAGGAAATAATTAATATTTCGGTGATGGCAATGGCGGTGATGTTGCCACCATCAACTTCTTACTTAAATCAGCTATAATAGGATCGCCTAGAGAATTTTGGTGTGTTGTTTTCAAACTCGATACAGATGACGTATTCAAAGATTCCATAGAATGTTTTTAGTCAGTCATCGTGTCAGGTGTTACTGATGAGACTATAGGGACGGGTACACCCTTGGATCTCGTGCGGTCATTTCCAACCCCTAGAACTCTGGATCCTATAATATTCTCCTTAGCTCGACTGGATGGACATGAGTCGAGTACCCATAATACTGTGTACAGTCTTCGACACCTGTGCATCATGGACACTCCCTGACCAAGGGCCAAAGCGGCTTTTAGACCAGATACCACGCTTAAATCTTCAGCAGAGCAAGCTCACATCAGCATCTCGGATCAGAGTTTGTCAAGCTCTGGACTTTTCAGCACTCCCAATGTGCAACGGTTTTGACCAGTTAAAATTACCTAAGAAAAGGTGAAAGTGTTTATATGTAGTGTGTGTTGTAAGTGTGGTGTATGTAAAAAGTGTAATAATGTGTGATAGTGAAGTGAGTATTTGTGTTAGACTGGGGTACCACAAGGGACGCCAAACCCCTCTCGGTAGGTGCAGCTAATCTGCAACCCCTGCGGGTTTGTTTGTGTTAACAGATAGTGACTAACACAAAGATGGTTAATCACCTCCAACTTCTTTACTATTCTCTCTGATTCACTTCCATTTAATTTTATGGAAGAAAATAAAGAATACTTCCAATGGAACGACTAAAAGTGGAGAAAGAGAGATGTTTAGAGCTAGTTGAATTTTCAATAAAATTGAGCAAAAAAAAAAAATTATAACCTAATGTCATTGATTACAGATTTTAATTTTGATAATAAAATTGCACCTTAAAAGCAAAGATTAAAATAAGATACTGACCTAAATGCCTTGACTAAAGGGTGGCTGTCAATATCTTGTGTAGTTAAGACACTTGACAGTTCTTTCATTAATTCGCTATTTTGCTCATCATTAATAAAAGGTTCTTGATGGCGTTTCAGAAACTTTGATATTGATTGAGGTTGCCCACCTCTTACTACTTCCAAATAGAAATGACAAAATAATGGAAAAAGAAGTTCTGATAATTCATCTCTACATTCCTCTTCAGATAGTTCAGTAACCCATATTCTAAATCTGTAATAAAAAACAAATCATATTTCTGAAATAAAAAGGGAAAAAATAGAGTTAATCAGAAATTATCTTTTCATATAAAGGTTTAAATTTGCAAAAAATCTTATAAACCTTTCGTTGAATTTACTAAATAAAAATTGGTTATATGTAACAGGGGAAATAAGAGAATTTATTCATATTTTGTGCTAAAGGATATGTTTTCCACCTAAATAAAAGTTTTTCATAAATTTTTATTTATCTGCCTCTACTTTGTTTCAGCATACAATTATTATTAAGATATAACCTACCACTGATATCTTCTACAGTCCCAAATGTTTCTTCAGCTCAACATTCCTTCTATTGCAGTTCTCTAATAGAAAGTTTATTTTTAGACAATGTCCATTGACTTCTAAATTCACATTTTAAAAGTACTATGATTTTTGTTAATTTTTGTTATGGTATTATCATTGTTCAACAAATGAGTATCACCTACTAAATTGATCATCCTTTAACTTTTATTTAGTTTGAAGGAGTAATTGGGAAAATAAAATTTTTTATGGAGTGTTAATATTACATAAATATATGACTAATTATGATAACCTGACCGTGGTCTATAAACACCAAAAATTATTTTATGTTGTTAATAATTTAATTAAAATTATTAAAGTTTTCCTTAGTTAGTTTTTGTTAGTTTTGATGAAGAAAACAGGGAAGAAAAGCAAATTGCAACTTTAAGCTTGAACAATTTTTCTGATTTCCTATTGTTTCAACTTTAAATTAATAAACTAGAATCCTTATTACCCACCCACACCACTCTCAATGCTTTTGACTCTGAGCAAGCAAGAGCTATAAATTACTTCAAAAGAAGCCTGAAACAGCTAACTCACAAGTAGATATTTCAGTGAAGCCTAGAACGTTTGGTTTAAAAACTGCACCTCTATAAATTGAAACTAGTGATAAGTCTATAGAACACCCTGGTTCAATTGAAGCTACTCATACACCTCATGAACACCACCCTCTATCAACTTCTTATACATCCTTTCAATCTTCCTCTTATTGCTTAACCTCTCATACTACTACTCAATTACACCAAAGACAAATCCCATCTACATCTACAAATTAACGGTTATCACACCACTGTGCCATTCAAATGTTTGTAGGATAATTCTATCTTACTAGTGCAATTAATTTCGATAGTTTAATGTGATTGAAAGTAAAAACTACATACAAAAGTCACACCACTGTTTCTATGGCCTCAGCACAAACTTTCAAGCCAGTAAAAAATCAGAAAGTACATGCCTTCTTTGAGTCAAGCTGCACAAAACCCTACT
Organism: Prosapia bicincta; assembly: GCA_036971475.1. Lineage (NCBI taxonomy): Eukaryota > Metazoa > Arthropoda > Insecta > Hemiptera > Cercopidae > Prosapia > Prosapia bicincta. The sequence continues at coordinate 13,764,605 of JBAIZL010000001.1, read as the reverse complement.
ACATGGGAATAAAACCAATGTACTAATCACATGTTTCTACTACTTGTTGGAGCATCCAATCTCTCAGTGTTATTTCAATTGTTAACGGTTTTAGAATGTTGTAACCAAATCCGAAAGACAATTTTGTTTCAACTGCATTGGCACATACCTCCAAACCTAATGTTATTTTAAAAAAATATGTTGCATCGGTAGCAACCCATACCATATACCCTACTTCTTGAAAAAGCACCCAATAAACTCCAACAATCGGGATAACATGCAAACTCAATCATCAACCAACAGCATGCCCTCTCTTACAATCTGGAACTTTCATGTGCGCAGTTAGCCAGCTCACAAGTAATGACAATCGATTGTTTAGTTTCACTGCTTCCATTTAGAGCCGTCGTTGACCCTTGTAGTCAAATATTTGCAATTACTAAGAGATCTATTCTCTTACCAAGAGTTGGGCTTGCTTACTTAGAAGTCAAACCTCATTGTAACTGGTATTACCTCCAAGAAAATCCGCATTTCTAAGAATGCTACTTTACAGTCAGTAGCTCTGAAAACCCTAATTTCAGACTCAATGTCCCATGGGCTATGTTACCGTGTATCACAGATTCACTCCCCGTTACCGTGTTACCACAGCACATTCACAGAGAATACTAGAAGTTACAGTTGGCTGAACCATACTTTGAACTGCCTAGAGTGATTGACCTCATCCTTGGAGCTTAATCAGAGGAACCATCGCAGCCCTCAACACTGTCTTCGGCTGGACTATTTTAGGGTCTCTTCCAGGTCCACTATCTGTTTAAACACATGCCTTATTCCACACTGAAGATCATTTAGCTGAGAATTTATACTGCTTTTGGGGTTAGTCCATTTAACATCAACAGCCCTGAAGACCATCTGTTTAAACAACTCCTAAAAAAAATTAATAAATTACTTCTCTGAGAGTATGTCAACCAATCATCAACCCTTTTTCATCACTTCTTAATGCTATTCCTTGGATTAGCTAAGGGTGACCACTTACTACAATCTTCTTGGAACCTCTTAATTACCTATTTACCACCCCTTAAACACCCTGTTTCCCCCACTTCTTTACCCCCTGTATTTTCCCCCTTTGGTTGAAAAAACTAATAGTTTTTGTTAGGTGGTATGTTAGGTAGGATTTACTTTGTAAGATTCTTTTGTAGGATTTGATGCTGTTCCCTGTAATTCAAATTCCATGTTAAATGAACCAGTGGCTGCAGAGGTCAAACAGTGTGCTTTAGTTCTAGTTTACACTCTTAGAGCGACTGACGCAAGTTGTCTCGATGTTTAACTGCTCTACTGGATTTAGGTCTACAAATACCTGCAACAATGTATTCTCACATGAAATTACATTAGTGTGTTCTTGGTCAAGTATAATAAATGGTTGTGTTAAACCTAACCTAATTGACAATAAACAGCTTTTGTGTTGGATTTAATGTGTTGTCGGCCGTGACTCACTCTCTTTGTGTTAGTGATTTCTGTGACTCTACAAGACTTATTTTTTAAACTCAAATGATAGTTGTAAGTTTACTTGTCAGAAGTCCCCAAGTTTCAACAATGGTAGAAGTAAACTAAACCTTTCAGGATAAGTGATAGGATAAATTCACTGTGACATTTTCCTAATACTATCAGCAATGCCAATCTTCTCATAACTTCCATGGTCCTTCAGGAAGAGTAAAATTAAGCTACTAGTTGCATATAGAGTTTATGTTCAAATTTTTTTTTTTTTTGTTGAGTTAATGTGACAAAGGATAATTTACTAAAGGAATTGCAAATTGCCTTGAATAAAGAGTATTAGAAATATTTTTAAAAAATGTTAAAAAAAAATTAAGAACCAGGTATTCAAAATGAATATATTCAGGTAACAACTAGGCCGAATTGATTTGCCAGAAAATATTACTTACTTTGTAAACTGTAGATCTGCTTGAGCGTCATCATTAACAATACTGCTAAAAATGATTGAGTTGAGACGAGATGTATCTTTTTCCACAACAGCTGAAATTGCCATTTGATCTGAGTTTTCACTCAATACTAAATCTGATTTTCGAAAATGTTCAGTCTCCTACAAAATATATGATTATTTATGACAAGGTATATTATTTCATAGTTTTTTAAATTAACAATTGTTTTCCATTACAAATATTTTGTAAATTCATTGATTATATTTCTATTTATGATGGAAAATTTACCATTTATAATAAGTCGATTGCAACTGGTTGAACTTATAATTAGGTGAATTTATAAAAATCATACCGAGGTAAAATCCTTCTGATTAGTACTTGGTGGTCCTTGTCGTTGCACGATACATGACCTAGTCAGACAAGATTACTGGCAAATAATATTAAATAGCTTAATAAGTATTCACATTATGAGAGTACCATAAATAATAGAAATAAAATAAAATAGAAGCACACTTTTAGGCAAATTTTGTAACATTTTGTCACTCATATAAAATTATTTTGAATAAAAAGACGGTTTTTATAATGAGTCAAGAACGAATATTTAATAAGGCAACATTTCTACAAGTAATTTCATGTCCTTCAAATGTAAAGTAAAAGTGATTTTCAAGATTGGTGCTTTTAAAAGACTGGGTGGAGGAGAATCAAAAAACAAAATTGCCCAAGATTATAATATGGGTAAAATCATAATATGAGAAGGGAAGAAAAAACATACAGAAATTGAAATATGATGTACTGCTCAGGCATCAAGTGGTATCAAGAAAAAAAAAAATAATCGAGTCTTTGAAGAGTTAGGTGAAGCTTGGTTTTTTTGGGTTGTAGAAAACAGAGAAAAAGTGTACCGATTTCAGGACCTTTGTTAAGACAAAAAGCCTTTCTGTTTTACAATGATTACGAAATGATAAACAAAGAATTTGTTGCAAGTGAAAGGTGGCTAGAAAAATGGAAGCTGCGTTAAGGCATTCAGCAATTATAGTCAGTGGGAAAAGACTGTTGGCTGACAAGTCAAGCATTGCAGACTTTAAGATGAGCTTTAATAAACTGATGTGTAAAAGGCGTGAAGAGATTTGCAATTGTGATGAAACACAGAATTAGCTTAGGATATAGCTTTATAATGCTGACTAATAAAAGTTTAACAAGTAAAGAAGACAATGCTCCAGGTCATGATAAGAATCAGGAAAGAGTTACTGTGTCACATCAAACGTAATGTCTCCAGTCCACTGTTCTCTGTTTGTGGATGATTTTTGTATATATGTAGCTGCTTGGAGTATGGCTACAGCGGAAAGGTCCCTTTAAATGATAATTAATAGATTGCAGGAATGGACCAAACTACGTGCTTTAAGTTTTTGGATTCAAAGACTCAGTGTATAGTATTTAGTCGTCGTGAGCAACACCAGGAACCTATACTTTATCTTGATGGTATGTGGCGTCAGACTGCAGATAATGCGGAGATTTTTGGGTCTTTTATTGGATAAAAAACTTTCATGGAATCCACATGTGCGTGATTTGAGGAACCAATGCAGTAAGATATTGGATATGTTGAGAGTCCTTGGTACTAATTAGGAAGCAGATAGAACCTGTATGCTCTGTTTCTATCATGCCGTCATAAGATCGCGCAAAGATTACGGTTGTATAGCCTATTCATCTGCTAGACCTATGGTTCTGAAACTCCTTGATTCAATACATCACTCTGGCTTTAGGCATGCTACTGGTGCTTTTAGATCAAGCCTTCTAGTTGAAGCTGGGGCACCATCTCTTTCAATGCGACTTCAAATGCTTCAAATTTCATATTACACTGGTCTTCGAAACAACGCTCGACTGCTCCCTTCAGAATAAGAATGTTGTGCATTTTCAGTAACCTAAATTTAGAACATCCGCCTATATTCGAAAGAACATTGTGCTACATCCCTCCATGGAGGACAGGAATGCCAAAGTTTGACCTCTCATTGTCCAGGTCCCTAAAACACAATACTCCTGACTTTATTTATCGTAAGGAGTTTTTGCAGATTCAATGAACTCACCAACATATTGTGACCATAGACGGTTCAAAACCGGACAATAGGATAGGATATGCATTTCATATAGAAGGGCAAACCTACTCCTACGGATTGCCCTCAGCCTGTAGCATCTTTACAGCAGAACTCTATGCCATTTTCCAAGCTTTGAGATCTATTTCACCTGCAAAATCTATCTTGTGTTCCGATTCATAAAGTGCTCTCCAGGTTATTCAGGAAATGTAAACTAAGAACCCTTTAGTAGGAGACATCTTGTGCTCAATACACAGGCTCTAATTAAGAGGTGTCATTTCTCTGGGTGCCTGGTCACTGTGGAATATTCAAAAAGACTAAAGCAGATGAAGGTGCACAATTAGCTACAAGTATGTTATGGTGCCATCGACACAATGTGTGATGGCATCAGATTTTGTATGCAATGTTAAAACTACACAATTCTCTGTTTGGAATGAAGAATGGCAAAATGTAAATAGAAACAAGCTGAGGGAAATCAAGAATTCCGTCCGACCATGGAGGTCATCTGTTTGTTTGACTCGTAGGGAGGAAGTGGTGGTTACTCGACTTCGCATCGGCCACTCTTTGTTAACGCATGGATGGTTGATGCGACATGAGGATCCACCACGATGTCAGTTTTGTGGAGGTACTATCACAATGAAGCGCATTCTGCTTGATTATGATGAGTTGACCGATTTGTATATTCGTTATGATCTTTGAGGTAGTTTAAAGGTGGTTTTCAAGGACGATGTCACGGCTATTGTCCGTGCCATCGCTTTATTACGCCACCTGAATCTGTTTAATAATATTTAAATTTTGTATAATTTTAGTTTCTTTAGTTTTAGTTAATTCTAATTAGTTTTAAACGTTCATTTTATTTTGATTAGTTTCATTTATGGACATTTATTTTAAATAACAGTTGAGGTAGGTGATGATAACCTTGTTAGGTTTTTCGCCTGGAAAAATAATAATTTGAAGCTAAGTTTACTTAGACAAGGGTGTTCTAAATTGTACTTGATGATTACATAAATTATAATTATGATTTTAATTTTTTTTGTACTGAAAAATAATATTTGTTGCAGCTATTGTTGCTATAACCTTTATTTAAATATTTATTTGTACAAATATATTTATTTCTGCTATTAGATTTAGAATAATGACTTAAATATTAACTTATGAATTTAGGTAATATCTGGTTAGTTGTTATTCATTTTACAGCAAACTGTAAATTATTAATATATTGACTATTGTACTCCTATTAAATGTATTGTATTTTAGACTTGAAAAAGAAACCAAATTCGTTGTTGAAACATCATTCTAATTAATAATTATTCTTGACTTTTTATACTCAAAAATAATTAGGGTAATTTTATGAAAACTTACAGAGAAACACATTTATGGTCCCATTAGGCAATCTTCGTTAGTGTTTAGGTTGGGCTGCTTAGAAGCATTACTTTGTAAACACTATAAACATCACTCTTTGACTTGGAATTAAGTGTTATATGAATATTTGAATAAGTGTTTACAATTAAATAAGTATTTTAATGTAAATGGTAAAACGCTTTAGAGTTCTCTTGAATTTTGTAGTCCATTAAATTAGGTGAAACTTAATTATCACTTTTACATTAGTTTATGACTATCCGGACTTTAAATTTTGTAAAAACTTACAGAGACAGAAGGATTTTGATCGCTCTGTGGCGATCTTCAACAGTGTTTTCTGCGTGGAGTTGTTAGGTTAAGCGGTGGAGGTTTTAAAGGCAGGTTTTTGATAGTATTAAAGAGTATGTGTGATTTATATTGGGTTTGTTCGTTTAATATGTTTGTATTTCTGTAAATTCCATATTGTTCTAGTGTGTTGAGATGTGATCCTTTTTTGTTGATGTGTAAGATCTCTAGGTTATGGTAAATGTCTGTGTATTTGTGTCCTGTTTCTTTTATGTGATTGTAAAATGCTCGTTAGTATTCTGTTTGTGTTACTCGACTCTTTGTTTGAAGCTGCAACCTGTTTGCCCAATGTGGAATTTGTTGCAGTTTGTATATATACCTGGTGCTTGTAGTTTATCTTTGTTGTTGGTGTCGTGTTGTATTTTTATTAATTTTGTATGCTATTTTGTATCCTGTTTTTTTTTAAATCTGTGAACTATTTTGAAATTTTATTTGATGTTCTGTTTATGTATGGTATTGTGATATATTTGTTTTCCCCCTCTGTAGTGTTAATTTTAGTGTTTTTTTTTTTTTATATTGTCCCATAGTTAGTCTATTATTGTGGTGGTGTATCCATTTGTGTATGCTAAATATTTAAAGGTACCTAGTTCTTTGTTTATATTTTTGTGGTCATTGGAACTTCTTTAAGTCTATGGAGCATGGATCTGAAGGCAGTGTGTTTGTATTGGGCTTCCTAGTTACTAAAACCTAGAGATCTTACTTATCAAAAAAGGACCACATCTCAACACACTAGAACAATATGAAATTTGAAAATACACAAAATACAAACATAATAAACGAATAAACGCAATACAAATCACACATACTCTTTGATACTATAAAAAACCTGCCTTTAAAACCGTCACCGTTTAACCTAACAACTCCAAGTAGAAGACACTGATGAAGATCGCCACGGAGCGATCAAAAACGTTCAGTAAGTTCTTACAAATTTACAAAATTTAAAGTTCGGGTAGTAAAACTTTGTATAAACTAATGTAAAAGTAATATTTTAGAGTTATATATTATTATTGTGTATAATTAGGACATTTTAATCAGTGAATAAGTTCATTGTTTGGCTAGGCAGCGCCTATTTTAAAGGCAGGTTTTCTATAATGTGGTTAAAAAGTTATCTGTATTGGGTTTGTTCATATAATGTTTTAGTTTTGTGTTTGAGTCAGTATTGTGGTACTAACTCTTTTTATTTGCTGAAAGGATTTTTTTCATAGGATTTCTTATTTATAGAAAACCTGTCTTTAAACTGCTGTTGCCAAGCCGAACAATGGTTTCAAGCAGCTGATGAGATCCATAGAAACTGATGAGGATCTCTAGTACAATAAAAAATGTTTTTTCACAATAGTTCTTTTAAATATATTTATTTAAATTATATATCTGGCAAGATCTTAATTAGTTATATAAAACTTTTAAGTTTCATTAAACATCATGAACAATATAGCTACGAGATAAGAAATTGCCTTCAGTAGCACTTACTTTTTAACTCTAAATTCATAAACATTCGTCTGTCAGACGACGCAAGATTCCAGGATTTTGTACTTTGGTATGATGGAGTAGATCTTCTCATCCCCTCAACCTTCTGGTCTCACTGTCATCCCACATAGGCATTTGACGTGTTATTTGTGTTATTTGTTTTGAGGTTACATTAATTTGTCTTTGCCCAGTTGTCTGAGAGATGAGTGTTTATGAATAGCTGGAGTGTGTTTTTTCCAGAGGCCAATGTCCATTTAGGATGTATTTACCTTCCAAGCTAAGTAAATACGGTCTAAAAGTAGTTATACTATGTAACGTAAAAACAAAGTATCTAAGTGATGGTATATCATACTTGGTGAAGTCTTTGAACACATCTGGCCTGCCATTCGGTCCCTATTTTACAATAGAACTGACAAAATATATCCATGGCACAAATAGAAACGTAACCATGGATAATTGGTTTACATCCATCCCATTAACAATAGACTTGTTGAGAAACCACCAAATAACACCTGTAGGTACTCTACCAAGTGATTAAAAAGAAATCCTTCCATAAATGAAGGAACTGGAAACAAGGAGATTGATTCAGTTATGTTTGCCTATGACAATGAACTTGTATTAGTTTCATACAAAACAAAAAAGGTTAAGATGGTATACCTGGCCTCCACTACTCTTGAATATGGCACAATACCAGAACCTACAGGAAAATCAGAAATTTTTTAGTTCTGTAACTCAACTGAAGGGGCAGTTAATGCTTTGTCGAGATGTCTTCCAATATGATATGTAACTGAAAGACACTGAGATAGCCTCTCTGCATCTTTTACGGTATGATAAACAGAACATTAGTGAATTCTTACATTATATACATGTTCACAATAAGGAGGGTTAAGGGACGGAAAAAAATCTACCAAAAGAAATTCGCCAAAAAAATGTTGACAAAACTGCACCTATAGAAGAGAATACAAATACCAACGCTAAGGAAAAATCTAAAGGTTAAAATGCAAGAGATATTTGGAGAAGAGGTATTACCTAATGACCTTGTGAACCTGAAGTACATGCTGGAAGGAAAATATGTGCATTTTGTCGATCTAGAAAAAGGAGGATGACTACATACTCCTGTTTCAGATACAAAAGCTTTTACTGTCTTGAACATCAAGCAAAAATGTACGCAGGCTGTTCTTAGATGAAAAAAAGTAAATTACTACTAATAACTAAGGTAATATTACATTGAATTAAATTATTTTGAAATATATATAAATATAAATATTTATTAATTTTTTTCCCAGATAGTCTTACAAACAAAATATTACGATTAGTGTAACCAAGAAACATAGATTACGAATCTGGGGTTAAATTAAATATAAACAGTAATTTTAGGAGATTACTGTTTGTCAACTTAGACACGTTTAGGATTGTATTATAAAATAATTTGATTATTACATTTTACTGTTAAAGACTTATAACATATAACAGCATGTTTAAATAGATAATGAAATAAATGTTTAAATAGATAATGCCCCTAAAGTTATATGCACCTTTATAGTTTACATATGTCACAAATCTAAGTAAGTTAAACCATAAATAATTTTTTAAACATACATTGAGATCTTAAAAACACAACCACATTTTTAAAACACATCTCTCTATCAGACAATTTTCTTTATTACACTATATTAATATAACAACATTAATACACGATTATATTAAAATACAGCTACAAATTATTAATTAAAATATAGTTATAAAACAAATTAAAATACAAATTCTTATGAAAATAAATAGTGGCAATGAGTTATTGACCTCATTTTTAAAATAACATATGTAGGCAGATCTTTAGGTGTACTGACTAGCTCACATGATAAACTGAATTATATATTTTTTATGTCCAAATTTATCCTAACGGGATTATTCGCAAAAATATTGTAATATTGCTATATAGTAATGTAGTATATTTTTGTTATAAAACAAGGCTACACAATATTGTGAATAAACATTATCATGTTTACCGAGTTCAACTATTGGGGGAGTTTAATTTTAGTTATTTTTTATAGCTAAACATATTGTAATTGTATGGCTTTTAGATATTTTGTAAAGTAGACATATATTATTATAGTGTTAAAAAAGGCTGTTTTATTAAGAAACATTAATTTGTACACTTTTATTTGTTTAGTACAGTGAGCCTGTTTCAAATTTTAACAATTTTTTATGGTTTGAAACACTTTTTTAGAATGTGCTTTTGAATATCATATGTGAAAAGGAAAAAATAGATGCTGAACGCTTAAATATATGATGTAAAAATATAATATATATAATAAAGAATACAGTTTGTGCAATTAATAATACAAATTTAGGTAATTATTTTCTTTCTATATTTAATCAAAAATTATATCTAGCAACACAGAATGTCTTTGGAAACTCGGAAATAAAAAAAGCTTAGGGGTTTACAAACTTAAAATTTTGAAATAATATAAAAGTGATTTAACTTTATAATAAATGTTTCCCTTATAATAAAACTTTTAAAACAGTTGAAAGCATCAAACACCTTATTTTGTGCAGGAATGAGGAAATGTATACCAAAATAGAGGCCAATAATTGTCAAAAAGATTGTCTCTTAGCAGACTATTATTTTTTTTATAACAAATTTCAAACAAAGTATCATAACTGGGTACTTAATAATTATATTCTAATGTATTATAACATAGTGCCCTGTTTTATAAAAAGAAGCTTATTTTTAAACTTTTGTGTATATTGTGAAGCTATTTTTGTCTTTTTCCAAAATTTAAAATTTGTGGAATGTCACCACCAACTTTCATTACTTTTGTCCTTGATCCTGACAACTTTCTGCATTGACTTGTATTTTTTGTTTGTTGCAAATATTGATTAAATGTAGAAAGGAAATAATTACCCAATATTTTTCATAATAACTTTTAAAATCAACAACTAAGTACAGAAATAATAACCCTGCAGATGTTATTCTGTGCAACAAAGTTAGGTTAAGCCAAGCATGATTTTTTTCAAAATGATCGTAGCAAACTGATATTTGAAAAAAAAAATTATTTTCCTAATATCGCAACAAATAAACAGAACTTTTCACTGGAAAAATTAGAATCAGTTAGAAGATTTAAATTTAAGATAGGTTTTCTCACTCATTCCTTTATCAGATGAATTTATAAAAAAATCATTACTTATTCAAAACTACTTTCTTTAAATATTTCTATTTAAATAAGATATTTATTTCACGTTTCCACGTAATCGATTTCAGCAACTAAAACATTACTAATTCAACATTTTGCCTTTATTTTTTTTGAAGTAGTAACTTGCAAAACGTCAATTAATGGACATTAATTAAATTTGCAGATGACTGTCAACAAATTTCAAATTTTGAAAAAATCAACTTTTGACGCTTCAAGTTCACATTGCTTTTTGCAGTAAGTTCTATCGCATTTAGGCCAAAGGTAGAAATAAAAGGTGTGCAAATGTGTACTCAATATTTTCTGTTTTGTGAGTGGAATAGTGTCTGTAAGTGTTTGTTCTGTCCTTTTGAGTAATTTTGCAAATTACTATTGCAATAAAATAAGATGTGTGCAAGTGTTATAATTCTATAAGGTGTGTGTGCCGGGTAAAACATGGTGTCATGGTGCTAATAGTGCTTTGTTAAAGTCAATAATTTTGTGAAATTTTTTAGGGTCAACAGCAAATTTAATTACATTTCGTGGCACTTTGCTAGTTATTACGTCAAAAAAAAAGCCAAAACTTTAAATTGGTAACGTTTCAGGTGTGCTAGGGTGGGGGAAATTATATTTTCCAAAAGTTTTAATTTTTGGGGCGTTAGCAATAGTTTTTATAATTTTTTTCGAATCCCTGGTGACATTCTGTGTTGCCCAGTATAATTTATTTCGCTAAAATCAAACATTTTGGGAAATAAATAGCGTCAATATCTATAAGTACTTTGGTGAAAAAATACATTTGTTTAAACTCTCATTTTCAAACATGAATTACAAATATTTTTCAATTTAATATATTGGGAAAAGGAAATATCAAATTCATAAATATTTTAAAAAACTTTAGTTAATAAAGGACTGTATTTTATTGTCCAGGTATTAGAGGCATTATTGTTTCGTTTCCGTTAAAAATTAAATTAATAGAAAAACAATATGAAAGAGCCAAAACCCAATAAATTATAGGTTATGGATTTATTAAGTTGAATTGCATTTATAATATTTTACATACTATGTAATGACGTCTTCTCAAGTATGAGCCAACAGCTGCTCGAACCATGTCATTTCCAGATCGTTTCATTTTGTTTTAAAATATCAACTTCATTTAACAACTTACTACAGATGTTTACTTATTTGAATAGAAGGGTGAAAATGGGAACAACTACAACAGACCAATAAAAGGAAAATAGTAGAGAGTTTACCTCCGATGATATTTTCTACCGAGCGTAAACGGATACTACTAACTAGTCTTGTGCGTGACTCCCTGCATTTATCAATGGACTAACCTAGTGCGAAATACGTCTGCTGAAAAACTTCAGTAAGTAGTGTTTTTTTTTAATATAATGCGTTCAAGTAATTTGCGAGTTTTCTTTAGTAAAATAAAAAATTAACGAAATTAAATTAAGAGGAAACACAAAATTAGGTTTCTATAATTATTTCCCTAGAGGAAAGAAAAGATAAGAGCGAAGTTAGATAAGTTAAGAAAAATACAGAAAAAAATATAAGATAAAAATGACGGTTGGTTTGGTTTATTAATTAAGAATTACGAGGTGTTTCAAAAATTAAATAAATTTGCTTGACACACAAATCAACCTTATTTCGACCTTATTTAATATTCATATATTACGAATCATCATATATATAAAAATGAACTATTAAAAAGATCCAGGAAAACAAAAATATGAGAAATATAAGTAAACACGAGACAAAATGGTCTTACTTTTTTGCCCAGTTTGGTTGTTCCAGAATCTACCAGCCGTCATAACGACTAGCCTCTTCCGATTTTTTAAGTCTCACATGGACATGCGACTAGTATCCTGATTTGTGTTCGTAAAACCTACCCAAACCTTATGACGTCCATCCTCTCGCGAGTTACCTTCGTCTCACATTCAGATGTGATTAATATCCTGGTCTAGGTCTCTAAAATCTACCAGCCATCATGACTTCCATCCTCTTACAAGTCACTTTCATCTCACTTCCATTTACGGTTAGTATCATGACCTGGGTCCACCCTTTTTATCGCGAGTCATCTCCTTCTCACATACACATGTGGTTAGTATCCTGCTTTGGGTTCCCAACACCAAGTCATAGTAACGGTAATCTTCTTGTGAATCACCTCTCTGTTTCACATGCACATACTACAGGGGGTGGTGCGGACTATTTTCTTCTTGTAAGAGGGGGTTAACCTTATTCAATTATAAACACTACTGAATACACTCACGTCACTATTACACACGTTGCATTTTACTTTACTTTATTTTAATTTTTTTAGAAACTATCTTGATTGGTGTGATGACCAAAATCAGTGTTTTTCCAGGAAAAAAATAAAATTAAAATAGAAACTGACACACACCTTGGCGATAAAGTAAGCTTTTTATGCTGGTAATCGGCAAGTGCTGCATGAAGAGCTGTATAAAAACCCCTCAAGGGGATACCTGCGATAGATCTTGCAACACCCTTATAGTGGTAACTACGAGTATATCTGTTGTTCCAAGTTGAAATCTTGAATTAAAACACCAAACTATATGCATGTCAAATTGTTTATGTGAAAGGTTTGTGATTACATACACAAAGTACAATTAAATACTGTACATGAATGTGGTCTAGTCCGACTATTATTACTTCATGGACCACAGTAATAGAGTCATTGTAAATGTTTAAGTTTTATCTATTTTCCTTATGAATTACTGTTTCTAGGGAACTTAACTTAACTAGCACTAGAACAGTAGTAGGTTAAAATTTGTATATGTAGCATATATCGTTCTATAAAACGCTTTTATGACCTGCTCACAGCCATTATCCCCTAACAACTTAATAATTTCTAGAATAAGATATTTTCTAAAGATAGAGCTTGTTCTTGAGCTGTGTTCTATTAAAAACCTTAATGACTTATATAAAATGGTAAATCGCTAAGTACTGAAGTTGAACCATGTCTCGCTACTCAAAGAGGGCTTAGTTCACGTGGTGCAGCTGATTAATAAAGTTATATAGCAGCACTAATCTAGTAATTAGTTACTGAGATTCCCTTGCCAAACTTAATGGCTTTATTTCAACTAGTCTTAATATCTTAAGTCGAATTTCTGATTAGAACATGGAATTTCTAAAATGAAAATCCATTCAGGATTAAAAATGATTAATGAGAGACTTTGAAGTACTGAAATTTACAGTGTTCTTAAATATAAATATAAATATAAACAATAAATATAAATTAAATTTTACTGTACATAAGAAAGTAAATGTGGAAATTAACAATTTTATGTTTTCAATAAACAAATTTTTTTTGCAGTTAACCATATAAATTTAAAATTGTTATTGTTGATTCCATATAAAACCGGAGCCAATTAAATAACATGCGATTTGTTTGCAAGTTTAATTTTGAAATAAGTGCTTTTATTTGATTAAATTTTTTTTTGATAGTTTTAACAAAAGAAATATAAATTTAAGAGCAATCTTTGAAAACAAGAATATGCTGAATAGGTTTTCTTAATGAAATGTCACATTTGGCCGCGACAAAAGAGGCAGAAACATGAGATTTTGCGATTTCATTTTGATCTTAGAAGACACTAAGGTCGATTTATTTAACTAAATACGGTGAAGATTCGGTTATCCGAGCCCCGTCTAACCGAATTTTGGTTTAAACAAAGTATTAAAAAAAAGTACGTACATTCGTTTTGGGGTTTTTGAGAAAATACGTTCTTAATATATGTATGTCTTTTTGGAACGTCATTTTTTCATTTGATAGTACAGTAGATGTCTCTTTCAGATCTTTGTTCAGGTCCTTGTTGATTTTATCTCTTTGCTGTATGTTTACATCTTAATTTTGCCAGAGTTCTCGCTATCCGAGTTTCCACATTACCCGGATATTCGTGACTCTAGTATACATTTGAAAAACTATTTTTTAACATAGCCTTCACCAACATTTGAACAATGTATAGTATTCCTTTGTTGTAACCATGAAAGCCCATTTCCCTTTACTGAATAACTTAATATCTTGAAGTGTCCGATATGGAGACAATATTTCTACCTTCTGGTAAAGAAGTGTAATCGACGTTCTTTAACAATACTATCGTCTAGTATTGCGATAACCAACCTGTGGTACGCGTACCCTCAAGCCTATGGGTTGGTACGCGAAAATAATACCAGTAATGGGGGACTTGAATATTTCATACTTTTAGATTTGAAACAAATACGAGGTTACACTAGTAGTTGAAAAAATAGTTAATTTGTTATTGATCGGAAATTGCGTTTAGTTTGTATGTTGGTCGACTGAAAGCACAGAATAGAAAAGCGGTGGGAAACATCTATTCCAGATTTAGGTGAACAATACAAATCCAGGATGTGTCTACGACTTGAGGATAGGAAACTTTCAGGGAACTGTCTGACGCGTTGCCAACTCAAAAATATCGTATACACAGCCGGTTGCCCTCGCTCTACCAGTTACTTACAAGGTAGTCCGGGCAACCACTCTTTATCTTTACCACGTCAAGTAATAGGGGCACTTTTCATTGAGAAAACGTTTTTAGGGTTACGTGATATGAAAAAGGTTGAGAACCACTGGTCTAATAAACTCAACAACGTAATAATGCTGTTGGAAGTTATGTTTGCGTTAGAAGTAATCCACCCGCTAATGTACTTAAAATTTTGCAAGCTCTATCGAGTTATCTAAAGTCGCTTAGGTCATATCGATCCGTACCTTTATTTACTCATTGACCATAGAGAACGTAAGGTGTAAAGACAAGGGCCATATAACGCCGGTAATTGACGAGTTTGTTGGGAATAATGAGAACCTACAAAATTGGGAACCCATTTGAAATCATTAATTTAACTTTTATGTACTTAAATTTATTGGGGCCAATTTATGTACTTAAATTTTCTTCCTTGATTTTAATATTTAGGCATGTTTTAGGCCTATGCCGATTTTGTAGATGGCAAAAACATTGATTTTTCCTGATAGTTTAGAAAATATAACTTGTATTAGTTTAAAATTTTGTCCTGGTTATAAAGTATGAGATTAGAGTTTTATATTGATATTAGTTGGTAGCTGAGTATAGTACTTGCATACTTCTTATGTTTATGATATGATTATTACATGTTCATATTAAATGTTGAATGTTTTTGGTTTGACGTGTATTTATGTGTAATATTTTATAAACAAGCTTGTTCATTAGATGGTTCAAGATTGTTAAATTGAAAAGTAAGACACCAATCCAGCGGTACAATGATAAGAGCCATGTCGTTAAAAAAGAATTTTGTATAACTAAAGGTAAGAATATAGAATCGTACAAATATAATGGCTAGATTGTAATAAAAAAACACACACATACGAGCGCTTGCGCACATACATGGGACGCGCTGCAACTTCCCCCCCCATCTCCTCTTTCTCTTTTTACTTTTACTAATCATAACGTTAATGGTGTTACGGCTTTGTTACTTTTTATTATTTTTATTTGTGCCTGCTTATCTCCGTTCTGCTCTCGTGCTCGTGTAGCCTCGAGCGTTCTTAAAATTTGTCTTGTGTTCACCCGTTATTTGCCACGCCTAGACGCAAGCCACTACCCGCTGATTTCTACCTTTAAGTTTGTATGACCCCCCCCCCAAAATGGTTAACATGTTTTGTCGGGTCTTTAAATAGTCATACTTGTCAATAAACTAGTCAGCTGGAAAGAAACACTATTAACATGAACACATAAAATTTCCAAAGAATCTTACCATCTTAGAAAATCTGCAGGCACAGCAAGGGGATGTGCAAAATATGATCATGTTTAAGTTACCTTCTTTATAGGCTCCTATGTTCTTTAATCATGATCTGCCAGTAGATGATCTCTGGACTTCATTATAAAAAACCAACTAATTTTCGGAATAGCTCATTTATTTTACTATAAAATTGTTTTCAGGAGAGAACTCGTTTGACGACACATTAGGCTCTGAATTTTATATATTTATTAATTAATGAAATTTAATTAAAATTGTGATTTGATTTGACAATCATTATTTATTAGTTGGAAAAAACTAAAAGTTTTATTTGTTGTTCAACACAGGATAAATTTAAATACCAAAAGTTTTTATAATACATTTAATTACTTGTTTTTAAAATAAAAATAAATATATTTTCAACTAAAATACATTTGACTCTCTCTCTACTATTTCTTAGTTTTCCTTATAATCACAAATAATTGTTTAAATTTTTCTTATATTTTATATATTTAATTTCTACATTTTATATATAATCCATTAATTACATTTACATATTTAAACAAAAATTCTTTCCTAATTTAACATAATAAAATTGTTTATCGTTTGATTTTAAGATTGAATTGGTAAATTATACGTTTTATAGCAAATAATTTTAAAATTTGTATAATTCTATAAATCTGGTCTAACTGAAAATGATTGGCTTATGGCCAAACCCACTTTATGAATTTAATATTTATTATTTACTATTTATTACTTAACATTTTTATCATACAAATTATTTTTACTGTATTTAACATTTATTTAAAATTTCTACTTAGAGTGAAGTAATTGTTTAATTTTTATTGAAAATTTTGAATCTAATATTGTTAACTTACTAAATTTGACGTTATTTAATATAATAGAGAAAATGACTTGCCAAGAATTTCCCTGCCGGTCCTTGAGTCCTCTCATCTTGATTCCAGAACCCTGGACACTGGAAGTAGCCATCCCTGGTAAGTCGATGGAAGTCCTTCTCCATTCTTCATGTCCCGGAGGCTGAGTCTGAAGCCCTCGTCCGTTGATCGAATTAGACGGCAGAAACGTAGCTGTTTGGTTCCTACTGGCCCTTGGTGGTTGTTCTAGGCGCGGACAGGCATAGCACCTTGTATTAAAAATTTTTCACAGACTGCCTTACAGGTCCTTAAGTTCCTGTATTTATTGTGGCCATGTTACCTTTCCCCACCCGCTCTTAGCTCGTCGCTATCTCGGTATCTCTCGCTATCTTGGACAACGTATTGGATTAAACCTGCATAATTCTGTTATTGGTTTTGGAATACTGAAAAATGTCTATTTCTTTAAAATGTCTGTAACTTTATTGTTATTTGAGTTTTTTAGATTTGGTTTTCACTATTGTTCTTTTTGGATTTTTCCGGTCATTTTAAAATGTCAGTGATAGTTCTATGTGGCCTAGTTCTTTAAGAAGGCATTTTTCGGCACTTAGAAAATTTTCACTGCACTCCCGTTTGTCAAATTTAGTTAGTTTTTACAGTTTTATTTTATTTTAATTTTTAATTTGTCTTAATAATAATTATTCAAGATTTTATTGGCTTCCTCACTCTTTACGACGCTTCATTATACAATAAATTAAAACCTTATTATTTAATTATTAAATTTGTTATTAAAAAATTTGAAATTATTAATTTCTCAACTTGAGCGGCCATTTTGACCGTCTCAACTTCCCCGTTGGAAAGTCAAAATTTTTTTTATTTATTAAAATATTTTTTTACCAACTCAATATGATCTTAAACTTTTACAGACTATAATATCTTATCATCTAATACAATTTTTCTTATTCTACTTTATTCGTCCTTTGTCTGGTTTCTCCCTGAAATACTTCAAAATAAAACCAATTAATACAACTCAATATTTATAATAAGTCTCACTCAAGTTTATATGTTTTTTATTGATATACTTTGTTTTTGTTTATACACATTTTCACTACACTAGTGGCTGTCATTTCCTTTATTTATTTTTAAAATGTCATTTTTATTTATGCATTTGTCCCTAATTATGGAATACTAAACAATGACAAAACCTATTGTTTATAAGTTACATAACTACTTACTAACATTTAAATCTAAATCATTTCAAATTACATCACAAGTATTCGATACTATTGTTATGTCAGCTGTGGGCTATCCCTTAGTTTCGGAATCTGTTTATCTTTCGGTCAATGTCTAACCTCAGCGACCTAATATTACGTGAATGCAAGTTTCTAGATTTACCTTGCAAGGTCAATGAGCTGGCTTGTATATCGTTCATTTTAAAGTCCACTTGCTATCTCTCCGTTACTTCCTGCTTTTTCCAGCTTGTTTGGTCTAAGCAGTGGAGGTAGCTCGGCAATGTTTGCTCAATAAACAGAATTCCTGAATAGTCTTTCAAGATTTGATTGTCGTAACAATTGAAATGTCGGCCTATTTATTAACCAATTTATGATAACTCTGCTTTGCATTTGTCCCTTTTGTAGATAGGTAGTCAAGTTTAGATTTAGCCTTAATCATTATAAAATTTTTTAATATCTTTTATGTCGTAAATGCCTTGGATTTTATTTGTAGTTATGTTTGAAATTTCTTAAGTTTTCCTACCCATTTTCCTTTTAATTTTGTACGGGCTCTGATATAACAACAAAAGATTCTCTGTCTCGTTTTTTGACACGTTTGACCTATTATGCCTAGTAATTAGGACTAATTCGCCTGGTTGAAATGACGTTTCTCTGAAGTTCATGTTTTTTATGGCGGCGCGTCTTTCTCCCATTCTTCTTATACGATTGAATACATTTTGCAAAGTCTCTCTTTGCGTCGCTTGGTTTTCATTTCTACAGTCATCCGGCAGAAATCTCTCCCATATATATACAGGTGCTTCCCCATGGTGTACTTCAATAGGCGGATATCCAGTTACCTCATGAGGAGTCATGTTAATTACCTGATCCATATATGGTAGGTATCTCCATGATGACTGTAATTTGTGACAATACGTCCTAAGAATCCTGCCCAGATCTCGGTTTGTTCTCTCAGCATGATTTACTTGTGGGTGCCTGACCGGAATTAATGTATGCTCAACATTGTTGTCCTGCATCCATAAGTTCCATTGTCGAGACGTAAAGGCCGAGCCGAAATCTGAGAGTATTCGCCTAGGCTTCCCATTGTCTGAAAATAATGCGACAGTTTGGCTATTGTACTCGTCGTATTTGGGCGCTTTACTGCATATAATTTCACTTACTTGGAAAACACGTCTACTATTACTAAGATGTGCCTTGCACCTCCTATACTTCGTGGCAAGGGTCCTAAAAAATCAACAGCAATTATTTCTCCTGGCTGTTGCGTTAAATTGGGTTTTGTTCTTGCTTGCATATATCGGTTTGTTACTTTGGCAAACTGGCAGATTCGACATTTCCTAATGACATCCATAACTTGTTTATTTATGTTTTTAATGTAAATATATTTGTTAATCATCTTGACAATTTTATTTGTGCCTTAGTGCGGATATTGTTTGTGTACTTGTTCTATAAATGGTACAATATTCTGATTTGGCACTATGATTTTCGTTTTGCCATTTACAATCTTACATAATACATTTTTAGATATTTTTTAATTGTTAAAATTGTTTATTTGGTTTATTACAAGTAACAAATCAGGTTGTTGCTCCTGAGTTTGCCTCTTGTCCTTAAACATTTTTTGTATTACCGTGGGACATTCTATTTTAATTTGTCCTACTTTAATTAAATTAAAACCCTTTTGTTCTTTATTGTTTCCCATATCAGTCTGGTACATCTGGCTTATTGTGTCACAAGGAACGTTTTCTTTTCCCGGGCAGTGTCTCATTTTTGGCTGATACTCTTGTATCGCTAGGATCCACCTAGTTATGCGTGCATTGGTGTAATTGCATTAATATGGAAATTTTAATGCTTTGTTGTCTGTAAGAATTGTTAGTGGAGTCCCCAGTATAAGCGGTCTGAATTTCTTTAGACCATGTACTATTCCCTTTTCATATACTGTATACCCTAATTCTGCTCGTTTAAGTGTTCTTAATACAAAGCCTATTACGTGTAATCTGCCCTGTTGATTTTCTTGGTACAATTGACTTGCAATCGCGTTATCGCTGGCGTCAGTTTGTAAAAATGTTCCCCGACCCTCCACCGGATGTGTCAGTGTGACTGCTTCCACAAACAGGTTTTTTACGCTGTTAAATGCATCTTGCATTTCTATGTCCCAAACCCAGGGTTGTCCCTTTCTTAAGAGCTTTAACAGGGGTTTCAGGGGTTAACAGAAGTTTCTTGGGCGTATTGACTTGTAAAGCGACAATAATAATTCACAAATCCTAAGAACGATTGTAGTTGTTTTTTATTCTTAGGACTTGGAAGATCGTGAATCGCTTGTAGCTTATCTGGGTCAGTCTTTACACCTTTCTGGTCAAAAATGTACCCTAAAAACTTCAATTCCCGTTGGCAGAACAATATCTTCTTGGGATTGATTGGTAAGTTTCCCTCCCTGAATTTGAAAAATATTATTTGCAAGTGATCTAGGTGTTCTTCAAAAGTCTCCGATAGACATAATAAATCATCGACGTATGCTAGTATGTTGTCGCTTAGTTCTACGCCTAAGGTTAAATCAACTGTTCTTACTAGGGCCGCTAGAGAATTTTGTAACCCGAACGGAACGACCCTGAAATTGTAGACTTTGTTGTCGAATAAAAAGCCGGTAAATTTCTTTGACTCGTGTGTCAATGGTACCTGCCAAAAACTTGACGTCATATCGATCTTAGAAATATACTGCTTATTCCTTCCCTTTCTTAGTATATCGTCTATACCAGGTGCACTTCCATAGTCGGGTACAGTTATCTCATTTAATTTCCTAGCGTCCAAACATAGTTGAACTGTATTGTCTGGTTTTACAACAATAGGATTAACATACGGCGTTCTTGACCGTTCAATTATATCATATCGGAGCATTTTGTCTATTTCTTCCTGAACCTGTTTGCGGGAATTCGTTGGGGTCGGATAGTTTCTATTTACAAATGTAGTGCCTTCCCTAATCTTAAGCGAGTGTTTGTATTTGTTTGACCTGCCGGGTTTTTCATCAAACACATCTGAATACTTTATTATTAAATCTTGTAAACTAGACAATTCTTGGTTGTTTAAAATACAGTGGTTGTTATTTGTACTCTCTATTTTAATGGTATCCAGTCTTAAACATTTTTGATTCATTCCATATTTTTTGCGGCGTTTCGCCTTACGCCATTGAGCATAACATTTGTACTTAATTTTTTCTTTTGTTTAACTTTATTTGGTTTATTTTGGTAATGTTGATTTGTTGTTAATTTACTGGTATATTTTTTATTTGCAAACTTATTTGGTTTAGATTTGAAATCAGGTTTATTAAAACTAATTTGCTCTAGAATTTTTGTTTCGACTAACGGATTGTGCTCCCGAGAATTGGGTCCTTCCCTAACTTGTTTGTTTCCGCTTGTAGCCATTATTATTTAATTTGTTTATTCCTGCCTTCCTTAATTTGTCCTCATTTAATTTGTTTGTTGTAGGTTTGGTTAACCCGTTTTTTATTTTATTTAAATCAGTTAATTTAGTTAATTCCTTATTTTCGCAATTTATTAATTTTTGTGTCAAAAGGGTTTTATCCTTCTAACTCTTTTTCAGAGTTGTAAAAAATTTGTGAAAACACAACCCAGCTGCGTACAAGAGAGCCCCAACCACGCTCTCAGGAGTGATGAGCAACCAATCAGCCTCACCTCCAAACATATTTCATCGTTTAAAAAAATATATTTCTTCTGTTATTATATAGAGAGAGGACTGAATGACTTCAAAAGACTATATCTTGCTGTGTCATAAGAGTTTTAAACTTCTAACTATTTTTCAGGGTTGTAACAAATTTGTGCAAAAACACACAACCCTGCCGCGTACAAAAGAGCCCCAACCACGCTCTCAGGAGTGATGAGCAACCAATCAGCCTCACCTCCAAACATATTTCATCGTTTAGAACACATTATTTCGTTTATTGTATAGGGAGAGGACTGAATGACTTGGAACGAAATTATCTTTTTGTGTCAAAAGAGTTTTATACTCCTAACTCTTTTTGAGGGTTGTAACAAATTTGTGCAAAAACACACAACCCGGTTGCGTACAAGAGAGCCCCAACCACGCTCTCAGGAGTGATGAGCAACCAATCTGCCTCACCTCCAAACATAATTCATAAAAAAAAGAATATTTCGGTTTTATTATAGAGAGAGGATTGTATGACGTGGAAAGACATTATCTTTTTGTGTCATAAGGGTTTTTTTCTATCTAACTCTTTTTCAGGGTTGTAACAATTTGTGCAAAAACACACAACCCGGCCGCGTACAAGAGAGCCCCAACCACGCTCTCATGAGTGATGAGCAACCAATCAGCCTCACGTCCAAACATATTTCATCGTTTAAAACACATTATTTCTGTTATTGTATAGGAAGAGCACTAAATGACTTGAATAGAAATTATCTTTTCGTATCAAAAGGGTTTTATCCTTCTAACTCGTTTTCAGAGTTGTAAATTTGTGAAAACACAACCCAGCCGCATACAAGAGAGCCCCAACCACGCTGTCAGGAGTGACTAGCAAACAATCAGCCTCACCTCCAAACATATTTCATTGTTTAGAACACATTATTTCTATTATTGTATAGGGAGAAGACTGAATGACTTGGAACGTAATTACCTTTTTGTGTCAAAAGAGTTTTAAACTTCTAACTCTTTTTGAGGGTTGTAACAAATTTGAGCAAAAACACACAAACAGGCTGCATACAAGAGAGCCCCAACCACGCTCTCATGAGTGATGAGCAACCAATCAGCCTCACCTCCAAACATATTTCATCGTTTAAAACACATTATTTTTGTTATTGTATAGGGAGAGGACTAAATGACTTGAATAGAAATTATCTTTTTGTATCAAAAGGGTTTTATCCTTCTAACTCGTTTTCAGAGTTGTAAATTTGTGAAAACACAACCCAGCCGCATACAAGAGAGCCCCAACCACGCTCTCAGGAGTGATGAGCAACCAATCTGCCTCACGTCCAAACATAATTCATAAAAAAAAAAATATTTCGGTTTTATAATAGAAAGAGGATTGTATGACGTGGAAAGACATTATCTTTTTGTGTCATAAGGGTTTTTTTCTATCGAACTCTTTTTCAGGGTTGTAACAATTTGTGCAAAAACACACAACCCAGCCGCGTACAAGAGAGCCCCAACCTCGCTCTCAGGAGTGATGAGCAACCAATTTGCCTCACCTCCAAACATATTACATCGTTAAAGAAAAATATTTTTTCTGTTATTATATAGAGAGAGGACTGAATGACTTCAAAAGACTATATCTTGCTGTGTCATAAGAGTTTTAAACTTCTAACTATTATTCAGGGTTGTAACAAATTTGTGCAAAAACACAACCCGGCCGCGTACAAGAGAGCCCCAACCACGCTCTCATGAGTGATGAGCAACCAATCAGCCTCATTTCCAAACATATTTCATCGTTTAAAACACACTATTTCTGTTATTGTATAGGAAGAGGACTAAATGACTTGGAACGAAATTATCTTTTTGTGTCAAAAGAGTTTTATCCTCTTAACTCTTTTTGAGGTTGTAACAAATTTGTGTAAAAACACACAACCTGGCCGCGTACTAGAGAGCCCCAACCACGCTCTCAGGAGTGATGAGCAACCAATCTGCCTCACCTCCAAACATAATTCATAAAAAAAAAATATTTCGGTTTTATTATTGAGAGAGGATTGTATGACGTGGAAAGACATTATTATTTTGTATCATAAGGGTTTTTTTCTATCGAACTCTTTTTCAGGGTTGTAACAATTTGTGCAAAAACACACAACTCAGCCGCGTACAAGAGAGCCCCAACCTCGCTCTCAGGAGTGATGAGCAACCAATTTGCCTCACCTCCAAACATATTACATCGTTAAAGAAAAATATTTTTTCTGTTATTATATAGAGAGAGGACTGAATGACTTCAAAAGACTGTATCTTGCTGTGTCATAAGAGTTTTAAACTTCTAACTATTATTCAGGGTTGTAACAAATTTGTGCAAAAACACAACCCGGCCGCGTACAAGAGAGCCCCAACCACGCTCTCATGAGTGATGAGCAACCAATCAGCCTCATTTCCAAACATATTTCATCGTTTAAAACACACTATTTCTGTTATTGATTAGGGAGAGGACTAAATGACTTGGAACGAAATTATCTTTTTGTGTCAAAAGAGTTTTATCCTCTTAACTCTTTTTGAGGGTTGTAACAAATTTGTGCAAAAACACAACCCGGCCGCATACAAGAGAGCCCCAACCACGCTCTCATGAGTGATGAGCAACCAATCAGCCTCATTTCCAAACATATTTCATCGTTTAAAACACACTATTTCTGTTATTGTATAGGGAGAGGACTAAATGACTTAGAACGATATTATCTTTTTGTGTCAAAAGAGTTTTATCCTCTTAACTCTTTTTCAGGGTTGTAACAACTTGTGCAAGAACACACATCCCGGCCGCGTACAAGAGAGCCCCAACCACGCTCTCATGAGTGATGAGCAACCAATCAGCCTCACCTCCAAACATATTTCATTGTATAGAACACATTATTTCTATTATTGTATAGGGAGAAGACTGAATGACTTGGAACGAAATTACCTTTTTGTGTCCAAGGAGTTTTAAACTTCTATATCTTTTTGAGGGTTGTAACAAATTTGTGCTAAAACACACAACCAGGCCGCATACAAGAGAGCCCCAACCACGCTCTCAACAGTGATGAGCAACCAATCAGCCTCACCTCCAAACATACTTCATCGTTTAAAACACATTATTTCTGTTATTGTATAGGGAGAGGACTAAATGACTTGAATAGAAATTATCT
This sequence comes from Prosapia bicincta, assembly GCA_036971475.1. Classification (NCBI taxonomy): domain Eukaryota; kingdom Metazoa; phylum Arthropoda; class Insecta; order Hemiptera; family Cercopidae; genus Prosapia; species Prosapia bicincta. Next base: position 13,739,597 of record JBAIZL010000001.1, on the reverse strand, counting down.
TTTCATATCAAAAGGGTTTTATCCTTCTAACTCGTTTTCAGAGTTGTAAATTTGTGAAAACACAACCCAGCCGCATACAAGAGAGCCCCAACCACGCTGTCAGGAGTGACGAGCAACCAATCTGCCTCAGCTCCAAACATATTTCATCGTTAAAAAAAATATATTTTTCTGTTATTATATAGAGAGAGGACTGAGTGACTTCAAAAGACTATATCTTGCTGTGTCATAAAAGTTTTAAACTTCTAACTCTTTTTCAGGGTTGTAACAAATTTGTGCAAAATCACACAACCCGGCCGCGTACAAGAAAGCCCCAACCACGCTCTCATGAGTGATGAGCAACCAATTAGCCTCACCTCCAAACATATATCATCGCCTAAAACACATTATTTCTGTTATTGTATAGGGAGAGGACTGAATGACTTGGATCGAAATTATCTTTTTGTGTCAAAAGAGTTTAACTTCTAAATCTTTGTCAGAGTTGTAACAAATTTGTGCAAAACACACAACCCGGCCTCGTACAAGAGAGCCCCAACCACGCTCTCAGGAGTGATGAGCAACCAAACAGTCTCATCTCCAAACATATTTCATCGTTTAGAACACATTATTTCTTTTATTGAATAGGAAGAGGACTGAATGACTTGGAACGAAATTATCTTTTTGTGTCAAAAGAGTTTTACTTCTAAATCTTTGTCAGAGTTGTAACAAATTTGTGCAAAACACACAACCCGGCCGCGTACAAGAGAGCCCCAACCACGCTCTCAGGAGTGATGAGCAACCAATCTGCCTCACCTCCAAACATATTTCATAATTAAAAAAAAAACATATTTCGGTTTTATTATAGAAAGATGATTGTATGACGTGGTAAGACATTATCTTTCTGTGTCATTAGAGTTTTGTCCTTCTAACTCTTTTTCAGGGTTGCTACAAATTTGTGCAAAAACACACAACCCGGCCACGTACAAGAGAGCCCCAACCACGCTCTCAGGAGTGATGAGCAACCAATTAGCCTCACCTCCAAACATATTTCATCGTTTAAAACACATTATTTCTGTTATTGTATAGGGAGAGGACTGAATGACTTCAAAAGACTATATCTTGCTGTGTCATAAGAGTTTTAAACTTCTAACTATTTTTCAGGGTTGTAACAACTTGTGCAAGAACACACAACCCGGCCGCGTACAAGAGAGCCCCAACCACACTCTCAGGAATGATGAGCAACCAATCAGCCTTACCTCCAAACATATTTCATTGTTTAGAAAACATTGTTTCTATTATTGTATAGGGAGAAGACTGAATGACTTGGAACGAAATTACCTTTTTGTGTCAAAAGAGTTTTAAACTTCTAAATCTTTTTGAGGGTTGTAACAAATTTGTGCTAAAACACACAACCAGGCCGCATACAAGAGAGCCCCAACCACGCTCTCATGAGTGATGAGCAACCAATCAGCCTCACCTCCAAACATATTTCATCGTTTAAAACACATTATTTCTGTTATTGTATAGGGAGAGGACTAAATGACTTGAATAGAAATTAACGTTTTGTATCATAAGGGTTTTATCCTTCTAACTCGTTTTCAGACTAGTAGATTTGTGAAAACACAACCCAGCCGCATACTAGAGAGCAACAACCACGCTGTCAGGAGTGACGAGCAACCAATCTTCCTCACCTGCAAACATATTTCATCGTTAAAAAAAATATATTTTTCTGTTATTATATAGAGAGAGGACTGAGTGACTTCAAAAGACTATATCTTGCTGTGTCATAAAAGTTTTAAACTTCTAAATCTTTTTCAGGGTTGTAACAATTTTGTGAAAACACAACCCAGCCGCGTACAAGAGAGCCCCAACCACGCTCTCATGAGTGATGAGCAACCAATCAGTCTCACTTCCAAACATATTTCATCGTTTAAAACATATTATTTCTGTTATTGTATAGGGAGAGGACTAAATGACTTGAAAAGAAATTATCTTTTTGTGTCAAAAGTGTTTTATCCTTCTAACTCTTTTTCAGAGTTGTAACAAATTTGTGAAAACACACAACCCAGCCGCGTACAAGAGAGCCTCAACCACGATCTCAGGAGTGATGAGCAACCAATCTGCCTCACCTCCAAACATATTTCATAATTAAAAAAACATATTTCGGTTTTATTATAGAAAGAGGACTGTATGACGTGGTAAGACATTATCTTTCTATTTTCATCATTAAAAAAAATATATAGTTTTTCTGTTATTATATAGAGAGAGGACTGAATGACTTCAAAAGACTATGTCTTGCTGTGTCATAAGTGTTTTAAACTTCTACCTATTTTTCAGGGTTGTAACAAATTTGTGCAAAAACACACAACCCGGCCGAGTACAAGAGAGCCCCAACCACGCTCTCAGGAGTGATGAGCAACCAATTAGCCTCACTTCCAACCATATTTCATCCCTTAAAACACATTATTTCTGTTATTGTGTAGGGAGAGGACTGAATGACTTGGATAGAAATTTTCTTTTTGTGTCAAAAGGGTAATATTCTTCTAACACTTTTTGAGGGTTGTAACAAATTTGTGCAAAACACACAAACCAGCTGCGTACAAGAGAGCCCTAACCACGCTCTCAGGAGTGATGAGCAACCAATTTGCCTCACCTCCAATCATATTTCATCGTTTAAAACACATAATTTCTGTTATTGTATAAGGAGAAGACTGAATAACTTGTAAAGAATGTATCTTGATGTGTCATAGGAGTTTTATCCTCCTAACTCATTTTGAGGGTTGTAACAAATTTGTGCAAAAACACACAACCCGGCTGCGTACAAGAGAGCCCCAACCACGCTCTCAGGAGTGATGAGCAACCAATTAGCCTCACCTCCAAACATATTTAATCGTTTAGAACACATTATTTCAATTATTGTATAGGGAGAAGACTGAATGACTTGGAACGAAATTATCTTTTTGTGTCAAAAGAGTTTTAAACTTCTAACTCTTTTTCAGGGTTGTAACAATTTGTGAAAAAACACACAACCCAGCCGCGTACAAGAGAGCCCCAACCTCGCTCTCAGAAGTGATGAGCAACCAATCAGCCTCACCTCCAAACATTTCATCGTTAAAAAAAATATTTTTTTTCTGTTATTATATAGAGAGAGGACTGAATGACTTCAAAAGACTATGTTTTGCTGTGTCATAAGTGTTTTAAACTTCTACCTATTTTTCAGGGTTGTAACAAATTTGTGTAAAAACACACAACCCGGCCGAGTACAAGAGAGCCGCAACCACGCTCTCAGGAGTGATGAGCAACCAATTAGCCTCACCTCCAATCATATTTCATCGTTTAAAACACATAATTTCTGTTATTGTATAAGGAGAAGACTGAATAACTTGTAAAGAATATATCTTGCTGTGTCATAGGAGTTTTATCCTCCTAACTCTTTTTGAGGGTTGTAACAAATTTGTGCTAAAACACACAACCAGGCCGCATACAAGAGAGCCCCAACCACGCTCTCATGAGTGATGAGCAACCAATCAGCCTCACCTCCAAACATATTTCATCGTTTAAAACACATTATTTCTGTTATTGTATAGGGAGAGGACTAAATGACTTGAATAGAAATTAACGTTTTGTATCATAAGGGTTTTATCCTTCTAACTCGTTTTCAGACTAGTAGATTTGTGAAAACACAACCCAGCCGCATACTAGAGAGCAACAACCACGCTGTCAGGAGTGACGAGCAACCAATCTTCCTCACCTGCAAACATATTTCATCGTTAAAAAAAATATATTTTTCTGTTATTATATAGAGAGAGGACTGAGTGACTTCAAAAGACTATATCTTGCTGTGTCATAAAAGTTTTAAACTTCTAAATCTTTTCCAGGGTTGTAACAATTTTGTGAAAACACAACCCAGCCGCGTACAAGAGAGCCCCAACCACGCTCTCATGAGTGATGAGCAACCAATCAGTCTCACTTCCAAACATATTTCATCGTTTAAAACATATTATTTCTGTTATTGTATAGGGAGAGGACTAAATGACTTGAAAAGAAATTATCTTTTTGTGTCAAAAGTGTTTTATCCTTCTAACTCTTTTTCAGAGTTGTAACAAATTTGTGAAAACACACAACCCAGCCGCGTACAAGAGAGCCTCAACCACGATCTCAGGAGTGATGAGCAACCAATCTGCCTCACCTCCAAACATATTTCATAATTAAAAAAACATATTTCGGTTTTATTATAGAAAGAGGACTGTATGACGTGGTTAGACATTATCTTTCTATTTTCATCATTAAAAAAAATATATAGTTTTTCTGTTATTATATAGAGAGAGGACTGAATGACTTCAAAAGACTATGTCTTGCTGTGTCATAAGTGTTTTAAACTTCTACCTATTTTTCAGGGTTGTAACAAATTTGTGCAAAAACACACAACCCGGCCGAGTACAAGAGAGCCCCAACCACGCTCTCAGGAGTGATGAGCAACCAATTAGCCTCACTTCCAACCATATTTCATCCCTTAAAACACATTATTTCTGTTATTGTGTAGGGAGAGGACTGAATGACTTGGATAGAAATTTTCTTTTTGTGTCAAAAGGGTAATATTCTTCTAACACTTTTTGAGGGTTGTAACAAATTTGTGCAAAACACACAAACCAGCTGCGTACAAGAGAGCCCTAACCACGCTCTCAGGAGTGATGAGCAACCAATTTGCCTCACCTCCAATCATATTTCATCGTTTAAAACACATAATTTCTGTTATTGTATAAGGAGAAGACTGAATAACTTGTAAAGAATGTATCTTGATGTGTCATAGGAGTTTTATCCTCCTAACTCATTTTGAGGGTTGTAACAAATTTGTGCAAAAACACACAACCCGGCTGCGTACAAGAGAGCCCCAACCACGCTCTCAGGAGTGATGAGCAACCAATTAGCCTCACCTCCAAACATATTTAATCGTTTAGAACACATTATTTCAATTATTGTATAGGGAGAAGACTGAATGACTTGGAACGAAATTATCTTTTTGTGTCAAAAGAGTTTTAAACTTCTAACTCTTTTTCAGGGTTGTAACAATTTGTGAAAAAACACACAACCCAGCCGCGTACAAGAGAGCCCCAACCTCGCTCTCAGAAGTGATGAGCAACCAATCAGCCTCACCTCCAAACATTTCATCGTTAAAAAAAATATTTTTTTTCTGTTATTATATAGAGAGAGGACTGAATGACTTCAAAAGACTATGTTTTGCTGTGTCATAAGTGTTTTAAACTTCTACCTATTTTTCAGGGTTGTAACAAATTTGTGTAAAAACACACAACCCGGCCGAGTACAAGAGAGCCGCAACCACGCTCTCAGGAGTGATGAGCAACCAATTAGCCTCACCTCCAATCATATTTCATCGTTTAAAACACATAATTTCTGTTATTGTATAAGGAGAAGACTGAATAACTTGTAAAGAATATATCTTGCTGTGTCATAGGAGTTTTATCCTCCTAACTCTTTTTGAGGGTTGTAACAAATTTGTGCAAAAACACACAACCCGGCCGCGTACAAGAGAGCCCCAACCACGCTCTCAGGATTGATATGCAACCTATCTGCCTCACCTCCAAACATATTTCATAATTAAAAAAAACATATTTCGGTTTTATTATAAAAAGAGGATTGTATAACGTGGTAAGACAATATCTTTTTGAGTCATTAGAGTTTTGTCCTTCTTACTCTTTTTCAGGGTTGTAAAAAATTTGTGCAAAAACACACAACCCGGCCGCGTACAAGAGAGCCCCAACCACGCTTTCAGGAGTGATGAGCAACCAATCAGCCTCACCTCCAAACATATTTCATCGTTTAAAACACATAATTTCTGTTATTGTATAAGGGAGAGGACTGAATGACTTGGAACGAAATTATCTTTTTGTGTCAAAAGGATTTTATTCTTCTAACTCTTTTTGAGGGTTGTAACAAATTTGTGCAAAACACAAAATCCAGCCGCGTACAAGAGAGCCCCTACCACGCTCTCAGGAGTGATGAGCAACCAATCAGCCTCACCTCCAAACATATTTCATCGTTTAGAACACATCATTTCTATTATTGTATAGGGAGAAGACTGAATGACTTGGTAAGACATTATCTTTTTGAGTCATAAGGATTTTGTCCTTCTAACTCTTTTTCAGGGTTGTAACAAATTCGTGCAAAAACACAACCCGGCCGCGTACAAGAGAGCCCCAACCACGCTCTCAGGAGTGATGAGCAACCAATTAGCCTCACCTCCAAACATATTTCATCGTTTAAAGCACATTATTTCTTTTATTGTATAGGGAGGGGACTGAATGACTTGGAACGAAATTATTTTTTTGTGTCAAAAGAGTTTTATCCTCCTAACTCTTTTTGAGGGTTGTAACAAATTTGTGAAAACACACCACCCAGCCGTGTACAAGAGAGCCCCAACCACGGTCTCAGGAGTGATGAGCAACCAATCTGCCTCACCTCCAAACATATTTCATCGTTTAGAACACATTTTTTCTATTATTGTTTAGGGAGAAGACTGAATGACTTGGAAAGAAATTATCTTTTTGTGTCAAAAGAGTTTTGTCCTTCTTACTCTTTTTCAGGGTTGGATCAAATTTGTGCAAAAACACAACCCGGCCGCGTACAAGAGAGCCCCAACCACACTCTCAGGAGTGATGAGCAACCAATCAGCCTCACCTCCAAACATATTTCATAATTAAAAAAAACATATTTCCGTTTTATTATAGAAAGAGGGCTGTATGACGTGGTAAGACATTATCTTTTTGAGTCATAAGAGTTTTGTCCTTCTAACTCTTATTCAGGGTTGTAACATATTTGTGCAAAAACACACAACCCGGCCGCGTACAAGACAGCCCCAACCACGCTCTCAGGAGTGATGAGCAACCAATCAGCCTCACCTCCAAACATATTTCATCGTTTAGAACACATTTTTTCTATTATTGTTTAGGGAGAAGACTGAATGACTTGGAAAGAAATTATCTTTTTGTGTCAAAAGAGTTTTGTCCTTCTTACTCTTTTTCAGGGTTGGATCAAATTTGTGCAAAAACACAACCCGGCCGCGTACAAGAGAGCCCCAACCATGCTCTCAGGAGTGATGAGCAACCAATCAGTCTCACCTCCAAACATATTTCATCGTTTAAAACACATTATTTCTGTTATTGTATAGGGAGAGGACAAAATGACTTGAAAAGAAATTATCTTTTTGTGTCAAAAGAGTTTTATCCTTCTAACTCTTTTTCAGAGTTGTAACAAATTTGTGGAAACACACAACCCAGCCGCGCACAAGAGAGCCCCAACCACGGTCTCAGGAGTGATGAGCAACCAATCTGCCTCACCTCCAAACATAATTCATAAAAAAAAGAATATTTAGGTTTTATTAAAGAGAGAGGATTGTATGATGTGGAAAGACATTATCTTTTTGTGTCATAAGAGTTTTAAACTTCTAACTATTTTTCAGGGTTGTAAACAATTTGTACAAAAACACACAACCCGGCCGTGTACAAGAGAGCCCCAACCACGCTCTCAGGAGTGATGAGCAACCAATCAGCCTCACCTCCAAACTTATTTCATAATTAAAAAAAACATATTTCCGTTTTATTATAGAAAGAGGGCTGTATGACGTGGTAAGACATTATCTTTTTGAGTCAAAAGAGTTTTGTCCTTCTAAGTCTTTTTCAGGGTTGTAACAAATTTGTGCAAAAACACACAACCCGGCCGCGTACAAGAGAGCCCCAACCACGCTCTCAGGAGTGATGAGCAACCAATGAGCCTCACCTCCAAACATATTTCATCAATTAGAACACATTATTTCTATTAGTGTAAAGGGAGAAGACTGAATTACTTGGAACGAAATTATCTTTTTGTGTCAAAAGAGTTTTAAACTTCTAACTCATTTTCAGGGTTGTAACATATTTGTGCAAAAACACACCACCCAGCCGTGTACAAGAGAGCCCCAACCACGCTCCCAGGAGTCATGAGCAACCAATCAGCCTCACCTCCAAACATATTTCATCGTTTAGAACACATTATTTCTATTATTGTTTAGGGAGAAGACTGAATGACTTGGAAAGAAATTATCTTTTTGTGTCAAAAGAGTTTTGTCCTTCTTACTCTTTTTCAGGGTTGTAACAAATTTGTGCAAAAAAACACAACCCGGCCGCGTACAAGAGTGCCCCAACCACGCTCTCAGGAGTGATGAGCAACCAATTAGCCTCACCTCCAAACATATTTAATCGTTTAGAACACATTATTTCAATTATTGTATAGGGAGAAGACTGAATGACTTGGAACGAAATTATCTTTTTGTGTCAAAAGAGTTTTAAACTTCTAACTCTTTTTCAGGGTTGTAACAATTTGTGAAAAAACACACAACCCAGCCGCGTACAAGAGAGCCCCAACCTCGCTCTCAGAAGTGATGAGCAACCAATCAGCCTCACCTCCAAACATTTCATCGTTAAAAAAAATATATTTTTTTTGTTATTATATAGAGAGAGGACTGAATGACTTCAAAAGACTATGTCTTGCTGTGTCATAAGTGTTTTAAACTTCTACCTATTTTTCAGGGTTGTAACAAATTTGTGCAAAAACACACAACCCGGCCGAGTACAAGAGAGCCCCAACCACGCTCTCAGGAGTGATGAGCAACCAATTAGCCTCACCTCCAATCATATTTCATCGTTTAAAACACATAATTTCTGTTATTGTATAAGGAGAAGACTGAATAACTTGTAAAGAATATATCTTGCTGTGTCATAGGAGTTTTATCCTCCTAACTCTTTTTGAGGGTTGTAACAAATTTGTGCAAAAACACACAACCCGGCCGCGTACAAGAGAGCCCCAACCACGCTCTCAGGATTGATATGCAACCTATCTGCCTCACCTCCAAACATATTTCATAATTAAAAAAAACATATTTCGGTTTTATTATAAAAAGAGGATTGTATAACGTGGTAAGACACTATCTTTTTGAGTCATTAGAGTTTTGTCCTTCTTACTCTTTTTCAGGGTTGTAAAAAATTTGTGCAAAAACACACAACCCGGCCGTGTACAAGAGAGCCTCAACCACGCTCTCAGGAGTGATGAGCAACCAAACAGCCTCACCTCCAAACATATTTCATAATTAAGAAAAACATATTTCGGTTTTATTATAGAAAGAGGGCTGTATGACGTGGTAAGACATTATCTCTTTGAGTCATAAGAGTTTTGTCCTTCTAAGTCTTTTTCAGGGTTGTAACCAATTTGTGCAAAAACACACAACCCGGCCGCGTACAAGAGAGCACCAACCACGCTCTTAGGAGTGATGAGCAACCAATGAGCCTCACCTCCAAACATATTTCATCGTTTAGAACACATCATTTCTATTATTGTATAGGGAGAAGACTGAACGACTTGGAACGAAATTATCTTTTTGTGTCAGAAGAGTTTTAATCTTCTAACTCTTTTTCAGGGTTGTAACAAATTTGTGCAAAAACACACAACCCGGCCGCGTACAAGAGAGCCCCAACCACGCTTTCAGGAGTGATGAGCAACCAATCAGCCTCACCTCCAAACATATTTCATCGTTTAAAACACATAATTTTTGTTATTGTGTAAGGGAGAGGACTGAATGACTTGGAACGAAATTATCTTTTTGTGTCAAAAGGATTTTATTCTTCTAACTCTTTTTGAGGGTTGTAACAAATTTGTGCAAAACACAAAATCCAGCCGCGTACAAGAGAGCCCCTACCACGCTCTCAGGAGTGATGAGCAACCAATCAGCCTCACCTCCAAACATATTTCATCGTTTAGAACACATTATTTATATTATTGTATAGGGAGAAGACTGAATGACTTGGTAAGACATTATCTTTTTGAGTCATAAGGATTTTGTCCTTCTAACTCTTTTTCAGGGTTGTAACAAATTCGTGCAAAAACACAACCCGGCCGCGTACAAGAGAGCCCCAACCACGCTCTCAGGAGTGATGAGCAACCAATTAGCTTCACCTCCAAACATATTTCATCGTTTAAAACACATTATTTCTTTTATTGTATAGGGAGAGGACTGAATGACTTGGAACGAAATTATCTTTTTGTGTCAAAAGAGTTTTATCCTCCTAACTCTTTTTGAGGGTTGTAACAAATTTGTGAAAACACACCACCCAGCCGTGTACAAGAGAGCCCCAACCACGGTCTCAGGAGTGATGAGCAACCAATCTGCCTCACCTCCAAACATAATTCATAAAAAAAAGAATATTTAGGTTTTATTATAGAGAGAGGATTGTATGATGTGGAAAGACATAATCTTTTTGTGTCATAAGAGTTTTAAACTTCCAACTATTTTTCAGGGTTGTAAAAAATTTGTGCAAAAACACACAACCCGGCCGCGTACAAGAGAGCCCCAACCACGCTCTCAGGAGTGATGAGCAACCAATCAGCCTCACCTCCAAACATATTTCATCGTTTAAAACACATAATTTCTGTTATTGTATAGGGAGAGGACTGAATGACTTGGAACGAAATTATCTTTTTGTGTCAGTTGAGTTTTAAACTTCTAACTATTTTTCAGGGTTGTAAAAAATTTGTGCAAAAACACACAACCCGGCCGCGTACAAGAGAGCCCCAACCACGCTCTCAGGAGTGATGAGCAACCAATCACCCTCACCTCCAAACATATTTCATTGTTTAAAACACATAATTTCTGTTATTGTATAGGGAGAGGACTAAATGACTTGGAACAAAATTACCTTTTTGTGTCAAAAGGATTTTATTCTTCTAACTCTTTTTGAGGGTTGTAACAAATTTGTGCAAAACACAAAACTCAGCAGCGTACAAGAGAGCCCCAACCACGCTCTCAGGAGTGATAAGCAACCAATCAGCCTCACCTCCAAACATATTTCATCGTTTAGAACACATTATTTTTGTTATTGTATAGGGACAAGACTGAATGACTTGGAACGAAATTATCTTTTTGTGTCCGAAGAGTTTTAAACTTCTAACTCTTTTTCAGGGTTGTAAAAAATTTGTGCAAAAACACACAACCCGGCCGCGTACAAGAGAGCCCCAACCACGCTCTCAGGAGTGATGAGCAACCAATCAGCCTCACCTCCAAACATATTTCATCGTTTAAAACACATAATTTCTTTTATTGTATAGGGAGAGGACTGAATGACTTGGTACGAAATTATCTTTTTGTGTCAAAAGGGTTTTATTCTTCTAACTCTTTTTGAGGGTTGTAACAATTTTGTGCAAAACACGAAACTCAGCCGCGTACAAGAGAGCCCCAACCACGCTCTCAGGAGTGATGAGCAACCAATTAGCCTCACCCCCAAACATATTTCATCGTTTAAAACACATAATTTCTGTTATTGTATAAGGAGAAGACTGAATAACTTGTAAAGAATGTATCTTGATGTGTCATAGGAGTTTTATCCTCCTAACTCATTTTTAGGTTTGTAACAAATTTGTGCAAAAACACACATCCCGGCTGCGTACAAGAGAGCCCCAACCACGCTCTCAGGAGTGATATGCAACCTATCTGCCTCACCTCCAAACATATCTCATAATTAAAAAAAAACATATTTCGTTTTAATTATAAAAAGAGGATTGTATAACGTGGTAAGACACTATCTTTTTGAGTCATTAGAGTTTTGTCCTTCTTACTCTTTTTCAGGGTTGTAACAAATTTGTGCAAAAACACAAAATCCGGCCGCGTACAAGAGAGCCCCAACCACGCTCTCAGGAGTGATGAGCAACCAATTAGCCTCACCTCCAAACATATTTAATCGTTTAGAACACATTATTTCAATTATTGTATAGGGAGAAGACTGAATGACTTGGAACGAAATTATCTTTTTGTGTCAAAAGAGTTTTAAACTTCTAACTCTTTTTCAGGGTTGTAACAATTTGTGAAAAAACACACAACCCGGCCGCGTACAAGTGAGCCCCAACCACGCTCTCAGGAGTGATGAGCAACCAATCAGCCTCACCTCCAAACATATTTCATCGTTTAGAACACATTTTTTCTATTATTGTTTAGGGAGAAGACTGAATGACTTGGAAAGAAATTATCTTTTTGTGTCAAAAGAGTTTTGTCCTTCTTACTCTTTTTCAGGGTTGTAACAAATTTGTGCAAAAACACACAACCCGGCCGAGTACAAGAGAGCCCCAACCACGCTCTCAGGAGTGATGAGCAACCAATTAGCCTCACCTCCAATCATATTTCATCGTTTAAAACACATAATTTCTGTTATTGTATAAGGAGAAGACTGAATAACTTGTAAAGAATGTATCTTGATGTGTCATAGGAGTTTTATCCTCCTAACTCTTTTTGAGGGTTGTAACAAATTTGTGCAAAAACACACAACCCGGCCGCGTACAAGAGAGCCCCAACCACGCTCTCAGGAGTGATATGCAACCTATCTGGCTCACCTCCAAACATATTTCATAATTAAAAAAAACATATTTCGGTTTTATTATAAAAAGAGGATTGTATAACGTGGTAAGACACTATCTTTTTGAGTCATATGAGTTTTGTCCTTCTTACTCTTTTTCAGGGTTGTAAAAAATTTGTGCAAAAATACAACCCGGCCGCGTACAAGTGAGCCCCAACCACGCTCTCAGGAGTGATGAGCAACCAATCAGCCTCACCTCCAAACATGTTTCATCGTTTAGAACACATTTTTTCTATTATTGTTTAGGGAGAAGACTGAATGACTTGGAAAGAAATTATATTTTTGTGTCAAAAGAGTTTTGTCCTTCTTACTCTTTTTCAGGGTTGTAACAAATTTGTGCAAAAACACACAACCCGGCCGCGTACAAGAGTGCCCCAACCACGCTCTCAGGAGTGATGAGCAACCAATTAGCCTCACCTCCAAACATATTTAATCGTTTAGAACACATTATTTCAATTATTGTATAGGGAGAAGACTGAATGACTTGGAACGAAATTATCTTTTTGTGTCAAAAGAGTTTTAAACTTCTAACTCTTTTTCAGGGTTGTAACAATTTGTGAAAAAACACACAACCCAGCCGCGTACAAGACAGCCCCAACCTCGCTCTCAGAAGTGATGAGCAACCAATCAGCCTCACCTCCAAACATTTCATCGTTAAAAAAAATATATTTTTTCTGTTATTATATAGAGAGAGGACTGAATGACTTCAAAAGACTATGTCTTGCTGTGTCATAAGAGTTTTGTCCTTCTTACTCTTTTTCAGGGTTGTAACAAATTTGTGCAAAAAAACACAACCCGGCCGCGTACAAGAGTGCCCCAACCACGCTCTCAGGAGTGATGAGCAACCAATCAGTCTCACCTCCAAACATATTTCATCGTTTAAAACACATTATTTCTGTTATTGTATAGGGAGAGGACAAAATGACTTGAAAAGAAATTATCTTTTTGTGTCAAAAGAGTTTTATCCTTCTAACTCTTTTTCAGAGTTGTAACAAATTTGTGGAAACACACAACCCAGCCGCGCACAAGAGAGTCCCAACCACGGTCTCAGGAGTGATGAGCAACCAATCTGCCTCACCTCCAAACATAATTCATAAAAAAAAGAATATTTAGGTTTTATTAAAGAGAGAGGATTGTATGATGTGGAAAGACATTATCTTTTTGTGTCATAAGAGTTTTAAACTTCTAACTATTTTTCAGGGTTGTAAACAATTTGTACAAAAACACACAACCCGGCCGTGTACAAGAGAGCCCCAACCACGCTCTCAGGAGTGATGAGCAACCAATCAGCCTCACCTCCAAACTTATTTCATAATTAAAAAAAACATATTTCCGTTTTATTATAGAAAGAGGGCTGTATGACGTGGTAAGACATTATCTTTTTGAGTCAAAAGAGTTTTGTCCTTCTAAGTCTTTTTCAGGGTTGTAACAAATTTGTGCAAAAACACACAACCCGGCCGCGTACAAGAGAGCCCCAACCACGCTCTCAGGAGTGATGAGCAACCAATGAGCCTCACCTCCAAACATATTTCATCAATTAGAACACATTATTTCTATTAGTGTAAAGGGAGAAGACTGAATTACTTGGAACGAAATTATCTTTTTGTGTCAAAAGAGTTTTAAACTTCTAACTCATTTTCAGGGTTGTAACATATTTGTGCAAAAACACACCACCCAGCCGTGTACAAGAGAGCCCCAACCACGCTCCCAGGAGTCATGAGCAACCAATCAGCCTCACCTCCAAACATATTTCATCGTTTAGAACACATTATTTCTATTATTGTTTAGGGAGAAGACTGAATGACTTGGAAAGAAATTATCTTTTTGTGTCAAAAGAGTTTTGTCCTTCTTACTCTTTTTCAGGGTTGTAACAAATTTGTGCAAAAAAACACAACCCGGCCGCGTACAAGAGTGCCCCAACCACGCTCTCAGGAGTGATGAGCAACCAATTAGCCTCACCTCCAAACATATTTAATCGTTTAGAACACATTATTTCAATTATTGTATAGGGAGAAGACTGAATGACTTGGAACGAAATTATCTTTTTGTGTCAAAAGAGTTTTAAACTTCTAACTCTTTTTCAGGGTTGTAACAATTTGTGAAAAAACACACAACCCAGCCGCGTACAAGAGAGCCCCAACCTCGCTCTCAGAAGTGATGAGCAACCAATCAGCCTCACCTCCAAACATTTCATCGTTAAAAAAAATATATTTTTTTTGTTATTATATAGAGAGAGGACTGAATGACTTCAAAAGACTATGTCTTGCTGTGTCATAAGTGTTTTAAACTTCTACCTATTTTTCAGGGTTGTAACAAATTTGTGCAAAAACACACAACCCGGCCGAGTACAAGAGAGCCCCAACCACGCTCTCAGGAGTGATGAGCAACCAATTAGCCTCACCTCCAATCATATTTCATCGTTTAAAACACATAATTTCTGTTATTGTATAAGGAGAAGACTGAATAACTTGTAAAGAATATATCTTGCTGTGTCATAGGAGTTTTATCCTCCTAACTCTTTTTGAGGGTTGTAACAAATTTGTGCAAAAACACACAACCCGGCCGCGTACAAGAGAGCCCCAACCACGCTCTCAGGATTGATATGCAACCTATCTGCCTCACCTCCAAACATATTTCATAATTAAAAAAAACATATTTCGGTTTTATTATAAAAAGAGGATTGTATAACGTGGTAAGACACTATCTTTTTGAGTCATTAGAGTTTTGTCCTTCTTACTCTTTTTCAGGGTTGTAAAAAATTTGTGCAAAAACACACAACCCGGCCGTGTACAAGAGAGCCTCAACCACGCTCTCAGGAGTGATGAGCAACCAAACAGCCTCACCTCCAAACATATTTCATAATTAAGAAAAACATATTTCGGTTTTATTATAGAAAGAGGGCTGTATGACGTGGTAAGACATTATCTCTTTGAGTCATAAGAGTTTTGTCCTTCTAAGTCTTTTTCAGGGTTGTAACCAATTTGTGCAAAAACACACAACCCGGCCGCGTACAAGAGAGCACCAACCACGCTCTTAGGAGTGATGAGCAACCAATGAGCCTCACCTCCAAACATATTTCATCGTTTAGAACACATCATTTCTATTATTGTATAGGGAGAAGACTGAACGACTTGGAACGAAATTATCTTTTTGTGTCAGAAGAGTTTTAATCTTCTAACTCTTTTTCAGGGTTGTAACAAATTTGTGCAAAAACACACAACCCGGCCGCGTACAAGAGAGCCCCAACCACGCTTTCAGGAGTGATGAGCAACCAATCAGCCTCACCTCCAAACATATTTCATCGTTTAAAACACATAATTTTTGTTATTGTGTAAGGGAGAGGACTGAATGACTTGGAACGAAATTATCTTTTTGTGTCAAAAGGATTTTATTCTTCTAACTCTTTTTGAGGGTTGTAACAAATTTGTGCAAAACACAAAATCCAGCCGCGTACAAGAGAGCCCCTACCACGCTCTCAGGAGTGATGAGCAACCAATCAGCCTCACCTCCAAACATATTTCATCGTTTAGAACACATTATTTATATTATTGTATAGGGAGAAGACTGAATGACTTGGTAAGACATTATCTTTTTGAGTCATAAGGATTTTGTCCTTCTAACTCTTTTTCAGGGTTGTAACAAATTCGTGCAAAAACACAACCCGGCCGCGTACAAGAGAGCCCCAACCACGCTCTCAGGAGTGATGAGCAACCAATTAGCTTCACCTCCAAACATATTTCATCGTTTAAAACACATTATTTCTTTTATTGTATAGGGAGAGGACTGAATGACTTGGAACGAAATTATCTTTTTGTGTCAAAAGAGTTTTATCCTCCTAACTCTTTTTGAGGGTTGTAACAAATTTGTGAAAACACACCACCCAGCCGTGTACAAGAGAGCCCCAACCACGGTCTCAGGAGTGATGAGCAACCAATCTGCCTCACCTCCAAACATAATTCATAAAAAAAAGAATATTTAGGTTTTATTATAGAGAGAGGATTGTATGATGTGGAAAGACATAATCTTTTTGTGTCATAAGAGTTTTAAACTTCCAACTATTTTTCAGGGTTGTAAAAAATTTGTGCAAAAACACACAACCCGGCCGCGTACAAGAGAGCCCCAACCACGCTCTCAGGAGTGATGAGCAACCAATCAGCCTCACCTCCAAACATATTTCATCGTTTAAAACACATAATTTCTGTTATTGTATAGGGAGAGGACTGAATGACTTGGAACGAAATTATCTTTTTGTGTCAGTTGAGTTTTAAACTTCTAACTATTTTTCAGGGTTGTAAAAAATTTGTGCAAAAACACACAACCCGGCCGCGTACAAGAGAGCCCCAACCACGCTCTCAGGAGTGATGAGCAACCAATCACCCTCACCTCCAAACATATTTCATTGTTTAAAACACATAATTTCTGTTATTGTATAGGGAGAGGACTAAATGACTTGGAACAAAATTACCTTTTTGTGTCAAAAGGATTTTATTCTTCTAACTCTTTTTGAGGGTTGTAACAAATTTGTGCAAAACACAAAACTCAGCAGCGTACAAGAGAGCCCCAACCACGCTCTCAGGAGTGATAAGCAACCAATCAGCCTCACCTCCAAACATATTTCATCGTTTAGAACACATTATTTTTGTTATTGTATAGGGACAAGACTGAATGACTTGGAACGAAATTATCTTTTTGTGTCCGAAGAGTTTTAAACTTCTAACTCTTTTTCAGGGTTGTAAAAAATTTGTGCAAAAACACACAACCCGGCCGCGTACAAGAGAGCCCCAACCACGCTCTCAGGAGTGATGAGCAACCAATCAGCCTCACCTCCAAACATATTTCATCGTTTAAAACACATAATTTCTTTTATTGTATAGGGAGAGGACTGAATGACTTGGTACGAAATTATCTTTTTGTGTCAAAAGGGTTTTATTCTTCTAACTCTTTTTGAGGGTTGTAACAATTTTGTGCAAAACACGAAACTCAGCCGCGTACAAGAGAGCCCCAACCACGCTCTCAGGAGTGATGAGCAACCAATTAGCCTCACCCCCAAACATATTTCATCGTTTAAAACACATAATTTCTGTTATTGTATAAGGAGAAGACTGAATAACTTGTAAAGAATGTATCTTGATGTGTCATAGGAGTTTTATCCTCCTAACTCATTTTTAGGTTTGTAACAAATTTGTGCAAAAACACACATCCCGGCTGCGTACAAGAGAGCCCCAACCACGCTCTCAGGAGTGATATGCAACCTATCTGCCTCACCTCCAAACATATTTCATAATTAAAAAAAAACATATTTCGTTTTAATTATAAAAAGAGGATTGTATAACGTGGTAAGACACTATCTTTTTGAGTCATTAGAGTTTTGTCCTTCTTACTCTTTTTCAGGGTTGTAACAAATTTGTGCAAAAACACAAAATCCGGCCGCGTACAAGAGAGCCCCAACCACGCTCTCAGGAGTGATGAGCAACCAATTAGCCTCACCTCCAAACATATTTAATCGTTTAGAACACATTATTTCAATTATTGTATAGGGAGAAGACTGAATGACTTGGAACGAAATTATCTTTTTGTGTCAAAAGAGTTTTAAACTTCTAACTCTTTTTCAGGGTTGTAACAATTTGTGAAAAAACACACAACCCGGCCGCGTACAAGTGAGCCCCAACCACGCTCTCAGGAGTGATGAGCAACCAATCAGCCTCACCTCCAAACATATTTCATCGTTTAGAACACATTTTTTCTATTATTGTTTAGGGAGAAGACTGAATGACTTGGAAAGAAATTATCTTTTTGTGTCAAAAGAGTTTTGTCCTTCTTACTCTTTTTCAGGGTTGTAACAAATTTGTGCAAAAACACACAACCCGGCCGAGTACAAGAGAGCCCCAACCACGCTCTCAGGAGTGATGAGCAACCAATTAGCCTCACCTCCAATCATATTTCATCGTTTAAAACACATAATTTCTGTTATTGTATAAGGAGAAGACTGAATAACTTGTAAAGAATGTATCTTGATGTGTCATAGGAGTTTTATCCTCCTAACTCTTTTTGAGGGTTGTAACAAATTTGTGCAAAAACACACAACCCGGCCGCGTACAAGAGAGCCCCAACCACGCTCTCAGGAGTGATATGCAACCTATCTGGCTCACCTCCAAACATATTTCATAATTAAAAAAAACATATTTCGGTTTTATTATAAAAAGAGGATTGTATAACGTGGTAAGACACTATCTTTTTGAGTCATATGAGTTTTGTCCTTCTTACTCTTTTTCAGGGTTGTAAAAAATTTGTGCAAAAATACAACCCGGCCGCGTACAAGTGAGCCCCAACCACGCTCTCAGGAGTGATGAGCAACCAATCAGCCTCACCTCCAAACATGTTTCATCGTTTAGAACACATTTTTTCTATTATTGTTTAGGGAGAAGACTGAATGACTTGGAAAGAAATTATATTTTTGTGTCAAAAGAGTTTTGTCCTTCTTACTCTTTTTCAGGGTTGTAACAAATTTGTGCAAAAACACACAACCCGGCCGCGTACAAGAGTGCCCCAACCACGCTCTCAGGAGTGATGAGCAACCAATTAGCCTCACCTCCAAACATATTTAATCGTTTAGAACACATTATTTCAATTATTGTATAGGGAGAAGACTGAATGACTTGGAACGAAATTATCTTTTTGTGTCAAAAGAGTTTTAAACTTCTAACTCTTTTTCAGGGTTGTAACAATTTGTGAAAAAACACACAACCCAGCCGCGTACAAGACAGCCCCAACCTCGCTCTCAGAAGTGATGAGCAACCAATCAGCCTCACCTCCAAACATTTCATCGTTAAAAAAAATATATTTTTTCTGTTATTATATAGAGAGAGGACTGAATGACTTCAAAAGACTATGTCTTGCTGTGTCATAAGTGTTTTAAACTTCTACCTATTTTTCAGGGTTGTAACAAATTTGTGCAAAAACACACAACCCGGCCGAGTACAAGAGAGCCCCAACCACGCTCTCAGGAGTGATGAGCAACCAATTAGCCTCACCTCCAATCATATTTCATCGTTTAAAACACATAATTTCTGTTATTGTATAAGGAGAAGACTGAATAATTTGTAAAGAATATATCTTGCTGTGTCATAGGAGTTTTATCCTCCTAACTCTTTTTGAGGGTTGTAACAAATTTGTGCAAAAACACACAACCCGGCCGCGTACAAGAGAGCCCCAACCACGCTCTCAGGATTGATATGCAACCTATCTGGCTCACCTCCAAACATATTTCATAATTAAAAAAAACATATTTCGGTTTTATTATAAAAAGAGGATTGTATAACGTGGTAAGACACTATCTTTTTGAGTCATTAGAGTTTTGTCCTTCTTACTCTTTTTCAGGGTTGTAAAAAATTTGTGCAAAAACACACAACCCGGCCGTGTACAAGAGAGCCTCAACCACGCTCTCAGGAGTGATGAGCAACCAAACAGCCTCACCTCCAAACATATTTCATAATTAAGAAAAACATATTTCGGTTTTATTATAGAAAGAGGGCTGTATGACGTGGTAAGACATTATCTCTTTGAGTCATAAGAGTTTTGTCCTTCTAAGTCTTTTTCAGGGTTGTAACAAATTTGTGCAAAAACACACAACCCGGCCGCGTACAAGAGAGCACCAACCACGCTCTTAGGAGTGATGAGCAACCAATGAGCCTCACCTCCAAACATATTTCATCGTTTAGAACACATCATTTCTATTATTGTATAGGGAGAAGACTGAATGACTTGGAAAGAAATTATCTTTTTGTGTCAAAAGAGTTTTGTCCTTCTTACTCTTTTTCAGGGTTGTAACAAATTTGTGCAAAAACACACAACCCGGCCGCGTACAAGAGAGCCCCAACCACGCTTTCAGGAGTGATGAGCAACCAATCAGCCTCACCTCCAAACATATTTCATCGTTTAAAACACATAATTTTTGTTATTGTATAAGGGAGAGGACTGAATGACTTGGAACGAAATTATCTTTTTGTGTCAAAAGGATTTTATTCTTCTAACTCTTTTTGAGGGTTGTAACAAATTTGTGCAAAACACAAAATCCAGCCGCGTACAAGAGAGCCCCTACCACGCTCTCAGGAGTGATGAGCAACCAATCAGCCTCACCTCCAAACATATTTCATCGTTTAGAACACATTATTTCTATTATTGTATAGGGAGAAGACTGAATGACTTGGTAAGACATTATCTTTTTGAGTCATAAGGATTTTGTCCTTCTAACTCTTTTTCAGGGTTGTAACAAATTCGTGCAAAAACACAACCCGGCCGCGTACAAGAGAGCCCCAACCACGCTCTCAGGAGTGATGAGCAACCAATTAGCTTCACCTCCAAACATATTTCATCGTTTAAAACACATTATTTCTTTTATTGTATAGGGAGAGGACTGAATGACTTGGAACGAAATTATCTTTTTGTGTCAAAAGAGTTTTATCCTCCTAACTCTTTTTGAGGGTTGTAACAAATTTGTGAAAACACACCACCCAGCCGTGTACAAGAGAGCCCCAACCACGGTCTCAGGAGTGATGAGCAACCAATCTGCCTCACCTCCAAACATAATTCATAAAAAAAAGAATATTTAGGTTTTATTATAGAGAGAGGATTGTATGATGTGGAAAGACATAATCTTTTTGTGTCATAAGAGTTTTAAACTTCCAACTATTTTTCAGGGTTGTAAAAAATTTGTGCAAAAACACACAACCCGGCCGTGTACAGGAGAGCCCCAACCACGCTCTCAGGAGTGATGAGCAACCAATCAGCCTCACCTCCAAACATATTTCATAATTAAAAAAAACATATTTCCGTTTTATTATAGAAAGAGGGCTGTATGACGTGGTAAGACATTATCTTTTTGAGTCATAAGAGTTTTGTCCTTCTAACTCTTTTTCAGGGTTGTAACATATTTGTGCAAAAACACACAACCCGGCCGCGTACAAGACAGCCCCAACCACGCTCTCAGGAGTGATGAGCAACCAATCAGCCTCACCTCCAAACATATTTCAACGTTTAGAACACATTTTTTCTATTATTGTTTAGGGAGAAGACTGAATGACTTGGAAAGAAATTATCTTTTTGTGTCAAAAGAGTTTTGTCCTTCTTACTCTTTTTCAGGGTTGGATCAAATTTGTGCAAAAACACACAACCCGGCCGCGTACAAGAGAGCCCCAACCACGCTCTCAGGAGTGATGAGCAACCAATCAGCCTCACCTCCAAACATATTTCATCGTTTAAAACACATAATTTCTGTTATTGTATAGGGAGAGGACTGAATGACTTGGAACGAAATTATCTTTTTGTGTCAGAAGAGTTTTAAACTTCTAACTATTTTTCAGGGTTGTAAAAAATTTGTGCAAAAACACACAACCCGGCCGCGTACAAGAGAGCCCCAACCACGCTCTCAGGAGTGATGAGCAACCAATCAGCCTCACCTCCAAACATATTTCATTGTTTAAAACACATAATTTCTGTTATTGTATAGGGAGAGGACTAAATGACTTGGAACAAAATTACCTTTTTGTGTCAAAAGGATTTTATTCTTCTAACTCTTTTTGAGGGTTGTAACAAATTTGTGCAAAACACAAAACTCAGCAGCGTACAAGAGAGCCCCAACCACGCTCTCAGGAGTGATAAGCAACCAATCAGCCTCACCTCCAAACATATTTCATCGTTTAGAACACATTATTTCTGTTATTGTATAGGGAGAAGACTGAATGACTTGGAACGAAATTATCTTTTTGTGTCAGAAGAGTTTTAAACTTCTAACTCTTTTTCAGGGTTGTAAAAAATTTGTGCAAAAACACACAACCCGGCCGCGTACAAGAGAGCCCCAACCACGCTCTCAGGAGTGATGAGCAACCAATCAGCCTCACCTCCAAACATATTTCATCGTTTAAAACACATAATTTCTTTTATTGTATAGACAGAGGACTGAATGACTTGGAACGAAATTATCTTTTTGTGTCAAAAGGGTTTTATTCTTCTAACTCTTTTTGAGGGTTGTAACAATTTTGTGCAAAACACGAAACTTAGCCGCGTACAAGAGAGCCCCAACCACGCTCTCAGGAGTGATGAGCAACCAATTAGCCTCACCTCCAAACATATTTCATCGTTTAAAACACATAATTTCTGTTATTGTATAAGGAGAGGACTGAATGACTTGTAATGAATGTATCTTGCTGTGTCATAGGAGTTTTAAACTTCTAACTATTTTTCAGGGTTGTACAAATTTGTGCAAAAACGAACAACCCGGCCGCTTACAAGAGAGCCCCAACTACGCTCTCAGGAGTGATGAGCAACCAATTAGCCTCACCTCCCATCATATTTCATCGTTTAAAACACATAATTTCTGTTATTGTATAAGGAGAAGACTGAATAACTTGTAAAGAATGTATCTTGATGTGTCATAGGAGTTTTATCCTCCTAACTCATTTTGAGGTTTGTAACAAATTTGTGCAAAAACACACATCCCGGCTGCGTACAAGAGAGCCCCAACCACGCTCTCAGGAGTGATATGCAACCTATCTGCCTCACCTCCAAACATATTTCATAATTAAAAAAAAACATATTTCGTTTTAATTATAAAAAGAGGATTGTATAACGTGGTAAGACACTATCTTTTTGAGTCATTAGATATTTGTCCTTCTTACTCTTTTTCAGGGTTGTAAAAAATTTGTGCAAAAACACAACCCGGCCGCGTACAAGTGAGCCCCAACCACGCTCTCAGGAGTGATGAGCAACCAATCAGCCTCACCTCCAAACATATTTCATCGTTTAGAACACATTTTTTCTATTATTGTTTAGGGAGAAGACTGAATGACTTGGAAAGAAATTATCTTTTTGTGTCAAAAGAGTTTTGTCCTTCTTACTCTTTTTCAGGGTTGTAACAAATTTGTGCAAAAAAACAACCCGGCCGCGTACAAGAGAGCCCCAACCACGCTCTCAGGAGTGATGAGCAACCAATAAGCCTCACCTCCAAACATATTTCATCGTTTAAAACACATTATTTCTGTTATTGTATAGGGAGAGGACTGAAAGACTTGGAACGAAATTATCTTTTTGTGTCAAAAGGGTTTTATTCTTCTAACTCTTTTTGAGGGTTGTAACAAACTTTTGCAGAACACACAACCCAGCCGCGTACAAGAGAGCCCCAACCACGCTCTCAGGAGTGATGAGCAACCAATCAGCCTCACCTCCAAACATATTTCATCGTTTAAAACACATAATTTCTGTTATTGTATAAGGAGAGGACTGAATGACTTGTTAAGAACGTATCTTGCTGTGTCATAGTAGTTTTAAACTTCTAACTCTTTTTCAGGGTTGTAACAAATTTGTGCAAAAACGCACAACCCGGCCGCTTACAAGAGAGCCCCAACCACGCTCTCAGGAGTGATGAGCAACCAATCAGCCTCACCTCCAAACATATTTCATTGTTTAGAACACATTATTTTTTTTTTTATTGTATAGGGAGAAGACTGAATGACTTGGAACGAAATCATCTTTTTGTTTCAAAAGAGTTTTATCCTCCTAACTCTTTTTGACGGTTGTAACAAATTTGTGAAAACCCACCACCCAGCCGCGTACAAGAGAGCCCCAACCACGGTCTCAGGAGTGATGAGCAACCAATCTGCCTCACCTCCAAACATATTTCATCGTTTAGAACACATTTTTTCTATTATTGTATAGGGAGAAGACAGATTGTCTTTGAAAGAAATTATCTTTTTGTGTCAAAAGAGTTTTATCCTTCTAACTCATTTTCAGGGTTGTAACAAATTTGTGCAAAAACACACAACCCGGCCGCGTACATGAGAGCCCCAACCACGCTCTCAGGAGTGATGAGCAACCAATCAGTCTCACCTCCAAACATATTTCATCGTTTAAAACACATTATTTCTGTTATTGTATATTGAGAGGACTAAATGACTTGGAAAGAAATTATCTTTTTGTGTCAAAAGAGTTTTGTCCTTCTTACTCTTTTTCAGGGTTGTAACAAATTTGTGCAAAAACACACAACCCGGCCGTGTACATGAGTGCCCCAACCACGCTCTCAGGAGTGATGAGCAACCAATCAGTCTCACCTCCAAACATATTTCATCGTTTAAAACACATTATTTTTGTTATTGTATAGGGAGAGGACAAAATGACTTGAAAAGAAATTATCTACTTGTGTCAAAAGGGTTTTATCCTTCTAACTCTTTTTCAGAGTTGTAACAAATTTGTGAAAACACACAACCAGACCGCGTAGAAGAGAGCCCCAACGACGCTCTAAGGAGTGATGAGCAACCAATTAGCCTCACCTCCAAACATATTTCATCGTTTAAAACACATAATTTCTGTTATTGTATAAGGAGAAGACTGAATCACTTGTAAAGAATGTATCTTGCTGTGTCATAGGAGTTTTATCCTCCTAACTCTTTTTGAGGGTTGTAACAAATTTGTGCAAAACACAAAATCCAGCCGCGTACAAGAGAGCCCCTACCACGCTCTCAGGAGTGATGAGCAACCAATCAGCCTCACCTCCAAACATATTTCATCGTTTAGAACACATCATTTCTATTATTGTATAGGGAGAAGACTGAATGACTTGGTAAGACATTATCTTTTTGAGTCATAAGGATTTTGTCCTTCTAACTCTTTTTCAGGGTTGTAACAAATTCGTGCAAAAACACAACCCGGCCGCGTACAAGAGAGCCCCAACCACGCTCTCAGGAGTGATGAGCAACCAATTAGCCTCACCTCCAAACATATTTCATCGTTTAAAGCACATTATTTCTTTTATTGTATAGGGAGGGGACTGAATGACTTGGAACGAAATTATTTTTTTGTGTCAAAAGAGTTTTATCCTCCTAACTCTTTTTGAGGGTTGTAACAAATTTGTGAAAACACACCACCCAGCCGTGTACAAGAGAGCCCCAACCACGGTCTCAGGAGTGATGAGCAACCAATCTGCCTCACCTCCAAACATATTTCATCGTTTAGAACACATTTTTTCTATTATTGTTTAGGGAGAAGACTGAATGACTTGGAAAGAAATTATCTTTTTGTGTCAAAAGAGTTTTGTCCTTCTTACTCTTTTTCAGGGTTGGATCAAATTTGTGCAAAAACACAACCCGGCCGCGTACAAGAGAGCCCCAACCACACTCTCAGGAGTGATGAGCAACCAATCAGCCTCACCTCCAAACATATTTCATAATTAAAAAAAACATATTTCCGTTTTATTATAGAAAGAGGGCTGTATGACGTGGTAAGACATTATCTTTTTGAGTCATAAGAGTTTTGTCCTTCTAACTCTTATTCAGGGTTGTAACATATTTGTGCAAAAACACACAACCCGGCCGCGTACAAGACAGCCCCAACCACGCTCTCAGGAGTGATGAGCAACCAATCAGCCTCACCTCCAAACATATTTCATCGTTTAGAACACATTTTTTCTATTATTGTTTAGGGAGAAGACTGAATGACTTGGAAAGAAATTATCTTTTTGTGTCAAAAGAGTTTTGTCCTTCTTACTCTTTTTCAGGGTTGGATCAAATTTGTGCAAAAACACAACCCGGCCGCGTACAAGAGAGCCCCAACCATGCTCTCAGGAGTGATGAGCAACCAATCAGTCTCACCTCCAAACATATTTCATCGTTTAAAACACATTATTTCTGTTATTGTATAGGGAGAGGACAAAATGACTTGAAAAGAAATTATCTTTTTGTGTCAAAAGAGTTTTATCCTTCTAACTCTTTTTCAGAGTTGTAACAAATTTGTGGAAACACACAACCCAGCCGCGCACAAGAGAGCCCCAACCACGGTCTCAGGAGTGATGAGCAACCAATCTGCCTCACCTCCAAACATAATTCATAAAAAAAAGAATATTTAGGTTTTATTAAAGAGAGAGGATTGTATGATGTGGAAAGACATTATCTTTTTGTGTCATAAGAGTTTTAAACTTCTAACTATTTTTCAGGGTTGTAAACAATTTGTACAAAAACACACAACCCGGCCGTGTACAAGAGAGCCCCAACCACGCTCTCAGGAGTGATGAGCAACCAATCAGCCTCACCTCCAAACTTATTTCATAATTAAAAAAAACATATTTCCGTTTTATTATAGAAAGAGGGCTGTATGACGTGGTAAGACATTATCTTTTTGAGTCAAAAGAGTTTTGTCCTTCTAAGTCTTTTTCAGGGTTGTAACAAATTTGTGCAAAAACACACAACCCGGCCGCGTACAAGAGAGCCCCAACCACGCTCTCAGGAGTGATGAGCAACCAATGAGCCTCACCTCCAAACATATTTCATCAATTAGAACACATTATTTCTATTAGTGTAAAGGGAGAAGACTGAATTACTTGGAACGAAATTATCTTTTTGTGTCAAAAGAGTTTTAAACTTCTAACTCATTTTCAGGGTTGTAACATATTTGTGCAAAAACACACCACCCAGCCGTGTACAAGAGAGCCCCAACCACGCTCCCAGGAGTCATGAGCAACCAATCAGCCTCACCTCCAAACATATTTCATCGTTTAGAACACATTATTTCTATTATTGTTTAGGGAGAAGACTGAATGACTTGGAAAGAAATTATCTTTTTGTGTCAAAAGAGTTTTGTCCTTCTTACTCTTTTTCAGGGTTGTAACAAATTTGTGCAAAAAAACACAACCCGGCCGCGTACAAGAGTGCCCCAACCACGCTCTCAGGAGTGATGAGCAACCAATTAGCCTCACCTCCAAACATATTTAATCGTTTAGAACACATTATTTCAATTATTGTATAGGGAGAAGACTGAATGACTTGGAACGAAATTATCTTTTTGTGTCAAAAGAGTTTTAAACTTCTAACTCTTTTTCAGGGTTGTAACAATTTGTGAAAAAACACACAACCCAGCCGCGTACAAGAGAGCCCCAACCTCGCTCTCAGAAGTGATGAGCAACCAATCAGCCTCACCTCCAAACATTTCATCGTTAAAAAAAATATATTTTTTTTGTTATTATATAGAGAGAGGACTGAATGACTTCAAAAGACTATGTCTTGCTGTGTCATAAGTGTTTTAAACTTCTACCTATTTTTCAGGGTTGTAACAAATTTGTGCAAAAACACACAACCCGGCCGAGTACAAGAGAGCCCCAACCACGCTCTCAGGAGTGATGAGCAACCAATTAGCCTCACCTCCAATCATATTTCATCGTTTAAAACACATAATTTCTGTTATTGTATAAGGAGAAGACTGAATAACTTGTAAAGAATATATCTTGCTGTGTCATAGGAGTTTTATCCTCCTAACTCTTTTTGAGGGTTGTAACAAATTTGTGCAAAAACACACAACCCGGCCGCGTACAAGAGAGCCCCAACCACGCTCTCAGGATTGATATGCAACCTATCTGCCTCACCTCCAAACATATTTCATAATTAAAAAAAACATATTTCGGTTTTATTATAAAAAGAGGATTGTATAACGTGGTAAGACACTATCTTTTTGAGTCATTAGAGTTTTGTCCTTCTTACTCTTTTTCAGGGTTGTAAAAAATTTGTGCAAAAACACACAACCCGGCCGTGTACAAGAGAGCCTCAACCACGCTCTCAGGAGTGATGAGCAACCAAACAGCCTCACCTCCAAACATATTTCATAATTAAGAAAAACATATTTCGGTTTTATTATAGAAAGAGGGCTGTATGACGTGGTAAGACATTATCTCTTTGAGTCATAAGAGTTTTGTCCTTCTAAGTCTTTTTCAGGGTTGTAACCAATTTGTGCAAAAACACACAACCCGGCCGCGTACAAGAGAGCACCAACCACGCTCTTAGGAGTGATGAGCAACCAATGAGCCTCACCTCCAAACATATTTCATCGTTTAGAACACATCATTTCTATTATTGTATAGGGAGAAGACTGAACGACTTGGAACGAAATTATCTTTTTGTGTCAGAAGAGTTTTAATCTTCTAACTCTTTTTCAGGGTTGTAACAAATTTGTGCAAAAACACACAACCCGGCCGCGTACAAGAGAGCCCCAACCACGCTTTCAGGAGTGATGAGCAACCAATCAGCCTCACCTCCAAACATATTTCATCGTTTAAAACACATAATTTTTGTTATTGTGTAAGGGAGAGGACTGAATGACTTGGAACGAAATTATCTTTTTGTGTCAAAAGGATTTTATTCTTCTAACTCTTTTTGAGGGTTGTAACAAATTTGTGCAAAACACAAAATCCAGCCGCGTACAAGAGAGCCCCTACCACGCTCTCAGGAGTGATGAGCAACCAATCAGCCTCACCTCCAAACATATTTCATCGTTTAGAACACATTATTTATATTATTGTATAGGGAGAAGACTGAATGACTTGGTAAGACATTATCTTTTTGAGTCATAAGGATTTTGTCCTTCTAACTCTTTTTCAGGGTTGTAACAAATTCGTGCAAAAACACAACCCGGCCGCGTACAAGAGAGCCCCAACCACGCTCTCAGGAGTGATGAGCAACCAATTAGCTTCACCTCCAAACATATTTCATCGTTTAAAACACATTATTTCTTTTATTGTATAGGGAGAGGACTGAATGACTTGGAACGAAATTATCTTTTTGTGTCAAAAGAGTTTTATCCTCCTAACTCTTTTTGAGGGTTGTAACAAATTTGTGAAAACACACCACCCAGCCGTGTACAAGAGAGCCCCAACCACGGTCTCAGGAGTGATGAGCAACCAATCTGCCTCACCTCCAAACATAATTCATAAAAAAAAGAATATTTAGGTTTTATTATAGAGAGAGGATTGTATGATGTGGAAAGACATAATCTTTTTGTGTCATAAGAGTTTTAAACTTCCAACTATTTTTCAGGGTTGTAAAAAATTTGTGCAAAAACACACAACCCGGCCGCGTACAAGAGAGCCCCAACCACGCTCTCAGGAGTGATGAGCAACCAATCAGCCTCACCTCCAAACATATTTCATCGTTTAAAACACATAATTTCTGTTATTGTATAGGGAGAGGACTGAATGACTTGGAACGAAATTATCTTTTTGTGTCAGTTGAGTTTTAAACTTCTAACTATTTTTCAGGGTTGTAAAAAATTTGTGCAAAAACACACAACCCGGCCGCGTACAAGAGAGCCCCAACCACGCTCTCAGGAGTGATGAGCAACCAATCACCCTCACCTCCAAACATATTTCATTGTTTAAAACACATAATTTCTGTTATTGTATAGGGAGAGGACTAAATGACTTGGAACAAAATTACCTTTTTGTGTCAAAAGGATTTTATTCTTCTAACTCTTTTTGAGGGTTGTAACAAATTTGTGCAAAACACAAAACTCAGCAGCGTACAAGAGAGCCCCAACCACGCTCTCAGGAGTGATAAGCAACCAATCAGCCTCACCTCCAAACATATTTCATCGTTTAGAACACATTATTTTTGTTATTGTATAGGGACAAGACTGAATGACTTGGAACGAAATTATCTTTTTGTGTCCGAAGAGTTTTAAACTTCTAACTCTTTTTCAGGGTTGTAAAAAATTTGTGCAAAAACACACAACCCGGCCGCGTACAAGAGAGCCCCAACCACGCTCTCAGGAGTGATGAGCAACCAATCAGCCTCACCTCCAAACATATTTCATCGTTTAAAACACATAATTTCTTTTATTGTATAGGGAGAGGACTGAATGACTTGGTACGAAATTATCTTTTTGTGTCAAAAGGGTTTTATTCTTCTAACTCTTTTTGAGGGTTGTAACAATTTTGTGCAAAACACGAAACTCAGCCGCGTACAAGAGAGCCCCAACCACGCTCTCAGGAGTGATGAGCAACCAATTAGCCTCACCCCCAAACATATTTCATCGTTTAAAACACATAATTTCTGTTATTGTATAAGGAGAGGACTGAATGACTTGTAATGAATGTATCTTGCTGTGTCATAGGAGTTTTAAACTTCTAACTATTTTTCAGGGTTGTACAAATTTGAGCAAAAACGAACAACCCGGCCGCTTACAAGAGAGCCCCAACTACGCTCTCAGGAGTGATGAGCAACCAATTAGCCTCACCTCCCATCATATTTCATCGTTTAAAACACATAATTTCTGTTATTGTATAAGGAGAAGACTGAATAACTTGTAAAGAATGTATCTTGATGTGTCATAGGAGTTTTATCCTCCTAACTCATTTTTAGGTTTGTAACAAATTTGTGCAAAAACACACATCCCGGCTGCGTACAAGAGAGCCCCAACCACGCTCTCAGGAGTGATATGCAACCTATCTGCCTCACCTCCAAACATATTTCATAATTAAAAAAAAACATATTTCGTTTTAATTATAAAAAGAGGATTGTAGAACGTGGTAAGACACTATCTTTTTGAGTCATTAGAGTTTTGTCCTTCTTACTCTTTTTCAGGGTTGTAACAAATTTGTGCAAAAACACAAAATCCGGCCGCGTACAAGAGAGCCCCAACCACGCTCTCAGGAGTGATGAGCAACCAATTAGCCTCACCTCCAAACATATTTAATCGTTTAGAACACATTATTTCAATTATTGTATAGGGAGAAGACTGAATGACTTGGAACGAAATTATCTTTTTGTGTCAAAAGAGTTTTAAACTTCTAACTCTTTTTCAGGGTTGTAACAATTTGTGAAAAAACACACAACCCGGCCGCGTACAAGTGAGCCCCAACCACGCTCTCAGGAGTGATGAGCAACCAATCAGCCTCACCTCCAAACATATTTCATCGTTTAGAACACATTTTTTCTATTATTGTTTAGGGAGAAGACTGAATGACTTGGAAAGAAATTATCTTTTTGTGTCAAAAGAGTTTTGTCCTTCTTACTCTTTTTCAGGGTTGTAACAAATTTGTGCAAAAACACACAACCCGGCCGAGTACAAGAGAGCCCCAACCACGCTCTCAGGAGTGATGAGCAACCAATTAGCCTCACCTCCAATCATATTTCATCGTTTAAAACACATAATTTCTGTTATTGTATAAGGAGAAGACTGAATAACTTGTAAAGAATGTATCTTGATGTGTCATAGGAGTTTTATCCTCCTAACTCTTTTTGAGGGTTGTAACAAATTTGTGCAAAAACACACAACCCGGCCGCGTACAAGAGAGCCCCAACCACGCTCTCAGGAGTGATATGCAACCTATCTGGCTCACCTCCAAACATATTTCATAATTAAAAAAAACATATTTCGGTTTTATTATAAAAAGAGGATTGTATAACGTGGTAAGACACTATCTTTTTGAGTCATATGAGTTTTGTCCTTCTTACTCTTTTTCAGGGTTGTAAAAAATTTGTGCAAAAATACAACCCGGCCGCGTACAAGTGAGCCCCAACCACGCTCTCAGGAGTGATGAGCAACCAATCAGCCTCACCTCCAAACATGTTTCATCGTTTAGAACACATTTTTTCTATTATTGTTTAGGGAGAAGACTGAATGACTTGGAAAGAAATTATATTTTTGTGTCAAAAGAGTTTTGTCCTTCTTACTCTTTTTCAGGGTTGTAACAAATTTGTGCAAAAACACACAACCCGGCCGCGTACAAGAGTGCCCCAACCACGCTCTCAGGAGTGATGAGCAACCAATTAGCCTCACCTCCAAACATATTTAATCGTTTAGAACACATTATTTCAATTATTGTATAGGGAGAAGACTGAATGACTTGGAACGAAATTATCTTTTTGTGTCAAAAGAGTTTTAAACTTCTAACTCTTTTTCAGGGTTGTAACAATTTGTGAAAAAACACACAACCCAGCCGCGTACAAGAGAGCCCCAACCTCGCTCTCAGAAGTGATGAGCAACCAATCAGCCTCACCTCCAAACATTTCATCGTTAAAAAAAATATATTTTTTCTGTTATTATATAGAGAGAGGACTGAATGACTTCAAAAGACTATGTCTTGCTGTGTCATAAGTGTTTTAAACTTCTACCTATTTTTCAGGGTTGTAACAAATTTGTGCAAAAACACACAACCCGGCCGAGTACAAGAGAGCCCCAACCACGCTCTCAGGAGTGATGAGCAACCAATTAGCCTCACCTCCAATCATATTTCATCGTTTAAAACACATAATTTCTGTTATTGTATAAGGAGAAGACTGAATAATTTGTAAAGAATATATCTTGCTGTGTCATAGGAGTTTTATCCTCCTAACTCTTTTTGAGGGTTGTAACAAATTTGTGCAAAAACACACAACCCGGCCGCGTACAAGAGAGCCCCAACCACGCTCTCAGGATTGATATGCAACCTATCTGGCTCACCTCCAAACATATTTCATAATTAAAAAAAACATATTTCGGTTTTATTATAAAAAGAGGATTGTATAACGTGGTAAGACACTATCTTTTTGAGTCATTAGAGTTTTGTCCTTCTTACTCTTTTTCAGGGTTGTAAAAAATTTGTGCAAAAACACACAACCCGGCCGTGTACAAGAGAGCCTCAACCACGCTCGCAGGAGTGATGAGCAACCAAACAGCCTCACCTCCAAACATATTTCATAATTAAGAAAAACATATTTCGGTTTTATTATAGAAAGAGGGCTGTATGACGTGGTAAGACATTATCTCTTTGAGTCATAAGAGTTTTGTCCTTCTAAGTCTTTTTCAGGGTTGTAACAAATTTGTGCAAAAACACACAACCCGGCCGCGTACAAGAGAGCACCAACCACGCTCTTAGGAGTGATGAGCAACCAATGAGCCTCACCTCCAAACATATTTCATCGTTTAGAACACATCATTTCTATTATTGTATAGGGAGAAGACTGAATGACTTGGAAAGAAATTATCTTTTTGTGTCAAAAGAGTTTTGTCCTTCTTACTCTTTTTCAGGGTTGTAACAAATTTGTGCAAAAACACACAACCCGGCCGCGTACAAGAGAGCCCCAACCACGCTTTCAGGAGTGATGAGCAACCAATCAGCCTCACCTCCAAACATATTTCATCGTTTAAAACACATAATTTTTGTTATTGTATAAGGGAGAGGACTGAATGACTTGGAACGAAATTATCTTTTTGTGTCAAAAGGATTTTATTCTTCTAACTCTTTTTGAGGGTTGTAACAAATTTGTGCAAAACACAAAATCCAGCCGCGTACAAGAGAGCCCCTACCACGCTCTCAGGAGTGATGAGCAACCAATCAGCCTCACCTCCAAACATATTTCATCGTTTAGAACACATTATTTCTATTATTGTATAGGGAGAAGACTGAATGACTTGGTAAGACATTATCTTTTTGAGTCATAAGGATTTTGTCCTTCTAACTCTTTTTCAGGGTTGTAACAAATTCGTGCAAAAACACAACCCGGCCGCGTACAAGAGAGCCCCAACCACGCTCTCAGGAGTGATGAGCAACCAATTAGCTTCACCTCCAAACATATTTCATCGTTTAAAACACATTATTTCTTTTATTGTATAGGGAGAGGACTGAATGACTTGGAACGAAATTATCTTTTTGTGTCAAAAGAGTTTTATCCTCCTAACTCTTTTTGAGGGTTGTAACAAATTTGTGAAAACACACCACCCAGCCGTGTACAAGAGAGCCCCAACCACGGTCTCAGGAGTGATGAGCAACCAATCTGCCTCACCTCCAAACATAATTCATAAAAAAAAGAATATTTAGGTTTTATTATAGAGAGAGGATTGTATGATGTGGAAAGACATAATCTTTTTGTGTCATAAGAGTTTTAAACTTCCAACTATTTTTCAGGGTTGTAAAAAATTTGTGCAAAAACACACAACCCGGCCGTGTACAGGAGAGCCCCAACCACGCTCTCAGGAGTGATGAGCAACCAATCAGCCTCACCTCCAAACATATTTCATAATTAAAAAAAACATATTTCCGTTTTATTATAGAAAGAGGGCTGTATGACGTGGTAAGACATTATCTTTTTGAGTCATAAGAGTTTTGTCCTTCTAACTCTTTTTCAGGGTTGTAACATATTTGTGCAAAAACACACAACCCGGCCGCGTACAAGACAGCCCCAACCACGCTCTCAGGAGTGATGAGCAACCAATCAGCCTCACCTCCAAACATATTTCAACGTTTAGAACACATTTTTTCTATTATTGTTTAGGGAGAAGACTGAATGACTTGGAAAGAAATTATCTTTTTGTGTCAAAAGAGTTTTGTCCTTCTTACTCTTTTTCAGGGTTGGATCAAATTTGTGCAAAAACACACAACCCGGCCGCGTACAAGAGAGCCCCAACCACGCTCTCAGGAGTGATGAGCAACCAATCAGCCTCACCTCCAAACATATTTCATCGTTTAAAACACATAATTTCTGTTATTGTATAGGGAGAGGACTGAATGACTTGGAACGAAATTATCTTTTTGTGTCAGAAGAGTTTTAAACTTCTAACTATTTTTCAGGGTTGTAAAAAATTTGTGCAAAAACACACAACCCGGCCGCGTACAAGAGAGCCCCAACCACGCTCTCAGGAGTGATGAGCAACCAATCAGCCTCACCTCCAAACATATTTCATTGTTTAAAACACATAATTTCTGTTATTGTATAGGGAGAGGACTAAATGACTTGGAACAAAATTACCTTTTTGTGTCAAAAGGATTTTATTCTTCTAACTCTTTTTGAGGGTTGTAACAAATTTGTGCAAAACACAAAACTCAGCAGCGTACAAGAGAGCCCCAACCACGCTCTCAGGAGTGATAAGCAACCAATCAGCCTCACCTCCAAACATATTTCATCGTTTAGAACACATTATTTCTGTTATTGTATAGGGAGAAGACTGAATGACTTGGAACGAAATTATCTTTTTGTGTCAGAAGAGTTTTAAACTTCTAACTCTTTTTCAGGGTTGTAAAAAATTTGTGCAAAAACACACAACCCGGCCGCGTACAAGAGAGCCCCAACCACGCTCTCAGGAGTGATGAGCAACCAATCAGCCTCACCTCCAAACATATTTCATCGTTTAAAACACATAATTTCTTTTATTGTATAGACAGAGGACTGAATGACTTGGAACGAAATTATCTTTTTGTGTCAAAAGGGTTTTATTCTTCTAACTCTTTTTGAGGGTTGTAACAATTTTGTGCAAAACACGAAACTTAGCCGCGTACAAGAGAGCCCCAACCACGCTCTCAGGAGTGATGAGCAACCAATTAGCCTCACCTCCAAACATATTTCATCGTTTAAAACACATAATTTCTGTTATTGTATAAGGAGAGGACTGAATGACTTGTAATGAATGTATCTTGCTGTGTCATAGGAGTTTTAAACTTCTAACTATTTTTCAGGGTTGTACAAATTTGTGCAAAAACGAACAACCCGGCCGCTTACAAGAGAGCCCCAACTACGCTCTCAGGAGTGATGAGCAACCAATTAGCCTCACCTCCCATCATATTTCATCGTTTAAAACACATAATTTCTGTTATTGTATAAGGAGAAGACTGAATAACTTGTAAAGAATGTATCTTGATGTGTCATAGGAGTTTTATCCTCCTAACTCATTTTGAGGTTTGTAACAAATTTGTGCAAAAACACACATCCCGGCTGCGTACAAGAGAGCCCCAACCACGCTCTCAGGAGTGATATGCAACCTATCTGCCTCACCTCCAAACATATTTCATAATTAAAAAAAAACATATTTCGTTTTAATTATAAAAAGAGGATTGTATAACGTGGTAAGACACTATCTTTTTGAGTCATTAGATATTTGTCCTTCTTACTCTTTTTCAGGGTTGTAAAAAATTTGTGCAAAAACACAACCCGGCCGCGTACAAGTGAGCCCCAACCACGCTCTCAGGAGTGATGAGCAACCAATCAGCCTCACCTCCAAACATATTTCATCGTTTAGAACACATTTTTTCTATTATTGTTTAGGGAGAAGACTGAATGACTTGGAAAGAAATTATCTTTTTGTGTCAAAAGAGTTTTGTCCTTCTTACTCTTTTTCAGGGTTGTAACAAATTTGTGCAAAAAAACAACCCGGCCGCGTACAAGAGAGCCCCAACCACGCTCTCAGGAGTGATGAGCAACCAATAAGCCTCACCTCCAAACATATTTCATCGTTTAAAACACATTATTTCTGTTATTGTATAGGGAGAGGACTGAAAGACTTGGAACGAAATTATCTTTTTGTGTCAAAAGGGTTTTATTCTTCTAACTCTTTTTGAGGGTTGTAACAAACTTTTGCAGAACACACAACCCAGCCGCGTACAAGAGAGCCCCAACCACGCTCTCAGGAGTGATGAGCAACCAATCAGCCTCACCTCCAAACATATTTCATCGTTTAAAACACATAATTTCTGTTATTGTATAAGGAGAGGACTGAATGACTTGTTAAGAACGTATCTTGCTGTGTCATAGTAGTTTTAAACTTCTAACTCTTTTTCAGGGTTGTAACAAATTTGTGCAAAAACGCACAACCCGGCCGCTTACAAGAGAGCCCCAACCACGCTCTCAGGAGTGATGAGCAACCAATCAGCCTCACCTCCAAACATATTTCATTGTTTAGAACACATTATTTTTTTTTTTATTGTATAGGGAGAAGACTGAATGACTTGGAACGAAATCATCTTTTTGTTTCAAAAGAGTTTTATCCTCCTAACTCTTTTTGACGGTTGTAACAAATTTGTGAAAACCCACCACCCAGCCGCGTACAAGAGAGCCCCAACCACGGTCTCAGGAGTGATGAGCAACCAATCTGCCTCACCTCCAAACATATTTCATCGTTTAGAACACATTTTTTCTATTATTGTATAGGGAGAAGACAGATTGTCTTTGAAAGAAATTATCTTTTTGTGTCAAAAGAGTTTTTTCCTTCTAACTCATTTTCAGGGTTGTAACAAATTTGTGCAAAAACACACAACCCGGCCGCGTACATGAGAGCCCCAACCACGCTCTCAGGAGTGATGAGCAACCAATCAGTCTCACCTCCAAACATATTTCATCGTTTAAAACACATTATTTCTGTTATTGTATATTGAGAGGACTAAATGACTTGGAAAGAAATTATCTTTTTGTGTCAAAAGAGTTTTGTCCTTCTTACTCTTTTTCAGGGTTGTAACAAATTTGTGCAAAAACACACAACCCGGCCGCGTACATGAGTGCCCCAACCACGCTCTCAGGAGTGATGAGCAACCAATCAGTCTCACCTCCAAACATATTTCATCGTTTAAAACACATTATTTTTGTTATTGTATAGGGAGAGGACAAAATGACTTGAAAAGAAATTATCTACTTGTGTCAAAAGGGTTTTATCCTTCTAACTCTTTTTCAGAGTTGTAACAAATTTGTGAAAACACACAACCAGACCGCGTAGAAGAGAGCCCCAACGACGCTCTAAGGAGTGATGAGCAACCAATTAGCCTCACCTCCAAACATATTTCATCGTTTAAAACACATAATTTCTGTTATTGTATAAGGAGAAGACTGAATCACTTGTAAAGAATGTATCTTGCTGTGTCATAGGAGTTTTATCCTCCTAACTCTTTTTGAGGGTTGTAACAAATTTGTGCAAAACACACAATCCAGCCGCGTACAAGAGAGCCCCAACCACGCTCTCAGGAGTGATGAGCAACCAATCAGCCTCACCTCCAAACATATTTCATCGTTTAAAACACGTTATTTTTGTTATTGTATAGAGAGAAGACTAAATGACTTGAAACGAAATTATCTTTTTGTGTCATAAGAGTTTTGTCCTTCTAACTCTTTTTCAGGGTTGTAACAAATTTGTGCAAAAACACTCAACCCGGCCGCGTACAAGAGAGCCCCAACCACGCTCTCAGGAGTGATGAGCAACCGATGAGCCTCACCTCCAAACATATTTCATCGTTTAAAATACATTATTTCTGTTATTGTATAGGGAGAGGACTAAATGTCTTGGAACGAAATTATCTTTTTGTGTCAAAAGAGTTTTATCCTTCTAACTGTTTTTCAGCGTTGTAACATATTTGTGCAAAAACACACAACCCGGCCGAGTACAAGAGAGACCCAACAACGCTCTCAGGAGTGATGAGCAACCAATGAGCCTCACCTCCAAACATATTTCATCGTTTAGAACACATTATTTCTTTTATTGTATAGGGAGAGGACTGAAAGACTTGGAACGAAATTATCTTTTTGTGTCAAAAGAGTTTTATCCTCCTAACTCTTTTTGAGGGTTGTAACAAATTTGTGCAAAACACACAACCCGGCCGCTTACAAGAGAGCACCAAACACTCTCTCAGGAGTGATGAGCAACCAATCAGCCTCACCTCCAAACATATTTCATCGTTTAGAACACATTATTTCTATTATTGTAAAGGGAGAAGACTGAATGACTTGGAACTAAATTATCTTTTTGTGTCAAAAGAGTTTTAAACTTCTAACTCTTTTTCAGGGTTGTAACATATTTGTGCAAAAACACACAACCCGGCCGCGTACAAGAGAGCCCCATCCACGCTCTCAGGAGTGATGAGGAACCAATCAGCCTCACCTCCGAACATATTTCATCGTTTAGAACACATTATTTCTATTATTGTAAAGGGAGAAGACTGAATGACTTGGAACGAAATTATCTTTTTGTGTCAAAAGAGTTTTGTCCTTCTTACTCTTTTTCAGGGTTGTAACAAATTTGTGCAAAAACACAAAACACGGCCGCATACAAGAGAGCCCCAACCACGCTCTCATTAGTGATGAGCAACCAATTAGCCTCACCTCCAACCATATTTCATCGCCTAAAACCCATTATTTCTTTTATTGTATAGGGAGAGGACTGAATGACTTGGAACGAAATTATCTTTTTGTGTCAAAAGGGTTTTATTCTTCTAACTCTTTTTGAAGGTTGTAACAAAATTGTGCAAAACACACAACCCAGCCGCGTACAAGAGAGCCCCAACCACGCTCTCAGGAGTGATGAGCAACCAATCAGTCTCACCTCCAAACATATTTCATCGTTTAAAATACATTATTTCTGTTATTGTATAGGGAGAGGACTAAATGACTTGAAAAGAAATTATCTTTTTGTGTCAAAAGGGTTTTATCCTTCTAACTCTTTTTCAGAGTTGTAACAAATTTGTGAAAACACACCACCCAGCCGCAAACAAGAGAGCCCCAATAACGGTCTCAGGAGTGATGAGCAACCAATCTGCCTCACCTCCAAACATATTTCATAATAAAAAAAACATATTTCGGTTTTATTATAGAAAGAGGACTGTATGACGTGGTAAGACATTATCTTTTTGAGTCATAAGAGTTTTGTCCTTCTAACTGTTTCTCAGGGTTGTAACATATTTGTGCAAAAACACACAACCCGGCCGCGTACAAGAGAGCCCCAACCACGCTCTCAGGAGTGATGAGCAACCAATCAGCCTCACCTCCAAACATATTTCATCGTTTATAACACATTATTTCTATTATTGTAAAGGGAGAAGACTGAATGACTTGGAACGAAATTATCTTTTTGTGTCAAAAGAGTTTTAAACTTCTAACTCTTTTTCAGGGTTGTAACATATTTGTGCAAAAACACACAACCCGGCCGCGTACAAGAGAGCCCCAACCACGCTCTTAGGAGTGATGAGCAACCAATCAGCCTCACCTCCAAACATATTTCATCGTTTAGAACACATTATTTCTATTATTGTAAAGGGAGAAGACTGAATGACTTGGAACGAAATTATCTTTTTGTGTCAAAAGAGTTTTGTCCTTCTTACTCTTTTTCAGGGTTGTAACAAATTTGTGCAAAAACACAAAACACAGCCGCGTACAAGAGAGCCCCAACCACGCTCTCAGGAGTGATGAGCAACCAATCAGCCTCACCTCCAAACATATTTCATAATTAAAAAAAACATATTTCGGTTTTATTATAGAAAGAAGGCTGTATGACGTGGTAAGACATTATCTTTTTGTGTCAGAAGTGTTTTGTCCTTCTAAGTCTTTTTCAGAGTTGTAACAAATTTGTGTAAAAACACACAACCCGGCCGCGTACAAGAGAGCCCCAACCACGCTCTCAGGAGTGATGAGCAACCAATCATCCTCACCTCCTAACATATTTCATCGTTTAGAACACATTATTTCTATTATTGTAATGGGAGAAGACTGAATGACTTGGAACAAAATTATCTTTTTGTGTCAAAAGGGTTTTATTCTTCTAACTCTTTTTGAGGGTTGTAACAAACTTGTGCAGAACACACAACCCAGCCGCGTACAAGAGAGCCCCAACCACGCTCTCAGGAGTGATGAGCAACCAATCAGCCTCTCCTCCAAACATATTTCATCGTTTAAAACACATAATTTATGTTATTGTATAAGGAGAGGACTGAATGACTTGTTAAGAATGTATCTTGCTGTGTCATAGGAGTTTTAAACTTCTAACTCTTTTTCAGGGTTGTAACAAATTTGTGCAAAAACGCACAACCCGGCCGCTTACAAGAGAGCCCCAACCACGCTCTCAGGAGTGATGAGCAACCAATCAGCCTCACCTCCAAACATATTTCATTGTTTAGAACACATTATTTCTTTTATTGTATAGGGAGAGGACTGAATGACTTGTAATGAATGTATCTTGCTGTGTCATAGGAGTTTTAAACTTCTAACTATTTTTCAGGGTTGTACAAATTTGTGCAAAAACGAACAACCCGGCCGCTTACAAGAGAGCCCCAACTACGCTCTCAGGAGTGATGAGCAACCAATTAGCCTCACCTCCCATCATATTTCATCGTTTAAAACACATAATTTCTGTTATTGTATAAGGAGAAGACTGAATAACTTGTAAAGAATGTATCTTGATGTGTCATAGGAGTTTTATCCTCCTAACTCATTTTGAGGTTTGTAACAAATTTGTGCAAAAACACACATCCCGGCTGCGTACAAGAGAGCCCCAACCACGCTCTCAGGAGTGATATGCAACCTATCTGCCTCACCTCCAAACATATTTCATAATTAAAAAAAAACATATTTCGTTTTAATTATAAAAAGAGGATTGTATAACGTGGTAAGACACTATCTTTTTGAGTCATTAGATATTTGTCCTTCTTACTCTTTTTCAGGGTTGTAAAAAATTTGTGCAAAAACACAACCCGGCCGCGTACAAGTGAGCCCCAACCACGCTCTCAGGAGTGATGAGCAACCAATCAGCCTCACCTCCAAACATATTTCATCGTTTAGAACACATTTTTTCTATTATTGTTTAGGGAGAAGACTGAATGACTTGGAAAGAAATTATCTTTTTGTGTCAAAAGAGTTTTGTCCTTCTTACTCTTTTTCAGGGTTGTAACAAATTTGTGCAAAAAAACAACCCGGCCGCGTACAAGAGAGATCCAACCACGCTCTCAGGAGTGATGAGCAACCAATAAGCCTCACCTCCAAACATATTTCATCGTTTAAAACACATTATTTCTGTTATTGTATAGGGAGAGGACTGAAAGACTTGGAACGAAATTATCTTTTTGTGTCAAAAGGGTTTTATTCTTCTAACTCTTTTTGAGGGTTGTAACAAACTTTTGCAGAACACACAACCCAGCCGCGTACAAGAGAGCCCCAACCACGCTCTCAGGAGTGATGAGCAACCAATCAGCCTCACCTCCAAACATATTTCATCGTTTAAAACACATAATTTCTGTTATTGTATAAGGAGAGGACTGAATGACTTGTTAAGAACGTATCTTGCTGTGTCATAGTAGTTTTAAACTTCTAACTCTTTTTCAGGGTTGTAACAAATTTGTGCAAAAACGCACAACCCGGCCGCTTACAAGAGAGCCCCAACCACGCTCTCAGGAGTGATGAGCAACCAATCAGCCTCACCTCCAAACATATTTCATTGTTTAGAACACATTATTTTTTTTTTTATTGTATAGGGAGAAGACTGAATGACTTGGAACGAAATCATCTTTTTGTTTCAAAAGAGTTTTATCCTCCTAACTCTTTTTGACGGTTGTAACAAATTTGTGAAAACACACCACCCAGCCGCGTACAAGAGAGCCCCAACCACGGTCTCAGGAGTGATGAGCAACCAATCTGCCTCACCTCCAAACATATTTCATCGTTTAGAACACATTTTTTCTATTATTGTATAGGGAGAAGACAGATTGTCTTTGAAAGAAATTATCTTTTTGTGTCAAAAGAGTTTTTTCCTTCTAACTCATTTTCAGGGTTGTAACAAATTTGTGCAAAAACACACAACCCGGCCGCGTACATGAGAGCCCCAACCACGCTCTCAGGAGTGATGAGCAACCAATCAGTCTCACCTCCAAACATATTTCATCGTTTAAAACACATTATTTCTGTTATTGTATATTGAGAGGACTAAATGACTTGGAAAGAAATTATCTTTTTGTGTCAAAAGAGTTTTGTCCTTCTTACTCTTTTTCAGGGTTGTAACAAATTTGTGCAAAAACACACAACCCGGCCGCGTACATGAGTGCCCCAACCACGCTCTCAGGAGTGATGAGCAACCAATCAGTCTCACCTCCAAACATATTTCATCGTTTAAAACACATTATTTTTGTTATTGTATAGGGAGAGGACAAAATGACTTGAAAAGAAATTATCTACTTGTGTCAAAAGGGTTTTATCCTTCTAACTCTTTTTCAGAGTTGTAACAAATTTGTGAAAACACACAACCAGACCGCGTAGAAGAGAGCCCCAACGACGCTCTAAGGAGTGATGAGCAACCAATTAGCCTCACCTCCAAACATATTTCATCGTTTAAAACACATAATTTCTGTTATTGTATAAGGAGAAGACTGAATCACTTGTAAAGAATGTATCTTGCTGTGTCATAGGAGTTTTATCCTCCTAACTCTTTTTGAGGGTTGTAACAAATTTGTGCAAAACACACAATCCAGCCGCGTACAAGAGAGCCCCAACCACGCTCTCAGGAGTGATGAGCAACCAATCAGCCTCACCTCCAAACATATTTCATCGTTTAAAACACGTTATTTTTGTTATTGTATAGAGAGAAGACTAAATGACTTGAAACGAAATTATCTTTTTGTGTCATAAGAGTTTTGTCCTTCTAACTCTTTTTCAGGGTTGTAACAAATTTGTGCAAAAACACTCAACCCGGCCGCGTACAAGAGAGCCCCAACCACGCTCTCAGGAGTGATGAGCAACCGATGAGCCTCACCTCCAAACATATTTCATCGTTTAAAATACATTATTTCTGTTATTGTATAGGGAGAGGACTAAATGTCTTGGAACGAAAT
This sequence comes from Prosapia bicincta, assembly GCA_036971475.1. Lineage (NCBI taxonomy): Eukaryota > Metazoa > Arthropoda > Insecta > Hemiptera > Cercopidae > Prosapia > Prosapia bicincta. The sequence goes on along the minus strand of JBAIZL010000001.1, from coordinate 13,696,043 downwards.
TATCTTTTTGTGTCAAAAGAGTTTTATCCTTCTAACTGTTTTTCAGCGTTGTAACATATTTGTGCAAAAACACACAACCCGGCCGAGTACAAGAGAGACCCAACAACGCTCTCAGGAGTGATGAGCAACCAATGAGCCTCACCTCCAAACATATTTCATCGTTTAGAACACATTATTTCTTTTATTGTATAGGGAGAGGACTGAAAGACTTGGAACGAAATTATCTTTTTGTGTCAAAAGAGTTTTATCCTCCTAACTCTTTTTGAGGGTTGTAACAAATTTGTGCAAAACACACAACCCGGCCGCTTACAAGAGAGCACCAAACACTCTCTCAGGAGTGATGAGCAACCAATCAGCCTCACCTCCAAACATATTTCATCGTTTAGAACACATTATTTCTATTATTGTAAAGGGAGAAGACTGAATGACTTGGAACTAAATTATCTTTTTGTGTCAAAAGAGTTTTAAACTTCTAACTCTTTTTCAGGGTTGTAACATATTTGTGCAAAAACACACAACCCGGCCGCGTACAAGAGAGCCCCATCCACGCTCTCAGGAGTGATGAGGAACCAATCAGCCTCACCTCCGAACATATTTCATCGTTTAGAACACATTATTTCTATTATTGTAAAGGGAGAAGACTGAATGACTTGGAACGAAATTATCTTTTTGTGTCAAAAGAGTTTTGTCCTTCTTACTCTTTTTCAGGGTTGTAACAAATTTGTGCAAAAACACAAAACACGGCCGCATACAAGAGAGCCCCAACCACGCTCTCATTAGTGATGAGCAACCAATTAGCCTCACCTCCAACCATATTTCATCGCCTAAAACCCATTATTTCTTTTATTGTATAGGGAGAGGACTGAATGACTTGGAACGAAATTATCTTTTTGTGTCAAAAGGGTTTTATTCTTCTAACTCTTTTTGAAGGTTGTAACAAAATTGTGCAAAACACACAACCCAGCCGCGTACAAGAGAGCCCCAACCACGCTCTCAGGAGTGATGAGCAACCAATCAGTCTCACCTCCAAACATATTTCATCGTTTAAAATACATTATTTCTGTTATTGTATAGGGAGAGGACTAAATGACTTGAAAAGAAATTATCTTTTTGTGTCAAAAGGGTTTTATCCTTCTAACTCTTTTTCAGAGTTGTAACAAATTTGTGAAAACACACCACCCAGCCGCAAACAAGAGAGCCCCAATAACGGTCTCAGGAGTGATGAGCAACCAATCTGCCTCACCTCCAAACATATTTCATAATAAAAAAAACATATTTCGGTTTTATTATAGAAAGAGGACTGTATGACGTGGTAAGACATTATCTTTTTGAGTCATGAGAGTTTTGTCCTTCTAACTGTTTCTCAGGGTTGTAACATATTTGTGCAAAAACACACAACCCGGCCGCGTACAAGAGAGCCCCAACCACGCTCTCAGGAGTGATGAGCAACCAATCAGCCTCACCTCCAAACATATTTCATCGTTTATAACACATTATTTCTATTATTGTAAAGGGAGAAGACTGAATGACTTGGAACGAAATTATCTTTTTGTGTCAAAAGAGTTTTAAACTTCTAACTCTTTTTCAGGGTTGTAACATATTTGTGCAAAAACACACAACCCGGCCGCGTACAAGAGAGCCCCAACCACGCTCTTAGGAGTGATGAGCAACCAATCAGCCTCACCTCCAAACATATTTCATCGTTTAGAACACATTATTTCTATTATTGTAAAGGGAGAAGACTGAATGACTTGGAACGAAATTATCTTTTTGTGTCAAAAGAGTTTTGTCCTTCTTACTCTTTTTCAGGGTTGTAACAAATTTGTGCAAAAACACAAAACACAGCCGCGTACAAGAGAGCCCCAACCACGCTCTCAGGAGTGATGAGCAACCAATCAGCCTCACCTCCAAACATATTTCATAATTAAAAAAAACATATTTCGGTTTTATTATAGAAAGAAGGCTGTATGACGTGGTAAGACATTATCTTTTTGTGTCAGAAGTGTTTTGTCCTTCTAAGTCTTTTTCAGAGTTGTAACAAATTTGTGCAAAAACACACAACCCGGCCGCGTACAAGAGAGCCCCAACCACGCTCTCAGGAGTGATGAGCAACCAATCATCCTCACCTCCTAACATATTTCATCGTTTAGAACACATTATTTCTATTATTGTAATGGGAGAAGACTGAATGACTTGGAACAAAATTATCTTTTTGTGTCAAAAGGGTTTTATTCTTCTAACTCTTTTTGAGGGTTGTAACAAACTTGTGCAGAACACACAACCCAGCCGCGTACAAGAGAGCCCCAACCACGCTCTCAGGAGTGATGAGCAACCAATCAGCCTCTCCTCCAAACATATTTCATCGTTTAAAACACATAATTTCTGTTATTGTATAAGGAGAGGACTGAATGACTTGTTAAGAATGTATCTTGCTGTGTCATAGGAGTTTTAAACTTCTAACTCTTTTTCAGGGTTGTAACAAATTTGTGCAAAAACGCACAACCCGGCCGCTTACAAGAGAGCCCCAACCACGCTCTCAGGAGTGATGAGCAACCAATCAGCCTCACCTCCAAACATATTTCATTGTTTAGAACACATTATTTCTTTTATTGTATAGGGAGAGGACTGAATGACTTGGAACGAAATCATCTTTTTGTGTCAAAAGAGTTTTATCCTCCTAACTCTTTTTGACGGTTGTAACAAATTTTTGAAAACACACCACCCAGCCGCGTACAAGAGAGCCCCAACCACGGTCTCAGGAGTGATGAGCAACCAATCTGCCTCACCTCCAAACATATTTCATCGTTTAGAACACATTTTTTCTATTATTGTATAGGGAGAAGACTGATTGACTTTGAAAGAAATTATCTTTTTGTGTCAGAAGAGTTTTAAACTTCTAACTCTTTTTCAGGGTTGTAACATATTTGTGCAAAAACACACAACCCGGCCGCGTACAAGAAAGCCCCAACCACGCTCTCAGGAGTGATGAGCAACCAATCAGCCTCACCTCCAAACATATTTCATCGTTTAGAACACATTATTTCTATTATTGTAAAGGGAGAAGACTGAATGACTTGGAACGAAATTATCTTTTTGTGTCAAAAGAGTTTTGTCCTTCTTACTCTTTTTCAGGGTTGTAACAAATTTGTGCAAAAACAAAAAACACAGCCGCGTACAAGAGAGCCCCAACCACGCTCTCAGGAGTGATGAGCAACCAATCAGCCTCACCTCCAAACATATTTCATAATTAAAAAAAACATATTTCGGTTTTATTATAGAAAGAAGGCTGTATGACGTGGTAAGACATTATCTTTTTGTGTTAGAAGTGTTTTGTCCTTCTAAGTCTTTTTCAGGGTTGTAACAAATTTGTGCAAAAACACACAACCCGGCGGCGTACAAGAGAGCTCCAACCACGCTCTCAGGAGTGATGAGCAACCAATCAGCCTCACCTCCTAACATATTTCATAGTTTAGAACACATTATTTCTTTTATTGTATAGGGAGAGGACTGAATGACTTGGAACGAAATCATCTTTTTGTGTCAAAAGAGTTTTATCCTCCTAACTCTTTTTGACGGTTGTAACAAATTTTTGAAAACACACCACCCAGCCGCGTACAAGAGAGCCCCAAACACGGTCTCAGGAGTGATGAGCAACCAATCTGCCTCACCTCCAAACATATTTCATCGTTTAGAACACATTTTTTCTATTATTGTATAGGGAGAAGACTGATTGACTTTGAAAGAAATTATCTTTTTGTGTCAGAAGAGTTTTAAACTTCTAACTCTTTTTCAGGGTTGTAACATATTTGTGCAAAAACACACAACCCGGCCGCGTACAAGAAAGCCCCAACCACGCTCTCAGGAGTGATGAGCAACCAATCAGCCTCACCTCCAAACATATTTCATCGTTTAGAACACATTATTTCTATTATTGTAAAGGGAGAAGACTGAATGACTTGGAACGAAATTATCTTTTTGTGTCAAAAGAGTTTTGTCCTTCTTACTCTTTTTCAGGGTTGTAACAAATTTGTGCAAAAACACACAACCCGGCGGCGTACAAGAGAGCTCCAACCATGCTCTCAGGAGTGATGAGCAACCAATCAGCCTCACCTCCTAACATATTTCATCGTTTAAAACACATAATTTCTGTTATTGTGAAAGGAGAGGACTGAATGACTTGTTAAGAATGTATCTTGCTGTGTCATAGGAGTTTTAAACTTCTAACTCTTTTTCAGGGTTGTAACAAATTTGTGCAAAAACGCACAACCCGGCCGCTTACAAGAGAGCCCCAACCACGCTCTCAGGAGTGATGAGCAACCAATCAGCCTCACCTCCAAACATATTTCATTGTTTAGAACACATTATTTCTTTTATTGTATAGGGAGAGGACTGAATGACTTGGAACGAAATCATCTTTTTGTGTCAAAAGAGTTTTATCCTCCTAACTCTTTTTGACGGTTGTAACAAATTTTTGAAAACACACCACCCAGCCGCGTACAAGAGAGCCCCAACCACGGTCTCAGGAGTGATGAGCAACCAATCTGCCTCACCTCCAAACATATTTCATCGTTTAGAACACATTTTTTCTATTATTGTATAGGGAGAAGACTGATTGACTTTGAAAGAAATTATCTTTTTGTGTCAAAAGAGTTTTTTCCTTCTAACTCTTTTTCAGGGTTGTAACAAATTTGTGCAAAAACACACAACCCGGCCGCGTACATGAGAGCCCCAACCACGCTCTCAGGAGTGATGAGCAACCAATCAGTCTCACCTCCAAACATATTTCATCGTTTAAAACACATTATTTCTGTTATAGTATAGGGAGAGGACAAAATAACTTGAAAAGAAATTATCTTTTTGTGTCATAAGGGTTTTATCCTTCTAACTCTTTTTCAGAATTGTAACAAATTTGTGAAAACACACAACCCGGCCGCGTACAAGAGAGCCCCAACCACGCTCTCAGGAGTGATGAACAACCAATCTGCCTCACCTCCAAACATAATTCATAAAAAAAAGAATATTTAGGTTTTATTATAGAGAGAGGATTGTATGATGTGGAAAGACATTATCTTTTTGTGTCATAAGGGTTTTTTTCTATCTAATTCTTTTTCAGGGTTGTAACAATTTGTGCAAAAACAAACAACCCAGCCGCGTACAAGAGAGCCCCAACCTCGCTCTCAGGAGTGATGAGCAACCAATTAGCCTCACCTCCAAACATATTTCATCGTTTAGAACACCTTATTTCTATTATTGTATTGGGAGAAGACTGAATGACTTGGAGCGAAATTATCTTTTTGTGTCAGAAGATTTTTAAACTTCTAACTCTTTTTGAGGGTTGTAACAAATTTGTGCAAAAACACACAACCCGGCCGCGTACAAGAGAGCATCAAACACCCTCCCAGGAGTGATGAGCAACCAATCAGGCTCACCTCCAAACATTTCATCGTTAAAAAAAATATATTTTTTCTGTTATTATATAGAGAGAGTACTGAATGACTTCAAAAGACTATATCTTGCTGTGCCATAAGAGTTTTAAACTTCTAACTATTTTTCAGGGTTGTAACAAATTTGTGCAAAAACACAAAACCAGACCGCGTAGAAGAGAGCCCCAACGACGCTCTAAGGGGTGATGAGCAACCAATTAGCCTCACCTCCAAACATATTTCATCGTTTAAAACACATAATTTCTGTTATTGTATAAGGAGAAGACTGAATCACTTGTAAAGAATGTATCTTGCTGTGTCATAGGAGTTTTATCCTCCTAACTCTTTTTGAGGGTTGTAACAAATTTGTGCAAAACACACAATCCAGCCGCGTACAAGAGAGCCCCAACAACGCTCTCAGGAGTGATGAGAAGCCAATCAGCCTCACCTCCAAACATATTTCATCGTTTAAAACACGTTATTTTTTTTATTGTATAGGGAGAGGACTAAATGACTTGAAACGAAATTATCTTTTTGTGTCATAAGAGTTTTGTCCTTCTAACTCTTTTTTAGGGTTGTAACAAATTTGTGCAAAAACACTCAACCCGGCCGCGTACAAGAGAGCCCCAACCTCGCTCCGAGTCATAAGCGATTTGTCCTTCTAACTCTTTTTCAGGGTTGTAACAAATTTGTGCAAAAACACAAAACCCGGCCACGTACAAGAGAGCCCCAACCACGCTCTCAGGAGTGATGAGCAACCAATTAGCCTCACCTCCAAACATATTTCATCGTTTAAAACACATAATTTATGTTATTGTATAAGGAGAGGACTGAATGACTTGTAATGAATGTATCTTGCTGTGTCATAGGAGTTTTAAACTTCTAACTATTTTTCAGGGTTGTAACAAATTTGTGCAAAAATGAACAACCCGGCCGCTTACAAGAGAGCCCCAACTACGCTCTCAGGAGTGATGAGCAACCAATCAGCCCCACCTCCAATCATATTTCATCGTTTAAAACACATAATTTCTGTTATTGTATAAGGAGAGGACTGAATGACTTGTAATGAATGTATCTTGCTGTGTCAAAGGAGTTTTAAACTTCTAACTATTTTTCAGGGTTGTAACAAATTTGTGCAAAAACACAACCCAGCCTTGTACAAGAGAGCCCCAACCACCCTCTCAGGAGTGATGAGCAAGCAATCAGCCTCACCTCCAAACATATTTCATCGTTTAGAACACATTTTTTCTATTATTGTTTAGGGAGAAGACTGAATGACTTGGAAAGAAATTATCTTTTTGTGTCAAAAGAGTTTTGTCCTTCTTACTCTTTTTCAGGGTTGTAACAAATTTGTGCAAAAACACACAACCCGGCCGCGTACAAGAGAGCCCCAACCACACTCTCAGGAGTGATGAGCAACCAATCAGTCTCACCTCCAAACATATTTCATCGTTTAAAACACATTATTTCTGTTATTGTATAGGGAGAGGAAAAAATGACTTGAAAAGAAATTATGTTTTTGTGTCAAAAGGGTTTTATCCTTCTAACTATTTTTCAGAGTTGTAAAAAATTTGTGAAAACACACAACCCAGCCGCGTACAAGAGAGCCCCAACCACGCTCTCAGGAGTGATGAGCAACCAATCTGCCTCACCTCCAAACATAATTCATAAAAAAAAGAATATTTAGGTTTTATTATAGAGAGAGGATTGTATGATGTGGAAAGACATAATCTTTTTGTGTCATAAGAGTTTTAAACTTCCAACTATTTTTCAGGGTGTAAAAAATTTTTCCAAAAACACACAACCCGGCCGTGTACAACAGAGCCCCAACCATGCTCTCAGGAGTGATGAGCAACCAATCAGCCTCACCTCCAAACATATTTCATAATTAAAAAAAACATATTTCCGTTTTATTATAGAAAGAGGGCTGTATGACGTGGTAAGACATTATCTTTTTGAGTCATAAGAGTTTTGTCCTTCTAACTCTTTTTCAGGGTTATAACATATTTGTGCAAAAACACACAACCCGGCCGCGTACAAGACAGCCCCAACCACGCTTTTAGGAGTGATAAGCAACCAATCAGCCTCACCTCCAAACATATTTCATCGTTTAGAACACATTATTTGTTTTATTGTATAGGGAGAGGACTGAATGACTTGGATCGAAATTATCTCTTTGTGTCAAAAGAGTTTTGTCCTTCTTACTCTTTTTCAGGGTTGTAACAAATTTGTGCAAAAACACACAACCCGGCTGCGTACAAGAGAGCCCCAACCACGCTCTCAGGAATGATGAGCAACCAATCAGTCTCACCTCCAAACATATTTCATCGTTTAAAACACATTATTTCTGTTATTGTATAGGGAGAGGACTAAATGACTTGAAAAGAAATTATCTTTTTGTGTCAAAAGGGTTTTATCCTTCTTTTTCAGAGTTGTAACAAATTTGTGAAAACACACAACCCAGCCGCGTACAAGAGAGCCTCAACCACGATCTCAGGAGTGATGAGCAACCAATCTGCCTCACCTCCAAACATATTTCATATTAAAAAAAACATATTTCGGTTTTATTATAGAAAGAGGACTGTATGACGTGGTAAGACATTATCTTTTTGAGTCATAAGAGATTTGTCCTTCTAACTCTTTTTCAGGGTTGTAAGAAATTTGTGCAAAAACACAAAACCCGGCCGCATACAACAGAGCCCCAACCACGCTCTCAGGAGTGATGAGCAACCAATTAGCCTCACCTCCAAACATATTTAATCGTTTAGAACACATTATTTCTATTATTTTATAGGAAGAAGACTGAATGACATGGAACGAAATTATCTTTTTGTGTCAAAAGAGTTTTAAACTTCTAACTCTTTTTCAGGGTTGTAACAATTTGTGAAAAAACACACAACCCAGCCGCATACAAGAGAGCCCCAACCTCGCTCTCAGAAGTGATGAGCAACCAATCAGCCTCCCCTCCAAACATTTCATCGTTAAAAAAAATATATTTTTTCTGTTTCTATATAGAGAGAGGACTGAATGACTTCAAAAGACTATGTCTTGCTGTGTCATAAGTGTTTTAAACTTCTACCTATTTTTCAGGGTTGTAACAAATTTGTGCAAAAACACACAACCCGGCCGAGTACAAGAGAGCCCCAACCACGGTCTCAGGAGTGATGAGCAACCAATCTGCCTCACCTCCAAACATAATTCATAAAAAAAAGAATATTTAGGTTTTATTATAGAGAGAGGATTGTATGATGTGGAAAGACATAATCTTTTTGTGTCATAAGAGTTTTAAACTTCCAACTATTTTTCAGGGTTGTAAAAAATTTTTGCAAAAACACACAACCCGGCCGTGTACAAGAGAGCCCCAACCACGCTCTCAGGAGTGATGAGCAACCAATCAGCCTCACCTCCAAACATATTTCATAATTAAAAAAAACATATTTCCGTTTTATTATAGAAAGAGGGCTGTATGACGTGGTAAGACATTATCTTTTTGAGTCATAAGAGTTTTGTCCTTCTAACTCTTTTTGAGGTTTGTAACATATTTGTGCAAAAACACACAACCCGGCCGTGTACAAGACAGCCCCAACCACGCTTTTAGGAGTGATGAGCAACCAATCAGCCTCACCTCCAAACATTTTCATCGTTTAGAACACATTTTTTCTATTATTGTTTAGGGAGAAGACTGAATGACTTGGAAAGAAATTATCTTTTTGTGTCAAAAGAGTTTTGTCCTTCTTACTCTTTTTCAGGGTTGGAACAAATTTGTGCAAAAACACACAACCCGGCCGCGTACAAGAGAGCCCCAACCACGCTCTCAGGAGTGATGAGCAACCAATCTGCCTCACCTCCAAACATATTTCATCGTTTAGAACACATTATTTGTTTTATTGTATAGGGAGAGGACTGAATGACTTGGATCGAAATTATCTCTTTGTGTCAAAAGAGTTTTGTCCTTCTTACTCTTTTTCAGGGTTGTAACAAATTTGTGCAAAAACACACAACCCGGCTGCGTACAAGAGAGCCCCAACCACGCTCTCAGGAATGATGAGCAACCAATCAGTCTCACCTCCAAACATATTTCATCGTTTAAAAACATTATTTCTGTTATTGTATAGGGAGAGGACTAAATGACTTGAAAAGAAATTATCTTTTTGTGTCAAAAGGGTTTTATCCTTCTTTTTCAGAGTTGTAACAAATTTGTGAAAACACACAACCCAGCCGCGTACAAGAGAGCCTCAACCACGATCTCAGGAGTGATGAGCAACCAATCTGCCTCACCTCCAAACATATTTCATATTAAAAAAAACATATTTCGGTTTTATTATAGAAAGAGGACTGTATGACGTGGTAAGACATTATCTTTTTGAGTCATAAGAGATTTGTCCTTCTAACTCTTTTTCAGGGTTGTAACAAATTTGTGCAAAAACACAAAACCCGGCCGCATACAAGAGAGCCCCAACCACGCTCTCAGGAGTGATGAGCAACCAATTAGCCTCACCTCCAAACATATTTAATCGTTTAGAACACATTATTTCTATTATTTTATAGGGAGAAGACTGAATGACATGGAACGAAATTATCTTTTTGTGTCAAAAGAGTTTTAAACTTCTAACTCTTTTTCAGGGTTGTAACAAATTTGTGCAAAAACGCACAACCCGGCCGCTTACAAGAGAGCCCCAACCACGCTCTCAGGAGTGATGAGCAACCAATCAGCCTCACCTCCAAACATATTTCATTGTTTAGAACACATTATTTCTTTTATTGTATAGGGAGAGGACTGAATGACTTGGAACGAAATCATCTTTTTGTGTCAAAAGAGTTTTATCCTCCTAACTCTTTTTGACGGTTGTAACAAATTTTTGAAAACACACCACCCAGCCGCGTACAAGAGAGCCCCAACCACGGTCTCAGGAGTGATGAGCAACCAATCTGCCTCACCTCCAAACATATTTCATCGTTTAGAACACATTTTTTCTATTATTGTATAGGGAGAAGACTGATTGACTTTGAAAGAAATTATCTTTTTGTGTCAAAAGAGTTTTTTCCTTCTAACTCTTTTTCAGGGTTGTAACAAATTTGTGCAAAAACACACAACCCGGCCGCGTACATGAGAGCCCCAACCACGCTCTCAGGAGTGATGAGCAACCAATCAGTCTCACCTCCAAACATATTTCATCGTTTAAAACACATTATTTCTGTTATAGTATAGGGAGAGGACAAAATAACTTGAAAAGAAATTATCTTTTTGTGTCATAAGGGTTTTATCCTTCTAACTCTTTTTCAGAGTTGTAACAAATTTGTGAAAACACACAACCCGGCCGCGTACAAGAGAGCCCCAACCACGCTCTCAGGAGTGATGAACAACCAATCTGCCTCACCTCCAAACATATTTCATAAAAAAAAGAATATTTAGGTTTTATTATAGAGAGAGGATTGTATGATGTGGAAAGACATTATCTTTTTGTGTCATAAGGGTTTTTTTCTATCTAATTCTTTTTCAGGGTTGTAACAATTTGTGCAAAAACAAACAACCCAGCCGCGTACAAGAGAGCCCCAACCTCGCTCTCAGGAGTGATGAGCAACCAATTAGCCTCACCTCCAAACATATTTCATCGTTTAGAACACCTTATTTCTATTATTGTATTGGGAGAAGACTGAATGACTTGGAGCGAAATTATCTTTTTGTGTCAGAAGATTTTTAAACTTCTAACTCTTTTTGAGGGTTGTAACAAATTTGTGCAAAAACACACAACCCGGCCGCGTACAAGAGAGCATCAAACACCCTCCCAGGAGTGATGAGCAACCAATCAGGCTCACCTCCAAACATTTCATCGTTAAAAAAAATATATTTTTTCTGTTATTATATAGAGAGAGTACTGAATGACTTCAAAAGACTATATCTTGCTGTGCCATAAGAGTTTTAAACTTCTAACTATTTTTCAGGGTTGTAACAAATTTGTGCAAAAACACAAAACCAGACCGCGTAGAAGAGAGCCCCAACGACGCTCTAAGGGGTGATGAGCAACCAATTAGCCTCACCTCCAAACATATTTCATCGTTTAAAACACATAATTTCTGTTATTGTATAAGGAGAAGACTGAATCACTTGTAAAGAATGTATCTTGCTGTGTCATAGGAGTTTTATCCTCCTAACTCTTTTTGAGGGTTGTAACAAATTTGTGCAAAACACACAATCCAGCCGCGTACAAGAGAGCCCCAACAACGCTCTCAGGAGTGATGAGAAGCCAATCAGCCTCACCTCCAAACATATTTCATCGTTTAAAACACGTTATTTTTTTTATTGTATAGGGAGAGGACTAAATGACTTGAAACGAAATTATCTTTTTGTGTCATAAGAGTTTTGTCCTTCTAACTCTTTTTTAGGGTTGTAACAAATTTGTGCAAAAACACTCAACCCGGCCGCGTACAAGAGAGCCCCAACCTCGCTCCGAGTCATAAGCGATTTGTCCTTCTAACTCTTTTTCAGGGTTGTAACAAATTTGTGCAAAAACACAAAACCCGGCCACGTACAAGAGAGCCCCAACCTCGCTCTCAGAAGTGATGAGCAACCAATCAGCCTCCCCTCCAAACATTTCATCGTTAAAAAAAATATATTTTTTCTGTTTCTATATAGAGAGAGGACTGAATGACTTCAAAAGACTATGTCTTGCTGTGTCTTAAGTGTTTTAAACTTCTACCTATTTTTCAGGGTTGTAACAAATTTGTGCAAAAACACACAACCCGGCCGAGTACAAGAGAGCCCCAACCACGGTCTCAGGAGTGATGAGCAACCAATCTGCCTCACCTCCAAACATAATTCATAAAAAAAGAATATTTAGGTTTTATTATAGAGAGAGGATTGTATGATGTGGAAAGACATAATCTTTTTGTGTCATAAGAGTTTTAAACTTCCAACTATTTTTCAGGGTTGTAAAAAATTTTTGCAAAAACACACAACCCGGCCGTGTACAAGAGAGCCCCAACCACGCTCTCAGGAGTGATGAGCAACCAATCAGCCTCACCTCCAAACATATTTCATAATTAAAAAAAACATATTTCCGTTTTATTATAGAAAGAGGGCTGTATGACGTGGTAAGACATTATCTTTTTGAGTCATAAGAGTTTTGTCCTTCTAACTCTTTTTCAGGGTTATAACATATTTGTGCAAAAACACACAACCCGGCCGCGTACAAGACAGCCCCAACCACGCTTTTAGGAGTGATAAGCAACCAATCTGCCTCACCTCCAAACATATTTCATCGTTTAGAACACATTATTTGTTTTATTGTATAGGGAGAGGACTGAATGACTTGGATCGAAATTATCTCTTTGTGTCAAAAGAGTTTTGTCCTTCTTACTCTTTTTCAGGGTTGTAACAAATTTGTGCAAAAACACACAACCCGGCTGCGTACAAGAGAGCCCCAACCACGCTCTCAGGAATGATGAGCAACCAATCAGTCTCACCTCCAAACATATTTCATCGTTTAAAACACATTATTTCTGTTATTGTATAGGGAGAGGACTAAATGACTTGAAAAGAAATTATCTTTTTGTGTCAAAAGGGTTTTATCCTTCTTTTTCAGAGTTGTAACAAATTTGTGAAAACACACAACCCAGCCGCGTACAAGAGAGCCTCAACCACGATCTCAGGAGTGATGAGCAACCAATCTGCCTCACCTCCAAACATATTTCATATTAAAAAAAACATATTTCGGTTTTATTATAGAAAGAGGACTGTATGACGTGGTAAGACATTATCTTTTTGAGTCATAAGAGATTTGTCCTTCTAACTCTTTTTCAGGGTTGTAACAAATTTGTGCAAAAACACAAAACCCGGCCGCATACAAGAGAGCCCCAACCACGCTCTCAGGAGTGATGAGCAACCAATTAGCCTCACCTCCAAACATATTTAATCGTTTAGAACACATTATTTCTATTATTTTATAGGGAGAAGACTGAATGACATGGAACGAAATTATCTTTTTGTGTCAAAAGAGTTTTAAACTTCTAACTCTTTTTCAGGGTTGTAACAATTTGTGAAAAAACACACAACCCAGCCGCATACAAGAGAGCCCCAACCTTGCTCTCAGAAGTGATGAGCAACCAATCAGCCTCCCCTCCAAACATTTCATCGTTAAAAAAAATATATTTTTTCTGTTTCTATATAGAGAGAGGACTGAATGACTTCAAAAGACTATGTCTTGCTGTGTCATAAGTGTTTTAAACTTCTACCTATTTTTCAGGGTTGTAACAAATTTGTGCAAAAACACACAACCCGGCCGAGTACAAGAGAGCCCCAACCACGCTCTCAGGAGTGATGAGCAACCAATTAGCCTCACCTCCAATCATATTTCATCGTTTAAAACGCATAATTTCTGTTATTGTATAAGGAGAAGACTGAATGACTTGTAAAGAATGTATCTTGCTGTGTCATAGGAGTTTTATCCTCCTAACTCTTTTTGAGGGTTGTAACAAATTTGTGCAAAAACACACAACGCGGCCGCGTACAAGAGAGCCCCAACCACGCTATCAGGCGTGATATGCAACCTATCTGCCTCACCTCCAAACATATTTCATAATTAAAAAAAACATATTTCGGTTTTATTATAAAAAGAGGATTGTATAACGTGGTAAGACACTATCTTTTTGAGTCATTAGAGTTTTGTCCTTCTTACTCTTTTTCGGGGTTGTAAAAAATTTGTGCAAAAACACACAACACGGCCGTGTACAAGAGAGCCTCAACCACGCTCTCAGGAGTGATGAGCAACCAAACAGCCTCACCTCCAAACATATTTCATAATTAAAAAAAACATATTTCAGTTTTATAATAGAAAGAGGGCTGTATGACGTGGTAAGACATTATCTTTTTGAGTCATAAGAGTTTTGTCCTTCTAAGTCTTTTTCAGGGTTGTAACAAATTTGTGCAAAAACACACAACCCGGCCGTGTACAAGACAGCCCCAACCACGCTTTTAGGAGTGATGAGCAACCAATCAGCCTCACCTCCAAACATTTTCATCGTTTAGAACACATTTTTTCTATTATTGTTTAGGGAGAAGACTGAATGACTTGGAAAGAAATTATCTTTTTGTGTCAAAAGAGTTTTGTCCTTCTTACTCTTTTTCAGGGTTGGAACAAATTTGTGCAAAAACACACAACCCGGCCGCGTACAAGAGAGCACCAACCACGCTCTTAGGAGTGATGAGCAACCAATGAGCCTCACCTCCAAACATATTTCATCGTTTAGAACACATCATTTCTATTATTGTATAGGGAGAAGACTGAATGACTTGGAACGAAATTATCTTTTTGTGTCAAAAGGATTTTATTCTTCTAACTCTTTTTGAGGGTTGTAACAAATTTGTGCAAAACACAAAATCCAGCTGCGTACAAGAGAGCCCCTACCACGCTCTCAGGAGTGATGAGCAACCAATCAGCCTCACCTCCAAACATATTTCATCGTTTAGAACACATTATTTCTATTATTGTATAGGAAGAAGACTGAATGACTTGGTAAGACATTATCTTTTTGAGTCATAAGGATTTTGTCCTGCTAACTTTTTTTCAGGGTTGTAACAAATTTGTGCAAAAACACAACCCGGCCGCGTACAAGAGAGCCCCAACCACGCTCTCAGGAGTGATGAGCAACCAATTAGCCTCACCTCCAAACATATTTCATCGTTTAAAACACATTATTTCTTTTATTGTATAGGGAGAGGACTGAATGACTTGGAACGAAATTATCTTTTTGTGTCAAATGAGTTTTATCCTCCTAACTCTTTTTGAGGGTTGTAACAAATTTGTGAAAACACACCACCCAGCCGTGTACAAGAGAGCCCCAACCACGCTCTCAGGAGTGATGAGCAACCAATCAGCCTCACCTCCAAACATATTTCATCGTTTAGAACACATTATTTCTATTATTGTAAAGGGAGAAGACTGAATGACTTGGAAAGAAATTATCTTTTTGTGTCAAAAGAGTTTTGTCCTTCTTACTCTTTTTCAGGGTTGTAACAAATTTGTGCAAAAACACACAACCCGGCCGCGTACAAGAGAGCCCCAACCACACTCTCAGGAGTGATGAGCAACCAATCAGTCTCACCTCCAAACATATTTCATCGTTTAAAACACATTATTTCTGTTATTGTATAGGGAGAGGACAAAATGACTTGAAAAGAAATTATGTTTTTGTGTCAAAAGGGTTTTATCCTTCTAACTATTTTTCAGAGTTGTAAAAAATTTGTGAAAACACACAACCCAGCCGCGTACAAGAGAGCCCCAACCACGCTCTCAGGAGTGATGAGCAACCAATCTGCCTCACCTCCAAACATAATTCATAAAAAAAAGAATATTTAGGTTTTATTATAGAGAGAGGATTGTATGATGTGGAAAGACATAATCTTTTTGTGTCATAAGAGTTTTAAACTTCCAACTATTTTTCAGGATGTAAAAAATTTTTCCAAAAACACACAACCCGGCCGTGTACAACAGAGCCCCAACCATGCTCTCAGGAGTGATGAGCAACCAATCAGCCTCACCTCCAAACATATTTCATAATTAAAAAAAACATATTTCCGTTTTATTATAGAAAGAGGGCTGTATGACTTGGTAAGACATTATCTTTTTGAGTCATAAGAGTTTTGTCCTTCTAAGTCTTTTTCAGGGTTGTAACAAATTTGTGCAAAAACACACAATCCGGCCGCGTACAAGAGAGCCCCAACCACGCTCTCAGGAGTGATGAGCAACCAATGAGCCTCACCTCCAAACTTATTTCATCGTTTAGAACACATTATTTCTATTATTGTATAGGGAGAAGACTGAATGACTTGGAACGAAATTATCTTTTTGTGTCAGAAGAGTTTTAAACTTCTAACTATTTTTCAGGGTTGTAAAAAATTTGTGCAAAAACACACAACCCGGCCGCGTACAAGAGAGCCCCAACCACGCTCTCAGGACTGATGAGCAACCAATCAGCCTCACCTCCAAACATATTTCATCGTTTAAAACACATAATTTCTGTTATTGTATAGGGAGAGGACTAAATGACTTGGAACGAAATTACCTTTTTGTGTCAAAAGGATTTTAGTCTTCTAACTCTTTTTGAGGGTTGTAACAAATTTGTGCAAAACACAAAACTCAGCTGCGTACAAGAGAGCCCCAACCACGCTCTCAGGAGTGATAAGCAACCAATCAGCCTCACCTCCAAACATATTTCATCGTTTAGAACACATTATTTCTGTTATTGTATAGGGAGAAGACTGAATGACTTGGAACGAAATTATCTTTTTGTGTCAGAAGAGTTTTAAACTTCTAACTCTTTTTCAGGGTTGTAAAAAATTTGTGCCAAAACACACAACCCTGCCGCGTACAAGAGAGCCCCAACCACGCTCTCAGGAGTGATGAGCAACCAATCAGCCTCACCTCCAAACATATTTCATCGTTTAAAACACATAATTTCTGTTATTGTATAGGGAGAGGACTGAATGACTTGGAACGAAATTATCTTTTAGTGTCAAAAGGGTTTTATTCTTTTAACTCTTTTTGAGGGTTGTAACAATTTTGTGCAAAACACGAAACTCAGCCGCGTACAAGAGAGCCCCAACCACGGTCTCAGGAGTGATGAGCAACCAATCTGCCTCACCTCCAAACATATTTCATAATAAAAAAAACATATTTCGGTTTTATTATAGAAAGAGGACTGTCTGACTTGGTAAGACATTATCTTTTTGAGTCATAAGAGTTTTGTCCTTCTAACTCTTTTTCAGGGTTGTAACAAATTTGTAACAAGTTTGTGCAAAACACACAACCCGGCCGCGTACAAGAGAGCCCCAACCACGCTCTCAGAAGTGATGAGCAACGAATAGCCTCCAAACATATTTCATCGTTTAAAACACATAATTTCTGTTATTGTATAAGGAGAAGACTGAATGACTTGTAAAGAATGTATGTAGCTGTGTCATAGGAGTTTTATCCTCCTAACTCTTTTTGAGGGTTGTAACAAATTTGTGCAAAACACACAATCCAGCCGCGTACAAGAGAGCCCCAATCACGCTTTCATTAGTGATGAGCAACCAATCTGCCTCACCTCCAAACATATTTCATAATAAAAAAAACATATTTCGGTTTTATTATAGAAAGAGGACTGTCTGACTTGGTAAGACATTATCTTTTTGAGTCATAAGAGTTTTGTCCTTCTAACTCTTTTTCAGGGTTGTAACAAATTTGTGCAAAAATACAACCCGGCCACGTACAAGAGGTCCCCAACCACGCTCTCAGGAGTTATGAGCAACCAATTAGCCTCACCTCCAAACATATTTCATCGTTTAAAGCACATTATTTCTGTTATTGTATAGGGAGAGGACTGAACGTCTTGGAACGAAATTATCTTTTTGTGTCAAAAGGGTTTTATTCTTCTAACTCTTTTTGAGGGTTGTAACAAACTTGTGCAGAACACACAACCCGGCCGCGTACAAGAGAGCCCCAACCACGCTCTCAGGAGTGATGAGCAACCAATCAGCCTCACCTTAAAACATATTTCATTGTTTAAAACACATTATTTCTGTTATTGTATAAGGAGAGGACTGAATGACTTGGAAAGAATGTATCTTGCTGTGTCATAGGAGTTTTAAACTTCTAACTATTTTTCAGGGTTGTAACAAATTTGTGCAAAAACGTACAACCCGGCCGCTTACAAGAGAGCCCCAACCACGCTCTCAGGAGTGATGAGCAACCAATCAGCCTCACCTCCAAACATATTTCATCGTTTAGAACACATTATTTCTTTTATTGTATAGGGAGAGGACTGAATGACTTGGAACGAAATTATCTTTTTGTGTCAAAAGAGTTTTATCCTCCTAACTCTTTTTCAGGGTTGTAACAAATTTGTGCAAGAACACACAACCCGGCCGCGTACAAGAGAGCCCCAACCACGCTCTCAGGAGTGATGAGCAACCAATCAGTCTCACCTCCAAACATATTTCATCGTTTAAAACACATTATTTCTGTTATTGTATAGGGAGAGGACTAAATGACTTGAAAAGAAGTTATCTTTTTGTGTCAAAAGAGTTTTAAATTTCTATCTCTTTTTCAGGGTTGTAACAAATTTGTGCAAAAACACACAACCCTGCCGCGTACAAGAGAGCCCCAACCACAGTCTCAGGAGTGATGAGCAACCAATCTGCCTCACCTCCAAACATATTTCATAATAAAAAAAACATATTTCGGTTTTATTATAGAAAGAGGACTGTCTGACTTGGTAAGACATTATCTTTTTGAGTCATAAGAGTTTTGTCCTTCTAACTCTTTTTCAGGGTTGTAACAAATTTGTGCAAAAACACAACCCGGCCGCGTACAAGAGGTCCCCAACCACGCTCTCAGGAGTTATGAGCAACCAATTAGCCTCACCTCCAAACATATTTTATCGTTTCAAACACATTATTTCTGTTATTGTATAGTAATAGGACTGAATGACTTGGAACGAAATTATCTTTTTGTGTCAAAAGGGTTTTATTCTTCTAACTCTTTTTGAGGGTTGAAACAAATTTGTGCAAAACACAAAACTCAGCCGCGTACAAGAGAGCCCCAACCACGGTCTCAGGAGTGATGAGCAACCAATCTGCCTCACCTCCAAACATATTTCATCGTTTAGAACACATTTTTTCTATTATTGTATAGGGAGAAGACTGAATGACTTGGAAAGAAATTATCTTTTTGTGTCAAAAGAGTTTTGTCCTTCTTACTCTTTTTCAGGGTTGTAACAAATTTGTGCAACAACACACAACCCGGCCGCGTACATGAGTGCCCAAACCACGCTCTCAGGAGTGATGAGCAACCAATCAGTCTCACCTCCAAACATATTTCATCGTTTAAAACACATTATTTCTGTTATTGTATAGGGAGAGGACAAAATGACTTGAAAAGAAATTATCTTTTTGTGTCAAAAGGGTTTTATCTTTCTAACTCTTTTTCAGTGTTGTAACAAATTTGTGCAAAAACAAACAAACCGGCCGCGTACAAGAGAGCCCCAACCACGCTCTCAGGAGTGATGAACAAGCAATCTGCCTCACCTCCAAACATAATTCATAAAAAAAAGAATATTTAGGTTTTATTATAGAGAGAGGATTGTATGATGTGGAAAGACATTATCTTTTTGTGTCATAAGGGTTTTTTTCTATCTAATTCTTTTTCAGGGTTGTAACAATTTGTGCAAAAACAAACAACCCAGCCGCGTACAAGAGAGCCCCAACCTCGCTCTCAGGAGTGATGAGCAACCAATCAGCCTCACCTCCAAACATATTTCATCGTTTAGACCACCTTATTTCTATTATTGTATTGGGAGAAGACTGAATGATTTGGAGCGAAATTATCTTTTTGTGTCAGGAGATTTTTAAACTTCTAACTCTTTTTGAGGGTTGTAACAAATTTGTGCAAAAACACACAACCCGGCCGCGTACAAGAGAGCCCCAACCACGCTCTCAGGTGTGATGAGCAACCAATCAGCCTCACCTCCAAACATATTTCATCGTTTAAAACACATAATTTGTTATTGTATAGGGAGAAGACTGAATGACTTGGAACGAAATTATCTTTTTGTGTCAAAAGAGTTTTAAACTTCTAACTCTCTTTCAGGGTTGTAACAAATTTGTGCAAAAACACACAACCCGGCCGCGTACAAGGGAGCATCAAACACCCTCCCAGGAGTGATGAGCAACCAATCCGCCTCACCTCCAAACATTTCATCGTTAAAAAAAAATATATTTTTTCTGTTATTATATAGAGAGAGGACTGAATGACTTCAAAAGACTATATCTTGCTGTGCCATAAGAGTTTTAAACTTCTAACTATTTTTCAGGGTTGTAACAAATTTGTGCAAAAACACACAACCAGACCGCGTAGAAGAGAGCCCCAACCACGCTCTCAGGAGTGATGAGCAACCAATCAGCCTCACCTCCAAACATATCTCATCGTTTAAAACACGTTATTTTTGTTATTGTATAGGGAGAGGACTAAATGACTTGAAACGAAATTATCTTTTTGTGTCATAAGAGTTTTGTCCTTCTAATTCTTTTTCAGGGTTGTAACAAATTTGTGCAAAAACACTCAACCCGGCCGCGTACAAGAGAGCCCCAACCTCGCTCTCAGGAGTGATGAGCAACCATTCTGCCTCACCTCGAAACATATTTCATCGTTTAAAACACATTATTTCTGTTATTGTATAGGGAGAGGACTAAATGACTTGGAACGAAATTATCTTTTTGTGTCAAAAGAGTTTTATCCTCCTAACTCTTTTTGAGGGTTGTAACAAATTTGTGTAAAACACACAACCCGGCCGCTTACAAGAGAGCACCAAACACTCTCTCAGGAGTGATGAGCAACCAATCAGCCTCACCTCCAAACATATTTCATCGTTTAGAACACATTATTTCTATTATTGTATAGGGAGAAGACTGAATGACTTGGGATGAAATTATGTTTTTGTGTCAGAAGAGTTTTAAACTTCTAACTGTTTTTCAGGGTTGTAACATATTTGTGCAAATACACACAACCCGGCCGCGTACAAGAGAGACCCAACAACGCTCTCAGGAGTGATGAGCAACCAATGAGCCTCACCTCCAAACATATTTCATAATTAAAAAAAACATATTTCGGTTTTATTATAAAAAGAGGATTGTATGACGTGGTAAGACATTATCTTTTTGAGTCATAAGAGTTTTGTCCTTCTTACTCTTTTTCAGGGTTGTTACAAATTTGTGCAAAAACACACAACCCGGCTGTGTACAAGAGAGCCCCAACCACGCTCTCAGGAGTGATGAGCAACCAATGAGCCTCACCTCCAAACATATTTCATCGTTTAAAACACATTATTTATGTTATTGTATAGGGAGAGGACTAAATGACTTGGAACGAAATTATCTTTTTGTGTCAAAAGAGTTTTATCCTCCTAACTCTTTTTGAGGGTTGTAACAAATTTGTGCAAAAACACACAACCCGGCCGTGTACAAGAGAGCCCCAACCACGCTCTCAGGAGTGATGAGCAAACAATGAGCCTCACCTCCAAACATATTTCATCGTTTAAAACACATTATTTCTGTTATTGTATAGGGAGAGGACTAAATGACTTGGAACGAAATTATCTTTTTGTGTCAAAAGAGTTTTATCCTTCTAACTGTTTTTCAGGGTTGTAACATATTTGTGCAAATACACACAACCCGGCCGCGTACAAGAGAGACCCAACAACGCTCTCAGGAGTGATGAGCAACCAATGAGCCTCACCTCCAAACATATTTCATCGTTTAGAACACATTATTTCTTTTATTGTATAGGGAGAGGACTGAAAGACTTGGAACGAAATTACCTTTTTGTGTCAAAAGAGTTTTATCCTGCTAACTCTTTTTGAGGGTTGTAACAAATTTGTGTAAAACACACAACCCGGCCGCTTACAAGAGAGCACCAAACACTCTCTCAGGAGTGATGAGCAACCAATCAGCCTCACCTCCAAACATATTTCATCGTTTAGAACACATTATTTCTATTATTGTATAGGGAGAAGACTGAATGACTTGGGATGAAATTATCTTTTTGTGTCAGAAGAGTTTTAAACTTCTAACTCTTTTTCAGGGTTGTAACATATTTGTGCAAAAACACACAACCCGGCCGCGTACAAGAGAGCCCCAACCACGCTCTCAGGAGTGATGAGCAACCAATCAGCCTCACCTCCAAACATATTTCATCGTTTAGAACACATTATTTCTATTATTGTAAAGGGAGAAGACTGAATGACTTGGAACGAAATTATCTTTTTGTGTCAAAAGAGTTTTGTCCTTCTTACTCTTTTTCAGGGTTGTAACAAATTTGTGCAAAAACACAAAACACGGCCGCATACAAGAGAGCCCCAACCACGCTCTCAGGAGTGATGAGCAACCAATTAGCCTCACTTCCAACCATATTTCATCGCTTAAAACACATTATTTCTGTTATTGTATAGGGAGAGGACTGAATGACTTGGAACGAAATTATCATTTTGTGTCAAAAGGGTTTTATTCTTCTAACTCTTTTTGAGGGTTGTAAAAAAAATGTGCAAAACATACAACCCAGCCGCGTACAAGAGAGCCCCAACCACGCTCTCAGGAGTGATGAGCAACCAATCAGTGTCACCTCCAAACATATTTCATCGTTTAAAACACATTATTTCTGTTATTGTATAGGGACAGGACTAAATGACTTGAAAAGAAATTATCTTTTTGTGTCAAAAGGGTTTTATCCTTCTAACTCTTTTTCAGAGTTGTAACAAATTTGTGAAAACACACCACCCAGCCGCAAACAAGAGAGCCCCAACCACGGTCTCAGGAGTGATGAGCAACCAATCTGCCTCACCTCCAAACATATTCCATAATAAAAAAAACATATTTCGGTTTTATTATAGAAAGAGGACTGTATGACGTGGTAAGACATTATCTTTTTGAGTCATAAGAGTTTTTTCCTTCTAACTGTTTCTCAGGGTTGTAACATATTTGTGCAAAAACACACAACCCGGCCGCGTACAAGATAGACCCAACAACGCTCTTAGGAGTGATGAGCAACCAATTAGCCTCACCTCCAAACATATTTCATCGTTTAGAACACATTATTTCTTTTATTGTATAGGGAGAGGACTGAAAGACTTGGAACGAATTTATCTTTTTGTGTCAAAAGAGTTTTATCCTCCTAACTCTTTTTGAGGGTTGTAACAAATTTGTGCAAAACACACAACCCGGCCGCTTACAAGAGAGCACCAAACACTCTCTCAGGAGTAATGAGCAACCAATCAGACTCACCTCCAAACATATTTCATCGTTTAGAACACATTATTTCTATTATTGTAAAGGGAGAAGACTGAATGACTTGGTACGAAATTATCTTTTGTGTCAAAAGAGTTTTAAACTTCTAACTCTTTTTCAGGGTTGTAACATATTTGTGCAAAAACACACAACCCGGCCGCGTACAAGAGAGCCCCAACCACGCTCTCAGGAGTGATGAGCAACCAATCAGCCTCACCTCCAAACATATTTCATCGTTTAGAACACATTATTTCTATTATTGTATAGGGAGAAGACTGAATGACTTGGAATGAAATTATCTTTTTGTGTCAGAAGAGTTTTAAACTTCTAACTCTTTTTCAGGGTTGTAACAAATTTGTGCAAAAACGCACAACCCTGCCGCTTACAAGGGAGCCCCAACCACGCTCTCAGGAGTGATGAGCAACCAATCAGCCTCACCTCCAAACATATTTCATTGTTTAGAACACATTATTTCTTTTATTGTATAGGGAGAGGACTGAATGACTTGGAACGAAATCATCTTTTTGTGTCAAAAGAGTTTTATCCTCCTAACTCTTTTTGACGGTTGTAACAAATTTGTGAAAACACACCACCCAGCCGCGTACAAGAGAGCCCCAACCACGGTCTCAGGAGTGATGAGCAACCAATCTGCCTCACCTCCAAACATATTTCATCGTTTAGAACACATTTTTTCTATTATTGTATAGGGAGAAGACTGATTGACTTTGAAAGAAATTATCTTTTTGTGTCAAAAGAGTTTTTTCCTTCTAACTCTTTTTCAGGGTCGTAACAAATTTGTGCAAAAACACACAACCCGGCGCGTACATGAGTGCCCCAACCACGCTCTCAGGAGTGATGAGCAACCAATCAGTCTCACCTCCAAACATATTTCATCGTTTAAAACACATTATTTCTGTTATTGTATAGGGAGAGGACAAAATGACTTGAAAAGAAATTATCTTTTTGTGTCAAAAGGGTTTTATCCTTCTAACTCTTTTACAGAGTTGTAACAAATTTGAGAAAACACACAACCCAGCCGCGTACAAGAGAGCCCCAACCACGGTCTCAGGAGTGATGAGCAACCAATCTGCTTCACCTCCAAACATATTTCATCGTTTAGAACACATTTTTTCTATTATTGTATAGGGAGAAGACTGAATGACTTGGAAAGAAATTATCTTTTTGTGTCAAAAGGGTTTTATCCTTCTAACTGTTTCTCAGGGTTGTAACATATTTGTGCAAAAACACACAACCCGGCCGCGTACAAGAGAGCCCCAACCACGCTCTCAGGAGTGATGAGCACCCAATGAGCCTCACCTCCAAACATATTTCATCGTTTAAAACACATTATTTCTGTTATTGTATAGGGAGAGGACTAAATGACTTGGAACGAAATTATCTTTTTGTGTCAAAAGAGTTTTATCCTTCTAACTGTTTTTCAGGGTTGTAACATATTTGTGCAAAAACACACAACCCGGCCGCGTACAAGATAGACCCAACAACGCTCTTAGGAGTGATGAGCAACCAATTAGCCTCACCTCCAAACATATTTCATCGTTTAGAACACATTATTTCTTTTATTGTATAGGGAGAGGACTGAAAGACTTGGAACGAATTTATCTTTTTGTGTCAAAAGAGTTTTACCCTCCTAACTCTTTTTGAGGGTTGTAACAAATTTGTGCAAAACACACAACCCGGCCGCTTACAAGAGAGCACCAAACACTCTCTCAGGAGTAATGAGCAACCAATCAGCCTCACCTCCAAACATATTTCATCGTTTAGAACACATTATTTCTATTATTGTAAAGGGAGAAGACTGAATGACTTGGAACGAAATTATCTTTTGTGTCAAAAGAGTTTTAAACTTCTAACTCTTTTTCAGGGTTGTAACATATTTGTGCAAAAACACACAACCCGGCCGCGTACAAGAGAGCCCCAACCACGTTCTCAGGAGTGATGAGCAACCAATCAGCCTCACCTCCAAACATATTTCATCGTTTAGAACACATTATTTCTATTATTGTATAGGGAGAAGACTGAATGACTTGGAATGAAATTATCTTTTTGTGTCAGAAGAGTTTTAAACTTCTAACTCTTTTTCAGGGTTGTAACAAATTTGTGCAAAAACGCACAACCCTGCCGCTTACAAGGGAGCCCCAACCACGCTCTCAGGAGTGATGAGCAACCAATCAGCCTCACCTCCAAACATATTTCATTGTTTAGAACACATTATTTCTTTTATTGTATAGGGAGAGGACTGAATGACTTGGAACGAAATCATCTTTTTGTGTCAAAAGAGTTTTATCCTCCTAACTCTTTTTGACGGTTGTAACAAATTTGTGAAAACACACCACCCAGCCGTGTACAAGAGAGCCCCAACCACGGTCTCAGGAGTGATGAGCAACCAATCTGCCTCACCTCCAAACATATTTCATCGTTTAGAACACATTTTTTCTATTATTGTATAGGGAGAAGACTGATTGACTTTGAAAGAAATTATCTTTTTGTGTCAAAAGAGTTTTTTCCTTCTAACTCTTTTTCAGGGTCGTAACAAATTTGTGCAAAAACACACAACCCGGCGCGTACATGAGTGCCCCAACCACGCTCTCAGGAGTGATGAGCAACCAATCAGTCTCACCTCCAAACATATTTCATCGTTTAAAACACATTATTTCTGTTATTGTATAGGGAGAGGACAAAATGACTTGAAAAGAAATTATCTTTTTGTATCAAAAGGGTTTTATCCTTCTAACTCTTTTTCAGAGTTGTAACAAATTTGTGAAAACACACAACCCAGCCGCGTACAAGAGAGCCCCAACCACGGTCTCAGGAGTGATGAGCAACCAATCTGCTTCACCTCCAAACATATTTCATCGTTTAGAACACATTTTTTCTATTATTGTATAGGGAGAAGACTGAATGACTTGGAAAGAAATTATCTTTTTGTGTCAAAAGAGTTTTGTCCTTCTTACTCTTTTTCAGGGTTGTAACAAATTTGTGCAAAAACACACAACCCGGCCGCATACAAGAGAGCCCCAACCACGCTCTCAGGAGTGATGAGCAACCAATCAGTCTCACCTCCAAACATATTTCATCGTTTAAAACACATTATTTCTGTTATTGTATAGGGAGAGGACAAAATGACTTGAAAAGAAATTATCTTTTTGTGTCAAAAGGGTTTTATCCTTCTAACTGTTTCTCAGGGTTGTAACATATTTGTGCAAAAACACACAACCCGGCCGCGTACAAGAGAGCCCCAACCACGCTCTCAGGAGTGATGAGCAACCAATCAGCCTCACCTCCAAACATATTTCATCGTTTAGAACACATTATATCTATTATTGTAAAGGGAGAAGACTGAATGACTTGGAACGAAATTATCTTTTTGTGTCAAAAGAGTTTTAAACTTCTAACTCTTTTTCAGGGTTGTAACATATTTGTCCAAAAACACACAACCCGGCCGCGTACAAGAGAGCCCCAACCACTCTCTCAGGAGTGATGAGCAACCAATCAGCCTCACCTCCAAACATATTTCATCGTTAAGAACACATTATTTCTATTATTGTATAGGGAAGAGACTGAATGACTTGGAATGAAATTATCTTTTTGTGTCAGAAGAGTTTTAAACTTCTAACTCTTTTTCAGGGTTGTAACATATTTGTGCAAAAACACACAACCCGGCCACGTACAAGAGAGCCCCAACCACGCTCTCAGGAGTGATGAGCAACCAATGAGCCTCACCTCCAAACATATTTCATCGTTTGAAACACATTATTTCTGTTATTGATAGGGAGAGGACTAAATGACTTGGAACGAAATTATCTTTTTGTGTCAAAAGAATTTTATCCTTCTAACTCTTTTTAAGGGTTGTAACAAATTTGTGCAAAACACACAACCCGGCCGCTTACGAGAGAGCACCAAACACTCTCTCAGGAGTGATGAGCAACCAATCAGCCTCACCTCCAAACATATTTCATCGTTTAGAATACATTATTTCTATTATTGTAAAGGGAGAAGACTGAATGACTTGGAACGAAATTATCTTTTTGTGTCAAAAGAGTTTTAAACTTCTAACTCTTTTTCAGGGTTGTAACATATTTGTGCAAAAAAACACAACCCGGCCGCGTACAATAGAGCCCCATCCTCACTCTCAGGAGTGATGAGCATCCAATCAGCCTCACCTCCAAACATATTTCATCGTTTAGAACACATTATTTCAATTATTGTATAGGGAGAAGACTGAATGATTTGGAATGATATTATCTTTTTGTGTCAGAAGAGTTTTAAACTTCTAACTCTTTTTCAGGGTTGTAACAAATTTGTGCAAAAACACAAAACACGGCCGCATACAAGAGAGCCCCAACCACGCTCTCAGGAGTGATGAGCAACCAATTAGCCTCACCTCCAACCATATTTCATCGCTTAAAACACATTATTTCTGTTATTGTATAGGGAGAAGACTGAATGACTTGGAATGAAATTATCTTTTTGTGTCAGAAGAGTTTTAAACTTCTAACTCTTTTTCAGGATTGTAACATATTTGTGCAAAAACACAACCCGGCCGCGTACAAGAGAGCCCCAACCACGCTCTCAGGAGTGATGAGCAACCAATCAGCCTCACCTCAAACATATTTCATCGTTTAGAACACATTACTTCTATTATTGTAAAGGGAGAAGACTGAATGACTTGGAATGAAATTATCTTTTTGTGTCAAAAGAGTTTTGTCCTTCTTACTCTTTTTCAGAGTTGTAACAAATTTGTGAAAACACACAACCCAGCCGCGTACAAGAGAGCCCCAACCACGGTCTCAGGAGTGATGAGCAACCAATCTGCTTCACCTCCAAACATATTTCATCGTTTAGAACACATTTTTTCTATTATTGTATAGGGAGAAGACTGAATGACTTGGAAAGAAATTATCTTTTTGTGTCAAAAGAGTTTTGTCCTTCTTATTTTTTTTCAGGGTTGTAACAAATTTGTGCAAAAACACACAACCCGGCCGCATACAAGAGAGCCCCAACCACGCTCTCAGGAGTGATGAGCAACCAATCAGTCTCACCTCCAAACATATTTCATCGTTTAAAACACATTATTTCTGTTATTGTATAGGGAGAGGACAAAATGACTTGAAAAGAAATTATCTTTTTGTGTCAAAAGGGTTTTATCCTTCTAACTGTTTCTCAGGGTTGTAACATATTTGTGCAAAAACACACAACCCGGCCGCGTACAAGAGAGCCCCAACCGCGCTCTCAGGAGTGATGAGCAACCAATCAGCCTCACCTCCAAACATATTTCATCGTTTAGAACACATTATATCTATTATTGTAAAGGGAGAAGACTGAATGACTTGGAACGAAATTATCTTTTTGTGTCAAAAGAGTTTTAAACTTCTAACTCTTTTTCAGGGTTGTAACATATTTGTCCAAAAACACACAACCCGGCCGCGTACAAGAGAGCCCCAACCACTCTCTCAGGAGTGATGAGCAACCAATCAGCCTCACCTCCAAACATATTTCATCGTTAAGAACACATTATTTCTATTATTGTATAGGGAAGAGACTGAATGACTTGGAATGAAATTATCTTTTTGTGTCAGAAGAGTTTTAAACTTCTAACTCTTTTTCAGGGTTGTAACATATTTGTGCAAAAACACACAACCCGGCCGCGTACAAGAGAGCCCCAACTACGCTCTCAGGAGTGATGAGCAACCAATGAGCCTCACCTCCAAACATATTTCATCGTTTGAAACACATTATTTCTGTTATTGATAGGGAGAGGACTAAATGACTTGGAACGAAATTATCTTTTTGTGTCAAAAGAATTTTATCCCTCTAACTCTTTTTGAGGGTTGTAACAAATTTGTGCAAAACACACAACCCGGCCGCTTACAAGAGAGCACCAAACACTCTCTCAGGAGTGATGAGCAACCAATCAGCCTCACCTCCAAACATATTTCATCGTTTAGAATACATTATTTCTATTATTGTAAAGGGAGAAGACTGAATGACTTGGAACGAAATTATCTTTTTGTGTCAAAAGGATTTTAAACTTCTAACTCTTTTTCAGGGTTGTAACATATTTGTGCAAAAAAACACAACCCGGCCGCGTACAATAGAGCCCCATCCTCACTCTCAGGAGTGATGAGCATCCAATCAGCCTCACCTCCAAACATATTTCATCGTTTAGAACACATTATTTCAATTATTGTATAGGGAGAAGACTGAATGATTTGGAATGATATTATCTTTTTGTGTCAGAAGAGTTTTAAACTTCTAACTCTTTTTCAGGGTTGTAACAAATTTGTGCAAAAACACAAAACACGGCCGCATACAAGAGAGCCCCAACCACGCTCTCAGGAGTGATGAGCAACCAATTAGCCTCACCTCCAACCATATTTCATCGCTTAAAACACATTATTTCTGTTATTGTATAGGGAGAAGACTGAATGACTTGGAATGAAATTATCTTTTTGTGTCAGAAGAGTTTTAAACTTCTAACTCTTTTTCAGGATTGTAACATATTTGTGCAAAAACACAACCCGGCCGCGTACAAGAGAGCCCCAACCACGCTCTCAGGAGTGATGAGCAACCAATCAGCCTCACCTCAAACATATTTCATCGCTTAGAACACATTACTTCTATTATTGTAAAGGGAGAAGACTGAATGACTTGGAATGAAATTATCTTTTTGTGTCAAAAGAGTTTTGTCCTTCTTACTCTTTTTCAGGGTTGTAACAAATTTGTGCAAAAACACAAAACACGGCCGCATACAAGAGAGCCCCAACCACGCTCTCAGGAGTGATGAGCAACCAATTAGCCTCACCTCCAACCATATTTCATCGCTTAAAACACATTATTTCTGTTATTGTATAGGGAGAGGACTGAATGACTTGGAACGAAATTATCTTTTTGTGTCAAAAGGGTTTTATTCTTCTAACTCTTTTTGAGGGTTGTAACAAAATTGTTCAAAACACACAACCCAGCCGCGTACAAGAGAGCCCCAACCACGCTCTCAGGAGTGATGAGCAACCAATCAGCCTCACCTCCAAACATATTTCATCGTTTAGAACACATTATTTCTATTATTGTAAAGGGAGAAGACTGAATGACTCGGAACGAAATTATCTTTTTGTGTCAAAAGAGTTTTGTCCTTCTTACTCTTTTTCAGGGTTGTAACAAATTTGTGCAAAAACACAAAACCCGGCCGCGTACAAGAGAGCCCTAACCACGCTCTCAGGAGTGATGAGCAACCAATTAGCCTCACCTCCAAACATATTTCATCGTTTAAAACACATAATTTCTGTTATTGTATAAGGAGAAGACTAAATGACTTGAATAGAAATTATCTTTTTGTGTCAAAAGGGTTTTATCCTTCTAACACTTTTTCAGAGTTGTAACAAATTTGTGAAAACACACCACCCAGCCGCAAACAAGAGAGCCTCAACCAGGGTCTCAGGAGTGATGAGCAACCAATCTGCCTCACCTCCAAACATATTTCATAATAAAAAAAACATATTTCGGTTTTATTATAGAAAGAGGACTGTATGACGTGGTAAGACATTATCTTTTTGAGTCATAAGAGTTTTGTCCTTCTAACTGTTTCTCAGGGTTGTAACATATTTGTGCAAAAACACACAACCCGGCCGCGTACAAGAGAGCCCCAACCACGCTCTCAGGAGTGATGAGCAACCAATCAGCCTCACCTCCAAACATATTTCATCGTTTAGAACACATTATTTCTATTATTGTATAGGGAGAAGACTGAATGACTTGGAATGAAATTATCTTTTTGTGTCAGAAGAGTTTTAAACTTCTAACTCTTTTTCAGGGTTGTAACATATTTGTGCAAAAACACACAACCCGGCCGCGTACAAGAGAGCCCCAACCACGCTCTCAGGAGTGATGAGCAACCAATCAGCCTCACCTCCAAACATATTTCATCGTTTAGAACACATTATTTCTATTATTGTAAAGGGAGAAGACTGAATGACTCGGAACGAAATTATCTTTTTGTGTCAAAAGGGTTTTATTCTTCTAACTCTTTTTGAGGGTTGTAACAAAATTGTGCAAAACACACAACCCAGCCGCGTACAAGAGAGCCCCAACCACGCTCTCAGGAGTGATGAGCAACCAATCAGTATCACCTCCAAACATATTTCATTGTTTAAAACACATTATCTCTGTTATTGTATAGGGAGAGGACTAAATGACTTGAAAAGAAATTATCTTTTTGTGTCAAAAGGGTTTTATCCTTCTAACTCTTTTTCAGAGTTGTAACAAATTTGTGAAAACACACCACCCAGCTGCAAACAAGAGAGCCCCAACCACGGTCTCAGGAGTGATGAGCAACCAATCAGCCTCACCTACAAACATATTTCATCGTTTAGAACACATTATTTCTATTATTGTATAGGGAGAAGACTGAATGACTTGGAATGAAATTATCTTTTTGTGTCAGAAGAGTTTTAAACTTCTAACTCTTTTTCAGGGTTGTAACATATTTGTGCAAAAACACACAACCCGGCCGCATACAAGAGAGCCCCAACCACGCTCTCAGGAGTGATGAGCAACCAATCAGCCTCACCTCCAAACATATTTCATCGTTTAGAACACATTATTTCTATTATTCTAAAGGGAGAAGACTGAATGACTCGGAACGAAATTATCTTTTTGTGTCAAAAGAGTTTTATCTTTCTTACTCTTTTTCAGGGTTGTAACAAATTTGTGCAAAAACACACAACCCGGCCGCGTACAAGAGAGACCCAACAACGCTCTCAGGATTGATGAGCAACCAATGAGCCTCACCTCCAAACATATTTCATCGTTTAGAACACATTATAATTCTTTTATTGTATAGGGAGAGGACTGAAAGACTTGGAAGGAATTTATCTTTTTGTGTCAAAAGAGTTTTATCCTCCTAACTCTTTTTGAGGGTTGTAACAAATTTGTGCAAAACACACAACCCGGCCGCTTACAAAAGAGCACCAAACACTCTCTCAGGAGTGATGAGCAACCAATCAGCCTCACCTCCAAACATATTTCATCGTTTAGAACACATTATTTCTATTACTGTAAAGGGAGAAGACTGAATGACTTGGAACGAAATTATCTTTTTGTGTCAAAAGAGTTTTAAACTTCTAACTCTTTTTCAGGGTTGTAACATATTTGTGCAAAAACACACAACCCGGCCGCGTACAAGAGAGCCCCAACCACGCTCTCAGGAGTGATGAGCAACCAATCAGCCTCACCTCCAAACATATTTCATCGTTTAGAACACATTATTTCTATTATTGTATAGGGAGAAGACTGAATGACTTGGAATGAAATTATCTTTTTGTGTCAGAAGAGTTTTAAACTTCTAACTCTTTTTCAGGGTTGTAACAAATTTGTGCAAAAACGCACAACCCTGCCGCTTACAAGAGAGCCCCAACCACGCTCTCAGGAGTGATAAGCAACCAATCTGCCACACCTCCAAACATATTTCATCGTTTAGAACACATTTTTTCTATTATTGTATAGGGAGAAGACTGATTGACTTTGAAAGAAATGATCTTTTTGTGTCAAAATAGTTTTTTCCTTCTAACTCATTTTCAGGGTTGTATCAAATTTGTGCAAAAACACACAACCCGGCGCGTACATGAGTGCCCCAACCACGCTCTCAGGAGTGATGAGCAACCAATCAGTCTCACCTCCAAACATATTTCATCGTTTAAAACACATTATTTCTGTTATTGTATAGGGAGAGGACTAAATGACTTGAAAAGAAATTATCTTTTTGTGTCAAAAGGGTTTTATCCTTCTAACTCTTTTTCAGAGTTGTAACAAATTTGTGAAAACACACAACCCAGCCGCGTACAAGAGAGCCCCAACCACGGTCTCAGGAGTGATGAACAACCAATCTGCCTCACCTCCAAACATATTTCATAATAAAAAAAACATATTTCGGTTTTATTACAGAAAGAGGACTGTATGACATGGTAAGACATTATCTTTTTGAGTCATAAGAGTTTTGTCCTTCTAACTGTTTCTCAGGGTTGTAACATATTTGTGCAAAAATACACAACCCGGCCGCGTACAAGAGAGCCCCAACCACGTTTTCAGGAGTGATGAGCAACCAATCAGCCTCACCTACAAAAACATATTTCATCGTTTAGAACACATTATTTCTATTATTGTATAGGGAGAAGACTGAATGACTTGGAATGAAATTATCTTTTTGTGTCAGAAGAGTTTTAAACTTCTAACTCTTTTTCAGGGTTGTAACATATTTGTGCAAAAACACACAACCCGGCCGCGTACAAGAGAGCCCCAACCACGCTCTCAGGAGTGATGAGCAACCAATCAGCCTCACCTCCAAACATATTTCATCGTTTAGAACACATTATTTCTATTATTGTAAAGGGAGAAGACTGAATGACTCGGAACGAAATTATCTTTTTGTGTCAAAAGAGTTTTATCCTTCTTACTCTTTTTCAGGGTTGTAACAAATTTGTGCAAAAACACACAACCCGGCCGCGTACAAGAGAGACCCAACAACGCTCTCAGGAGTGATGAGCAACCAATGAGCCTCACCTCCAAACATATTTCATCGTTTAGAACACATTATAATTCTTTTATTGTATAGGGAGAGGACTGAAAGACTTGGAACGAATTTATCTTTTTGTGTCAAAAGAGTTTTATCCTCCTAACTCTTTTTGAGGGTTGTAACAAATTTGTGCAAAACACACAACCCGGCCGCTTACAAAAGAGCACCAAACACTCTCTCAGGAGTGATAAGCAACCAATCTGCCTCACCTCCAAACATATTTCATCGTTTAGAACACATTTTTTCTATTATTGTATAGGGAGAAGACTGATTGACTTTGAAAGAAATGATCTTTTTGTGTCAAAATAGTTTTTTCCTTCTAACTCATTTTCAGGGTTGTATCAAATTTGTGCAAAAACACACAACCCGGCGCGTACATGAGTGCCCCAACCACGCTCTCAGGAGTGATGAGCAACCAATCAGCCTCTCCTCCAAACATATTTCATCGTTTAAAACACATAATTTCTGTTATTGTATAAGGAGAAGACTAAATGACTTGAAAAGAAATTATCTTTTTGTGTCAAAAGGGTTTTATCCTTCTAACACTTTTTCAGAGTTGTAACAAATTTGTGAAAACACACCACCCAGCCGCAAACAAGAGAGCCTCAACCAGGGTCTCAGGAGTGATGAGCAACCAATCAGCCTCACCTACAAAAACATATTTCATCGTTTAGAACACATTATTTCTATTATTGTATAGGGAGAAGACTGAATGACTTGGAATGAAATTATCTTTTTGTGTCAGAAGAGTTTTAAACTTCTAACTCTTTTTCAGGGTTGTAACATATTTGTGCAAAAACACACAACCCGGCCGCGTACAAGAGAGCCCCAACCACGCTCTCAGGAGTGATGAGCAACCAATCAGCCTCACCTCCAAACATATTTCATCGTTTAGAACACATTATTTCTATTATTGTAAAGGGAGAAGACTGAATGACTCGGAACGAAATTATCTTTTTGTGTCAAAAGAGTTTTATCCTTCTTACTCTTTTTCAGGGTTGTAACAAATTTGTGCAAAAACACACAACCCGGCCGCGTACAAGAGAGACCCAACAACGCTCTCAGGAGTGATGAGCAACCAATTAGCCTCTCCTCCAACCATATTTCATCGCTTAAAACACATTATTTCTGTTATTGTATAGGGAGAGGACTGAATGACTTGGAACGAAATTATCTTTTTGTGTCAAAAGGGTTTTATTCTTCTAACTCTTTTTGAGGGTTGTAACAAAATTGTGCAAAACACACAACCCAGCCGCGTACAAGAGAGCCCCAACCACGCTCTCATTAGTGATGAGCAACCAATCAGTATCACCTCCAAACATATTTCATTGTTTAAAACACATTATCTCTGTTATTGTATAGGGAGAGGACTAAATGACTTGAAAAGAAATTATCTTTTTGTGTCAAAAGGGTTTTATCCTTCTAACTCTTTTTCAGAGTTGTAACAAATTTGTGAAAACACACCACCAAGCCGCAAACAAGAGAGCCCCAACCACGGTCTCAGGAGTGATGAGCAACCAATCTGCCTCACCTCCAAACATATTTCATAATAAAAATAACATATTTCGGTTTTATTACAGAAAGAGGACTGTATGACGTGGTAAGACATTATCTTTTTGAGTCATAAGAGTTTTGTCTTTCTAACTGTTTCTCAGGGTTGTAACATATTTGTGCAAAAACACACAACCCGGCCGCGTACAAGAGAGCTCCAACCACGCTTTCAGGAGTGATGAGCAACCAATCAGCCTCACCTCCAAACATATTTCATCGTTTAGTACATATTATTTCTATTATTGTATAGGGAGAAGACTGAATGACTTGGAATGAAATTATCTTTTTGTGTCAGAAGTGTTTTAAACTTCTAACTCTTTTTCAGGGTTGTAACATATTTGTGCAAAAACACACAACCCGGCCGCGTACAAGAGAGCCCCAACCACGCTCTCAGGAGTGATGAGCAACCAATCAGCCTCACCTCCAAACATATTTCATCGTTTAGAACACATTATTTCTATTATTCTAAAGGGAGAAGACTGAATGACTCGGAACGAAATTATCTTTTTGTGTCAAAAGAGTTTTATCCTTCTTACTCTTTTTCAGGGTTGTAACAAATTTGTGCAAAAACACACAACCCGGCCGCGTACAAGAGAGACCCAACAACGCTCTCAGGAGTGATGAGCAACCAATGAGCCTCACCTCCAAACATATTTCATCGTTTAGAACACATTATAATTCTTTTATTGTATAGGGAGAGGACTGAAAGACTTGGAAGGAATTTATCTTTTTGTGTCAAAAGAGTTTTATCCTCCTAACTCTTTTTGAGGGTTGTAACAAATTTGTGCAAAACACACAACCCGGCCG
The DNA here is from genome assembly GCA_036971475.1 of Prosapia bicincta. Lineage (NCBI taxonomy): Eukaryota > Metazoa > Arthropoda > Insecta > Hemiptera > Cercopidae > Prosapia > Prosapia bicincta. The sequence goes on along the minus strand of JBAIZL010000001.1, from coordinate 13,659,862 downwards.
CTTACAAAAGAGCACCAAACACTCTCTCAGGAGTGATGAGCAACCAATCAGCCTCACCTCCAAACATATTTCATCGTTTAGAACACATTATTTCTATTATTGTAAAGGGAGAAGACTGAATGACTTGGAACGAAATTATCTTTTTGTGTCAAAAGAGTTTTAAACTTCTAACTCTTTTTCAGGGTTGTAACATATTTGTGCAAAAACACACAACCCGGCCGCGTACAAGAGAGCCCCAACCACGCTCTCAGGAGTGATGAGCAACCAATCAGCCTCACCTCCAAACATATTTCATCGTTTAGAACACATTATTTCTATTATTGTATAGGGAGAAGACTGAATGACTTGGAATGAAATTATCTTTTTGTGTCAGAAGAGTTTTAAACTTCTAACTCTTTTTCAGGGTTGTAACAAATTTGTGCAAAAACGCACAACCCTGCCGCTTACAAGAGAGCCCCAACCACGCTCTCAGGCGTGATGAGCAACCAATCAGCCTCACCTCCAAACATATTTCATTGTTTAGAACACATTATTTCTTTTATTGTATAGGGAGAGGACTGGATGACTTGGAACGAAATCATCTTTTTGTGTCAAAAGAGTTTTATCCTCCTAACTCTTTTTGACGGTTGTAACAAATTTGTGAAAACACACCACCCAGCCGCGTACAAGAGAGCCCCAACCACGGTCTCAGGAGTGATAAGCAACCAATCTGCCTCACCTCCAAACATATTTCATCGTTTAGAACACATTTTTTCTATTATTGTATAAGGAGAAGACTGATTGACTTTGAAAGAAATGATCTTTTTGTGTCAAAATCGTTTTTTCCTTCTAACTCTTTTTTAGGGTTGTATCAAATTTGTGCAAAAACACACAACCCGGCGCGTACATGAGTGCCCCAACCACGCTCTCAGGAGTGATGAGCAACCAATCAGTCTCACCTCCAAACATATTTCATCGTTTAAAACACATTATTTCTGTTATTGTATAGGGAGAGGACTAAATGACTTGAAAAGAAATTATCTTTTTGTGTCAAAAGGGTTTTATTCTTCTAACTCTTTTTCAGAGTTGTAACAAATTTGTGAAAACACACAACCCAGCCGCGTACAAGAGAGCCCCAACCACGGTCTCAGGAGTGATGAGCAACCAATCTGCCTCACCTCCAAACATATTTCATAATAAAAAAAACATATTTCGGTTTTATTACAGAAAGAGGACTGTATGACATGGTAAGACATTATCTTTTTGAGTCATAAGAGTTTTGTCCTTTTAACTGTTTCTCAGGGTTGTAACATATTTGTGCAAAAAACACACAACCCGGCCGCGTACAAGAGAGCCCCAACCACGTTTTCAGGAGTGATGAGCAACCAATCAGCCTCACCTCCAAACATATTTCATCGTTTAGAACACATTATTTCTATTATTGTATATTGAGAAGACTGAATGACTTGGAATGAAATTATCTTTTTTTGTCAGAAGAGTTTTAAACTTCTAACTCTTTTTCAGGGTTGTAACATATTTGTGCAAAAACACACAACCCGGCCGCGTACAAGAGAGCCCCAACCACGCTCTCAGGAGTGATGAGCAACCAATCAGAATCACCTCCAAACATATTTCATCGTTTAGAACACATTATTTCTATTATTGTAAAGGGAGAAGACTGAATGACTCGGAACGAAATTATCTTTTTGTGTCAAAAGAGTTTTATCCTTCTTACTCTTTTTCAGGGTTGTAACAAATTTGTGCAAAAACACACAACCCGGCCGCGTACAAGAGAGACCCAACAACGCTCTCAGGAGTGATGAGCAACCAATGAGCCTCACCTCCAAACATATTTCATCGTTTAGAACACATTATAATTCTTTTATTGTATAGGGAGAGGACTGAAAGACTTGGAACGAATTTATCTTTTTGTGTCAAAAGAGTTTTATCCTCCTAACTCTTTTTGAGGGTTGTAACAAATTTGTGCAAAACACACAACCCGGCCGCTTACAAAAGAGCACCAAACACTCTCTCAGGAGTGATGAGCAACCAATCAGCCTCACCTCCAAACATATTTCATCGTTTAGAACACATTATTTCTATTATTGTAAAGGGAGAAGACTGAATGACTTGGAACGAAATTATCTTTTTGTGTCAAAAGAGTTTTTTCCTTCTAACTCTTTTTCAGGGTTGTATCAAATTTGTGCAAAAACACACAACCCGGCCGCGTACAAGAGAGCCCCAACCACGCTCTCAGGAGTGATGAGCAACCAATCAGCCTCACCTCCAAACATATTTCATTGTTTAGAACACATTATTTCTTTTATTGTATAGGGAGAGGACTGAATGACTTGGAACGAAATCATCTTTTTGTGTCAAAAGAGTTTTATCCTCCTAACTCTTTTTGAGGGTTGTAACAAATTTGTGCAAAACACACAACCCGGCCGCTTACAAAAGAGCACCAAACACTCTCTCAGGAGTGATGAGCAACCAATCAGCCTCACCTCCAAACATATTTCATCGTTTAGAACACATTATTTCTATTATTGTAAAGGGAGAAGACTGAATGACTTGGAACGAAATTATCTTTTTGTGTCAAAAGAGTTTTTTCCTTCTAACTCTTTTTCAGGGTTGTATCAAATTTGTGCAAAAACACACCACCCAGCCGCGTACAAGAGAGCCCCAACCACGCTCTCAGGAGTGATGAGCAACCAATCAGCCTCACCTCCAAACATATTTCTTTGTTTAGAACACATTTTTTCTATTATTGTATAGGGAGAAGACTGATTGACTTTGAAAGAAATTATCTTTTTGTGTCAAAAGAGTTTTATCCTTCTAACTCTTTTTCAGAGTTGTAACAAATTTGTGAAAACACACAACCCAGCCGCGTACAAGAGAGCCCCAACCACGGTCTCAGGAGTGATGAACAAGCAATCTGCCACACCTCCAAACATAATTCATAAAAAAAAGAATATTTAGGTTTTATTATAGAGAGAGGATTGTATGATGTGGAAAGACATTATCTTTTTGTGTCATAAGGGTTTTTTTCTATCTAATTCTTTTTCAGGGTTGTAACAATTTGTGCAAAAACAAACAACCCAGCCGCGTACAAGAGAGCCCCAACCATTCTCCCAGGAGTGATGAGCAACCAATCAGCCTCACCTCCAAACATTTCATCGTTAAGAAAAATATATTTTTTCTGTTATTATATAGAGAGAGGACTGAATGACTTCAAAATACTATATCTTGCTGTGCCATAAGAGTTTTAAACTTCTAACTATTTTTCAGGGTTGTAACAAATTTGTGCAAAAACACAAAACCAGACCGCGTAGAAGAGAGCCCCAACGACGCTCTAAGGAGTGATGAGCAACCAATTAGCCTCACCTCCAAACATATTTCTTCGTTTAAAACACATAATTTCTGTTAATGTATAAGGAGAAGACTGAATCACTTGTAAAGAATGTATCTTGCTGTGTCATAGGAGTTTTATCCTCCTAACTCTTTTTGAGGGTTGTAACAAATTTGTGCAAAACACACAATCCAGCCGCGTACAAGAGAGCCCCAACTACGCTCTCAGGAGTGATGAGAAACCAATCAGCCTCACCTCTAAACATATTTCATCGTTTAAAACACGTTATTTTTGTTATTGTATAGGGAGAGGACTAAATGACTTGAAACGAAATTATCTTTTTGTGTCATAAGAGTTTTGTCCTTCTAACTCTTTTTCAGGGTTGTAACAAATTTGTGCAAAAACACACAACCCGGCTGCGTATAAGAGAGCCCCAACCACGCTCTCAGGAGTGATGAGCAACCAATCAGCCTCAACTCCAAACATATTTCATCGTTTAAAACACATTATTTCTGTTATTGTATAGGGAGAGGACTAAATGACTTGAAAAGAAGTTATCTTTTTGTGTCAAAAGGTATTTATCCTTTTAACCCTTTTTCAGAGTTGTAACAAATTTGTGAAAACACACAACCCAGCCGCATACAAGAGAGCCCCAACCACGCTCTCAGGAGTGATTAGCAACCAATCTGCCTCACCTCCAAACATATTTCATAATTAAAAAAAAATTTTTTCGTTTTTATTATAAAAAGAGGATTGTATGACGTGGTAAGACATTATCTTTTTGAGTCATAAGAGTTTTGTCCTTCTTACTCTTTTTCAGGGTTGTAACAAATTTGTGCAAAAACACACAACCCGGCTGTGTACAAGAGAGCCCCAACCACGCTCTCAGGAGTGATGAGCAACCAATCAGCCTCACCTCCAAACATATTTCATAATTAGAAAAAAACATATTTCCGTTTTATTATAGAAAGAGGGCTGTATGACGTGGTAAGACATTATCTTTTTGAGTCATAAGAGTTTTGTCATTCTAACTCTTTTTCAGTGTTGTAACAAATTTGTGCAAAATCACACAACCCGGCCGCGTACAAGAGAGCCCCAACCACGCTCTCAGGAGTGATGAGCAACCAATGAGCCTCACCTCCAAACATATTTCATCGTTTAAAACACATTATTTCTGTTATTGTATAGGGAGAGGACTAAATGACTTGGAACGAAATTATCTTTTTGTGTCAAAAGAGTTTTATCCTCCTAACTCTTTTTGAGGGTTGTAACAAATTTGTGCAAAAACACACAACCCGGCCGTGTACAAGAGAGCCCCAACCACGCTCTCAGGAGTGATGAGCAACCAATGAGCCTCACCTCCAAACATATTTCATCGTTTAGAACACATTATTTCTATTATTGTATAGGGAGAAGACTGAAAGACTTGGAACGAAATTATCTTTTTGTGTCAAAAGAGTTTTATCCTCCTAACTCTTTCTGAGGGTTGTAACAAATTTGTGCAAAACACACAACCCGGCCGCTTATAAGAGAGCACCAAACACTCTCTCAGGAGTGATGAGCAACCAATCAGCCACACCTCCAAACATATTTCATCGTTTAGAACACTTTATTTCTATTATTGTAATGGGAGAAGACTGAATGACTTGGAATGAAATTATCTTTTTGTGTCAGAAGAGTTTTAAACTTCTAACTCTTTTTCAGGGTTGTAACATATTTGTGCAAAAACACACAACCCGGCTGCGTACAAGAGAGCCCCAACCACGCTCTCAGGAGTGATGAGCAACCAATCAGCCTCACCTCCAAACATATTTCATCGTTTAGAACACATTATTTCTATTATTGTAAAGGGAGAAGACTGAATGACTTGGAACGAAATTATCTTTTTGTGTCAAAAGAGTTTTAAACTTCTAACTCTTTTTCAGGGTTGTAACATATTTGTGCAAAAACACACAACCCGGCCGCGTACAAGAGAGCCCCAACCACGCTCTCAGGAGTGATGAGCAACCAATCAGCCTCACCTCCAAACATATTTCATCGTTTAGAACACATTATTTCTATTATTGTAAAGGGAGAAGACTGAATGACTCGGAACGAAATTATCTTTTTGTGTCAAAAGAGTTTTGTCCTTCTTACTCTTTTTCAGGGTTGTAACAAATTTGTGCAAAAACACAAAACCCGGCCGCGTACAAGAGAGCCCCAACCACGCTCTCAGGAGTGATGAGCAACCAATCAGCCTCACCTCCAAACATATTTCATCGTTTAAAACACATTATTTCTGTTATTGTATAGGGAGAGGACTAAATGAGTTGAAAAGAAGTTATCTTTTTGTGTCAAAAGGTATTTATCCTTTTAACCCTTTTTCAGAGTTGTAACAAATTTGTGAAAACACACAACCCAGCCGCATACAAGAGAGCCCCAACCACGCTCTCAGGAGTGATTAGCAACCAATCTGCCTCACCTCCAAACATATTTCATAATTAAAAAAAAAATTTTTCGTTTTTATTATAAAAAGAGGATTGTATGACGTGGTAAGACATTATCTTTTTGAGTCATAAGAGTTTTGTCCTTCTTACTCTTTTTCAGGGTTGTAACAAATTTGTGCAAAAACACACAACCCGGCTGTGTACAAGAGAGCCCCAACCACGCTCTCAGGAGTGATGAGCAACCAATCAGCCTCACCTCCAAACATATTTCATAATTAGAAAAAAACATATTTCCGTTTTATTATAGAAAGAGCGCTGTATGACGTGGTAAGACATTATCTTTTTGAGTCATAAGAGTTTTGTCATTCTAACTCTTTTTCAGTGTTGTAACAAATTTGTGCAAAAACACACAACCCGGCTGTGTACAAGAGAGCCCCAACCACGCTCTCAGGAGTGATGAGCAACCAATCAGCCTCACCTCCAAACATATTTCATAATTAGAAAAAAACATATTTCCGTTTTATTATAGAAAGAGGGCTGTATGACGTGGTAAGACATTATCTTTTTGAGTCATAAGAGTTTTGTCATTCTAACTCTTTTTCAGTGTTGTAACAAATTTGTGCAAAATCACACAACCCGGCCGTGTACAAGAGAGCCCCAACCACGCTCTCAGGAGTGATGAGCAACCAATGAGCCTCACCTCCAAACATATTTCATCGTTTAGAACACATTATTTCTATTATTGTATAGGGAGAAGACTGAAAGACTTGGAACGAAATTATCTTTTTGTGTCAAAAGAGTTTTATCCTCCTAACTCTTTCTGAGGGTTGTAACAAATTTGTGCAAAACACACAACCCGGCCGCTTATAAGAGAGCACCAAACACTCTCTCAGGAGTGATGAGCAACCAATCAGCCACACCTCCAAACATATTTCATCGTTTAGAACACTTTATTTCTATTATTGTAATGGGAGAAGACTGAATGACTTGGAATGAAATTATCTTTTTGTGTCAGAAGAGTTTTAAACTTCTAACTCTTTTTCAGGGTTGTAACATATTTGTGCAAAAACACACAACCCGGCTGCGTACAAGAGAGCCCCAACCACGCTCTCAGGAGTGATGAGCAACCAATCAGCCTCACCTCCAAACATATTTCATCGTTTAGAACACATTATTTCTATTATTGTAAAGGGAGAAGACTGAATGACTTGGAACGAAATTATCTTTTTGTGTCAAAAGAGTTTTAAACTTCTAACTCTTTTTCAGGGTTGTAACATATTTGTGCAAAAACACACAACCCGGCCGCGTACAAGAGAGCCCCAACCACGCTCTCAGGAGTGATGAGCAACCAATCAGCCTCACCTCCAAACATATTTCATCGTTTAGAACACATTATTTCTATTATTGTAAAGGGAGAAGACTGAATGACTCGGAACGAAATTATCTTTTTGTGTCAAAAGAGTTTTGTCCTTCTTACTCTTTTTCAGGGTTGTAACAAATTTGTGCAAAAACACAAAACCCGGCCGCGTACAAGAGAGCCCCAACCACGCTCTCAGGAGTGATGAGCAACCAATCAGCCTCACCTCCAAACATATTTCATCGTTTAAAACACATTATTTCTGTTATTGTATAGGGAGAGGACTAAATGAGTTGAAAAGAAGTTATCTTTTTGTGTCAAAAGGTATTTATCCTTTTAACCCTTTTTCAGAGTTGTAACAAATTTGTGAAAACACACAACCCAGCCGCATACAAGAGAGCCCCAACCACGCTCTCAGGAGTGATTAGCAACCAATCTGCCTCACCTCCAAACATATTTCATAATTAAAAAAAAAATTTTTCGTTTTTATTATAAAAAGAGGATTGTATGACGTGGTAAGACATTATCTTTTTGAGTCATAAGAGTTTTGTCCTTCTTACTCTTTTTCAGGGTTGTAACAAATTTGTGCAAAAACACACAACCCGGCTGTGTACAAGAGAGCCCCAACCACGCTCTCAGGAGTGATGAGCAACCAATCAGCCTTACCTCCAAACATATTTCATAATTAGAAAAAAACATATTTCCGTTTTATTATAGAAAGAGGGCTGTATGACGTGGTAAGACATTATCTTTTTGAGTCATAAGAGTTTTGTCATTCTAACTCTTTTTCAGTGTTGTAACAAATTTGTGCAAAAACACACAACCCGGCTGTGTACAAGAGAGCCCCAACCACGCTCTCAGGAGTGATGAGCAACCAATCAGCCTCACCTCCAAACATATTTCATAATTAGAAAAAAACATATTTCCGTTTTATTATAGAAAGAGGGCTGTATGACGTGGTAAGACATTATCTTTTTGAGTCATAAGAGTTTTGTCATTCTAACTCTTTTTCAGTGTTGTAACAAATTTGTGCAAAATCACACAACCCGGCCGTGTACAAGAGAGCCCCAACCACGCTCTCAGGAGTGATGAGCAACCAATGAGCCTCACCTCCAAACATATTTCATCGTTTAGAACACATTATTTCTATTATTGTATAGGGAGAAGACTGAAAGACTTGGAACGAAATTATCTTTTTGTGTCAAAAGAGTTTTATCCTCCTAACTCTTTCTGAGGGTTGTAACAAATTTGTGCAAAACACACAACCCGGCCGCTTATAAGAGAGCACCAAACACTCTCTCAGGAGTGATGAGCAACCAATCAGCCACACCTCCAAACATATTTCATCGTTTAGAACACTTTATTTCTATTATTGTAATGGGAGAAGACTGAATGACTTGGAATGAAATTATCTTTTTGTGTCAGAAGAGTTTTAAACTTCTAACTCTTTTTCAGGGTTGTAACATATTTGTGCAAAAACACACAACCCGGCTGCGTACAAGAGAGCCCCAACCACGCTCTCAGGAGTGATGAGCAACCAATCAGCCTCACCTCCAAACATATTTCATCGTTTAGAACACATTATTTCTATTATTGTAAAGGGAGAAGACTGAATGACTTGGAACGAAATTATCTTTTTGTGTCAAAAGAGTTTTAAACTTCTAACTCTTTTTCAGGGTTGTAACATATTTGTGCAAAAACACACAACCCGGCCGCGTACAAGAGAGCCCCAACCACGCTCTCAGGAGTGATGAGCAACCAATCAGCCTCACCTCCAAACATATTTCATCGTTTAGAACACATTATTTCTATTATTGTAAAGGGAGAAGACTGAATGACTCGGAACGAAATTATCTTTTTGTGTCAAAAGAGTTTTGTCCTTCTTACTCTTTTTCAGGGTTGTAACAAATTTGTGCAAAAACACAAAACCCGGCCGCGTACAAGAGAGCCCCAACCACGCTCTCAGGAGTGATGAGCAACCAATTAGCCTCACCTCCAACCATATTTCATCGCTTAAAATACATTATTTCTGTTATTGTATAGGGAGAGGACTGAATGACTTGGAACGAAATTATCTTTATGTGTCAAAAGAGTTTTATCCTTCTAACTTTTTTTCAGGGTTGTAACATATTTGTGCAAAAACACACAACCCAGCCGCGTACAAGAGAGCCCCAACCACGGTCTCAGGAGTGATAAGCAACCAATCTGCCTCACCTCCAAACATATTTCATCGTTTAGAACACATTTTTTCTATTATTGTATAGGGAGAAGACTGATTGACTTTGAAAGAAATGATCTTTTTGTGTCAAAAGAGTTTTTTCCTTCTAACTCTTTTTCAGGGTTGTATCAAATTTGTGCAAAAACACACAACCCGGCGCGTACATGAGTGCCCCAACCACGCTCTCAGGAGTGATGAGCAACCAATCAGCCTCTCCTCCAAACATATTTCATCGTTTAAAACACATAATTTCTGTTATTGTATAAGGAGAATACCAAATGACTTGAAAAGAAATTATCTTTTTGTGTCAAAAGGGTTTTATCCTTCTAACACTTTTTCAGAGTTGTAACAAATTTGTGAAAACACACCACCCAGCCGCAAACAAGAGAGCCTCAACCAGGGTCTCAGGAGTGATGAGCAACCAATCTGCCTCACCTCCAAACATATTTCATAATAAAAAAAACATATTTCGGTTTTATTATAGAAAGAGGACTGTATGACGTGGTAAGACATTATCTTTTTGAGTCATAAGAGTTTTGTCCTTCTAACTGTTTCTCAGGGTTGTAACATATTTGTGCAAAAACACACAACCCGGCCGCGTACAAGAGAGCCCCAACCACGTTTTCAGGAGTGATGAGCAACCAATCAGCCTCACCTCCAAACATATTTCATCGTTTAGAACACATTATTTCTATTATTGTATAGGGAGAAGACTGAATGACTTGGAATGAAATTATCTTTTTGTGTCAGAAGAGTTTTAAACTTCTAACAAACACGGCCGCGTACAAGAGAGCCCCAACCACGCTCTCAGGAGTGATGAGCAACCAATCAGCCTCACCTCCAAACATATTTCATCGTTTAGAACACATTATTTCTATTATTGTAAAGGGGAAGACTGAATGACTTGGAACGAAATTATCTTTTTGTGTCAAAAGAGTTTTGTCGTTCTTACTCTTTTTCAGGGTTGTAACAAATTTGTGCAAAAACACAAAACACGGCCGCGTACAAGAGATCCCCAACCACGCTCTCAGGAGTGATGAGCAACCAATTAGCCTCACCTCCAACCATATTTCATCGCTTAAAACACATTATTTCTGTTATTGTATAGGGAGAGGACTGAATGACTTGGAACGAAATTATCTTTTTGTGTCAAAAGGGTTTTATTCTTCTAACTCTTTTTGTGGGTTGTAACAAAATTGTGCAAAACACACAACCCAGCCGCAAACAAGAGAGCCCCAACCACGGTCTCAGGAGTGATGAGCAACCAATCTGCCTCACCTCCAAACATATTTCATAATAAAAAAAACATATTTCGGTTTTATTATAGAAAGAGGACTGTATGACGTGGTAAGACATTGTCTTTTTGAGTCATAAGAGTTTTATCCTTCTAACTGTTTTTCAGGGTTGTAACATATTTGTGCAAAAACACACAACTCGGCCGAGTACAAGAGAGACCCAACAACGCTCTCAGTAGTGATGAGCAACCAATGAGCCTCACCTCCAAACATATTTCATCGTTTAGAACACATTATTTCTTTTATTGTATAGGGAGAGGACTGAAAGACTTGGAACGAAATTATCATTTTGTGTCAAAAGAGTTTTATCCTCCTAACTCTTTTTGAGGGTTGTAACAAATTTGTGCAAAACACACAACCCGGCCGCTTACAAGAGAGCACCAAACACTCTCTCAGGAGTGATGAGCAACCAATCAGCCTCACCTCCAAACATATTTCATCGTTTATAACACATTATTTCTATTATTGTATAGGGAGAAGACTGAATGACTTGGAATGAAATTATCTTTTTGTGTCAGAAGAGTTTTAAACTTCTAACTCTTTTTCAGGGTTGTAACATATTTGTGCAAAAACACACAAGCCGGCCGCGTACAAGAGAGCCCCAACTATGCTCTCAGGAGTGATGAGCAACCAATCAGCCTCACCTCCAAACATATTTCATCGTTTAGAACACATTATTTCTATTATTGTAAAGGGAGAAGATTGAATGACTTGGAACGAAATTATCTTTTTGTGTCAAAAGAGTTTTGTCCTTCTTACACTTTTTCAGGGTTGTAACAAATTTGTGCAAAAACACAAAACACAGCCGCATACAAGAGAGCCCCAACCACGCTCTCAGGAGTGATGAGCAACCAATGAGCCTCACATCCAAACATATTTCATCGTTTAGAACAAATTATTTCTATTATTGTATAGGGAGAGGACTGAAAGACTTGGAAAGAAATTATCATTTTGTGTCAAAAGAGTTTTATCCTCCTAACTCTTTTTGAGGGTTGTAACAAATTTGTGCAAAACACACCACCCAGCCGCAAACAAGAGAGCCCCAACCACGGTCTCAGGAGTGATGAGCAACCAATCTGCCTCACCTCCAAACATATTTCATAATAAAAAAAACATATTTCGGTTTTATTATAGAAAGAGGACTGTATGACGTGGTAAGACATTATCTTTTTGAGTCATAAGAGTTTTGTCCTTCTAACTGTTTCTAGGGTTGTAACATATTTGTGCAAAAACACACAACCCGGCCGCGTACAAGAGAGCCCCAACCACGCTTTCAGGAGTGATGAGCAACCAATCAGCCTCACCTCCAAACATATTTCATCGTTTAGAACACATTATTTCTATTATTGTATAGGGAGAAGACTGAATGACTTGGAATGAAATTATCTTTTTGTGTCAGAAGAGTTTTAAACTTCTAACTCTTTTTCAGGGTTGTAACATATTTGTGCAAAAACACACAACCCGGCCGCGTACAAGAAAGCCCCATCCTCGCTCTCAGGAGTGATGAGCAACCAATCAGCCTCACCTCCAAACATATTTCATCGTTTAGAACACATTATTTCTATTATTGTATAGGGAGAGGACTAAATGTCTTGGAACGAAATTATCTTTTTGTGTCAAAAGAGTTTTATCCTTCTAACTGTTTTTCAGGGTTGTAACATATTTGTGCAAAAACACACAACCCGGCCGCGTACAAGAGAGACCCAACAACGCTCTCAGGAGTGATGAGCAACCAATGAGCCTCACCTCCAAACATATTTCATCGTTTAGAACACATTATTTCTATTATTGTATAGGGAGGGGACTGAAAGACTTGGAACGAAATTATCATTTTGCGTCAAAAGAGTTTTATCCTCCTAACTCTTTTTGAGGGTTGTAACAAATTTGTGCAAAACACACAACCCGGCCGCTTACAAGAGAGCACCAAACACTCTCTCAGGAGTGATGAGCAACCAATCAGCCTCACCTCCAAACATATTTCATCGTTTATAACACATTATTTCTATTATTGTAAAGGGAGAAGACTGAATGACTTGGAACGAAATTATCTTTTTGTGTCAAAAGAGTTTTAAACTTCTAACTCTTTTTCAGGGTTGTAACATATTTGTGGAAAAACACACAACCCGGCCGCGTACAAGAAAGCCCCATCCTCGCTCTCAGGAGTGATGAGCAACCAATCAGCCTCACCTCCAAACATATTTCATCGTTTAGAACACATTATTTCTATTATTGTATAGGGAGAAGACTGAATGACTTGGAATGAAATTATCTTTTTGTGTCAGAAGAGTTTTAAACTTCTAACTCTTTTTCAGGGTTGTAACATATTTGTGCAAAAACACACAACCCGGCCGCGTACAAGAGAGCCCCAACTACGCTCTCAGGAGTGATGAGCAACCAATCAGCCTCACCTCCAAACATATTTCATCGTTTAGAACACATTACTTCTATTATTGTAAAGGGAGAAGACTGAATGATTTGGAACGAAATTATCTTTTTGTGTCAAAAGAGTTTTGTCCTTCTAACTCTTTTTGAGGGTTGTAACAAAATTGTGCAAAACACACAACCCAGCAGCGTACAAGAGAGCCCCAACCACGCTCTCAGGAGTGATGAGCAACCAATCAGTCTCACCTCCAAACATATTTCATCATTTAAAACACATTATTTTTGTTATTGTATAGGGAGAGGACTAAATGACTTGAAAAGAAATTATCTTTTTGTGTCAAAAGGGTTTTATCCTTCTAACTCTTTTTCAGAGTTGTAACAAATTTGTGAAAACACACCACCCAGCCGCAAACAAGAGAGCCCCAACCACGGTCTCAGGAGTGATGAGCAACCAATCAGCCTCACCTCCAAACATATTTCATCGTTTAGAACACATTATTTCTATTATTGTATAGGGAGAAGACTGAATGACTTGGAATGAAATTATCTTTTTGTGTCAGAAGAGTTTTAAACTTCTAACTCTTTTTCAGGGTTGTAACATATTTGTGCAAAAACACACAACCCGGCCGCGTACAAGAGAGCCCCAACCACGCTCTCAGGAGTGATGAGCAACCAATCAGCCTCACCTCCAAACATATTTCATCGTTTAGAACACATTACTTCTATTATTGTAAAGGGAGAAGACTGAATGACTTGGAACGAAATTATCTTTTTGTGTCAAAAGAGTTTTGTCCTTCTTACTCTTTTTCAGGGTTGTAACAAATTTGTGCAAAAACACAAAACACGGCCGCATACAAGAGAGCCCCAACCACGCTCCCAGGAGTGATGAGCAACCAATTATCCTCACCTCCAACCATATTTCATCGCTTAAAACACATTATTTCTGTTAGTGTATAGGGAGAGGACTGAATGACTTGGAACGAAATTATCTTTTTGTGTCAAAAGGGTTTTATCCTTCTAACTCTTTTTCAGAGTTGTAACAAATTTGTGAAAACACACCACCCAGCCGCAAACAAGAGAGCCCCAACCACGGTCTCAGGAGTGATGAGCAACCAATCTGCCGCACCTCCAAACATATTTCATAATAAAAAAAACATATTTCGTTTTTATTATAGAAAGAGGACTGTATGACGTGGTAAGACATTATCTTTTTGAGTCATAAGAGTTTTGTCCTTCTAACTGTTTCTCAGGGTTGTAACATATTTGTGCAAAAACACACAACCCGGCCGCGTGCAAGAAAGCCCCATCCTCGCTCTCAGGAGTGATGAGCAACCAATCAGCCTCACCTCCAAACATATTTCATCGTTTAGAACACATTATTTCTATTATTGTATAGGGAGAAGACTGAATGACTTGGAATGAAATTATCTTTTTGTGTCAGAAGAGTTTTAAACTTCTAACTCTTTTTCAGGGTTGTAACAAATTTGTGCAAAAACACACAACCCGGCGCGTACATGAGTGCCCCAACCACGCTCTCAGGAGTGATGAGCAACCAATCAGTCTCACCTCCAAACTTATTTCATCGTTTAAAACACTTTATTTCTGTTATTGTATGGGGAGAGGACAAAATGACTTGAAAAGAAATTATTTTTTTGTGTCAAAAGGGTTTTGTCCTTCTTACTCTTTTTCAGGGTTGTAACAAATTTGTGCAAAAACACACAACCCGGCCGCATACAAGAGAGCCCCAACCACGCTCTCAGGAGTGATGAGCAACCAATCAGTCTCACCTCCAAACATATTTCATCGTTTAAAACACATTATTTTTGTTATTGTATAGGGAGAGGACTAAATGACTTGAAAAGAATTTATCTTTTTGTGTCAAAAGGGTTTTATCCTTCTAACTCTTTTTGAGGGTTGTAACAAATTTGTGCAAAACACACCACCCAGCCGCAAACAAGAGAGCCCCAACCACGGTCTCAGGAGTGATGAGCAACCAATCTGCCTCACCTCCAAACATATTTCATAATAAAAAAAACATATTTCGGTTTTATTATAGAAAGAGGACTGTATGACGTGGTAAGACATTATCTTTTTGAGTCATAAGAGTTTTGTCCTTCTAACTGTTTCTAGGGTTGTAACATATTTGTGCAAAAACACACAACCCGGCCGCGTACAAGAGAGCCCCAACCACGCTTTCAGGAGTGATGAGCAACCAATCAGCCTCACCTCCAAACATATTTCATCGTTTAGAACACATTATTTCTATTATTGTATAGGGAGAAGACTGAATGACTTGGAATGAAATTATCTTTTTGTGTCAGAAGAGTTTTAAACTTCTAACTCTTTTTCAGGGTTGTAACATATTTGTGCAAAAACACACAACCCGGCCGCGTACAAGAAAGCCCCATCCTCGCTCTCAGGAGTGATGAGCAACCAATCAGCCTCACCTCCAAACATATTTCATCGTTTAGAACACATTATTTCTATTATTGTATAGGGAGAGGACTAAATGTCTTGGAACGAAATTATCTTTTTGTGTCAAAAGAGTTTTATCCTTCTAACTGTTTTTCAGGGTTGTAACATATTTGTGCAAAAACACACAACCCGTCCGCGTACAAGAGAGACCCAACAACGCTCTCAGGAGTGATGAGCAACCAATGAGCCTCACCTCCAAACATATTTCATCGTTTAGAACACATTATTTCTATTGTTGTATAGGGAGAGGACTGAAAGACTTGGAACGAAATTATCATTTTGTGTCAAAAGAGTTTTACCCTCCTAACTCTTTTTGAGGGTTGTAACAAAATTGTGCAAAACACACAACCCGGCCGCTTACAAGAGAGCACCAAACACTCTCTCAGGAGTGATGAGCAACCAATCAGCCTCACCTCCAAACATATTTCATCGTTTATAACACATTATTTCTATTATTGCAAAGGGAGAAGACTGAATGACTTGGAACGAAATTATCTTTTTGTGTCAAAAGAGTTTTAAACTTCTAACTCTTTTTCAGGGTTGTAACATATTTGTGGAAAAACACACAACCCGGCCGTGTACAAGAAAGCCCCATCCTCGCTCTCAGGAGTGATGAGCAACCAATCAGCCTCACCTCCAAACATATTTCATCGTTTAGAACACATTATTTCTATTATTGTATAGGGAGAAGACTGAATGACTTGGAATGAAATTATCTTTTTGTGTCAGAAGAGTTTTAAACTTCTAACTCTTTTTCAGGGTTGTAACATATTTGTGCAAAAACACACAACCCGGCCGCGT
Organism: Prosapia bicincta; assembly: GCA_036971475.1. NCBI lineage: Eukaryota > Metazoa > Arthropoda > Insecta > Hemiptera > Cercopidae > Prosapia > Prosapia bicincta. The sequence goes on along the minus strand of JBAIZL010000001.1, from coordinate 13,643,580 downwards.
ACAAGAGAGCCCCAACCACGCTCTCAGGAGTAATGAGCAACCAATCAGCCTCACCTCCAAACATATTTCATCGTTTAGAACACATTACTTCTATTATTGTAAAGGGAGAAGACTGAATGACTTGGAACGAAATTATCTTTTTGTGTCAAAAGAGTTTTGTCCTTCTAACTCTTTTTGAGGGTTGTAACAAAATTGTGCAAAACACACAACCCAGCCGCGTACAAGAGAGCCCCAACCACGCTCTCAGGAGTGATGAGCAACCAATCAGTCTCACCTCCAAACATATTTCGTCATTTAAAACACATTATTTTTGTTATTGTATAGGGAGAGGACTAAATGACTTGAAAAGAAATTATCTTTTTGTGTCAAAAGGGTTTTATCCTTCTAACTCTTTTTCAGAGTTGTAACAAATTTGTGAAAACACACCACCCAGCCGCAAACAAGAGAGCCCCAACCACGGTCTCAGGAGTGATGAGCAACCAATCTGCCTCACCTCCAAACATATTTCATAATAAAAAAAACCATATTTCGGTTTTGTTATAGAAAGAGGACTGTATGACGTGGTAAGACATTATCTTTTTGAGTCATAAGAGTTTTGTCCTTCTAACTGTTTTTCAGGGTTGTAACATATTTGTGCAAAAACACACAACCCGGCCGCGTACAAGAGAGCCTCAACCACGCTTTCAGGAGTGATGAGCAACCAATCAGCCTCACCTCCAAACATATTTCATCGTTTAGAACACATTATTTCTATTATTGTATAGGGAGAAGACTGAATGACTTGGAATGAAATTATCTTTTTGTGTCAGAAGAGTTTTAAACTTCTAACTCTTTTTCAGGGTTGTAACATATTTGTGCAAAAACACACAACCCGGCCGCGTACAAGAGAGCCCCAACCACGCTCTCAGGAGTGATGAGCAACCAATCAGCCTCACCTCCAAACATATTTCATCGTTTAGAACACATTACTTCTATTATTGTAAAGGGAGAAGACTGAATGACTTGGAACGAAATTATCTTTTTGTGTCAAAAGAGTTTTGTCTTTCTTATTTTTTTTCAGGGTTGTAACAAATTTGTGCAAAGACACATAACACGGCCGCATACAAGAGAGCCCCAACCACGCTCTCAGGAGTGATGAGCAACCAATTAGCCTCACCTCCAACCATATTTCATCGCTTAAAACACATTATTTCTGTTATTGTATAGGGAGAGGACTGAATGACTTGGAACGAAATTATCTTTTTGTGTCAAAAGGGTTTTATTTTTCTAACTCTTTTTGAGGGTTGTAACAAAATTGTGCAAAACACACAACCCAGCCGCGTACAAGAGAGCCCCAACCACGCTCTCAGGAGTGATGAGCAACCAATCAGTCTCACCTCCAAACATATTTCATCGTTTAAAACACATTATTTTTGTTATTGTATAGGGAGAGGACTAAATGACTTGAAAAGAAATTATCTTTTTGTGTCAAAAGGGTTTTATCCTTCTAACTCTTTTTCAGAGTTGTAACAAATTTGTGAAAACACACCACCCAGCCGCAAACAAGAGAGCCCCAACCTCGGTCTCAGGAGTGATGAGCAAACAATCTGCCTCACCTCCAAACATATTTCATAATAAAAAAAACATATTTCGGTTTTATTATAGAAAGAGGACTGTATGACGTGGTAAGACATTATCTTTTTGAGTCATAAGAGTTTTGTCCTTCTAACTGTTTCTCAGGGTTGTAACATATTTGTGCAAAAACACACAACCCGGCCGCGTACAAGAGAGCCCCAACCACGCTTTCAGGAGTGATGAGCAACCAATCAGCCTCACCTCCAAACATATTTCATCGTTTAGAACACATTATTTCTATTATTGTATAGGGAGAAGACTGAATGACTTGGAATGAAATTATCTTTTTGTGTCAGAAGAGTTTTAAACTTCTAACTCTTTTTCAGGGTTGTAACATATTTGTGCAAAAACACACAACCCTCCCGCGTACAAGAGAGCCCCAACCACGCTCTCAGGAGTGATGAGCAACCAATCAGCCTCACCTCCAAACATATTTCATCGTTTAGAACACATTACTTCTATTATTGTAAAGGGAGAAGACTGAATGACTTGGAACGAAATTATCTTTTTGTGTCAAAAGAGTTTTGTCCTTCTTACTCTTTTTCAGGGTTGTAACAAATTTGTGCAAAAACACAAAACACGGCCGCATACAAGAGAGCCCGAACCACGCTCTCAGGAGTGATGAGCAACCAATTAGCCTCACCTCCAACCATATTTCATCGCTTAAAACACATTATTTCTGTTATTGTATAGGGAGAGGACTGAATGACTTGGAACGAAATTATCTTTTTGTGTCAAAAGGGTTTTATTCTTCTAACTCTTTTTGAGGGTTGTAACAAAATTGTGCAAAACACACAACCCAGCCGCAAACAAGAGAGCCCCAACCACGGTCTCAGGAGTGATGAGCAACCAATCTGCCTCACCTCCAAACATATTTCATAATAAAAAAAACATATTTCGGTTTTATTATAGAAAGAGGACTGTATGACGTGGTAAGACATTATCTTTTTGAGTCATAAGAGTTTTGTCCTTCTAACTGTTTCTCAGGGTTGTAACATATTTGTGCAAAAACACACAACCAGGCCGCGTACAAGAGAGCCCCAACCACGCTCTCAGGAGTGATGAGCAACCAATCAGCCTCACCTCCAAACATATTTCATTGTTTAGAACACATTATTTCTTTTATTGTATAGGGAGAGGACTGAATGACTTGGAACGAAATCATCATTTTGTGTCAAAAGAGTTTTATCCTCCTAACTCTTTTTGACGGTTGTAACAAATTTGTGAAAACACATCACCCAGCCGCGTACAAGAGAGCCCCAACCACGGTCTCAGGAGTGATGAGCAACCAATCTGCCTCACCTCCAAACATATTTCATCGTTTAGACCACATTTTTTCTATTATTGAATAGGGAGAAGACTGATTGACTTTGAAAGAAATTATCTTTTTGTGTCAAAAGAGTTTTTTCCTTTTAACTCTTTTTCAGGGTTGTAACAAATTTGTGCAAAAACACACAACCCGGCGCGTACATGAGTGCCCCAACCACGCTCTCAGGAGTGATGAGCAACCAATCAGTCTCACCTCCAAACATATTTCATCGTTTAAAACACATTATTTCTGTTATTGTATGGGGAGAGGACAAAATGACTTGAAAAGAAATTATTTTTTTGTGTCAAAAGGGTTTTGTCCTTCTTACTCTTTTTCAGGGTTGTAACAAATTTGTGCAAAAACGCACAACCCGGCCGCATACAAGAGAGCCCCAACCACGCTTTCAGGAGTGATGAGCAACCAATCAGTCTCACCTCCAAACATATTTCATCGTTTAAAACACATTATTTCTGTTATTGTATAGGGAGAGGACAAAATGACTTGGAACGAAATTATCTTTTTGTGTCAAAAGGGTTTTATTCTTCTAACTCTTTTTGAGGGTTGTAACAAAATTGTGCAAAACACACAACCCAGCCGCAAACAAGAGAGCCCCAACCACGGTCTCAGGAGTGATGAGCAACCAATCTGCCTCACCTCCAAACATAATTCATAAAAAAAAGAATATTTAGGTTTTATTATAGAGAGAGGATTGTATGATGTGGAAAGACATTATCTTTTTGTGTCATAAGGGTTTTTTTCTATCTAATTCTTTTTCAGGGTTGTAACAATTTGTGCAAAAACAAACAACCCAGCCGCGTACAAGAGAGCCCCAACCATTCTCCCAGGAGTGATGAGCAACCAATCAGCCGCACCTCCAAACATTTCATCGTTAAAAAAAATATATTTTTTCTGTTATTATATAGAGAGAGGACTGAATGACTTCAAAAGACTATATCTTGCTGTGCCATAAGAGTTTTAAACTTCTAACTATTTTTCAGGGTTGTAACAAATTTGTGCAAAAACACACAACCCGGCCGTGTACAAGAGAGCCCCAACCACGCTCTCAGGAGTGATGAGCAAACAATCAGCCTCACCTCCAAACATATTTCATCGTTTAAAACACATTATTTCAGTTATTGTATAGGGAGAGGACTAAATGACTTGTAAAGAATGTATCTTGCTGTGTCATAGGAGTTTTATCCTCCTAACTCTTTTTGAGGGTTGTAACAAATTTGTGCAAAAACAAAAAACCAGACCGCGTAGAAGAGAGCCCCAACGACGCTCTAAGGAGTGATGAGCAACCAATTAGCCTCACCTCCAAACATATTTCATCGTTTAAAACACATAATTTCTGTTATTGTATAAGGAGAAGACTGAATCACTTGTAAAGAATGTATCTTGCTGTGTCATAGGAGTTTTATCCTCCTAACTCTTTTTGAGGTTTGTAACAAATTTGTGCAAAACACACAATCCAGCCGCGTACAAGAGAGCCCCAACTACGCTCTCAGGAGTGATGAGCAACCAATCAGCCTCACCTCCAAACATATTTAATCGTTAAAACACATTATTTCTATTATTGTATAGGGAGAAGATTGAATGACTTGGAATGAAATTATCTTTTTGTGTGAGAAGAGTTTTATCCTTCTAACTCTTTTTCAGAGTTGTAACAAATTTGTGAAAACACACCACCCAGCCGCAAACAAGAGAGCCCCAACCACGGTCTCAGGAGTGATGAGCAACCAATCTGCCTCACCTCCAAACATATTTCATAATAAAAAAAACATATTTCGGTTTTATTATAGAAAGAGGACTGTATGACGTGGTAAGACATTATCTTTTTGAGTCATAAGAGTTTTGTCCTTCTAACTGTTTCTCAGGGTTGTAACATATTTGTGCAAAAACACACAACCCGGCCGCGTACAAGAGAGCCCCAACCACGCTCTCAGGAGTGATGAGCAACCAACCAGTCTCACCTCCAAACATATTTCATCGTTTAGAACACATTATTTCTATTATTGTAAAGGGAGAAGACTGAATGACTCGGAACGAAATTATCTTTTTGTGTCAAAAGAGTTTTGTCCTTCTTACTCTTTTTCAGGGTTGTAACAAATTTGTGCAAAAACACACAACCCGGCCGCGTACAAGAGAGACCCAACAACGCTCTCAGGAGTGATGAGCAACCAATGAGCCTCACCTCCAAACATATTTCATCGTTTAGAACACATTATTTCTTTTATTGTATAGGGAGAGGACTGAAAGACTTGGAACGAATTTATCTTTTTGTGTCAAAAGAGTTTTATCCTCCTAACTCTTTTTGAGGGTTGTAACAAATTTGTGCAAAACACACAACCCGGCCGCTTACAAGAGAGCACCAAACACTCTCTCAGGAGTGATGAGCAACCAATCAGCCTCACCTCCAAACATATTTCATCGTTTAGAACACATTATTTCTATTATTGTAAAGGGAGAAGACTGAATGACTTGGAACGAAATTATCTTTTTGTGTCAAAAGAGTTTTAAACTTCTAACTCTTTTTCAGGGTTGTAACATATTTGTGCAAAAACACACAACCTGGCCGCGTACAAGAGAGCCCCAACCACGCTCTCAGGAGTGATGAGCAACCAATCAGCCTCACCTCCAAACATATTTCATCGTTTAGAACACATTATTTCTATTATTGTATAGGGAGAAGACTGAATGACTTGGAACGAAATCATCTTTTTGTGTCAAAAGAGTTTTATCCTCCTAACTCTTTTTGACGGTTGTAACAAATTTGTGAAAACACACCACCCAGCCGCGTACAAGAGAGCCCCAACCACGGTCTCAGGAGTGATGAGCAACCAATCTGCCTCACCTCCAAACATATTTCATCGTTTAGAACACATTTTTTCTATTATTGTATAGGGAGAAAACTGATTGACTTTGAAAGAAATTATCTTTTTGTGTCAAAAGAGTTTTTTCCTTCTAACTCTTTTTCAGGGTTGTAACAAATTTGTGCAAAAACACACAACCCGGCGCGTACATGAGTGCCCCAACCACGCTCTCAGGAGTGATGAGCAACCAATCAGTCTCACCTCCAAACATATTTCATCGTTTAAAACACATTATTTCTGTTATTGTATAGGGAGAGGACAAAATGACTTGAAAAGAAATTATCTTTTTGTGTCAAAAGGGTTTTATCCTTCTAACTCTTTTTCAGAGTTGTAACAAATTTGTGAAAACACACAACCCAGCCGCGTACAAGAGAGCCCCAACCACGGTCTCAGGAGTGATGAACAACCAATCTGCCTCACCTCCAAACATAATTCATAAAAAAAAGAATATTTAGGTTTTATTATAGAGAGAGGATTGTATGATGTGGAAAGACATTATCTTTTTGTGTCATAAGGGTTTTTTTCTATCTAATTCTTTTTCAGGGTTGTAACAATTTGTGCAAAAACAAACAACCCAGCCGCGTACAAGAGAGCCCCAACCATTCTCCCAGGAGTGATGAGCAACCAATCAGCCTCACCTCCAAACATTTCATCGTTAAAAAAAATATATTTTTTCTGTTATTATATAGAGAGAGGACTGAATGACTTCAAAAGACTATATCTTGCTGTGCCATAAGAGTTTTAAACTTCTAACTATTTTTCAGGGTTGTAACAAATTTGTGCAAAAACACAAAACCAGACCGCGTAGAAGAGAGCCCCAACGACGCTCTAAGGAGTGATGAGCAACCAATTAGCCTCACCTCCAAACATATTTCATCGTTTAAAACACATAATTTCTGTTATTGTATAAGGAGAAGACTAAATCACTTGTAAAGAATGTATCTTGCTGTGTCATAGGAGTTTTATCCTCCTAACTCTTTTTGAGGGTTGTAACAAATTTGTGCAAAACACACAATTCAGCCGCGTACAAGAGAGCCCCAACTACGCTCTCAGGAGTGATGAGAAACCAATCAGCCTCACCTCTAAACATATTTCATCGTTTAAAACACGTTATTTTTGTTTTTGTATAGGGAGAGGACTAAATGACTTGAAACGAAATTATCTTTTTGTGTCAAAAGAGTTTTGTCCTTCTAACTCTTTTTCAGGGTTGTAACAAATTTGTGCAAAAACACACAACCCGGCCGCGTACAAGAGAGCCCCAACCACGGTCTCAGGAGTGATTAGCAACCAATCTGCCTCACCTCCAAACATATTTCATAATTTAAAAAAAAAATTTTCGGTTTTATTATAAAAAGAGGATTGTATGACGTGGTAAGACATTATCTTTTTGAGTCATAAGAGTTTTGTCCTTCTTACTCTTTTTCAGGGTTGTAACAAATTTGTGCAAAAACACACAACCCGGCCGCGTACAAGAGAGACCCAACAACGCTCTCAGGAGTGATGAGCAACCAATCAGCCTCACCTCCAAACATATTTCATAAATAGAAAAAAACATATTTCGGTTTTATTATAGAAAGAGGGCTGTATGACGTGGTAAGACATTATCTTTTTGAGTCATAAGAGTTTTGTCATTCTAACTCTTTTTCAGTGTTGTAACAAATTTGTGCAAAACACACAACCCGGCCGCTTACAAGAGAGCACCAAACACTCTCTCAGGAGTGATGAGCAACCAATCTGCCTCACCTCCAAACATATTTCATAATAAAAAAAACATATTTCGGTTTTATTATAGAAAGAGGATTGTATGACGTGGTAAGACATTATCTTTTTGAGTCATAAGAGTTTTGTCCTTCTAACTGTTTCTCAGGGTTGTAACATATTTGTGCAAAAACACACAACCCGGCCGCGTACAAGAGAGCCCCAACCACGGTCTCAGAAGTGATGAGCAACCAATCTGCCTCACCTCCAAACATATTTCATAATAAAAAAAACATATTTCGGTGTTATTATAGAAAGAGGACTGTATGACGTGGTAAGACATTATCTTTTTGAGTCATAAGAGTTTTGTCCTTCTAACTGTTTCTCAGGGTTGTAACATATTTGTGCAAAAACACACAACCCGGCCGCGTACAAGAGAGCCCCAACCACGCTTTCAGGAGTGATGAGCAACCAATCAGCCTCACCTCCAAACATATTTCATCGTTTAGAACACATTATTTCTATTATTGTATAGGGAGAAGACTGAATGACTTGGAATGAAATTATCTTTTTGTGTCAGAAGAGTTTTAAACTTCTAACTCTTTTTCAGGGTTGTAACATATTTGTGCAAAAACACACAACCCGGCCGCGTACAAGAGAGCCCCAACCACGCTCTCAGGAGTGATGAGCAACCAATCAGCCTCACCTCCAAACATATTTCATCGTTTAGAACACATTATTTCTATTATTGTATAGCGAGAAGACTGAATGACTTGGAATGAAATTATCTTTTTGTGTCAGAAGAGTTTTAAACTTCTAACTCTTTTTCAGGGTTGTAACAAATTTGTGCAAAAACACACAACCCGGCGCGTACATGAGTGCCCCAACCACGCTCTCAGGAGTGATGAGCAACCAATCAGTCTCACCTCCAAACATATTTCATCGTTTAAAACACATTATTTCTGTTATTGTATAGGGAGAGGACAAAATGACTTGAAAAGAAATTATCTTTTTGTGTCAAAAGGGTTTTATCCTTCTAACTCTTTTTCAGAGTTGTAACAAATTTGTGAAAACACACAACCCAGCCGCGTACAAGAGAGCCCCAACCACGGTCTCAGGAGTGATGAACAACCAATCTGCCTCACCTCCAAATATAATTCATAAAAAAAAGAATATTTAGGTTTTATTATAGAGAGAGGATTGTATGATGTGGAAAGACATTATCTTTTTGTGTCATAAGGGTTTTTTTCTATCTAATTCTTTTTCAGGGTTGTAACAATTTGTGCAAAAACAAACAACCCAGCCGCGTACAAGAGAGCCCCAACCATTCTCCCAGGAGTGATGAGCAACCAATCAGCCTCACCTCCAAACATTTCATCGTTAAAAAAAATATATTTTTTCTGTTATTATATAGAGAGAGGACTGAATGACTTCAAAAGACTATATCTTGCTGTGCCATAAGAGTTTTAAACTTCTAACTATTTTTCAGGGTTGTAACAAATTTGTGCAAAAACACAAAACCAGACCGCGTAGAAGAGAGCCCCAACGACGCTCTAAGGAGTGATGAGCAACCAATTAGCCTCACCTCCAAACATATTTCATCGTTTAAAACACATAATTTCTGTTATTGTATAAGGAGAAGACTGAATCACTTGTAAAGAGTGTATCTTGCTGTGTCATAGGAGTTTTATCCTCCTAACTCTTTTTGAGGGTTGTAACAAATTTGGCAAAACACACAATCCAGCCGCGTACAAGAGAGCCCCAACTACGCTCTCAGGAGTGATGAGAAACCAATCAGCCTCACCTCTAAACATATTTCATCGTTTAAAACACGTTATTTTTGTTATTGTATAGGGAGAGGACTAAATGACTTGAAACGAAATTATCTTTTTGTGTCATAAGAGTTTTGTCCTTCTAACTCTTTTTCAGGGTTGTAACAAATTTGTGCAAAAACACACAACCCGGCCGCGTACAAGAGAGCCCCAACCACGCTCTCAGGAGTGATGAGCAACCAATCAGCCTCACCTCCAAACATATTTCATCGTTTAAAACACATTATTTCTGTTATTGTATAGGGAGAGGACTAAATGACTTGAAAAGAAGTTATCTTTTTGTGTCAAAAGGTATTTATCCTTTTAACCCTTTTTCAGAGTTGTAACAAATTTGTGAAAACACACAACCCAGCCGCATACAAGAGAGCCCCAACCACGGTCTCAGGAGTGATTAGCAACCAATCTGCCTCACCTCCAAACATATTTCATAATTTAAAAAAACATTTTTCGGTTTTATTATAAAAAGAGGATTGTATGACGTGGTAAGACATTATCTTTTTGAGTCATAAGAGTTTTGTCCTTCTTACTCTTTTTCAGGGTTGTAACAAATTTGTGCAAAAACACACAACCCGGCTGTGTACAAGAGAGCCCCAACCACGCTCTCAGGAGTGATGAGCAACCAATCAGCCTCACCTCCAAACATATTTCATAATTAGAAAAAAACATATTTCGGTTTTATTATAGAAAGAGGGCTGTATGACGTGGTAAGACATTATCTTTTTGAGTCATAAGAGTTTTGTCATTCTAACTCTTTTTCAGTGTTGTAACAAATTTGTGCAAAACACACAACCCGGCCGCTTACAAGAGAGCACCAAACACTCTCTCAGGAGTGATGAGCAACCAATCTGCCTCACCTCCAAACATATTTCATAATAAAAAAAACATATTTCGGTTTTATTATAGAAAGAGGACTGTATGACGTGGTAAGACATTATCTTTTTGAGTCATAAGAGTTTTGTCCTTCTAACTGTTTTTCAGGGTTGTAACATATTTGTGCAAAAACACACAACCCGGCCGCGTACAAGAGAGCCCCAACCACGCTCTCAGGAGTGATGAGCAACCAATCAGCCTCACCTCCAAACATATTTCATCGTTTAGAACACATTATTTCTATTATTGTATAGGGAGAAGACTGAATGACTTGGAATGAAATTATCTTTTTGTGTCAGAAGAGTTTTAAACTACTAACTCTTTTTCAGGGTTGTAACATATTTGTGCAAAAACACACAACCCGGCCGCGTACAAGAGAGCCCCAACCACGCTCTCAGGAGTGATGAGCATCCAATCAGCCTCACCTCCAAACATATTTCATCGTTTAGAACACATTATTTCTATTATTGTAAAGGGAGAAGACTGAATGACTCGGAACGAAATTATCTTTTTGTGTCAAAAGAGTTTTGTCCTTCTTACTCTTTTTCAGGGTTGTAACAAATTTGTGCAAAAACACAAAACCCGGCCGCGTACAAGAGAGCCCCAACCACGCTCTCAGGAGTGATGAGCAACCAATTAGCCTCACCTCCAACCATATTTCATCGCTTAAAATACATTATTTCTGTTATTGTATAGGGAGAGGACTGAATGACTTGGAACGAAATTATCTTTTTGTGTCAAAAGAGTTTTATCCTTCTAACTGTTTTTCAGGGTTGTAACATATTTGTGCAAAAACACACAACCCGGCCGCGTACAAGAGAGACCCAACAACGCTCTCAGGAGTGATGAGCAACCATTGAGCCTCACCTCCAAACATATTTCATCGTTTATAACACATTATTTCTTTTATTGTATAGGGAGAGGACTGAAAGACTTGGAACGAATTTATCTTTTTGTGTCAAAAGAGTTTTATCCTCCTAACTCTTTTTCAGGGTTGTAACATATTTGTGCAAAAACACACAACCCGGCCGCGTACAAGAGAGCCCCAACCACGCTCTCAGGAGTGATGAGCAACCAATCAGCCTCACCTCCAAACATATTTCATCGTTTAGAACACATTATTTCTATTATTGTATAGGGAGAAGACTGAATGACTTGGAATGAAATTATCTTTTTGTGTCAGAAGAGTTTTAAACTTCTAACTCTTTTTCAGGGTTGTAACATATTTGTGCAAAAACACACAACCCGGCCGCGTACAAGAGAGCCCCAACCACGCTCTCAGGAGTGATGAGCAACCAATCAGCCTCACCTCCAAACATTTCATCGTTTAGAACACATTATTTCTATTATTGTAAAGGGAGAAGACTGAATGACTTGGAACGAAATTATCTTTTTGTGTCAAAAGAGTTTTGTCCTTCTTCCTCTTTTTCAGGGTTGTAACAAATTTGTGCAAAAACACACAACCCGGCCGCGTACAAGAGAGCCCCAACGACGCTCTCAGGAGTGATGAGCAACCAATCAGCCTCAGCTCCAAACATATGTCATCGTTTAGAACACATTATTTCTATTATTGTAAAGGGAGAAGACTGAATGACTCGGAACGAAATTATCTTTTTGTGTCAAAAGAGTTTTGTCCTTCTTACTCTTTTTCAAGGTTGTAACAAATTTGTGCAAAAACACAAAACCCGGCCGCGTACAAGAGAGCCCCAACCACGCTCTCAGGAGCGATGAGAAACCAATCAGTCTCACCTCCAAACATATTTCATCGTTTAAAACACATTATTTCTGTTAATGTATAGGGAGAGGACTAAATGACTTGAAAAGAAATTATCTTTTTGTGTCAAAAGGGTTTTATCCTTCTAACTCTTATTCATAGTTGTAACAAATTTGTGAAAACACACCACCCAGCCGCAAACAAGAGAGCCCCAACCACGGTCTCAGGAGTGATGAGCAACCAAACTGCCTCACCTCCAAACTTATTTCATAATAAAAAAAACATTTTTCGGTTTTATTATAGAAAGAGGACTGTATGACGTGGCAAGACATTATCTTTTTGAGTCATAAGAGTTTTGTCCTTCTAACTGTTTTTCAGGGTTGTAACATATTTGTGCAAAAACACACAACCCGGCCGCGTACAAGAGAGCCCCAACCACGCTCTCAGGAGTGATGAGCAACCAATCAGCCTCACCTCCAAACATATTTCATCGTTTAGAACACATTATTTCTATTATTGTAAAGGGGGAAGACTGAATGACTTGGAACGAAATTATCTTTTTGTGTACTAAAAGAGTTTTAAACTTCTAACTCTTTTTCAGGGTTGTAACATATTTGTGCAAAAACACAACCCGGCCGCGTACAAGAGAGCCCCAACCACGCTCTCAGGAGTGATGAGCAACCAATCAGCCTCACCTCCAAACATATTTCATCGTTTAGAACACATTATTTCTATTATTGTATAGGGAGAAGACTGAATGACTTGGAATGAAATTATCTTTTTGTGTCAGAAGAGTTTTAAACTACTAACTCTTTTTCATGGTTGTGACATATTTGTGCAAAAACACACAACCCGGCCGCGTACAAGAGAGCCCCAACCACGCTCTCAGGAGAGATGAGCAACCAATCAGCCTCACCTCCAAACATATTTCATCGTTTAGAACACATTATATCTATTATTGTAAAGGGAGAAGACAGAATGACTCGGAACGAAATTATCTTTTTGTGTCAAAAGAGTTTTGTCCTTCTTACTCTTTTTCAGGGTTGTAACAAATTTGTGCAAAAACACAAAACCCGGCCGCGTACAAGAGAACCGCAACCACGCTCTCAGGAGTGATGAGCAACCAATCAGCCTCCCCTCCAAACATATTTCATCGTTTAGAACACATTATTTCTATTATTGTATAGGGAGAAGACTGAATGACTTGGAATGAAATTATCTTTTTGTGTCAGAAGAGTTTTAAACTTCTAACTCTTTTTCAGGGTTGTAACATATTTGTGCAAAAACACACAACCCGGCCGCGTACAAGAGAGCCCCAACCACGCTCTCAGGAGTGATGAGCAACCAATCAGCCTCACCTCCAAACATATTTCATCGTTTAGAACACATTATTTCTATTATTGTAAAGGGAGAAGACTGAATGACTTGGAACGAATTTATCTTTTTGTGTCATAAGAGTTTTGTCCTTCTAACTCTTTTTCAGGGTTGTAACAAATTTGTGCAAAAACACACAACCCGGCCGCGTACAAGAGAGCCCCAACCACGCTCTCAGGAGTGATGAGCAACCAATCAGCCTCACCTCCAAACATATTTCATCGTTTAAAACACATTATTTCTGTTATTGTATAAGGAGAAGACTGAATCACTTGTAAAGAATGTATCTTGCTGTGTCACAGGAGTTTTATCATCCTAACTCTTTTTGAGGGTTGTAACAAATTTGTGCAAAACACACAATCCAGCCGTGTACAAGAGAGCCCCAACTACGATCTCAGGAGTGATGAGAAACCAATCAGCCTCACCTCTAAACATATTTCATCGTTTAAAACACGTTATTTTTGTTATTGTATAGGGAGAGGACTAAATGACTTGAAACGAAATTATCTTTTTGTGTCATAAGAGTTTTGTCCTTCTAACTCTTTTTCAGGGTTGTAACAAATTTGTGCAAAAACACACAACCCGGCCGCGTACAAGAGAGCCCCAACCACGCTCTCAGGAGTGATGAGCAACCAATCAGCCTCACCTCCAAACATATTTCATCGTTTAAAACACATTATTTCTGTTATTGTATAGGGAGAGGACTAAATGACTTGAAAAGAAGTTATCTTTTTGTGTCAAAAGGTATTTATCCTTTTAACCCTTTTTCAGAGTTGTAACAAATTTGTGAAAACACACAACCCAGCCGCATACAAGAGAGCCCCAACCACGGTCTCAGGAGTGATTAGCAACCAATCTGCCTCACCTCCAAACATATTTCATAATTTAAAAAAACATTTTTCGGTTTTATTATAAAAAGAGGATTGTATGACGTGGTAAGACATTATCTTTTTGAGTCATAAGAGTTTTGTCCATCTTACTCTTTTTCAGGGTTGTAACAAATTTGTGCAAAAACACACAACCCGGCTGTGTACAAGAGAGCCCCAACCACGCTCTCAGGAGTGATGAGCAACCAATCAGCCTCACCTCCAAACATATTTCATAATTAGAATAAAACATGTTTCGGTTTTATTATAGAAAGAGGGCTGTATGACGTGGTAAGACATTATCTTTTTGAGTCATAAGAGTTTTGTCATTCTAACTCTTTTTCAGTGTTGTAACAAATTTGTGCAAAACACACATTCCGGCCGCTTACAAGAGAGCACCAAACACTCTCTCAGGAGTGATGAGCAACCAATCTGCCTCACCTCCAAACATATTTCATAATAAAAAAAACATATTTCGGTTTTATTATAGAAAGAGGACTGTTTGACGTGGTAAGACATTATCTTTTTGAGTCATAAGAGTTTTGTCCTTCTAACTGTTTTTCAGGGTTGTAACACATTTGTGCAAAAACACACAACCCGGCCTCGTACAAGAGAGCCCCAACCACGCTCTCAGGAGTGATGAGCAACCAATCAGCCTCACCTCCAAACATATTTCATCGTTTAGAACACATTATTTCTATTATTGTATAGGGAGAAGACTGAATGACTTGGAATGAAATTATCTTTTTGTGTCAGAAGAGTTTTAAACTACTAACTCTTTTTCAGGGTTGTAACATATTTGTGCAAAAACACACAACCCGGCCGCGTACAAGAGAGCCCCAACCACGCTCTCAGGAGTGATGAGCATCCAATCAGCCTCACCTCCAAACATATTTCATCGTTTAAAACACATTATTTCTGTTATTGTATAGGGAGAGGACTAAATGACTTGAAAAGAATTTATCTTTTTGTGTCAAAAGGGTTTTATCCTTCTAACTCTTATTCATAGTTGTAACAAATTTGTGAAAACACACCACCCAGCCGCAAACAAGAGAGCCCCAACCACGGTCTCAGGAGTGATGAGCAACCAAACTGCCTCACCTCCAAACTTATTTCATAATAAAAAAAACATTTTTCGGTTTTATTATAGAAAGAGGACTGTATGACGTGGCAAGACATTATCTTTTTGAGTCATAAGAGTTTTGTCCTTCTAACTGTTTTTCATTGTTGTAACATATTTGTGCAAAAACACACAACCCGGCCGCGTACAAGAGAGCCCCAACCACGCTCTCAGGAGTGATGAGCAACCAATCAGCCTCACCTCCAAACATATTTCATCGTTTAGAACACATTATTTCTATTATTGTAAAGGGGGAAGACTGAATGACTTGGAATGAAATTATCTTTTTGTGTCAAAAGAGTTTTAAACTTCTAACTCTTTTTCAGGGTTGTAACATATTTGTGCAAAAACACAACCCGGCCGCGTACAAGAGAGCCCCAACCACGCTCTCAGGAGTGATGAGCAACCAATCAGCCTCACCTCCAAACATATTTCATCGTTTAGAACACATTATTTCTATTATTGTATAGGGAGAAGACTGAATGACTTGGAATGAAATTATCTTTTTGTGTCAGAAGAGTTTTAAACTACTAACTCTTTTTCATGGTTGTAACATATTTGTGCAAAAACACACAACCCGGCCGCGTACAAGAGAGCCCCAACCACGCTCTCAGGAGAGATGAGCAACCAATCAGCCTCACCTCCAAACATATTTCATCGTTTAGAACACATTATATCTATTATTGTAAAGGGAGAAGACAGAATGACTCGGAACGAAATTATCTTTTTGTGTCAAAAGAGTTTTGTCCTTCTTACTCTTTTTCAGGGTTGTAACAAATTTGTGCAAAAACACAAAACCCGGCCGCGTACAAGAGAGCCGCAACCACGCTCTCAGGAGTGATGAGCAACCAATCAGCCTCCCCTCCAAACATATTTCATCGTTTAGAACACATTATTTCTATTATTGTATAGGGAGAAGACTGAATGACTTGGAATGAAATTATCTTTTTGTGTCAGAAGAGTTTTAAACTTCTAACTCTTTTTCAGGGTTGTAACATATTTGTGCAAAAACACACAACCCGGCCGCGTAAAAGAGAGCCCCAACCACGCTCTCAGGAGTGATGGGCAACCAATCAGCCTCACCTCCAAACATATTTCATCGTTTAGAACACATTATTTCTATTATTGTAAAGGGAGAAGACTGAATGACTTGGAACGAAATTATCTTTTTGTGTCATAAGAGTTTTGTCCTTCTTCCTCTTTTTCAGGGTTGTAACAAATTTGTGCAAAAACACATAACCCGGCCGCGTACAAGAGAGCCCCAACCACGCTCTCATAAGTGATGAGCAACCAATCAGCCTCACCTCCAAACATATTTCATCGTTTAGAACACATTATTTCTGTTATTGTTAAGGGAGAAGACTGAATGACTCGGAACGAAATTATCTTTTTGTGTCAAAAGAGTTTTGTCCTTCTTACTCTTTTCCAGGGTTGTAACAAATTTGTGCAAAAACACGAAACCCGGCCGCGTACAAGAGAGCCCCAACCACGCTCTCAGGAGTGATGAGCAACCAATCAGTCTCACCTCCAAACATATTTCATCGTTTAAAACACATTATTTCTGTTATTGTATAGGGAGAGGATTAAATGACTTGAAAAGAAATTATCTTTTTGTGTCAAAAGGGTTTTATCCTTCTAACTCTTATTCAGAGTTGTAAGAAATTTGTGATAACACACCACCCAGCCGCAAACAAGAGAGCCCCAACCACGGTCTCAGGAGTGATGAGCAACCAATCTGCCTCACCTCCAAACATATTTCATAATAAAAAAAACATATTTCGGTTTTATTATAGAAAGAGGACTGTATGACGTGGTAAGACATTATCTTTTTGTGTCAAAAGAGTTTTAAACTTCTAACTCTTTTTCAGGGTTGTAACATATTTGTGCAAAAACACACAACCCGGCCGCGTACAAGAGAGCCCCAACCACGCTCTCAGGAGTGATGAGCAACCAATCAGCCTCACCTCCAAACATATTTCATCGTTTAGAACACATTATTTCTATTATTGTATAGGGAGAAGACTGAATGACTTGGAATGAAATTATCTTTTTGTGTCATAAGAGTTTTGTCCTTCTAACTCTTTTTCAGGGTTGTAACAAATTTGTGCAAAAACACACAACCCGGCCGCGTACAAGAGAGCCCCAACCACGCTCTCAGGAGTGATGAGCAACCAATCAGCCTCACCTCCAAACATATTTCATCGTTTAAAACACATTATTTCTGTTATTGTATAGGGAGAAGACTGAATCACTTGTAAAGAATGTATCTTGCTGTGTCACAGGAGTTTTATCATCCTAACTCTTTTTGAGGGTTGTAACAAATTTGTGCAAAACACACAATCCAGCCGCGTACAAGAGAGCACCAAACACTCTCTCAGGAGTGATGAGCAACCAATCTGCCTCACCTCCAAACATATTTCATAATAAAAAAAACATATTTCGGTTTTATTATAGGAAGAGGACTGTATGACGTGGTAAGACATTATCTTTTTGAGTCATAAGAGTTTTGTCCTTCTAACTGTTTTTCAGGGTTGTAACACATTTGTGCAAAAACACACAACCCGGCCTCGTACAAGAGAGCCCCAACCACGCTCTCAGGAGTGATGAGCAACCAATCAGCCTCACCTCCAAACATATTTCATCGTTTAGAACACATTATTTCTATTATTGTATAGGGAGAAGACTGAATGACTTGGAATGAAATTATCTTTTTGTGTCAGAAGAGTTTTAAACTACTAACTCTTTTTCAGGGTTGTAACATATTTGTGCAAAAACACACAACCCGGCCGCGTACAAGAGAGCCCCAACCACGCTCTCAGGAGTGATGAGCATCCAATCAGCCTCACCTCCAAACATATTTCATCGTTTAGAACACATTATTTCTATTATTGTAAAGGGAGAAGACTGAATGACTCGGAACGAAATTATCTTTTTGTGTCAAAAGAGTTTTGTCCTTCTTACTCTTTTTCAGGGTTGTAACAAATTTGTGCAAAAACACAAAACCCGGCCGCGTACAAGAGAGCCCCAACCACGCTCTCAGGAGTGATGAGCAACCAATTAGCCTCACCTCCAACCATATTTCATCGTTTATAACACATTATTTCTTTTATTGTATAGGGAGAGGACTGAAAGACTTGGAACGAATTTATCTTTTTGTGTCAAAAGAGTTTTATCCTCCTAACTCTTTTTCAGGGTTGTAACATATTTGTGCAAAAACACACAACCCGGCCGCGTACAAGAGAGCCCCAACCACGCTCTCAGGAGTGATGAGCAACCAATCAGCCTCACCTCCAAACATATTTCATCGTTTAGAACACATTATTTCTATTATTGTATAGGGAGAAGACTGAATGACTTGGAATGAAATTATCTTTTTGTGTCAGAAGAGTTTTAAACTTCTAACTCTTTTTCAGGGTTGTAACATATTTGTGCAAAAACACACTTCCCGGCCGCGTACAAGAGAGCCCCAACCACGCTCTCAGGAGTGATGAGCATCCAATCAGCCTCACCTCCAAACATATTTCATCGTTTAAAACACATTATTTCTGTTATTGTATAGGGAGAGGACTAAATGACTTGAAACGAAATTATCTTTTTGTGTCATAAGAGTTTTGTCCTTCTAACTCTTTTTCAGGGTTGTAACAAATTTGTGCAAAAACACACAACCCGGCCGCGTACAAGAGAGCCCCAACCACGCTCTCAGGAGTGATGAGCAACCAATCAGCCTCACCTCCAAACATATTTCATCGTTTAAAACACATTATTTCTGTTATTGTATAGGGAGAGGACTAAATGACTTGAAAAGAAGTTATCTTTTTGTGTCAAAAGGTATTTATCCTTTTAACCCTTTTTCAGAGTTGTAACAAATTTGTGAAAACACACAACCCAGCCGCATACAAGAGAGCCCCAACCACGGTCTCAGGAGTGATTAGCAACCAATCTGCCTCACCTCCAAACATATTTCATAATTTAAAAAAACATTTTTCGGTTTTATTATAAAAAGAGGATTGTATGACGTGGTAAGACATTATCTTTTTGAGTCATAAGAGTTTTGTCCATCTTACTCTTTTTCAGGGTTGTAACAAATTTGTGCAAAAACACACAACCCGGCTGTGTACAAGAGAGCCCCAACCACGCTCTCAGGAGTGATGAGCAACCAATCAGCCTCACCTCCAAACATATTTCATAATTAGAATAAAACATGTTTCGGTTTTATTATAGAAAGAGGGCTGTATGACGTGGTAAGACATTATCTTTTTGAGTCATAAGAGTTTTGTCATTCTAACTCTTTTTCAGTGTTGTAACAAATTTGTGCAAAACACACATTCCGGCCGCTTACAAGAGAGCACCAAACACTCTCTCAGGAGTGATGAGCAACCAATCTGCCTCACCTCCAAACATATTTCATAATAAAAAAAACATATTTCGGTTTTATTATAGAAAGAGGACTGTTTGACGTGGTAAGACATTATCTTTTTGAGTCATAAGAGTTTTGTCCTTCTAACTGTTTTTCAGGGTTGTAACACATTTGTGCAAAAACACACAACCCGGCCTCGTACAAGAGAGCCCCAACCACGCTCTCAGGAGTGATGAGCAACCAATCAGCCTCACCTCCAAACATATTTCATCGTTTAGAACACATTATTTCTATTATTGTATAGGGAGAAGACTGAATGACTTGGAATGAAATTATCTTTTTGTGTCAGAAGAGTTTTAAACTACTAACTCTTTTTCAGGGTTGTAACATATTTGTGCAAAAACACACAACCCGGCCGCGTACAAGAGAGCCCCAACCACGCTCTCAGGAGTGATGAGCATCCAATCAGCCTCACCTCCAAACATATTTCATCGTTTAAAACACATTATTTCTGTTATTGTATAGGGAGAGGACTAAATGACTTGAAAAGAAATTATCTTTTTGTGTCAAAAGGGTTTTATCCTTCTAACTCTTATTCATAGTTGTAACAAATTTGTGAAAACACACCACCCAGCCGCAAACAAGAGAGCCCCAACCACGGTCTCAGGAGTGATGAGCAACCAAACTGCCTCACCTCCAAACTTATTTCATAATAAAAAAAACATTTTTCGGTTTTATTATAGAAAGAGGACTGTATGACGTGGCAAGACATTATCTTTTTGAGTCATAAGAGTTTTGTCCTTCTAACTGTTTTTCATTGTTGTAACATATTTGTGCAAAAACACACAACCCGGCCGCGTACAAGAGAGCCCCAACCACGCTCTCAGGAGTGATGAGCAACCAATCAGCCTCACCTCCAAACATATTTCATCGTTTAGAACACATTATTTCTATTATTGTAAAGGGGGAAGACTGAATGACTTGGAATGAAATTATCTTTTTGTGTCAAAAGAGTTTTAAACTTCTAACTCTTTTTCAGGGTTGTAACATATTTGTGCAAAAACACAACCCGGCCGCGTACAAGAGAGCCCCAACCACGCTCTCAGGAGTGATGAGCAACCAATCAGCCTCACCTCCAAACATATTTCATCGTTTAGAACACATTATTTCTATTATTGTATAGGGAGAAGACTGAATGACTTGGAATGAAATTATCTTTTTGTGTCAGAAGAGTTTTAAACTACTAACTCTTTTTCATGGTTGTAACATATTTGTGCAAAAACACACAACCCGGCCGCGTACAAGAGAGCCCCAACCACGCTCTCAGGAGAGATGAGCAACCAATCAGCCTCACCTCCAAACATATTTCATCGTTTAGAACACATTATATCTATTATTGTAAAGGGAGAAGACAGAATGACTCGGAACGAAATTATCTTTTTGTGTCAAAAGAGTTTTGTCCTTCTTACTCTTTTTCAGGGTTGTAACAAATTTGTGCAAAAACACAAAACCCGGCCGCGTACAAGAGAGCCGCAACCACGCTCTCAGGAGTGATGAGCAACCAATCAGCCTCCCCTCCAAACATATTTCATCGTTTAGAACACATTATTTCTATTATTGTATAGGGAGAAGACTGAATGACTTGGAATGAAATTATCTTTTTGTGTCAGAAGAGTTTTAAACTTCTAACTCTTTTTCAGGGTTGTAACATATTTGTGCAAAAACACACAACCCGGCCGCGTAAAAGAGAGCCCCAACCACGCTCTCAGGAGTGATGGGCAACCAATCAGCCTCACCTCCAAACATATTTCATCGTTTAGAACACATTATTTCTATTATTGTAAAGGGAGAAGACTGAATGACTTGGAACGAAATTATCTTTTTGTGTCATAAGAGTTTTGTCCTTCTTCCTCTTTTTCAGGGTTGTAACAAATTTGTGCAAAAACACATAACCCGGCCGCGTACAAGAGAGCCCCAACCACGCTCTCATAAGTGATGAGCAACCAATCAGCCTCACCTCCAAACATATTTCATCGTTTAGAACACATTATTTCTGTTATTGTTAAGGGAGAAGACTGAATGACTCGGAACGAAATTATCTTTTTGTGTCAAAAGAGTTTTGTCCTTCTTACTCTTTTCCAGGGTTGTAACAAATTTGTGCAAAAACACGAAACCCGGCCGCGTACAAGAGAGCCCCAACCACGCTCTCAGGAGTGATGAGCAACCAATCAGTCTCACCTCCAAACATATTTCATCGTTTAAAACACATTATTTCTGTTATTGTATAGGGAGAGGATTAAATGACTTGAAAAGAAATTATCTTTTTGTGTCAAAAGGGTTTTATCCTTCTAACTCTTATTCAGAGTTGTAAGAAATTTGTGATAACACACCACCCAGCCGCAAACAAGAGAGCCCCAACCACGGTCTCAGGAGTGATGAGCAACCAATCTGCCTCACCTCCAAACATATTTCATAATAAAAAAAACATATTTCGGTTTTATTATAGAAAGAGGACTGTATGACGTGGTAAGACATTATCTTTTTGTGTCAAAAGAGTTTTAAACTTCTAACTCTTTTTCAGGGTTGTAACATATTTGTGCAAAAACACACAACCCGGCCGCGTACAAGAGAGCCCCAACCACGCTCTCAGGAGTGATGAGCAACCAATCAGCCTCACCTCCAAACATATTTCATCGTTTAGAACACATTATTTCTATTATTGTATAGGGAGAAGACTGAATGACTTGGAATGAAATTATCTTTTTGTGTCATAAGAGTTTTGTCCTTCTAACTCTTTTTCAGGGTTGTAACAAATTTGTGCAAAAACACACAACCCGGCCGCGTACAAGAGAGCCCCAACCACGCTCTCAGGAGTGATGAGCAACCAATCAGCCTCACCTCCAAACATATTTCATCGTTTAAAACACATTATTTCTGTTATTGTATAGGGAGAAGACTGAATCACTTGTAAAGAATGTATCTTGCTGTGTCACAGGAGTTTTATCATCCTAACTCTTTTTGAGGGTTGTAACAAATTTGTGCAAAACACACAATCCAGCCGCGTACAAGAGAGCACCAAACACTCTCTCAGGAGTGATGAGCAACCAATCTGCCTCACCTCCAAACATATTTCATAATAAAAAAAACATATTTCGGTTTTATTATAGGAAGAGGACTGTATGACGTGGTAAGACATTATCTTTTTGAGTCATAAGAGTTTTGTCCTTCTAACTGTTTTTCAGGGTTGTAACACATTTGTGCAAAAACACACAACCCGGCCTCGTACAAGAGAGCCCCAACCACGCTCTCAGGAGTGATGAGCAACCAATCAGCCTCACCTCCAAACATATTTCATCGTTTAGAACACATTATTTCTATTATTGTATAGGGAGAAGACTGAATGACTTGGAATGAAATTATCTTTTTGTGTCAGAAGAGTTTTAAACTACTAACTCTTTTTCAGGGTTGTAACATATTTGTGCAAAAACACACAACCCGGCCGCGTACAAGAGAGCCCCAACCACGCTCTCAGGAGTGATGAGCATCCAATCAGCCTCACCTCCAAACATATTTCATCGTTTAGAACACATTATTTCTATTATTGTAAAGGGAGAAGACTGAATGACTCGGAACGAAATTATCTTTTTGTGTCAAAAGAGTTTTGTCCTTCTTACTCTTTTTCAGGGTTGTAACAAATTTGTGCAAAAACACAAAACCCGGCCGCGTACAAGAGAGCCCCAACCACGCTCTCAGGAGTGATGAGCAACCAATTAGCCTCACCTCCAACCATATTTCATCGTTTATAACACATTATTTCTTTTATTGTATAGGGAGAGGACTGAAAGACTTGGAACGAATTTATCTTTTTGTGTCAAAAGAGTTTTATCCTCCTAACTCTTTTTCAGGGTTGTAACATATTTGTGCAAAAACACACAACCCGGCCGCGTACAAGAGAGCCCCAACCACGCTCTCAGGAGTGATGAGCAACCAATCAGCCTCACCTCCAAACATATTTCATCGTTTAGAACACATTATTTCTATTATTGTATAGGGAGAAGACTGAATGACTTGGAATGAAATTATCTTTTTGTGTCAGAAGAGTTTTAAACTTCTAACTCTTTTTCAGGGTTGTAACATATTTGTGCAAAAACACACTTCCCGGCCGCGTACAAGAGAGCCCCAACCACGCTCTCAGGAGTGATGAGCAACCAATCAGCCTCACCTCCAAACATATTTCATCGTTTAGAACACATTATTTCTATTATTGTAAAGGGAGAAGACTGAATGACTCGGAACGAAATTATCTTTTTGTGTCAAAAGAGTTTTGTCCTTCTTACTCTTTTTCAAGGTTGTAACAAATTTGTGCAAAAACACAAAACCCGGCCGCGTACAAGAGAGCCCCAACCACGCTCTCAGGAGCGATGAGCAACCAAACTGCCTCACCTCCAAACATATTTCATCGTTTAAAACACATTATTTCTTTTATTGTATAGGGAGAGGACTAAATGACTTGAAAAGAAATTATCTTTTTGTGTCAAAAGGGTTTTATCCTTCTAACTCTTATTCATAGTTGTAACAAATTTGTGAAAACACACCACCCAGCCGCAAAAAAGAGAGCCCCAACCACGGTCTCAGGAGTGATGAGCAACCAAACTGCCTCACCTCCAAACATATTTCATAATAAAAAAAACATTTTTCGGTTTTATTATAGAAAGAGGACTGTATGACGTGGCAAGACATTATCTTTTTGAGTCATAAGAGTTTTGTCCTTCTAACTGTTTTTCAGGGTTGTAACATATTTGTGCAAAAACACACAATCCGGCCGCGTACAAGAGAGCCCCAACCACGCTCTCAGGAGTGATGAGCAACCAATCAGCTTCACCTCCAAACATATTTCATCGTTTAGAACACATTATTTCTATTATTGTAAAGGGGGAAGACTGAATGACTTGGAACGAAATTATCTTTTTGTGTCAAAAGAGTTTTAAACTTCTAACTCTTTTTCAGGGTTGTAACATATTTGTGCAAAAACACAACCCGGCCGCGTACAAGAGAGCCCCAACCACGCTCTCAGGAGTGATGAGCAACCAATCAGCCTCACCTCCAAACATATTTCATCGTTTAGAACACATTATATCTATTATTGTAAAGGGAGAAGACAGAATGACTCTGAACGAAATTATCTATTTGTGTCAAAAGAGTTTTGTCCTTCTTACTCTTTTTCAGGGTTGTAACAAATTTGTGCAAAAACACACAACCCGGCCGCGTACAAGAGAGCCCCAACCACGCTCTCAGGAGTGATGAGCAACCAATCAGCCTCCCCTCCAAACATATTTCATCGTTTAGAACACATTATTTCTATTATTGTATAGGGAGAAGACTGAATGACTTGGAATGAAATTATCTTTTTGTGTCAGAAGAGTTTTAAACTTCTAACTCTTTTTCAGGGTTGTAACATATTTGTGCAAAAACACACAACCCGGCCGCGTACAAGAGAGCCCCAACCACGCTCTCAGGAGTGATGAGCAACCAATCAGCCTCACCTCCAAACATATTTCATCGTTTAGAACACATTATTTCTATTATTGTAAAGGGAGAAGACTGAATGACTTGGAACGAAATTATCTTTTTGTGTCATAAGAGTTTTGTCCTTCTTCCTCTTTTTCAGGGTTGTAACAAATTTGTGCAAAAACACATAACCCGGCCGCGTACAAGAGAGCCCCAACCACGCTCTCATAAGTGATGAGCAACCAATCGGCCTCACCTCCAAACATATTTCATCGTTTAGAACACATTATTTCTATTATTGTAAAGGGAGAAGACTGAATGACTCGGAACGAAATTATCTTTTTGTGTCAAAAGAGTTTTGTCCTTCTTACTCTTTTCCAGGGTTGTAACAAATTTGTGCAAAAACACAAAACCCGGCCGCGTACAAGAGAGCCCCAACCACGCTCTCAGGAGTGATGAGCAACCAATCAGTTTCACCTCCAAACATATTTCATCGTTTAAAACACATTATTTCTGTTATTGTATAGGGAGAGGATTAAATGACTTGAAAAGAAATTATCTTTTTGTGTCAAAAGGGTTTTATCCTTCTAACTCTTATTCAGAGTTGTAACAAATTTGTGAAAACACACCACCCAGCCGCAAACAAGAGAGCCCCAACCACGGTTTCAGGAGTGATGAGCAACCAATCTGCCTCACCTCCAAACATATTTCATAATAAAAAAAACATATTTCGGTTTTATTATAGAAAGAGGACTGTATGACGTGGTAAGACATTATCTTTTTGAGTCATAATAGTTTTGTCCTTCTAACTGTTTTTCAGGGTTGTAACATATTTGTGCAAAAACACACAACCCGGCTGCGTACAAGAGAGCCCCAACCACGCTCTCAGGAGTGATGAGCTACCAATCAGCCTCACCTCCAAACATATTTCATCGTTTAGAACACATTATTTCTATTATTGTAAAGGGGGAAGACTGAATAACTTGGAATGAAATTATCTTTTTGTGTCAGAAGAGTTTTAAACTTCTAACTCTTTTTCAGGGTTGTAACATATTTGTGCAAAAACACACAACCCGGCCGCGTACAAGAGAGCCCCAACCACGCTCTCAGGAGTGATGAGCAACCAATCAGCCTCACCTCCAAACATATTTCATCGTTTAAAACACATTATTTCTGTTATTGTATAGGGAGAGGACTAAATGACTTGAAAAGAAGTTATCTTTTTGTGTCAAAAGGTATTTATCCTTTTAACCCTTTTTCAGAGTTGTAACAAATTTGTGAAAACACACAACCCAGCCGCATACAAGAGAGCCCCAACCACGGTCTCAGGAGTGATTAGCAACCAATCTGCCTCACCTCCAAACATATTTCATAATTTAAAAAAACATTTTTCGGTTTTATTATAAAAAGAGGATTGTATGACGTGGTAAGACATTATCTTTTTGAGTCATAAGAGTTTTGTCCTTCTTACTCTTTTTCAGGGTTGTAACAAATTTGTGCAAAAACACACAACCCGGCTGTGTACAAGAGAGCCCCAACCACGCTCTCAGGAGTGATGAGCAACCAATCAGCCTCACCTCCAAACATATTTCATAATTAGAAAAAAACATGTTTCGGTTTTATTATAGAAAGAGGGCTGTATGACGTGGTAAGACATTATCTTTTTGAGTCATAAGAGTTTTGTCCTTCTAACTGTTTTTCAGGGTTGTAACATATTTGTGCAAAAACACACAACCCGGCCGCGTACAAGAGAGCCCCAACCACGCTCTCAGGAGTGATGAGCAACCAATCAGCCTCACCTCCAAACATATATCATCGTTTAGAACACATTATTTCCATTATTGTATAGGGAGAAGACTGAATGACTTGGAATGAAATTATCTTTTTGTGTCAGAAGAGTTTTAAACTACTAACTCTTTTTCAGGGTTGTAACATATTTGTGCAAAAACACACAACCCGGCCGCGTACAAGAGAGCCCCAACCACGCTCTCAGGAGTGATGAGCATCCAATCAGCCTCACCTCCAAACATATTTCATCGTTTAGAACACATTATTTCTATTATTGTAAAGGGAGAAGACTGAATGACTCGGAACGAAATTATCTTTTTGTGTCAAAAGAGTTTTGTCCTTCTTACTCTTTTTCAGGGTTGTAACAAATTTGTGCAAAAACACAAAACCCGGCCTCGTACAAGAGAGCCCCAACCACGGTTTCAGGAGTGATGAGCAACCAATCTGCCTCACCTCCAAACATATTTCATAATAAAAAAAACATATTTCGGTTTTATTATAGAAAGAGGACTGTATGACGTGGTAAGACATTATCTTTTTGAGTCATAATAGTTTTGTCCTTCTAACGGTTTTTCAGGGTTGTAACATATTTGTGCAAAAACACACAACCCGGCTGCGTACAAGAGAGCCCCAACCACGCTCTCAGGAGTGATGAGCAGCCAATCAGCCTCACCTCCAAACATATTTCATCGCTTAGAACACATTATTTCTATTATTGTAAAGGGGGAAGACTGAATGACTTGGAATGAAATTATCTTTTTGTGTCAGAAGAGTTTTAAACTTCTAACTCTTTTTCAGGGTTGTAACATATTTGTGCAAAAACACACAACCCGGCCGCGTACAAGAGAGCCCCAACCACGCTCTCAGGAGTGATGAGCAACCAATCAGCCTCACCTCCAAACATATTTCATCGTTTAGAACACATTATTTCTATTATTGTAAAGGGAGAAGACTGAATGACTTGGAACGAAATTATCTTTTTGTGTCATAAGAGTTTTGTCCTTCTAACTCTTTTTCAGGGTTGTAACAAATTTGTGCAAAAACACACAACCCGGCCGCGTACAAGAGAGCCCCAACCACGCTCTCAGGAGTGATGAGCAACCAATCAGCCTCACCTCCAAACATATTTCATCGTTTAAAACACATTATTTCTGTTATTGTATAGGGAGAGGACTAAATGACTTGAAAAGAAGTTATCTTTTTGTGTCAAAGGTATTTATCCTTTTAACCCTTTTTCAGAGTTGTAACAAATTTGGGAAAACACACAACCCAGCCGCATACAAGAGAGCCCCAACCACGGTCTCAGGAGTGATTAGCAACCAATCTCCAAACATATTTCATAATTTAAAAAAACATTTTTCGGTTTTATTATAAAAAGAGGATTGTATGACGTGGTAAGACATTATCTTTTTGAGTCATAAGAGTTTTGTCCTTCTTACTCTTTTTCAGGGTTGTAACAAATTTGTGCAAAAACACACAACCCGGCTGTGTACAAGAGAGCCCCAACCACGCTCTCAGGAGTGATGAGCAACCAATCAGCCTCACCTCCAAACATATTTCATAATTAGAAAAAAACAAGTTTCGGTTTTATTATAGAAAGAGGGCTGTATGACGTGGTAAGACATTATCTTTTTGAGTCATAAGAGTTTTGTCCTTCTAACTGTTTTTCAGGGTTGTAACATATTTGTGCAAAAACACACAACCCGGCCGCGTACAAGAGAGCCCCAACCACGCTCTCAGGAGTGATGAGCAACCAATCAGCCTCACCTCCAAACATATATCATCGTTTAGAACACATTATTTCCATTATTGTATAGGGAGAAGACTGAATGACTTGGAATGAAATTATCTTTTTGTGTCAGAAGAGTTTTAAACTACTAACTCTTTTTCAGGGTTGTAACATATTTGTGCAAAAACACACAACCCGGCCGCGTACAAGAGAGCCCCAACCACGCTCTCAGGAGTGATGAGCATCCAATCAGCCTCACCTCCAAACATATTTCATCGTTTAGAACACATTATTTCTATTATTGTAAAGGGAGAAGACTGAATGACTCGGAACGAAATTATCTTTTTGTGTCAAAAGAGTTTTGTCCTTCTTACTCTTTTTCAGGGTTGTAACAAATTTGTGCAAAAACACAAAACCCGGCCTTGTACAAGAGAGCCCCAACCACGCTCTCAGGAGTGATGAGCAACCAATTAGCCTCACCTCCAACCATATTTCATCGTTTATAACACATTATTTCTTTTATTGTATAGGGAGAGGACTGAAAGACTTGGAACGAATTTATCTTTTTGTGTCAAAAGAGTTTTATCCTCCTAACTCTTTTTCAGGGTTGTAACATATTTGTGCAAAAACACACAACCCGGCCGCGTACAAGAGAGCCCCAACCACGCTCTCAGGAGTGATGAGCAACCAATCAGCCTCACCTCCAAACATATTTCATCGTTTAGAACACATTATTTCTATTATTGTATAGGGAGAAGACTGAATGACTTGGAATGAAATTATCTTTTTGTGTCAGAAGAGTTTTGTCCTTCTTCCTCTTTTTCAGGGTTGTAACAAATTTGTGCAAAAACACACAACCAGGCCGCGTACAAGAGAGCCCCAACCACGCTCTCAGGAGTGATGAGCAACCAATCAGCTTCAGCTCCAAACATATGTCATCGTTTAGAACACATTATTTCTATTATTGTAAAGGGAGAAGACAGAATGCCTCGGAACGAAATTATCTTTTTGTGTCAAAAGAGTTTTGTCCTTCTTACTCTTTTTCAAGGTTGTAACAAATTTGTGCAAAAACACAAACCCCGGCCGCGTACAAGAGAGCCCCAACCACGCTCTCAGGAGCGATGAGCAACCAATCAGTCTCACCTCCAAACATATTTCATCGTTTAAAACACATTATTTCTGTTATTGTATAGGGAGAGGACTAAATGACTTGAAAAGAAATTATCTTTTTGTGTCAAAAGGGTTTTATCCTTCTAACTCTTATTCATAGTTGTAACAAATTTGTGAAAACACACCACCCAGCCGCAAACAAGAGAGCCCCAACCACGGTCTCAGGAGTGATGAGCAACCAAACTGCCTCACCTCCAAACATATTTCATAATAAAAAAAACATTTTTCGGTTTTATTATAGAAAGAGGACTGTATGACGTGGTAAGACATTATCTTTTTGAGTCATAAGAGTTTTGTCCTTCTAACTGTTTTTCAGGGTTGTAACATATTTGTGCAAAAACACACAACCCGGCCGCGTACAAGAGAGCCCCAACCACGCTCTCAGGAGTGATGAGCAACCAATCAGCCTCACCTCCAAACATATTTCATCGTTTAGAACACATTATTTCTATTATTGTAAAGGGGGAAGACTGAATGACTTGGAACGAAATTATCTTTTTGTGTCAAAAGAGTTTTAAACTTCTAACTCTTTTTCAGGGTTGTAACATATTTGTGCAAAAACACAACCCGGCCGCGTACAAGAGAGCCCCAACCACGCTCTCAGGAGTGATGAGCAACCAATCAGCCTCACCTCCAAACATATTTCATCGTTTAGAACACATTATTTCTATTATTGTATAGGGAGAAGACTGAATGACTTGGATTGAAATTATCTTTTTGTGTCAGAAGAGTTTTAAACTACTAACTCTTTTTCAGGGTTGTAACATATTTGTGCAAAAACACACAACCCGGCCGCGTACAAGAGAGCCCCAACCACGCTCTCAGGAGTGATGAGCAACCAATCAGCCTCACCTCCAAACATATTTCATCGTTTAGAACACATTATATCTATTATTGTAAAGGGAGAAGAAAGAATGACTCGGAACGAAATTATCTTTTTGTGTCAAAAGAGTTTTGTCCTTCTTACTCTTTTTCAGGGTTGTAACAAATTTGTGCAAAAACACAAAACCCGGCCGCGTACAAGAGAGCCCCAACCACGCTCTCAGGAGTGATGAGCAACCAATCAGCCTCACCTCCAAACATATTTCATCGTTTAGAACACATTATTTCTATTATTGTATAGGGAGAAGACTGAATGACTTGGAATGAAATTATCTTTTTGTGTCAGAAGAGTTTTGTCCTTCTAACTCTTTTTCAGGGTTGTAACATATTTGTGCAAAAACACACAACCCGGCCGCGTACAAGAGAGCCCCAACCACGCTCTCAGGAGTGATGAGCAACCAATCAGCCTCACCTCCAAACATATTTCATCGTTTAGAACACATTATTTCTATTATTGTAAAGGGAGAAGACTGAATGACTTGGAACGAAATTATCTTTTTGTGTCATAAGAGTTTTGTCCTTCTTCCTCTTTTTCAGGGTTGTAACAAATTTGTGCAAAAACACATAACCCGGCCGCGTACAAGAGAGCCCCAACCACGCTCTCATAAGTGATGAGCAACCAATCAGCCTCACCTCCAAACATATTT
Source organism: Prosapia bicincta (assembly GCA_036971475.1). Lineage (NCBI taxonomy): Eukaryota > Metazoa > Arthropoda > Insecta > Hemiptera > Cercopidae > Prosapia > Prosapia bicincta. The sequence goes on along the minus strand of JBAIZL010000001.1, from coordinate 13,612,229 downwards.
CATCGTTTAGAACACATTATTTCTATTATTGTAAAGGGAGAAGACTGAATGACTCGGAACGAAATTATCTTTTTGTGTCAAAAGAGTTTTGTCCTTACTCTTTTTCAGGGTTGTAACAAATTTGTAAAAAAACACAAAACCCGGCCGCGTACAAGAGAGCCCCAACCACGCTCTCAGGAGTGATGAGCAACCAATCAGCCTCACCTCCAAACATATTTCATCGTTTAGAACACATTATTTCTATTATTGTAAAGGGAGAAGACTGAATGACTTGGAACGAAATTATCTTTTTGTGTCATAAGAGTTTTGTCCATCTTCCTCTTTTTCAGGGTTGTAACAAATTTGTGCAAAAACACATAACCCGGCCGCGTACAAGAGAGCCCCAACCACGCTCTCATAAGTGATGAGCAACCAATCAGCCTCACCTCCAAACATAATTCATCGTTTAGAACACATTATTTCTATTATTGTAAAGGGAGAAGACTGAATGAGTCGGAACGAAATTATCTTTTTGTGTCAAAAGAGTTTTGTCCTTCTTACTCTTTTCCAGGGTTGTAACAAATTTGTGCAAAAACACAAAACCCGGCCGCGTACAAGAGAGCCCCAACCACGCTCTCAGGAGTGATGAGCAACCAATCAGTCTCACCTCCAAATATATTTCATCGTTTAAAACACATTATTTCTGTTATTGTATAGGGAGAGGATTAAATGACTTGAAAAGAAATTATCTTTTTGTGTCAAAAGGGTTTTATCCTTCTAACTCTAATTCAGAGTTGTAACAAATTTGTGAAAACACACCACCCAGCCGCAAACAAGAGAGCCCCAACCACGGTCTCAGGAGTGATGAGCAACCAATCTGCCTCACCTCCAAACATATTTCATAATAAAAAAAACATATTTCGGTTTTATTATAGAAAGAGGACTGTATGACGTGGTAAGACATTATCTTTTTGAGTCATAATAGTTTTGTCCTTCTAACTGTTTTTCAGGGTTGTAACATATTTGTGCAAAAACACACAACCCGGCCGCGTACAAGAGAGCCCCAACCACGCTCTCAGGAGTGATGAGCAACCAATCAGCCTCACCTCCAAACATATTTCATCGTTTAGAACACATTATTTCTATTATTGTAAATGGGGAAGACTGAATGACTTGGAACGAAATTATCTTTTTGTGTCAAAAGAGTTTTAAACTTCTAACTCTTTTTCAGGGTTGTAACATATTTGTGCAAAAACACACAACCCGGCCGCGTACAAGAGAGCCCCAACCACGCTATCAGGAGTGATGAGCAACCAATCAGCCTCACCTCCAAACATATTTCATCGTTTAGAACACATTATTTCTATTATTGTATAGGGAGAAGACTGAATGACTTGGAATGAAATTATCTTTTTGTGTCAGAAGAGTTTTAAACTACAAACTCTTTTTCAGGGTTGTAACATATTTGTGCAAAAACACACAACCCGGCCGCGTACAAGAGAGCCCCAACCACGCTCTCAGGAGTGATGAGCAACCAATCAGCCTCACCTCCAAACATATTTCATCGTTTAGAACACATTATATCTATTATTGTAAAGGGAGAAGACAGAATGACTCGGAACGACATTATCTTTTTGTGTCAAAAGAGTTTTGTCCTTCTTACTCTTTTTCAGGGTTGTAACAAATTTGTGCAAAAACACCAAACCCGGCCGCGTACAAGAGAGCCCCAACCACGCTCTCAGGAGTGATGAGCAACCAATCAGTCTCACCTCCAAACATATTTCATCGTTTAAAACACATTATTTCTGTTATTGTATAGGGAGAGGATTAAATGACTTGAAAAGAAATTATCTTTTTGTGTCAAAAGGGTTTTATCCTTCTAACTCTTATTCAGAGTTGTAACAAATTTGTGAAAACACACCACCCAGCCGCAAACAAGAGAGCCCCAACCACGGTCTCAGGAGTGATGAGCAACCAATCTGCCTCACCTCCAAACATATTTCATAATAAAAAAAACATATTTCGGTTTTATTATAGAAAGAGGCCTGTATGACGTGGTAAGACATTATCTTTTTGAGTCATAAGAGTTTTGTCCTTCTGTTTTTCAGGATTGTAACATATTTGTGCAAAAACACACAACCCGGCCGCGTACAAGAGAGCCCCAACCACGCTCTCAGGAGTGATGAGCAACCAATCAGCCTCACCTCCAAACATATTTCATCGTTTAGAACACATTATTTCTATTATTGTATAGGGAGAAGACTGAATGACTTGGAATGAAATTATCTTTTTGTGTCATAAGAGTTTTAAACTTCTAACTCTTTTTCAGGGTTGTAACATATTTGTGCAAAAACACACAACCCGGCCGCGTACAAGAGAGCCCCAACCACGCTCTCAGGAGTGATGAGCAACCAATCAGCCTCACCTCCAAACATATTTCATCGTTTAGAACACATTATATCTATTATTGTAAAGGGAGAAGACAGAATGACTCGGAACGAAATTATCTTTTTGTGTCAAAAGAGTTTTGTCCTTCTTACTCTTTTTCAGGGTTGTAACAAATTTGTGCAAAAACACAAAACCCGGCCGCGTACAAGAGAGCCCCAACCACGCTCTCAGGAGTGATGAGCAACCAATCAGCCTCACCTCCAAACATATTTCATCGTTTAGAACACATTATTTCTATTATTGTATAGGGAGAAGACTGAATGACTTGGAATGAAATTATCTTTTTGTGTCAGAAGAGTTTTAAACTTCTAACTCTTTTTCAGGGTTGTAACATATTTGTGCAAAAACACACAACCCGGCCGCGTACAAGAGAGCCCCAACCACGCTCTCAGGAGTGATGAGCAACCAATCAGCCTCACCTCCAAACATATTTCATCGTTTAGAACACATTATTTCTATTATTGTAAAGGGAGAAGACTGAATGACTTGGAACGAAATTATCTTTTTGTGTCATAAGAGTTTTGTCCTTCTTCCTCTTTTTCAGGGTTGTAACAAATTTGTGCAAAAACACACAACCCGGCCGCGTACAAGAGAGCCCCAACCACGCTCTCAGGAGTGATGAGCAAACAATCAGCCTCACCTCCAAACATATTATATCGTTTAGAACACATTATTTCTATTATTGTAAAGGGAGAAGACTGAATGACTCGGAACGAAATTATCTTTTTGTGTCAAAAGAGTTTTATCCTTCTAACTCTTATTCAGAGTTGTAACAAATTTGTGAAAACACACCTCCCAGCCGCAAACAAGAGAGCCCCAACCACGGTCTCAGGAGTGATGAGCAACCAATCTGCCTCACCTCCAAACATATTTCATAATAAAAAAAACATATTTCGGTTTTATTATAGAAAGAGGACTGTATGACGTGGTAAGACATTATCTTTTTGAGTCATAAGAGTTTTGTCCTTCTAACTGTTTTTCATGGTTGTAACATATTTGTGCAAAAACACACAACCCGGCCGCGTACAAGAGAGCCCCAACTACGCTCTCAGGAGTGATGAGCAACCAATCAGCCTCACCTCCAAACATATTTCATCGTTTAGAACACATTATTTCTATTATTGTAAAGGGAGAAGACTGAATGACTTGAAACGAAATTATCTTTTTGTGTCAAAAGAGTTTTAAACTTCTAACTGTTTTTCATGGTTGTAACATATTTTTGCAAAAACACACAACCCGGCCGCGTACAAGAGAGCCCCAACCACGCTCTCAGGAGTGATGAGCAACCAATCAGCCTCACCTCCAAACATATTTCATCGTTTAGAACACATTATATCTTTTATTGTAAAGGGAGAAGACTGAATGACTTGGAATGAAATTATCTTTTTGTGTCAGAAGAGTTTTAAACTACTAACTCTTTTTCAGGGTTGTAACATATTTGTGCAAAAACACACAACCCGGCCGCGTACAAGAGAGCCCCAACCACGCTCTCAGGAGTGATGAGCAACCAATCAGCCTCACCTCCAAACATATTTCTTCGTTTAGAACACATTATATCTATTATTGTAAAGGGAGAAGACAGAATGACTCGGAACGAAATTATCTTTTTGTGTCAAAAGAGTTTTGTCCTTCTTACTCTTTTTCAGGGTTGTAACAAATTTGTGCAAAAACACAAAACCCGGCCGCGTACAAGAGAGCCCCAACCACGCTCTCAGGAGTGATGAGCAACCAATCAGCCTCACCTCCAAACATATTTCATCGTTTAGAACACATTATATCTATTATTGTAAAGGGAGAAGACAGAATGACTCGGAACGAAATTATCTTTTTGTGTCAAAAGAGTTTTGTCCTTCTTACTCTTTTTCAGGGTTGTAACAAATTTGTGCAAAAACACAAAACCCGGCCGCGTACAAGAGAGCCCCAACCACGCTCTCAGGAGTGATGAGCAACCAATCAGCCTCACCTCCAAACATATTTCATCGTTTAGAACACATTATTTTTATTATTGTAAAGGGAGAAGACTGAATGACTTGGAACGAAATTATCTTTTTGTGTCATAAGAGTTTTGTCCTTCTTCCTCTTTTTCAGGGTTGTAACAAATTTGTGCAAAAACACACAACCCGGCCGCGTACAAGAGAGCCCCAACCACGCTCTCAGGAGTGATGAGCAACCAATCAGGCTCACCTCCAAACATATTTCATCGTTTAGAACACATTATTTCTATTATTGTAAAGGGAGAAGACTGAATGACTCGGAACGAAATTATCTTTTTGTGTCAAAAGAGTTTTGTCCTTCTTACTCTTTTTCAGGGTTGTAACAAATTTGTGCAAAAACACAAAACCCGGCCGCGTACAAGAGAGCCCCAACCACGCTCTCAGGAGTGATGAGCAACCAATCAGTCTCACCTCCAAACATATTTCATCGTTTAAAACACATTATTTCTGTTATTGTATAGGGAGAGGATTAAATGACTTGAAAAGAAATTATCTTTTTGTGTCAAAAGGGTTTTATCCTTCTAACTCTTATTCAGAGTTGTAACAAATTTGTGAAAACACACCACCCAGCCGCAAACAAGAGAGCCCCAACCACGGTCTCAGGAGTGATGAGCAACCAATCTGCCTCACCTCCAAACATATTTCATAATAAAAAAAACATATTTCGGTTTTATTATAGAAAGAGGACTGTATGACGTGGTAAGACATTATCTTTTTGAGTCATAAGAGTTTTGTCCTTCTAACTGTTTTTCAGGGTTGTAACATATTTGTGCAAAAACACACAACCCGGCCGCGTACAAGAGAGCCCCAACCACGCTCTCAGGAGTGATGAGCAACCAATCAGCTTCACCTCCAAACATATTTCATCGTTTAGAACACATTATTTCTATTATTGTAAAGGGAGAAGACTGAATGACTTGGAACGAAATTATCTTTTTGTGTCAAAAGAGTTTTAAACTTCTAACTCTTTTTCAGGGTTGTAACATATTTGTGCAAAAACACACAACCCGGCCGCGTACAAGAGAGCCCTAACCACGCTCTCAGGAGTGATGAGCAACCAATCAGCCTCACCTCCAAACATATTTCATCGTTTAGAACACATTATTTCTATTATTGTATAGGGAGAAGACTGAATGACTTGGAATGAAATTATCTTTTTGTGTCAGAAGAGTTTTAAACTTCTAACTCTTTTTCAGGGTTGTAACATATTTGTGCAAAAACACACAACCCGGCCACGTACAAGAGACCCCCAACCACGCTCTCAGGAGTGATGAGCAACCAATCAGCCTCACCTCCAAACATATTTCATCGTTTAGAACACATTATTTCTATTATTGTAAAGGGAGAAGACTGAATGACTCGGAACGAAATTACCTTTTTGTGTCAAAAGAGTTTTGTCCTTCTTACTCTTTTCCAGGGTTGTAACAAATTTGTGCAAAAACACAAAACCCGGCCGCGTACAAGAGAGCCCCAACCACGCTCTCAGGAGTGATGAGCAACCAATCAGTCTCACCTCCAAACATATTTCATCGTTTAAAACACATTATTTCTGTTATTGTATAGGGAGAGGATTAAATGACTTGAAAAGAAATTATCTTTTTGTGTCAAAAGGGTTTTATCCTTCTAACTCTTATTCAGAGTTGTAACAAATTTGTGAAAACACACCACCCAGCCGCAAACAAGAGAGCCCCAACCACGGTCTCAGGAGTGATGAGCAACCAATCTGCCTCACCTCCAAACATATTTCATAATAAAAAAAACATATTTCGGTTTTATTATAGAAAGAGGACTGTATGACGTGGTAAGACATTATCTTTTTGAGTCATAAGAGTTTTGTCCTTCTAACTGTTTTTCAGGGTTGTAACATATTTGTGCAAAAACACACAACCCGGCCACGTACAAGAGAGCCCCAACCACGCTCTCAGGAGTGATGAGCAACCAATCAGCCTCACCTCCAAACATATTTCATCGTTTAGAACACATTATTTCTATTATTGTAAAGGGAGAAGACTGAATGACTTGGAACGAAATTATCTTTTTGTGTCAAAAGAATTTTAAACTTTTAACTCTTTTTCAGGGTTGTAACATATTTGTGCAAAAACACACAACCCGGCCGCGTACAAGAGAGCCCCAACCACGCTCTCAGGAGTGATGAGCAACCAATCAGCCTCACCTCCAAACATATTTCATCGTTTAGAACACATTATTTCTATTATTGTATAGGGAGAAGACTGAATGACTTGGAATGAAATTATCTTTTTGTGTCAGAAGAGTTTTAAACTTCTAACTCTTTTTCAGGGTTGTAACATATTTGTGCAAAAACACACAACCCGGCCGCGTACAAGAGAGCCCCAACCACGCTCTCAGGAGTGATGAGCAACCAATCAGCCTCACCTCCAAACATATTTCATCGTTTAGAACACATTATTTCTATTATTGTAAAGGGAGAAGACTGAATGACTCGGAACGAAATTATCTTTTTGTGTCAAAAGAGTTTTGTCCTTCTTACTCTTTTTCAGGGTTGTAACAAATTTGTGCAAAAACACAAAACCCGGCCGCGTACAAGAGAGCCCCAACCACGCTCTCAGGAGTGATGAGCAACCAATCAGTCTCACCTCCAAACATATTTCATCGTTTAAAACACATTATTTCTGTTATTGTATAGGGAGAGGATTAAATGACTTGAAAAGAAATTATCTTTTTGTGTCAAAAGGGTTTTATCCTTCTAACTCTTATTCAGAGTTGTAACAAATTTGTGAAAACACACCACCCAGCCGCAAACAAGAGAGCCCCAACCACGGTCTCAGGAGTGATGAGCAACCAATCTGCCTCACCTCCAAACATATTTCATAATAAAAAAAACATATTTCGGTTTTATTATAGAAAGAGGACTGTATGACGTGGTAAGACATTATCTTTTTGAGTCATAAGAGTTTTGTCCTTCTAACTGTTTTTCAGGGTTGTAACATATTTGTGCAAAAACACACAACCCGGCCGCGTACAAGAGAGCCCCAACCACGCTCTCAGGAGTGATGAGCAACCAATCAGCCTCACCTCCAAACATATTTCATCGTTTAGAACACATTATTTCTATTATTGTATAGGGAGAAGACTGAATGACTTGGAATGAAATTATCTTTTTGTGTCAGAAGAGTTTTAAACTACTAACTCTTTTTCAGGGTTGTAACAAATTTGTGCAAAAACACAAAACCCGGCCGCGTACAAGAGAGCCCCAACCACGCTCTCAGGAGTGATGAACAACCAATCAGCCTCACCTCCAAACATATTTCATCGTTTAGAACACATTATTTCTATTATTGTATAGGGGGAAGACTGAATGACTTGGAACGAAATTATCTTTTTGTGTCAAAAGAGTTTTAAACTTCTAACTCTTTTTCAGGGTTGTAACATATTTGTGTAAAAACACACAACCCGGCCGCGTACAAGAGAGCCCCAACCACGCTCTCAAGAGTGATGAGCAACCAATCAGCCTCACCTCCAAACATATTTCATCGTTTAGAACACATTATTTCTATTATTGTATAGGGAGAAGACTGAATGACTTGGAATGAAATTATCTTTTTGTGTCAGAAGAGTTTTAAACTACTAACTCGTTTTCAGGGTTGTAACATATTTGTGCATAAACACACAACCCGGCCGCGTACAAGAGAGCCCCAACCACGCTCTCAGGAGTGATGAGCAACCAATCAGCCTCACCTCCAAACATATTTCATCGTTTAGAACACATTATATCTATTATTGTAAAGGGAGAAGACAGAATGATTCGGAACGAAATTATCTTTTTGTGTCAAAAGAGTTTTGTCCTTCTTACTCTTTTTCAGGGTTGTAACAAATTTGTGCAAAAACACAAAACCCGGCCGCGTACAAGAGAGCCCCAACCACGCTCTCAGGAGTGATGAACAACCAATCAGCCTCACCTCCAAACTTATTTCATCGTTTAGAACACATTATTTCTATTATTGTATAGGGAGAAGACTGAATGACTTGGAATGAAATTATCTTTTTGTGTCAGAAGAGTTTTAAACTTCTAACTCTTTTTCAGGGTTGTAACATATTTGTGCAAAAACACACAACCCGGCCGCGTACAAGAGAGCCCCAACCACGCTCTCAGGAGTGATGAGCAACCAATCAGCCTCACCTCCAAACATATTTCATCGTTTAGAACACATTATTTCTATTATTGTAAAGGGAGAAGACTGAATGACTTGGAACGAAATTATCTTTTTGTGTCATAAGAGTTTTGTCCTTCTTCCTCTTTTTCAGGGTTGTAACAAATTTGTGCAAAAACACAAAACCCGGCCGCGTACAAGAGAGCCCCAACCACGCTCTTAGGAGTGATGAGCAACCAATCAGCCTCACCTCCAAACATATTTCATCGTTTAGAACACATTATTTCTATTATTGTAAAGGGAGAAGACTGAATGACTCGGAACGAAAGTATCTTTTTGTGTCAAAAGAGTTTTGTCCTTCTTACTCTTTTTCAGGGTTGTAACAAATTTGTGCAAAAACACAAAACCCGGCCGCGTACAAGAGAGCCCCAACCACGCTCTCAGGAGTGATGAGCAACCAATCAGTCTCACCTCCAAACATATTTCATCGTTTAAAACACATTATTTCTGTTATTGTATAGGGAGAGGATTAAATGACTTGAAAAGAAATTATCTTTTTGTGTCAAAAGGGTTTTATCCTTCTAACTCTTATTCAGAGTTGTAACAAATTTGTGAAAACACACCACCCAGCCGCAAACAAGAGAGCCCCAACCACGGTCTCAGGAGTGATGAGCAACTAATCTGCCTCACCTCCAAACATATTTCATAATAAAAAAAACATATTTCGGTTTTATTATAGAAAGAGGACTGTATGACGTGGTAAGACATTATCTTTTTGAGTCATAAGAGTTTTGTCCTTCTAACTGTTTTTCATGGTTGTAACATATTTGTGCAAAAACACACAACCCGGCCGCGTACAAGAGAGCCCCAACCACGCTCTCAAGAGTGATGAGCAACCAATCAGCCTCACCTCCAAACATATTTCATCGTTTAGAACACATTATTTCTATTATTGTATAGGGAGAAGACTGAATGACTTGGAATTAAATTATCTTTTTGTGTCAGAAGAGTTTTAAACTTCTAACTCTTTTTCAGGGTTGTAACATATTTGTGCAAAAACACACAACCCGGCCGCGTACAAGAGAGCCCCAACCACGCTCTCAGGAGTGATGAGCAACCAATCAGCCTCACCTCCAAACATATTTCATCGTTTAGAACACATTATATCTATTATTGTAAAGGGAGAAGACAAAATGACTCGGAACGAAATTATCTTTTTGTGTCAAAAGAGTTTTGTCCTTCTTACTCTTTTTCATGGTTGTAACATATTTGTGCAAAAACACAACCCGGCCGCGTACAATAGAGCCCCAACCACGCTCTCAGGAGTGATGAGCAACCAATCAGCCTCACCTCCAAACATATTTCATCGTTTAGAACACATTATTTCTATTATTGTAAAGGGAGAAGACTGAATGACTTGGAACGAAATTATCTTTTTGTGTCATAAGAGTTTTGTCCTTCTTCCTCTTTTTCAGGGTTGTAACAAATTTGTGCAAAAACACACAACCCGGCCGCGTACAAGAGAGCCCCAACCACGCTCTCAGGAGTGATGAGCAACCAATCAGCCTCACCTCCAAACATATTTCATCGTTTAGAACACATTATTTCTATTATTGTAAAGGGAGAAGACTGAATGACTCGGAACGAAATTATCTTTTTGTGTCAAAAGAGTTTTGTCCTTCTTACTCTTTTTCAGGGTTGTAACAAATTTGTGCAAAAACACACAACCCGGCCGCGTACAAGAGAGCCCCAACCACGCTCTCAGGAGTGATGAGCAACCAATCAGCCTCACCTCCAAACATATTTCATCGTTTAGAACACATTATTTCTATTATTGTAAAGGGAGAAGACTGAATGACTCGGAACGAAATTATCTTTTTTTGTCAAAAGAGTTTTATCCTTCTAACTCTTATTCAGAGTTGTAACAAATTTGTGAAAACACACCACCCAGCCGCAAACAAGAGAGCCCCAACCACGGTCTCAGGAGTGATGAGCAACCAATCTGCCTCACCTCCAAACATATTTCATAATAAAAAAAACATATTTCGGTTTTATTATAGAAAGAGGACTGTATGACGGGGTAAGACATTATCTTTTTGAGTCATAAGAGTTTTGTCCTTCTAACTGTTTTTCAGGGTTGTAACATATTTGTGCAAAAACACACAACCCGGCCGCGTACAAGAGAGCCCCAACCACGCTCTCAGGAGTGATTAGCAACCAATCAGCCTCACCTCCAAACATATTTCATCGTTTAGAACACATTATTTCTATTATTGTATAGGGAGAAGACTGAATGACTTGGAATGAAATTATCTTTTTGTGTCAGAAGAGTTTTAAACTACTAACTCTTTTTCAGGTTTGTAACATATTTGTGCAAAAACACACAACCCGGCCGCGTACAAGAGAGCCCCAACCACGCTCTCAGGAGTGATGAGCAACCAATCAGCCTCACCTCCAAACATATTTCATCGTTTAGAACACATTATATCTATTATTGTAAAGGGAGAAGACAGAATGACTCGGAACGAAATTATCTTTTTGTGTCAAAAGAGTTTTGTCCTTCTTACTCTTTTTCAGGGTTGTAACAAATTTGTGCAAAAACACAAAACCCGGCCGCGTACAAGAGAGCCCCAACCACGCTCTCAGGAGTGATGAGCAACCAATCAGCCTCACCTCCAAACATATTTCATCGTTTAGAACACATTATTTCTATTATTGTATAGGGAGAAGACTGAATGACTTGGAATGAAATTATCTTTTTGTGTCAGAAGAGTTTTAAACTTCTAACTCTTTTTCAGGGTTGTAACATATTTGTGCAAAAACACACAACCCGGCCGCGTACAAGAGAGCCCCAACCACGCTCTCAGGAGTGATGAGCAACCAATCAGCCTCACCTCCAAACATATTTCATCGTTTAGAACACATTATTTCTATTATTGTAAAGGGAGAAGACTGAATGACTTGGAACGAAATTATCTTTTTGTGTCATAAGAGTTTTGTCCTTCTTCCTCTTTTTCAGGGTTGTAACAAATTTGTGCAAAAACACACAACCCGGCCGCGTACAAGAGAGCCCCAACCACGCTCTCAGGAGTGATGAGCAACCAATCAGCCTCACCTACAAACATATTTCATCGTTTAGAACACATTATTTCTATTATTGTAAAGGGAGAAGACTGAATGACTCGGAACGAAATTATCTTTTTGTGTCAAAAGAGTTTTGTCCTTCTTACTCTTTTTCAGGGTTGTAACAAATTTGTGCAAAAACACAAAACCCGGCCGCGTACAAGAGAGACCCAACCACGCTCTCAGGAGTGATGAGCAACCAATCAGTCTCACCTCCAAACATATTTCATCGTTTAAAACACATTATTTCTGTTATTGTATAGGGAGAGGATTAAATGACTTGAAAAGAAATTATCTTTTTGTGTCAAAAGGGTTTTATCCTTCTAACTCTTATTCAGAGTTGTAACAAATTTGTGAAAACACACCACCCAGCCGCAAACAAGAGAGCCCCAACCACGGTCTCAGGAGTGATGAGCAACCAATCTGCCTCACCTCCAAACATATTTCATAATAAAAAAAACATATTTCGGTTTTATTATAGAAAGAGGACTGTATGACGTGGTAAGACATTATCTTTTTGAGTCATAAGAGTTTTATCCTTCTAACTGTTTTTCATGGTTGTAACATATTTGTGCAAAACACACAACCCGGCCGCGTACAAGAGAGCCCCAACTACGCTCTCAGGAGTGATGAACAACCAATCAGCCTCACCTCCAAACATATTTCATCGTTTAGAACACATTATTTCTATTATTGTATAGGGGGAAGACTGAATGACTTGGAACGAAATTATCTTTTTGTGTCAAAAGAGTTTTAAACTTCTAACTCTTTTTCAGGGTTGTAACATATTTGTGTAAAAACACACAACCCGGCCGCGTACAAGAGAGCCCCAACCACGCTCTCAAGAGTGATGAGCAACCAATCAGCCTCACCTCCAAACATATTTCATCGTTTAGAACACATTATTTCTATTATTGTATAGGGAGAAGACTGAATGACTTGGAATGAAATTATCTTTTTGTGTCAGAAGAGTTTTAAACTACTAACTCTTTTTCAGGGTTGTAACATATTTGTGCAAAAACACACAACCCGGCCGCGTACAAGAGAGCCCCAACCACGCTCTCAGGAGTGATGAGCAACCAATCAGCCTCACCTCCAAACATATTTCATCGTTTAGAACACATTATATCTATTATTGTAAAGGGAGAAGACAGAATGATTCGGAACGAAATTATCTTTTTGTGTCAAAAGAGTTTTGTCCTTCTTACTCTTTTTCAGGGTTGTAACAAATTTGTGCAAAAACACAAAACCCGGCCGCGTACAAGAGAGCCCCAACCACGCTCTCAGGAGTGATGAACAACCAATCAGCCTCACCTCCAAACATATTTCATCGTTTAGAACACATTATTTCTATTATTGTAGAGGGAGAAGACTGAATGACTTGGAATGAAATTATCTTTTTGTGTCAGAAGAGTTTTAAACTTCTAACTCTTTTTCAGGGTTGTAACATATTTGTGCAAAAACACACAACCCGGCCGCGTACAAGAGAGCCCCAACCACGCTCTCAGGAGTGATGAGCAACCAATCAGCCTCACCTCCAAACATATTTCATCGTTTAGAACACATTATTTCTATTATTGTAAAGGGAGAAGACTGAATGACTTGGAACGAAATTATCTTTTTGTGTCATAAGAGTTTTGTCCTTCTTCCTCTTTTTCAGGGTTGTAACAAATTTGTGCAAAAACACAAAACCCGGCCGCGTACAAGAGAGCCCCAACCACGCTCTCAGGAGTGATGAGCAACCAATCAGCCTCACCTCCAAACATATTTCATCGTTTAGAACACATTATTTCTATTATTGTAAAGGGAGAAGACTGAATGACTCGGAACGAAATTATCTTTTTGTGTCAAAAGAGTTTTGTCCTTCTTACTCTTTTTCAGGGTTGTAACAAATTTGTGCAAAAACACAAAACCCGGCCGCGTACAAGAGAGCCCCAACCACGCTCTCAGGAGTGATGAGCAACCAATCAGCCTCACCTCCAAACATATTTCATCGTTTAGAACACATTATATCTATTATTGTAAAGGGAGAAGACAGAATGATTCGGAACGAAATTATCTTTTTGTGTCAAAAGAGTTTTGTCCTTCTTACTCTTTTTCAGGGTTGTAACAAATTTGTGCAAAAACACAAAACCCGGCCGCGTACAAGAGAGCCCCAACCACGCTCTCAGGAGTGATGAACAACCAATCAGCCTCACCTCCAAACATATTTCATCGTTTAGAACACATTATTTCTATTATTGTATAGGGAGAAGACTGAATGACTTGGAATGAAATTATCTTTTTGTGTCAGAAGAGTTTTAAACTTCTAACTCTTTTTCAGGGTTGTAACATATTTGTGCAAAAACACACAACCCGGCCGCGTACAAGAGAGCCCCAACCACGCTCTCAGGAGTGATGAGCAACCAATCAGCCTCACCTCCAAACATATTTCATCGTTTAGAACACATTATTTCTATTATTGTAAAGGGAGAAGACTGAATGACTTGGAACGAAATTATCTTTTTGTGTCATAAGAGTTTTGTCCTTCTTCCTCTTTTTCAGGGTTGTAACAAATTTGTGCAAAAACACAAAACCCGGCCGCGTACATGAGAGCCCCAACCACGCTCTCAGGAGTGATGAGCAACCAATCAGCCTCACCTCCAAACATATTTCATCGTTTAGAACACATTATTTCTATTATTGTAAAGGGAGAAGACTGAATGACTCGGAACGAAATTATCTTTTTGTGTCAAAAGAGTTTTGTCCTTCTTACTCTTTTTCAGGGTTGTAACAAATTTGTGCAAAAACACAAAACCCGGCCGCGTACAAGAGAGCCCCAACCACGCTCTCAGGAGTGATGAGCAACCAATCAGTCTCACCTCCAAACATATTTCATCGTTTAAAACACATTATTTCTGTTTTTGTATAGGGAGAGGATTAAATGACTTGAAAAGAAATTATCTTTTTGTGTCAAAAGGGTTTTATCCTTCTAACTCTTATTCAGAGTTGTAACAAATTTGTGAAAACACACCACCCAGCCGCAAACAAGAGAGCCCCAACCACGGTCTCAGGAGTGATGAGCAACTAATCTGCCTCACCTCCAAACATATTTCATAATAAAAAAAACATATTTCGGTTTTATTATAGAAAGAGGACTGTATGACGTGGTAAGACATTATCTTTTTGAGTCATAAGAGTTTTGTCCTTCTAACTGTTTTTCATGGTTGTAACATATTTGTGCAAAAACACACAACCCGGCCGCGTACAAGAGAGCCCCAACCACGCTCTCAAGAGTGATGAGCAACCAATCAGCCTCACCTCCAAACATATTTCATCGTTTAGAACACATTATTTCTATTATTGTATAGGGAGAAGACTGAATGACTTGGAATTAAATTATCTTTTTGTGTCAGAAGAGTTTTAAACTTCTAACTCTTTTTCAGGGTTGTAACATATTTGTGCAAAAACACACAACCCGGCCGCGTACAAGAGAGCCCCAACCACGCTCTCAGGAGTGATGAGCAACCAATCAGCCTCACCTCCAAACATATTTCATCGTTTAGAACACATTATATCTATTATTGTAAAGGGAGAAGACAAAATGACTCGGAACGAAATTATCTTTTTGTGTCAAAAGAGTTTTGTCCTTCTTACTCTTTTTCATGGTTGTAACATATTTGTGCAAAAACACAACCCGGCCGCGTACAATAGAGCCCCAACCACGCTCTCAGGAGTGATGAGCAACCAATCAGCCTCACCTCCAAACATATTTCATCGTTTAGAACACATTATTTCTATTATTGTAAAGGGAGAAGACTGAATGACTTGGAACGAAATTATCCTTTTGTGTCATAAGAGTTTTGTCCTTCTTCCTCTTTTTCAGGGTTGTAACAAATTTGTGCAAAAACACACAACCCGGCCGCGTACAAGAGAGCCCCAACCACGCTCTCAGGAGTGATGAGCAACCAATCAGCCTCACCTCCAAACATATTTCATCGTTTAGAACACATTATTTCTATTATTGTAAAGGGAGAAGACTGAATGACTCGGAACGAAATTATCTTTTTGTGTCAAAAGAGTTTTGTCCTTCTTACTCTTTTTCAGGGTTGTAACAAATTTGTGCAAAAACACACAACCCGGCCGCGTACAAGAGAGCCCCAACCACGCTCTCAGGAGTGATGAGCAACCAATCAGCCTCACCTCCAAACATATTTCATCGTTTAGAACACATTATTTCTATTATTGTAAAGGGAGAAGACTGAATGACTCGGAACGAAATTATCTTTTTTTGTCAAAAGAGTTTTATCCTTCTAACTCTTATTCAGAGTTGTAACAAATTTGTGAAAACACACCACCCAGCCGCAAACAAGAGAGCCCCAACCACGGTCTCAGGAGTGATGAGCAACCAATCTGCCTCACCTCCAAACATATTTCATAATAAAAAAAACATATTTCGGTTTTATTATAGAAAGAGGACTGTATGACGGGGTAAGACATTATCTTTTTGAGTCATAAGAGTTTTGTCCTTCTAACTGTTTTTCAGGGTTGTAACATATTTGTGCAAAAACACACAACCCGGCCGCGTACAAGAGAGCCCCAACCACGCTCTCAGGAGTGATTAGCAACCAATCAGCCTCACCTCCAAACATATTTCATCGTTTAGAACACATTATTTCTATTATTGTATAGGGAGAAGACTGAATGACTTGGAATGAAATTATCTTTTTGTGTCAGAAGAGTTTTAAACTACTAACTCTTTTTAAGGGTTGTAACATATTTGTGCAAAAACACACAACCCGGCCGAGTACAAGAGAGCCCCAACCACGCTCTCAGGAGTGATGAGCAACCAATCAGCCTCACCTCCAAACATATTTCATCGTTTAGAACACATTATATCTATTATTGTAAAGGGAGAAGACAGAATGACTCGGAACGAAATTATCTTTTTGTGTCAAAAGAGTTTTGTCCTTCTTACTCTTTTTCAGGGTTGTAACAAATTTGTGCAAAAACACAAAACCCGGCCGCGTACAAGAGAGCCCCAACCACGCTCTCAGGAGTGATGAGCAACCAATCAGCCTCACCTCCAAACATATTTCATCGTTTAGAACACATTATTTCTATTATTGTATAGGGAGAAGACTGAATGACTTGGAATGAAATTATCTTTTTGTGTCAGAAGAGTTTTAAACTTCTAACTCTTTTTCAGGGTTGTAACATATTTGTGCAAAAACACACAACCCGGCCGCGTACAAGAGAGCCCCAACCACGCTCTCAGGAGTGATGAGCAACCAATCAGCCTCACCTCCAAACATATTTCATCGTTTAGAACACATTATTTCTATTATTGTAAAGGGAGAAGACTGAATGACTTGGAACGAAATTATCTTTTTGTGTCATAAGAGTTTTGTCCTTCTTCCTCTTTTTCAGGGTTGTAACAAATTTGTGCAAAAACACACAACCCGGCCGCGTACAAGAGAGCCCCAACCACGCTCTCAGGAGTGATGAGCAACCAATCAGCCTCACCTACAAACATATTTCATCGTTTAGAACACATTATTTCTATTATTGTAAAGGGAGAAGACTGAATGACTCGGAACGAAATTATCTTTTTGTGTCAAAAGAGTTTTGTCCTTCTTACTCTTTTTCAGGGTTGTAACAAATTTGTGCAAAAACACAAAACCCGGCCGCGTACAAGAGAGACCCAACCACGCTCTCAGGAGTGATGAGCAACCAATCAGTCTCACCTCCAAACATATTTCATCGTTTAAAACACATTATTTCTGTTATTGTATAGGGAGAGGTTTAAATGACTTGAAAAGAAATTATCTTTTTGTGTCAAAAGGGTTTTATCCTTCTAACTCTTATTCAGAGTTGTAACAAATTTGTGAAAACACACCACCCAGCCGCAAACAAGAGAGCCCCAACCACGGTCTCAGGAGTGATGAGCAACCAATCTGCCTCACCTCCAAACATATTTCATAATAAAAAAAACATATTTCGGTTTTATTATAGAAAGAGGACTGTATGACGTGGTAAGACATTATCTTTTTGAGTCATAAGAGTTTTATCCTTCTAACTGTTTTTCATGGTTGTAACATATTTGTGCAAAAACACACAACCCGGCCGCGTACAAGAGAGCCCCAACTACGCTCTCAGGAGTGATGAGCAACCAATCAGCCTCACCTCCAAACATATTTCATCGTTTAGAACACATTATTTCTATTATTGTAAAGGGAGAAGACTGAATGACTTGGAACGAAATTATCTTTTTGTGTCAAAAGAGTTTTAAACTTCTAACTCTTTTTCAGGGTTGTAACATCTTTTTGCAAAAACACACAACCCGGCCGCGTACAAGAGAGCCCCAACCACGCTCTCAGGAGTGATGAGCAACTAATCAGCCTCACCTCCAAACATATTTCATCGTTTAGAACACATTATTTCTTTTATTGTAAAGGGAGAAGACTGAATGACTCGGAACGAAATTATCTTTTTGTGTCAAAAGAGTTTTGTCCTTCTTACTCTTTTTCAGGGTTGTAACAAATTTGTGCAAAAACACAAAACCCGGCCGCGTACAAGAGAGCCCCAACCACGCTCTCAGGAGTGATGAGCAACCAATTAGCCTCACCTCCAACCATATTTCATCGCTTAAAATACATTATTTCTGTTTTTGTATAGGGAGAGGACTGAATGACTTGGAACGAAATTATCTTTTTGTGACAAAAAAGTTTTGTCCTGCTTACTCTTTTTCAGGGTTGTAACAAATTTGTGCAAAAACACAAAACCCGGCCGCGTACAAGAGAGCCCCAACCACGCTCTCAGGAGTGATGAGCAACCAATCAGCCTCACCTCCAAACATATTTCATCATTTAGAACACATTATTTCTATTATTGTAAAGGGAGAAGACTGAATGACTCGGAACGAAATTATCTTTTTGTGTCAAAAGAGTTTTGTCCTTCTTACTCTTTTTCAGGGTTGTAACAAATTTGTGCAAAAACACAAAACCCGGCCGCGTACAAGAGAGCCCCAACCACGCTCTCAGGAGTGATGAGCAACCAATTAGCCTCACCTCCAACCATATTTCATCGCTTAAAATACATTATTTCTGTTATTGTATAGGGAGAGGACCTAATGACTCGGAACGCAATTATCTTTTTGTGTCAAAAGAGTTTTGTCCTTCTTACTCTTTTTCAGGGTTGTAACAAATTTGTGCAAAAACACAAAACCCGGCCGCGTACAAGAGAGCCCCAACCACGCTCTCAGGAGTGATGAGCAACCAATCAGCCTCACCTCCAAACATATTTCATCGTTTAGAACACATTATTTCTATTATTGTATAGGGAGAAGACTGAATGACTTGGAATGAAATTATCTTTTTGTGTCAGAAGAGTTTTAAACTTCTAACTCTTTTTCAGGGTTGTAATATATTTGTGCAAAAACACACAACCCGGCCGCGTACAAGAGAGCCCCAACCACGCTCTCAGGAGTGATGAGCAACCAATCAGCCTCACCTCCAAACATATTTCATCGTTTAGAACACATTATTTCTATTATTGTAAAGGGAGAAGACTGAATCACTTGGAAGGAAATTATCTTTTTGTGTCAAAACGGTTTTATCCTTCTAACTCTTTTTCAGAGTTGTAACAAATTTGTGAAAACACACCACCCAGCCGCACACAAGAGAGCCCCAACCACGGTCTCAGGAGTGATGAGCAACCAATCTGCCTCACCTCCAAACATATATCATAATAAAAAAAACATATTTCGGTTTTATTATAGAAAGAGGACTGTATGACGTGGTAATACATTATCTTTTTGAGTCATAAGAGTTTTGTCCTTCTAACTGTTTTTCAGGGTTGTAACATATTTGTGCAAAAACACACAACCCGGCCGCGTACAAGAGAGCCCCAACCACGCTCTCAGGAGTGATGAGGAACCAATCAGCCTCACCTCCAAACATATTTCATCGTTTAAAACACATTATTTCTATTATTGTATAGGGAGAAGAATGAATGACTCGGAACAAAATTATCTTTTTGTGTCAAAAGAGTTTTGTCCTTCTTACTCTTTTTCAGGGTTGTAACAAATTTGTGCAAAAACACAAAACCCGGCCGCGTACAAGAGAGCCCCAACCACGCTCTCAGGAGTGATTAGCAACCAATCTGCCTCACCTCCAAACATATTTCATAATAAAAAAAACATATTTCGGTTTTATTATAGAAAGAGGACTGTATGACGTGGTACGACATTATCTTTTTGAGTCATAAGAGTTTTGTCCTTCTAACTGTTTTTCAGGGTTGTAACATATTTGTGCAAAAACACACAACCCGGCCGCGTACAAGAGAGCCCCAACCACGCTCTCAGGAGTGATGAGCAACCAATCAGCCTCACCTCCAAACAGATTTCATCGTTTAGAACACATTATTTCTATTATTGTATAGGGAGAAGACTGAATGACTTGGAATGAAATTATCTTTTTGTGTCAGAAGAGTTTTAAACTACTAACTCTTTTTCAGGGTTGTAACATATTTGTGCAAAAACACACAAACCGGCCGCGTACAAGAGAGCCCCAACCACGCTCTCAGGAGTGATGAGCATCCAATCAGCCTCACCTCCAAACATATTCCATCGTTTAGAACACATTATTTCTATTATTGTAAAGGGAGAAGACTGAATGACTCGGAACGAAATTATCTTTTTGTGTCAAAAGAGTTTTGTCCTTCTTATTTTTTTTCAGGGTTGTAACAAATTTGTGCAAAAACACAAAACCCGGCCGCGTACAAGAGAGCCCCAACCACGCTCTCAGGAGTGATGAGCAACCAATCAGCCTCACCTCCAAACATATTTCATCGTTTAGAACACATTATTTCTTTTATTGTAAAGGGAGAAGACTGAATGACTCGGAACGAAATTATCTTTTTGTGTCAAAAGAGGTTTGTCCTTCTTACTCTTTTTCAGGGTTGTAACAAATTTGTGCAAAAACACAAAACCCGGCCGCGTACAAGAGAGCCCCAACCACGCTCTCAGGAGTGATGAGCAACCAATTAGCCTCACCTCCAACCATATTTCATCGCTTAAAATACATTATTTCTGTTTTTGTATAGGGAGAGGACTGAATGACTTGGAACGAAATTATCTTTTTGTGTCAAAAGAGTTTTGTCCTGCTTACTCTTTTTCAGGGTTGTAACAAATTTGTGCAAAAACACAAAACCCGGCCGCGTACAAGAGAGCCCCAACCACGCTCTCAGGAGTGATGAGCAACCAATCAGCCTCACCTCCAAACATATTTCATCATTTAGAACACATTATTTCTATTATTGTAAAGGGAGAAGACTGAATGACTCGGAACGAAATTATCTTTTTGTGTCAAAAGAGTTTTGTCCTTCTTACTCTTTTTCAGGGTTGTAACAAATTTGTGCAAAAACACAAAACCCGGCCGCGTACAAGAGAGCCCCAACCACGCTCTCAGGAGTGATGAGCAACCAATCAGCCTCACCTCCAAACATATTTCATCGTTTAGAACACATTATTTCTATTATTGTATAAGGAGAAGACTGAATGACTTGGAATGAAATTATCTTTTTGTGTCAAAACAGTTTTATCCTTCTAACTCTTCTTCAGAGTTGTAACAAATTTGTGAAAACACACCACCCAGCCGCAAACAAGAGAGCCCCAACCACGGTCTCAGGAGTGATGAGCAACCAATCTGCCTCACCTCCAAACATATATCATAATAAAAAAAACATATTTCGGTTTTATTATAGAAAGAGGACTGTATGACGTGGTAATACATTATCTTTTTGAGTCATAAGAGTTTTGTCCTTCTAACTGATTTTCAGGGTTGTAACATATTTGTGCAAAAACACAAAACCCGGCCGCGTACAAGAGAGCCCCAACCACGCTCTCAGGAGTGATGAGCAACCAATTAGCCTCACCTCCAACCATATTTCATCGCTTAAAATACATTATTTCTGTTATTGTATAGGGAGAGGACTGAATGACTTGGAACGAAATTATCTTTTTGTGTCAAAAGAGTTTTATCCTTCTAACTGTTTTTCAGGGTTGTAACATATTTGTGCAAAAACACACAACCCGGCCGCGTACAAGAGAGCCCCAACCACGCTCTCAGGAGTGATGAGCAACCAATCAGCCTCACCTCCAAACATATTTCATCGTTTAGAACACATTATTTCTATTATTGTAAAGGGGGAAGACTGAATGACTTGGAACGAAATTATCTTTTTGTGTCAAAAGAGTTTTAAACTTCTAACTCTTTTTCAGGGTTGTAACATATTTGTGCAAAAACACACAACCCGGCCGCGTACAAGAGAGCCCCAACCACGCTCTCAGGAGTGATGAGCAACCAATCAGCCTCACCTCCAAACATATTTCATCGTTTAGAACACATTATTTCTATTATTGTATAGGGAGAAGACTGAATGACTTGGAATGAAATTATCTTTTTGTGTCAGAAGAGTTTTAAACTACTAACTCTTTTTCAGGGTTGTAACATATTTGTGCAAAAACACACAACCCGGCCGCGTACAAGAGAGCCCCAACCACGCTCTCAGGAGATATGAGCAACCAATCAGCCTCACCTCCAAACATATTTCATCATTTAGAACACATTATATCTATTATTGTAAAGGGAGAAGACAGAATGACTCGGAACGAAATTATCTTTTTGTGTCAAAAGAGTTTTGTCCTTCTTACTCTTTTTCAGGGTTGTAACAAATTTGTGCAAAAACACAAAACCCGGCCGCGTACAAGAGAGCCCCAACCACGCTCTCAGGAGTGATGAGCAACCAATCAGCCTCACCTCCAAACATATTTCATCGTTTAGAACACATTATTTCTATTATTGTATAGGGAGAAGACTGAATGACTTGGAATGAAATTATCTTTTTGTGTCAGAAGAGTTTTAAACTTCTAACTCTTTTTCAGGGTTGTAACATATTTGTGCAAAAACACACAACCCGGCCGCGTACAAGAGAGCCCCAACCACGCTCTCAGGAGTGATGAGCAACCAATCAGCCTCACCTCCAAACATATTTCATCGTTTAGAACACATTATTTCTATTATTGTAAAGGGAGAAGACTGAATGACTTGGAACGAAATTATCTTTTTGTGTCATAAGAGTTTTGTCCTTCTTCCTCTTTTTCAGGGTTGTAACAAATTTGTGCAAAAACACACAACCCGGCCGCGTACAAGAGAGCCCCAACCACGCTCTCAGGAGTGATGAGCAACCAATCAGCCTCACCTCCAAACATATTTCATCGTTTAGAACACATTATTTCTATTATTGTAAAGGGAGAAGACTGAATGACTTGAAAAGAAATTATCTTTTTGTGTCAAAAGGGTTTTATCCTTCTAACTCTTATTCAGAGTTGTAACAAATTTGTGAAAACACACCACCCAGCCGCAAACAAGAGAGCCCTAACCACGGTCTCAGGAGTGATGAGCAACCAATCTGCCTCACCTCCAAACATATTTCATAATAAAAAAAACATATTTCGGTTTTATTATAGAAAGAGGACTGTATGACGTGGTAAGACATTATCTTTTTGAGTCATAAGAGTTTTGTCCTTCTAACTGTTTTTCATGGTTGTAACATATTTGTGCAAAAACACACAACCCGGCCGCGTACAAGAGAGCCCCAACTACGCTCTCAGGAGTGATGAGCAACCAATCAGCCTCACCTCCAAACATATTTCATCGTTTAGAACACATTATTTCTATTATTGTAAAGGGAGAAGACTGAATAACTTGGAACGAAATTATCTTTTTGTGTCAAAAGAGTTTTAAACTTCTAACTCTTTTTCAGGGTTGTAACATATTTGTGCAAAAACACACAACCCGGCCGCGTACAAGAGAGCCCCAACCACGCTCTCAGGAGTGATGAGCAACCAATCAGCCTCACCTCCAAACATATTTCATCGTTTAGAACACATTATTTCTATTATTGTATAGGGAGAAGACTGAATGACTCGGAACGAAATTATCTTTTTGTGTCAAAAGAGTTTTATCCTTCTAACTCTTTTTCAGGGTTGTAACAAATTTGTGAAAACACACAACCCAGCCGCATACAAGAGAGCCCCAACCACGGTCTCAGGAGTGATTAGCAACCAATCTGCCTCACCTCCAAACATATTTCATAATTTAAAAAAACATTTTTCGGTTTTATTATAAAAAGAGGATTGTATGACGTGGTAAGACATTATCTTTTTGAGTCATAAGAGTTTTGTCCTTCTTACTCTTTTTCAGGGTTGTAACAAATTTGTGCAAAAACACACAACCCGGCTGTGTACAAGAGAGCCCCAACCACCCTCTCAGGAGTGATGAGCAACCAATCAGCCTCACCTCCAAACATATTTCATAATTAGAAAAAAACATATTTCGGTTTTATTATAGAAAGAGGGCTGTATGACGTGGTAAGACATTATCTTTTTGAGTCATAAGAGTTTTGTCATTCTAACTCTTTTTCAGTGTTGTAACAAATTTGTGCAAAACACACAACCCGGCCGCTTACAAGAGAGCACCAAACACTCTCTCAGGAGTGATGAGCAACCAATCTGCCTCACCTCCAAACATATTTGATAATAAAAAAAACATATTTCGGTTTTATTATAGAAAGAGGACTGTATGACGTGGTACGACATTATCTTTTTGAGTCATAAGAGTTTTGTCCTTCTAACTGTTTTTCAGGGTTGTAACATATTTGTGCAAAAACACACAACCCGGCCGCGTACAAGAGAGCCCCAACCACGCTCTCAGGAGTGATGAGCAACCAATCAGCCTCACCTCCAAACATATTTCATCGTTTAGAACACATTATTTCTATTATTGTATAGGGAGAAGACTGAATGACTTGGAATGAAATTATCTTTTTGTGTCAGAAGAGTTTTAAACTACTAACTCTTTTTCAGGGTTGTAACATATTTGTGCAAAAACACAAAACCCGGCCGCGTACAAGAGAGCCCCAACCACGCTCTCAGGAGTGATGAGCATCCAATCAGCCTCACCTCCAAACATATTCCATCGTTTAGAACACATTATTTCTATTATTGTAAAGGGAGAAGACTGAATGACTCGGAACGAAATTATCTTTTTGTGTCAAAAGAGTTTTATCCTTCTAACTGTTTTTCAGGGTTGTAACATATTTGTGCAAAAACACACAACCCGGCCGTGTACAAGAGAGACCCAACAACGCTCTCAGGAGTGATGAACAACCAATGAGCCTCACCTCCAAACATATTTCATCGTTTAGAACACATTATTTCTGTTATTGTATAGGGAGAGGACTGAAAGACTTGGAACGAATTTATCTTTTTGTGTCAAAAGAGTTTTATCCTCCTAACTCTTTTTCAGGGTTGTAACATATTTGTGCAAAAACACACAACCCGGCCGCGTACAAGGGAGCCCCAACCACGCTCTCAGGAGTGATGAGCAACCAATCAGCCTCACCTCCAAACATATTTCATCGTTTAGAACACATTATTTCTATTATTGTATAGGGAGAAGACTGAATGACTTGGAATGAAATTATCTTTTTGTGTCAGAAGAGTTTTGTCCTTCTTCCACTTTTTCAGGGTTGTAACAAATTTGTGCAAAAACACACAACCCGGCCGCGTACAAGAGAGCCCCAACCACGCTCTCAGGAGTGATGAGCAACCAATCAGCCTGACCTCCAAACATATTTCATCGTTTAGAACACATTATTTCTATTATTGTAAAGGGAGAAGACTGAATGACTTGAAAAGAAATTATCTTTTTGTGTCAAAAGGGTTTTATCCTTCTAACTCTTATTCAGAGTTGTAACAAATTTGTGAAAACACACCACCCAGCCGCAAACAAGAGAGCCCTAACCACGGTCTCAGGAGTGATGAGCAACCAATCTGCCTCACCTCCAAACATATTTCATAATAAAAAAAACATATTTCGGTTTTATTATAGAAAGAGGACTGTATGACGTGGTAAGACATTATCTTTTTGAGTCATAAGAGTTTTGTCCTTCTAACTGTTTTTCATGGTTGTAACATATTTGTGCAAAAACACACAACCCGGCCGCGTACAAGAGAGCCCCAACTACGCTCTCAGGAGTGATGAGCAACCAATCAGCCTCACCTCCAAACATATTTCATAATTAGAAAAAAACATATTTCGGTTTTATTATAGAAAGAGGGCTGTATGACGTGGTAAGACATTATCTTTTTGAGTCATAAGAGTTTTGTCATTCTAACTCTTTTTCAGTGTTGTAACAAATTTGTGCAAAACACACAACCCGGCCGCTTACAAGAGAGCACCAAACACTCTCTCAGGAGTGATGAGCAACCAATCTGCCTCACCTCCAAACATATTTGATAATAAAAAAAACATATTTCGGTTTTATTATAGAAAGAGGACTGTATGACGTGGTACGACATTATCTTTTTGAGTCATAAGAGTTTTGTCCTTCTAACTGTTTTTCAGGGTTGTAACATATTTGTGCAAAAACACACAACCCGGCCGCGTACAAGAGAGCCCCAACCACGCTCTCAGGAGTGATGAGCAACCAATCAGCCTCACCTCCAAACATATTTCATCGTTTAGAACACATTATTTCTATTATTGTATAGGGAGAAGACTGAATGACTTGGAATGAAATTATCTTTTTGTGTCAGAAGAGTTTTAAACTACTAACTCTTTTTCAGGGTTGTAACATATTTGTGCAAAAACACAAAACCCGGCCGCGTACAAGAGAGCCCCAACCACGCTCTCAGGAGTGATGAGCATCCAATCAGCCTCACCTCCAAACATATTCCATCGTTTAGAACACATTATTTCTATTATTGTAAAGGGAGAAGACTGAATGACTCGGAACGAAATTATCTTTTTGTGTCAAAAGAGTTTTATCCTTCTAACTGTTTTTCAGGGTTGTAACATATTTGTGCAAAAACACACAACCCGGCCGTGTACAAGAGAGACCCAACAACGCTCTCAGGAGTGATGAACAACCAATGAGCCTCACCTCCAAACATATTTCATCGTTTAGAACACATTATTTCTGTTATTGTATAGGGAGAGGACTGAAAGACTTGGAACGAATTTATCTTTTTGTGTCAAAAGAGTTTTATCCTCCTAACTCTTTTTCAGGGTTGTAACATATTTGTGCAAAAACACACAACCCGGCCGCGTACAAGGGAGCCCCAACCACGCTCTCAGGAGTGATGAGCAACCAATCAGCCTCACCTCCAAACATATTTCATCGTTTAGAACACATTATTTCTATTATTGTATAGGGAGAAGACTGAATGACTTGGAATGAAATTATCTTTTTGTGTCAGAAGAGTTTTGTCCTTCTTCCACTTTTTCAGGGTTGTAACAAATTTGTGCAAAAACACACAACCCGGCCGCGTACAAGAGAGCCCCAACCACGCTCTCAGGAGTGATGAGCAACCAATCAGCCTGACCTCCAAACATATTTCATCGTTTAGAACACATTATTTCTATTATTGTAAAGGGAGAAGACTGAATGACTCGGAACGAAATTATCTTTTTGTGTCAAAAGAGTTTTGTCCTTCTTACTCTTTTTCAGGGTTGTAACAAATTTGTGCAAAAACACAAATCCCGGCCGCGTACAAGAGAGCCCCAACCACGCTCTCAGGAGTGATGAGCAACCAATCAGTCTCACCTCCAAACATATTTCATCGTTTAGAACACATTATTTCTATTATTGTAAAGGGAGAAGACTGAATGACTCGGAACGAAATTATCTTTTTGTGTCAGAAGAGTTTTAAACTTCTAACTCTTTTTCAGGGTTGTAACATATTTGTGCAAAAACACACAACCCGGCCGCGTACAAGAGAGCCCCAACCACGCTCTCAGGAGTGATTAGCAACCAATCTGCCTCACCTCCAAACATATTTCATAATTTAAAAAAACATTTTTCGGTTTTATTATAAAAAGAGGATTGTATGACGTGGTAAGACATTATCTTTTTGAGTCATAAGAGTTTTGTCCTTCTTACTCTTTTTCAGGGTTGTAACAAATTTGTGCAAAAACACACAACCCGGCTGTGTACAAGAGAGCCCCAACCACCCTCTCAGGAGTGATGAGCAACCAATCAGCCTCACCTCCAAACATATTTCATAATTAGAAAAAAACATATTTCGGTTTTATTATAGAAAGAGGGCTGTATGAGGTGGTAAGACATTATCTTTTTGAGTCATAAGAGTTTTGTCATTCTAACTCTTTTTCAGTGTTGTAACAAATTTGTGCAAAACACACAACCCGGCCGCTTACAAGAGAGCACCAAACACTCTCTCAGGAGTGATGAGCAACCAATCTGCCTCACCTCCAAACATATTTCATAATAAAAAAAACATATTTCGGTTTTATTATAGAAAGAGGACTGTATGACGTGGTACGACATTATCTTTTTGAGTCATAAGAGTTTTGTCCTTCTAACTGTTTTTCAGGGTTGTAACATATTTGTGCAAAAACACACTACCCGGCCGCGTACAAGAGAGCCCCAACCACGCTCTCAGGAGTGATGAGCAACCAATCAGCCTCACCTCCAAACATATTTCATCGATTAGAACACATTATTTCTATTATTGTATAGGGAGAAGACTGAATGACTTGGAATGAAATTATCTTTTTGTGTCAAAAGAGTTTTGTCCTTCTTACTCTTTTTCAGGGTTGTAACAAATTTGTGCAAAAACACAAAACCCGGCCGCGTACAAGAGAGCCCCAACCACGCTCTCAGGAGTGATGAGCAACCAATTAGCCTCACCTCCAACCATATTTCATCGCTTAAAATACATTATTTCTGTTATTGTATAGGGAGAGGACTGAATGACTTGGAACGAAATTATCTTTTTGTGTCAAAAGAGTTTTATCCTTCTAACTGTTTTTCAGGGTTGTAACATATTTGTGCAAAAACACACAACCCGGCCACGTACAAGAGAGACCCAACAACGCTCTCAGGAGTGATGAGCAACCAATGAGCCTCACCTCCAAACATATTTCATCGTTTAGAACACATTATTTCTTTTATTGTATAGGGAGAGGACTGAAAGACTTGGAACGAATTTATCTTTTTGTGTCAAAAGAGTTTTATCCTCCTAACTCTTTTTCAGGGTTGTAACATATTTGTGCAAAAACACACAACCCGGCCGCGTACAAGAGAGCCCCAACCACGCTCTCAGGAGTGATGAGCAACCAATCAGCCTCACCTCCAAACATATTTCATCGTTTAGAACACATTATTTCTATTATTGTATAGGGAGAAGACTGAATGACTTGGAATGAAATTATCTTTTTGTGTCAGAAGAATTTTAAACTTCTAACTGTTTTTCAGGGTTGTAACATATTTGTGCAAAAACACACAATTCGGCCGCGTACAAGAGAGCCCCAACCACGCTCTCAGGAGTGATGAGCAACCAATCGGCCTCACCTCCAAACATATTTCATCGTTTAGAACACATTATTTCTATTATTGTATAGGGAGAAGACTGAATGACTTGGAATGAAATTATCTTTTTGTGTCAGAAGAGTTTTAAACTACTAACTCTTTTTCAGGGTTGTAACATATTTGTGCAAAAACACAAAACACGGCCGCGTACAAGAGAGCCCCAACCACGCTCTCAGGAGTGATGAGCATCCAATCAGCCTCACCTCCAAACATATTTCATCGTTTAGAACACATTATTTCTATTATTGTAAAGGGAGAAGACTGAATGACTTGGAACGAAATTATCTTTTTGTGTCAAAAGAGTTTTGTCCTTCTTCCTCTTTTTCAGGGTTGTAACAAATTTGTGCAAAAACACACAACCCGGCCGCGTACAAGAGAGCCCCAACCACGCTCTCAGGAGTGATGAGCAACCAATCAGCCTCAGCTCCAAACATATGTCATCGTTTAGAACACATTATTTCTATTATTGTAAAGGGAGAAGACTGAATGACTTGGAACGAAATTATCTTTTTGTGTCAAAAGAGTTTTGTCCTTCTTACTCTTTTTCAGGGTTGTAACAAATTTGTGCAAAAACACAAAACCCGGCCGCGTACAAGAGAGCCCAAACCACGCTCTCAGGAGCGATGAGCAACCAATCAGTCTCACCTCCAAACATATTTCATCGTTTAAAACACATTATTTCTGTTATTGTATAGGGAGAGGACTAAATGACTTGAAAAGAAATTATCTTTTTGTGTCAAAAGGGTTTTATCCTTCTAACTCTTATTCATAGTTGTAACAAATTTGTGAAAACACACCACCCAGCCCCAAACAAGAGAGCCCCAACCACGGTCTCAGGAGTGATGAGCAACCAAACTGCCTCACCTCCAAACATATTTCATAATTAGAAAAAAACATATTTCGGTTTTATTATAGAAAGAGGGCTGTATGACGTGGTAAGACATTATCTTTTTGAGTCATAAGAGTTTTGTCATTCTAACTCTTTTTCAGTGTTGTAACAAATTTGTGCAAAACACACAACCCGGCCGCTTACAAGAGAGCACCAAACACTCTCTCAGGAGTGATGAGCAACCAATCTGCCTCACCTCCAAACATATTTCATAATAAAAAAAACATATTTCGGTTTTATTATAGAAAGAGGACTGTATGACGTGGTACGACATTATCTTTTAGAGTCATAAGAGTTTTGTCCTTCTAACTGTTTTTCAGGGTTGTAACATATTTGTGCAAAAACACACAACCCGGCCGCGTACAAGAGAGCCCCAACCACGCTCTCAGGAGTGATGAACAACCAATCAGCCTCACCTCCAAACATATTTCATCGTTTAGAACACATTATTTCTATTATTGTATAGGGAGAAGACTGAATGACTTGGAATGAAATTATCTTTTTGTGTCAGAAGAGTTTTAAACTACTAACTCTTTTTCAGGGTTGTAACATATTTGTGCAAAAACACACAACCCGGCCGCGTACAAGAGAGCCCCAACCACGCTCTCAGGAGTGATGAGCATCCAATCAGCCTCACCTCCAAACATATTCCATCGTTTAGAACACATTATTTCTATTAATGTAAAGGGAGAAGACTGAATGACTCGGAACGAAATTATCTTTTTGTGTCAAAAGAGTTTTGTCCTTCTTACTCTTTTTCAGGGTTGTAACAAATTTGTGCAAAAACACAAAACCCGGCCGCGTACAAGAGAGCCCCAACCACGCTCTCAGGAGTGATGAGCAACCAATTAGCCTCACCTCCAACCATATTTCATCGCTTAAAATACATTATTTCTGTTATTGTATAGGGAGAGGACTGAATGACTTGGAACGAAATTATCTTTTTGTGTCAAAAGAGTTTTATCCTTCTAACTGTTTTTCAGGGTTGTAACATATTTGTGCAAAAACACACAACCCGGCTGCGTACAAGAGAGACCCAACAACGCTCTCAGGAGTGATAAGCAACCAATGAGCCTCACCTCCAAACATATTTCATCGTTTAGAACACATTATTTCTTTTATTGTATAGGGAGAGGACTGAAAGACTTGGAACGAATTTATTTTTTGTGTCAAAAGAGTTTTATCCTCCTAACTCTTTTTCAGGGTTGTAACATATTTGTGCAAAAACACACAACCCGGCCGCGTACAAGAGAGCCCCAACCACGCTCTCAGGAGTGATGAGCAACCAATCAGCCTCACCTCCAAACATATTTCATCGTTTAGAACACATTATTTCTATTATTGTATAGGGAGAAGACTGAATGACTTGGAATGAAATTATCTTATTGTGTCAGAAGAATTTTAAACTTCTAACTCTTTTTCAGGGTTGTAACATATTTGTGCAAAAACACACAACCCGGCCGCATACAAGAGAGCCCCAACCACGCTCTCAGGAGTGATGAGCAACCAATCAGCCTCACCTCCAAACATATTTCATAATTAGAAAAAAACATATTTCGGTTTTATTATAGAAAGAGGGCTGTATGACGTGGTAAGACATTATCTTTTTGAGTCATAAGAGTTTTGTCATTCTAACTCTTTTTCAGTGTTGTAACAAATTTGTGCAAAACACACAACCCGGCCGCTTACAAGAGAGCACCAAACACTCTCTCAGGAGTGATGAGCAACCAATCTGCCTCACCTCCAAACATATTTCATAATAAAAAAAACATATTTCGGTTTTATTATAGAAACAGGACTGTATGACGTGGTACAACATTATCTTTTTGAGTCATAAGAGTTTTGTCCTTCTAACTGTTTTTCAGGGTTGTAACATATTTGTGCAAAAACACACAACCCGGCCGCGTACAAGAGAGCCCCAACCACGCTCTCAGGAGTGATGAGCAACCAATCAGCCTCACCTCCAAACATATTTCATCGTTTAGAACACATTATTTCTATTATTGTATAGGGAGAAGACTGAATGACTTGGAATGAAATTATCTTATTGTGTCAGAAGAATTTTAAACTTCTAACTCTTTTTCAGGGTTGTAACATATTTGTGCAAAAACACACAACCCGGCCGCGTACAAGAGAGCCCCAACCACGCTCTCAGGAGTGATGACCAACCAATCAGCCTCACCTCCAAACATATTTCATCGTTTAGAACACATTATTTCTATTATTGTAAAGGGAGAAGACTGAATGACTTGGAACGAAATTATCTTTTTGTGTCAAAAGAGTTTTGTCCTTCTTCCTCTTTTTCAGGGTTGTAACAAATTTGTGCAAAAACACACAACCCGGCCGCGTACAAGAGAGCCCCAACCACGCTCTCAGGAGTGATGAGCAACCAATCAGCCTCACCTCCAAACATATTTCATCGTTTAGAACACATTATTTCTATTATTGTAAAGGGAGAAGACTGAATGACTCGAGACGAAATTAGCTTTTTGTGTCAAAAGAGTTTTGTCCTTCTTACTCTTTTTCAGGGTTGTAACAAATTTGTGCAAAAACACAAAACCCGGCCGCGTACAAGAGAGCCCCAACCACGCTCTCAGGAGTGATGAGCAACCAATCAGTCTCACCTCCAAACATATTTCATCGTTTAGAACACATTATTTCTATTATTGTAAAGGGAGAAGACTGAATGACTCGGAACGAAATTATCTTTTTGTGTCAGAAGAGTTTTAAACTTCTAACTCTTTTTCAGGGTTGTAACATATTTGTGCAAAAACACACAACCCGGCCGCGTACAAGAGAGCCCCAACCACGCTCTCAGGAGTGATGAGCAACTAATCAGCCTCACCTCTAAACATATTTCATCGTTTAAAACACGTTATTTTTGTTATTGTATAGGGAGAGGACTAAATGACTTGAAACGAAATTATCTTTTTGTGTCATAAGAGTTTTGTCCTTCTAACTCTTTTTCAGGGTTGTAACAAATTTGTGCAAAAACACAACCCGGCCGCGTACAAGAGAGCCCCAACCACGCTCTCAGGAGTGATGAGCAACCAATCAGCCTCACCTCCAAACATATTTCATCGTTTAAAACACATTATTTCTGTTATTGTATAGGGAGAGGACTAAATGACTTGAAAAGAAGTTATCTTTTTGTGTCAAAAGGTATTTATCCTTTTAACCCTTTTTCAGAGTTGTAACAAATTTGTGAAAACACACAACCCAGCCGCATACAAGAGAGTCCCAACCACGGTCTCAGGAGTGATTAGCAACCAATCAGCCTCACCTCCAAACATATTTCATAATTTAAAAAAACATTTTTCGGTTTTATTATAAAAAGAGGATTGTATGACGTGGTAAGACATTATCTTTTTGAGTCATAAGAGTTTTGTCCTTCTTACTCTTTTTCAGGGTTGTAACAAATTTGTGCAAAAACACACAACCCGGCTGTGTACAAGAGAGCCCCAACCACGCTCTCAGGAGTGATGAGCAACCAATCAGCCTCACCTCCAAACATATTTCATAATTAGAAAAAAACATATTTCGGTTTTATTATAGAAAGAGGGCTGTATGACGTGGTAAGACATTATCTTTTTGAGTCATAAGAGTTTTGTCATTCTAACTCTTTTTCAGTGTTGTAACAAATTTGTGCAAAACACACAACCCGGCCGCTTACAAGAGAGCACCAAACACTCTCTCAGGAGTGATGAGCAACCAATCTGCCTCACCTCCAAACATATTTCATAATAAAAAAAACATATTTCGGTTTTATTATAGAAAGAGGACTGTATGACGTGGTAAGACATTATCTTTTTGAGTCATAAGAGTTTTGTCATTCTAACTCTTTTTCAGTGTTGTAACAAATTTGTGCAAAACACACAACCCGGCCGCGGTCAAGAGAGCCCCAACCACGCTCTCAGGAGTGATGAGCAACCAATCAGCCTCACCTCCAAACATATTTCATCGTTTAGAACACATTATTTCTATTATTGTATAGGGAGAAGACTGAATGACTTGGAATGAAATTATCTTTTTGTGTCAAAAGAGTTTTATCCTTCTAACTGTTTTTCAGGGTTGTAACATATTTGTGCAAAAACACACAACCCGGCCGCGTACAAGAGAGCCCCAACCACGCTCTCAGGAGTGATGAGCAACCAATCAGCCTCACCTCCAAACATATTTCATCGTTTAGAACACATTATTTCTATTATTGTATAGGGAGAAGACTGAATGACTTGGAATGAAATTATCTTTTTGTGTCAGAAGAATTTTAAACTTCAAACTCTTTTTCAGGGTTGTAACATATTTGTGCAAAAACACACAACCCGGCCGCGTACAAGAGAGCCCCAACCACGCTCTCAGGAGTGATGAGCAACCAATCAGCCTCACCTCCAAACATATTTCATCGTTTAGAACACATTATTTCTATTATTGTAAAGGGAGAAGACTGAATGACTTGAAACGAAATTATCTTTTTGTGTCAAAAGAGTTTTGTCCTTCTTCCTCTTTTTCAGGTTTGTAACAAATTTGTGCAAAAACACACAATCCGGCCGCGTACAAGAGAGCCCCAACCACGCTCTCAGGAGTGATGAGCAACCAATCAGCCTCAGCTCCAAACATATGTCATCGTTTAGAACACATTATTTCTATTATTGTAAAGGGAGAAGACTGAATGACTCAGAACGAAATTATCTTTTTGTGTCAAAAGAGTTTTGTCCTTCTTACTCTTTTTCAGGGTTGTAACAAATTTGTGCAAAAACACAAAACCCGGCCGCGTACAAGAGAGCCCCAACCACGCTCTCAGGAGCGATGAGCAACCAATCAGTCTCACCTCCAAACATATTTCATCGTTTAAAACACATTATTTCTGTTATTGTATAGGGGAGGACAAAATGACTTGAAAAGAAATTATCTTTTTGTGTCAAAAGGGTTTTATCCTTCTAACTCTTATTCATAGTTGTAACAAATTTGTGAAAACACACCACCCAGCCGCAAACAAGAGAGCCCCAACCACGGTCTCAGGAGTGATGAGCAACCAAACTGCCTCACCTCCAAACATATTTCATAATAAAAAAAACATTTTTCGGTTTTATTATAGAAAGAGGACTGTATGACGTGGTAAGACATTATCTTTTTGAGTCATAAGAGTTTTGTCCTTCTAACTGTTTTTCAGGGTTGTAACATATTTGTGCAAAAACACACAACCCGGCCGCGTACAAGAGAGCCCCAACCACGCTCTCAGGAGTGATTAGCAACCAATCAGCCTCACCTCCAAACATATTTCATCGTTTAGAACACATTATTTCTATTATTGTAAAGGGGGAAGACTGAATGACTTGGAACAAAATTATCTTTTTGTGTCAAAAGAGTTTTAAACTTCTAACTCTTTTTCAGGGTTGTAACATATTTGTGCAAAAACACACAACCCGGCCGCGTACAAGAGAGCCCCAACCACGCTCTCAGGAGTGATGAGCAACCAATCAGCCTCACCTCCAAACATATTTCATCGTTTAGAACACATTATTTCTATTATTGTATAGGGAGAAGACTGAATGACTTGGAATGAAATTATCTTTTTGTGTCAGAAGAGTTTTAAACTACTAACTCTTTTTCAGGGTTGTAACATATTTGTGCAAAAACACACAACCCGGCCGCATACAAGAGAGCCCCAACCACGCTCTCAGGAGTGATGAGCAAGCAATCAGCCTCACCTCCAAACATATTTCATCGTTTAGAACACATTATATCTATTATTGTAAAGGGAGAAGACAGAATGACTCGGAACGAAATTATCTTTTTGTGTCAAAAGAGTTTTGTCCTTCTTACTCTTTTTCAGGGTTGTAACAAATTTGTGCAAAAACACAAAACCCGGCCGCGTACAAGAGAGCCCCAACCACGCTCTCAGGAGTGATGAGCAACCAATCAGCCTCACCTCCAAACATATTTCATCGTTTAGAACACATTATTTTTATTATTGTATAGGGAGAAGACTGAATGACTTGGAATGAAATTATCTTTTTGTGTCAGAAGAGTTTTAAACTTCTAACTCTTTTTCAGGGTTGTAACATATTTGTGCAAAAACACACAACCCGGCCGCGTACAAGAGAGCCCCAACCACGCTCTCAGGAGTGATGAGCAACCAATCAGCCTCACCTCCAAACATATTTCAACGTTTAGAACACATTATTTCTATTATTGTAAAGGGAGAAGACTGAATGACTTGGAACGAAATTATCTTTTTGTGTCATAAGAGTTTTGTCCTTCTTCCTCTTTTTCAGGGTTGTAACAAATTTGTGCAAAAACACACAACCCGGCCGCGTACAAGAGAGCCCCAACCACGCTCTCAGGAGTGATGAGCAACCAATCAGCCTCACCTCCAAACATATTTCATCGTTTAGAACACATTATTTCTATTATTGTAAAGGGAGAAGACTGAATGACTCGGAACGAAATTATCTTTTTGTGTCAAAAGAGTTTTGTCCTTCTTACTCTTTTTCAGGGTTGTAACAAATTTGTGCAAAAACACACAACCCGGCCGCGTACAAGAGAGCCCCAACCACGCTCTCAGGAGTGATGAGCAACCAATCTGCCTCACCTCCAAACATATTTCATAATAAAAAAAACATATTTCGGTTTTATTATAGAAAGAGGACTGTATGACGTGGTAAGACATTATCTTTTTGAGTCATAAGAGTTTTGTCCTTCTAACTGTTTTTCAGGGTTGTAACATATTTGTGCAAAAACACACAACCCGGCCGCGTACAAGAGAGCCCCAACCACGCTCTCAGGAGTGATGAGCAACCAATCAGCCTCACCTCCAAACATATTTCATCATTTAGAACACATTATTTCTATTATTGTAAAGGGAGAAGACTGAATGACTTGGAACGAAATTATCTTTTTGTGTCAAAAGAGTTTTCAACTTCTAACTCTTTTTCAGGGTTGTAACATATTTGTGCAAAAACACACAACCCGGCCGTGTACAAGAGAGCCCCAACCACGCTCTCAGGAGTGATGAGCAACCAATCAGCCTCACCTCCAAACATATTTCATCGTTTAGAACACATTATTTCTATTATTGTATAGGGAGAAGACTGAATGACTTGGAATGAAATTATCTTTTTGTGTCAGAAGAGTTTTAAACTTCTAACTCTTTTTCAGGGTTGTAACATATTTGTGCAAAAACACACAACCCGGCCGCGTACAAGAGAGCCCCAACCACGCTCTCAGGAGTGATGAGCAACCAATCAGCCTCACCTCCAAACATATTTCATCGTTTAGAACACATTATTTCTGTTATTGTATAGGGAGAGGACTGAATGACTTGGAACGAAATTATCTTTTTGTGTCAAAAGAGTTTTATCCTTCTAACTGTTTTTCAGGGTTGTAACATATTTGTGCAAAAACACACAACCCGGCCGCGTACAAGAGAGACCCAACAACGCTCTCAGGAGTGATGAGCAACCAATGAGCCTCACCTCCAAACATATTTCATCGTTTAGAACACATTATTTCTTTTATTGTATAGGGAGAGGACTGAAAGACTTGGAAGGAATTTATCTTTTTGTGTCAAAAGTGTTTTATCCTCCTAACTCTTTTTCAGGGTTGTAACATATTTGTGCAAAAACACACAACCCGGCCGCGTACAAGAGAGCCCCACCCACGCTCTCAGGAGTGATGAGCAACCAATCAGCCTCACCTCCAAACATATTTCATCGTTTAGAACACATTATTTCTATTATTGTAAAGGGAGAAGACTGAAAGACTTGGAACGAAATTATCTTTTTGTGTCAAAAGAGTTTTGTCCTGCTTACTCTTTTTCAGGGTTGTAACAAATATGTGCAAAAACACAAAACCTGGCCGCGAACAAGAGAGCCCCAACCACGCTCTCAGGAGTGATGAGCAACCAATCAGCCTCACCTCCAAACATATTTCATCATTTAGAACACATTATTTCTATTAATGTAAAGGGAGAAGACTGAATGACTCGGAACGAAATTATCTTTTTGTGTCAAAAGAGTTTTGTCCTTCTTACTCTTTTTCAGGGTTGTAACAAATTTGTGCAAAAACACAAAAGCCGGCCGCGTACAAGAGAGCCCCAACCACGCTCTCAGGAGTGATGAGCAACCAATCAGCCTCACCTCCAAACATATTTCATCGTTTAGAACACATTATTTCTATTATTGTATAGGGAGAAGACTGAATGACTTGGAATGAAATTATCTTTTTGTGTCAGAAGAGTTTTAAACTTCTAACTCTTTTTCAGGGTTGTAACATATTTGTGCAAAAACACACAACCCGGGTGCGTACAAGAGAGCCCCAACCACGCTCTCAGGAGTGATGAGCAACCAATCAGCCTCACCTCCAAACATATTTCATCGTTTAGAACACATTATTTCTATTATTGTAAAGGGAGAAGACTGAATTACTTGGAAGGAAATTATCTTTTTGTGTCAAAAGAGTTTTGTCCTTCTTCCTCTTTTTCAGGGTTGTAACATATTTGTGCAAAAACACACAACCCGGCCGCGTACAAGAGAGACCCAACAACGCTCTCAGGAGTGATGAGCAACCAATGAGCCTCACCTCCAAACATATTTCATCGTTTAGAACACATTATTTCTTTTATTGTATAGGGAGAGGACTGAAAGACTTGGAAGGAATTTATCTTTTTGTGTCAAAAGTGTTTTATCCTCCTAACTCTTTTTCAGGGTTGTAACATATTTGTGCAAAAACACACAACCCGGCCGCGTACAAGAGAGCCCCACCCACGCTCTCAGGAGTGATGAGCAACCAATCAGCCTCACCTCCAAACATATTTCATCGTTTAGAACACATTATTTCTATTATTGTAAAGGGAGAAGACTGAAAGACTTGGAACGAAATTATCTTTTTGTGTCAAAAGAGTTTTGTCCTGCTTACTCTTTTTCAGGGTTGTAACAAATATGTGCAAAAACACAAAACCTGGCCGCGAACAAGAGAGCCCCAACCACGCTCTCAGGAGTGATGAGCAACCAATCAGCCTCACCTCCAAACATATTTCATCATTTAGAACACATTATTTCTATTAATGTAAAGGGAGAAGACTGAATGACTCGGAACGAAATTATCTTTTTGTGTCAAAAGAGTTTTGTCCTTCTTACTCTTTTTCAGGGTTGTAACAAATTTGTGCAAAAACACAAAAGCCGGCCGCGTACAAGAGAGCCCCAACCACGCTCTCAGGAGTGATGAGCAACCAATCAGCCTCACCTCCAAACATATTTCATCGTTTAGAACACATTATTTCTATTATTGTATAGGGAGAAGACTGAATGACTTGGAATGAAATTATCTTTTTGTGTCAGAAGAGTTTTAAACTTCTAACTCTTTTTCAGGGTTGTAACATATTTGTGCAAAAACACACAACCCGGCTGCGTACAAGAGAGCCCCAACCACGCTCTCAGGAGTGATGAGCAACCAATCAGCCTCACCTCCAAACATATTTCATCGTTTAGAACACATTATTTCTATTATTGTAAAGGGAGAAGACTGAATTACTTGGAAGGAAATTATCTTTTTGTGTCAAAAGAGTTTTGTCCTTCTTCCTCTTTTTCAGGGTTGTAACAAATTTGTGCAAAAACACAAAACACGGCCGCATACAAGAGATCCCCAACCACGCTCTCAGGAGTGATGAGCAACCAATTAGCCTCACCTCCAACCATATTTCATCGCTTAAAACACATTATTTCTGTTATTGTATAGGGAGAGGACTGAATTACTTGGAAAGAAATTATCTTTTTGTGTCAAAAGGGTTTTATTCTTCTAACTCTTTTTGAGGGTTGTAACAAAATTGTGCAAAACACACAACCCAGCCGCGTACATGAGAGCCCCAACCACGCTCTCAGGAGTGATGAGCAACCAATCAATCTCACCTCCAAACATATTTCATCGTTTAAAACACATTATTTCTGTTATTGTATAGGGAGAGGACCAAATGACTTGAAAAGAAATTACCTTTTTGTGTCAAAACGGTTTTATCCTTCTAACTCTTTTTCAGAGTTGTAACAAATTTGTGAAAACACACCACCCAGCCGCAAACAAGAGAGCCCCAACCACGGTCTCAGGAGTGATGAGCAACCAATCTGCCTCACCTCCAAACATATTTCATAATAAAAAAAACATATTTCGGTTTTATTATAGAAAGAGGACTGTATGACGTGGTAAGACATTATCTTTTTGAGTCATAAGAGTTTTGTCCTTCTAACTGTTTTTCAGGGTTGTAACATATTTGTGCAAAAACACACAACCCGGCCGCGTACAAGAGAGCCCCAACCACGCTCTCAGGAGTGATGAGCAACCAATTAGCCTCACCTCCAAACATATTTCATCGTTTAGAACACATTATTTCTATTATTGTAAAGGGAGAAGACTGAATGACTCGGAACGAAATTATCTTTTTGTGTCAAAAGAGTTTTGTCCTTCTTACTCTTTTTCAGGGTTGTAACAAATTTGTGCAAAAACACAAAACCCGGCCGCGTACAAGAGAGCCCCAACCACGCTCTCAGGAGTGATGAGCAACCAATCAGCCTCACCTCCAAACATATTTCATCGTTTAGAACACATTATTTCTATTATTGTATAGGGAGTAGACTGAATGACTTGGAATGAAATTATCTTTTTGTGTCAGAAGAGTTTTAAACTTCTAACTTTTTTTCAGGGTTGTAACATATTTGTGCAAAAACACACAACCCGGCCGCGTACAAGAGAGCCCCAACCACGCTCTCAGGAGTGATGAGCAACCAATCAGCCTCACCTCCAAACATATTTCATCGTTTAGAACACATTATTTCTATTATTGTGAAGGGAGAAGTCTGAATGACTTGGAACAAAATTATCTTTTTGTGTCAAAAGAGTTTTGTCCTTCTTACTCTTTTTCAGGGTTGTAACAAATTTGTGCAAAAACACAAAACCCGGCCGCGTACAAGAGAGCCCCAACCACGCTCTCAGGAGTGTGAGCAACCAGTCAGCCTCACCTCCAAACATATTTCATCGTTTAGAACACATTATTTCTGTTATTGTATTGGGAGAAGACTGAATGACTTGGAACGAAATTATCTTTTTGTGTCAAAAGATTTTTGTCCTTCTTCCTCTTTTTCAAGGTTGTAACAAATTTGTGCAAAAACACAAAACACGGCCGCATACAAGAGATCCCCAACCACGCTCTCAGGAGTGATGAGCAACCAATTAGCCTCACCTCCAACCATATTTCATCGCTTAAAACACATTATTTCTGTTATTGTAAAGGGAGAGGACTGAATGACTTGGAACGAAATTATCTTTTTGTGTCAAAAGGGTTTTATTCTTCTAACTCTTTTTGAGGGTTGTAACAAAATTGTGCAAAACACACAACCCAGCCGCGTACAAGAGAGCCCCAACCACGCTCTCAGGAGTGATGAGCAACCAATCAGTCTCACCTCCAAACATATTTCATCGTTTAAAACACATTATTTCTGTTATTGTATAGGGAGAGGACTAAATGACTTGAAAAGAAATTATCTTTTAGTGTCAAAAGGGTTTTATCCTTCTAACTCTTTTTCAGAGTTGTAACAAATTTGTGAAAACACACCACCCAGCCGCAAACAAGAGAGCTCCAACCACGGTCTCAGAAGTGATGAGCAACCAATCTGCCTCACCTCCAAACATATTTCATAATAAAAAAAACATATTTCGGTTTTATTATAGAAAGAGGACTGTATGACGTGGTAAGACATTATCTTTTTGAGTCATAAGAGTTTTGTCCTTCTAACTGTTTTTCAGGGTTGTAACATATTTGTGCAAAAACACACAACCCGGCCGTGTACAAGAGAGCCCCAACCACGCTCTCAGGAGTGATGAGCAACCAATCAGTCTCACCTCCAAACATATTTCATCGTTTAAAACACATTATTTCTGTTATTGTATAGGGAGAGGACTAAATGACTTGAAAAGAAATTATCTTTTAGTGTCAAAAGGGTTTTGTCATTCTAACTCTTTTTCAGTGTTGTAACAAATTTGTGCAAAACACACAACCCGGCCGCTTACAAGAGAGCACCAAACACTCTCTCAGGAGTGATGAGCAACCAATCTGCCTCACCTCCAAACATATGTCATAATAAAAAAAACATATTTCGGTTTTATTATAGAAAGAGGACTGTATGACGTGGTACAACATTATCTTTTTGAGTCATAAGAGTTTTGTCCTTCTAACTGTTTTTCAGGGTTGTAACATATTTGTGCAAAAACACACAACCCGGCCGCGTACAAGAGAGCCCCAACCACGCTCTCAGTAGTGATGAGCAACCAATCAGCCTCACCTCCAAACATATTTCATCGTTTAGAACACATTATTTCTATTATTGTATAGGGAGAAGACTGAATGACTTGGAATGAAATTATCTTTTTGTGTCAGAAGAGTTTTAAACTACTAACTCTTTTTCAGGGTTGTAACATAATTGTGCAAAAACACACAACCCGGCCGCGTACAAGAGAGCCCCAACCACGCTCTCAGGAGTGATGAGCATACAATCAGCCTCACCTCCAAACATATTTCATCGTTTAGAACACATTATTTCTATTATTGTAAAGGGAGAAGACTGAATGACTCGGAACGAAATTATCTTTTTGTGTCAAAAGAGTTTTGTCCTTCTTACTCTTTTTCAGGGTTGTAACAAATTTGTGCAAAAACACAAAACCCGGCCGCGTACAAGAGAGCCCCAACCACGCTCTCAGGAGTGATGAGCAACCAATTAGCCTCACCTCCAACCATATTTCATCGCTTAAAATACATTATTTCTGTTATTGTATAGGGAGAGGACTGAATGACTTGGAACGAAATTATCTTTTTGTGTCAAAAGAGTTTTATCCTTCTAACTGTTTTTCAGGGTTGTAACATATTTGTGCAAAAACACACAACCCGGCCGTGTACAAGAGAGACCCAACAACGCTCTCAGGAGTGATGAGCAACCAATGAGCCTCACCTCCAAACATATTTCATCGTTTAGAACACATTATTTCTTTTATTGTATAGGGAGAGGACTGAAAGACTTGGAACGAATTTATCTTTTTGTGTCAAAAGAGTTTTATCCTCCTAAC
Source organism: Prosapia bicincta (assembly GCA_036971475.1). Classification (NCBI taxonomy): domain Eukaryota; kingdom Metazoa; phylum Arthropoda; class Insecta; order Hemiptera; family Cercopidae; genus Prosapia; species Prosapia bicincta. The sequence continues at coordinate 13,569,126 of JBAIZL010000001.1, read as the reverse complement.
TCTTTTTCAGGGTTGTAACATATTTGTGCAAAAACACACAACCCGGCCGCGTACAAGAGAGCCCCAACCACGCTCTCAGGAGTGATGAGCAACCAATCAGCCTCACCTCCAAACATATTTCATCGTTTAGAACACATTATTTCTATTATTGTATAGGGAGAAGACTGAATGACTTGGAATGAAATTATCTTTTTGTGTCAGAAGAATTTTAAACTTCTAACTCTTTTTCAGGGTTGTAACAAATTTGTGCAAAAACACAAAACCCGGCCGCGTACAAGAGAGCCCCAACCACGCTCTCAGGAGCGATGAGCAACCAATCAGTCTCACCTCCAAACATATTTCATCGTTTAAACACATTATTTCTGTTATAGTATAGGGAGAGGACTAAATGACTTGAAAAGAAATTATCTTTTTGTGTCAAAAGGGTTTTATCCTTCTAACTCTTTTTCAGGGTTGTAACAAATTTGTGCAAAAACACAAAACACGGCCGCATACAAGAGATCCCCAACCACGCTCTCAGGAGTGATGAGCAACCAATTAGCCTCACCTCCAACCATATTTCATCGCTTAAAACACATTATTTCTGTTATTGTATAGGGAGAGGACTGAATGACTTGGAACGAAATTATCTTTTTGTGTCAGAAGAGTTTTAAACTACTAACTCTTTTTCAGGGTTGTAACATATTTTTGCAAAAACACACAACCCGGCCGCGTACAAGAGAGCCCCACCCACGCTCTCAGGAGTGATGAGCAACCAATCAGCCTCACCTCCAAACATATTTCATCGTTTAGAACACATTATTTCTATTATTGTAAAGGGAGAAGACTGAAAGACTTGGAACGAAATTATCTTTTTGTGTCAAAAGAGTTTTGTCCTGCTTACTCTTTTTCAGGGTTGTAACAAATTTGTGCAAAAACACAAAACCCGGCCGCGTACAAGAGAGCCCCAACCACGCTCTCAGGAGTGATGAGCAACCAATCAGCCTCACCTCCAAACATATTTCACCATTTAGAACACATTATTTCTATTAATGTAAAGGGAGAAGACTGAATGACTCGGAACGAAATTATCTTTTTGTGTCAAAAGAGTTTTGTCCTTCTTACTCTTTTTCAGGGTTGTAACAAATTTGTGCAAAAACACAAATCCCGGCCGCGTACAAGAGAGCCCCAACCACGCTCTCAGGAGTGATGAGCAACCAATCAGCCTCACCTCCAAACATATTTCATCGTTTAGAACACATTATTTCTATTATTGTATAGGGAGAAGACTGAATGACTTGGAATGAAATTATCTTTTTGTGTCAGAAGAGTTTTAAACTTCTAACTCTTTTTCAGGGTTGTAACATATTTGTGCAAAAAAACACAAAACCCAGCCGCGTACAAGAGAGCCCCAACCACGCTCTCAGGAGTGATGAGCAACCAATCAGCCTCACCTCCAAACATATTTCATCGTTTAGAACACATTATTTCTATTATTGTAAAGGGAGAAGACTGAATCACTTGGAAGGAAATTATCTTTTTGTGTCAAAAGAGTTTTTTCCTTCTTCCTCTTTTTCAGGGTTGTAACAAATTTGTGCAAAAACACAAAACACGGCCGCATACAAGAGATCCCCAACCACGCTCTCAGGAGTGATGAGCAACCAATTAGCCTCACCTCCAACCATATTTCATCGCTTAAAACACATTATTTCAGTTATTGTATAGGGAGAGGACCAAATGACTTGGAATGAAATTATCTTTTTGTGTCAGAAGAGTTTTAAACTTCTAACTCTTTTTCAGGGTTGTAACATATTTGTGCAAAAACACACAACCCAGCCGCGTACAAGAGAGCCCCAACCACGCTCTCAGGAGTGATGAGCAACCAATCAGCCTCACCTCCAAACATATTTCATCGTTTAGAACACATTATTTCTATTATTGTGTAGGGAGGAGACTGAATGACTTGGAACGAAATTATCTTTTTGTGTCAAAAGAGTTTTGTCCTTCTTACTCTTTTTCAGGGTTGTAACAAATTTGTGTAAAAACACAAAACCCGGCCGCGTACAAGAGAGCCCCAACCACGCTCTCAGGAGTGATGAGCAACCAATCAGCCTCACCTCCAAACATATTTCATCGTTTAGAACACATTATTTCTATTATTGTGAAGGGAGAAGACTGAAGGACTTGGAACGAAATTATCTTTTTGTGTCAAAAGAGTTTTGTCCTTCTTCCTCTTTTTCAAGGTTGTAACAAATTTGTGCAAAAACACAAAACACGGCCGCATACAAGAGATCCCCAACCACGCTCTCAGGAGTGATAAGCAACCAATTAGCCTCACCTCCAACCATATTTCATCGCTTAAAACACATTATTTCTGTTATTGTATAGGGAGAGGACTGAATGACTTGGAACGAAATTATCTTTTTGTGTCAAAAGGGTTTTATCCTTCTAACTCTTATTCAGAGTTGTAACAAATTTGTGAAAACACATCACCCAGCCGCAAACAAGAGAGCCCCAACCACGGTCTCAGGAGTGATGAGCAACCAATCAGCCTCACCTCCAAACATATTTCATCGTTTAGAACACATTATTTCTATTATTGTATAGGGAGAAGACTGAATGACTTTGAATGAAATTATCTTTTTGTGTCAGAAGAGTTTTAAACTTCTAACTCTTTTTCAGGGTTGTAACATATTTGTGCAAAAACACACAACCCGGCCGCGTACAAGAGAGCCCCAACCACGCTCTCAGGAGTGATGAGCAACCAATCAGCCTCACCTCCAAACATATTTCATCGTTTAGAACACATTATTTCTATTATTGTAAAGGGAGAAGACTGAATGACTTGGAACGAAATTATCTTTTTGTGTCATAAGGGTTTTGTCCTTCTTCCTCTTTTTCAGGGTTGTAACAAATTTGTGCAAAAACACACAACCCGGCCGCGTACAAGAGAGCCCCAACCACGCTCTCAGGAGTGATGAGCAACCAATCAGCCTCACCTCCAAACATATTTCATCGTTTAGAACACATTATTTCTATTATTGTAAAGGGAGAAGACTGAATGACTCGGAACAAAATTATCTTTTTGTGTCAAAAGAGTTTTGTCCTTCTTACTCTTTTTCAGGGTTGTAACAAATTTGTGCAAAAACACAAAACCCGGCCGCGTACAAGAGAGCCCAACCACGCTCTCAGGAGTGATGAGCAACCAATCAGTCTCACCTCCAAACATATTTCATCGTTTAAAACACATTATTTCTGTTATTGTATAGGGAGAGGATTAAATGACTTGAAAAGAAATTATCTTTTTGTGTCAAAAGGGTTTTATCCTTCTAACCCTTATTCAGAGTTGTAACAAATTTGTGAAAACACACCACCCAGCCGCAAACAAGAGAGCCCCAACCACGGTCTCAGGAGTGATGAGCAACCAATCTGCCTCACCTCCAAACATATTTCATAATAAAAAAAACATATTTCGGTTTTATTATAGAAAGAGGACTGTATGACGTGGTAAGACATTATCTTTTTGAGTCATAAGAGTTTTGTCCTTCTAACTGTTTTTCAGGGTTGTAACATATTTGTGCAAAAACACACAACCCGGCCGCGTACAAGAGAGCCCCAACCACGCTCTCAGGAGTGATGAGCAACCAATCAGCCTCACCTCCAAACATATTTCATCGTTTAGAACACATTATTTCTATTATTGTAAAGGGAGAAGACTGAATGACTTGGAACGAAATTATCTTTTTGTGCCAAAAGAGTTTTAAACTTCTAACTCTTTTTCAGGGTTGTAACATATTTGTGCAAAAACACACAACCCGGCCGTGTACAAGAGAGCCCCAACCACGCTCTCAGGAGTGATGAGCAACCAATCAGCCTCACCTCCAAACATATTTCATCGTTTAGAACACATTATTTCTATTATTGTATAGGGAGAAGACTGAATGACTTGGAATGAAATTATCTTTTTGTGTCAGAAGAGTTTTAAACTTCTAACTCTTTTTCAGGGTTGTAACATATTTGTGCAAAAACACACAACCCGGCCGCGTACAAGAGAGCCCCAACCACGCTCTCAGGAGTGATGAGCAACCAATCAGCCTCACCTCCAAACATATTTCATCGTTTAGAACACATTATTTCCTTTATTGTAAAGGGAGAAGACTGAATGACTCGAAACGAAATTATCTTTTTGTGTCAAAAGAGTTTTGTCCTTCTTACTCTTTTTCAGGGTTGTAACAAATTTGTGCAAAACACAAAACCCGGCCGCGTACAAGCGAGCCCCAACCACGCTCTCAGGAGTGATGAGCAACCAATCAGTCTCACCTCCAAACATATTTCATCGTTTAAAACACATTATTTCTGTTATTGTATAGGGAGAGGATTAAATGACTTGAAAAGAAATTATATTTTTGTGTCAAAAGGGTTTTATCCTTCTAACTCTTATTCAGAGTTGTAACAAATTTGTGAAAACACACCACCCAGCCGCAAACAAGAGAGCCCCAACCACGGTCTCAGGAGTGATGAGCAACCAATCAGCCTCACCTCCAAACATATTTCATCGTTTAGAACACATTATTTCTATTATTGTATAGGGAGAAGACTGAATGACTTGGAATGAAATTATCTTTTTGTGTCAGAAGAGTTTTAAACTTCTAACTCTTTTTCAGGGTTGTAACATATTTGTGCAAAAACACACAACCCGGCCGCGTACAAGAGAGCCCCAACCACGCTCTCAGGAGTGATGAGCAACCAATCAGCCTCACCTCCAAACATATTTCATCGTTTAGAACACATTATTTCTATTATTGTAAAGGGAGAAGACTGAATGACTTGGAACGAAATTATCTTTTTGTGTCATAAGAGTTTTGTCCTTCTTCCTCTTTTTCAGGGTTGTAACAAATTTGTGCAAAAACACACAACCCGGCCGCGTACAAGAGAGCCCCAACCACGCTCTCAGGAGTGATGAGCAACCAATCAGCTTCACCTCCAAACATATTTCATCGTTTAGAACACATTATTTCTATTATTGTAAAGGGAGAAGACTGAATGATTCGGAACAAAATTATCTTTTTGTGTCAAAAGAGTTTTGTCCTTCTTACTCTTTTTCAGGGTTGTAACAAATTTGTGCAAAAACACAAAACCCGGCCGCGTACAAGAGAGCCCCAACCACGCTCTCAGGAGTGATGAGCAACCAATCAGTCTCACCTCCAAACATATTTCATCGTTTAAAACACATTATTTCTGTTATTGTATATGGAGAGGATTAAATGACTTGAAAAGAAATTATCTTTTTGTGTCAAAAGGGTTTTATCCTTCTAACTCTTATTCAGAGTTGTAACAAATTTGTGAAAACACACCACCCAGCCGCAAACAAGAGAGCCCCAACCACGGTCTCAGGAGTGATGAGCAACCAATCAGCCTCACCTCCAAACATATTTCATCGTTTAGAACACATTATTTCTATTATTGTATAGGGAGAAGACTGAATGACTTGGAATGAAATTATCTTTTTGTGTCAGAAGAGTTTTAAACTTCTAACTCTTTTTCAGGGTTGTAACATATTTGTGCAAAAACACACAACCCGGCCGCGTACAAGAGAGCCCCAACCACGCTCTCAGGAGTGATGAGCAACCAATCAGCCTCACCTCCAAACATATTTCATCGTTTAGAACACATTATTTCTATTATTGTAAAGGGAGAAGACTGAATGACTTGGAACGAAATTATCTTTTTGTGTCATAAGAGTTTTGTCCTTCTTCCTCTTTTTCAGGGTTGTAACAAATTTGTGCAAAAACACACAACCCGGCCGCGTACAAGAGAGCCCCAACCACGCTCTCAGGAGTGATGAGCAACCAATCAGCCTCACCTCCAAACATATTTCATCGTTTAGAACACATTATTTCTATTATTGTAAAGGGAGAAGACTGAATGACTCGGAACAAAATTATCTTTTTGTGTCAAAAGAGTTTTGTCCTTCTTACTCTTTTTCAGGGTTGTAACAAATTTGTGCAAAAACACAAAACCCGGCCGCGTACAAGAGAGCCCCAACCACGCTCTCAGGAGTGATGAGCAACCAATCAGTCTCACCTCCAAACATATTTCATCGTTTAAAACACATTATTTCTGTTATTGTATAGGGAGAGGATTAAATGACTTGAAAAGAAATTATCTTTTTGTGTCAGAAGAGTTTTAAACTTCAAACTCTTTTTCAGGGTTGTAACATATTTGTGCAAAAACACACAACCCGGCCGCGTACAAGAGAGCCCCAACCACGCTCTCAGGAGTGATGAGCAACCAATCAGCCTCACCTCCAAACATATTTCATCGTTTAGAACACATTATTTCTATTATTGTAAAGGGAGAAGACTGAATGACTTGGAACGAAATTATCTTTTTGTGTCATAAGAGTTTTGTCCTTCTTCCTCTTTTTCAGGGTTGTAACAAATTTGTGCAAAAACACACAACCCGGCCGCGTACAAGAGAGCCCCAACCACGCTCTCAGGAGTGATGAGCAACCAATCAGCCTCACCTCCAAACATATTTCATCGTTTAGAACACATTATTTCTATTATTGTAAAGGGAGAAGACTGAATGACTCGGAACAAAATTATCTTTTTGTGTCAAAAGAGTTTTGTCCTTCTTACTCTTTTTCAGGGTTGTAACAAATTTGTGCAAAAACACAAAACCCGGCCGCGTACAAGAGAGCCCCAACCACGCTCTCAGGAGTGATGAGCAACCAATCAGTCTCACCTCCAAACATATTTCATCGTTTAAAACACATTATTTCTGTTATTGTATAGGGAGAGGATTAAATGACTTGAAAAGAAATTATCTTTTTGTGTCAAAAGGGTTTTATCCTTCTAACTCTTATTCAGAGTTGTAACAAATTTGTGAAAACACACCACCCAGCCGCAAACAAGAGAGCCCCAACCACGGTCTCAGGAGTGATGAGCAACCAATCTGCCTCACCTCCAAACATATTTCATAATAAAAAAAACATATTTCGGTTTTATTATAGAAAGAGGACTGTATGACGTGGTAAGACATTATCTTTTTGAGTCATAAGAGTTTTGTCCTTCTAACTGTTTTTCAGGGTTGTAACATATTTGTGCAAAAACACACAACCCGGCCGCGTACAAGAGAGCCCCAACCACGCTCTCAGGAGTGATGAGCAACCAATCAGCCTCACCTCCAAACATATTTCATCGTTTAGAACACATTATTTCTATTATTGTAAAGGGAGAAGACTGAATGACTTGGAACGAAATTATCTTTTTGTGCCAAAACAGTTTTAAACTTCTAACTCTTTTTCAGGGTTGTAACATATTTGTGCAAAAACACACAACCCGGCCGTGTACAAGAGAGCCCCAACCACGCTCTCAGGAGTGATGAGCAACCAATCAGCCTCACCTCCAAACATATTTCATCGTTTAGAACACATTATTTCTATTATTGTATAGGGAGAAGACTGAATGACTTGGAATGGAATTATCTTTTTGTGTCAGAAGAGTTTTAAACTTCTAACTCTTTTTCAGGGTTGTAACATATTTGTGCAAAAACACACAACCCGGCCGCGTACAAGAGAGCCCCAACCACGCTCTCAGGAGTGATGAGCAACCAATCAGCCTCACCTCCAAACATATTTCATCGTTTAGAACACATTATTTCTTTTATTGTAAAGGGAGAAGACTGAATGACTCGAAACGAAATTATCTTTTTGTGTCAAAAGAGTTTTAAACTTCTAACTCTTTTTCAGGGTTGTAACATATTTGTGCAAAAACACACAACCCGGCCGCGTACAAGAGAGACCAAACAACGCTCTCTGGAGTGATGAGCAACCAATCAGCCTCACCTCCAAACATATTTCATCGTTTAGAACACATTATTTCTATAATTGTAAAGGGAGAAGACTGAATGACTTGGAACGAAATTATCTTTTTGTGTCAAAAGAGTTTTGTCCTTCTTCCTCTTTTTCAGGGTTGTAACAAATTTGTGCAAAAACACACAACCCGGCCGCGTATAAGAGAGCCCCAACCACGCTCTCAGGAGTGATGAGCAACCAATCAGCCTCAGCTCCAAACATATGTCATCGTTTAGAACACATTATTTCTATTATTGTAAAGGGAGAAGACTGAATGACTCAGAACGAAATTATCTTTTTGTGTCAAAAGAGTTTTGTCCTTCTTACTCTTTTTCAGGGTTGTAACAAATTTGTGCAAAAACACAAAACCCGGCCGCGTACAAGAGAGCCCCAACCACGCTCTCAGGAGCGATGAGCAACCAATCAGTCTCACCTCCAAACATATTTCATCGTTTAAAACACATTATTTCTGTTATTGTATAGGGAGAGGACTAAATGACTTGAAAAGAAATTATCTTTTTGTGTCAAAAGGGTTTTATCCTTCTAACTCTTATTCATAGTTGTAACAAATTTGTGCAAAAACACAAAACACGGTCGCATACAAGAGATCCCCAACCACGCTCTCAGGAGTGATGAGCAACCAATTAGCCTCACCTCCAACCATATTTCATCGCTTAAAACACATTATTTCTGTTATTGTATAGGGAGAGGACTGAATGACTTGGAACGAAATTATCTTTTTGTGTCAGAAGAGTTTTAAACTATTAACTCTTTTTCAGGGTTGTAACATATTTGTGCAAAAACACACAACCCGGCCGCGTACAAGAGAGCCCCACCCACGCTCTCAGGAGTGATGAGCAACCAATCAGCCTCACCTCCAAACATATTTCATCATTTAGAACACATTATTTCTATTAATGTAAAGGGAGAAGACTGAATGACTCGGAACGAAATTATCTTTTTGTGTCAAAAGAGTTTTCTCCTTCTTACTCTTTTTCAGGGTTGTAACAAATTTGTGCAAAAACACAAATCCCGGCCTCGTACAAGAGAGCCCCAACCACGCTCTCAGGAGTGATGAGCAACCAATTAGCCTCACCTCCAACCATATTTCATCGCTTAAAATACATTATTTCTGTTTTTGTATAGGGAGAGGACTGAATGACTCGGAACGAAATTATCTTTTTGTGTCAAAAGGGTTTTGTCCTTCTTACTCTTTTTCAGGGTTGTAACAAATTTGTGCAAAAACACAAAACTCGGCCGCGTACAAGAGAGCCCCAACCACGCTCTCAGGAGTGATGAGCAACCAATCAGCCTCACCTCCAAACATATTTCATCGTTTAGAACACATTAATTCTATTATTGTATAGGGAGAAGACTGAATGACTTGGAATGAAATTATCTTTTTGTGTCAGAAGAGTTTTAAACTTCTAACTCTTTTTCAGGGTTGTAACATATTTGTGCAAAAACACACAACCCGGCCGCGTACAAGAGAGCCCCACCCACGCTCTCAGAAGTGATGAGCAACCAATCAGCCTCACCTCCAAACATATTTCATCGTTTAGAACACATTATTTCTATTATTGTAAAGGGAGAAGACTGAATCTCTTGGAAGGAAATTATCTTTTTGTGTCAAAAGAGTTTTGTCCTTCTTCCTCTTTTTCAGGGTTTTAACAAATTTGTGCAAAAACAGAAAACACGGCCGCATACAAGAGATCCCCAACCACGCTCTCAGGAGTGATGAGCAACCAATTAGCCTCACCTCCAACCATATTTCATCGCTTAAAACACATTATTTCTGTTATTGTATAGGGAGAGGACTGAATTACTTGGAACGAAATTATCTTTTTGTGTCAAAAGGGTTTTATTCTTCTAACTTTTTTTGAGGGTTGTAACAAAATTGTGCAAAACACACAACCCAGCCGCGTACAAGAGAGCCCCAACCACGCTCTCAGGAGTGATGAGCAACCAATCAATCTCACCTCCAAACATATTTCATCGTTTAAAACACATTATTTCTGTTATTGTATAGGGAGAGGACCAAATGACTTGAAAAGAAATTATCTTTTTGTGTCAAAACGGTTTTATCCTTCTAACTCTTTTTCAGAGTTGTAACAAATTTGTGAAAACACACCACCCAGCCGCAAACAAGAGAGCCCCAACCACGGTCTCAGGAGTGATGAGCAACCAATCTGCCTCACCTCCAAACATATTTCATAATAAAAAAAACATATTTCGGTTTTATTATAGAAAGAGGACTGTATGACGTGGTAAGACATTATCTTTTTGAGTCATAAGAGTTTTGTCCTTCTAACTGTTTTTCAGGGTTGTAACATATTTGTGCAAAAACACACAACCCGGCCGCGTACAAGAGAGCCCCAACCACGCTCTTAGGAGTGATGAGCAACCAATCAGCCTCACCTCCAAACATATTTCATCGTTTAGAACACATTATTTCTATTATTGTAAAGGGAGAAGACTGAATGACTTGGAACGAAATTATCTTTTTGTGCCAAAAGAGTTTTAAACTTCTAACTCTTTTTCAGGGTTGTAACATATTTGTGCAAAAACACACAACCCGGCCGTGTACAAGAGAGCCCCAACCACGCGCTCAGGAGTGATGAGCAACCAATCAGCCTCACCTCCAAACATATTTCATTGTTTAGAACACATTATTTCTATTATTGTATAGGGAGAAGACTGAATGACTTGGAATGAAATTATCTTTTTGTGTCAGAAGAGTTTTAAACTTCTAACTCTTTTTCAGGGTTGTAACATATTTGTGCAAAAACACACAAACCGGCCGCGTACAAGAGAGCCCCAACCACGCTCTCAGGAGTGATGAGCAACCAATCAGCCTCACCTCCAAACATATTTCATCGTTTAGAACACATTATTTCTTTTATTGTAAAGGGAGAAGACTGAATGACTCGAAACGAAATTATCTTTTTGTGTCAAAAGAGTTTTAAACTTCTAACTCTTTTTCAGGGTTGTAACATATTTGTGCAAAAACACACAACCCGGCCGCGTACAAGAGAGACCAAACAACGCTCTCAGGAGTGATGAGCAACCAATCAGCCTCACCTCCAAACATATTTCATGGTTTAGAACACATTATTTCTATAATTGTAAAGGGAGAAGACTGAATGACTTGGAACGAAATTATCTTTTTGTGTCAAAAGAGTTTTGTCCTTCTTCCTCTTTTTCAGGGTTGTAACAAATTTGTGCAAAAACACACAACCCGGCCGCGTATAAGAGAGCCAAAACCACGCTCTCAGGAGTGATGAGCAACCAATCAGCCTCAGCTCCAAACATATGTCATCGTTTAGAACACATTATTTCTATTATTGTAAAGGGAGAAGACTGAATGACTCAGAACGAAATTATCTTTTTGTGTCAAAAGAGTTTTGTCCTTCTTACTCTTTTTCAGGGTTGTAACAAATTTGTGCAAAAACACAAAACCCGTCCGAGTACAAGAGAGCCCCAACCACGCTCTCAGGAGCGATGAGCAACCAATCAGTCTCACCTCCAAACATATTTCATCGTTTAAAACACATTATTTCTGTTATTGTATAGGGAGAGGACTAAATGACTTGAAAAGAAATTATCTTTTTGTGTCAAAAGGGTTTTATCCTTCTAACTCTTATTCATAGTTGTAACAAATTTGTGCAAAAACACAAAACACGGTCGCATACAAGAGATCCCCAACCACGCTCTCAGGAGTGATGAGCAACCAATTAGCCTCACCTCCAACCATATTTCATCGCTTAAAACACATTATTTCTGTTATTGTATAGGGAGAGGACTGAATGACTTGGAACGAAATTATCTTTTTGTGTCAGAAGAGTTTTAAACTATTAACTCTTTTTCAGGGTTGTAACAAATTTGTGCAAAAACACACAACCCGGCCGCGTACAAGAGAGCCCCACCCACGCTCTCAGGAGTGATGAGCAACCAATCAGCCTCACCTCCAAACATATTTCATCGTTTAGAACACATTATTTCTATTATTGTAAAGGGAGAAGACTGAAAGACTTGGAACGAAATTATCTTTTTGTGTCAAAAGAGTTTTGTCCTGCTTACTCTTTTTCAGAGTTGTAACAAATTTGTGCAAAAACACAAAACCCGGCCGCGTACAAGAGAGCCCCAACCACGCTCTCAGGAGTGATGAGCAACCAATCAGCCTCACCTCCAAACATATTTCATCATTTAGAACACATTATTTCTATTAATGTAAAGGGAGAAGACTGAATGACTCGGAACGAAATTATCTTTTTGTGTCAAAAGAGTTTTGTCCTTCTTACTCTTTTTCAGGGTTGTAACAAATTTGTGCAAAAACACAAATCCCGGCCTCGTACAAGAGAGCCCCAACCACGCTCTCAGGAGTGATGAGCAACCAATTAGCCTCACCTCCAACCATATTTCATCGCTTAAAATACATTATTTCTATTATTGTATAGGGAGAGGACTGAATGACTCGGAACGCAATTATCTTTTTGTGTCAAAAGAGTTTTGTCCTTCTTACTCTTTTTCAGGGTTGTAACAAATTTGTGCAAAAACACAAAACCCGGCCGCGTACAAGAGAGCCCCAACCACGCTCTCAGGAGTGATGAGCAACCAATCAGCCTCACCTCCAAACATATTTCATCGTTTAGAACACATTATTTCTATTATTGTATAGGGAGAAGACTGAATGACTTGGAATGAAATTATCTTTTTGTGTCAGAAGAGTTTTAAACTTCTAACTCTTTTTCAGGGTTGTAACATATTTGTGCAAAAACACACAACCCGGCCGCGTACAAGAGAGCCCCACCCACGCTCTCAGGAGTGATGAGCAACCAATCAGCCTCACCTCCAAACATATTTCATCGTTTAGAACACATTATTTCTATTATTGTAAAGGGAGAAGACTGAATCTCTTGGAAGGAAATTATCTTTTTGTGTCAAAAGAGTTTTGTCCTTCTTCCTCTTTTTCAGGGTTTTAACAAATTTGTGCAAAAACAGAAAACACGGCCGCATACAAGAGATCCCCAACCACGCTCTCAGGAGTGATGAGCAACCAATTAGCCTCACCTCCAACCATATTTCATCGCTTAAAACACATTATTTCTGTTATTGTATAGGGAGAGGACTGAATTACTTGGAACGAAATTATCTTTTTGTGTCAAAAGGGTTTTATTCTTCTAACTTTTTTTGAGGGTTGTAACAAAATTGTGCAAAACACACAACCCAGCCGCGTACAAGAGAGCCCCAACCACGCTCTCAGGAGTGATGAGCAACCAATCAATCTCACCTCCAAACATATTTCATCGTTTAAAACACATTATTTCTGTTATTGTATAGGGAGAGGACCAAATGACTTGAAAAGAAATTATCTTTTTGTGTCAAAACGGTTTTATCCTTCTAACTCTTTTTCAGAGTTGTAACAAATTTGTGAAAACACACCACCCAGCCGCAAACAAGAGAGCCCCAACCACGGTCTCAGGAGTGATGAGCAACCAATCTGCCTCACCTCCAAACATATTTCATAATAAAAAAAACATATTTCGGTTTTATTATAGAAAGAGGACTGTATGACGTGGTAAGACATTATCTTTTTGAGTCATAAGAGTTTTGTCCTTCTAACTGTTTTTCAGGGTTGTAACATATTTGTGCAAAAACACACAACCCGGCCGCGTACAAGAGAGCCCCAACCACGCTCTCAGGAGTGATGAGCAACCAATCAGCCTCACCTCCAATCATATTTCATCGTTTAGAACACATTATTTCTATTATTGTATAGGGAGAAGACTGAATGACTTGGAATGAAATTATCTTTTTGTGTCAGAAGAGTTTTGTCCTTCTTACTCTTTTTCAGGGTTGTAACAAATTTGTGCAAAAACACAAAACCCGGCCGCGTACAAGAGAGCCCCAACGACGCTCTCAGGAGTGATGAGCAACCAATCAGCCTCACCTCCAAACATATTTCATCGTTTAGAACACATTATTTCTCTTATTGTAAAGGGAGAAGACTGAATGACTCGGAACGAAATTATCTTTTTGTGTCAAAAGAGTTTTGTCCTTCTTACTCTTTTTCAGGGTTGTAACAAATTTGTGCAAAAACACAAAACCCGGCCGCGTACAAGAGAGCCCCAACCACGCTCTCAGGAGTGATGAGCAACCAATTAGCCTCACCTCCAACCATATTTCATCGCTTAAAATAAATTATTTCTGTTATTGTATAGGGAGAGGACTGAATGACTTGGAACGAAATTATCTTTTTGTGTCAAAAGAGTTTTATCCTTCTAACTGTTTTTCAGGGTTGTAACATATTTGTGCAAAAACACACAACCCGGCCGCGTACAAGAGAGCCCCAACCACGCTCTCAGGAGTGATGAGCAACCAATCAGCCTCACCTCCAAACATATTTCATCGTTTAGAACACATTATTTCTATTATTGTATAGGGAGTAGACTGAATGACTTGGAATGAAATTATCTTTTTGTGTCAGAAGAGTTTTAAACTTCTAACTCTTTTTCAGGGTTGTAACATATTTGTGCAAAAACACACAACCCGGCCGCGTACAGGAGAGCCCCAACCACGCTCTCAGGAGTGATGAGCAACCAATCAGCCTCACCTCCAAACATATTTCATCGTTTAGAACACATTATTTCTATTATTGTGAAGGGAGAATACTGAATGACTTGGAACGAAATTATCTTTTTGTGTCAAAAGAGTTTTGTCCTTCTTCCTCTTTTTCAGGGTTGTAACAAATTTGTGCAAAAACACAAAACACGGCCGCATACAAGAGATCCCCAACCACGCTCTCAGGAGTGATGACCAACCAATTAGCCTCACCTCCAACCATATTTCATCGCTTAAAACACATTATTTCTGTTATTGTATAGGGAGAGGACTGAATGACTTGGAACAAAATTATCTTTGTGTGTCAAAAGGGTTTTATTCTTCTAACTCTTTTTGAGGGTTGTAACAAAATTGTGCAAAACACACAACCCAGCCGCGTACAAGAGAGCCCCAACCACGCTCTCAGGAGTGATGAGCAACCAATCAGTCTCACCTCCAAACATATTTCATCGTTTAAAACACATTATTTCTGTTATTGTATAGGGAGAGGACTAAATGACTTGAAAAGAAATTATCTTTTAGTGTCAAAAGGGTTTTATCCTTCTAACTCTTTTTCAGAGTTGTAACAAATTTGTGAAAACACACCACCCAGCCGCAAACAAGAGAGCTCCAACCACGGTCTCAGGAGTGATGAGCAACCAATCTGCCTCACCTCCAAACATATTTCATATTAAAAAAAACATATTTCGGTTTTATTATAGAAAGAGGACTGTATGACGTGGTAAGACATTATCTTTTTGAGTCATAAGAGTTTTGTCCTTCTAACTGTTTTTCAGGGTTGTAACATATTTGTGCAAAAACACACAACCCGGCCGCATACAAGAGAGCCCCAACCACGCTCTCAGGAGTGATGAGCAACCAATTAGCCTCACCTCCAAACATATTTCATCGTTTAGAACACATTATTTCTATTATTGTAAAGGGAGAAGACTGAAAGACTTGGAACGAAATTATGTTTTTGTGTCAAAAGAGTTTTAAACTTCTAACTCTTTTTCAGGGTTGTAACATATTTGTGCGAAAACACACAACCCGGCCCCGTACAAGAGAGCCCCAACTACGCTCTCAGGAGTGATGAGCAACCAATCAGCCTCACCTCCAAACATATTTCATCGTTTAGAACACATTTTTTCTATTATTGTATAGGGAGAAGACTGTATGACGTGGTAAGACATTATCTTTTTGAGTCATAAGAGTTTTGTCCTTCTAACTGTTTTTCAGGGTTGTAACATATTTGTGCAAAAACACACAACCCGTCCTCGTACAAGAGAGCCCCAACCACGCTCTCAGGAGAGATGAGCAACCAATCAGCCTCACCTCCAAACATATTTCATCGTTTAGAACACATAATTTCTATTATTGTAAAGGGAGAAGACTGAATGACTTTTAACGAAATTATCTTTTTGTGTCAAAAGAGTTTTATCCTTCTAACTGTTTTTCAGGGTTGTAACATATTTGTGCAAAAACACACAACCCGGCCGCGTACAAGAGAGACCCAACAACGCTCTCAGGAGTGATGAGCAACCAATGAGCCTCACCTCCAAACATATTTCATCGTTTAGAACACATTATTTCTATTATTGTGAAGGGAGAAGACTGAATGACTTGGATCGAAATTATCTTTTTGTGTCAAAAGAGTTTTGTCCTTCTTACTCTTTTTCAGGGTTGTAACAAATTTGTGCAAAAACACAAAACACGGCCGCGTACAAGAGAGCCCCAACCACGCTCTCAGGAGTGATGAGCAACCAATCAGCCTCACCTCCAAACATATTTCATCGTTTAGAACACATTATTTCTATTATTGTAAAGGGAGAAAACTGAATGACTTGGAACGAAATTATCTTTTTGTGTCAAAAGAGTTTTGTTCTTCTTCCTCTTTTTCAGGGTTGTAACAAATTTGTGCAAAAACACAAAACACGGCCGCATACATGAGATCCCCAACCACGCTCTCAGGAGTGATGAGCAACCAATTAGCCTCACTCCAACCATATTTCATCGCTTAAAACACATTATTTCTGTTATTGTATAGAGAGAGGACTGAATGACTTGGAACGAAATTATCTTTTTGTGTCAAAAGGGTTTTATTCTTCTAACTCTTTTTGAGGGTTGTAACAAAATTGTGCAAAACACACAACCCAGCCGCGTACAAGAGAGCCCCAACCACGCTCTCAGCAGTGATGAGCAACCAATCAGTCTCACCTCCAAACATATTTCATCGTTTAAAACACATTATTTCTGTTATTGTATAGGGAGAGGACTAAATGACTTGAAAAGAAATTATCTTTTTGTGTCAAAAGGGTTCTATCCTTCTAACTCTTTTTTAGAGTTGTAACAAATTTGTGAAAACACACCACCCAGCCGCAAACAAGAGAGCCCCAACCACGGTCTCAGGAGTGATGAGCAACCAATCTGCCTCACCTCCAAACATATTTCATAATAAAAAAAACATATTTCGGTTTTATTATAGAAAGAGGACTGTATGACGTGGTAAGACATTATCTTTTTGAGTCATAAGAGTTTTGTCCTTCTAACTGTTTTTCAGGGTTGTAACATATTTGTGCGAAAACACACAACCCGGCCGCATACAAGAGAGCCCCAACCACGCTCTCAGGAGTGATGAGCAACCAATCAGCCTCACCTCCAAACATATTTCATCGTTTAGAACACATTATTTCTATTATTGTAAAGGGAGAAGACTGAAAGACTTGGAACGAAATTATGTTTTTGTGTCAAAAGAGTTTTAAACTTCTAACTCTTTTTCAGGGTTGTAACATATTTGTGCAAAAACACACAACCCGGCCTCGTACAAGAGAGCCCCAACCACGCTCTCAGGAGTGATGAGCAACCAATCAGCCTTACCTCCAAACATATTTCATCGTTTGAACACATTATTTCTATTATTGTAAAGGGAGAAGACTGAATGACTTGGAACGAAATTATCTTTTTGTGTCAAAAGAGTTTTAAACTTCTAACTCTTTTTCAGGGTTCTAATATATTTGTGCAAAAACACACAACCCGGCCGCGTACAAGAGAGCCCCAACCACGCTCTCAGGAGTGATGAGCAACCAATCAGCCTCACCTCCAAACATATTTCATCGTTTAGAACAAATTATTTCTATTATTGTAAAGGGAGAAGACTGAATGACTGGGAACGAAATTATCTTTTTGTGTCAAAAGAGTTTTGTCCTTCTTACTCTTTTTCAGGGTTGTAACAAATTTGTGCAAAAACACAAAACACGGCCGCATACAAGAGATCCCAAACCACGCTCTCAGGAGTGATGAGCAACCAATTAGCCTCACCTCCAACCATATTTCATCGCTTAAAACACATTATTTCTGTTATTGTATAGGGAGAGGACAGAATGACTTGGAACGAAATTATCTTTTTGTGTCAAAAGGGTTTTATTTTTCTAACTCTTTTTGAGGGTTGTAACAAAATTGTGCAAAACACACAACCCAGCCGCGTACAAGAGAGCCCCAACCACGCTCTCAGGAGTGATGAGCAACCAATCAGCCTCACCTCCAAACATATTTCATCGTTTAGAACACATTTTTTCTATTATTGTATAGGAAGAAGACTGTATGACGTGGTAAGACATTATCTTTTTGAGTCATAAGAGTTTTGTCCTTCTAACTGTTTTTCAGGGTTGTAACATATTTGTGCAAAAACACACAACCCGGCCGCGTACAAGAGAGCCCCAACCACGCTCTCAGGAGTGATGAGCAACCAATCAGCCTCACCTCCAAACATATTTCATCGTTTAGAACACATAATTTCTATTATTGTAAAGGGAGAAGACTGAATGACTTGGAACGAAATTATCTTTTTGTGTCAAAAGAGTTTTAAACTTCTAACTCTTTTTCAGGGTTGTATCATATTTGTGCAAAAACACACAACCCGGCCGCGTACAAGAGAGCCCCAACCACGCTCTCAGGAGTGATGAGCAACCAATCAGCCTCACCTCCAAACATATTTCATCGTTTAGAACACATTATTTCTATTATTGTATAGGGAGAAGACTGAATGACTTGGAATGAAATTATCTTTTTGTGTCAGAAGAGTTTTAAACTTCTAACTCTTTTTCAGGGTTGTAACATATTTGTGCAAAAACACACAACCCGGCCGCGTACAAGAGAGCCCCAACCACGCTCTCAGGAGTGATGAGCAACCAATCAGCCTCACCTCCAAACATATTTCATCGTTTAGAACACATTATTTCTATTATTGTAAAGGGAGAAGACTGAATGACTTGGAACGAAATTATCTTTTTGTGTCAAAAGAGTTTTGTCCTTCTTACTATTTTTCAGGGTTGTAACAAATTTGTGCAAAAACACAAAACCCGGCCGCGTACAAGAGAGCCCCAACCACGCTCTCAGGAGTGATGAGCAACCAATTAGCCTCACCTCCAACCATATTTCATCGCTTAAAATACATTATTTCTGTTATTGTTAAGGGAGAGGACTGAATGACTTTTAACGAAATTATCTTTTTGTGTCAAAAGAGTTTTATCCTTCTAACTGTTTTTCAGGGTTGTAACAAATTTGTGCAAAAACACAAAACCCGGCCGCGTACAAGAGAGCCCCAACCACGCTCTCAGGAGTGATGAGCAACCAATTAGCCTCACCTCCAACCATATTTCATCGCTTAAAATACATTATTTCTGTTATTGTTAAGGGAGAGGACTGAATGACTTTTAACGAAATTATCTTTTTGTGTCAAAAGAGTTTTATCCTTCTAACTGTTTTTCAGGGTTGTAACATATTTGTGCAAAAACACACAACCCGGCCGCATACAAGAGAGCCCCAACCACGCTCTCAGGAGTGATGAGCAACCAATCAGCCTCACCTCCAAACATATTTCATCGTTTAGAACACATTTTTTCTATTATTGTATAGGAAGAAGACTGTATGACGTGGTAAGACATTATCTTTTTGAGTCATAAGAGTTTTGTCCTTCTAACTGTTTTTCAGGGTTGTAACATATTTGTGCAAAAACACACAACCCGGCCGCGTACAAGAGAGCCCCAACCACGCTCTCAGGAGTGATGAGCAACCAATCAGCCTCACCTCCAAACATATTTCATCGTTTAGAACACATAATTTCTATTATTGTAAAGGGAGAAGACTGAATGACTTGGAACGAAATTATCTTTTTGTGTCAAAAGAGTTTTAAACTTCTAACTCTTTTTCAGGGTTGTATCATATTTGTGCAAAAACACACAACCCGGCCGCGTACAAGAGAGCCCCAACCACGCTCTCAGGAGTGATGAGCAACCAATCAGCCTCACCTCCAAACATATTTCATCGTTTAGAACACATTATTTCTATTATTGTATAGGGAGAAGACTGAATGACTTGGAATGAAATTATCTTTTTGTGTCAAAAGAGTTTTGTCCTTCTTACTATTTTTCAGGGTTGTAACAAATTTGTGCAAAAACACAAAACCCGGCCGCGTACAAGAGAGCCCCAACCACGCTCTCAGGAGTGATGAGCAACCAATTAGCCTCACCTCCAACCATATTTCATCGCTTAAAATACATTATTTCTGTTATTGTTAAGGGAGAGGACTGAATGACTTTTAACGAAATTATCTTTTTGTGTCAAAAGAGTTTTATCCTTCTAACTGTTTTTCAGGGTTGTAACATATTTGTGCAAAAACACACAACCCGGCCGCATACAAGAGAGACCCAACAACGCTCTCAGGAGTGATGAGCAACCAATGAGCCTCACCTCCAAACATATTTCTTCGTTTAGAACACATTATTTCTTTTATTGTATAGGGAGAGGACTGAAAGACTTGGAACGAATTTATATTTTTGTGTCAAAAGAGTTTTATCCTCCTAACTCCTTTTCAGGGTTGTAACATATTTGTGCAAAAACACACAACCCGGCCGCGTACAAGAGAGCCCCAACCACGCTCTCAGGAGTGATGAGCAACCAATCAGCCTCACCTCCAAACATATTTCATCGTTTAGAACACATTATTTCTATTATTGTATAGGGAGAAGACTGAATGACTTGGAATGAAATTATCTTTTTGTGTCAGAAGAGTTTTAAACTTCTAACTCTTTTTCAGGGTTGTAACATATTTGTGCAAAAACACACAACCCGGCCGCGTACAAGAGAGCCCCAACCACGCTCTCAGGAGTGATGAGCAACCAATCAGCCTCACCTCCAAACATATTTCATCGTTTAGAACACATAATTTCTATTATTGTAAAGGGAGAAGACTGAATGACTTGGAACGAAATTATCTTTTTGTGTCAAAAGAGTTTTAAACTTCTAACTCTTTTTCAGGGTTGTATCATATTTGTGCAAAAACACACAACCCGGCCGCGTACAAGAGAGCCCCAACCACGCTCTCAGGAGTGATGAGCAACCAATCAGCCTCACCTCCAAACATATTTCATCGTTTAGAACACATTATTTCTATTATTGTATAGGGAGAAGACTGAATGACTTGGAATGAAATTATCTTTTTGTGTCAGAAGAGTTTTAAACTTCTAACTCTTTTTCAGGGTTGTAACATATTTGTGCAAAAACACACAACCCGGCCGCGTACAAGAGAGCCCCAACCACGCTCTCAGGAGTGATGAGCAACCAATCAGCCTCATCTCCAAACATATTTCATCGTTTAGAACACATTATTTCTATTATTGTAAAGGGAGAAGACTGAATAACTTGGAACGAAATTATCTTTTTGTGTCAAAAGAGTTTTGTCCTTCTTACTATTTTTCAGGGTTGTAACAAATTTGTGCAAAAACACAAAACCCGGCCGCGTACAAGAGAGCCCCAACCACGCTCTCAGGAGTGATGAGCAACCAATTAGCCTCACCTCCAACCATATTTCATCGCTTAAAATACATTATTTCTGTTATTGTTAAGGGAGAGGACTGAATGACTTTTAACGAAATTATCTTTTTGTGTCATAAGAGTTTTATCCTTCTATCTGTTTTTCAGGGTTGTAACATATTTGTGCAAAAACACACAACCCGGCCGCATACAAGAGAGCCCCAACCACGCTCTCAGGAGTGATGAGCAACCAATCAGCCTCACCTCCAAACATATTTCATCGTTTAGAACACATTATTTCTATTATTGTATAGGGAGAAGACTGAATGACTTGGAATGAAATTATCTTTTTGTGTCAGAAGAGTTTTAAACTTCTAACTCTTTTTCAGGGTTGTAACATATTTGTGCAAAAACACACAACCCGGCCGCGTACAAGAGAGCCCCAACCACGCTCTCAGGAGTGATGAGCAACCAATCAGCCTCACCTCCAAACAAATTTCATCGTTTAGAACACATTATTTCTATTATTGTAAAGGGAGAAGACTGAATGACTTGGAACGAAATTATCTTTTTGTGTCAAAAGAGTTTTGTCCTTCTTCCTCTTTTTCAGGGTTGTAACAAATTTGTGCAAAAACACAAAACACGGCCGCATACAAGAGATCCCCAACCACGCTCTCAGGAGTGATGAGCAACCAATTAGCCTCACCTCCAACCATATTTCATCGCTTAAAACACATTATTTCTGTTATTGTATAGGGAGAGGACTGAATGACTTGGAACGAAATTATCTTTTTGTGTCAAAAGGGTTTTATTCTTCTAACTCTTTTTGAGGGTTGTAACAAAATTGTGCAAAACACACAACCCAGCCGCGTACAAGAGAGCCTCAACCACGCTCTCAGGAGTGATGAGCAACCAATCAGCCTCACCTCCAAACATATTTCATCGTTTAGAACACATTATTTCTATTATTGTAAAGGGAGAAGACTGAAAGACTTGGAACGAAATTATCTTTTTGTGTCAAAAGAGTTTTAAACTTCTAACTCTTTTTCAGGGTTGTAACATATTTGTGCAAAAACACACAACCCGGCCGCGTACAAGAGAGCCCCAACCACGCTCTCAGGAGTGATGAGCAACCAATCAGCCTCACCTCCAAACATATTTCATCGTTTAGAACACATTTTTTCTATTATTGTAAAGGGAGAAGACTGAAAGACTTGGAACGAAATTATCTTTTTGTGTCAAAAGAGTTTTAAACTTCTAACTCTTTTTCAGGGTTGTAACATATTTGTGCAAAAACACACAACCCGGCCGCGTACAAGAGAGCCCCAACCACGCTCTCAGGAGTGATGAGCAACCAATCAGCCTCACCTCCAAACATATTTCATCGTTTAGAACACATTTTTTCTATTATTGTATAGGGAGAAGACTGTATGACGTGGTAAGACATTATCTTTTTGAGTCATAAGAGTTTTGTCCTTCTAACTGTTTTTCAGGGTTGTAACATATTTGTGCAAATACACACAACCCGGCCGCGTACAAGAGAGCCCCAACCACGCTCTCAGGAGTGATGAGCAACCAATCAGCCTCACCTCCAAATATATTTCATCGTTTAGAACACATTATTTCTATTATTGTATAGGGAGAAGACTGAATGACTTGGAATGAAATTATCTTTTTGTGTCAGAAGAGTTTTAAACTTCTAACTCTTTTTCAGGGTTGTAACATATTTGTGCAAAAACACACAACCCGGCCGCGTACAAGAGAGCCCCAACCACGCTCTCAGGAGTGATGAGCAACCAATCAGCCTCACCTCCAAACATATTTCATCGTTTAGAACACATTATTTCTATTATTGTAAAGGGAGAAGACTGAATGACTCGGAACGAAATTATCTTTTTGTGTCAAAAGAGTTTTGCCCTTCTTACTATTTTTCAGGGTTGTAACAAATTTGTGCAAAAACACAAAACCCGGCCGCGTACAAGAGAGCCCCAACCACGCTCTCAGGAGTGATGAGCAACCAATCAGCCTCACCTCCAAACATATTTCTTCGTTTAGAACACATTATTTCTTTTATTGTATAGGGAGAGGACTGAAAGACTTGGAACGAATTTATCTTTTTGTGTCAAAAGAGTTTTATCCTCCTAACTCTTTTTCAGGGTTGTAACATATTTGTGCAAAAACACACAACCCGGCCGCGTACCAGAGAGCCCCAACCACGCTCTCAGGAGTGATGAACAACCAATCAGCCTCACCTCCAAACATATTTCATCGTTTAGAACACATTATTTCTATTATTGTGAAGGGAAAAGACTGAATGACTTGGAACGAAATTATCTTTTTGTGTCAAAAGAGTTTTGTCCTTCTTACTCTTTTTCAGGGTTGTAAGAAATTTGTGCAAAAACACAAAACACGGCCGCGTACAAGAGAGCCCCAACCACGCTCTCAGGAGTGATGAGCAACCAATTAGCCTCACCTCCAACCATATTTCATCGCTTAAAACACATTATTTCTGGTATTGTATAGGGAGAGGACTGTATGACTTGGAACGAAATTATCTTTTTGTGTCAAAAGGGTTTTATTCTTCTAACTCTTTTTGAGGGTTGTAACAAAATTGTGCAAAACACACAACCCAGCCGCGTACAAGAGAGCCCCAACCACGCTCTCAGGAGTGATGAGCAACCAATCAGTCTCACCTCCAAACATATTTCATCGTTTAAAACACATTATTTCTGATATTGTATAGGGAGAGGACTAAATGACTTTAAAAGAAATTATCTTTTTGTGTCAAAAGGGTTTTATCCTTCTAACTCTTTTTGAGGGTTGTAACAAAATTGTGCAAAACACACAACCCAGCCGCGTACAAGAGAGCCCCAACCACGGTCTCAGGAGTGATGAGCAACCAATCTGCCTCACCTCCAAACATATTTCATAATAAAAAAAACATATTTCGGTTTTATTATAGAAAGAGGTCTCTATGACGTGGTAAGACATTATCTTTTTGAGTCATAAGAGTTTTGTCCTTCTAACTGTTTTTCAGGGTTGTAACATATTTGTGCAAAAACACACAACCCGGCCGCGTACAAGAGAGCCCCAACCACGCTCTCAGGAGTGATGAGCAACCAATCAGCCTCACCTCCAAACATATTTCATCGTTTAGAACACATTATTTCTATTATTGTAAAGGGAGAAGACTGAATGACTTGGAACGAAATTATCTTTTTGTGTCAAAAGACTTTTTAAACTTCTAACTCTTTTTCAGGGTTGTAACATATTTGTGCAAAAACACACAACCCGGCCGCGTACAAGAGAGCACCAACCACGCTCTCAGGAGTGATGAGCAACCAATCAGCCTCACCTCCAAACATATTTCATCGTTTAGAACACATTATTTCTATTATTGTGAAGGGAGAAGCCTGAATGACTTGGAACGAAATTATCTTTTTGTGTCAAAAGGGTTTTATCCTTCTAACTCTTTATCAGAGTTGTAACAAATTTGTGAAAACACACCACCCAGCCGCAAACAAGAGAGCCCCAACCACGGTCTCAGGAGTGATGAGCAACCAATTAGCCTCACCTCCAACCATATTTCATCGCTTAAAACACATTATTTCTGTTATTGTATAGGGAGAGGACTGAATGACTTGGAACAAAATTATCTTTTTGTGTCAAAAGGGTTTTATCCTTCTAACTCTTTTTCAGAGTTGTAACAAATTAATGAAAACACACCACCCAGCCGCAAACAAGAGAGCCCCAACCACGGTCTCAGGAGTGATGAGCAACCAATCAGCCTCACCTCCAAACATATTTCATCGTTTAGAACACATTATTTCTATTATTGTAAAGGGAGAAGACTGAATGACTCGGAACAAAATTATCTTTTTGTGTCAAAAGAGTTTTGTCCTTCTTACTCTTTTTCAGGGTTGTAACAAATTTGTGCAAAAACACAAAACCCGGCCGCGTACAAGAGAGCCCCAACCACGCTCTCAGGAGTGATGAGCAACCAATCAGTCTCACCTCCAAACATATTTCATCGTTTAAAACACATTATTTCTGTTATTGTATAGGGAGAGGATTAAATGACTTGAAAAGAAATTATCTTTTTGTGTCAAAAGGGTTTTATCCTTCTAACTCTTATTCAGAGTTGTAACAAATTTGTGAAAACACACCACCCAGCCGCAAACAAGAGAGCCCCAACCACGGTCTCAGGAGTGATGAGCAACCAATCTGCCTCACCTCCAAACATATTTCATAATAAAAAAAACATATTTCGGTTTTATTATAGAAAGAGGACTGTATGACGTGGTAAGACATTATCTTTTTGAGTCATAAGAGTTTTGTCCTTCTAACTGTTTTTCAGGGTTGTAACATATTTGTGCAAAAACACACAACCCGGCCGCGTACAAGAGAGCCCCAACCACGCTCTCAGGAGTGATGAGCAACCAATCAGCCTCACCTCCAAACATATTTCATCGTTTAGAACACATTATTTCTATTATTGTAAAGGGAGAAGACTGAATGACTTGGAACGAAATTATCTTTTTGTGCCAAAAGAGTTTTAAACTTCTAACTCTTTTTCAGGGTTGTAACATATTTGTGCAAAAACACACAACCCGGCCGTGTACAAGAGAGCCCCAACCACGCTCTCAGGAGTGATGAGCAACCAATCAGCCTCACCTCCAAACATATTTCATCGTTTAGAACACATTATTTCTATTATTGTATAGGGAGAAGACTGAATGACTTGGAATGAAATTATCTTTTTGTGTCAGAAGAGTTTTAAACTTCTAACTCTTTTTCAGGGTTGTAACATATTTGTGCAAAAACACACAACCCGGCCGCGTACAAGAGAGCCCCAACCACGCTTTCAGGAGTGATGAGCAACCAATCAGCCTCACCTCCAAACATATTTCATCGTTTAGAACACATTATTTCTTTTATTGTAAAGGGAGAAGACTGAATGACTCGAAACGAAATTATCTTTTTGTGTCAAAAGAGTTTTAAACTTCTAACTCTTTTTCAGGGTTGTAACATATTTGTGCAAAAACACACAACCCGGCCGCGTACAAGAGAGACCAAACAACGCTCTCAGGAGTGATGAGCAACCAATCAGCCTCACCTCCAAACATATTTCATCGTTTAGAACACATTATTTCTATAATTGTAAAGGGAGAAGACTGAATGACTTGGAACGAAATTATCTTTTTGTGTCAAAAGAGTTTTGTCCTTCTTCCTCTTTTTCAGGGTTGTAACAAATTTGTGCAAAAACACACAACCCGGCCGCGTATAAGAGAGCCCCAACCACGCTCTCAGGAGTGATGAGCAACCAATCAGCCTCAGTTCCAAACATATGTCATCGTTTAGAACACATTATTTCTATTATTGTAAAGGGAGAAGACTGAATGTCTCAGAACGAAATTATCTTTTTGTGTCAAAAGAGTTTTGTCCTTCTTACTCTTTTTCAGGGTTGTAACAAATTTGTGCAAAAACACAAAACCCGGCCGCGTACAAGAGAGCCCCAACCACGCTCTCAGGAGCGATGAGCAACCAATCAGTCTCACCTCCAAACATATTTCATCGTTTAAAACACATTATTTCTGTTATTGTATAGGGAGAGGACTAAATGACTTGAAAAGAAATTATCTTTTTGTGTCAAAAGGGTTTTATCCTTCTAACTCTTATTCATAGTTGTAACAAATTTGTGCAAAAACACAAAACACGGTCGCATACAAGAGATCCCCAACCACGCTCTCAGGAGTGATGAGCAACCAATTAGCCTCACCTCCAACCATATTTCATCGCTTAAAACACATTATTTCTGTTATTGTATAGGGAGAGAACTGAATGACTTGGAACGAAATTATCTTTTTGTGTCAGAAGAGTTTTAAACTATTAACTCTTTTTCAGGGTTGTAACATATTTGTGCAAAAACACACAACCCGGCCGCGTACAAGAGAGCCCCACCCACGCTCTCAGGAGTGATGAGCAACCAATCAGCCTCACCTCCAAACATATTTCATCGTTTAGAACACATTATTTCTATTATTGTAAAGGGAGAAGACTGAAAGACTTGGAACGAAATTATCTTTTTGTGTCAAAAGAGTTTTGTCCTGCTTACTCTTTTTCAGAGTTGTAACAAATTTGTGCAAAAACACAAAACCCGGCCGCGTACAAGAGAGCATCAACCACGCTCTCAGGAGTGATGAGCAACCAATCAGCCTCACCTCCAAACATATTTCATCATTTAGAACACATTATTTCTATTAATGTAAAGGGAGAAGACTGAATGACTCGGAACGAAATTATCTTTTTGTGTCAAAAGAGTTTTGTCCTTCTTACTCTTTTTCAGGGTTGTAACAAATTTGTGCAAAAACACAAATCCCGGCCTCGTACAAGAGAGCCCCAACCACGCTCTCAGGAGTGATGAGCAACCAATTAGCCTCACCTCCAACCATATTTCATCGCTTAAAATACATTATTTCTGTTATTGTATAGGGAGAGGACTGAATGACTCGGAACGTAATTATCTTTTTGTGTCAAAAGAGTTTTGTCCTTCTTACTCTTTTTCAGGGTTGTAACAAATTTGTGCAAAAACACAAAACCCGGCCGCGTACAAGAGAGCCCCAACCACGCTCTCAGGAGTGATGAGCAACCAATCAGCCTCACCTCCAAACATATTTCATCGTTTAGAACACATTATTTCTATTATTGTATAGGGAGAAGACTGAATGACTTGGAATGAAATTATCTTTTTGTGTCAGAAGAGTTTTAAACTTCTAACTCTTTTTCAGGGTTGTAACATATTTGTGCAAAAACACACAACCCGGCCGCGTACAAGAGAGCCCCACCCACGCTCTCAGGAGTGATGAGCAACCAATCAGCCTCACCTCCAAACATATTTCATCGTTTAGAACACATTATTTCTATTATTTTAAAGGGAGAAGACTGAATCTCTTGGAAGAAAATTATCTTTTTGTTTCAAAAGAGTTTTGTCCTTCTTCCTCTTTTTCAGGGTTTTAACAAATTTGTGCAAAAACAGAAAACACGGCCGCATACAAGAGATCCCCAACCACGCTCTCAGGAGTGATGAGCAACCAATTAGCCTCACCTCCAACCATATTTCATCGCTTAAAACACATTATTTCTGTTATTGTATAGGGAGAGGACTGAATGACTCGGAACGTAATTATCTTTTTGTGTCAAAAGAGTTTTGTCCTTCTTACTCTTTTTCAGGGTTGTAACAAATTTGTGCAAAAACACAAAACCCGGCCGCGTACAAGAGAGCCCCAACCACGCTCTCATGAGTGATGAGCAACCAATCAGCCTCACCTCCAAACATATTTCATCGTTTAGAACACATTATTTCTATTATTGTATAGGGAGAAGACTGAATGACTTGGAATGAAATTATCTTTTTGTGTCAGAAGAGTTTTAAACTTCTAACTCTTTTTCAGGGTTGTAACATATTTGTGCAAAAACACACAACCCGGCCGCGTACAAGAGAGCCCCACCCACGCTCTCAGGAGTGATGAGCAACCAATCAGCCTCACCTCCAAACATATTTCATCGTTTAGAACACATTATTTCTATTATTGTAAAGGGAGAAGACTGAATCTCTTGGAAGAAAATTATCTTTTTGTTTCAAAAGAGTTTTGTCCTTCTTCCTCTTTTTCAGGGTTTTAACAAATTTGTGCAAAAACAGAAAACACGGCCGCATACAAGAGATCCCCAACCACGCTCTCAGGAGTTATGAGCAACCAATTAGCCTCACCTCCAACCATATTTCATCGTTTAAAACACATTATTTCTGTTATTGTATAGGGAGAGGACCAAATGACTTGAAAAGAAATTATCTTTTTGTGTCAAAACGGTTTTATCCTTCTAACTCTTTTTCAGAGTTGTAACAAATTTGTGAAAACACACCACCCAGCCGCAAACAAGAGAGCCCCAACCACGGTCTCAGGAGTGATGAGCAACCAATCTGCCTCACCTCCAAACATATTTCATAATAAAAAAAACATATTTCGGTTTTATTATAGAAAGAGGACTGTATGACGTGGTAAGACATTATCTTTATGAGTCATAAGAGTTTTGTCCTTCTAACTGTTTTTCAGGGTTGTAACATATTTGTGCAAAAACACACAACCCGGCCGCGTACAAGAGAGCCCCAACCACGCTCTCAGGAGTGATGAGCAACCAATCAGCCTCACCTCCAAACTTATTTCATCGTTTAGAACACATTATTTCTATTATTGTATAGGGAGAAGACTGAATGACTTGGAATGAAATTATCTTTTTGTGTCAGAAGAGTTTTAAACTTCTAACTCTTTTTCAGGGTTGTAACATATTTGTGCAAAAACACACAACCCGGCCGCGTACAAGAGAGCCCCAACCACGCTCTCAGGAGTGATGAGCAACCAATCAGCCTCACCTCCAAACATATTTCATCGTTTAGAACACATTATTTCTCTTATTGTAAAGGGAGAAGACTGAATGACTCGGAACGAAATTATCTTTTTGTGTCAAAAGAGTTTTGTCCTTCTTACTCTTTTTCAGGGTTGTAACAAATTTGTGCAAAAACACAAAACCCGGCCGCGTACAAGAGAGCCCCAACCACGCTCTCAGGAGTGATGAGCAACCAATTAGCCTCACCTCCAACCATATTTCATCGCTTAAAATAAATTATTTCTGTTATTGTATAGGGAGAGGACTGAATGACTTGAAACGAAATTATCTTTTTGTGTCAAAAGAGTTTTATCCTTCTAACAGTTTTTCAGGGTTGTAACATATTTGTGCAAAAACACACAACCCGGCCGCGTACAAGAGAGCCCCAACCACGCTCTCAGGAGTGATGAGCAACCAATCAGCCTCACCTCCAAACATATTTCATCGTTTAGAACACATTATTTCTATTATTGTATAGGGAGTAGACTGAATGACTTGGAATGAAATTATCTTTTTGTGTCAGAAGAGTTTTAAACTTCTAACTCTTTTTCAGGGTTGTAACATATTTGTGCAAAAACACACAACCCGGCCGCGTACAAGAGAGCCCCAACCACGCTCTCAGGAGTGATGAGCAACCAATCAGCCTCACCTCCAAACATATTTCATCGTTTAGAACACATTATTTCTATTATTGTAAAGGGAGAAGACTGAATGACTTGGAACGAAATTATCTTTTTGTGTCAAAAGAGTTTTGTCCTTCTTCCTCTTTTTCAGGGTTGTAACAAATTTGTGCAAAAACACAAAACACGGCCGCATACAAGAGATCCCCAACCACGCTCTCAGGAGTGATGACCAACCAATTAGCCTCACCTCCAACCATATTTCATCGCTTAAAACACATTATTTCTGTTATTGTATAGGGAGAGGACTGAATGACTTGGAACGAAATTATCTTTTTGTGTCAAAAGGGTTTTATTCTTCTAACTCTTTTTGAGGGTTGTAACAAAATTGTGCAAAACACACAACCCAGCCGCGTACAAGAGAGCCCCAACCACGCTCTCAGGAGTGATGAGCAACCAATCAGTCTCACCTCCAAACATATTTCATCGTTTAAAACACATTATTTCTGTTATTGTATAGGGAGAGGACTAAATGACTTGAAAAGAAATTATCTTTTAGTGTCAAAAGGGTTTTATCCTTCTAACTCTTTTTCAGAGTTGTAACAAATTTGTGAAAACACACCACCCAGCCGCAAACAAGAGAGCTCCAACCACGGTCTCAGGAGTGATGAGCAACCAATCTGCCTCACCTCCAAACATATTTCGTATTAAAAAAAACATATTTCGGTTTTATTATAGAAAGAGGACTGTATGACGTGGTAAGACATTATCTTTTTGAGTCATAAGAGTTTTGTCCTTCTAACTGTTTTTCAGGGTTGTAACATATTTGTGCAAAAACACACAACCCGGCCGCATACAAGAGAGCCCCAACCACGCTCTCAGGAGTGATGAGCAACCAATTAGCCTCACCTCCAAACATATTTCATCGTTTAGAACACATTATTTCTATTATTGTAAAGGGAGAAGACTGAAAGACTTGGAACGAAATTATGTTTTTGTGTCAAAAGAGTTTTAAACTTCTAACTCTTTTTCAGGGTTGTAACATATTTGTGCGAAAACACACAACCCGGCCCCGTACAAGAGAGCCCCAACTACGCTCTCAGGAGTGATGAGCAACCAATCAGCCTCACCTCCAAACATATTTCATCGTTTAGAACACATTTTTTCTATTATTGTATAGGGAGAAGACTGTATGACGTGGTAAGACATTATCTTTTTGAGTCATAAGAGTTTTGTCCTTCTAACTGTTTTTCAGGGTTGTAACATATTTGTGCAAAAACACACAACCCGGCCTCGTACAAGAGAGCCCCAACCACGCTCTCAGGAGAGATGAGCAACCAATCAGCCTCACCTCCAAACATATTTCATCGTTTAGAACACATAATTTCTATTATTGTAAAGGGAGAAGACTGAATGACTTTTAACGAAATTATCTTTTTGTGTCAAAAGAGTTTTATCCTTCTAACTGTTTTTCAGGGTTGTAACATATTTGTGCAAAAACACACAACCCGGCCGCGTACAAGAGAGACCCAACAACGCTCTCAGGAGTGATGAGCAACCAATCAGCCTCACCTCCAAACATATTTCATCGTTTAGAACACATTATTTCTATTATTGTAAAGGGAGAAGACTGAATGACTTGGAACGAAATTATCTTTTTGTGTCAAAAGAGTTTTGTTCTTCTTCCTCTTTTTCAGGGTTGTAACAAATTTGTGCAAAAACACAAAACACGGCCGCATACAAGAGATCCCCAACCACGCTCTCAGGAGTGATGAGCAACCAATTAGTCTCACCTCCAACCATATTTCATCGCTTAAAACACATTATTTCTGTTATTGTATAGAGAGAGGACTGAATGACTTGAAAAGAAATTATCTTTTTGTGTCAAAAGGGTTTTATCCTTCTAACTCTTTTTTAGAGTTGTAACAAATTTGTGAAAACACACCACCCAGCCGCAAACAAGAGAGCCCCAACCACGGTCTCAGGAGTGATGAGCAACCAATCTGCCTCACCTCCAAACATATTTCATAATAAAAAAAACATATTTCGGTTTTATTATAGAAAGAGGACTGTATGACGTGGTAAGACATTATCTTTTTGAGTCATAAGAGTTTTGTCCTTCTAACTGTTTTTCAGGGTTGTAACATATTTGTGCGAAAACACACAACCCGGCCGCATACAAGAGAGCCCCAACCACGCTATCAGGAGTGATGAGCAACCAATCAGCCTCACCTCCAAACATATTTCATCGTTTAGAACACATTATTTCTATTATTGTAAAGGGAGAAGACTGAATGACTCGGAACGAAATTATCTTTTTGTGTCAAAAGAGTTTTGTCCTTCTTACTCTTTTTCAGGGTTGTAACAAATTTGTGCAAAAACACAAAACACGGCCGCATACAAGAGATCCCAAACCACGCTCTCAGGAGTGATGAGCAACCAATTAGCCTCACCTCCAACCATATTTCATCGCTTAAAACACATTATTTCTGTTATTGTATAGGGAGAGGACAGAATGACTTGGAACGAAATTATCTTTTTGTGTCAAAAGGGTTTTATTTTTCTAACTCTTTTTGAGGGTTGTAACAAAATTGTGCAAAACACACAACCCAGCCGCGTACAAGAGAGCCCCAACCACGCTCTCAGGAGTGATGAGCAACCAATCAGCCTCACCTCCAAACATATTTCATCGTTTAGAACACATTTTTTCTATTATTGTATAGGAAGAAGACTGTATGACGTGGTAAGACATTATCTTTTTGAGTCATAAGAGTTTTGTCCTTCTAACTGTTTTTCAGGGTTGTAACATATTTGTGCAAAAACACACAACCCGGCCGCGTACAAGAGAGCCCCAACCACGCTCTCAGGAGTGATGAGCAACCAATCAGCCTCACCTCCAAACATATTTCATCGTTTAGAACACATAATTTCTATTATTGTAAAGGGAGAAGACTGAATGACTTGGAACGAAATTATCTTTTTGTGTCAAAAGAGTTTTAAACTTCTAACTCTTTTTCAGGGTTGTATCATATTTGTGCAAAAACACACAACCCGGCCGCGTACAAGAGAGCCCCAACCACACTCTCAGGAGTGATGAGCAACCAATCAGCCTCACCTCCAAACATATTTCATCGTTTAGAACACATTATTTCTATTATTGTATAGGGAGAAGACTGAATGACTTGGAATGAAATTATCTTTTTGTGTCAGAAGAGTTTTAAACTTCTAACTCTTTTTCAGGGTTGTAACATATTTGTGCAAAAACACACAACCCGGCCGCGTACAAGAGAGCCCCAACCACGCTCTCAGGAGTGATGAGCAACCAATCAGCCTTACCTCCAAACATATTTCATCGTTTGAACACATTATTTCTATTATTGTAAAGGGAGAAGACTGAATGACTTGGAACGAAATTATCTTTTTGTGTCAAAAGAGTTTTAAACTTCTAACTCTTTTTCAGGGTTCTAATATATTTGTGCAAAAACACACAACCCGGCCGCGTACAAGAGAGCCCCAACCACGCTCTCAGGAGTGATGAGCAACCAATCAGCCTCACCTCCAAACATATTTCATCGTTTAGAACACATTATTTCTATTATTGTAAAGGGAGAAGACTGAATGACTCGGAACGAAATTATCTTTTTGTGTCAAAAGAGTTTTGTCCTTCTTACTCTTTTTCAGGGTTGTAACAAATTTGTGCAAAAACACAAAACACGGCCGCATACAAGAGATCCCAAACCACGCTCTCAGGAGTGATGAGCAACAAATTAGCCTCACCTCCAACCATATTTCATCGCTTAAAACACATTATTTCTGTTATTGTATAGGGAGAGGACAGAATGACTTGGAACGAAATTATCTTTTTGTGTCAAAAGGGTTTTATTTTTCTAACTCTTTTTGAGGGTTGTAACAAAATTGTGCAAAACACACAACCCAGCCGCGTACAAGAGAGCCCCAACCACGCTCTCAGGAGTGATGAGCAACCAATCAGCCTCACCTCCAAACATATTTCATCGTTTAGAACACATTTTTTCTATTATTGTATAGGAAGAAGACTGTATGACGTGGTAAGACATTATCTTTTTGAGTCATAAGAGTTTTGTCCTTCTAACTGTTTTTCAGGGTTGTAACATATTTGTGCAAAAACACACAACCCGGCCGCGTACAAGAGAGCCCCAACCACGCTCTCAGGAGTGATGAGCAACCAATCAGCCTCACCTCCAAACATATTTCATCGTTTAGAACACATAATTTCTATTATTGTAAAGGGAGAAGACTGAATGACTTGGAACGAAATTATCTTTTTGTGTCAAAAGAGTTTTAAACTTCTAACTCTTTTTCAGGGTTGTATCATATTTGTGCAAAAACACACAACCCGGCCGCGTACAAGAGAGCCCCAACCACGCTCTCAGGAGTGATGAGCAACCAATCAGCCTCACCTCCAAACATATTTCATCGTTTAGAACACATTATTTCTATTATTGTATAGGGAGAAGACTGAATGACTTGGAATGAAATTATCTTTTTGTGTCAGAAGAGTTTTAAACTTCTAACTCTTTTTCAGGGTTGTAACATATTTGTGCAAAAACACACAACCCGGCCGCGTACAAGAGAGCCCCAACCACGCTCTCAGGAGTGATGAGCAACCAATCAGCCTCATCTCCAAACATATTTCATCGTTTAGAACACATTATTTCTATTATTGTAAAGGGAGAAGACTGAATGACTTGGAACGAAATTATCTTTTTGTGTCAAAAGAGTTTTGTCCTTCTTACTATTTTTCAGGGTTGTAACAAATTTGTGCAAAAACACAAAACCCGGCCGCGTACAAGAGAGCCCCAACCACGCTCTCAGGAGTGATGAGCAACCAATGAGCCTCACCTCCAAACATATTTCTTCGTTTAGAACACATTATTTCTTTTATTGTTAAGGGAGAGGACGGAATGACTTTTAACGAAATTATCTTTTTGTGTCAAAAGAGTTTTATCCTTCTAACTGTTTTTCAGGGTTGTAACATATTTGTGCAAAAACACACAACCCGGCCGCATACAAGAGAGACCCAACAACGCTCTCAGGAGTGATGAGCAACCAATGAGCCTCACCTCCAAACATATTTCTTCGTTTAGAATACATTATTTCTTTTATTGTATAGGGAGAGGACTGAAAGACTTGGAACGAATTTATATTTTTGTGTCAAAAGAGTTTTATCCTCCTAACTGTTTTTCAGGGTTGTAACATATTTGTGCAAAAACACACAACCCGGCCTCGTACAAGAGAGCCCCAACCACGCTCTCAGGAGAGATGAGCAACCAATCAGCCTCA
The DNA here is from genome assembly GCA_036971475.1 of Prosapia bicincta. Classification (NCBI taxonomy): domain Eukaryota; kingdom Metazoa; phylum Arthropoda; class Insecta; order Hemiptera; family Cercopidae; genus Prosapia; species Prosapia bicincta. Next base: position 13,533,495 of record JBAIZL010000001.1, on the reverse strand, counting down.
CCTCCAAACATATTTCATCGTTTAGAACACATAATTTCTATTATTGTAAAGGGAGAAGACTGAATGACTTTTAACGAAATTATCTTTTTGTGTCAAAAGAGTTTTATCCTTCTAACTGTTTTTCAGGGTTGTAACATATTTGTGCAAAAACACACAACCCGGCCGCGTACAAGAGAGACCCAACAACGCTCTCAGGAGTGATGAGCAACCAATCAGCCTCACCTCCAAACATATTTCATCGTTTAGAACACATTATTTCTATTATTGTAAAGGGAGAAGACTGAATGACTTGGAACGAAATTATCTTTTTGTGTCAAAAGAGTTTTGTTCTTCTTCCTCTTTTTCAGGGTTGTAACAAATTTGTGCAAAAACACAAAACACGGCCGCATACAAGAGATCCCCAACCACGCTCTCAGGAGTGATGAGCAACCAATTAGCCTCACCTCCAACCATATTTCATCGCTTAAAACACATTATTTCTGTTATTGTATAGAGAGAGGACTGAATGACTTGGAACGAAATTATCTTTTTGTGTCAAAAGGGTTTTATTCTTCTAACTCTTTTTGAGGGTTGTAACAAAATTGTGCAAAACACACAACCCAGCCGCGTACAAGAGAGCCCCAACCACGCTCTCAGCAGTGATGAGCAACCAATCAGTCTCACCTCCAAACATATTTCATCGTTTAAAACACATTATTTCTGTTATTGTATAGGGAGAGGACTAAATGACTTGAAAAGAAATTATCTTTTTGTGTCAAAAGGGTTTTATCCTTCTAACTCTTTTTTAGAGTTGTAACAAATTTGTGAAAACACACCACCCAGCCGCAAACAAGAGAGCCCCAACCACGGTCTCAGGAGTGATGAGCAACCAATCTGCCTCACCTCCAAACATATTTCATAATAAAAAAAACATATTTCGGTTTTATTATAGAAAGAGGGCTGTATGACGTGGTAAGACATTATCTTTTTGAGTCATAAGAGTTTTGTCCTTCTAACTGTTTTTCAGGGTTGTAACATATTTGTGCGAAAACACACAACCCGGCCGCATACAAGAGAGCCCCAACCACGCTATCAGGAGTGATGAGCAACCAATCAGCCTCACCTCCAAACATATTTCATCGTTTAGAACACATTATTTCTATTATTGTAAAGGGAGAAGACTGAATGACTCGGAACGAAATTATCTTTTTGTGTCAAAAGAGTTTTGTCCTTCTTACTCTTTTTCAGGGTTGTAACAAATTTGTGCAAAAACACAAAACACGGCCGCATACAAGAGATCCCAAACCACGCTCTCAGGAGTGATGAGCAACCAATTAGCCTCACCTCCAACCATATTTCATCGCTTAAAACACATTATTTCTGTTATTGTATAGGGAGAGGACAGAATGACTTGGAACGAAATTATCTTTATGTGTCAAAAGGGTTTTATTTTTCTAACTCTTTTTGAGGGTTGTAACAAAATTGTGCAAAACACACAACCCAGCCGCGTACAAGAGAGCCCCAACCACGCTCTCAGGAGTGATGAGCAACCAATCAGCCTCACCTCCAAACATATTTCATCGTTTAGAACACATTTTTTCTATTATTGTATAGGAAGAAGACTGTATGACGTGGTAAGACATTATCTTTTTGAGTCATAAGAGTTTTGTCCTTCTAACTGTTTTTCAGGGTTGTAACATATTTGTGCAAAAACACACAACCCGGCCGCGTACAAGAGAGCCCCAACCACGCTCTCAGGAGTGATGAGCAACCAATCAGCCTCACCTCCAAACATATTTCATCGTTTAGAACACATAATTTCTATTATTGTAAAGGGAGAAGACTGAATGACTTGGAACGAAATTATCTTTTTGTGTCAAAAGAGTTTTAAACTTCTAACTCTTTTTCAGGGTTGTATCATATTTGTGCAAAAACACACAACCCGGCCGCGTACAAGAGAGCCCCAACCACGCTCTCAGGAGTGATGAGCAACCAATCAGCCTCACCTCCAAACATATTTCATCGTTTAGAACACATTATTTCTATTATTGTATAGGGAGAAGACTGAATGACTTGGAATGAAATTATCTTTTTGTGTCAGAAGAGTTTTAAACTTCTAACTCTTTTTCAGGGTTGTAACATATTTGTGCAAAAACACACAACCCGGCCGCGTACAAGAGAGCCCCAACCACGCTCTCAGGAGTGATGAGCAACCAATCAGCCTTACCTCCAAACATATTTCATCGTTTGAACACATTATTTCTATTATTGTAAAGGGAGAAGACTGAATGACTTGGAACGAAATTATCTTTTTGTGTCAAAAGAGTTTTAAACTTCTAACTCTTTTTCAGGGTTCTAATATATTTGTGCAAAAACACACAACCCGGCCGCGTACAAGAGAGCCCCAACCACGCTCTCAGGAGTGATGAGCAACCAATCAGCCTCACCTCCAAACATATTTCATCGTTTAGAACACATTATTTCTATTATTGTAAAGGGAGAAGACTGAATGACTCGGAACGAAATTATCTTTTTGTGTCAAAAGAGTTTTGTCCTTCTTACTCTTTTTCAGGGTTGTAACAAATTTGTGCAAAAACACAAAACACGGCCGCATACAAGAGATCCCAAACCACGCTCTCAGGAGTGATGAGCAACCAATTAGCCTCACCTCCAACCATATTTCATCGCTTAAAACACATTATTTCTGTTATTGTATAGGGAGAGGACAGAATGACTTGGAACGAAATTATCTTTTTGTGTCAAAAGGGTTTTATTTTTCTAACTCTTTTTGAGGGTTGTAACAAAATTGTGCAAAACACACAACCCAGCCGCGTACAAGAGAGCCCCAACCACGCTCTCAGGAGTGATGAGCAACCAATCAGCCTCACCTCCAAACATATTTCATCGTTTAGAACACATTTTTTCTATTATTGTATAGGAAGAAGACTGTATGACGTGGTAAGACATTATCTTTTTGAGTCATAAGAGTTTTGTCCTTCTAACTGTTTTTCAGGGTTGTAACATATTTGTGCAAAAACACACAACCCGGCCGCGTACAAGAGAGCCCCAACCACGCTCTCAGGAGTGATGAGCAACCAATCAGCCTCACCTCCAAACATATTTCATCGTTTAGAACACATAATTTCTATTATTGTAAAGGGAGAAGACTGAATGACTTGGAACGAAATTATCTTTTTGTGTCAAAAGAGTTTTAAACTTCTAACTCTTTTTCAGGGTTGTATCATATTTGTGCAAAAACACACAACCCGGCCGCGTACAAGAGAGCCCCAACCACGCTCTCAGGAGTGATGAGCAACCAATCAGCCTCATCTCCAAACATATTTCATCGTTTAGAACACATTATTTCTATTATTGTAAAGGGAGAAGACTGAATGACTTGGAACGAAATTATCTTTTTGTGTCAAAAGAGTTTTGTCCTTCTTACTATTTTTCAGGGTTGTAACAAATTTGTGCAAAAACACAAAACCCGGCCGCGTACAAGAGAGCCCCAACCACGCTCTCAGGAGTGATGAGCAACCAATGAGCCTCACCTCCAAACATATTTCTTCGTTTAGAACACATTATTTCTTTTATTGTTAAGGGAGAGGACTGAATGACTTTTAACGAAATTATCTTTTTGTGTCAAAAGAGTTTTATCCTTCTAACTGTTTTTCAGGGTTGTAACATATTTGTGCAAAAACACACAACCCGGCCGCATACAAGAGAGACCCAACAACGCTCTCAGGAGTGATGAGCAACCAATGAGCCTCACCTCCAAACATATTTCTTCGTTTAGAATACATTATTTCTTTTATTGTATAGGGAGAGGACTGAAAGACTTGGAACGAATTTATATTTTTGTGTCAAAAGAGTTTTATCCTCCTAACTCCTTTTCAGGGTTGTAACATATTTGTGCAAAAACACACAACCCGGCCGCGTACAAGAGAGCCCCAACCACGCTCTCAGGAGTGATGAGCAACCAATCAGCCTCACCTCCAAACATATTTCATCGTTTAGAACACATTATTTCTATTATTGTATAGGGAGAAGACTGAATGACTTGGAATGAAATTATCTTTTTGTGTCAGAAGAGTTTTAAACTTCTAACTCTTTTTCAGGGTTGTAACATATTTGTGCAAAAACACACAACCCGGCCGCGTACAAGAGAGCCCCAACCACGCTCTCAGGAGTGATGAGCAACCAATCAGCCTCACCTCCAAACATATTTCATCGTTTAGAACACATAATTTCTATTATTGTAAAGGGAGAAGACTGAATGACTTGGAACGAAATTATCTTTTTGTGTCAAAAGAGTTTTAAACTTCTAACTCTTTTTCAGGGTTGTATCATATTTGTGCAAAAACACACAACCCGGCCGCGTACAAGAGAGCCCCAACCACGCTCTCAGGAGTGATGAGCAACCAATCAGCCTCACCTCCAAACATATTTCATCGTTTAGAACACATTATTTCTATTATTGTATAGGGAGAAGACTGAATGACTTGGAATGAAATTATCTTTTTGTGTCAGAAGAGTTTTAAACTTCTAACTCTTTTTCAGGGTTGTAACATATTTGTGCAAAAACACACAACCCGGCCGCGTACAAGAGAGCCCCAACCACGCTCTCAGGAGTGATGAGCAACCAATCAGCCTTACCTCCAAACATATTTCATCGTTTGAACACATTATTTCTATTATTGTAAAGGGAGAAGACTGAATGACTTGGAACGAAATTATCTTTTTGTGTCAAAAGAGTTTTAAACTTCTAACTCTTTTTCAGGGTTCTAATATATTTGTGCAAAAACACACAACCCGGCCGCGTACAAGAGAGCCCCAACCACGCTCTCAGGAGTGATGAGCAACCAATCAGCCTCACCTCCAAACATATTTCATCGTTTAGAACACATTATTTCTATTATTGTAAAGGGAGAAGACTGAATGACTCGGAACGAAATTATCTTTTTGTGTCAAAAGAGTTTTGTCCTTCTTACTCTTTTTCAGGGTTGTAACAAATTTGTGCAAAAACACAAAACACGGCCGCATACAAGAGATCCCAAACCACGCTCTCAGGAGTGATGAGCAACCAATTAGCCTCACCTCCAACCATATTTCATCGCTTAAAACACATTATTTCTGTTATTGTATAGGGAGAGGACAGAATGACTTGGAACGAAATTATCTTTTTGTGTCAAAAGGGTTTTATTTTTCTAACTCTTTTTGAGGGTTGTAACAAAATTGTGCAAAACACACAACCCAGCCGCGTACAAGAGAGCCCCAACCACGCTCTCAGGAGTGATGAGCAACCAATCAGCCTCACCTCCAAACATATTTCATCGTTTAGAACACATTTTTTCTATTATTGTATAGGAAGAAGACTGTATGACGTGGTAAGACATTATCTTTTTGAGTCATAAGAGTTTTGTCCTTCTAACTGTTTTTCAGGGTTGTAACATATTTGTGCAAAAACACACAACCCGGCCGCGTACAAGAGAGCCCCAACCACGCTCTCAGGAGTGATGAGCAACCAATCAGCCTCACCTCCAAACATATTTCATCGTTTAGAACACATAATTTCTATTATTGTAAAGGGAGAAGACTGAATGACTTGGAACGAAATTATCTTTTTGTGTCAAAAGAGTTTTAAACTTCTAACTCTTTTTCAGGGTTGTATCATATTTGTGCAAAAACACACAACCCGGCCGCGTACAAGAGAGCCCCAACCACGCTCTCAGGAGTGATGAGCAACCAATCAGCCTCATCTCCAAACATATTTCATCGTTTAGAACACATTATTTCTATTATTGTAAAGGGAGAAGACTGAATGACTTGGAACGAAATTATCTTTTTGTGTCAAAAGAGTTTTGTCCTTCTTACTATTTTTCAGGGTTGTAACAAATTTGTGCAAAAACACAAAACCCGGCCGCGTACAAGAGAGCCCCAACCACGCTCTCAGGAGTGATGAGCAACCAATGAGCCTCACCTCCAAACATATTTCTTCGTTTAGAACACATTATTTCTTTTATTGTTAAGGGAGAGGACTGAATGACTTTTAACGAAATTATCTTTTTGTGTCAAAAGAGTTTTATCCTTCTAACTGTTTTTCAGGGTTGTAACATATTTGTGCAAAAACACACAACCCGGCCGCATACAAGAGAGACCCAACAACGCTCTCAGGAGTGATGAGCAACCAATGAGCCTCACCTCCAAACATATTTCTTCGTTTAGAATACATTATTTCTTTTATTGTATAGGGAGAGGACTGAAAGACTTGGAACGAATTTATATTTTTGTGTCAAAAGAGTTTTATCCTCCTAACTCCTTTTCAGGGTTGTAACATATTTGTGCAAAAACACACAACCCGGCCGCGTACAAGAGAGCCCCAACCACGCTCTCAGGAGTGATGAGCAACCAATCAGCCTCACCTCCAAACATATTTCATCGTTTAGAACACATTATTTCTATTATTGTATAGGGAGAAGACTGAATGACTTGGAATGAAATTATCTTTTTGTGTCAGAAGAGTTTTAAACTTCTAACTCTTTTTCAGGGTTGTAACATATTTGTGCAAAAACACACAACCCGGCCGCGTACAAGAGAGCCCCAACCACGCTCTCAGGAGTGATGAGCAACCAATCAGCCTCACCTCCAAACATATTTCATCGTTTAGAACACATAATTTCTATTATTGTAAAGGGAGAAGACTGAATGACTTGGAACGAAATTATCTTTTTGTGTCAAAAGAGTTTTAAACTTCTAACTCTTTTTCAGGGTTGTATCATATTTGTGCAAAAACACACAACCCGGCCGCGTACAAGAGAGCCCCAACCACGCTCTCAGGAGTGATGAGCAACCAATCAGCCTCACCTCCAAACATATTTCATCGTTTAGAACACATTATTTCTATTATTGTATAGGGAGAAGACTGAATGACTTGGAATGAAATTATCTTTTTGTGTCAGAATAGTTTTAAACTTCTAACTCTTTTTCAGGGTTGTAACATATTTGTGCAAAAACACACAACCCGGCCGCGTACAAGAGAGCCCCAACCACGCTCTCAGGAGTGATGAGCAACCAATCAGCCTCACCTCCAAACATATTTCATCGTTTAGAACACATAATTTCTATTATTGTAAAGGGAGAAGACTGAATGACTTGGAACGAAATTATCTTTTTGTGTCAAAAGAGTTTTAAACTTCTAACTCTTTTTCAGGGTTGTATCATATTTGTGCAAAAACACACAACCCGGCCGCGTACAAGAGAGCCCCAACCACGCTCTCAGGAGTGATGAGCAACCAATCAGCCTCATCTCCAAACATATTTAATCGTTTAGAACACATTATTTCTATTATTGTAAAGGGAGAAGACTGAATGACTTGGAACGAAATTATCTTTTTGTGTCAAAAGAGTTTTGTCCTTCTTACTATTTTTCAGGGTTGTAACAAATTTGTGCAAAAACACAAAACCCGGCCGCGTACAAGAGAGCCCCAACCACGCTCTCAGGAGTGATGAGCAACCAATTAGCCTCACCTCCAACCATATTTCATCGCTTAAAATACATTATTTCTGTTATTGTTAAGGGAGAGGACTGAATGACTTTTAACGAAATTATCTTTTTGTGTCAAAAGAGTTTTATCCTTCTAACTGTTTTTCAGGGTTGTAACATATTTGTGCAAAAACACACAACCCGGCCGCATACAAGAGAGACCCAACAACGCTCTCAGGAGTGATGAGCAACCAATGAGCCTCACCTCCAAACATATTTCTTCGTTTAGAACACATTATTTCTTTTATTGTATAGGGAGAGGACTGAAAGACTTGGAACGAATTTATATTTTTGTGTCAAAAGAGTTTTATCCTCCTAACTCCTTTTCAGGGTTGTAACATATTTGTGCAAAAACACACAACCCGGCCGCGTACAAGAGAGCCCCAACCACGCTCTCAGGAGTGATGAGCAACCAATCAGCCTCACCTCCAAACATATTTCATCGTTTAGGACACATTATTTCTATTATTGTATAGGGAGAAGACTGAATGACTTGGAATGAAATTATCTTTTTGTGTCAGAAGAGTTTTAAACTTCTAACTCTTTTTCAGGGTTGTAACATATTTGTGCAAAAACACACAACCCGGCCGCGTACAAGAGAGCCCCAACCACGCTCTCAGGAGTGATGAGCAACCAATCAGCCTCACCTCCAAATATATTTCATCGTTTAGAACACATTATTTCTATTATTGTAAAGGGAGAAGACTGAATGACTTGGAACGAAATTATCTTTTTGTGTCAAAGGAGTTTTGTCCTTCTTCCTCTTTTTCAGGGTTGTAACAAATTTGTGCAAAAACACAAAACACGGCCGCATACAAGAGATCCCCAACCACGCTCTCAGGAGTGATGAGCAACCAATTAGCCTCACCTCCAACCATATTTCATCGCTTAAAACACATTATTTCTGTTATTGTATAGGGAGAGGACTGAATGACTTGGAACGAAATTATCTTTTTGTGTCAAAAGGGTTTTATTCTTCTAACTCTTTTTGAGGGTTGTAACAAAATTGTGCAAAACACACAACCCAGCCGCGTACAAGAGAGCCTCAACCACACTCTCAGGAGTGATGAGCAACCAATCAGTCTCACCTCCAAACATATTTCATCGTTTAAAACACATTATTTCTGTTATTGTATAGGGAGAGGACTAAATGACTTGAAAAGAAATTATCTTTTTGTGTCAAAAGGGTTTTATCCTTCTAACTCTTTTTGAGGGTTGTAACAAAATTGTGCAAAACACACAACCCAGCCGCGAACAAGAGAGCCCCAACCACGGTCTCAGGAGTGATGAGCAACCAATCTGCCTCACCTCCAAACATATTTCATAATAAAAAAAACATATTTCGGTTTTATTATAGAAAGAGGACTGTATGACGTGGTAAGACATTATCTTTTTGAGTCATAAGAGTTTTGTCCTTCTAACTGTTTTTCAGGGTTGTAACATATTTGTGCAAAAACACACAACCCGGCCGCGTACAAGAGAGCCCCAACCACGCTCTCAGGAGTGATGAGCAACCAATCAGCCTCACGTCCAAACATATTTCATCGTTTAGAACACATTATTTCTATTATTGTAAAGGGAGAAGACTGAAAGACTTGGAACGAAATTATCTTTTTGTGTCAAAAGAGTTTTAAACTTCTAACTCTTTTTCAGGGTTGTAACATATTTGTGCAAAAACACACAACCCGGCCGCGTACAAGAGAGCCCCAACCACGCTCTCAGGAGTGATGAGCAACCAATCAGCCTCACCTCCAAACATATTTCATCGTTTAGAACACATTTTTTCTATTATTGTATAGGGAGAAGACTGTATGACGTGGTTAGACATTATCTTTTTGAGTCATAAGAGTTTTGTCCTTCTAACTGTTTTTCAGGGTTGTAACATATTTGTGCAAAAACACACAACCCGGCCGCGTACAAGAGAGCCCCAACCACGCTCTCAGGAGTGATGAGCAACCAATCAGCCTCACCTCCAAACATATTTCATCGTTTAGAACACATTATTTCTATTATTGTATAGGGAGAAGACTGAATGACTTGGAATGAAATTATCTTTTTGTGTCAGAAGAGTTTTAAACTTCTAACTCTTTTTCAGGGTTGTAACATATTTGTGCAAAAACACACAACCCGGCCGCGTACAAGAGAGCCCCAACCACGCTCTCAGGAGTGATGAGCAACCAATCAGCCTCACCTCCAAATATATTTCATCGTTTAGAACACATTATTTCTATTATTGTATAGGGAGAAGACTGAATGACTTGGAATGAAATTATCTTTTTGTGTCAGAAGAGTTTTAAACTTCTAACTCTTTTTCAGGGTTGTAACATATTTGTGCAAAAACACACAACCCGGCCGCGTACAAGAGAGCCCCAACCACGCTCTCAGGAGTGATGAGCAACCAATCAGCCTCACCTCCAAACATATTTCATCGTTTAGAACACATTATTTCTATTATTGTAAAGGGAGAAGACTGAATGACTCGGAACGAAATTATCTTTTTGTGTCAAAAGAGTTTTGCCCTTCTTACTATTTTTCAGGGTTGTAACATATTTGTGCAAAAACACACAACCCGGCCGCGTACAAGAGAGCCCCAACCACGCTCTCAGGAGTGATGAGCAACCAATCAGCCTCACCTCCAAACATATTTCATCGTTTAGAACACATAATTTCTATTATTGTAAAGGGAGAAGACTGAATGACTTGGAACGAAATTATCTTTTTTTGTCAAAAGAGTTTTAAACTTCTAACTCTTTTTCAGGGTTGTATCATATTTGTGCAAAAACACACAACCCGGCCGCGTACAAGAGAGCCCCAACCACGCTCTCAGGAGTGATGAGCAACCAATCAGCCTCACCTCCAAACATATTTCATCGTTTAGAACACATTATTTCTACTATTGTATAGGGAGAAGACTGAATGACTTGGAATGAAATTATCTTTTTGTGTCAGAAGAGTTTTAAACTTCTAACTCTTTTTCAGGGTTGTAACATATTTGTGCAAAAACACACAACCCGGCCGCGTACAAGAGAGCCCCAACCACGCTCTCAGGAGTGATGAGCAACCAATCAGCCTCATCTCCAAACATATTTCATCGTTTAGAACACATTATTTCTATTATTGTAAAGGGAGAAGACTGAATGACTTGGAACGAAATTATCTTTTTGTGTCAAAAGAGTTTTGTCCTTCTTACTATTTTTCAGGGTTGTAACAAATTTGTGCAAAAACACAAAACCCGGCCGCGTACAAGAGAGCCCCAACCACGCTCTCAGGAGTGATGAGCAACCAATGAGCCTCACCTCCAAACATATTTCTTCGTTTAGAACACATTATTTCTTTTATTGTTAAGGGAGAGGACTGAATGACTTTTAACGAAATTATCTTTTTGTGTCAAAAGAGTTTTATCCTTCTAACTGTTTTTCAGGGTTGTAACATATTTGTGCAAAAACACACAACCCGGCCGCATACAAGAGAGACCCAACAACGCTCTCAGGAGTGATGAGCAACCAATGAGCCTCACCTCCAAACATATTTCTTCGTTTAGAACACATTATTTCTTTTATTGTATAGGGAGAGGACTGAAAGACTTGGAACGAATTTATATTTTTGTGTCAAAAGAGTTTTATCCTCCTAACTCCTTTTCAGGGTTGTAACATATTTGTGCAAAAACACACAACCCGGCCGCGTACAAGAGAGCCCCAACCACGCTCTCAGGAGTGATGAGCAACCAATCAGCCTCACCTCCAAACATATTTCATCGTTTAGAACACATTATTTCTATTATTGTATAGGGAGAAGACTGAATGACTTGGAATGAAATTATCTTATTGTGTCAGAAGAGTTTTAAACTTCTAACTCTTTTTCAGGGTTGTAACATATTTGTGCAAAAACACACAACCCGGCCGCGTACAAGAGAGCCCCAACCACGCTCTCAGGAGTGATGAGCAACCAATCAGCCTCACCTCCAAACATATTTCATCGTTTAGGACACATAATATCTATTATTGTAAAGGGAGAAGACTGAATGACTTGGAACGAAATTATCTTTTTGTGTCAAAAGAGTTTTAAACTTCTAACTCTTTTTCAGGGTTGTATCATATTTGTGCAAAAACACACAACCCGGCCGCGTACAAGAGAGCCCCAACCACGCTCTCAGGAGTGATGAGCAACCAATCAGCCTCACCTCCAAACATATTTCATCGTTTAGAACACATTATTTCTATTATTGTATAGGGAGAAGACTGAATGACTTGGAATGAAATTATCTTTTTGTGTCAGAAGAGTTTTAAACTTCTAACTCTTTTTCAGGGTTGTAACATATTTGTGCAAAAACACACAACCCGGCCGCGTACAAGAGAGCCCCAACCACGCTCTCAGGAGTGATGAGCAACCAATCAGCCTCACCTCCAAACATATTTCATCGTTTAGAACACATAATTTCTATTATTGTAAAGGGAGAAGACTGAATGACTTGGAACGAAATTATCTTTTTGTGTCAAAAGAGTTTTAAACTTCTAACTCTTTTTCAGGGTTTTATCATATTTGTGCAAAAACACACAACCCGGCCGCGTACAAGAGAGCCCCAACCACGCTCTCAGGAGTGATGAGCAACCAATCAGCCTCACCTCCAAACCTATTTCATCGTTTAGAACACATTATTTCTATTATTGTATAGGGAGAAGACTGAATGACTTGGAATGAAATTATCTTTTTGTGTCAGAAGAGTTTTAAACTTCTAACTCTTTTTCAGGGTTGTAACATATTTGTGCAAAAACACACAACCCGGCCGCGTACAAGAGAGCCCCAACCACGCTCTCAGGAGTGATGAGCAACCAATCAGCCTCATCTCCAAACATATTTAATCGTTTAGAACACATTATTTCTATTATTGTAAAGGGAGAAGACTGAATGACTTGGAACGAAATTATCTTTTTGTGTCAAAAGAGTTTTGTCCTTCTTACTATTTTTCAGGGTTGTAACAAATTTGTGCAAAAACACAAAACCCGGCCGCGTACAAGAGAGCCCCAACCACGCTCTCAGGAGTGATGAGCAACCAATTAGCCTCACCTCCAACCATATTTCATCGCTTAAAATACATTATTTCTGTTATTGTTAAGGGAGAGGACTGAATGACTTTTAACGAAATTATCTTTTTGTGTCAAAAGAGTTTTATCCTTCTAACTGTTTTTCAGGGTTGTAACATATTTGTGCAAAAACACACAACCCGGCCGCATACAAGAGAGACCCAACAACGCTCTCAGGAGTGATGAGCAACCAATGAGCCTCACCTCCAAACATATTTCTTCGTTTAGAACACATTATTTCTTTTATTGTATAGGGAGAGGACTGAAAGACTTGGAACGAATTTATATTTTTGTGTCAAAAGAGTTTTATCCTCCTAACTCCTTTTCAGGGTTGTAACATATTTGTACAAAAACACACAACACGGCCGCGTACAAGAGAGCCCCAACCACGCTCTCAGGAGTGATGAGCAACCAATCAGCCTCACCTCCAAACATATTTCATCGTTTAGAACACATTATTTCTATTATTGTATAGGGAGAAGACTGAATGACTTGGAATGAAATTATCTTTTTGTGTCAGAAGAGTTTTAAACTTCTAACTCTTTTTCAGGGTTGTAACATATTTGTGCAAAAACACACAACCCGGCCGCGTACAAGAGAGCCCCAACCACGCTCTCAGGAGTGATGAGCAACCAATCAGCCTCACCTCCAAACATATTTCATCGTTTAGAACACATTATTTCTATTATTGTAAAGGGAGAAGACTGAATGACTTGGAACGAAATTATCTTTTTGTGTCAAAAGAGTTTTGTCCTTCTTCCTCTTTTTCAGGGTTGTAACAAATTTGTGCAAAAACACAAAACACGGCCGCATACAAGAGATCCCCAACCACGCTCTCAGGAGTGATGAGCAACCAATTAGCCTCACCTCCAACCATATTTCATCGCTTAAAACACATTATTTCTGTTATTGTATAGGGAGAGGACTGAATGACTTGGAACGAAATTATCTTTTTGTGTCAAAAGGGTTTTATTCTTCTAACTCTTTTTGAGGGTTGTAACAAAATTGTGCAAAACACACAACCCAGCCGCGTACAAGAGAGCCTCAACCACGCTCTCAGGAGTGATGAGCAACCAATCAGTCTCACCTCCAAACATATTTCATCGTTTAAAACACATAATTTCTGTTATTGTATAGGGAGAGGACTAAATGACTTGAAAAGAAATTATCTTTTTGTGTCAAAAGGGTTTTATCCTTCTAACTGTTTTTGAGGGTTGTAACAAAATTGTGCAAAACACACAACCCAGCCGCGTACAAGAGAGCCCCAACCACGGTCTCAGGAGTGATGAGCAACCAATCTGCCTCACCTCCAAACATATTTCATAATAAAAAAAACATATTTCGGTTTTATTATAGAAAGAGGACTGTATGACGTGGTAAGACATTATCTTTTTGAGTCATAAGAGTTTTGTCCTTCTAACTGTTTTTCAGGGTTGTAACATATTTGTGCAAAAACACACAACCCGGCCGCGTATAAGAGAGCCCCAACCACGCTCTCAGGAGTGATGAGCAACCAATCAGCCTCACCTCCAAACATATTTCATCGTTTAGAACACATTATTTCTATTATTGTAAAGGGAGAAGACTGAAAGACTTGGAACGAAATTATCTTTTTGTGTCAAAAGAGTTTTAAACTTCTAACTCTTTTTCAGGGTTGTAACATATTTGTGCAAAAACACACAACCCGGCCGCGTACAAGAGAGCCCCAACCACGCTCTCAGGAGTGATGAGCAACCAATCAGCCTCACCTCCAAACATATTTCATCGTTTAGAACACATTTTTTCTATTATTGTATAGGGAGAAGACTGTATGACGTGGTAAGACATTATCTTTTTGAGTCATAAGAGTTTTGTCCTTCTAACTGTTTTTCAGGGTTGTAACATATTTGTGCAAAAACACACAACCCGGCCGCGTACAAGAGAGCCCCAACCACGCTCTCAGGAGTGATGAGCAACCAATCAGCCTCACCTCCAAACATATTTCATCGTTTAGAACACATTATTTCTATTATTGTATAGGGAGAAGACTGAATGACTTGGAATGAAATTATCTTTTTGTGTCAGAAGAGTTTTAAACTTCTAACTCTTTTTCAGGGTTGTAACATATTTGTGCAAAAACACACAACCCGGCCGCGTACAAGAGAGCCCCAACCACGCTCTCAGGAGTGATGAGCAACCAATCAGCCTCACCTCCAAATATATTTCATCGTTTAGAACACATTATTTCTATTATTGTATAGGGAGAAGACTGAATGACTTGGAATGAAATTATCTTTTTGTGTCAGAAGAGTTTTAAACTTCTAACTCTTTTTCAGGGTTGTAACATATTTGTGCAAAAACACACAACCCGGCCGCGTACAAGAGAGCCCCAACCACGCTCTCAGGAGTGATGAGCAACCAATCAGCCTCACCTCCAAACATATTTCATCGTTTAGAACACATTATTTCTATTATTGTAAAGGGAGAAGACTGAATGACTCGGAACGAAATTATCTTTTTGTGTCAAAAGAGTTTTGCCCTTCTTACTATTTTTCAGGGTTGTAACAAATTTGTGCAAAAACACAAAACCCGGCCGCGTACAAGAGAGCCCCAACCACGCTCTCAGGAGTGATGAGCAACCAATCAGCCTCACCTCCAAACATATTTCTTCGTTTAGAACACATTATTTCTTTTATTTTATAGGGAGAGGACTGAAAGACTTGGAACGAATTTATCTTTTTGTGTCAAAAGAGTTTTATCCTCCTAACTCTTTTTCAGGGTTGTAACATATTTGTGCAAAAACACACCACCCGGCCGCGTACAAGAGAGCCCCAACCACGCTCTCAGGAGTGAAGAGCAACCAATCAGCCTCACCTCCAAACATATTTCATCGTTTAGAACACATTATTTCTATTATTGTATAGGGAGAAGACTGAATGACTTGGAATGAAATTATCTTTTTGTGTCAGAAGAGTTTTAAACTTCTAACTCTCTTTCAGGGTTGTAACATATTTGTGCAAAAACACACAACCCGGCCGCGTACCAGAGAGCCCCAACCACGCTCTCAGGAGTGATGAACAACCAATCAGCCTCACCTCCAAACATATTTCATCGTTTAGAACACATTATTTCTATTATTGTGAAGGGAGAAGACTGAATGACTTGGAACGAAAATTATCTTTTTGTGTCAAAAGAGTTTTGTCCTTCTTACTCTTTTTCAGGGTTGTAAGAAATTTGTGCAAAAACACAAAACACGGCCGCGTACAAGAGAGCTCCAACCACGCTCTCAGGAGTGATGAGCAACCAATTAGCCTCACCTCCAACCATATTTCATCGCTTAAAACACATTATTTCTGTTATTGTATAGGGAGAGGACTGTATGACTTGGAACGAAATTATCTTTTTGTGTCAAAAGGGTTTTATTCTTCTAACTCTTTTTGAGGGTTGTAACAAAATTGTGCAAAACACACAACCCAGCCGCGTACAAGAGAGCCCCAACCACGGTCTCAGGAGTGATGAGCAACCAATCTGCCTCACCTCCAAACATATTTCATAATAAAAAAAACATATTTCGGTTTTATTATAGAAAGAGGTCTCTATGACGTGGTAAGACATTATCTTTTTGAGTCATAAGAGTTTTGTCCTTCTAACTGTTTTTCAGGGTTGTAACATATTTGTGCAAAAACACACAACCCGGCCGCGTACAAGAGAGCCCCAACCACGCTCTCAGGAGTGATGAGCAACCAATCAGCCTCACCTCCAAACATATTTCATCGTTTAGAACACATTATTTCTATTATTGTAAAGGGAGAAGACTGACTGACTTGGAACGAAATTATCTTTTTGTGTCAAAAGAGTTTTAATCTTCTAACTCTTTTTCAGGGTTGTAACATATTTGTGAAAAAACACACAACCCGGCCGCGTACAAGAGAGCACCAACCACGCTCTCAGGAGTGATGAGCAACCAATCAGCCTCACCTCCATACATATTTCATCGTTTAGAACACATTATTTCTATTATTGTATAGGGAGAAGACTGAATGTGTTGGAATGAAATTATCTTTTTGTGTCAGAAGAGTTTTAAACTTCTAACTCTTTTTCAGGGTTGTAACATATTTGTGGAAAAACACACAACCCGGCCGCGTACAAGAGAGCCCCAACCACGCTCTCAGGAGTGATGAGCAACCAATCAGCCTCACCTCCAAACATATTTCATCGTTTAGAACACATTATTTCTATTATTGTGAAGGGAGAAGCCTGAATGACTTGGAACGAAATTATCTTTTTGTGTCAAAAGGGTTTTATCCTTCTAACTCTTTATCAGAGTTGTAACAAATTTGTGAAAACACACCACCCAGCCGCAAACAAGAGAGCCCCAACCACGGTCTCAGGAGTGATGAGCAACCAATTAGCCTCACCTCCAACCATATTTCATCGCTTAAAACACATTATTTCTGTTATTGTATAGGGAGAGGACTGAATGACTTGGAACAAAATTATCTTTTTGTGTCAAAAGGGTTTTATCCTTCTAACTCTTTTTCAGAGTTGTAACAAATTAGTGAAAACACACCACCCAGCCGCAAACAAGAGAGCCCCAACCACGGTCTCAGGAGTGATGAGCAACCAATCTGCCTCATCTCCAAACATATTTCATAATAAAAAAAACCTATTTCGGTTTTATTATAGAAAGAGGACTGTATGACGTGGTAAGACATTATCTTTTTGAGTCATAAGAGTTTTGTCCTTCTAACTGTTTTTCAGGGTTGTAACATGTTTGTGCAAAAACACAAAACCCGGCCGCGTACAAGAGAGCCCCAACCACGCTCTCAGGAGTGATGAGCAACCAATTAGCCTCACCTCCAACCATATTTCATCGCTTAAAATACATTATTTCTTTTATTGTATAGGGAGAGGACTGAAAGACTTGGAAGGAATTTATCTTTTTGTGTCAAAAGAGTTTTATCCTCCTAACTTTTTTTCAGGGTTGTAACATATTTGTGCAAAAACACACAACCCGGCCGCGTACAAGAGAGCCCCAACCACGCTCTCAGGAGTGATGAGCAACCAATCAGCCTCACCTCCAAACATATTTCATCGTTTAGAACACATTATTTCTATTATTGTATAGGGAGAAGACTGAATGACTTGGAATGAAATTATCTTTTTGTGTCAGAAGAGTTTTAAACTTCTAACTCTTTTTCAGGGTTGTAACATATTTGTGCAAAAACACACAACCCGGCCACAACAAGAGAGCCCCAACCACGCTCTCAGGAGTGATGAGCAACCAATCAGCCTCCTCTCCAAACATATTTCATCGTTTAGAACACATTATTTCTATTATTGTAAAGGCAGAAGACTGAATGACTTTAAACGAAAATATCTTTTTGTGTCAAAAGAGTTTTGTCCTTCTTACTCTTTTTCAGGGTTGTAACAAATTTGTGCAAAAACACAAAACACGGCCGCGTACAAGAGAGCCCCAACCACGCTCTCAGGAGTGATGAGCAACCAATTAGCCTCACCTCCAACCATATTTCATCGCTTAAAACACATTATTTCTGTTATTGTATAGGGAGAGGACTGAATGACTTGGAACGAAATTATCTTTTTGTGTCAAAAGGGTTTTATTCTTCTAACTCTTTTTGAGGGTTGTAACAAAATTGTGCAAAACACACAACCCAGCCGCGTACAAGAGAGCCCCAACCACGCTCTCAGGAGTGATGAGCAACCAATTAGCCTCACCTCCAAACATATTTCATCGTTTAAAACACATTATTTCTGTTATTGTATAGGGAGAGGACTAAATGACTTGAAAAGAAATTATCTTTTTGTGTCAAAAGGGTTTTATCCTTCTAACTCTTTATCAGAGTTGTAACAAATTTGTGAAAACACACCACCCAGCCGCAAACAAGAGAGCCCCAACCACGGTCTCAGGAGTGATGAGCAACCAATCTGCCTCACCTCCAAATATATTACATAATAAAAAAAACATATTTCGGATTTATTATAGAAAGAGGACTGTATGACGTGGTAAGACATTATCTTTTTGAGTCATAAGAGTTTTGTCCTTCTGACTGTTTTTCAGGGTTGTAACATATTTGTGCAAAAACACACAACCCGGCCGCGTACAAGAGAGCCCCAACCACGCTCTCAGGAGTGATGAGCAACCAATCAGCCTCACCTCCAAACATATTTCATCGTTTAGAACACATTATTTCTATTATTGTAAAGGGAGAAGACTGAATGACTTGGAACGATATTATCTTTTTGTGTCAAAAGAGTTTTAAACTTCTAACTCTTTTTCAGGGTTGTAACATATTGGTGCAAAAACACACAACCCGGCCGCGTACAAGAGAGCCCCAACCACGCTCTCAGGAGTGATGAGCAACCAATCAGCCTCACCTCCAAACATATTTCATCGTTTAGAACACATTATTTCTATTATTGTATAGGGAGAAGACTGAATGACTTGGAATGAAATTATCTTTTTGTGTCAGAAGAGTTTTAAACTTCTAACTCTTTTTCAGGGTTGTAACATATTTGTGCAAAAACACACAACCCGGCCGCGTACAAGAGAGCCCCAACCACGCTCTCAGGAGTGATGAGCAACCAATTAGCCTCACCTCCAAACATATTTCATCGTTTAAAACACATAATTTCTGTTATTGTATAAGGAGAAGACTGAATGACTTGTAGAGAATGTATCTTGCTGTGTCATAGGAGTTTTACCCTCCTAACTCTTTTTGAGGGTTGTAACAAATCTGTGCAAAACACACAATCCAGCCGCGTACAAAAGAGCCCCAACCACGCTCTCAGGAGTGATGAGCAACCAATCAGTCTCACCTCCAAACATATTTCATCGTTTAAAACACATTATTTCTGTTATTGTATAGGGAGAGGACTAAATGACTTGATAAGAAATTATCTTTTTGTGTCAAAAGGGTTTTATCCTTCTAACTCTTTCTCAGAGTTGTAACAAATTTGTGAAAACACACCACCCAGCCGCAAACAAGAGAGCCCCAACCACGGTCTCAGGAGTGATTAGCAACCAATCAGCCTCACCTCCAAACATATTTCCTAATTAAAAAAAACATATTTCGGTTTTATTATAGAAAGAGGGCTGTATGACGTGGTAAGACATTATCTTTTTGAGTCATAAGAGTTTTGTCCTTCTAACTCTTTTTCAGGGTTGTAACAAATTTGTGCAAAAACGCACAACCCGGCCGCGTACAAGAGAGCCCCAACCACGCTCTCAGGAGTGATGAGCAACCAATGAGCCTCACCTCCAAACATATTTCATCGTTTAGAACACATTATTTCTTTTATTGTATAGGGAGAAGACTGAATGACTTGGAACGAAATTATCTTTTTGTGTCAAAAGGATTTTATTTTTCTAACTCTTTTTGAGGGTTGTAACTTATTTGTGCAAAAACACATAACCCGGCCGCGTACAAGAGAGCCCCAAACACGCTCTCAGGAGTGATGAGCAACCAATCAGCCTCACCTCCAACCATATTTCATCGCTTAAAACACATTATTTCTGTTATTGTAAAGGGAGAAGACTGAATGACTTGGAACGAAATTATCTTTTTGTGTCAAAAGAGTTTTAAACTTCTAACACTTTTTCAGGGTTGTAACATATTTGTGCAAAAACACACAACCCGGCCGCGTACAAGAGAGCCCCAACCACGCTCTCAGGAGTGATGAGCAACCAATCAGCCTCACCTCCAAACATATTTCATCGTTTAGAACACATTTTTTCTATTATTGTATAGGGAGAAGACTGTATGACGTGGTAAGACAATATCTTTTTGAGTCATAAGAGTTTTGTCCTTCTAACTGTTTTTCAGGGTTGTAACATATTTGTGCAAAAACACACAACCCGGCCGCGTACAAGAGAGCCCCAACCACGCTCTCAGGAGTGATGAGCAACCAATCAGCCTCACCTCCATACATATTTCATCGTTTAGAACACATTATTTCTATTATTGTAAAGGGAGAAGACTGAATGACTTGGAACGAAATTATCTTTTTGTGTCAAAAGAGTTTTAAACTTCTAACTCTTTTTCAGGGTTGTAACATATTTGTGCAAAAACACACAACCCGGCCGCGTACAAGAGAGCCCCAACCACGCTCTCAGGAGTGATGAGCAACCAATCAGCCTCACCTCCAAACATATTTCATCGTTTAGAGCACATTATTTCTACTATTGATAAGGGAGAAGACTGAATGACTTGGAACGAAATTATCTTTTTGTGTCAAAAGAGTTTTGTCCTTCTTACTCTTTTTCAGGGTTGTAACAAATTTGTGCAAAAACACAAAACACGGCCGCGTACAAGAGAGCCCCAACCACGCTCTCAGGAGTGATGAGCAACCAATCAGCCTCACCTCCAAACATATATCATCGTTTAGAACACATTATTTCTATTATTGTAAAGGGAGAAGACTGAATGACTTGGAACGAAATTATCTTTTTGTGTCAAAAGGGTTTTATTCTTCTAACTCTTTTTGAGGGTTGTAACAAAATTGTGCAAAACACACAACCCAGCCGCGTACAAGAGAGCCCCAACCACGCTCTCAGGAGTGATGAGCAACCAATCAGTCTCACCTCCAAACATATTTCATCGTTTAAAACACATTATTTCTGTTATTGTATAGGGAAAGGACTAAATGACTTGAAAAGAAATTATCTTTTTGTGTCAAAAGGGTTTTATCCTTCTAACTCTTTTTCAGAGTTGTAACAAATTTGTGAAAACACACCACCCTGCCGCAAACAAGAGAGCCCCAACCACGGTCTCAGGAGTGATGATCAACCAATCTGCCTCACCTCCAAACATATTTCATAATAAAAAAAACATATTTCGGTTTTATTATAGAAAAAGGACTGTATGACGTGGTAGGATATTATCTTTTTGAGTCATAAGAGTTTTGTCCTTCTAACTGTTTTTCAGGGTTGTAACAAATTTGTGCAAAAACACAAAACCCGGCCGCGTACAAGAGAGCCCCAACCACGCTCTCAGGAGTGATGAGCAACCAATTAGCCTCACCTCCAACCATATTTCATCGCTTAAAATACATTATTTCTGTTATTGTATAGGGAGAGGACTGAATGACTTGGAACGAAATTATCTTTTTGTGTCAAAAGAGTTTTATCCTTCTAACTGTTTTTCAGGGTTGTAACATATTTGTGCAAAAACACACAACCCGGCCGCGTACAAGAGAGACCCAACAACGCTCTCAGGAGTGATGAGCAACCAATGAGCCTCACCTCCAAACATATTTCATCGTTTAGAACACATTATTTCTTTTATTGTATAGGGAGAGGACTGAAAGACTTGGAACGAATTTATCTTTTTGTGTCAAAAGAGTTTTATCCTCCTAAATCTTTTTCAGGGTTGTAACATATTTGTGCAAAAACACACAACCCGGCCGCGTACAAGAGAGCCCCAACCACGCTCTCAGGAGTGATGAGCAACCAATCAGCCTCACCTCCAAACATATTTCATCGTTTAGAACACATTATTTCTATTATTGTATAGGGAGAAGACTGAATGACTTGGAATGAAATTATCTTTTTGTGTCAGAAGAGTTTTAAACTTCTAACTCTTTTTCAGGGTTGTAACAAATTTGTGCAAAAACACAAAACACGGCCGCGTACAAGAGAGCACCAACCACGCTCTCAGGAGTGATGAGCAACCAATCAGCCTCACCTCCAAACATATTTCATCGTTTAGAACACATTATTTCTATTATTGTAAAGGGAGAAGACTGAATGACTTGGAACGAAAAATTCTTTTTGTGTCAAAAGGGTTTTATTCTTCTAACTCTTTTTGAGGGTTGTAACAAAATTGTGCAAAACACACAACCCAGCCGCGTACAAGAGAGCCCCAACCACGCTCTCAGGAGTGATGAGCAACCAATCAGTCTCACCTCCAACATATTTCATCGTTTAAAACACATTATTTCTCTTATTGTATAGGGAGAGGACTAAATGACTTGAAAAGAAATTATCTTTTTGTGTCAAAAGGGTTTTATCCTTCTAACTCTTTTTCAGAGTTGTAACAAATTTGTGAAAACACACCACCCTGCCGCAAACAAGAGAGCCCCAACCACGGTCTCAGGAGTGATGATCAACCAATCTGCCTCACCTCCAAACATATTTCATAATAAAAAAAACATATTTCGGTTTTATTATAGAAAGAGGACTGTATGACGTGGTAGGATATTATCTTTTTGAGTCATAAGAGTTTTGTCCTTCTAACTGTTTTTCAGGGTTGTAACAAATTTGTGCAAAAACACAAAACCCGGCCGCGTACAAGAGAGCCCCAACCACGCTCTCAGGAGTGATGAGCAACCAATTAGCCTCACCTCCAACCATATTTCATCGCTTAAAATACATTATTTCTGTTATTGTATAGGGAGAGGACTGAATGACTTGGAACGAAATTATCTTTTTGTGTCAAAAGAGTTTTATCCTTCTAACTGTTTTTCAGGGTTGTAACATATTTGTGCAAAAACACACAACCCGGCCGCGTACAAGAGAGACCCAACAACGCTCTCAGGAGTGATGAGCAACCAATGAGCCTCACCTCCAAACATATTTCATCGTTTAGAACACATTATTTCTTTTATTGTATAGGGAGAGGACTGAAAGACTTGGAACGAATTTATCTTTTTGTGTCAAAAGAGTTTTATCCTCCTAAATCTTTTTCAGGGTTGTAACATATTTGTGCAAAAACACACAACCCGGCCGCGTACAAGAGAGCCCCAACCACGCTCTCAGGAGTGATGAGCAACCAATCAGCCTCCTCTCCAAACATATTTCATCGTTTAGAACACATTATTTCTATTATTGTATAGGGAGAAGACTGAATGACTTTAAACGAAATTATCTTTTTGTGTCAAAAGAGTTTTGTTCTTCTTACTCTTTTTGAGGGTTGTAACAAAATTGTGCAAAACACACAACCCAGCCGCGTACAAGAGAGCCCCAACCACGCTCTCAGGAGTGATGAGCAACCAATTAGCCTCACCTCCAAACATATTTCATCGTTTAAAACACATTATTTCTGTTATTGTATAGGGAGAGGACTAAATGACTTGAAAAGAAATTATCTTTTTGTGTCAAAAGGGTTTTATCCTTCTAACTCTTTATCAGAGTTGTAACAAATTTGTGAAAACACACCACCCAGCCGCAAACAAGAGAGCCCCAACCACGGTCTCAGGAGTGATGAGCAACCAATCTGCCTCACCTCCAAATATATTTCATAATAAAAAAAACATATTTCGGATTTATTATAGAAAGAGGACTGTATGACGTGGTAAGACATTATCTTTTTGAGTCATAAGAGTTTTGTCCTTCTGACTGTTTTTCAGGGTTGTAACATATTTGTGCAAAAACACACAACCCGGCCGCGTACAAGAGAGCCCCAACCACGCTCTCAGGAGTGATGAGCAACCAATCAGCCTCACCTCCAAACATATTTCATCGTTTAGAACACATTATTTCTATTATTGTAAAGGGAGAAGACTGAATGACTTGGAACGAAATTATCTTTTTGTGTCAAAAGAGTTTTAAACTTCTAACTCTTTTTCAGGGTTGTAACAAATTTGTGCAAGAACACACAACCCGGCTTCGTACAAGAGGGCCCCAACCACGCTCTCAGGAGTGATGAGCAACCAATCAGCCTCACCTCCAAACATATTTCATCGTTTAAAACACATAATTTCTGTTATTGTATAGGGAGAGGACTGAATGACTTGAAACGAAATTATCTTTTTGTGTCAAAAGGATTTTATTCTTCTAACTCTTTTTGAGGGTTGTAACAAATTTGTGCAAAACACAAAACCCAGCCGCGTATAAGAGAGCCCCAACCATGCTCTCAGGAGTGATGAGCAACCAATTAGCCTCACCTCCAAACATATTTCATCGTTTAAAACACATAATTTCTGTTATTGTATAAGGAGAAGACTGAATGACTTGTAGAGAATGTATCTTGCTGTGTCATAGGAGTTTTACCCTCCTAACTCTTTTTGAGGGTTGTAACAAATCTGTGCAAAACACACAATCCAGCCGCGTACAAAAGAGCCCCAACCACGCTCTCAGGAGTGATGAGCAACCAATCAGTCTCACCTCCAAACATATTTCATCGTTTAAAACACATTATTTCTGTTATTGTATAGGGAGAGGACTAAATGACTTGAAAAGAAATTATCTTTTTGTGTCAAAAGGGTTTTATCCTTCTAACTCTTTTTCAGAGTTGTAACAAATTTGTGAAAACACACCACCCAGCCGCAAACAAGAGAGCCCCAACCACGGTCTCAGGAGTGATTAGCAACCAATCAGCCTCACCTCCAAACATATTTCATAATTAAAAAAATCATATTTCGGTTTTATTATAGAAAGAGGGCTGTATGACGTGGTAAGACATTATCTTTTTGAGTCATAAGAGTTTTGTCCTTCTAACTCTTTTTCAGGGTTGTAACAAATTTGTGCAAAAACGCACAACCCGGCCGCGTACAAGAGAGCCCCAACCACGCTCTCAGGAGTGATGAGCAACCAATGAGCCTCACCTCCAAACATATTTCATCGTTTAGAACACATTATTTCTTTTATTGTATAGGGAGAAGACTGAATGACTTGGAACGAAATTATCTTTTTGTGTCAAAAGAGTTTTAAACTTCTAACCCTTTTTCAGGGTTGTAACATATTTGTGCAATAACACACAACCCGGCCGCGTACAAGAGAGCCCCAAACACGCTCTCAGGAGTGATGAGCAACCAATCAGCCTCACCTCCAAACGTATTTCATCGTTTAGAACACATTATTTCTATTATTGTATAGGGAGAAGACTGAATGACTTGGAACGAAATTATCTTTTTGTGTCAAAAGGATTTTATTTTTCTAACTGTTTTTGAGGGTTGTAACAAATTTGTGCAAGAACACACAACCCGGCCTCGTACAAGAGGGCCCCAACCACGCTCTCAGGAGTGATGAGCAACCAATCAGCCTCACCTCCAAACATATTTCATCGTTTAAAACACATAATTTCTGTTATTGTATAGGGAGAGGACTGAATGACTTGAAACGAAATTATCTTTTTGTGTCAAAAGGATTTTATTCTTCTAACTCTTTTTGAGGGTTGTAACAAATTTGTGCAAAACACAAAACCCAGCCGCGTATAAGAGAGCCCCAACCATGCTCTCAGGAGTGATGAGCAACCAATTAGCCTCACCATCAAACATATTTCATCGTTTAAAACACATTATTTCTGTTATTGTATAGGGATAGGACTGAATGACTTGGAACGAAATTATCTTTTTGTGTCAAAAGGGTTTTATTCTTCTAACTCTTTTTGAGGGTTGTAACAAATTTATAAAACACAAAACTCAGCCGCGTACAAGAGAGCCCCAACCACGCTCTCAGGAGTGATAAGCAATCAACCAGCCTCACCTCCAAACATATTTCATCGTTTAAAACACATTATTTCTGTTATTGTATAGGGAGAAAACTGAATGACTTGGAACGAAATTATCTTTTTGTGTCAAAAGAGTTTTAA
This sequence comes from Prosapia bicincta, assembly GCA_036971475.1. NCBI lineage: Eukaryota > Metazoa > Arthropoda > Insecta > Hemiptera > Cercopidae > Prosapia > Prosapia bicincta. The sequence continues at coordinate 13,507,360 of JBAIZL010000001.1, read as the reverse complement.
ACTTCTCTTTTTCAGGGTTGTAACAAATTTGTGCAAAAACACACAACCCGGCCGCGTACAAGAGAGCCCCAACCACGCTCTCAGGAGTGATGAGCAACCAATGAGCCTCACCTCCAAACATATTTCATCGTTTAAAACACATAATTTCTGTTATTGTATAGGGAGAGGACTAAATGACTTGGAACGAAATTATCTTTTTGTGTCAAAAGAGTTTTGTCTTTCTAACTTTTTTTCAGGGTTGTAACATATATGTGCAAAAACACACAACCCGGCCGCGTACAAGAGAGCCCCAACCACGCTCTCAGGAGTGATGAGCAACCAATCAGCCTCACCTCCAAACATATATCATCGTTTAGAACACATTATTTCTATTATTGTATAGGGAGAAGACTGAATGACTTGGAACGAAATTATCTTTTTGTGTCAAAAGAGATTTAAACTTCTAACTCTTTTTCAGGGTTGTAACATATTTGTGCAAAAACACACAACCCGGCCGCGTACAAGAGAGCCCCAACCACGCTCTCAGGAGTGATGAGCAACCAATCAGCCTCACCTCCAAACATATATCATCGTTTAGAACACATTATTTCTATTATTGTATAGGGAGAAGACTGAATGACCTTGAATGAAATTATCTTTTTGTGTCAAAAGGGTTTTATTCTTCTAACTCTTTTTGAGGGTTGTAACAAAATTGTGCAAAACACACAACCCAGCTGCGTACAAGAGAGCCCCAACCACGCTCTCAGGAGTGATGAGCAACCAATTAGCCTCACCTCCAAACATATTTCATTGTTTAAAACACATAATTTCTGTTATTGTATAAGGAGAAGACTGAATGACTTGTAAAGAGTGTATCTTGCTGTGTCATAGGAGTTTTATCCTCCTAACTCTTGTTGAGGGTTGTAACAAATTTGTGCAAAACACACAATCCAGCCGCGTACAAGAGAGCCCCAACCTTGCTCTCAGGAGTGATGAGCAACCATTCAGCCTCACCTCCAAACATATTTCATCGTTTAAAACACATTATTTTTGTTATTGTATAGGGAGAGGACTAAATGACTTGAAACGAAATTATCTTTTTGTGTCATAAGAGTTTTGTCCTTCTAACTCTTTTTCAGGGTTGTAACAAATTTGTGCAAAAACACACAACCCGGCCGCGTACAAGAGAGCCCCAACCTCGCTCTCAGGAGTGATGAGCAACCAATCAGCCTCACCTCCAAACATTTCATCGTTAAAAATATATATTTTTTTTGTTATTATATAGAGAGAGGACTGAATGACTTCAAAAGACTATATCTTGCTGTGTCATAAGAGTTTTAAACTTCTAACTATTTTTCAGGGTTGTAACAAATTTGTGCAAAAACACACAACCAGACCGCATACAAGAGAGCCCCAACGACGCTCTAAGGAGTGATGAGCCACCAATTAGCCTCACCTCCAAACATATTTCATCGTTTAAAACACATTATTTCTGTTATTGTATAGGGAGAGGACTGAATGACTTGGAACGAAATTTTCTTTTTGTGTCAAAAGGGTTTTATTGTTCTAACTCTTTTTGAGGGTTGTTACAAATTTGTGCAAAACACAAAACCCAGCCGCGTACAAGAGAGCCCCAACCACGCTCTCAGGAGTGATGAGCAACCAATTAGCCTCACCTCCAAACATATTTCATCGTTTAAAACACATTATTTCTGTTATTGTATAGGGAGAGGACTAAATGACTTGAAAAGAAGTTATCTTTTTGTGTCAAAAGGGTTTTATCCTTCTAATCCTTTTTCAGAGTTGTAACAAATTTGTGAAAACACACAACCCAGCCGCATACAAGAGAGCCCCAACCACGCTCTCAGGAGTGATGAACAACCAATCTGCCTCACCTCCAAACATATTTCATAATTAAAAAAAACATATTTCGGTGTTATTATAAAAAGAGGATTGTATGACGTGGTAAGACATTATCTTTTTGAGTCATAAGAGTTTTGTCCTTCTTACTCTTTTTCAGGGTTGTAACAAATTTGTGCAAAAACACACAACCCGGCTGTGTACAAAAGAGCCCCAACCACGCTCTCAGGAGTGATGAGCAACCGATGAGCCTCACCTCCAAACATATTTCATCGTTTAGAACACATTATTTCTATTATTGTAAAGGGAGGAGACTGAATGACTTGGAACGAAATTATCTTTTTGTGTCAAAAGAGTTTTATCCTCCTAACTCTTTTTGAGGTTTGTAACAAATTTGTGCAAAAACACAACCCGGCCGTGTACAAGAGAGACCCAACCACGCTCTCATGAGTGATGAGCAACCAATCACCCTCACCTCCAAACATATTTCATCGTTTAGAACACATTATTTCTATTATTGTAAAGGGAGAAGACTGAATGACTTGGAACGAAATTATCTTTATGTTTCAAAAGAGTTTTGTCCTTCTTACTCTTTTTCAGGGTTGTAACAAATTTGTGCAAAAACACAAAACCCGGCCGCGTACAAGAGAGCCCCAACCACGCTCTCAGGAGTGATGAGCAACCAATTAGCCTCACCTCCAACCATATTTCATCGCTTAAAACACATAATTTCTGTTATTGTATAGGGAGAGGACTGAATGACTTGGAACGAAATTATCTTTTTGTGTCAAAAGAGTTTTGTCCTTCTTACTCTTTTTCAGGGTTGTAACAAATTTGTGCAAAAACACAAAACCCGGCCGCGTACAAGAGAGCCCCAACCACGCTCTCAGGAGTGATGAGCAACCAATCAGCCTCACCTCCAAATATATTTCATCGTTTAAAACACATAATTTCTGTTATTGTATAAGGAGAAGACTGAATGACTTGTAAAGAATGTATCTTGCTGTGTCATAGGAGTTTTATCCTCCTAACTCTTGTTGAGGGTTGTAACAAATTTGTGCAAAACACACAATCCAGCCGCGTACAAGAGAGCCCCAACCACGCTCTCAGGAGTGATGAGAAACCAATCAGTCTCACCTCCAAACATATTTCATCGTTTAAAACACATTATTTCTGTTATTGTATAGGGAGAGGACTAAATGACTTGAAAAGAAATTATCTTTTTGTGTCAAAAGGGTTTTATCGTTTCAACTCTTTTTCAGAGTTGTAACAAATTTGTGAAAACACACCACCCAGCCGCGTACAAGAGAGCCCCAACCACGGTCTCAGGAGTGATGAGCAACCAATCTGTCTCACCTCCAAACATATTTCATAATCAAAAAAACATATTTCGGTTTTATTATAGAAGGAGGACTGTATGACGTGGTAAGACATTATCTTTTTGAGTCATAAGAGTTTTGTCCTTCTAACTGTTTTTCAAGGTTGTAACATATTTGTGCAAAAACACACAACCAGGCCGCGTACAAGAGAGCCCCAACCACGCTCTCAGGAGTGATGAGCAACCAATCAGCCTCACCTCCAAATATATTTCATCGTTTAAAACACATAATTTCTGTTATTGTATAAGGAGAAGACTGAATGACTTGTAAAGAATGTATCTTGCTGTGTCATAGGAGTTTTATCCTCCTAACTCTTGTTGAGGGTTGTAACAAATTTGTGCAAAACACACAATCCAGCCGCGTACAAAAGAGCCCCAACCACGCTCTCAGGAGTGATGAGAAACCAATCAGCCTCACCTCCAACCATATTTCATCGCCTAAAACACATTATTTCTGTTATTGTAAAGGGAGAAGACTGAATGACTTGGAACGAAATTATCTTTTTGTGTCAAAAGAGTTTTCAACTTCTAACTCTTTTTCAGGGTTGTAACATATTTGTGCAATAACACACAACCCGGCCGCGTACAAGAGAGCTCCAACCTCGCTCTCAGGAGTAATGAGCAACCAATCTGCCTCACCTCCAAACATATTTCATCGTTTAAAACACATTATTTCTGTTATTGTATTGGGAGAGCACTGATTGACCTGGAAAGAATTTATCTTTTTGTGTCAAAAGGGTTTTATCCTTCTAACTCTTTTTCAGGGTTGTAACAAATTTGTGCAATACACACAACCCAGCCAAGTACAAGAGTTCCCCAATCTTGCTCTCTGGAGTGATGAGCAACCAATTTGCCTCACCTCCAAACATATTTCATAATTAAAAAAAAAAATCTTGTTTTTATTATAAGAAGAGAATTGTATGACATGGAAAATCGTTATCTTTTTGTGTCATAAGAGTTTTAGTCTTCTAACTCTTTTCAGGGTTGTAACTATTTGTGCAAAAACACACAATTTAACCGCGTACAAGAGAGCCCCAACCACGCTCTCAGGAGTGATAAACAACCAATCGGCCTCACCTCCAAACTTATACCATCGTTAAAAAAAATATATTTTTTCTGGTATTATATAGAGAGAGAACTGAATGACTTAGAAAGACTATATCTTGCAGTGTCCTAAGAGTTTTAAACTTCTAACTCTATTTCAGGGTTGTAACAAATTTGTGCAAAAACACACAACCCAGATGCGTACAAGAGAGCCCCAACCTTCATCTCAGGAGTGATGAGCAACCAATATGCCTCACCTCGAAACATATTTCATCGTGTAAAACACATTATTTCAGTTTTTATATGGAATGAGGATTTTATAACGTGGAAAGACATTATCTTTTTGTGTCATAAAAGGTTTATCCATCTACCTCTTTTTCAGGGTTGTAGCTATTTGTGCAAAAACACACAACCCAGCCGCGTACAAGAGAGCCCCAACCACGCTCTCAGGAGTGATGAGCTACCAAACAGCCTCAACTAAAAACATATTTCATCGTTTAAAACACATTATTTCTGTTATTGTATAGGAAGGGGACTGAATGACTTGGAAAGAAATTATGTTTTTGTGTCAAAAGGGTTTTATCCTTCTAACTCTTTTACAGGGTTGTAACAAATTTGTGAAAAACACAATCCATCCCCGTACAAGAGAGCCCCAACCACGCTCTCAGGAGTGATGAGCAACCAGTCTAACTCACCTCCAAGCATATTTCATAATTAAAAAAAAATATTTCGGTTTTTTAATAGAAAGAGGATTGTATGACGTGGAAAGACATTTTCTTTTTGTGTCATAAGAGTTTTATCCTTCTACTTCTTTTTCAGGGTTGAAACAGTTTGTGCAAAAACACACAACCCGGCCGCATAGAAGAGAACCCCAACCACTCTCTCTGGTGTGATGAGCTCCCAATCTGCCTCACCTCCAAACATATTTTATAATTAAAAAAATAATATTTCTGTTTTATTATAGGAAGAGGTTTGTATGACGTGGAAAGTCATTATCTTTTTGTGTCATAAGAGTTTTATTCTTTTAACTTTTTTTCAGGGTTGTAACATTTTTTTGCAAAAACACACAACCCAGCCGCGAACAAGAGAGCCCCAACAACGCTATCAGAGTGATGAGCAACCAATCTGCCTCACCTCCAAACATATTTCATAATAAAAAGAATATTTCGGTTTTATTATAGAGAGAGGATTCTATGACGTGGAAAGACATTATCTTTTTGTGTCATAAGAGTTTTATCCTTCTAACCCTTTATCAGGGTTGTAACAATTTGTACAAAAACACACAACCCAGCCGCATACAAGAGAGCTCCAACCACGCTCTCAGGAGTGATGAGCAACCAGTCTGCCTCACCTCGAAGCATATTTCATAATTAAAAAAAAATATTTCGATTTTTAATAGAAAGAGGATTGTATGACGTGGAAAGACATTGTCTTTTTGTGTCATAAGAGTTTTATCCTTCTACCTCTTTTTCAGGGTTGTAACAGTTTGTGCAAAAACACACAACCCGGCCGCATACAAAAGAACCCCAACTACCCTCTCAGGAGTGATGAGCAACCAATCTGCCTCACCTCAAAACATATTTCATAATAAAAAGAATATTTCGGTTTTATTATAGAGAGAGGATTGTATGACGTGGAAAGACATTATCTTTTTGTGTCATAAGAGTTTTATCCTTCTAACTCTTTTACAGGGTTGTAACAATTTGAGCAAAATCACACAATCCAGCTGCATACAAGAGAGCCCCAACCTCGCTCTAAGGGGTGATGAGCAACCTATCTGCCTCACCTCCAAACATATTTCATCTTTAAAAATATATATTTTTTCTGTTAATATATAGAGAGAGGACTGAATGACTTGGAAAGACTATATCCTGTTGTGTCATAAGAGTTTTAACCTTCTAACTCTTTTTCAGGGCTGTAAGAAATGTGGAAAAACACACAACCCAGCCGCGTACAAAATACCCCCAACCACGCTCTTAGGTATGATGAGCAACCAATCTACCTCATCGCCAAACAGATTTCATCAAAAAAAAAAAAAAAAATTTCTCTTTGTTACAGAGAGAGGACTGTTTGACATGGAAAGACATTATCTGTTTGTGTCAACTGTTTTTTAAGGTTGAAACTAATTTGTGCAAAAATACACAACCCAGCCGCGTACAAGAGAGCCCGAACCTCACCCTCAGGAGTGATGAGCAACCAATCAGCCTCACCTCCAAACATAATTCATCATTAAAAAATATTTTTTCTGGTATGCTATAGAGAGAGGATTGTATGACGTGGGAAGACATTACCTTTTTGTGTCATAAGAGTTTTATCCTTCCAACTCTTTTTCAGGGTTGTAACCAATTTGTGCAAAAACACACAACCCTGCTGTGTACAAGAGAGCCCCGACCTTGCTCTCAGGAGTGATGAGCAACCAATCTGCCTCACCTCCAATCATATTTTATAATTAAGAAAAAAATATTTCTGTTTTATTATAGAGAGAAGATTGTATGACGTGGAAAGACATTATCTTTTTGTGTCATAAGAGTTTTATCTATCTAACTGTTTTTCAGGGTTGTATTAAATTTTTGCAAAGAGACACAATCCACCTGCGTTCAAGAGATCCCTAACTATGATCTCACCAGTGATGAGCAACCAATCAGCCTCACCTCCAAACATATTTCATCGTTAAAAAAAAAAAATATTTTTTCTGTTAATATATAGAGAAAGGACTGAATGACTTGGAAAGACTATATCTTGCTGTTTCATAAGAGTTTTATCCTTCTAACTCTTTTTCAGGGTTGTAACCAATTTGTACAAAAACACACAACCCAGCCGCGTACAAGACAACCCAAACGTTGCTCTCAGGATTGATGAGCAACTAATCAGCCTCAAGTCCAAACATATTTCATCATTAATAAAATTTTATCTGGTATATTATAGAGAGAGGAGAGTATGACGTAGAAAGACATTAACTTATTGTGTCATACTAATATTTTCCTTTTAATTTTTTCTTCAGGGATGTTACAAATTTGTGCAAAAACACACAACCCAGCCGTGTTCAAGAGTGCCCCAACCTTGCTCTCAGGAGTGGGGAGCAACAAATCAACCTTACCTCCAAAGGTTTTTCTTCGAAAAAATGAAATTATTCCTGCCATATATATATATAGAGAGAGAGGAATGTATGACGTGGAAAGACATTATCTTTTTGTGTAATACAAATTTTTTCCCTTTTATTTTATCTTTAGGTTTGCTACACAATTTTACACAAACACATAATCTAGCCGCGTACACCTCCTCGCTCTCAGGACTGATGAGCAACCAATTAGCTTCACCTCCAAATATTTTTCATAAAAAAAAAAAAAAAAAAAAATTAATATATCTGCCATATATATATATATATATATATATATATATATATATATATATATATATATATATATATATAGAGAGAGAGAGAGAGAGAGAGAGAGAGAGAGAGAGTAGTTGTGAAGTGGAAAGACGTTATCGTTTATTGTCATACAAGTTTTTTCCTTTTATTTTATCTTCAGGGATGTTACCAAATTTTGCACATATACACAACCCAGGTGCATACAAGAGAGTCCCAAACATGCTCTCAGGAGTGATGAGGAACCAATCAGCCTAAATTCCAAATATTTTCATCATAAAAAGACATTTTCTCCTGCCGTATTAAGAGGGGGGAGTGTATGACGTGGAGGGATACTTTTTTTCGCCATATCAATTTTGTTTTTCCTTCTAACTATTTTTAGGAATGTTACAAATTTGCACATACACATGCCAGTCGAGTACAAGAGAGCATCAATCAAAGCTCTCAGGGGTGATGAGCAGCCAGTCAGTTTCACCTCCAAACACTTTCTATCAGTGAAAAAAATATTTATTCATGCCTATGTATAGAGACTGACGAGTGTATGACTTGGAAAGACATTATCATATGTCATATTAGTTTCTTTCTTCTAATTTTATCTTTTGGGTAGTTACAAAATTTATAGAAACACACCACCCAGCACCGTACAAGCGCACCCCAAACAACGCTTTTAGGAGTGATAAGCAACCAATTAGCCTCATCTCCAAATATTTTTCATTCCTGAAAAAACTTTTTATTTTTACGTATATTTAGAGATGGGAGCATATGACTTCTAAAGTTATTACCTTGTTGTGTCATACTAGTTTTTTTTTCTAATTTTAACATTATTGTTTTTACAAAATTTTGCACGAACACAGAACCCAGCCGCGTATAAGAGAACCCTAACCACGCTCTCAGGAGTGATGAGCAACCAATCAACCTCACCTAAAAACATTTTTTTATCTGTGAGAAAAATATTTATTTCTGCATATATATAGAGAGGAAAGTGTATGACTTGGAAAGACATTACCTTGTGTCATACTAGTTTTTCCTTCTAATTTTATCTTTAATGTTTTTACAAAATTTTGCTTAAACACACCCCTATGGTTTCGAAACGCTTGGGTGACCGTTTCCCTTTTTGAGGACTGATTTGGTAATCATTTCATACCTCAACCGAACATTATTGTCGGGCTAATCAAATTCATTTTAAAGTAATTCATATTAATTGACAATGCACCGGGCCATCCTCCTACTACTTCAACTAATTTTGACATGCGTGAAAGTGTTATTTTTGCCACCAAACACACCTAGTTTGCTTCAACTGATGGATCACCAAGTCATCAAAACATTTAAAGCTTATTACACGAGAATCATCATTTGCGAATCTGCATGAAGCTATGAGACAGAACAACGAGCTCTCTGTTGAAGGTTTTTGGAAATAATTCAATGTTCTAGATACTTTGAGAATAATTGGACAATCTGAAATGAAATTTCACAAAAAACTTTTAATGACGTTTGGAAAAAGGTGTCTATTTTCTTTGCCACTGAAACTCAAGCGGAATCAGTGTCTGAGTCTGATGAAATTTCTGATGTGATTAAAAAAGTTGTCGGTTTGCCAGACCACTCAATTTAGAGTGGATAGTGCTGACATTCAAGAACTGCTGGATTTACACAACCAGGAGCTGACAAATAACTGATGAGCTTATAGAAATGCGTTAGGAAGAGCAAGACCTTAAAAACGCAGATTCTTCAGACCCAGTTGACGAAGAAGACGAAATGACGGTTAGAAACTTGACAAAAGGCCTTAGTTTAATCGAGCAAGGTTGCAAATTTTGGAAAACATAGACTCTAACGATAAGCGTATTCTTGCCACAAAACAAAAAAATTAGCAAGTTACGAGGACCTTTGTACAAAAGAAGACTCTCGTCAATTACGTATCACGTTCCAAACTAAGAACGGATTGGAATTTTTCAGTTAGATGAATGAAGACCAGCCAAATCTTCTTTATCTTTGGATTTGGATGGATTGTAGGATCAAATGTTTCATTGTCTGAGAAATGTGAATATTTTTTTATACATAGAGAGAGGTGTATGACTTCAAAATACATTATCTTGTAGTGCCATACTATTTTTTTCCTTATATTTTTTTCCATATGGTTTTTACAAATATTTAACAACTAATTGTATACATTTTCTCTCCTCGTATTTGGAAAAATAAAGTTTACTTTATATATGCACTCCAGTTACAATAATCTTTGAAATTCACACCTTCCAACAGTGTACAAGAGAGCCCCAACCATGCTTTCAGATGTGAAGAGCAACGAATCAGCCTCACCTCCATCTAATTTTAATTTATACATTTAAAATGTTTTTGGGTAATTTATCATTATTTACAATTTTCTACACTTTAATATTTTACAGCTTCTTAGAATCTTGTTTACTGAAAATACTGATCATAAACACAGAAAGATAAATGTAAATACTATTAAATATATAAATGCAAAAAAAATCTACTTACCACGAGAAAATTGTGTAATTCTGTTGTACATCTTGAAATTTGAATATAAATACTTATTTATCAATTTAAATTTTCAGAATATCATTACATACTGAGCAACGTAGTTGGTAATGTAGTTTTGCAATAGTAAGATGATAAATACATTTTTATACCAATAGTGTTCTCTCTGTCATTATATCACTTGATAATCCATATTTTTCCTGTTCAATATATAGCCAGTGAATTCTTTCTGAGTGTTTCTTTTTCCACATATCGATAGAATTCCATACCTGTGTTTGGTAACCTCTCTGTGGACAGATGTGTTCTGTAAGGAAAAGTTGAAAAAGGATATTTATAGGTGTGTCATCCAGGTAATTTTGAGTTCCATTTAACTATAATTTCTAGACACATTTTGTTTTAAGAGAACTCGTTCTTAATTTAGGATGTATCTATTGATTCTATATTTTTACCTTTCCCTAGAGTTTTATCTAGTGTAAGTAAATGTTCTTCCTAACATTATAATCGTACACAAACGCACCTCCCAGCTGCATACAAGGGAACCTCAACCTGGCTCTAAGGAATGATGAGGAAACAATCATCCTCATCTCGAAACATTTTTCACCTATGAAAAAAATATTTAAAACTGGCTATATACAGAGGAGAGTGTATGACTTAAAAAGACCTTTTCTTGTTGTGTCATACTAGTTATTTCCTTCTAATTTTATCTTTATGGTTTTTACAAAATTGTTCACAAACACACCACCTACCTGCATAAAGTAAAGTGGTAAAGCTGTTAGTTTTTTAAACTGTTTTATATGTGGTGAATGTTTAAATTAGTATGTATGTCCATGTGTGTGTGTGTGAGTGTGTCACGTGTAGTTTAGGTGTGTTGGAAAACTGGATTTTGGGTTTGTGTTTTTTCTTTGGGTATTGTGTTCATTGAAGCGTGTGTAGAATGACCTACCGGTTTGCTCGATGTAATAGCTGGGGCATTCGTTATATGTTAATTTGTAAATACCAGATAGATCGTATTTGTCTGTTTTTTGTAAATACCAGATAGATCGTATTTGACTGTTTGTTGTTGAAAGGGTTGTATGTTTTGTCTTAAATTGTTTTGTAAGATATTTGGTAATGAAGTTTTTTGAATGTGGAAGCAGTTTTGGGTGTGTTGTGGTTCTGGTAAGTGAGGGATATGTATTTGTTTTTTTTGTATGGTTTGTCAGCAAGGCCGTTTGGTGATGTTATTTATGTTTAATTTGCATGTGTATGTTACTTATGAGTGTATGTTGGTAGCCGTTTTGTTGAGCAATGTATTTTATTGCATTGAGTTCTTCATCATAGTCTTTCTGTATCATAGGTATATTGATTAGGCGGTGTAACATATGGTTTATATGTAAACCTATGGTTTAACATGTGGGCATGTTTATGTTATGTGGAGGGATTAGATGTGTTATGAATGACAGTATCGGTGGTTGTTGGTTTTCTGTATATTTTGAAATTGTGTTTGGTGTTGTTTTTGGTGATAAAGGTGTTCAAAGTTTATTTTATTGTTTTCTTCTAATTCGAGGGTAAATGTGAGGTTTTGGTGTATGGTATTATTGTAATTGTGTAGTTGTTTGTTTTGCTGTTTGTTACAGTTGTATAATAGTAAAATTTCATCTACATATCTATGGTAATAAAATATTTTTTGTGTATGTTTGTTGTTCTTTAGAATGTAATATTGTTCAATTTGATATAGGAATATTTCTGCTAGGATGCCTGAGATGGGGGAACTCATAGGACTTTTATCTTTAGGATTTTTACAAAATTTTACCTACTAAAAGTTAAAAATGTTTCTTCTCATTTTCGGGAAATTAATATTTACTTTTAAATATGCAATGCAGCCATAATAATCTGAAACTCGCACAACCCAGCTGCATACAAGAGAGCTTCAACTATTAGTATGGGGAAGAGTCATGTTATTTATAATAATGAATACTATATATCTAAATAAACTGTAATAACAGTAAACTTGAGAATAATAGAAGTTTACCATTCTTGGGAATTATGTGTACAAAAACAATAAAAATTTACTATGAGGAGATATCAAAATCATTTACATAAAAAAAAGTAATGTACTAAATTATCATATCACAGTTTAAGACTCTATGAGTCACTGAACATTATTAATATACCTGTTTGAAAATTTCTGCATATTCTCATAACATTGTTTTATACTTGTAGGTTTAGTTATATGATATAGTCAGTCTAGTATATCTTTATTAGGAGTTTTCTCTACAACTACAATCAATTACTAACTTAGGAATAAATGATGTTATAGTATTTGAAATAGGTTATTTAAAACAATCATGTTATAATAGTTGTATTCTTAATTTACTTGCACAAAAATATTAGCAATTTGTTTATTACTTTGGCTCTACATATTTTTTATGAATAATGTATCCAAGGATACGCAATTCTTGAAAATTCTATTATTGTAATTTTTCAAATAATTTGATTTTGCATGAGGCTGATCATCTTTAAAACATGAAAAACTTGTTTTTAGATTTTTACACTGTTAAGGCTAATTATTTTCATGTTACCTAAGCTAAAAATATATATTTTTTCATAATTTCTGTGTTTTAGTAAACATTTGGTACAAATAAATTAGTGTTTATATTTATTTATGTGTAAAAATCACTTAGATTCTAATAATCCAGTTGTCACAACCATCTAAATAATATTAATTTGTCCTCAATAGCAACGTAAAATTTATGTATGCAGTGGGTTTTAACAAGAATCAGAACATTGTCGGTGTTAACAAATAATTATTGGGAAACCTTTGCAATCAAGCACAACAGTTTTTGTCGTATTTTCTAATTCATTTAAAAACATTTTTTTTTAAATTTGATATTTAGGCACTGCCAATTCTTCCCTTTACTTTTCTCATATGACTGGTTAATTCCACTTACCTGCAACTTTCTGTCAAACTATAAGCTGTTATAAGTTTAAAAAATAATCATATAAAAAATAATTTAATAATATATTTTTTTATTATGTTTTATTTATACAAATTAATTTTTGTAATGTTTTTATAGCCTTATGCTTAAGATGCTTGAGATAAATAGTCTATAATGTTTCCTTCCCTCACAATGAAGAAATACTAAGAATGGACTACTTTCAAAAGCATAACAAAAATGGAATTTAGTAAGTGTTGTGAATGCAATAATATAATACTCTATGACAATCCTCTATGGAAAAAAAAGAAAAAGAACATTATATAAATTAACAGATGATTTGTAATTGTTTTAGTTTTTCTCAGTTCTTTGTTTAGAGTTTTGTTTTAAGAAAGATGTGAAGTAATAAATAGTGTTTAAATATGAAATAAGTTTTATTACCAGCATAATTATATAAATATGACGAGTGTTCCGCCTGTAGCGGCAGTGTCAAAAGTTTATAAAAATAACATATGGCGACCGTGACAGGATAATAATTTGGTTACAGTTAAAATCTATGATCCATTAGTAAGTATTTTATAATGGATGCTCTGAAAAAGAAAAGAAAATTGTTTAGAACTGGATTTTCACGTTTACACAATACATTATTAGAATCCATAAAAAATGAAGATGATGTGATTTTGTTAAAAGCTAATTTAGAGCTATTACGTGAAAAACATAATCAATTGGAGGTCTTAGACCGAGAAATTATTGAAGTTTTACTAAATGAAAATGCATCTACTGAAGTTTTAGAAAATGAGGTAGAATCTGCCGATGAATACTCAGGCAAGTTTAAAATAGTTGAGTATTTAGTTGAACAGGCTATTGACAAGGCTAGGCCTAAGACAGATACTAGTGTGAATGTAGAAAAACGTAAATTTAAGTTACCCACACTTGAGTTTAAAAAGTTTGGTGGTGATATTAGTGATTGGTTGCCGTTTTGGGGCCAATTTAAGAAAATCCATGAAGACCCCTGTATTGATTCTGATGACAAGTATCAGTATCTCCTGCAAGCGACTATCCCTAATACTAAGGCTAGGGAAATTGTCGAGAGTTTTCCCCCATGTGGACGTAGTTATGAACAGGCTATTGAACATTTAAAATCTCGCTTTGCCAAAGATGACCTGTTAGTAGAGTTTTACATAAGAGAAATCTTGAAAATTGTAATAACATTAAATAGCAGTGAAAGTAAAATTACTATTTCCTCACTTTATGATCAAATTGAGTCAAAACTAAGGTGTTTAGAAACTTTAGGTGTAACAAAGGAGAAGTACGCTGCTATGCTCTTCCCATTAGTAGAATCTTGTCTCAGGGAGGATTTATTAATAGCTTGGCAGAGAAGTAGGCCTAACTCTCAACAGGACGAGACCGCGTCAGAAAGTAAAAGTAGGCTAGATAGCCTAATGAATTTTTTGAAAATTGAAGTGGAGGGAGAAGAAAGAATAAACTTAGCTAAACAGGGATTTGGTTTACAAAAAACAAAAGTATCAACAGGTGATAATCCTACGAGTTCATATAAAAGAGACTTTGCAAGTAAAGATAAGCATATTAAAAATACAAGAAGGCCTACCAGCAATGTTACAGCAGCTGGCCTTGTAAATGTAAAATCAAATACGTCTACAGTAAGCACAGATAAGACGAAGTTATCGATGTGTGTGTTTTGTGACGGTGGTCATTTAAGTGAAAACTGTTTTAAAGCTAGGGACATGTCTTTAGAAGAAAGGCAGAATATTCTTACTAGCAAAAGGTGTTGCTTTTCTTGTACAAAAGTAGGACATTTAAGTAAACATTGCAGAGCTATTGTTAAATGTATTATTTGTAATGGAAAACATGTACCACTTATGTGTTCAAAGTTGCAGAATAATTTTAATAGGTCTAACATTAAACCTAAATGCGAGGAAAAAGAAGCTGAGCCCAATTTTGAGAATTCCTTGTCCAATGTGAATGGCAATCAGGTTTACATGCAAACTCTTGTTGTCAAGGCTGTTAGTGACACAAAAGAACTCAATGTGCGTTTACTTTTTGACAGTGGATCCCAGAGGTCATACATAAGGAAATCGACTGTTGAAAAAATGAAATATGACACTTGTGGTGAAGAAACATTATTACATGGCCTGTTTGGAGGAGAGGTCACTAAGCCTCGCAATCATGCATGCTACAAAGTCAGACTACAAAGTATAGATAAAACATATTCTTGTAATTTCAAGGCACTTAGTGAAATAAATATTTGTACTTATGTTCCTGCCTTGAAACCAGGAAGATGGACTGATGAACTGATGGAAAGAGGTATTAAATTGTTTCAGGATGCAGACAGTCCAATTGAGATATTAATTGGGGCTGACATATATGGGAAACTTCTAACTGGAAGAAAAGAGGTTCTAGATTGTGGTATTATAGCCCTTGAAACTCATTTAGGATGGGTTTTGACAGGAAAATTTCAAGAAAGTAAAGAATTTAGTTCTATGACAGCACTTTCTATGTTTGTACAAAGTAATTCAATATGCAAGCTGTGGGAAATGGATGTTTTAGGTATAAAAGACCCACTACAGACCAGAAGCAAACAAGAAATTGAACATTCTGTTCAAACACAATTTTTGGAAACTGTGAGAGTAAATGAAGAAGGACGCTATGAAGTCAAATTACCTTGGTCCGAAGACCACCCAGAAGTTCCAAGAAATTTCAATCTTGCAAAAAAAAGGCTTGAAAACTCAGTGAAAAGGCTAACAAATGAAAGTTTATATAATGTATATAACAATGTGTTTTCAGATTGGCTGGAAGATGGTGTTATTGAGGAAATCCCAATAAGCAAATGGGATGAAGGTCACTATTTACCTCATAGACCAGTGATAAAAGAAAACAGCACCACTGCAGTAAGACCGGTTTTTGATGCCTCGTCTAAAGAAAAGGGTTACTATTCCCTTAATCAGTGTTTGGAAATAGGTATTAACTTAATTGAAATAATACCAGCTTTGCTTTTACGTTTTCGACTTTATAAAATAGGAGTTATCGCTGACATAAAAGAGGCGTTTTTGCAAATAAGTTTGTATGAAGAGGACAGAGATTTCCTAAGATTTCTGTGGCAAAACACAGATGGATCACTCAAGATTTTCCGACATAGAAGAGTTGTTTTTGGAGTCTCAAGTAGTCCATTTTTGCTCAATGCCGTCATCAACTACCACCTGCAGAAGTATTTAGTACCGTGTGCTGAAGACAATCAATTTTCTAAATGTACAATAGAAAAGTTGTTTAAAAGTTTCTATGTTGATAACTGTGTTACAGGTGTAAATAATGAAAGGGATTTGAAACAGTTCATTTCAGAAGCAATACAAATATTTTCTTTGGGAAAGTTTGAGCTGCGAGGATGGGAATATACTGAACCTGGTCTGGAAGACAAGACAGAGGCTTCAGTCCTAGGTCTCACCTGGGACAAGAAAGAAGACACAATTTCTGTGAGTTTTCATAAAATAGTAAATTTAGAAGAGAACTTGGTAACACAACGTGTTATATTGTCCACTGCACACAGATTGTTCGATCCTATTGGATTCACTTGTCCTATTTCCATATGCCCTAAGTTATTATTGCAGGAATGCTGGAAAGATAATTGTGGGTGGGACAAAGAAGTACCAGAAGAAATCAAACAACGATTCAATATATGGTTTCAGGAACTCGATCAATTAAAAGAGATGAAGATTCCACGATGGCTACAAGGTGTGGATGACGTAATCATTTCTGTATCAGTTCACATATTTTGTGATGCCAGCAAATTTGCGTACTCAACAGCAGTATTTATGCGTTTTGAACTTAGTACATGTATTCAATTACAGCTAATCCAGGCAAAGTCACGTGTAGCACCTGTAAAGAAGATGACAATACCCAGACTTGAACTAATGGCTGCTACTATAGGTGCTAGATTAGGTTCTTCAGTAGTGCAAGAATTAAGAGATGAAAACAAATTTGAATGTAATATTAAATTTTTTTATTGGAGTGACTCTTCTACAGTAATAGCTTGGATTAAAAGAGAAGAAAACTGGGGAGTATTTGTTAGAAATAGAGTTGAAGAAATCTGCAGCCTCACTTCCAGAACATCTTGGCGGCACATTCCCGGCACTATGAATCCAGCAGACTTGCCCAGTAGAGGATGTTCAGTTTCCAGGTTGATTAGTTCCAGATGGTGGGAGGGCCCGTCATGGTTGAAGTTGCCTGAAGATACCTGGCCATCAAATGAACCTGAACCTGACGAAGAATTAATTTCTTTAGAAAAAAGAAAGGACCTACACCTTCACTTTTAAGTAATAATTACCCAAAAGATTGGTTTTATTACTTTTCAAATGATTTTGATAAGATTGTGTGTGTTTTTGCATGGTTGCTGAGATTTATTCATAATTGTAACCCCTCAAAGAAGGAAAAGTGTGTGAGTAAAGTTTTGTCATGTAAGGAGATTATTGAAGCTAACAATTTTATAATTAGAATTGTTCAACAGCAATCATTTGAAGGAATAAGGGAGCCTAAATTGGCTTCATTGTCACCATTTATGGCTGCTGATGGTATTATAAGGCTAAAGACAAAATTAACAGAAAGAAAGGATTTGGAAAATTTTAAATTTCCTGTTGTTCTACCATCAAAACATGACATTGTAGATATTCTTATTCTTACAATACATAAGAGATCATGTCATGTGGGAGTTCAAGGTCTCTTAAGTTTATTAAGAGAAAACTATTGGATATTGAGAGGAAGAAAAACAATAAGTAATACTTTGAAAAAATGTATTCCTTGTCAGAGACATAATTCAAAAAATGTAGAAACAATCACTCCACCCTTACCTGAAAGTAGAGTACGAGATGCCGCAGTATTTGAAGTGGTTGGAATTGATTTTGCGGGACCTTTGTTTCTACGAGATGGCAGTAAAGTTTGGATCTGCATATTCACTTGTGCAGTATACCGTGCTGTTCATTTGGAGTTAGTAAAGTTTCTTTCTGTCGAAGCATTTATAGATACACTTAGAAGATTTATTGCAAGGCGAGGAAGACCATCAATAATATATAGTGACAATGGTACCAATTTCACAGGTACAGAAAAGGCATTTAAAATTCTAGATTGGAATGCTATCTTAAAATATAGCTCATGCCAACAAATTGACTGGAGGTTTAACCCTCCCTCTGCTGCATGGTGGGGCGGATGGTGGGAGCGACTCATCCGACTCATGAAACAGTTGCTACGCAAAACCTTGGGCAAAACGTCATTGGATTATGAGGAAATGGAGACAATCTTATGTGATTGTGAAAGTATCATGAATTCTAGACCTTTGACATATTTATCTGAAACTTCTTCAGACCTAACTGCTATTACTCCAAATATGTTTTTACATGACTTAAAAGAAATTGGAGTTCCAGATTGTGACCATGTAAATACAAAAAGTCTTAACAAGAGAGTACGTTATCGACAACACCTGAGAGAAGCATTGCGAAAAAGATTTAGGATTGAGTATTTAGGACAATTAGCTTTAAAAAGTAAGAAAAACGGCAGACAGTTGAAAGTTGGAGAATTAGTACTGATTGAAGTTGAAAATAAAAAAAGAATTGATTGGCCAATAGGACTGATAGAAAAGACTATCATTAGTAGAGATGGAGTGTGTAGATTAGTGCAATTGAAGACTGCTTTTGGAAGTTTATTGAGACCAATACAAAGACTATATCCTCTTGAAATGCAAGAAGAAACCATCCAAGAACAATTAAAAGAAAAGATTAAACCAAAAGTGACAAAAACCAATGAACATGAACTACACCTGGAAGAAGATAATGTGACAAAAGAAAATAAAATTGTGACATATTCAAGAAGTGGCAGACAAATTAAGCTTCCACAAAAATTTGTTGATTAATCTTTTAACAATATACTATTTTTTAATGTTTTGAGTTAAACCATAACTCAAAAGGTGGGAGTATGTTGTGAATGCAATAATATAATACTCTATGACAATCCTCTATGGAAAAAAAAGAAAAAGAACATTATATAAATTAACAGATGATTTGTAATTGTTTTAGTTTTTCTCAGTTCTTTGTTTAGAGTTTTGTTTTAAGAAAGATGTGAAGTAATAAATAGTGTTTAAATATGAAATAAGTTTTATTACCAGCATAATTATATAAATATGACGAGTGTTCCGCCTGTAGCGGCAGTGTCAAAAGTTTATAGAAACAACAGTAAGGTTAAAGTAACATAAAATAAACCTAATTAAAGTTAAAAGTCAAGACACTTAAAAATAACTGGTTACAGATAAGTGTAAAGTTACTAATTAAAAATTATAATTACTTTTCAATTCCAAATAGTCTGTATTTTGAAAATGTGATAAACTCTAAATTTGTAAATTCTGTTTCTTTTATTAGGAACAAGAAGTAGTTATTCAATAGATACATATTTGCAGAGTCTTGATTAAAGGTATTTTACCAGTATTTCAAAAAAGACCATGTTAGAAAAGTAATTTATATTTTTCAATTCAAGTGATCACAATATCGTTATACACAGAGGAAAAGTATAGTTAGTGTTCTGGAATATAAGATTATAAATAAGTTTTTATAGCAGTAGTCTGTCATTATATCTCTCTATCATTATATCCATAGGCTTTTTTTCTGTAGAATATATAGGTATTTAATTCTTTCTGACTTATACTTCTGACACATATCTGTAAAACTCCATATCTTGATATAACTGTCTGTGGACATGATGTATCTTTTTGAAAATAAGAGTTTAAAAAGCGTATTTATATAGTGTTGTACAGGTAATTCAGTATTTATTTATTATCATTTTTATACATATTTTAAATATTGTTTTAGGACAATACATACCTATTTTGATTTCTACTTATTCATCCTATATTGTTACCTAATAGAATTTACATAGTGAAAGTAAATCCTCCTTCTTGGTTAACCCCCCCCCCCCATATGGGACACTGACTTTAAAACTTAAGAGGTGGCACAAGGAGTTTACCTCCAAGTCCACAAAAAAGAGACACTGTAGCAAATTCATACACTTTATAGTTCTCTATTTAACTTAAATATGCCATTTATTTCATAGAATGTCATTAAAACTGAGTACACATATCATGAGTTTAAGTCAATATTCGTCATAACCTACTGGGTTGTTAAACAAACAAGAACATATCACAAGACAGTTATACTGTGGAAAATATTAAAATAATGGCCACTTCAACATGGCTGAATACATTGCCATGATGATATTCTAAGTCCGAAACCTGGATCCTGTGATCCTAGAAGATCACCTAATGTAATTGAGAATTTTGGGAGTGACATTGAATAGGCTGGTTTTGGTAACCCTTCCAATAATGTTGAAGCAGCAATAAATGCCCTTAATTAAATAGATAATATAATAAAATTATAGAGGAGTAGCAGTGGTAATACTTTCAGAGATTCACCTCGCGGCGCTACATCACACCTTAACTACAACATCAGTCTCATGGTCATTCCAAAAACCAAACCACCCAAACTCCAAGTATCCTAATTAACTTTTTTCCAACTTTAGCCATCTCAGGCCCTATTGATAATATGAAAAAAATCTAGGAGGTTGGATCTGCGGTTAGATAAAGGG
This sequence comes from Prosapia bicincta, assembly GCA_036971475.1. NCBI lineage: Eukaryota > Metazoa > Arthropoda > Insecta > Hemiptera > Cercopidae > Prosapia > Prosapia bicincta. The sequence continues at coordinate 13,486,686 of JBAIZL010000001.1, read as the reverse complement.
TTGCAAGTTGATTAAACCAAAGATCCGAAAAAGCGCCTTGAAAAACTATTACGTCCAGATCAACGAAGGAAATGGCCAGACTCCATCATTGCAAAGATTTTTTTTGGGTTTTAGCCATGATTTACAAGATGATCTGTTAGAGGAGGAGATAAACCAAAAAGTATTAGAAGAAAAAGCAGAACCATGCCCCCATACAGTTTGCTGTATTAATAGACTGAAAATCATTGCAGAATTGGGTACTGGTGCGGAAGGATTTGTAATTCAGTCAAATAAATATATTACTTTTAAGCAACAAGGAAACATGCTCTATAAGCTACCAAATAAGGGCATCACAACAGCTTCAGGAAATATGAACAAATAGGTAAAATACCAAACCTTTATACCTCTAACAATAAATGACCTCACAATGGCTTGTGTATTTTTTATTCTGAATAGTATTTGGGTACCTGATCATCAGTACTGTCATATTGACAAGGCTTAAAGCTCGTTTAAACATGGAACAATATACTTAAGATGGTTGAACCTAATGGGCTGCTTCTTTATCAGTGTTTTGTAAGATACAACCAGGAACAAAGCACACCAACACAGGATATGAAAATAGTGTAGCATACTCAAATAGCCAGGAAATATATAAGATTAACACGCACAAGATAAAAATTAAAGAGAAAGAGACAAAGGTATTAAAAAGAGTTAAATAAACCAGATAAAAATCTTATTATAAATGTTAAAAAAATGAAAAATGAGGAGGAAAACAATATTATTATTCAACGAATTAAATACAAATGCCCTAGTTATCAGGAAAATAATAACATCACATTTCCTACTTGGAGGGGATGAGGCCCTTTGGCAAGGTGAAGGTGCCTGAAAGAGAGAAGACGTATGTAGAAAATATGCAGTAACGACGAGAAATTAAGGTGACATTATTTAACGTCAAAAGGTTGCTAATGTAATAACTAATGATGTACATGTTTTGAAAAAAGTCATTAAAATGTTTTATAGAAACATATTATCTGTTAAAAAGCTTAACTCTCAAAGTATGTGCCTATCTACAAAAAAGTGCATGTTAGAATAATAAGGCCACTTGAATAATTTGTCAACCTCTGTAAAACGATAGTTTGCTAAGAAACATTTAGTAATAAATTCTATTTGAATTTGTTAATTAAAATTGAAAGGACAGTTTCAGAACAAGAAATATAATATCTCAAAGTATAATATATGGTAAATAGAGATAGTTTATTTGGTGTAAACAGAAATCATATCTAAAAATAAATTAGGGAAATGAAAACCTTCAAGATTAGATGGAAAAGTGCTTACTAGGTACAATTCCAAACAAGATGATAGAATTGTTCCAATAAACAAAGAATAGAGGTTTCCTATATAGATTTCAATGTTATCAAATGTGTAATTTATAAAAGGGTAAAGTAAACTTTTAAAAATAATAATGGAATACATTTAGAAGTATGGACTTGAAACTTTACCGAGGGTTACAGAGAAAAATAGATAAAAACTAAACCTGGCATCTTGCAATGAAGTATCCTGTAATTTAAAACTCTAGTTAATGCAGGAAATTAACACAATGTTTATTTATTCAAAGAGCACATGGATCAAGACATTTAATTTACTAGACCAACATGTTCAAATACAAAGCTTATTAAAACCAATTTTATAAAGGGACTTTGAGGCTTAAAGAAAAGTTCATTCTACCAGAACCCTCTAATACAAAAAGCTAATAGAAGTTACATAGAGTAGAAATATTTAACTCTGACATATGGAAACTATTCAAAGTAAAATTTATATAAGATTGAATTTTTAAGCATAACATGGTCAGAGAAAAGCAAAACATGCAGCCTAAACATCGATGAGAAACCAAGATTTGTGTTAGCTAAATTATGAAATAATTAAGCTCCAAACACGCTCTCAGCTTTGATAAGTAACCCATCAGCCTCAACCTGTATATATTTCATATAGATAATACATCTCACTTATATAAAGGTGGAAGAGCAAATTGGGATAGGTATGTGGAAATAAAAACACCACCTAAACATTTTTTTATTCGACTCATAATTTTGTTATAAATTGTTTATTTGTGCCTTTTACAATCAGTTTTTTTTATACCTTTTACATTGGAAACAGTATAGCTGATGCATTTTTGATGACATATCCTGAACAAGAAGAGTATAGCAGGGAAAGTACAAAATTTCAAAACCTAATATTTAGCTTAAAAAGATAGTACAAATATTTGTGAAATGAAAACAGGAAAAATGAGATATTTTGCATAATTTGTCATAGTTTAAAATTCTCTAAACTTCATTTTTCATAGCCTTTTAAAAATTTGTAAAGTATAGTGTGAACCTAAAAACATGTAATTCATATATGAAAACATAATTTCTAATAAATAAAAATACAAAAAAACAATTCAATTTACTTCACATTATAAAATCGTGCAATTCAGTTAAACGTCTTTAGATGTGAATACAAATAATTACCTCTTTATCAATTTAAATGGTCAAAATATCATCACAAAGTAAACAAAAGGTAGTAAGTTATTTTTCAATAGTAGGATGATAAATAAGTTTTTATAGCAGTATTGTTATCTCTCAGTCAAGTTATTATGTGGTGATTAATTCCTTTCCTTTTAAATCTATAGGTACCCAATTCTTTTTGAATTTTTCTATTCACACATATCTATAAAATGCATATTAGGATAAACTCTGTGGAGCATATGTTGTCTTCCAGAAAAGAAGAGCACAAAAGCATTTCTAAATTCTTTTTTTATAAAGACTACAAATACCTATTTTGATCCCTATTTAATCATTCTATATTTTTAACCTTACATAGAATTTTAATAGTGTAAGTAAATGTATCTCATACTTTTTGGGCGACGATAATCCAATTTATTTTACGTTAAAACTAACTTCACATAATCTTACACAAACGCACCCTCACTTACACGTAAAAGAGAGCCCAATCACACTCCATACCAGGGTAAACTGTCTGTATACTTGATGTTGTCTTCCTGAAAGGAAGAGTTTAGAAAGCATATTTATATTGTGTGATACAAGTGGTTTTGATTTTCATTTAATGTATATTTCAAGAAAAATTTTTTTAAAAGAGAATACATTCCTATTTTGATATTCATTTATTAATATATATTTTTAGCTTTTCATAGAGTTTTAGCTGGTGTAAGTAAATGTTCGTCATATTTTTTGACAACAAAAATTTATTATGAATTGTATATATAAACCAATCATAATATTTATGGACAAACTCACCTCCCAGGCGAGTAACATGCTCTCAGAAGGAAAGAGCAGCCAATCAGCCTCACCTCTAAACATTTTTCATCTCCTTACAAATATTTGATGTTTCCCATGTTTAGTGAGAGGGATGTATGACTTCAAAACACATTAACAAATTGTGTTATACTAGTATTTTTCCTACAAATTTTTTAAAAGTTTTACAAACATGTATCTAGTACAAGTAAAAGTCATTCTTCCCTTTTTGCCATGGAAATTCATGTTGAATGTACAATCCAAACATAATAATATTACAAATTTGCACCAATCAACCGCACGCAAGTCCCAACCACGCTCTTAGGTGTGATGTGTAACCATTCAGCCTTATCTCCGTCTACTTTTCATATTTATACATGAAATACATATTGCTCATATAAAGCTAAAGAAACAGGTTCGTATATAATAAGTTGAAAATGGAAGAACTACCTAAACATTTTTAAAAAAATGTGTCAATTTGTTATAAATCTAGTTATTTGTGTTTTGTACAATTAATGTTTATATATCTTTTTATGTGAGGAACATTATTACTTTTGCATTGTTTTATGTCCTGAACAAGAGGACTGTAGCAGGGGGAGTACATTTTAAAACCACGAACAAGAGGACTGTATCAAGGAGAGTACAACATTTTAAAACCAGGAACAAGAGGACTGTATCAAGGAGAGTACAACATTTTAAAACCACGAACAAGAGGACTGTATCAAGGAGAGTACAACATTTTAAAACCAATTATTTTGATTTAAAAAGATGTTAAAACATCTTTGTGAAATTAGTAGAAAAATGATGTGTGAGGGCGTTTTGGGTATTTTTTTTTATTTCGGGGACTGTCTTATCTCTTTTCACTGTGACTTCTTGAAATGTGCTGTGCAATGAAAGTCCAAGCAATAGTGAAGTGAGTTCAGGTATTAGATTTTTATTGGGAAAAAATCATAAACCAAATTAAATCCTTTACCAACTTTGTAAAGCTTTTGGAAATTGAATAATGAGAGAAATCAGAGGGTAGCAGTGTTGTATTGATTTTGAAAATGGTCACACCAATGTTTACAATTAGGAACACAGTGGTCGTCCTGCCATAGTTAATGAATACGCTAAACAGTGGGTAGGTTCTTATGCAACGGACTTCATAGTTGGAATCGGAAAAGTTTGTTTATGCTATGATAAGTTCTTCGATTTGAATAGGGTTTACATTGAAAAATACACCAAAGTATACCTTTAAAATATATACAGTAACATTTTTTTCTTCGCTTTTTTAAGTTTGTATTTTAAAACATCTTATACTTTCTGGATGGGCCCCATATTTTTGTCTTTTTAATAAATGTTTACCATACATGTTGTTTGAATCACTATTATTTTGCATTTTTTTATGACCTCTACTGTACAATTAAGTATAGCTGGGATAGTAGGAATTTCAGAAACATTTTATTTTTATTTAAAAGATGGTAAAACATATTAGTGATTTCAAAACATATAAACATAAAACTTTAAATGCGTATTGGGTAGTTTACCATGGTTTATAATTTTCTAAAGCTAGATTATTGTCCAGATTAATGAGCTTTTTCATATAGAACACAGTGCATATAAAAACATGCAAATCATATAAATACACATTATGAATATTATAAAATAAATACAAAAAATTCAACTTCATACCAAAATAAAAGCATGCAATAAGGTTGTACATCTTGATGTGTTTGTATAAACACATGTATCAATTTAAATTGTCAAAATGTCATTACATACCGAGAAAGATAAGTAACGTATATTCTTGAAATATTAATTTGATAAATAGTTTTTTATACCAGTTATGGTACCTCTATGTCATTCTATTCCATGGTAATTTATTTCATTTTTGTTAACTATAGGAAGTCAATTCTATCAAACTTTTACTTTTCTCACATATCTGTAAAATCCCATATCTGGATACAACTGTATGTAGACATAATCATGGGCACCCATACACACGGGCAAGGGGGGGCCGTGGCCCCCACCTAGCTCCCAGAAAAATACAAAAATAAAATTATTAAGACTTTCGTACAAATATTTCTTTTTTTATTTTCAGCTGATGTGGAAGAACTATATTTTAATTATAATAAATTTTCACAGTATCAACAATATAAATAGTATATTTATGCGATTCTGCTATATTAACACTTTGACTGAACGAAGTAGGTTTTAAAGTCAGAAACTATCGAATATCCATATTATGTGATTATGTCAATGTGGACCAGTTAATGGTTAATGAACCAGTCAATTAAAGGAAAACAGCTAAACAGGACACGACTAATATCCTAGACGCTGACACAGCGAGCCAGCTATCCCAATGATAAGGAAAACGTGACAGGAAGGATAACCTAGGCCCTTCCGACTGACGCTGCATTTCTTCTCTGTTGCATGTCATCTGCGTTCGACATTGTAGTACTGAATTGGGTGCAAGTAGGAAGCAGGGAGATTATATATTGACTGTAGTGTACGGTACCGTGTTACGATTTACAAAATTGATAAATTATTAGCCTAATTGGTAAGTGAAAACATTTCCTAATAACGAAACATAACAAACGTCAAGAATCAATTTCAAAAGAATTCCTATGTATAATAATACGATACATAGATATTACATATTAGGTATATTTCTTTTCTGTTAAGTTAAACAAAACATACCATTTTGTCCACATATTAATTTTAAAAGTTTATTATATGTTACAGCCTATGTTACATTACCTTTAATTGAATTGTAGAAATTGACGTTTTAATTTGATTTATCTTTAATGTTAGTCCAGGAAACAAAGCTTAAAATAGGAAAAAACTACACATTTTTCGGAAAAGACCGATTTGCATACAAATTTGGGATTAAGTTCAACTTACCCTCTACTTCAAAATCTATATAGTGTCGACGAGCACTTTTTATTTTTTAAGCGTGAAAACTACCCCTTATTGTCAAAATCTATAAAAAAGCGTAAAAAGAGTGAAATTTGGTTCAGATGAATTAAAAATAATGATTGTCTGATACTCTAATTGTAATTGTTAAATATTTCGACCCTCTAAAAATTCATTTTCAAGGGTGAAAACTACCCCTAATTGCTCAAATTAGTAGAAAAAGCCTAAGGAGGATAAAATTTGAATCTGCTTACTTAAGTAGGGCCAATACATTTATTGATTTATTTCACAGGGGTAACTGAATTGCAGGTGAAATTTTCACTAGTCGTAACTCACTAACTAAGCATTTTTTCTCATTTTGAGCGTCATATGAGCAGTTCCTCCTGAAACACGCAAAACACCCTGAACCTAATGAGATATTTCAATAAAATCAGATATTCGACTGTCATGCCTCGGTTAAAATTGAAAAAAATGCCACTTATAAAACTGAAATAGCCTATATTTAAAAAACTTCCAACCTCAAAATAATTTGTTGGTTACTATCCTATCCTTTAATAAATGAAATGACGCAAGAAAAAAAAGCTTTTTATTATATTTTATAGTATTTTAAGGAATAAAGATTCACTCATTCTATAAAAAAATAAATTAATCGATACAAAAAAGCCTGTAAAAATTAGAAGTTTCGAATTTTCTAAAGTGCCTTAAACTCACCATTTTAACCCTAATTTTTCAAAATCTCCCCGGACCCTCCTTTTCATGGAGGGAATCCCATTCTCCCAGGAATAAGATTTGGCCCCCCCTATAAAATTATGCATGGGCGCCCATGGACATAATGTTGTCTTTATGCTAAGAAGAGTTACAAAACATACTTACATTGTGTAATACAGTCTATTATGCATTCATTTGATATCTATAGATATCAGTATATTTATTTATGAATTTTTTATAGCATATACCTATTATGATTTCAGTTTACTCATACTATAATGTTAGTTTTCTTTGCCTAGTAAGTGTAAGTTAATAAATGTTCCTCTTACCTTTTGGGGAAAGTAAGTTCATAGGTATTTGAATCTAAGCCAAGCATAAAGCCAAAGATTACACACATTCTAGCTTCTTAAACCAGGGTCCCAACCACCATGACCAATGAGTTTCTAGTCAGCCTCACCTAGAATAATTTTTCATCTGTGAATATTTTGATGGTCAATATATATATATATATATATATATATATATATATATATATATATATATATATATATATATATATATATATATATATATATATATATAGAGAGAGAGAGAGAGAGAGAGAGAGAGAGGAGTGAGGGAGAGGAGTATGTGACTTAAAATGCCATCATGATATTCTGTCATAGTAGTTTTTATAAAATTTCAACTGGTATAAGTAAATGTTTCTCTTCCATTTTGAATAATGGAAATTTTCATGTAATGTACGAGTACAATTTACCCATAATAATCTTACAAATTATCCAACTCATAGCATAGTACATGAGTGATCTATCCACGCTCCTAGAAATGATGAACTAGGATTCGTCTTCAACTTTATCTATTTTTCAGTTATATTAATGAAATTCATTTCACCCATATAAAGTTGAAGAAACAGATTTGAATAGCAAGCTGAAAATAGAAACAGTGTCATAAATTTCTTTCCTAAACTCTATGATTTTGTTATATATTCAGTTATCTTTGTATTTTTTATTAAATGCTTATTTATATTCCATATTTGAAATGGAATTAATTTTGCATTCTTTGATGATCCATCCTGAGAAAAAGGAGAGCAAGGGAAATAAATAATTGTACTCTAAATAATTGTAGAAATCACACTCCCAGGAGTGATAAGAAACTATTCAGCCTGACCTCCATCTATTATTCATCTGTATACAGATGTTTATTCTCACAGAAATGTATGACTTGATGTTGCATTACCATGTAGTGTCATATGATTTTGTTGGTCTAAGTTACATTTTACAAGTATTATTTGTGCTTTAAAAAAATTTTATCTCATTTAGTAGATATTTCTCTTTCTTTTAGAATAAGACATCAAAATATATATCAGCTATGTCATAGGACACAAAACATAAATTGTGTTTTGGTTGTTTTTTTCATTTTTTACCATTTTGGAAAATTGGGTTTTTTCTTGCCTCTTTATATTTATTTGTTTAGGACACAGTAAATATAACGCTTTGTCTAGCTGTCTATTTTTGCATCTCAGTCCAGATCAAAGTACCATAGATTTTATTTCAGAGTTTATTTACAATTTGGGTCTGACAGACTTGGCGCCCCGGCTTGATAAAAGTGTTTCGGATCTGACAGACTTGACGCCCGGGGTTGTGTTACTGAATTTTGTGTTTTAAAATAAATAAAAAAAATTTTATTCTTAGAGTTTATGAATGATTTTTTAAAATAAAGTGTTAATATTATCGGGTATATTGAATAAGGTTTTATAAATACTTCAAACAATGGCTAGTGTTCTTCAAAAAGACTACATTCGCTAACTTCTAAATGAAAGTTTTTATTCTGATCTTGATGACAGCCCAGATGAAGATGAGGAGGATCGTATTTAGTACTGGTGATGCCATGAAGCCAGAAATAATCACTTTTCATAATTCGACTAAAGGTGGAGTTGATACTCTGGATAAGTTGTGTGCTACATACAGCGTGGCTAGAAGCACAAGAAGGTGGCCAATGGTTATATTCTATTCTATATTGAATGTGGCAGGATTTAACTCCCAAATAGTTTACATTGCAAACAATCCAACTACAACTACAAGTAGAAGAGGGTATTTGAAAGAGCTGGCATTGAAATTAACATCTGAAGATCTTCAATGCAGATCTTTCCGGACGAACATCAAACCTGAGGTCCGCCTAAGAATACAAGAGGTTGCTGACACTTCAAAAACTGTAGAACAAGCTGTACAAATTCCCTCTAGGTATGGGAAAAAGGATAGCAAAACCAAGTATCATGACCAAACTTCTAACAACCCTCATGACCAATTCTATATTAAATAATTATATCAAAATTTGAGTTAAATAAATACTTCATAATTTCATATTAAAATGTTATGCTAAACTTTATAATTTTAATATAATAATATTTAGATTTTTTGAATAATTAAGTAATGAATACAAGTTGGAATAAAGCCAATTAGGGCATTTTAACTAGTAATTTTCTCTACAATACAACAAAATCCATTATCAACACAGTAATAAGGTGTTTTATGGTATTTAAAAACTGTTATTTAATATAATTGTTTCAATAATTTGTATTTTCAATTTACTTACAACAAATATAGGCCATGTGTGGCTATATTTATATATAGTTTCTGCATATTTATTTTCAAGAATGTATCCAAGGATACACAAATTTGACAATTCTATTATTGTAATATTTTAATAATCATATTGGATATGAAACTATTTCATGAATATTTTTCAAAAGAAAACACTGGTTTTAAATTTGTTCACTTTTAAATCCAATTGTAATCATGTCATCTAAGCTAAAAAAATATATTTTTTCAAAATGTCTGTTTTATCATGAATTCGGTATAAATATATTGGTATTTACATTTATACTCATATTAATGAGTACATGATCACTTGCTAGATTCCAATAATTGAGTTGTCACAAACTACTGATTAATGCTAATTTGTCTTCAATATAACTGTAATATTGGATACTATGAGGTGGGCTATATAACAGGAATCAGAACATTGGCTATTTTAACAAATAATTATTGGAGAAGATTTACAACTAAGCACAACAGTATTTCTGTCATATTTGCTAATTCCTGTTGTAATTAATTTCCATTCATTCTATTTTTAAGCACTGCCAATTCTACTATTTACTTTCCTCACATGATTTTGTTAGAGACTGCTTGTCTTTAACTTTCTATCAAACTTTATGCAGTCAAGAGCAATACATTTCATTTATACAATTTAAATTATTTTGTTTATGTTTTTATGAATTCCTAAACTTGTAAATATTTACAAACTTGCCTATAGTAGCACTTACTTATATTTGTTGAGGACAGCCATTTTGGTAGATGTATCCCATTGTCAACTCGGACCGTAACTGATCTCAAGGTTTTTGAAGGTTAGGGTATTAGGGTGGGGTGGGGTATTACGGTGGTGTGGGTGTATTTTGTGAGTATTAGGAGTTATGATGTCAAAAAGTGTGAGTGAGTTGTAATGTAATTAAGTATTAAGTATGTGAGTAGGGTGTAGTCTGAAGTGTCTGAATATTTCGTATTGTTTGGTTGTGTAGCGTTGGTTATTTCTGTTGTTTATGAAGAATTTGTAGGTTAGATGTTATGTCTATGTAGTCATGTGTTTGTGGAGTTGAGAGTATCATAGGTAGGCCATCTTTTTGGTTGTAGCATGTGTTCCACCATAGCTAGCATCTTAGTAGAAATATTCATACACCATATTGAACAAAAACACATTTTGCACAACAATAAATACTCAGATAAGATAATTTACTGATACAGATATGTTAACGATATCATAACATTATATAAAGGTAACACATGCCGAGCACACATATATTTAAAACCCCTTAATTCAATACACCTAAAACTAACATACACCATCAAAACAGAACAACAAAACTCTCTCAACTTCCTAGACCTTACAATTAAAAGTTCAGACAAACAAACACATAAATTCAACATATACCAAAAACCCACTAGTACCAATACGACCATTCACATCTCCTCATACCACCAACACCAACATAAACTAGCCCCTTACAACACCATGATATATCGCCTGCTTAAAACACGGTTAGACAAATAAGAACACTACTAGGAGTTAAACACCATAAAACATATAGCACAAACTAACAGATACAACACAATGATTGACAAACTATACAACCGCCTAAAAAATAAACCTAATAGCCCAAATACAATGACACTACTAGACAATCCCATAAAATACTTATCAATACCATACAGATCATCCAAAACCCACTATCTAACCAACACACTATGAAAATACAACTACAAAATAGCCTACTCCACACACAACACTCTCAACAAACAATTTAAACCCAACAACAAAATCAACGACATTTACAACACCACTGGAGTTCACAAACTAACTTGCAGTTTGTGCCCAAGTTTTTACATAGGGCAGACAGGGAGGTCCTTCTACACATGTTACCAAGAACATAAAAAAGCACTAACAAACAATAACTACCAACCAAACTTCCCCGATCTTCTCAACTCCACAAAAACATGGCTACATAGGCATAACATCTAACCTACAAATTCTTCATAAACAACACAGAAATAACCAACGCTACACAATCGAACAATACAAAATATACAGACACTTCAAACTACACCCTACACACAAACTCAATACACAATTACATTACAAATCACAATCATAATACCTCCTAATACTCACAAAATATACACACACCATCATAATATCCAACCTCCACCCTAATACACTAACCTACGAAAACTTTGAGATTAGTTACGGTCCGAGTTGACAATGGGACACATCTCGCAAAACGGCCGTCCTCAACAAATATAAGTACGTGCTACTATGGGCAAGTTTGTAAATATTTACAAGTCTTTAGTGAAAACTAGTAGCTCACGTGAAGATGGAATCAACAAATATAAATTCCTGCTTAATTTGAGCTAAATAGGATATGTCATTACCTATACACAATATGAAATATACAGAACAATACGAAATATACAGACACTTCAAACTACACGCTACACACAAACTCAATACACAATTACATTACAAATCACACACACTTTTTGATCATAATACCTCCCAATACTCACAAAATATACCCACACCACTATAATATCCCACCTCCACCCTAATACACTAACCTACGAAAACCTTGAGATTAGTTACAGTCCGAGTTGACAATGGGACACATCTCGCAAAATGGCCGTCCTCAACAAATATAAGTATGTGCTACTATAGGCAAGTTTGTAAATATTTACAAGTCTTTAGTGAAAACTAGTAGCTCACGTGAAGATGGAATCAACAAATATAAATTCCTGCTTAATTTGAGCTAAATAAGATATGTCATTACCTTTTGTAAAAAATGTAAACCTGAAACAATCTCAAATCTAAAATTAAGATTAAACCAAGATTAAGATGAAAAATTGATCACTTAAAGAATAGTTTATGACTATCCGAACTTTAACTATTGTCATAAACTATTGTTTAAGTGATTAATAAGAATCATCAAATGTAATGGACTACAAAATTCAGGAAAAAAATTTATGTTACAAATCATAGTGGAAATGATTATTCAATTTAATACTAGACTTGACGCTCTAGAAACCAAAAATACCGACCTATTTCAAAATGTTACAATTAATGTTGGGCGGGGGAGACTTAAGAATAGCTACTTGGAATGCCAACAGAGTTTTATAAAAAACGAAGAGATCGAAATAGTTCTAACCGAAAAAAATTAATATCTGTCTAAATATCAGACACCCATTTCACAAAAGAGTCATTTCATAAGATCAAAGGTTTATTAAAGCTACCATCCACATAATATGGCTATAGGTGAAAATGAAATAATAATAAACAAATTAATAAAACATTATGAAGAATGTCATCTTGAGACTGAAAAAATACAAGTAACCTGAGTGTGTATAGAGTCTACTAAGCTATTATATTAGGAGCAGTACACTGCCTTCCTAGACACAATTTAAAAACATCTGATTAAATCCACATACTGGCCAGAATGTCTACAAATGAAATACCAGATTTTTTAAATTTCTCAATAACTAAAATGATATCAGCAAATGTCATAGGTATTGAAAAAAATTTGGATTTGAACTCAGATAACTTAGCAGTGACATTAACACTCTTTTTATTTACAAGACAAAAAGTACATAGGCAAATCTGAAAACTAGAAACTAGTATCTAGGTTTCTATAAACTTTTACGGGGATAATATGGATGCTACAAAGGGACCAATTATTCCCTTTGGAGAGCCACCAGAAAAATCAAGGAGTCAATTACTTCAGTACCTTCACTCAGGAAAGACAATGGTTGTTGGGCAAGAAATGATAAACAAAAACTGATCTTATTAGCAGAACACTTAGCAGACATATTCCAGCCAAATGTAGTGAAACGATTATGAATGGGTGATAATATCAATGTAATGTCAGAAGAAATACTACTGGTAACTACAGAGGAAGTAGGTCACGAAATTCAGTTAAATCTTGATTAGCAAAATCTCAGGATTTGATCTTATTCCCGGACAAATACTGAAAGAGCTCCCTAAAAAAGGAGTAGTCATGCTTACTTATCTGATTAATGAAGGTTTAGACTCAATCATATGCCAGTTATTTGGAAGGTAACAAAAGTTGTAATGTCACCAAAACCAGGAAATTTCGCCTAGTGGTATTAAGTCATATAGACTGACTGATAAAGATACTTCCTACAATCTCTATGTTATTGGAGAATTTACTGAAAAGACTTAAACCTAGAGATCATGATCTGATTCCAGGATACCAATTTGCATTCAGAGAAAAAATTCCACTATAGATCAAGTCAATAGAGAAATAGATATAACAGAACGAGCCTTAGAAGATAAACAGATTTGCACTACACTATTTCTAGATGGCCCAAGCCTTTGATAAAGTGCTGACATGAAGGCCTGATCCACAAATTAAATAAGATGAGAATTTTATTTAAAAAAAAATAATGTAAATAAAGTCAATAAAAACAGAATATTTAGTTAATTAGAGCCTAGCTATTCACAATGGTAAAAACCAAAACAGTCAACTCAAAATCTCACCTCACATTATCTTTTAATAAAAACAATGGTTCTTTTATGTCGATCAAAAGAATGCCAAAACTACATTTCAATCTAGAATCATTCACAATAGTAATTTAGATGATCACCGAAAAAATCCAAACTATGAAATCTACCATAAGAATAAAGATGAGTATAACCGAAACCAGCATAATCGGCCACAATACAGGGATAACCGCATAAGACGACCAATACGAAACCAGGACAATTACATTATTACATAATGCTTGGTTACATAAAGCTCATCACATGATCCACCTCTACAGCCGAACAGAGGGAATGGACCGAGAAGATGGCACAACAAACTCATCATCGAAGACACAGTCATTCTTTCGAAAATCATTTAATTCAAAACCTACCTCTCAAGAAGCACCCTTAGTATTTAATGTTGGCATTTTACCAAGATAAAATACAGAATTCTAAACCATTAACGGGTGAATTACCAGAAACGAGACATAATAATAGTGTTCAGGAAAACTAGAAAGTGTTGAAGTTATCGGGACCCAGCTATCACTCACACTATTCCATCAAATATAAATATTAACCATCAAATTTCTAACAAATTTGTAATTTCAACACAAACAACTGATCAGGAAAAGTTCTCACTATCTTCTAATCATCTCCAAGACCATTTTATATTTTATACTTTGTGACCAAGAATTTCTTAATAATTTGATGAATCTGAACCAGACCAAAACCCTGATGATTTAACCTGCCCTGAAATTACTTTAAATGTAATTAATAATGGAGTTAGTATTAGTTGTATTTCTGAGAAATATTTAATGAAAATAAAATTTATTTACCTAAATAAAGTCAGCCATAAGTCATCATAGCAAACAATTAAAACAAATTATCTTTACTGAAATCACTTTAGATAGAATTATGTTCCCAATACAATTAATTGTAGTACCGAATTTTAAAGAGACTGTATAATTAGCATATCTACCCTTAAATATATTAGCCTATAATTAAAACGTACTTAATTAAGTGATTACGTAATGGATTACTTGCTGACGCGTTTCAAAACATTCGTTCGTTTTACGAAGCTAACCCTCTACTTGCGGCATCGTGTTAGGTACCAAGGTTATAATGGGATGGATTTATGACAGTGGAAAGGGTGGGGTATTTTGGTTGTGTGTCATATAATGGAAGAGGCTGTTGGCTTCAAAATGTGTGTGATCATTTAATATGTTTTCTTTATCTCTTGTGTAGTGTTTGTATATCTCGTATTTTTCTAAAGTTGTTAGTTTTTTACTTTGATTTAATATGTGGAGAACGTTTAAATTAGTATGTATGTCCGTGTGTGTATGTTGTATGCTTTTTAGATGTGTTGCGTAGCTGGATTTTGGGTTTGTGTTGCTTCTTTGGGTAATGAGTTCATCGAAGCGTTTATAGAATGACCTACCGGTTTGGCCGATGTAATAGCTTGGACAATCGTTACATGTAATTTGTAAATACCAGATAGTTTGTATTTGTCTGTTTGTTTTTGAAAAGGTTATATGTGCTGTCTTAAAGTGTTTGTTGTTTTGTAAGATATTTGATAATGAAGTTTTTTGAATGTGGTGGCTATTTTGTGTGTGTATTTGTTGTGGTAGGTGAGAGATATGTATTTGTTGTTTTTTGTGTGGTTTGTCTGTGTGGCCCTTTGATGATGTTTATGTTTAATTTTCCTGAGTATGTTGTCTATGAGTGTATGTTGGTAGCCGTTTTGTTGAGCAATGTATTTTATTGTATTGAGTTCATCGTTGTAGTCTTTCTGTAGCATAGGTATATTGATTAGGCTGTGTAACATATGATTAAATGCAGCGTGTTTGTGTTGTGAGGGGTTATTGTGTTGTGATTAGATGTATTATATATGACAGTTATGGTAGTTTTTGGTTTTATGTATATTTTGAAATTTTGTTTGATGTTGTGTTTGGTGGTTGTAAGGTCTAGAAAGTTTATTTGATTGTTTTCTCCTAATTTTGGTGTATGGTATTAATGTAATTGTGTAGTTGTCACCCCTTTCACTGTCATAAATCTTTCCCATTACAGCCTTTGTACCAAACACGATGCCGCAGGTAGAGATGTTGGTAGTTTCGTAAAAGGAACGAATGATTTGAAACGTGACAGCATGTAAGCCATTACATATTCATTGTACTTGTACTTCTTAGTCCAGGCGTCCAGCTCTAGGTGTAGCCGATAGCCCGATGTCCACTATATATTCGGAACGCCAAACTCCACAGCCCTCTGTTCAGGAGGAAGTCCTGCCACTTCTCCAGTTCAACCCTCATGTGGTCCCTCGCCGGGATGGGATAAGTGCAATCCCGAAGAATGTGCTCGATGGTTTCGTCTTGCTCCTCATCACAAAGAGCGCACAAAGGTGATTCAGCAAGGTTAAACCGGTATAAATAAGCTTCCGTGACCAGATGTCCCGTCCTGGCTCTTGCCGCAAATGTCGCGATTTGACGTTTGATGTCTCTGTAATTGTCGGCCGACGCAAGTTTGTTTTGCAAATGGAACAGGTGTCGTCCAGTCGCTTCAGCTTCCCACCGGGCAGCCCAGACGTCTCTAAAGTACTTTTTCCCGGCATTTTTACAGTGCAGTAGGGAGTGCTGCTCCTTATTTGTGGGCTTCATTCTAGAAGCTTGTTTTGCTATTGCATCCGCTTCCTCGTTGCCCGGAATGCCGACATGGGCAGGGATCCATTGAAGGCAGACTTCGTTTCCGTCACAATTGATCTTTTTTATCAACCTCCTGATTTCTGCTATACGGAATGAATATGGTCCAGTGGAGGGATGAGCCAGCGACTGTAGAGCTGACTTAGAGTCCGAAAGGATGCACATCTTTGACTTGGCCATCATCCCCAGACAGCCCGACAATGCGGCGTTAATACCGAGCAGCTCTGCATCCATACTTGAGCTGGAGTTCGCTGGGATGAAAAATCTATCTCCATTTGACTCGTTGTAGTACCCTGCTCCAGAAATGCCTAGTTCTTTATCCAGGGATCCGTCGGTAAAAATTTTTATGTATCCGTCGTACTTGGTTCGAATCATTTCAAGAGTCTCCGCTTTCAACACTTCTCTGTGGTCTCCCTTGTTTCCGCCGTGAGGTAGTTGCAGATTTATAATCATTTCAGGCCAGTCATTTGGAGGTTCCTCATAGAACGTGGGGATTTGTTCAGGGGTGGTGTATCCCGGCATCAATTCCATCAGTGAGTTGATTTTGTGGCAGAAAGATTGTTTTACACGGCACTTTGTATTGAGTATAACACGCAGAGGGTAACTTGAGCCTCTAGCAGCTGTAGTTAGAAACTTCGACCATATTTGACTGTCTATAAAGACAGGAATGGGTTCTATATCCAGCTCCGTCTCCATGGCTGCCACAGGAGTCGTTCTTGTACATCCCAAACATAGTCGAATGGCAGCCGCTTGGATCGCTTCGATCTTCTTTAGATGCGTTTTTGCAGCAGATCCCCAGACTTCGCAGGCGTACGTTGTTTTAGATCTTATGTAAGTTTGGTAGAACATTCTCAAGGTTGGCGTATCGGCTCCCCAGTTACGACTTGCAACCGCTTTTAGAGCATTGAGTCTCGAAGAGCAGCTCTCTGTGACATAGTTCACGTGACTACCCCAGCGAAGTTTAGGGTCCATAACAACTCCCAGTAATTTTGGGTTTTTGTTAAATCTCAGTGCCTTTCCATTGATAGTTAGCTCGGGGATGAAGGTGGCTTGATTGTTGCGCCTGGTGAATAACGTGCACTCGGTTTTATCCACTGATATTGAGAGCGACCATTTGGAGCACCAATTTGACAGTGCATCTAGAGCCTCTTGCATCCTGAGGGAAGCCTCCACACCGTCGGAAGACGTCACCCAAATGGTCTCGTCGTCCGCGAAGGTCATGCTGCGAACCTCCCTGGGGAAATCCTTGGCCATGTCATGCAATGCTATATTGAATAGTAACGGGCAAATTATTCCGCCCTGAGGAATTCCGTTCTCCATACGAAACGACGAGGAATCTGCCCCGTTGACTGAGACTACCACAAGCCGGTCACACAAAAAGTTTTTTATGAATTTAAGCATTTTACCCTTAATGCCGAGCTTCATGCATTGAAGTACAATGGATTTGTGGGGGATTTTATCAAATGCAGCTTCAAAGTCCACCATCACCGCTACAGTGCAATGCTTGCGTTCGAAACCTTTGTATATTTCACTCGTGAAGTATAGTAACGCATCTGTGGTGCTCCTGTGACGTCGAAAGCCAAATTGTGTATCAGCCAGCATGTTCCCAGATTCCAATCTCCATGACAACCTCTTACAAACGATGCGTTCCATTAGTTTGCCTAGGCACGATGTTAGAGCTATTGGACGATACGAAGCGATCCTCGATTTATCTTTCCCTGGCTTAGGAAGCGGTATCACTTTGCTAGTCCTCCAATTCTGAGGGATCTCGCCCGAATCCCAAATGGAGTTGAATGTGCTTAACATTAGCTCTTTCATCCTTCCCGAGCAGTGAGTTAACATTTCATTATGGATGTTGTCATCTCCTGGAGCTGCGCTTTTCAAGTCGGCTAAGCAGTACTCCAATTCTGACATGAGGATGGCCTTGTCATCCAAGTCATCACAGTAACATAGAAGATCTGACCGGCACGTTAACATTTGCTCGTGTGGAGTGAGGCGCTTCGGCCAAGGGATTTTGCGCCCAGACCTTGCAGAATAGAATCTCCCGAACTCCTCAGCCTTCTGGACATCATCAGTCAACAACTCGCCGCCCGTATTCGTGATTGCAGCAACCTTCCGCAAGGATTCGCCATTTATTGCTCTAAATCGCTTCCAGACTGTACTGGACGGTGTATTTACATTCATGGATCCAACGAAGCTCCTCCATGATCTTCTTTTTGCTGAAATGATTGCTTTCCGAAGAAGGGCGTTGCATCTATTATATGTTACCCGGCTGTCCGAAGATTTTAATTTTTTCCATTTTTTCCTGGCCATGATGCGGTCTTTCCGAAGAGTTTCAATTTCTTTGCACCACCATGTATTCATTTTTTTGTTGGAGTCATTTCCCGATTTGGTTGGGATAGCTTGTTTTGCTGCTGTTATTATAGCAGATTGCAAATAAGATGCGCTTCGCTCGTTGACTTCGCTCAGCTCCTCTGTTGTCTTTTTAAAGAGATCCCAGTTCGCTTTGGATAACTGAAACCCGCTATGGACCGCCGACCGATTTGGATTCAAGGTCCTGCCGACGTCAATCTCGAAAAACACAGGAAAGTGGCCACTTCCCAGGTCATCGCCGACCCTCCAGTTTGAAATATTTTTCCGGAGAAGCGGGGAAGCTATAGACAGGTCCAGGGTGCTTAATGTGTTCGTAGATGCCGATTGGAATGTGGGTATATATGGCTTATTGATTAAGATCTGGCTGTTATTTAATAACCACCTGTAAAGCATTGGCCTGTTCCTGTTACAAGGACCTTTGTTCCAGCTGCCATGCTTGCTGTTAAAATCGCCAACCCACAGCACGTTCCTGTCATCGCAGGCCAGTCTGTCCAGGTCCTCTTCATGTACCCTTTGATCCGGTATGTACACGTTGATAAGTGAGAAGCTGAGGTCATTGTTAACTTGGAGGTTGTATTTTCCAAACTCTAAACAATCATTCCTAAAGACTTCTTCGCCTTTTACAGTTATTGAATTATGGATAAGCGTTACTAGCCCTCCACCTCCTCGGTCAATCCTGGGGACGTTGAACAATTGGTATTCTCTAAAACGAAGGTGGTACTTGCTGTCTTCCGGCAGGGATGCTTCCTGGATGCATACTATTTTAGCTTTTTCTTCTTCCATGGCCTTCTTCAGTTCATCGACCTTCAGCCTTAAACTTCTGGCATTCCAGTGCATGACTACGAGCTTACTGTTGCTATCCTCCACCAATGC
Source organism: Prosapia bicincta (assembly GCA_036971475.1). NCBI lineage: Eukaryota > Metazoa > Arthropoda > Insecta > Hemiptera > Cercopidae > Prosapia > Prosapia bicincta. The sequence continues at coordinate 13,466,789 of JBAIZL010000001.1, read as the reverse complement.
TCCACTCTGTTTCACCGTCTTTTGTTTGCTGCGATCATGAAAGGTGGTTCCAATTGATATGTGCCCATCTTTCCTTCTAGCTTTCCTCTTGGCTTCACATAGTAATCTATATGCAAAGGTCCTAGTTGGGCACCAAAGTTCTAGTCTTTTTTGAGATCCCTTCCCTCTCCGTCTCATTATTAGATTTTTGTCAATATTGTAAAATCGGCGAATTGAGTCAATACTTTGTCGTTGCGTTTTCCAAAACAACACTTTAAGTCTATTTGGATGGTCTTGCTTAGCCGCCGGCAAAGCACGTCGGATGTCCTGAGAAGGACAGATAGAGAGGCTATGTTGCATCCTAGTGGGGCTTTCTCGAGGAAAGCTAATGCTGGCGTTTGGTTCACTGTGACAATTGCTCTTTTCGCACAAAATACACAGCTATCCAGGGGCAGGACGAGGACCAACCAGCTCACCCCCTTACATATTCATTTACTTATGTACTTTTAAATTATGGTTTAGTCAGTGAATTCAAGATGATTACATCAAGCACCCTAATATATATGAAGTCAATGATAGATTTTCACCGAGGAATAATGATAGTTCATAATCCAAAGGCAGTTTTCCCATGTGGCTGTCTTTATAATGATATTATATCTCATAAAAATGATAATAAGATTATAGACATAGCTGAAAGCAAAATAAATTTCATTAATAAAGATATAGAAATTAATATGAAGTGACAATGCATATCTACCAGATATATTTTATTAAAGTTTTCCAATACAACTCTAAAGGGTAACCGTTGTTGCATTCTAGACAACTCAATACAAGAAAAAATAATTCATAATGAGGAAAATTATGAGGGTCAAATTATGTTATTGTATGTTAGGTTATGTTATGTGACAAATACATAATAAGATATTGACTAAATAATATTGATGACAGTAAACAATTGCTACTTAAGAATTTACTACTAAAATATATGGCCATATTTTCAAATAAACCTGAGTTATGCAACAAATATGCATATTAAATTAAAGTTAAAAACTTAGATAATTTCCGTTGATCATCCAATACCGGCTTGTTATGTAGAAGATGCTGAAAGAGAAATACAAGGTATGTTAAAAGATGGCATATTAGAAAAAAGTCAAAGCTGTTTCATTAGTCCACTTATGGTGGTACTGAAGAAACATAACGGAATAAGAATATGTATTGATGGAAGAAACATAAACTTCAAAATTATAAATGATTATGAAACCCAGTCAGGAATTACATTACCCTTAGTCAAGGCAAACTAGCTAAATACATAACCATTGATCTAACTTTAGCTTACTGGCAAATTCCATTAACCGAAGAATCGAAACAATATACCGGATTTCAATTTAAAGGCCGGTTATACAAATTTTGCAGACTTTTTTTGTTATAAATATATCTCAGGCTGCATTGTTAAGAGTTATAAACCTTGTTTTAGCAGTTGAACACAACCATTTTTTAATTTTATATATCGATGATGCTCTAGTAAAATCAAAGCCATAAAAAGTTTCCTGTTCCAAAAAATAGAAAGCAATTGAGAGCATTCATAGGCCTAGTTAATTTTTATAATAAGTTTACCCCAAAGTATACCAATACTATACAACCATTATTAAAGGCAACTTCCAAAACAACTAAATTTGTTTGGGCTAAACATGAAACATTAGTATTCAACAAAATTAAAGATTTATTCATACATATTGTACTTCATCATCCTAATTATACCAAACTATTCATTTTCATACAGATGCATCAACTTTTGCTATTGGTGGAATCACACGGAGCTAGATACATCACAACTGAACTAGAATGTTTAGCCATTATATATGGGCTACAAAGAGCAAGGCACATAATATTAAGTAATTTAGTTAATGTTATTACCAATCACCAACCATTAACCTTTCTTAAAAGTTGCAAATTACCGACACCTAGACTAACTTGATGGATTTTACTACTACAAGAATACCATCATAACATCATTTATTGTCCAGAAAAAGACATTGTCATAGCTGACACATTAAGTAGATATCCATCTTATCTAAATAATAATCTTAAGAAATAATCTGAACTGATCATAGCTAGATTTACTCCTAATTTAAATCTGGAATTTACTAAAATCCTTAAAGAAATTGCCTATTACCAGATCTTATTAATAAATATGCTTATGAAACACTACCATGAGTTATATACACATTTGGTTCAGAGAAATGTCACCATGAATTAAAAGAATATTTCATTTTCAAAAACATGACTAAGAAAATCAGAAAATTTATATCTTGTTGTGATCCATGGCAAAGATATAAACATTCAACTCATTCTTGTACAGATACAGTTATTATAATCTACTGTAATCAAATCAATGAATATTTACAAATTTTCTTGAACTAATGCCCATAAGTGTGGGAGAGGTACAATACTGTTTGATATTTACTGACAATTTTTCAAAACATTCAAAAATATATATGCTGTAAAAATGGCTAATACTGTAATTGTATTAGACAAACTATTTAATCACTATATTACTATAGCAGATAAACCTCGACGGATATTACCTGACAATGGTACACAATTCCGAAATGAGAGATATATAAACACATTAAGGAGTTGTCACATTGAGCCAAGCTTAATTCCAATCAGACATCCAAAGATGAACCTTTCTAAAAGAAATATATAAAAAATAATAAGAAATCTATGAGAATCCTATGCTTTGATCAGCAAAAGAGTTAGAACAACTATTTAAAATATACTGAGGATTGTTTAAATGAAACACTGCCACTTTCACAACCAACGAATTACATTTTGGAATAAATAACAAGAGATTTTGGAACATAATTTTACCACCTTTAAATAATAATCTATCGGCTTATCAAGACTAAATCATCCAATCCCGATTAAATATACCTTACAAAACAAGAGGAAACTCCTCAGATATACAATGATAAACATAAACCTACTATGTTTAATATTGGAGATAAAGTATTGATTGCCAACAATCCTATATCCAAACAACCAAGAAATTATTCATAGGACCTTATGAAATTCATGAAAAACTTCATGAACCAATTTATACAATGTGTTGAATCCTATTAATCAGCAAGTGCTGGGATCCTTTCATGTTAGCCTAATGAAAAGATATCATGAGTCTATCAAAACACTTGTCTAATTTATGTAATTTGAGCCAGATTAACTACAAATTACCACCTAAATATATAATTACTTATCAAAAAAAGAAGCTAATAATAAAATAAACAAAGCAGTTACTTTTGTAAACAACATTCAGAATGTCAAAATGGGGTATGTAACTGTATAACTGTATAAATCTGAGGGTTAATATAATATTAATGTATGAATAGTGAGCATAGAGGATAAAACCAGGTTTCTAAGAGAATATCAGCTGATGTTGGATAACAATGAACAAAGTTTAAAAAAAAAAGAAAAAAGGACATTCAATATTATTATTCTTCAGATTAATGTAAAAAAAGTGTGTTGTTTTTTTTATCAAGAAATTAAATATATCTGAGTAGTGATTTGTATTAAATATTGGTGAATTACTATAATTGATTTAGGTAAGGATTTTTATGCCACTTAAACCCACCACCTTGTTCTAGATTAGATTTGTTATAGTTAATGTGAATGTTAATGTTAAAAAAGAATTTATTTTGCTAATTAAAAATAATTAACACTGTGTATGGTAAAGTTTGGGGGACACTTTCAGCTCACGATACAGTTGCTGCATAAAAGTTCAAACGTTTGGGGAAAAATTGAAATTGTATAAGAATTAAAGTTGCTTGTTGTAATCATCTTAAATTCACTGATTAAAATATAACTAAACAATTCATAACTAAGTGAATAATTAAGAGCTTACTGGTATTGGTAGAGGTTTAGGTTTGTAAATGAAATGATTGTTTCGAAACGCGTCAGCAAGTAAGCTCTTTAAGTATTCACTTAGCTAAGAATTATATAAATATAGTATAGGAAATATCAAAGTTGAAACTTAAGGAAAAATGTAGCCCCAACCACGTATATAAATGTATTATATACATATAAAACATTCGATCATATAGAGCCTACATAATAGATTTGAATAGCAAGTTGTAAATAGAAACAGTAATAAAAATCTTTCTCAAATTCTTGTCTCTTGGTTATATATTTAACTATTGGTGTGTTTTATAAAGAAGGTTTATATACCTTTTATGTTGAAATGAGTATTGCATTTTTGAAAGAACTATCTCGAACAGAAGAACTATATAAGAAAATGTTCAAAACTACAAAACTTGTTATTTTGAACCACAAACATGCAAAAAATTTAGGGATTTAAGAAATTCAAAAATGGACTGTGTGAGAGTGGTTTAAAGAATTTATCATTGTTTAAAAATTTGTAAAATTTCACATTTTAAAATTTTGTACTTAATATAGTGAACATAAAAACATATAAATCAGACAAATAAAAATTAATACTACTAAATAATTACATTAAAAAATTATTCATATTACATACTAGGAGAAAGTTGCTCTCTAGACATCGTTATGTTTATTATATCTTGTTATTTTATGTCTTGTAATGTTTATTTAAACACTTGTTATTGTATTTTAATGGTCAAAATATCTTTACTTACTGAGAAAAAGTAGTAGGTAGTATATATTTGCAACATTATTTGTACGCCAATAGTGTTATTTCACGGTCATGATGCATTGTATTTAATAATTTTTCTTTTTAATATATAAGCAAACAATTACTTTTGAGTTTATCTTCTTATACTTATATGTAAAATTCAATATCAAGAATAAACTGTCTGTGGGCTTGATGTTTATATCCTGAAAGAAAGAGATTCAAAAGCATATTAATGTATTATATGATACAGGTTATTTTGTATATTATTTATATCTATTTCTAAACTAATAATTTAAAGGCAACAAATACCTATTTTGATTTCTATTTAATAATTAGATAGTTAATTCTAAAACTACATAACTAAGTGAATACGTAATTTCTTACTTGCTGACTCGTTTCAAAACATTCGTTCCTTTTACAAAGCTAACCCCCCCCCTGTCATAAATCTATCCCGTTACAGCCTTTGTACCTAACACGATGCTGCCAGTAGAGGGTTAGCTTCCTAAAAGGAACAAATGTTTTGAAACGCGTCAGCAAGTAAGAAATTCGTATTCACTTAGTTAAGTATTTCTAAAATTAGTTTAATCAGTGAATTCAAGATGATTACATCAAGCAACTTTAATTAGATAGTTTTATCTTTTCATAGACTTTTACCCGTTATAAGTAAATGTTCCTTGTACTTTTTAGGCAAAGAACATCCATATTTATTTAATTTATAAAACGATCTTAATAATCTTATCAAATGCATCTCCCAGCCACTCTCTCAGGAGTGATGAGCAACCAATCAGCCTCCCCTCCATACATTTGACTCTTATCTTTCTATAAATATTTAATCTTGCCAGTATATTTAAAGGGGATGGATGACTTCAAAAGATATATCATATTGTGTCATACTAGTATTTTCCCTTCAAATATGACCCTTTGTGTTTTTCCAAAATAATTTCTATTATTGGTAAAAATTTCTCTTCCTTTTTGAGCAATGAAAATTCATAAGAAATATACAATCCACCCTAAATAATCTTTCATATTCGCACCACCCAACCGAGTACAAGAGAGCCCTAACCACGCTCTCAGGTGTGATGAGCCACCAATCAGCCTCACCTCCAACTTTTTTTAATCTATATAAATGTAACACATTGGATGATATTCGACAGAATAGATTCGTATAGAAAGTTGTAAATAGAAACCGAATATAAAATTTGCCTCAATAATTTATCTCTTTGTTATATATATTATTTAGGTATTTGTGTATTTTAGACTAAGTTATAACTGTTTGTTAGAAACAATATTACTATTGTATTTTTGGATTACCTATCTTCATTAAAAAGGGGACAGGGGATAATGTACAAAATTCTAAAATGAGATATTTTGATTTAAAGACATGGTAAAACATATTTAAGAATATAAAACATTATAAAGTGTCTAAGGGAAAGTGATTTGAGGTATTGATCACGGTTTCAAATTTTCTAAAATATAATTTTTTCAAAGCTTTAAATAATTTTGAATACAGTGAACATAAAAACATGTAAATCAAAAAAATGATCATTAATACTATTAAATAATTACATTAAAAAATATTCATGTTACATACCAGGTAAAAATACGATCAGTTAAGTTGTATATCTTGGGGTGTTTATTTAATCACTTAATAATGTGTTTTAATGGTCAAAAACTCATTACTTACTGAAAAATGTAGGTTGTGTATATTTGCAAATATTAGGATAGTAAATACATTTTTCTGCCAATAGTGTTATGTCTCTGTACTCGTATATCACGTTGCTAATCAATTTGTTTCTGTTTATAATATAGTCAATCAATTCTTTTTGTGTTTAACTTCTCACACATGTCTGTAATATTCCATATCAGATAAAACTAAGTATAGGTATGATGTCTTCCTGAAGGAAAGAGTTTAACAGGCATATTTATATATTGTGTGATACCGGTAATTTTAGATTTTATTTATAACATTTATAAACTTTTTAATTTTAAAGACAACAAATACCTATTTTGATGTCTATTTATTCATTTCAATATTTTAACTTCATATAGACTTTTACCCAGAAAATGTACTTCATATTTTTTGGACAAAGAACAGTCATATTTATTGAATTTATAAAACAGGCTCAATAATCTTTCACAAACGCACCTCACAACGGTGTACATGAGAGCCCCAACAACGCTCTTAGAAGAAATGAGCAACTAATCAGCCTCACCACCATACAGATTTTTTCATCAGTCTACATATAATATTTCTTGCCCATATGTAGAGGAGACTGATAGATGACTTTTTCCTTCTAATTTTACCTTTAGTATTGCTACAAAATTTTGCACAAACACAAAACCCAGCCACGTACAAGAGAGGCCCAAACACGCACTCAGGAGTGATGAGCAACCAATCAGCCTCCCCTCCAAACATTTTACATGTATGAAAAATATATTTATACTTGGTATACTATACAGAGAAGAGTGTATGATGTGGAAAGACAGTATCTTTTTCTGTCATACAAATTTTTTTCTTCTATATTATCTTTAGGGTTGTTACAAAATTTTGCACAAACACAACACAACTGCATACAAGAAAGCCCCACCTACGCTCTCAGGAGTGATGAGCAACTAATCAGCCTCACCTCTAAACATTTTACTTACCGTATATGAACAAATATTTATTCGTGGTATATTATTGGGAAAGGAGTGTATGAAGTGGAAATACATTATGTATTTGTGTCATACAAATATTTTCCTTTTATTTTATCTTGAGGTTTGTTACAAAATTTTGCACAAATACACAACAAAACCATGTACAAGAGAGCCCCAACCACGCTCTCAGGAATGATGTGCAACCAATCAGCCTCACCTTCAAACCTATTACATCATAAATATGTTTCCTGTTATATTATAGAGGGAGGAGTGTATGACGTGGAAAGACAATTATTTGCGTGTCATACAAATTTTTCCCTTCTATATTATCTTTAGGGTTGTTACAACATTTTTGCACAAACACACAACCCAGCCGCGTACAAGAGAAGAGAGCCCTAACCACGCTATCAGGAGTGATGAGCAATCAATCAGTTTCAACTCCAAACATTTTTGATGTATGCAAAAAATGTTTAATCCTGGTAAATTATAGAGATAGGAGTCTATGACTTGGAAAGAGTTTATCTTTTTGTGTCGTACAAATTTTTTCATTCGGTCTTATCTTTAGGGATGTTCAAAATTTTGCACAAACAAACAACCCAGCTGAGTACAAGAGAGCCCCAACCACGCTCTCAGGAGTGATGAGCAGCCAATCATCCTTACCTCCAAAACTATCCCATCAATAAAAAATTTTTTTTTTCTTATTATATCATAGAGAGAGGAGTGTATGATGTGGAAGGCCATATTTTTGTGTGTCCTACAAATTTTTTCCTTCAATTTTATCTTTAATGTTATTACAAAATTTTTGCACAAACACAACCCAGCAGCGTACAACCATGCTCTCAGAAGTGATGAACAACCAGTCAGTCTCACCTCTAATCATTTGTCATCATAACAAAAATATTTATTGCTACCTTATTATAGAGAGGGGAGTGTATGATGAAGAAAGACTTTGTCTTTTTGTCCTACTAGTTTTTTCTTTGGTATTTTATCATTAGGGTTGTACAAGATTTTGCACAAACATAACCAAGCCAGCTTAACCACGCTCACAGGAGTGATGATCAACCAATCAACCTAACCTGTAAATAGTAACCTAACTTGTAACCAAATAGTGTAGCAATGTTAGTTATAACGTTAAATTTATTCATAACTCACCTTCAAAGAAAAATATGATTATAATTTTTATTTTGTAATTTCTAGAAACCCTAAACGATAGGAAAGTACGGTGAGTGTCCGGGCTATCTATCATGGCATGTAACTAATATTTCCATCCAATCATTGCAACAGTGTTTATTCTAAAGCCGTACGTAACACAAATGCAAAGAAATATGTGGTTGGGGTTATCATTTTCAAACTTCTGAAAACGCTAAACGAGAGGTAGATACGGCGAGCGCCCATATCATGGCTTGTAGCTAATTTAATATTTACATCCAAATATTGTAACAGTGTTAGTTATAGTATTGCATTTGCTTGTGACACTCCTGGAGAGAAAATTGTGATTATACTCTTTATTTATATTAATTTTAAAACAATTTAACGATAGGTAGGTACGGTTTTTGTCCGTACTTGATATAATGCCTGTAGCTAATTTATTGCCTTAATTTAATATTGTAGTATAGTTAGTTCTGAAGCCAAACGTGTACGTAGCAATCCTGCAAAGAAAAATGTTGGCAGAATTTTCTTTTCTATCCCTACAACCGCTTAAAGATAAGTACGTTTGGCGATTCTGTTGTTCCGTCAGTGAATATACGAACATAACTAATTAAATCAAACGTTTGATGTGCTGTAGCAAGTTTGTAAGTAATTCTAAATATATTTAAATCACGTGTGTATGAGAAATACCATTTTTACATATTCAGAAGTGGGTAAACAGAGGCTTGTTTGTCGCCCAAGAATGTTCTACGTTTGCATGGTTCCAGCACCAGCGGTGTTAACGCTAACATCCAAGCAGTTCGGGAGGGGGTTTGGTCGATGGAGGGGGTTTGGTCGATGGAGTGGATTTATAAACGAGACTTGTATCACTGCTTAAAGTTGATGAGTTGTAAATAAACGCGCTTCGGTTGTTTCACCAAACAAATCGACACCACAGGTGCCAAAAACTAATACTAAAGGAGGGTATTGTGAAACCACCCCTCCTAAATAAATAACTTCCTCACATTCCATTCTCGAGCAGATAGGTATGGAATTTGAGGATTCCAAGCCTGAGATATCTGTGAACGCACCAGGTAAAAGAGAGAACACCAGGTGTCAAACAAATCCATTGCTAAATGTCTTCAATTAGGAAGTCAGCAAAACAGAGGGACTTTAACGGCGTTAGGAGCCACATAATAAATTCAAAGGTAATCGTGGAAGATTTGTATTAATGTTCATATGCCTTCAAGAAACACATTTCCACGATTCGCAAAATTTCCATGTAAGAGATACTCCCCACGGTTTTATTGGACGTTTTTAAAGAAGATCGAGCTAAGTCATCTTAGCCTGTGACTATTGATGGCGTTTCTATACGTAATATCGACTATACAAGCAGTAGCCGTTCAAACAGCTGCCCCGTTTAGATTTACTTTTTGTTGTGTCTACTTGCCACCTAATGACATTCTTAAACTTACATACGTAGTAGATCTAATAAGTCATTTTGTGGAGCGATTTTAATGCTAAACATTTCTCTTGGGATCTTCAAGTAGCAACTCTCGAGGACATCTTGTGGAGAGTAGTACGGAACTGAATTTATTTCTACTTAATGACGGTTGCCCTATACAGTACAACCGTCAGGTGAACTGAGCTGGAAGGAATGTAGGGAATGCGGAGACCAGCCCCACATTTGGCCCAGCTGTTAGTGTACTACCTCTGCAGAGTTGTAAAAACACACCCCTCCTACCTGATCACTGTTAGACCGTGCCGTAACACTGTCAATTAATTCATCTTGAACCTTTTTAAGTTGTTTAAAAGATTACTAACTTGATCATAGTAATTTGATAAAAATTTCAACCAAAGGCTGTATTTTTACTATCTTACATATACTATAGTACAAAGCAAGTGTTGAAATCGTAAAAAAAAATCGATCTTGAGATGATAGTGGAAATATCTATTTTGAGGTCCCCTGATCCCCAAAAAGGGTTTTTTACAAAATGTCAGTATGTATGCATGTATCGTATGTGGTCTCCAGAAGATGTTCCCGCTTTAAAGACTATTTCAGCTCTGTTCAAAAACCCCTCACTGGATTCGACATGTACAACTATCAATCGGTTGTCTCCTCTGTTTGTGGTCAAAACACCTACGACACTTTCACTTTGCCAGCACTTTTGAAAAGTTAAATTTGAGTCCGCCCAAGTTTCGTCCATATAAAAAAAATTGTTACTCTCAATTCTTAATTTTTTAATGTCTTGTAAGTATTTTACCCTCCAGTTCACAATAGCGGGACACTTGATAAGCATTTTGCGCTTACTAGCACATTTTTTTCATTTGAAACCAACTTCATGGAGGACTTTGTGAAGGGTTTCTTTCTTCCACAGAAAATCAATTTTTTCCTTCACGATTGGTAATAAAACTCTCAATGAGGGACTTTTTTACTGCTGAATGTAGTAGTTATTTACAATGTTCCTAATCACACATTCATAAAAACTATCGATTTCCGCGTTTCTGTGCGCTGCTTGTTTCCTTTTCTTTCCAGGCGTAGATAAAGGCTCGTTAGACTTGCACTCTTAATATCAACTAAAAAGTTCAGGCGAATGTTCATGACTGGGCTAGTACTAAATGGCGCGTGCAAGAGATAATGCTGTGTGGGTGAAGTGTACGTTGGGTAGATTGGATTTTCCGAGGATACTTCCCCGCACCCCTCATACGTCGCCTCGGTTCTCCTGACGCACGGACTATACATTTAGCTGAGTCTTCTGGCGGATGGACACCTGTTGATTTATCTATCTTCAGTCCTCTTTTGACTACTAGGTGCACATGGTTAATACTTGACGATTTGTATGGTTGTGACAATGTACCTATAAAAATCAATTTATGTGACTCCTCTTCCTCTTATGATCAACATCGCCGTTGGATCTTAGGTCAAGCGCACAATTGCCTTTTGAAATTATTATGTATTACTTGACATAGATTATCTGATTCCCATTGAAGAATTTATTTATATTTACACCAAGTCCATTTTGAATGCCGTTGGAAATTTCATTCAAAAACATCTGTGCATCCACGTCACCCTCCTGTTCCGTGGTGGAATGATGAATGCCCAAACCTTAAAGAATATGAAATTTTCCGTACACCAAAGCACGGAGGATCTTTAAGCTGAGTAGACAGAATTCCTGGGCACAGTACTTGAGCTCAATCAGGCGAGCAACACAATCAATCACTGTATGGAGGAAATTAACGTCAGTGACATGATTACTCCATTCCGTTGCCAGTCATTGGGCTGAAGCAACTGGATAGAAGATTCACCACAGTAGCGTTATTGCTAATGTGCTGAGAACGTAATTTGGGTTACCTGGAGATTCTCCCGTTACTCAGCTCTCTATAGGCAAATTGGAATCAGCTTTCTCGCTAACGAATGATTCTGCATCAGGTCCATTGATTCCAGGTGAATTGATTCCATTGTATAATCCATGACTAAACATTTATCACCATTTTCAATAACAGAGCTTCTCAGAATATACAATACTTTATTCGAAGAGCAGTGTTTCTCCGATTCATGGTTAGAAGCGACAGAAATTCATCTTTAAAAGCCAGGTAAAATCAATCCTAGCAGTTATAGGTCTACCTTACGGACTGTGCGAAGGTTAAGCTACTACAGCTACGGTTCGTGGTAGGTGACACAACTCTTAAGAATTAATTACAAATTGTAATTGCAAAACTAACGCATTACCTTCAATATCCTGTTTCGTTTTTCGGAGTCGGACCTATCAGGGATATAACAGGATCTCAGGTAAAGCAAACTTTACACAAACTGCAGCAAACATATGAGTAATTATATTTTCGGAACTAACAATACAAGCACAATATATTTAATTCAATAGACTACAGTGTCTGATTTAAACAATACAATAGATATAAGTCTTAAAATAAATTCCCAAATATAGCCTATTTAAGATTTCAAATAATTCGGTAGTTAAATCTCAGGTCGTCTCGACAGTGGGTGGTCTGTAAGATCTTTTGCAGACTGGAGGCTTGGATCCAATTCATACGGTAAAAAAATAAGAAAATTAATGGCTATTTTTGCTTGAGAACAACGTCAGGGAATATTTCAGGTGTGCAAAATATTGAAATATATAAGGGTATACTTTGTTTAGCGCATAAGTAAGTTTAATACGGATTGCATAATACTTACTACGTATAACTACACACATCGTATAGAGTTGTCTGGTTAATAATTTTGCTCCGGATCTCGAACATTACGGTCCCTATTTCAGTCTGTATCTTGGACTCAGATTTACTGAGTTTAGTTGATCATGTATCTTTTATATTAACATAATTACTTTTATATATAAGTTATATACTTTTATAACACTGCATAACCCGAACTTTGTTACCAAAAAATAATGGACGGCTACTGACATAACCTCATATGCTTCTATGGGAGTTCATTACGATCTGTTCTATTGGCGAACCTGTTATCTGAAATGTGAATCAGAATAGGTATCCCGGGAGGTGCTGCGCTCAGACGTAGCTAATGGAACTAACTCTAGTCTTTACATTTAACTTTGAATATTATTGAGTTACATTCAATAATATAAATCATTAATAATATTATAATAAATTGAATGAAATTTAATCTGGTTTTTGTTAACTTTTTTAATAAAAGTAGAGATTGATTTTAAATTTATCAAGTAACATGTAAATAATAAAAAGTGTCGTAACATAGCAAGTAATGGATTAGAATCATACCAAGTGTCATATAAATCATAATAATTGATGTGATACATCAAGAAACACATTAAGTGTTAGAGCAAGCATCATGTGAAGTAAGCATTTGTGCTTTATTAGAAACATATCAGGTATCATATTTAAAAAAAAACATATCAAACATCATGTAAGTATCATGTCAAATATGCTATAAAACATATCAAGTTTCATGCAGCGAACACAAGTATATAAAATAACATATCGAGTACAATGTAAATAACATATATAAAATATGATATAAAAACATATCAAGTTTCATGTAGCGGACACAAAAGTACATAAAACATATCAAATACGATGTAAAACACTTATAAAATATGATAAAAACCGTATCAAGTTTCATGTAGCGAACACAAGTATATACAAAACACATCAGGTACGATGTAAAAAACATATAAAATATGATATAAAAACATATCAAGTTTCATGTAGCGGACACAAAAGTACATAAAACATATCAAATACGATGTAAAACACTTATAAAATATGATAAAAAACCGTATCAAGTTTCATGCAGCGAACACAAGTATAAACAAAACACATCAGGTACGATGTAAAAAACATATAAAATATGATATAAAAACGATATATAAGTTTCATATAACGCACCAAGTATGATATAAAAAAAATCAAGTTTCATGTAACACATTAAGTATGATATAATAAAAACATATCAAGTATGTTATAAACAAATTTATGAAGTGTTGTGTAAGTATTACATCATGTATGATGTACTTACATTGTGAGTATAAAAGCTTAAGAGATTTCTGGAGAAGTTATTTTTGAAAATTTTTTTCCAAAATCCGTAGTATATTATAAACAAAATTAGAAAGCTGTTAAAGTTAGATTTATGCCTTAGTTCTAGTTATGTACGAAATATTCATTATTGTTGAATATTTCTCTAAGAAATGAGAGCTCAAAAAGCTTTCCCGTTTACCTTAGTTTATTGATGCATATAAAAGTTATTTGCCCAACTACAGAGGAGATGATTAAATTTTCTACAACTCAAATAACTGAAAGGCAGAGAGGCGTATTTATTAAGTTTTGCTCCTCAAATTGAATTACTTCCAGTATGGGGCAAGACAAATTGGCGCGGGATCTTTGATATTAAATTTCACGTTGGTTTTGATATTAAGTCTAGCACAATATGTAAAGCCTGCTATTGACATATTGTTCTTAAATGATACAAGCACTATCTCTAATTTTAACTACAGCATAATTTCTTAATGTTAATGATGAAATACTCGTATGCCGTCGTTGTTTCAATCAAAGAACACTAAGTAATGAATTGCTATTAATTAACGATATGTTTATATTCCTTATATATTTTAAACATATTCAGAAATTATATTTAATTTTGTGAGTTGTATATGTATATAAAATATGGTGATACGTTTTCTTGTAATATAATAAATGAATAGAAATATTTAAAATAAAAGATTTGTTTAAACTTATATATTTTTCAAAGCCTTTCGCTAATAAATGTATTAGCATCTTCAGGAAAAATAATGATATAAAAAAATGTTTTGAAGATGCTAATACGTGTATTAGCGAAAAAGGTATAAGTTTAAATGTATACTGTATATGTATATACTAAACCTCGAATGAATTTCTTTTCCTTGTTATACATATATATATATATATATATATATATATATATATATATATATATATATATATATATATATATATATCGTATATATTAAATATCGTAAATTCAATTATGATTCTTGTATTTGTATTTTGGCTTTTGTTCTTTATATATATATATATATATATATATATATATATATATATATATATATATATAATATATTAATAATGGTGATATGTTTTCTTGTAATATAGTTAATAAATTAAAAATATTTCAAAAACAAGAATACATTTAATGAATATATTTATTCAAAGCTTTTCGCCGATAAAATAGTACCAGCATCTTCAGGAAAATAATTATCTAATAAAATATTTTTACAAAATTAAATCATATGTGCTACAAACGGAAGATGCTGGTACTATTTTATCGGCGAAAAGCTTTGAATGAATATATTCATTAAAAGTATTCTTGTTTTTGAAATATTTTTAATTTATTAACTATATTACAAGAAAACATATCACCATATTTAATATATCTATCTATCTATCTATCTATCTATCTATCTATATATATATATAAGATTAAATAATATACACTAATTACCTATTTGATATTTTACACACACACACATATATATATATAAATATAACACTTTCATAAACAAGAATTTTTGTATTTCAGTTTTCTTTATACATTAAAGCTTTTATCTGATTGGTAGTATCAGCATTATCAAAATTTTTTAAATACCTTATAGCTCTATGACCACATCCGGTCTCAATTCTTGTTTAATTCAATTCTGTTTAAAAGTCTTGTTTATGAAAGTGTTATTTATCTATATATAACTATTTATTAAATACGGGGATGTTTTGTTTTAGCAGTTTACGGTGTACGACACTCTTGAGACTGTGTATACCCTGTAGGATGAAATGCTTTGACTCAGATTTATTTATTCAGTTGGTAAACACTACATTCACTGTCACGTAACAAGTATATAGGGCTACAAGTATAAAGTTGAGTGAATATAAATATGTAGGCTATATAACCTAACTTGACCCTAAACTACAATCTTATTAAACAAATAGATTTTGTGTGAGTTTGTGTTAATTTTGTTAATTCATTGTTAAGAATCACAAATTAAGTCGCAATTTTAATAACCAACTCAAGAATCACAAACTAAGTTCAAATATCTATAAACAATTATATTATTGATTATTGAACACCGCGACTTATAATATGACATATTTCTATAGCTTAATGAAACAAAATGTACTAAAGAAAACACAATTTACAATTAAACAAATTCTGTAGAAATAGACCTTAACTATAAAAAAATGTTACAAAAAAATAAATTTATTTCAACTTTTATTTCGATTAATAATTTTATCGACTTCGTAACAGCTTCTATTAAAGTCTGTTGCCAGTTTGCATGTTACTTATAGGTGAGGTATGACATTATGTAGTTTACTTAAAGTTAGATTAAGGTTCCTATTTAGGTAAATAAGATATTCTGACAGTAAAGTTTTGGACACTGTCATCATTTTCTGCGAGCCATGACAGAGTAATGTCGCGTAAGGCTGCTCTTTTAGTTAAGATAAATCTAAACTTAAATTTAGAAAATACCGATATATTATTTATAAATGATCAATATCCTTAATTTAATTTAATATCTGTGCATTAATAACCTCGAATACAAAATTTGCAATTCAATTCATCTCATAGTTTCGAGTGTCTTGTTTTGATTCACGACTTCGCTGCTTCCTGAGCTTGTGAGATATTCAACTTGGAATATGCAAATTCTCATTCAAATTAGATTTCATTAATCTTTGGTTAAACAGTTGATATTAAAAAAGTCACATAATTTGTATGATATGTTTCTATTTAACCCGTTTGAATTATTATTTATACGTGGACCAGTTTTATTAATTTTTTGTTACTAATCAGGTTCTAATTAAACGACTATTGAAGTATTCTCATATGAGACGATCTTTGCGATCAAAATGCAACCGGAATCGAGTAATATTCTGCTTCTAGGAATTACACTCATAGGGTCGAACATGAGTTGATATCTTGGCGATGAGAATGTAACGGTAAATGGTTCACCATTCTTGCGATTATGCAAATGGGCCTTGCATACGGGGTAATTTTTTAACGATGGGAATGTATTGAAAATGTAGGGATATTTTAGAAATTATAAAAATGGGTTCCCGCTTTTAGATTCATTTTTTTGGGACGAGAATGTAACTACAATATAATACAGTAGTTGTCTAGAGATAAGCAAAATGGGCCCGGTACTCCATTTGGATACTCCAGAGATGACGAGGTAAAACATTATTCATTATTTACAGTGATGAAGCATGATAAATTCGCTTTGTAATCTTTAACAGACAGAGAACACACATTCCTCATTATTACAAAAAATGTAATGGTTATTTTGCTTTTCGATAATAACGAGTGCTAGTGATATGTGGTTAGCTGAATTTATATTGAATTACATTCTAAACAATATTTAACAAGAGTAGGCTTTTCGTTTTTTAAATGAGTTTTAAAAATAAAACTATTTATGGAAATTAAAATAATATTAATTAAAACAACCTCTCACCACAAATTCAACAAATTTTATTTTAACCTTATGTACATTTCGACTACAAAGTAATCATCTTCAGAGGTATTTTTACAAATAAATAACTATTTACCTCTGAAGATGATTACTTTGTAGTCGAAATGTACATAAGGTTAAAATAAAATTTGTTGAATTTGTGGTGAGAGGTTGTTTTAATTAATATAAACATTTACGCCACAGTTGCTTTAAGTTGTTGAAATTAAAATAACTTGAATGCTTTATTTGTACATGAACTTGATTCTTTGATTGTACAAGAAATGATTTCTGGATTACAGTTACTATAAAAGTCTTCGTCAGCTCTGATTTTTCCAAGTGTTCATTTTCAGTAGATTGTAATTACAGATTCCTTCTCCATTCTTCTCCTTGTGTGAATTCTTTGAAGTGCCTCAAAACATTTTTCTTAACGACGACATATTAGTTGCCGTACAGACAAGATTAGTAAACACATTACGTGGTAAAAAGCATTTTTCTTCCTGTGAAAACTGTATTAACTTTGAGGATTTTTACCTTGAAAATTAGCAGTTCCATGTTCTACAATCAGTTCATTTTTAAGTCATTGTTTGTGAGAAATCGGATAAATCGTATGAAACTGAAACAATCAATTTTTAGAAAATAGTTTCAGAACAAGCCTTATACATATTTGGATTTAAAAGTTAAAAACTGCAAATTTTCTAATGACGAGAAGCGTTCATTTAAGCGAACTAAAAGACTCAGTAATTTCGTAATAGTCTTTTACTAGATATTACTAAACGTGACCGATGCCGACTTCCGAGGAAAACTTGAAAGAGTCAAGCATGTAATAGCAACATTCAGAGGGATGAATTGCCTTGGTTAACTCTTAGAGAATATTCGATGGTGCGACTGAGAGTGGGGTTGTTTAGTAAGGCACTAAATTAGATGCGCTGACAACAAAGAACCCAGTGTTTACTCATAGTAACTTTCCGTCTTTCTTTCGATGAATTATTGACGATTCCTCATATTTTAAGAGTTTATTTTTTCAATGCTAAAAAATATTTAGCTTTCAATTGGTGCGTCTACATATAACCACACGCATCATCACTCTATGTGTCTCAACGCTTTCAAGCTCACCTAATACCAACATCGAAGTTAATCAATATATGTGTAAATTCATGTCATTATTTAAAAACATGAACTTTCATGGGAATTATATTAAAAAATCCAATTTCTTGGTATATTGTAAAACACATTTCTTCATTCCGGTTTACAAAAGGTTTACTTCAGGCAAGCGACTCCGCCTAAGTGACGTTTTAATTTCTCTCTATTCTTAGTACTAGGGGATCATGATTTCTTTTATTTAGGCCTTACAAAATTTCATATTTTATAAAATTTTTCTTTTCTCATAAGAATATGATGAGCCCAGTAGATAGAATATAAACTTCACGTTCATGACTTTACACATATAGTATCATTCGGCTCTCTTTTATACTCTAATGGGGTTTTATAGTAGAGTGTTTTATAAATAAATAACAACCCTCATGGGGGTGCAAACTTACTGCACCTACTAACAAGAGTTTGGGGCTACACTACTGACAACACTCACTTCTATACACACAACATTAACAGCACATTCTTTATACGTATAAAGACATACATCTTCTCCTAGGTGTTTTTGACTGGTCATAACCGTTGCGTTTAGGGAGTGCTGAAAGGGTCAGAGATTGGCAAGCTCTGATGTGGTAGACTGCTGTGATCTTGCTCTCCCGAAGACGTAAGAGCGGTTGCTCGTTTGTAAGCAGCTTCGGGCCTTGGTCAAAGAGTGCTCGCGGTGCACATGTGTTGGAACCTGTACATAGTATTAAAAGGTCTCGGCTGATGCCTTCCTACTCGAACTATAGAAAAAAACTATATTCCTCAGAGTTCTGAAGGTTGGAAATAATCGCAAGTGATCCATGGTTCTACCCGTTCCTACAGTCCCGCCCGCAACGCCTGACATGACGGCTGGCTGCAACGTATTTAGGGAAACAAAAGGCATGCTAAAAGTAGTTGATTTAAAGAGGATACACCAGGATTTTCATAAAGATGGGAGGAAACTTCAACGGCATGGCACCACCAAAACATTTAGTATTTTCAAGTGCCGAAAGAGCAAAAGATCTTTCTAAAGTTTCTCCTATCCTTATTATTAGAGCAAGGAAAGGACCTTTCTGTGCTGGAGGATCTGTCTCATTTATTAAGAAATTGAACAATGCTTGTTATACTACTGTGTTACAAATGCGCCTTTTGTAAAAACGACTAATTTCTATGATGTAATCATGGTATCTGTTGATGTATGCATCATTGAATTTCTCTAAAAGAATCATCAAGGCAGGGATTTGATACGCTTCCTATCGATGAAATCAATTCCGACCTGTTTTCTCAGTCAGTTAAAAATGTTGTGGCTGTTATGAATAAACTGGAGAAAGTCTAAAACGTTGCACTGCCTCGTTACAATTTTATCAGTTCTGTGGAGATACCATCATAGTCAGGTATATACTGGTTGACTGGTGGTTTGATCAATGTTCGTGAATGTTGAAGTGTAAGATGGTTTAAAATGGAATTGGTGTTGAGGGACGATGTATCGGCTATTGCCGGTGTCATAGCTTTCTTGTACCACTTAAATATATTATTGAAAATTTAATACTTTTATGCCTTATTTTTAATATTATTTGCATATATATATATATATATATATTTGAAAATCTGGGAACAACTACAAATTTATAAACATAAAAATAATATCATAAACGAACAAATTCAAATAAAATATAAAAAACGATTAAATTATTCAACCTAATAGACAAAATTAACCCCAAGACAAACTTAAAAGACTCGCACAGTGCAGTGAATCCGAAAATAGAACATAACGATACACCACACTTTGTGACAACGGGAATTCCACACAGCTCGCAGTCTACTACAACTCTTGGCCAGTGATTCCCGATGATAGAGATACGACCAATCTTTGAAAGTTAACTCGCATAAATACCAAGTATGATTCTTGTTTAAGTACATATAGTGAAAGTGATAAGTGAATACAAGAAAACAGTGTTGCAAAGCTAAATATATATATATATATATATATATATATATATATATATATATATATATATATGATATACATACATTTATGTGTATGCATATATATTTATTTAGTTTTATATATATTGCTAAATACTTATTTGTATGGATCTATTGTTTATTATTTATTAGGTGTTGAAAATTTATTGTTATGTATTTATTATTAATATTATCTAATAATTGTTTTATTGCCAATTAATTATATATTATTATTTACTGATAGGTTTTTGTTACTAATTATTTTGTTGCTAATTGTTTATATGTTGTAATATATTAATTTGTTATCTATTTCAGTAATTCTATTTGACTCAAATTTTAATAATTCTTAGACTCGAGTGTTGATTGGCGATGATGAAAGAAATCGGATTTTCACCATAAAAAGGCAAAAAAATAATTAAGATATTTAGTTGTCAATGAATAAACATCTCGTAAACAAGATTGTTTATAAAAATAATATATTTAAACAAAATTTAAAGTAAATTTCTTCTGAGGTCGACAAAGAAAAACTGTATTTTAGTTATTTTGTTTTGTATAGTTACAATTAATATAAATAAGTATATACTTATGACAGAATCACGATATCAAGTGGCAAAATAGAAAGGGAATTTCCTGCAATTTTTTAATATTCCTCTCTATATAGTATTGAACTATTATTTTTGTTTGCTACTATTGATCCGCTTTCTTTTTATTTCATTTATAACTCATGAAGCTGATGGAGGTCTATAATTACTCGTTCTATCCATCTCTTGTAATGCTTCATTATTGCAAGAAACCTTTCTCTTATAATTTTCCAAGTTTAATTTGTCCCTTGATAAAGCAACTAGGACGGGAATGTACCCTGGACAGAATCTTGAAAGAAAGTTGTTTCTGGCCATTGGCAGAGTGTGTGTATAGGAGACATCGAGCCATCGAGGCCAACCTTGGAAGCTCGTAATAAGAAGTAAGAAGTAAGTTTCTCTTATAATTTTATATACATCTTTAAGTAATGAATCTACTACGGAAAGTGGGTTCAGTGCCAAAGTGCTTGATTTCAAGCATGTAGTGATTGAGTTTAAATCCGACCGGGACATTTAAATTTAACTAATGAATAAATAAGTAAAAAAAAAACTGTGTTACCATTAATTGTCATTTACTATAGGTTAAAAAAATTATTTGAAGTTGATTGGATGAAACAACGTAATTTACTAACGATTGAAAATTTGAATAAGCTATATATAAGGAGAATGTGAACTAATAGAAAGAATTGAATAAAGGCACATATCATCAGTTTAAGATATATTACTGTAGTATATATATATATATATATATATATATGTGTGTGTGTGTGTGTGTGTGTGTGTGTATATATATATATATATATATATATATATATATATATATATATATATATATATATATATTAAATTATAAAAAGTTTGGAGCTATTATTTTTATAAATATTCTTTTTTTTTTGAAATGTATGTTCAATGATAACTAATGTGTAAAGTAGTACAGCATCACATTACGGGCTCGGGGCGTTGTAACTCTGGAAGCAACCTAACAATTCATTATCAGGCGTTTGTTTCCAGTAAAGTTATTGGTTTTATTTCTGAATGAAATTAAATTTAATTTTTAGATTTATTATTCCCTGCGTGATAACTCATGCCTAATGGTTTCACAGTTTAATTTGTTTGTAACTTCAGAATTATTACAAAACAGCAGCATTGTTTGTGATCTATTTTAACAGGCATGACAAAACGCCAACAAGAAAACATAATGAATATTCTATTAATAGTGATGGGATTGTTTGCATTTTAGGTATAAATATTTGACAATTCTAGACAAACACATCGAGTGTTGTGATTGTAAATGAACATTGGCATTATGCAATCATTTCAATCATTATTTTGTAATTTATTAATCCACAATGACATCAACAAACAATATTAAAAAAATGTGTTTAGGTAATTTGCGAGTTTTCTTTAGTACAATTAAAAATTAACGAGATTAGATTAGGAGAAAATACAAAATTAGGTTTCAATAATTATTTCCCTAGAGGAAAGAATATATAAGAGAAAAGTTAGATAAGTAAAGAAAAATAAAGAGAAAATTACGGTTGGTTTGGTTTATTATTTAAGAATCTTGAGGTTTTTCAAAAATTAAATAAATTTGCTTAACACCCAAATTAGTTTTTAATTTCAACCTTATTTCATATTCATATAAATGTAAAAACTAACTATTAAAAAGATTAAAGAAAAAAATATATAAGAAATATAAGTACGAGACTAAATGGAGTCTAACTTTTTTTGCCCATTTTGGTTGTTCCACAATCTACCAGCTGTCATAACGACTAGCTTCTTCCGATTCTCCAAGTCTCACATGCACATGCGACTAGTATCCTGATTTAGGTCCGTAAAACCTACCAAAACCTTGTGACGGCCATCCTTTCGCGAGTCACCTTCGTCTCACATTCAGATGTGTTTAATATCCTGGTCTAGTTCTTTAAAATCTAGCAGCTATCGTGACTACCATCCTCTCACAAATTCCCTCCATCTTACTTCCATTTACGGTTAGTCTTATAGTCTAGGTCCGTGAACGCCATCCTCTTGCAAGTCTCCTTCGGCTCACATGCATACGCGTTTAGTATCCTGGTCTGGGTCCCAAAATCCTGGCCAGCCTTCGTAATTTGTGTCCTCTCGCTAGTCACCTCCGTCTCACATGCATATGGGGTTAGTATCCTGCTTTGATTCCTAAAACGTACAAGTCATAGTAACTGCAATCTTCTCGCGAGTCACCTTTGTCTTACATGCACATGGGGTTAGTATTCTGCTTTGGGTTCTTAACACCAACAAGTCGTAGTAACGCCAATATTCTCGCGAGTCACCTTTGTCTCACATGCATATGTGGTTAGTATCCTGCTTTGGGTTCCTAACACCAACAAGTCATAGTAACGGCAATATTCTCGCGAGTCACCTTTGTCTCACATGCACATGTGGTTAGTATCCTGCTTTGATTCCTAAAACATACAAGTCATAGTAACGGCAATCTTCTCGCGAGTCACCTTTGTCTCAGCACATGTGGTTAGTATCCTGCTTTGAGTTCCTAACACCTACAAGTCGTAGTAACGGCAATCTTCTCGAGAGTCACCTTTGTCTTAGCACATGTGGTTAGTATCCTGCTTTGGGTTCCTAACACCTACAAGTCGTAGTAACGGCAATATTCTCGCGAGTCACCTTTGTCTCACATGCACATGTGGTTAGTATCCTGCTTTGGGTTCCTAACACCAACAAGTCATAGTAACGGCAATATTCTCGCGAGTCACCTTTGTCTCACATGCACATGTCGTTAGTATCATGCTTTGATTCCTAAAACATACAAGTCATAGTAACGGCAATCTTCTCGCGAGTCACCTTTGTCTCAGCACATGTGGTTAGTATCCTGCTTTGAGTTCCTAACACCTACAAGTCGTAGTAACGGTAATCTTCTCGCGAGTCACCTTTGTCTCACATGCATATGTGGTTAGTATCCTGCTTTGGGTTCCTAACACCAACAAGTCATAGTAACGGCAATATTCTCGCGAGTCACCTTTGTCTCACATGCACATGTGGTTAGTATCCTGCTTTGAGTTCCTAACACCTACAAGTCGTAGTAACGCCAATATTCTCGCGAGTCACCTTTGTCTCACATGCATATGTGGTTAGTATCCTGCTTTGGGTTCCTAACACCAACAAGTCATAGTAACGGCAATCTTCTCGCGAGTCACCTTTGTCTCAGCACATGTGGTTAGTATCCTGCTTTGAGTTCCTAACACCTACAAGTCGTAGTAACGCCAATATTCTCGCGAGTCACCTTTGTCTCACATGCATATGTGGTTAGTATCCTGCTTTGGGTTCCTAACACCAACAAGTCATAGTAACGGCAATATTCTCGCGAGTCACCTTTGTCTCACATGCATATGTGGTTAGTATCCTGCTTTGATTCCTAAAACATACAAGTCATAGTAACGGCAATCTTCTCGCGAGTCACCTTTGTCTCAGCACATGTGGTTAGTATCCTGCTTTGAGTTCCTAACACCTACAAGTCGTAGTAACGCCAATATTCTCGCGAGTCACCTTTGTCTCACATGCATATGTGGTTAGTATCCTGCTTTGGGTTCCTAACACCAACAAGTCATAGTAACGGCAATATTCTCGCGAGTCACCTTTGTCTCACATGCACATGTGGTTAGTATCCTGCTTTGATTCCTAAAACATACAAGTCATAGTAACGGCAATCTTCTCGCGAGTCACCTTTGTCTCAGCACATGTGGTTAGTATCCTGCTTTGAGTTCCTAACACCTACAAGTCGTAGTAACGGTAATCTTCTCGCGAGTCACCTTTGTCTTAGCACATGTGGTTAGTATCCTGCTTTGGGTTCCTAACACCTACAAGTCGTAGTAACGGCAATATTCTCGCGAGTCACCTTTGTCTCACATGCACATGTGGTTAGTATCCTGCTTTAGGTTCCTAACACCTACAAGTCGTAGTAACTGCAATCTTCTCGCGAGTCACCTTTGTCTCACATGCATATGTGGTTAGTATCCTGCTTTGATTCCTAAAACATACAAGTCATAGTAACGGCAATCTTCTCGCGAGTCACCTTTGTCTCAGCACATGTGGTTAGTATCCTGCTTTGAGTTCCTAACACCTACAAGTCGTAGTAACGCCAATATTCTCGCGAGTCACCTTTGTCTCACATGCATATGTGGTTAGTATCCTGCTTTGGGTTCCTAACACCAACAAGTCATAGTAACGGCAATATTCTCGCGAGTCACCTTTGTCTCACATGCACATGTGGTTAGTATCCTGCTTTGATTCCTAAAACATACAAGTCATAGTAACGGCAATCTTCTCGCGAGTCACCTTTGTCTCAGCACATGTGGTTAGTATCCTGCTTTGAGTTCCTAACACCTACAAGTCGTAGTAACGGTAATCTTCTCGCGAGTCACCTTTGTCTTAGCACATGTGGTTAGTATCCTGCTTTGGGTTCCTAACACCTACAAGTCGTAGTAACGGCAATATTCTCGCGAGTCACCTTTGTCTCACATGCACATGTGGTTAGTATCCTGCTTTAGGTTCCTAACACCTACAAGTCGTAGTAACTGCAATCTTCTAGCGAGTCACCTTTGTCTCACATGCACATGTGGTTAGTATCCTGCTTTGGAAACACCTGCGATAGGGGTCTTGCAAGACCCTTATAGTAGTAACAATATCTATTGTTCCAAGTTGATATCTTGAATGAAAGCACCAAACGATATGCATGTCAAATTGTTTTTGTGAAAGGCTTATGATTACATACACAATGTACAATTAAATACATTGTAACAGTTGAGCTTTTTTTCCTAGGGTAAATATATATCAGGGCTTTATTAAAAATTTATGTTAATTACTAATTAACAAATTAATTACCTTACTTACCCAAGGCTCTATCTAGTTCTCCGTTTCCAGCCAGGCATAATAATGTCTTTCT
Source organism: Prosapia bicincta (assembly GCA_036971475.1). Classification (NCBI taxonomy): domain Eukaryota; kingdom Metazoa; phylum Arthropoda; class Insecta; order Hemiptera; family Cercopidae; genus Prosapia; species Prosapia bicincta. The sequence continues at coordinate 13,440,857 of JBAIZL010000001.1, read as the reverse complement.
GTAAACGATCTTCCGATATCATTGGAAGGTAGAACTAGGTTACTTGAGAAATGAAAATATAAAGTTTTAAAATACAATGTTATACAATTTATTAATCAGTGACAATTACAATAGATGAAAAGACAGCAATGTGTCGAGTAATTTAATTTTAATTACTGCTAGTTATTCCATACATTTGAATTACTTATTGAACTTTAAAATTTATATATATCGACAAGATAGTAACTTAATATTTTCAATTGAATTTTTAGAAATGAATATTCGAAGGACAATTCCTACCGTTCATGTGTTAACCGTTTATCATTTAAAATTCTTCAACTAGTTAACATTAAAATACATTTTCTCTTTATTATTATCTAAAACGTACCTGCTTGTGCACATTATTTATTTTAAAAAAACACTTTAACACATATTAAGGATTGCCCATGGCTTTTGGAATCACTAAACACTTAACACATCGCTGTTGCAAATCCGCGCACTTAAACAAAAATTATATAAACCTTTATTTATTTGAAAAACATAAATTATCGCTTCTGACTTCTTCTTTTGTTGCGTTAATAAAATTCGGTACCGGCCTTGACATCTTAAATTTTGAATACTGGAAGCTTATAAATTTCTAGGTTACGTCCGAAATGCCATCACGTGCGTCTCGTTCGGAGACCTTTTGAGAAGTGGGCATTCTGAAGGGAGAAGCCAGCGGAACTTTCCCACCCTTGGTTATTATTTTGAATATTTTGATTGGTCCGTCAGATCATGCGATATCAGACCATGTTACGTCACATGAGGTGATGTGAGTTTTTTTTAAGTTAAGCTACCAACTCGTACGATATTTTACATTTTTACCCGCTAGGGGTGCTACCATCTATGCTAACTTCACAGTGAGCACGAATAAAACAAAAATTTTCTTTTATATTGGGAAGATATAATTATTAAATAAAAATCAAATATATAAATGAATTTATATGTAACACCTTATTTTTAAGAGTGTTACAACATGAATGTGATCTAGTCTGACTATTATTACTTCACGAGCCACGGAAATAGAGTCATTTTAAAGGTTTAAGTTTTATCTTTTTAAATTATGAATTACCGTTTCTAGGGAACTTAACTTAACCAACTCTAGAACAATAGTTGCTTAAAATTTGTATATGTAGCATATATCGTTCTATAAAAAACCCGCTTTTGTGACCCGCTCACAGCCATTATCCCCTAACAACCTAATAATTTTTAGAATAAGATATTTTCTAAAGATAGAGCTTGTTCTTGAGCTGTATTTTATTAAAAACCTTAATGACTTATATAAAATGGTAAATCGCTAAGTACTGAAGTTGAACCTTGTCTCGCTACTCAAAGAGGGCTTAGTTCACGTGGTGCAGCTGATTAATAAAGTTATATAGCAGCACTAATCTAGTAATTAGTTACTGAGATCCTCTTGCCAAACTTAATGGCTTTATTTCAACTAGTCCTAATATCTTAAGTCGAATTTCTGATTAGAACATGGAATTTCTAAAATGAAAATCCATTCAGGATTAAAAATGATTAACGAGAGACTTTGAAGTACTGAAATTTACAGTGTTCTTAAATATAAATATAAGTATAAGTATAAGTATAAGTATAAGTATAAGTATAAGTATAAGTATAAGTATAAGTATAAGTATAAGTATAAGTATAAGTATAAGTATAAGTATAAGTATAAGTATAAGTATAAGTATAAGTATAAGTATAAGTATAAGTATAAGTATAAGTATAAGTATAAGTATAAGTATAAGTATAAGTATAAGTATAAGTATAAGTATAAGTATAAGTATAAGTATAAGTATAAGTATAAGTATAAGTATAAGTATAAGTATAAGTATAAGTATAAGTATAAGTATAAGTATAAGTATAAGTATAAGTATAAGTATAAGTATAAGTATAAGTATAAGTATAAGTATAAGTATAAGTATAAGTATAAGTATAAGTATAAGTATAAGTATAAGTATAAGTATAAGTATAAGTATAAGTATAAGTATAAGTATAAGTATAAGTATAAGTATAAGTATAAGTATAAGTATAAGTATAAGTATAGGTATAAGCAGGTTAGTATCCTGCTTTGGGTTCCTAACACCAACAAGTTGTAGTAACGGCAATCTTCTCGCGAGTCACCTTTGTCTCACATGCACATGTGGTTCGTATCCTGCTTTGGGTTCCTAACACCAACAAGTTGTAGTAACGGCAATATTCTCGCGTCACCTTTGTCTTACATGCACATGTGGTTCGTATCCTGCTTTGGGTTCCTAACACCAACAAGTTGTAGTAACGGCAATATTCTCGCGTCACCTTTGTCTCACATGCACATGTGGTTCGTATCCTGCTTTGGGTTCCTAACACCAACAAGTCGTAGTACCGGCAATATTCTCGCTAGTCGCCTTTGTCTTACATGCACATGTGGTTAGTATCCTGCTTTGGGTTCCTAACACCAACAAGTCGTAGTAACGGCAATATTCTCGCTAGTCACCTTTGTCTTAGCACATGTGGTTAGTATCCTGCTTTGGGTTCCTAACACCAACAATTCGTAGTAACGGCAATATTCTCGCGAGTTACCTTTGTCTCACATGCACATGGGGTTAGTATCCTGCTTTGGGTTCCTAACACCAACAAGTCGTAGTAATGGCAATATTCTCGTGAGTCACCTTTGTCTCACATGCACATGTTGTTAGTATTCTGCTTTGGGTTCCTAACACCAACAAGTCGTAGTAACGGCAATATTCTCGTGAGTCACCTTTGTCTCACATGCACATGTGGTTAGTATCCTGCTTTGGGTTCCTAACACCAACAAGTCGTACGAATGGCAATATTCTCGTGAGTCACCTTTGTCTCACATGCACAGGGGTTAGTATCCTGCTTTGGGTTCCTAACACCAAAAAGTCGTAGGAATGGCAATATTCTCGCGAGTCACCTTTGTCTCACATGCACATGTGGTTAGTATCCTGCTTTGGGTTCCTAACACCAACAAGTCGTACGAATGGCAATATTCTCGCGAGTTACCTTTGTCTCACATGCACATGTGGTTAGTATCCTGCTTTGGGTTCCTAACACCAACAAGTCATAATAATGGCAATCTTCTCGCAAGTCACCTTTGTCTCACATGCACATGTGGTTAGTATCCTGCTTTGGGTTCCTAACACCAACAAGTCATAATAATGGCAATCTTCTCGCGAGTCACCTTTGTCTCACATGCACATGTGGTTAGTATCCTGCTTTGGGTTCCTAACACCAACAAGTCATAATAATGGCAATCTTCTCGCGAGTCACCTTTGTCTCACATGCACATGTGGTTAGTATCCTGCTTTGGGTTCCTAACACCAACAAGTCATAATAATGGCAATCTTCTCGCGAGTCACCTTTGTCTCACATGCACATGTGGTTAGTATCCTGCTTTGGGTTCCTAACACCAACAAGTCATAATAATGGCAATCTTCTCGCGAGTCACCTTTGTCTCACATGCACATGTGGTTAGTATCCTGCTTTGGGTTCCTAACACCAACAAGTCATAATAATGGCAATCTTCTCGCGAGTCACCTTTGTCTCACATGCACATGTGGTTAGTATCCTGCTTTGGGTTCCTAACACCAACAAGTCATAATAATGGCAATCTTCTAGCGAGTCACCTTTGTCTCACATGCACATGTGGTTAGTATCCTGCTTTGGAAACACCTGCGATACGGGTCTTGCAAGACCCTTATAGTAGTAACAATATCTATTGTTCCAAGTTGATATCTTGAATGAAAGCACCAAACGATATGCATGTCAAATTGTTTTTGTGAAAGGCTTATGATTACATACACAATGTACAATTAAATACATGAATGTGATCTAGTCTGACTATTATTACTTCACGAGCCGCGGAAATAGAGTATTTTAAAGGTTTAAGTTTTATCTTTTTAAATTATGAATTACCGTTTCTAGGGAACTTAACTTAACCAACTCTAGAACAATAGTTGCTTAAAATTTGTATATGTAGCATATATCGTTCTATAAAATACCCGCTTTTGTGACCCGCTCACAGCCATTATCCCCTAACAACCTAATAATTTTTAGAATAAGATATTTTCTAAAGATAGAGCTTGTTCTTGAGCTGTATTTTATTAAAAACCTTAATGACTTATATAAAATGGTAAATCGCTAAGTACTGAAGTTGAACCTTGTCTCGCTACTCAAAGAGGGCTTAGTTCACGTGGTGCAGCTGATTAATAAAGTTATATAGCAGCACTAATCTAGTAATTAGTTACTGAGATCCTCTTGCCAAACTTAATGGCTTTATTTCAACTAGTCTTAATATCTTAAGTCGAATTTCTGATTAGAACATGGAATTTCTAAAATGAAAATCCATTCAGGATTAAAAATGATTAACGAGAGACTTTGAAGTACTGAAATTTACAGTGTTCTTAAATATAAATATAAATATAAGTATAAGTATAAGTATAAGTATAAGTATAAGTATAAGTATAAGTATAAGTATAAGTATAAGTATAAGTATAAGTATAAGTATAAGTATAAGTATAAGTATAAGTATAAGTATAAGTATAAGTATAAGTATAAGTATAAGTATAAATATAAATATTAACAATAAATATAAATATAAATTAAATTTTATTGTACATAAGAAAGTAAATGTGGAAATTAACAATTTTACGTTTTCAATAAACAAATTTTTTCTGCAGTTAACCATATAAATTTAAAATTGTTATTGTTGATTCCATATAAAACTGGAGCCAATTAAATAACATGCGATTTGTTTGTAAGTTTAATTTAAAAAAAGAGCTTTTATTTGATTTCCTTTTTCTGATAGTCTTAACAAGAGAAATATAAATATAAGAGCAGACTTTGAAAACGAGAATATGCTGAATAGGTTTTCTTAATGAAATGTCACATTTGCCAGCGACAGAAGAGGCAGAAACATAAGATTTGGCATTTTTTCGATCTTACAAGACACTTAAATATCTCTATAATAAAAAATTAACTAAAATCAAGTTTGCAAAAATTATTCAATAAGTGAACATATGTAAGGATTACGGTTGATTTATTTAACTAAATACAGTGAAGCTTCGGTTATCCGAGCCCCGTCTAACCGAATTTTGGTTTAAACAAAGTAAAAAAAAAACAGTACGTACATTCGTTTTGGCATTTTTTGAGAAAATACGTTCTCAATATATGTTTGTCTTTTTGGGGCTCCATTTTTTCATTTGATAGTAAAGTAGATGCCTCCTTCAGATCTCTGATCAGGTTCTTGTTGATTTTATCTCTTCGCTGTACGTTTACATCTTAATTTTGACACAGTACTTGCTATCCGAGTTTCCACATTACCCGGATATTCGTGACTCTAGTGTACATTTGAAAAACTTTTTTTAACATAGCCTTCACCAACATTTGAACAATGTATAGTATTCCTTTGTTGTAACCATGAAAACCCATTTCCCTTTACTGAATGACTTAATATCTTGAAGTGTCCGATATGGAGACTATATCTCTACCTTCTGGTGAAGATGTTTAATCGACGTTCTTTAACGATACGATCGTCTGGTATTGCGATAACCAACCTGTGGTACGCGTACCCTCAAGCCTATGGGTTGGTATGCAAAAATAATACCAGTAATGGCGGACTTGAATATTTCACACTTTTAGATTTGAAACAAATACGAGGCTACACTAGTAGTTGACGAAATAGTTAATTTGTTATTGATCGGAAATTGCGTTTAGCTTGTATGTTGGTCGACTGAAAGCACAGAATAGAATAGCGGTGGAAAACATCTATTCCAGATTTAGGTGAACAATACAAATCCAGGATGTGTCTACGACTTGATAATAGGAAACTTTCAGGGAACCGTCTGTCACGTTGCCCACACAAAAATATCGTATACACAACCAGTTGCCCCCGCTCTACCAGTTACTTACAAGGCAGTCCAGGCAACCACTCTTTGTCTTTACCACGTCAAGGAATAAGGGCACTTTCCATTGGAAATACGTTTTTACGGGTAAGGGAAATGAAAAAGGTTGGGAACCACTGGTCTAGTAGACTCAACAACGTAATAACGCTACTGGAAGTTATGTTTGCGTTAGAAGTAATCCGCCCACTAATGTACTTAAAATTTTGCAAGCTCTATCGAGTTATCTGAAGTCGCTTAGGTCATATCGATCCGTACCTTTATTTACTCATTGACCATAGAGAACGTAAGGTGTAAAGACAAGGACCATATAACGCCGGTAATTGACGAGTATGTTGGGAATAATGAGGACCTATGGAATTGGGAACCTATTTGAAATCATTAATTTAACTTTTATGTACTTAAATTTTATTGGGGCCAATTTATGTACTTAAATTGTCTTCCTTGATTTTAATATTTAGGCATGTTTTAAGCCTATGCCGATTTTGTAGATGACAAAAACATTGTTTTTTCCTGATAGTTTAGGAAATATATATATTAGTTTACAACTTTGTCTTGAATACAAAGTATGAGATTAGAGTTTTATATTGACATTATTTGGTAGCTGAGTACAGTACTTGTTTACTTCTTATGTTTACAATATAATTAGTACATGTTTTTATTAAATTTTGAATGTTTTTGGTTTGATGTATATTTGTGTGTAATATTTTATAAACAAATTTGTTCATTAGACGTTTTAGGATTGTTAAATTGAAAAATAAGAAACCAATACAGCGGTACAATGATAAGAGCCATGTCGTTAAAAAGAATGTTGTATAACTAAAGGTGAGAATATAGAATCATACAAATATAATGGCCAGATTGTAATAAAAAAACCACATACGTACGAGCGCGTACGCTCATACATGAGACGCGCACATACATATATACAGTTATATATAGTATACTTGTATAAAGACTTATAGAAAAAATACTTCAAAGCATACATTAAACTAGAGACACACAAAATTTAAAAAAACATAGGCATAGGTTATTAAAAACAATCACACATATACACAATAGAAGATATGATCATCTACAGTAAATATAAATCAAATAATTACACAATAATCAAATAAATAATTACAAGAGAAAATATTCAAATAATAGATACAAGTTAAAAAAGATTATATATCAGTCTGGTTATTTTTAAAGAATTATAAAATGAGACAAAAATAATTAACGATCGAATTGAAATAAAATACGAACACAGTAAATTATTAAGATAGAAAATTTAAACCTAGAAAGAAATAGTTATAGAGAAAACAAAATCTGAGTTATACTATTATAATGGATACGAGGGCTTGAAAACAATAAATATTCTTTCTAACCATACATATTCTTTCTTCAGTGGTTTGAAAATAGAGTAACATACACATCTCAATTTGACAAAAAAATAAGTAAGATTCGCAATTAATATTGATGTAAAAAATTTATTTATATTTACAATAGAATTTACAATCTACATTGTAGACAATTTATATAAATTTACAGGGAGAGAAGAAAGATAGAAAGATACAAACACACCGAATAAAAGAGAAAGAGTTTTACGAAAATGGGAAAGAATATGTATATACATTTATTTATCTAAATATAATGAACTTTGTAATTTTACCAAGCAACTGAAAGAGAAATTTTTATTTAATAAAATCGTCAACAGAGATATTTGCAGATGTCTTTGCTTGTTCGAAATACGCGAAAACATGAGAGATGGCAATATTGTAAAATACCGGGAGGGTTGAGGCAGTAAGCCTAGCTTGGGAAGTCGAGATTGGAATGTATTCCTTCTCGTGTTATTTCGAGACGCGTTGTGTAAAATGTTTATAAAGGCGACTGACCATAATGCCTCTCTTAAAACTAAACTAACGCTGTCTGTGTGGTAGGTATAGAACTATTTATTCTGGCAGCGTTGTGATATAGTTATACATATAATTTATGATTGAAGTTTTTAATTTTTCAAATAAATGTAAGTTATTGACATACTAGTTTAGCTGGAGCTAAGAGATACATTAGCTAAAGAGGTTACTCCTTTAACCATTTCGGTAAAGTATGTTGTGTTTGCTATGAACTGTAAGACACGTACTTACGTATAGCACTTAGTATTTATTAATATTCCGTTGTTTAGGCAAATTAAATAATGTTTGGTAAACACAATGGTTGGTTTATTAAATCATCATAATAAATCTTCAAAATTTGGCGACAGTAAACGGGAATAGTAGAGAATAGATGGTAGTGTAAGGAACAACCAGCTGTCTCGAATAGTTTTATTTTATTTAAAAAAGTTATATTCCTTAAAATTTGCGTAAAGTTTTTAATAAACGTAGAAGTGTTGAACAGCGTAATTGGACGTATAAGGAACAACCAGCTGTCTTGCACGGCGACCTTTAATAGTTATTTTTTGTAAGTAGCTGTTATAAAATAAGATTATATTATCGTTGCTTTAAAATGTTTACTTTTAATAAAAGAAGGTTAGAGGAAATGATATCACAACACTGTATTTTTAAAGTGTTTTTGCAGACATCTGGGTTTGAGCCTACATACCAGTTAAAAAATCACGGTGATAGAATCTGACGAGCCATTTTAACTGGATGTGAGTTTATTCGATTCTGTTGTAGGAAGTTGTTGTGTCTAAAAAAAGGAAAAATAAAAAAAATGTGTTCAAAAGTACTAAGCTAAAAAGCTCACTCCATGGTAAGGTACAACATGTCATAGTAAAGTCTCGCTCGCGCGCGCGCGCACGCATACACACGCACACACTCTCAAAAATACAAGCATATAAAATCAAATAGACATAGACCTACATACAAGCATAAAAACTCAAATAGACATACATACGTATATACAAAAATAAACACACATCCGCACACCACATACTCACTCTCTCTCTTTCACACACACACTTACCAGTTCCACACACGGACAAACTATAACTATTCAAACTATAAACAGGGTTAGAATTTTATAGAAACCTGAAAAAAATGTTTAATGACGTAAACACTCTAAAGTCGTGGAATAAAATCGTCATGATTCCTTGAATTATAAACACTGCCAGCAAATTGGCTAAAGTCAGGACGCTATTCAGGTCACGAAAGGGACTTTACTGGATACGTCCTGCCATTTCCAATAACGGAAGTCCCAAATTACTGTTCTATTAGGCCAGTGCATTGACGTGCAACACATGGTATTTTACTGCTTACGCCAGCTTCACTATTCCAGAAACCTCATAGTAAATAATTTAACGTTTTTCCCCAATACTGGACACGCGCAGTAGGCCTACTTTCCGATTAAATAAATTTTTAACTAGATTTAAAGTGGTTAGTAATTATAGTTTTCAGGAGAAATTTCAATTTAACTGAATTTACATGAAATAAATACAGGATTTTTCGAAAATTTCCATTTTTCACAACTAGCATTTCCTACATAGATAAAATTTGTGTCTGTTTTTGTTGCTGAGAATGAATTTTCTGAAGTTGTAAACAGTGCTTTCGGAACAAATGGAGAATATGATCAAAGGTGGAACCCGCTTAAGGAATGTAGTCCTAGACGAAGAAAGCTTTTAGTAAACGCACTGGTATTATTGTAGTGATTTAATTATTATGTGTTATGGTCGATGTATGAGAGGGGCATCTTTAAAAATGTTAAATTCACAACGAAACTACTATATGGAAATCGGATTTTGCAGAAAATTTGGTAGACATTATTTAAGTAATTTCCATTTTCCATTTCCATAATTTATTTTTCGGAATGACTTTTTAACGGTTTTACAGATTTTTAAAGTTGATTAAAGCAATACGGAGCTGTAAAGAAAACTTGAAGAAAACCTTTCAACTGTCCATTACTTATCACAATGGAAGCAATGCACTTTAGACAGATTGGACTTTCATTCCGGGCAACATTGTGTATTGGGACTACCATGTAGGATATTTGGATAAATAGTTTACAGTTTTTTGCAATCAATGAAAAGTGCTTTTGTTGAGGCACATCGTACATCAGAACCAGGAATTTTATTTGCCTTGCCAACTAAAAATTTGATATAAATTTCACCGTTTAGTTTATGCATTTTTATTGTATATTAATTACAGGTTTTATACACTTGTAGTTGAATTATTACATTTAGCAAGAATATTAGAAAAGCCGGCTTCGGAAATATAGAAACTGTTACGTCATTGTCAAGAGAGCTTTTTGGTTCATCAAAAAACAAATAAGATTCTTTTTAAATATAGAAATTAATGATATTAGAAATGTAGGTATTAGGAACTGTATTTCTGAAACTGTCCGAAAAACAAGAATTTGAAGTCAAACTTCAAAGAAAATTCTGAATAATAATCCTCCCCGGGCCGTGTACAGTTAGGCCTACATAGCTGTAAGGAAATAAGTACTCGTATTTCGATTAATTTGCAAATAATTCATACACACACACACACACACATATGTGGTAAATTATTCCATATTTTATTATAAACTCTTGTTAAATTCATTAAATTTTAAAATGGGTGTAAAAAAATATTGTAAATATGACTAAATCTTAATCCCCAACAAAGAATTAAAGCCATAAAAATACTAAGTATTTACTGACGTTGTGATGTAGGGTTTTGTAGAAAGAGTAGAAACAAACTATTTTACAAAATCTTTAGAGTAATCACAGCTAAAGGTATTGTTGCACAGAATTTATCTGTATTTTAGGGAAGCGTGTTACAAAACGTCGAGCGGCCATAGGCAGAACTGACAAGCTGCGTAGAGGAACGAAGACAAATTACTGCAAACCTAAACGTGGACAATCAGCTGCTTGTAGAATATAAATCAGCTGGCTGAATCTGTATTCATGTGTGTTTGGTCTTTACCTTAACATTTTTTGGATTTATCTGATTGTAGAAAATATAAATTTTAATGTAAACTCTCTTTTGCAATATCTGACGATACAGCTTTTTCTAGACATTGGACTTACAATGACGTAAAAATTGTTTCATTTATCACGATACTAACATAACGACTTGGAGCAACTGTGGTGTATTTTTTAATTTTAAATAAATAAATCGTCCAACTACAAAATCCTTTTATTTAAACCCTTATTTATACTTCAATTGCAAAACAAGTTAAAATACCTTTAACTTTATTGGAGTTATTCTTGTAATAATAATAATAATAATAATAATAATAATAATAATAATAATAATAATAATAATAATAAAAATAATTTTCTCTGAAAATGATTGCTTTGCAATTTATGATGAACCCAAATATAAATGAAAATTAAATCATTACAAATATTCGTTAATCCCGTACGAAAAACGGGTACTTTGTTAGTATATATTAAGAACACGCTGTATATGTGTAATCTATGTAAGTTAAATGCTTACACACACACACACACATACGCACGCCCACACGCGCGCGCGCACACACACACATACACACACAGGCACACACACATACACACACACACACACACACGCACACACTTACACACACACACACACACACACACACACACACACACACACACACACACACACACACACACACACACACACACACACACACACACACACACACACACACACACACACACACACACACACACACACACACACACACACACACACACACACACACACACATACACACACACACACACACACACACACACACACACACACACACACACACACACACACACATACACACACACATCACACACACACACACACATAGACACACACATACACACACACACACACACACGCACGCACACAGACACACATACACATGCACATCTCTATTGTGTATAGTATATATATTTAATGCGTTATTTATCTATCTCTTAAGGTTTTGTAACGTTTTACCACAGATTATATCTGAACGTGTTTACTAAAACCGAATATAGAATAATCTTAATATAAGTTTATAGAAACGTTTCGGTATTTTATTACCACATTCTGAATTGTAGCGTGAAGAAAGCCAGATGACGAAATTGCCTTGAAGGTTTTCGAATTCCAAATATGGCGGGGTTAACGCTGACAGTAATTCTAGTCTTCACTTAGAGATTCTTTGGAGGTTTTGCTGAAAAAATTTCAAATACACTTCCGTATTATTCAAAAGATATGCAAATTTCAATAAGTTACAAAACGGGGCATAGTTTTATGAAATAACGGATTAATATTACCTACTATTAGGGTAAAGTAGTTTTGTGTTGTGGTTTTTATTAATTTATACTTATTTTCAACTTAAAATGATTTCTTAAAAATAACTAGCAATCCTAAATGTTTGAATAGAAATAGAGTAATAAATTTATAACTTAAATTGAAAAAGGAATAGACGATAAAATTCAAAGACGTGAAGTTTTAGTTATAAATATTGTTATGAAATTTACTTTCAAACAACTAATTAAAACGTAGGATAAAGTAAAGAATAAATAGTCGTGATCCTACTATAAAACTAATGGGAGTTGTTGCTTGTTACTCATTTATTTGTATTTAATATAACTCTAATTAACTAATATTTTTCACTATAAGATGTTTAAAATTCTGTTCTAATCGGAAGCAAAACCTGTTGTAAAGAGATAAGAAAACCAGTTTCCACGTTTTTATTAAACAATAACGGAGTTACAATTTAAATTTATATACTTGTTTCTATACCGAATTGTGTAGAGTTAAAATTGGAATATAATTACTTTTAATGTTATAAATTACAAAATAACAGCATTTAATAATAATGTTTTTGTATTTGTTGGAACTAGTGTTTTGATGGATAGTCTTTAAAAAAAGAATTAAATAAACATGGGTGTATTTTTGGAACGATTACTTCTACGTAAATTCCTTTTGAGAAATAACCAGCTACAGCATCCTTGTTATTGACTGGAAATTTTTCTGATTCCTCACTAATATTCAGCAAATGTACTTCAGCGTTAGTATTTTGCTAATCAATGGCAGCTTTTTTTAATTGCACTTGTCATAATTAATTTAGTAAATACTTAATATTAAATGCCATATAGCTCAACACGTTTTCGTAATGCAGTTGTATTGAATTATAGTAAAAAATTATTTAAATTACAAATAAATAGTTATAACTTTAAGTTAAGAAATAGTTGAACAAAGAATTATATTCGTAAAAAATAAATTACTTAGAGTGTACTATTTTAAGCAATAGATGTTTCATGAGAGAGGCTATGTTTTGACTGAAAACAAACACAATTCCTAAAGGGTTTCTGTTTGTTTTAATTGCTTCTTGCGACAAGGGTTTCATTATTCTTTGAACGCGAACAGTTTGTTGGGTTTAAATAACGCAAGCATTGTGATGCCAATTAATGATCTGTTGCGCATAATAACGGTGGATATCAAGTCAGAGGGTTCTGAAGGTCACCTAATCAAATCACAATCATGGTCAGCTGTTTGTTCTATCAAATTATCATCAAGTTCTATGGAATTGTTCTTAAACAGATAAAATGTTTCTTGTGAAATGAAGACATACACTGCGAAGAGATAGAACCTGCTAAAGGGATTCACAATATTAATCAGAGTTCACTGCGTAGGTCGAAAAATTGTTAGAAAGTTTATTGTTTCAACAGTTGTACAAAAATGAATTAAAAACTTGTTTAAAAAGGATCTATTTAAGAAAGTTAGAACTCCCTATACATTTCTGTGAAAATCGTTAAAGATGTTCTAATTTTTATTATAAAATGTCTTTTTGAATATTATGAAAATTAAAAAAAAAATTTATCAATTGCTTTAGGACTTTTAAATATTTAAAATAATTTAAAAAATCTAATTGGTATGTTGAATTTTATGTTCTCCAATTAAAAGTTCCTGCACACGTATTAGAGATATTATGCTATGAATGTTTGTTTTAGCAGAAGCAATGATAGATATATCTACATGCACGACCCTGAGGACGTTGCACAAAGAGAAATTGTATTTATAAATTTTAATTATGAAGTATTTTTGCACCAGTATATATATATATATGAGTTATTCCTTCACGGATGGAAAAATAAAATGAATAGTTATCTGGAATACATCTGGAACTGCGATTCTATGCACTGCTGAACGAACGGATGTACTTCAGAGAATAACTATTCATCATATATATAATACATAAGAAATCATAGAATAATAATTTATTGAATCATACAATTCAAAGCTTTTCGTTGGCAAACAGTAGGAACATGATGAGGAATAATGACGTTTTATTATTCTTTATTATTCATGATGACTTTGGTACTGTTTGCCAACGAAATACTTTGAATGGTATGATTCAATAAATTATGATATATCTGTACTTCTCTTACTTTTTCATTAATACACAAAAATACATAATATATTTATAAATAAATATAAATATATATAAATAAATATATATATATAAATATATATATATATATATATATATATATATATATATATATATATATAGATAGATAGATAGATAGATAGATATATTAAATATGGTGATATGTTTTCTTGTAATATAGTTAATAAATTGAAAATATTTCAAAAACAAGAATACTTTTAATGAATACATTTATTCAAAGCTTTTCGCCGATAAAGCTTTTCGTCGTTTGTAGCACATATGATTTAATTTTGTAAAAATATTTTATTAGATAATTATTTTCCTGAAGATGCTGGTACTATTTTATCGGCGAAAAGCTTTGAATAAATATATTCATTAAAAGTATTCTTGTTTTTGAAATATGTTTAATTTATTAACTATATATATATATATATATATATATATATATATATATATATATATATATATATATATATATATATATATGTGTGTGTGTGTGTGTATGTGCAAAATAAACTTCTATAAAATTATACGTATGTACTATACTCGATTCTTAAGAAAACAAAGTTTATTGCAAAGGAAATATCTATCACTATTAAGAAAAAAATGTATATTTTTGTGCTCTTGTAATTATTAAAAATAACCAACGGTAATTTAAATAACAATCTGCAATTCTTTATTTAATTGTTAGGAATGAAACATAGGAAAACATTACTCTGTTTAGAACCGGATGTATTATGCTCTGTAACTCGAAACAGCTGTTGCAAATTATTTAACACTTGACATCTCTCTAAGCAGGATATTCGTTCCTTTTATTACGAAACTAATTGCCATCACTAAGTACTTGTACCAATTTGTTAAACAAATAAATGCAACGATGAAATTAAATTAGGTCATTTTATAGGAAGACTGAAGACATTAGGAGTTACTTTAAATTAGCTGGTGAAATACAAAATTCTAAAAAATCTTGGTTTATTTAATATTTTATGTTTTTCGTAAGAAAAATAGGAGAAACTCATTAATAAATATGTTTGTATTATTTTTTTGTGAACAGTCAATTATTTACATTTGGTGTAGAAAACGTCACAGCTTTTGTAATTCATCAAAATGTTTAGAATAAATTTTGAAAATTCACCATCACTCTATGCAACACAATTATCATGTACGACAAATTATGTTTGACAGATAGTTTGACCTTTATTATTTTTTGTTAATTTGACAATAACGCAAATGTTTTACCCTATTAGAAATAGTCTATTTTGGGATCTATTGTGAGTTTAAAAGGAATAGTACAGGTTGAGGTGAGGTCTGAGTTTAGGAAGGGATCATAGCTCAGGTTTATAGAGTTGTATTTTTTATATAGACTTCATCTTAGTCATTCACCCACGTACAAAAATACTGATAAAGTTAGGACTAAGAGCCGTGATATTCCCCTGGGATGGGAAACGGGGGAGAAACACATCTCGCGTGAGCGCGGACCTGTACCTGTGTATTCGTTTTAAAAAAATGGAAGAAGGATATTATCGTGTATAAATAATTACTACGACTAGAAACTAAGATTAAATTAATATTAATTATTTATTAGATAATTAAATTTTTCATATCTAAAAAATAGAATAAATAAATTGAAATAAATGAAATAGAAAACAAATAATCGTAATTCTAGAAATTCAAATAAAATTAAACAATTAAGAATTATTGCTAAACTAAATTAACATAAATAATTGACAATTATTTTTTGTTTAATAACTCAAACAGAATTGAAATACATGAGTGTACAGTAAAAGCAAAATGGCATAAAGAAGATACAAAATGATTAAGTTATTTAAAAGAAAGCATATAGACAATGACCGCTACGTAGTCATTTACGCCACTCCTAAGCCTCGAGGCTCACATATGTGACGAACATCGGTACAATCAGCAGTCACAGAGTACATGTGATGGTACCTCCACATAACTCGCACAGTAATTAGCATTAGAGGCGAATAAGTTCACTTAAAGTGCCTCTACGTACGGATGGAGCTAATAGAAGAGGTATATTAACAATATTCTTCGTTGCTCTCCGTGTTTTGTGATCAACAGATCGAAATTACTTACTTGTTCTGAATCGGTTCCAAAGAGGCGTCCCCTCAATGCCGCCTGCCGGTGTAAAAATCCATAGATATTAAAGATAGTGAGACAATTGTGTCGACTCTTATTTTTAACGTAAATATATGTCAATCTTAAGAACGGATTATTTGTAAACTTTTTAATTGTTTGGTTTTTATTTACAGTTATATTTATTTTTTATTGTTTTTGTACTACCTTTAATATTTAGTTAATTAGAGCTTAGTTAGTAATAACTATTCACAACGGTGTAGTGTTGATTGTGTTATGGACTAGTGTATTTGTTTTTATTGAACTAATGTGTGATGAGATTTAGAGCTATCTATTTTATGTTTTACCGTTGTGACTAGCCTTAATGTTTGTGTAGTAGCTTTAATGAAAATCTTTAATGTTTGTCTAATACTTTTATGCTTTTATACTACTGTAATAGTTTTTACTAGCCTTAACATTTCTTACAAGTTTGAATGTTTTTGTACTAGCTTAACCGCTTTTGTACTAGCTTTATTTGTTTTACTAGCTTTAATATCTTCATACTAGTTTTAATTTTTTTGTACAAGCTTTAATGCTTTTGTTCTAGCTTAATGTTCTAGCTGTTTTTGTACTAGATTTATTGGTTTTGTACTAGCTTATTGTTTTTTTGTAATTCCTTATTTTACCTCACAGTCTCTCCTTATCTTGTTCAAATTTTCAATCATTACTAAAATATTTTTTATTCGTCCACTCAAGTTAGGACACATTTTTTAAATCTTGTAGGGGGTGACATTTGATGTCAATACAGTCTTTTTAAAATATTATTTTATTAATGTAATTTAATGAAATAATTTTAGTTTTATATGTGAGAAAAACCTTTTACAAAAGGGGCAATGTATGCAATATAGTTACTCTGTTCCATTTGGCTGAAAATAAATGAGACCATATAAGATTTCATAAAAAGCTGATAGTATGTTATAGGTTATGAGGTAGAACAGCTGATTTAACTCATAGGTTACGGTACTTTAATAAAAGGTAACTTGTTTTATTATTTTTCAACAAATTTTTTTGTTGACTCTAATAGGAATCGACATGAATTTTTTTTTATAATTCTTGTTTGTTTATTTTAGTGTTGAATTGAAGAAAACGAAAACTGTCTTGCCTTTCCAATGAATAGGAAATACATTCCGTAAAGTTCAGTTGTATTGATATAACGGTTATTGTCACAATTTATTAGTTACTGTTTTTTGTTGTTGTTATTACCGTCAGCGCGGCATTGGCGCTTAGATAGTAAACATAAAAACATGGGTTCAATTTACTTTTATAGAAAAAACATTTTCCATTTGTTTTTTGTTTGCTTTAAAAGAAAACCATTATTTTTCCCACTACCGTCGAGATTTATATAGTAATTATTAATATAACTTTACTTTCGTAAACATGAATGAATAAGTATCAGAATACAATTTCAGATTTAGAATAATTTTACACGAATGAAGAATGATAGGTGGTAATAAGAATGATAGATAATTAGAACAACGAAAAATATATTTTGTCATTGTTACAAAGATCTCTCACTCAGTTCAGTAATTGCTTGAGTTAAATTATTAGGTTTTAGTTCTTTGAATTTAAGATTAGTTTTGTAATTAGCCTTAAAGTACGTGTATTTTAAGTCAAACCGTGTACTACATGACACAAAATACTCACAAAATACTTATTGGTATGTGATTAACATTAAGACAGTCATACCACCCCATACTAATTAATTCTAAGCTATTGTTCTCACACGGTTAAACGTAAATATAATAATTCAAATGAAATACACAAGAATATAAACTACTAATAAATATTTTTTATTATATACATAAAAAAGAGTTAAGAGCTGTAAAAGCAATGTACATAGGGCTAATAAAACCTTATTTTGATTATATAAGGTATATTACAAATTATATACAGATAAAATAACGTAACATCCATATATTCTTACATTTAAAATTCAATTCGTTTGTTGAACCTTTTCCACATAAAATTAATTTATTGCTCGCTTCTCCAAACACGTCGAAACACGTGCTCTGTGGGTAATGCGTCACGATTATGTCGCAGTCATGACGTCACTTAAGTACTAGCATTCATTATTTTTAACGGTGCCAATTATTTCTTTGCATGCAAAGTAATGATTTAACGAAGTTGTTGCATTTTAAAGCTTTAATTGCACACATTTATGGTTAGTTGGATTTCCTTGTACCTACGTCGCTTCTAAAAATGTTCCTAAGACCAGGTGCTTTTAAATTACATTAGAATACGATTAACAGAAGAATATACAGGAACATTCAGCGCGTTTGTTTCAGTTAGTGTTGGTTTCAAGCAAAAAAGTTCACATAATTTGTGAAGTGAAGACGCGGACGAATATAAGAAATTAGTTTAGGCTAGGGGCAAGATTTTGGAAAATACGATACACATGCCATTCATTTTTAAATTTCTCTTATTAGTTCACCCTAACTTTATATATATGGGTATATATATATATATATATATATATATATATATATATATATATATATATATATATATATAATATGTTTTATTGTTTAATGATTTAAAACAACATAGGTTATTCAAATACAAGAATATTATTTATTTATATTTAAAGCTTTTCGTTTGTAAACAGTACCAACATCACCAGGAATGAAAAATACAATAATTGTATTTTTCAATCCTGATGATGTTGGTAATGTTTACCAACGAAAAGCTTTGAATATAAATAAATAATATTCTTGTATTTGAATAACCTATGTTGTTTAATATATATATATATATATATATATATATATATATATATATATATATATTGATCCAATTGTTCATATATATATTTTTGTTCTAATTTTAATGATTTTGTACTAGAAATAATGTTTTTATACTAGCATTAATACTTTCTCTACAAGATTTAAATTCCTTTTGGATTATTTTACACTCTTCCTGTATCTTGTTCAAATTTTTAATCGTTAATAAAATACTTTTTACCCTTCCCCTCAAGTTCAAGTACAACTTTTTAATCTTATAGTGAATGGTACTTGATGTTCATTCATTAATTAAATTTAAAATAGTTGATGCTATTAGGTTGAATTTAAGCTGTATGACTTAGTTCGAATCCAATTTTTAAAGGACATCAAATGTTTCAAATTGTTAATAATAAATTAGTACTTGAAAATAAAACAGTATTAACAAGCGTAACGTCGAAGCTCTGCTGTTTACGGCAAACGTTTGGAAAGCCCAGCGCTAGTGTATAATGTCTCAAGAGATTTCCTGCATTATGGCGCATTTTTATGTTATGTTACTGATTAGGTGTAGTTTTTCTATAGAAACTGCAGTTTTAGTATAATATTTTGATGTTCTTGTGACATTACTTTATTCCTAATATATGTGTTGTGTGCCGAGTTACATAGAAGATTATCTCGGCAGTGCCTCATGTATCTAAGGAACATTTCGTATTTACTATAACAGCTATGGGAGTTATATTTTATGGATGATAGCCTCATGAAGATGGTAACTTTAAGATTGCTGGCTCAACGTTTGCGTAATCGATTATACAGAGTAGACGGTATATTGTCGAGACATATGCGTCATCGATAGTCAGTCGTTGAATGATTAGTCTACGCCGGGAAGCAAAGGAGATTATGGTAGTTGACCGAAAATGCCATTGTTTAGTTTTGTTAATGACCATGTGTCTGATATATTTCCAAGCCACGTTTCGGTCCTACTATAATTGAAAACATATGTGTGCTATATTTTAGGGAGGGTAGTAACTTTATGATTCAATGACTAGCAAAATTGGTTCAGCTTCTCAACTATTACTCGATGAAAATCTAAAATAGTCAATATTTTTCCCAAATTCTCCCAAAATATTTATAAAATCCAATAAACATAGGATGAAGTAATGAAGAAAAAATACAAATAATTGAAATATTTGCAGATGGTATCGACTCAATAGAGTTTATAGAGAAAGGAATCTGATAGTCTTAACTGTGATAAGGAGTGTTATAACGTCACCTGCAAAGAGCTCGACATTTCCTTTCATGGAAATCAACGTTTTTGAAATAACCAGAAATATATAAAGATAATTTAAAACTCCCATCGTGCTTATTTAACTAAAAGATAAGTACTATACATTTACTGTATTTGTATTGGGTATATAATAATCCCCGCAAACAGATATTCATGGATGTGACGTCAGTTAAACTCCGATGGAGGGAAATTATTATAAAGGAAATAGAAAAATTATAATTAGAAACATATAGCATTGATGATCACTGAATGAACCTGAATAACCTGGAACTCATGAATAGTCCATAGGATAAGTGAGCGTGAGTTTATCCAACACTTCAAGTACTGTAAAAGCTAATCTATTTAATAGCAGATTCATTAGCTAGAATAAAATAAATGAAACCCGACTTGATTGGAAGCTCTTTTATAATACGTCTATTGTGATTCTGAGTTCACTGGACAAAGAGTGTCAATTTTATTGCCCATATCATCAAGCTGCAAAATGCGTATGCTTTGCATTAATATAAAATCTAGGTAAATATTTTCAAAACACTAATGGGTAATGGAGAATATATTTGTTTTGTTCCGTGTTGATAGTGTTAAAATATTGACTAGTAATTTAGATTATGGTGCAATTCACTTGAATAGTTACATTCAAGTTGTAGCTTTTGGAAGCAACAATTTGGAATTAATTTGACAAGTTTTGTTAGTAGGGTTAACAACTCACACACTATTTAATACAACATTTGTATAAATAATTGTATAATAATTAGGCAAAAGTCTTTGAACCCTACAAATTAATAACAGGCTGCCTTTGCAGAAAGATAATCAATCAAGAATTTCTTTCGCGCTCAATATCGATCACTGAATAATATGGAACTCATGAACAGTTCTTGGGGTAAAACGGCGAAAATTTATTCAAATATTTCAACTTTTGAAAAAATTAAGTAAGGAATAAAATATTTTAAACTTGACAAAATTAATCTAGGATAGTAGTTTATCTTTACTGAATGTAACTACTTGTAGTGGGGTTTGAGTATTTAGTTTTTTTATACAAGAATCAGTAACAAAAGAAATATATTTGATTTGATTGAAAGCTCCGTAATACGTAAATTGTGGTTACAAGCTCATTAGACATTGTATGAAAAGCGTGTTGGTTTTATTACACCCATAGTTTCAAGCTGCAGAAGATGTATGACTTGTACTAATTTAAAACTGAGGTAAATATTTTTTAGACACTAACGGCTAATGGAGAATATGGTAATTCTGTTTCATGTTGATAGTCGCAAAATATCGATTAGTTATTTAGATTTCCGTAATTCACTTAAATGATTACACTAAAGTTTAAGTTTTTGGTAGCAATATTTTTCGATAAATTGACAAGTTTGATTGGAAGGAGTGCTTTAATATTATAAACTCATACACTTATTTTACAAAAAAAACTTGTATAAATAATTGCATAATAATTAGACAAACGTCTTTGAACTCTACAAATTAATAACTGGGTGCCTTCGTAGAATGAAATCAACCTTTCTTTGAGCTAAACTTACAAAATTTGAATAAAGGAATATTCTGAGCCCAAATCAGTGTAACGTTTTCAGAGACTTTTATTTTCTTATCGCATAATACTTCATTTTACAAAAAGATAATACTAAGCTTCTTGCAGTGAAGCGTAATTGTATAATAAGGTGCAAGTTATCCCGAAGCAGAACAATCCTTTGGAGAAACAAAAAAGTCCGATATTTCACCGTTTAAAACAATTAGTTATTGCTTTTTGCGATAAAAAAAAAACTTTAAACAAGAAATGTATTCAATGAAGTATTTTTAATAACTGAACTTTAAATAACTCAACCATGAAAGGATAGTTGTAGTCTACGTCTATTTAAAATCAATGTCATAACAGCCAACCCAGTTTGCTCCTTGCGGATAATTGTTACCGAATTTAAGATATAATAACAATTGAAGTAAGTTGAGTGCAAGCGATATTTATATCTAAATTTGTTAAATTACTATACTAAAAAGGTAAACAAAAATTGGCTCTAGAGCTTGGGCTAGTCCTGACGAAAGTGATAACAGATCTAATAGTCTCGCAAAAGTTTCAAGAAAATCGCCGAAAATATGAATTTATAAATTCTTCATTAAATTTTTACAACTTTATTTGAGGAGAGTATATTTAATAAAGATTAATATTTACTGTAGTTAATAATAAAATAGAGAGATGGCTGTTAAATATATTTATAACTGATTAAAACTATTTAATATGTTCTACGTGTAAAACGGCTGATCTACAACATAGCCTATAACACAAAATCAGCTGTTACGTGAAATCATATGTTATCATTTAATTCACTTTGAAGTGACTCGATCGTAACATGACGGAAATATATGCTGTAAGGCAAGGGTTGGCAACCTTTTTGTACTTGCGGGCCTCATTTTCAATCTAGCATGGCTGTAAGGGCCGCAAATAAACAATAGCCATGAATTTTATTATATTTTATAATTTTAGATCGGTAATGTAGCTGATTTAGATACAGTTCAAAAGGTGACTTTAACTAACGGCTGTTAATAGATTTTAAAAGTATTTTTTTTGTAAAATAAGCTAGTTACTTTCTGATAACAATTTTGACAATTTTCTAACTTAACTCAGACAAATTTCTTTAATAATGTTGGAAGTGCTGAAAATAAAACAAGTTCATTTAAAAATCAACTAAATTTTACTAAAATAAAACAATTGCATTAGGGGTAAACTTGCCTGCATGCACATCGCTTACACAACCTTCCCCTTTTATCACGTCTGTAATTTATTATTAGGCGTTTATTGTTTTGGCTAGTGTAATGGTTCTAGCTATTGAGCAACCTATTTGTATTCTAAGCCGTAAATGCAAGCCATTCGGACAGCTTAGAATTCAAAAAACCAATAAGTGGAGAGGGTCGTACAAAATCATTTCGCGTGCCGTCGGTTGCCCACCCCTGCTGTAAGGCACGCGTATC